>OU426990.1:85030172-87430172 GCA_911387755.1 Chrysotoxum bicinctum | reverse complement strand
TGTATTTTAGGAAAGCAAAATAAATCTAATAATATTTCTAATATCTTAACGAATAATCATCTTACTTCTGACTCGGATGTAATAGCTAGTAGTTTTAACGATTATTTTGTCAGTATTACTGAAGCTATTAAGCCCCCTATTCCTCTTCACCATAGCTGTAACTGCACTATTGAAAACATTCTAAATAAAGAAACACCTCAAGGGAATAGTTTTCGTTTTGAAGAGTTCTCGCCTGGAGAAATATGTAAATTAATTCAAAGTCTGCAAAATAAAAATTCTTGTACCAGTGATGGTATATCTGCTATTATGCTTAAAAAAATATCATGGGAAATTGTGGATGTTTTATGTTATATTTTTAACCTAAGTGTTAATATGGGAAAGTTTCCAAATTCATTGAAAAGAGCTGAGGTTATTCCACTTTTTAAAAAAGGCAACCGTAAAAATGTAGCCGATTATAGGCCTATCCCGTTGCTTCCTGCGTTTTCAAAAATTTTTGAAAAATTAATTAAAACAAGAATGCTTTCATTTCTTGAAAAAACAAATTTTTTTTCGGATGCTCAATTTGGTTTCAGATCAGGTAAATCCACTGAAGATGCAATCCTAAAAGTATGTTGTGATCTCTATAAAGGAATAAATGAAAGTCAATCAACGATGGCATTGTTTATTGACATGACCAAGGCGTTTGACTTAGTCGATCATGAAATTCTGTTAAGCAAGTTATACAATGCTGGTTTTAGAGGTATATTTTATGAATGGCTAAAATCGTATTTGATCGGGAGGGAACAAAGTGTGTTAGTTAATGGAATATTTAGTAATGTATTAATGCTAAAAAATGGTGTTCCCCAGGGCTCTGTATTGGGTCCAACTTTATTCTTAATTTACATTAACTCACTGTTCCACCAAAATTTCTCTGGAAATCGTATAGCCTTCGCAGATGATATAGCTTTCACTTATACCGAATCTTCTTTTTTCGAATGTTTTGCTAACATAAGTAAAGATTCACAGCTTCTTAGAGTTTGGTTTGCTTACCATAGATTGATTATAAGTGAGAAAACTAAAATTATGTGTTTTAAGCTATCGGGTGATTTCCCTAGGGAGTTTGAAGCTCTTTTCCATTCCCATGATTGTCAAAAGTTCTCTTTACCTTTGCACGTGTGTGGTAAAAATAATTTTTCAATACAAAATCTGTGCTCAACTAACTGTTTTCCAATTGAGCTTGTTAATCACTATAAGTACTTAGGAGTTCTCATCAACTGCAACCTTAACTGGAAAGTTCATATACATTCACTTAGAACGTACATGAATCTGATAACAATAAAGATGTATCTGTTACAACCATTCTGCTCAAAAAAAGTTCTACAATGATCTACTACGGACTTACTCAATCTAAATTGCAATATGGGATAGTGTGTTGGGGAGGTGCGTATAGGAATACTTTTAAATCACTCTTGACTGCACAAAAGCATATAATCCGTATAATTTGTAAAAAAAAATCAACGCACTGAAAGCTGGCCTCTTTTTGTGAGCTAAGAATACTACCATTACGTCAACTTTACATTTTTAAAGTTTTAAAAGAATTTTATAAACAAAGTGGTAATATTCCATCTAGAAACTCTTCAATATACAACTTACGAGTTAATAATTTAGCACTTGTTAATGTTCCAGTTCCACACAAAACACATTTTATGAATTTTTATTTAATGACATCGTCAACTGTCTTCAATAATCTTCCCATTTCAATAAGAACAACCTTTAACTTTCATTCTTTCTTGATCAAAATCAGGGATTGGCTTTTCACTAAGAACTTGTTTGAAATAGAATTAGTCTATAAATTCAGTACTTGAATACATACGAAACGATTTGATTTTTTTATAACTACGTTTTTTTCTATTCTTTTTTGCTTTTAATGTTTATTTAATGTTTCTTTAAATTAAAAATAATCTCTTTTTTTTCTTAAATTAAACAATAGTTAGAAATAATAATAATAATATAAAAGAGAACAACTGAAAGTACCCCACGTCAGTTATTCTTTTGTTGACCAAAACATTTTTGAGGTCGTTCAACTCTAACTTTCTTAAGTTATAGAATGGCCAGAGCTTATTCTCTTGCACTTAAATTTTTTTTTTAATTTATTTTGTATATAAAATTGTAACTAGCATGTAAGTGGAAGTTGAATAAAAAATGAATTATCTATCTATCTATCTAACAAAATCATCGCTCCATCGAATCGGTTTTGATTGTTTCGCAGATCTTTCAGAGTTCTGTCTAATGCCTTCAAAGACTTTAAGTGACAGCGTGAATTCATCCCATACTATCAACTTGCATTGCTGCAAAATCTTTGCCATTGCAGAGTTCTTCGAAATGTTGCAAGTCGGAGTTTCGTTGCTTTGAATATTCAATGGTAATTTTAGCGCTGAGTGGGCTATTCGACCGCCTTCCAACAATGTAGCTGCAATACCCATTCTCTAAGCGAATTGTTGCTAAAATCAATGTCGCAAAATTCAAAACAGCCTATTATTAGGGTATTAGTATGATACTACTTAACAATTTGCTAACTTTATAGTAGTTTACTAAGTCATTCTTAATTTTAAACATTTTCTAACTAGTATCGTAATAAATGAATTTTCTTAATAAATTGCTTTTGAACACATCTAAAACAATGACATTTCGTGTAAAAAAGTAAGTACACGAGCCTTTTTTGATGTTTGCAAATGTCAAAGAGTCATATAAAGCTAGTACGATACTAAAAAAAAAATAAAGTAGGTATTCGATGATTTTAACTTTAATAAAAGGGTAGAAAAAGTATGATCCTATATTTGATTAAAAATTTTAAATTCGTTGTTTTAACCTAGTATCATACTAAAACAGCTTTAGCATCGTACTAATTCAATTAAAATTTTGCGCCAGTGAAATTAAAAATGTCTCTTGTACCACCAGGAGCATCCAAATAGTAAAACCCTTCAGTTCCATCATTTTCAACTTTCATACAGTGATGGAAAAAATAATAGAAACAATATTATAATTGTGTTTTTCTTTTTGGTAAAGAGTAACTTAACAGTTAAATTGGTTCATATTCGTTTAGTACTTGGTCGTTGCACCTTTATTTTTAATGACGGCTTCACATCTCCGCCCCATGGAATGAACTAACTTGGAGCATGTCTCGGATTGTATGGAATACCATACATTTTGTATTATAGACCACACTTCTTCCTTATTCTTGGCTCTGAAGTCTCCAATTTTCCTCTTAAGTATGCCCCACAGGTGTTGTATGGGATTAAGATCCTGGGACTGCGATGGCCACTCCATAACGTTTATTTTAATTTTGTTAAAGTATTCCTTAGCCAATTTTGAGGAGTGCTTGGGGTCGTTACCATGCATGAATTCCCATTTAATTGGCATGTTCTCTTCGGCAAATGGCTGCATAACTTCATGTGTCTCCTTTTGATCTGGCTTCAATCTATAAAACCGATATATGTACCTCCAAAACTTGAGTATAACTCCCAGCTGCATTCTTCCCCTTAAACAGTTCAACCGTAATACTCGCACTTCTAGGAGTGCCCATCAGTTTACCCTTGAGCCCAACTTCGGTCGTACTGTGAAGTACAGAGATTCATTCTTTAGCCGTACTACGCGAATTTGGAATACCTTACAACTCTCTGTCTCTCCTGTCATTGCAATGTTCAAGAATTCAAAACAAATGTACATCGACACCTCCCTTTTTTCGTAATGCTCGCACTGTGTGTCTTTGGCATATTAAGGATATAAAAAAACCTTTGAGTGTGCGCTAATTATAAAAAAAGAAACAGTTAAGGTCCAATCACAGACCACCCCTACGTCACACCCTTATTAGTATATTCTTTATTGCTGATAATCCTATTAATTTTTTGAGATCCATTATCCACATATGACATAAACCTCACGCGTATAAATCTCCTAAAACCAGCACACTCCAGCTTTTTTATTAAAATTTTGTGGTTGACCATATCAAATGCCTTAGTTTTGTCTACAATAAACCTATATATTTTTCATTAACTAAACTTTAGATGTGAAAGTTGGGAGTTAGAAATTTCTATTATGTGATATCTCAGTGAGAAACTGACTCCTCTTCTTCTTCATCCATGCAGCTTCTACAAAAATCATTTGCAGGAACTCTAAGTCGAAAAGCATATCTACCTATTAGGCAGTGTCCAGTAAGGACACCTATAACGGAGCTAATGTGCAATCTACCAATAGAAATTAGTTGTTTTGAGCGTTTAGCATCAAGTAATGGCCAAATTAGTTTTGTAGACTGACAAGTTGAGGTGCTGGTATCATGTTTTAGCATAAGTTTACAAGTAGCTAGAGGTATATATATGTATGTTAGGTTTTTTATCTGACAGGTAAGATTGTTCGTCAGCTTTACATTTACCTGTAATGTCTCTATGACCCAGCACCCATATAAGGTGAATGTTAAACTGGTTTGCCATCTCAACCAGAGATGATAGACAATTTTGGGCTGTTAGTGAGTTTATGGAGACAAAGTCCAATGACTTTATGGCAGCTTGACTGTCTGAGAAGATGCGTATATCAGTGGTCGATATCACGTTTTCTTTGAGCCAAGACGACTTCTTTGACTTTATAATGTTAAAAGAGAGACAAAGATTTAATATTTCGGAGTATACGCCTCCACTGACCTCGTCATCTGTTTTAGATCCATCTGTGTACTGATCATACCCAGAGTGAATTTAATTGATATTGCAGTTAAACTTTTGAAATATGTTGTAAATTTAGGGAAGTTGTGTCTAGGAGTCAAACAATTAAAAATTTTAGATCAAAAATCTAAGAGTGCATCTTCCGTTTATTTTTTTTACGAAAACAAAACTAAGAAGATGCAAATAATTTTTTTTATTGAAGAATTTAACGGTCCTTGTCTTATTTTTTAAGAAACCTTACTTACTGATGGGAGCAGCGAGAAGGGTCTATGGTCCTTAACTTATCCTTTTAATAAAGTGGTACAACATCAGCACACTTCATCACACTAATATTTAATATGTGTGCTAAGATCTCAATAACAGACCACTTGAAGTTTTTTAACAGAATGTTATTTAAATATCATCGTTTCCACAGCTTCAAGAATTTTTCAGATTATTTATAGTTTTTGACCCTTAGAGTGGTGTGATAGGTTCAAAGAAATATAGTGCGCGCTAATATTACAGTTCAGACAACTTCTTCATGTTTATTCCTGTAGAAAGTCTTACGCGTCTTGCAGTGCGGCGTTTGAGTTAGTAGAAATCTCCATAAAAATAAAAATACTGGATGTCCCCTAATTCGTGAAGAATATTTTGGGATATTATTCTTGGGTATATTCCAATGGTGACTTAATTTTTCGGAGATTTAAGAAAAGGCTTCTCCTGGTCTACCCTGATTTATGTTTATGAAAATTGCTCTGTTAATTCGAATGGTAAAAACTCAAGGTGTTATGAATGCCCTTATAATGTTAAACACAGTGCGAGCAATTAGGAAAGTAGAATAGGATTAGAAAGCAGATACATCCAGTACATCCGAAATTCGGCTCAAGGGTAAATTGATGAGCATTCTTAGAAGTACTGGTATTACGGTAGAATTGTTTGAGGGGATGAATGCAACTGGCTATTTCACTAGAGCACTGTTTATAAAAAAGGTAAAATAATGATAGACATGAAACATGCGGCGGTGCTCGAGAGATACAAATGTTTCAGTTAGACAACGGTTGCCTATCATTGGTATAGCTCTCTTTTGAATTCTGTCCAAGATGGGAATTGTACTCGAGCTTGGGAAGAATAAAGGCTTTATATACAGGGTGTCCGGTAAATCGTGTGCCATACTTTGGGATGTGATTCTTGGTCTAATTCTAAGAAAAAAATTGTTCTAGAGTAAAGTCTGATTTTCAACTCTGACATCACTTTTTACAATTTAAAAAAAGGTCAACTTTGGTATACCCTGGCCCATGTAAGGGTCAATTTTTCTGTCAGTACTAATGGTAGGGACCTCATTTTGGACTTTTTTTTTTATTAAAAATACTCACCTCTAAAACTACGTTTAAATTGACCTGATATGTTTTTAGGGTTGCCAGATATTCAATTTTGAATGGTGTTCAATTTTTCTTGCCCCAGCAAAATTTTGACTTTGAGGTCATTTTTTTTTTTTAAATGCGTAATAAAGATAAAGTTTTCTTATTTTTATCTGATGAACAAAACATAATAAAAAACTCATTAATAAGTGCCGATATTTTGTTGCCTCCTTTTTTTTTTGTTATTTTCTATTGTTAAAAATTAATTAGAGTATTTTTCATTGATTCATTTTCATTTAAATGAAACTCGATTTAAAAACAAAACTACCCAAATTAAATTAAAGAACAATTGCAACTTTGTTTGTGATTCTGCAAAAGAAATGTTTACTTTTTGTATGCTTTTTTGGAACTGTTATTTATAGATAATGTTGTTTCCCCTTTTATTGTATTTAAAATTATATTTAAAAACGTTGTGAAAAATGGTTTATTTATTGAAATAGTTCAGTTGAAATGATGTAGGCCGAAAGCTTCAAGGTTTTTAGCTAATATTATTAAGTATATTGAACATGTTATATTAATATTGTATCCACTTTAAATTAAGCCGAATGAATAAATACATATACACCTACCCAAAAGTTCACATCACTTATCCCTTTATCACTTATCCCATTATCCTTTTATCCAAAAACAAGTGTTTCAATATGAGTGTCGGAAATCGCGACAATCATAAAAAGAACCGTGTCAACCATTTAAATCTTTTTAAGCAATTTTCACAGCTAATATCAATTTTTGTTTTGTTTTAACTTTACGACCAAATGAATTAATGATCGAATCAACAATTTAAAAGGAAAACACTGCATAAAATAATTAAAAATTGAAATATTTTGTATTTTAATATTTTTTTGGCAGTTCGCAGAAGATACAATGTTGGTCGCGTAAAAAATATTAAAATACAAAATTTTTCAATTTATAATTATTTTATGCAGTGTTTTCCTTTTAAATTGTTGATTCGATCATTAATTCATTTGGTCGTAAAGTTAAAACAAAACAAAAATTGATATTAGCTGTGAAAATTGCTTAAATAGATTTATTCGCATTCGCAGGTCGCAGCTCATGTGCAAAGCACGATTAATCAACTAAATTAAAGTTTTTTTGCGGGCAACTGCGGAGGGCGCGCTAAATGGTTTCGGTTGACACGGTTCTTTTAATGATTGTTGCGATTTCCAACGCTCATATTGAAAAACTTGTTTATGAATTTCCTTTAATTTTCCACACGATAAGCCTTTCTCGTATTGGGACAACTAAAGTAGTCGTAAATTTAGGATCATACGATTTTATATGGCTTGCTAACTCATTTTTGTGAGTAGAAATAACGAATTTTTTTAATATTTTAACTGCCATATTGTTGTGTTCATTACTCTTATAGTTTTTTTTCTCAAATATCAGTTCTTAAATATTAAAAAAAAATATAATAAAAAAAGTAATTGAAAATTAATATCTATTTCATTAAAAGCGATTTATTGGTGTACGCTCAATTTTGGGAATAACTGTACTTTCCATGCGAGAGGAATGCAAATGAAACCTTGTGATGGGAAGGAAATTTAATTTCAACTAAAATTTCGCTTTTCTGATAAAATTTAAATTTGGTGAACTGCGAAATTCGGATAAACTCGCATTGACAAAACTCGGTTTTGTGTTGAACTGCATATTACAATCGTTAGCTTTATTGTAACAGATTGATTGAAATAAGTATGGCAAAATTTATGTGACCTTCATTTAGGGCATTATTATTTCTTATTGGATTTAAGTTTTAAATACCTTTTTATTATCATTTATACGGTTTATATTTTTCATTATCTCTTCTTTTTTCAGATATTGGGAACAATGGTGCATCTTTTTGTTCGTCTAGCGTAATTTCAATGTCATCCGGTCCAGATGGGCGTCCACAAATATATCAAGCTACTAGTAGTACTAAAACTGGTCCAGGTGGGATCCGTGAGACACGCAAAACGGTTCAAGACTCTTCCAGTGGAGTCAAGAAAATGGCAATTGGTCATCACATTGGAGAGCGAGCTCATATAATTGAAAAAGAACAAAACATACGTTCCGGTCAACACGAAGAACGTCAGGAATTCATTAATCTCGATGAAGAAGAAGCCGAGAGCTTTGATCGCGAGTTTACCAACAAAGCTCGCATGCACACTCCAGCCATTGAAATAATATCTGGAGGTGGCCATCATTCTCCACATCACAGACAATACCAAAGAGCATTGCCTGCTCTTCCAGCACCTCCATCGACAAATGCAAGGTAAATCCTTAATTTTAATTTCATATCTAAGCTTAATATTTTGTCGTGGCCTTCCATTTAATTCTGGTTTCAACCTTAATAAACTAACACTTTCCTATCAACATAATCATACCAATTCGATTTATTATCTGCCTGTCAAAAAAAAATTTAAATTCACCGTTAAAATTTTCACAAATAAAAACAACCTGAATTTTCCTTCGATGATTGTTACTCAAACAAACAAATATCTTCACCTTTATTTTTGCAGATATAATTATTATTAATTTAAATAAAAATGATAAAAGTGAGAGAAAGAGACAGATAGGTATGCAAACATTCGAATTTTATAAATAAATCAGTAGTTTTTTTGTATTTCATTCGTTTTGTTGAATTATTTTATTTTTTTTATATATATGCGTACATAATATCATATTTGTCTTTTTTCTTTCATTTATGTGTATCATTCAATAAATATGAAGAAATTTGAGTAAAAAGCGCAGCATCGAAAAGTATTTAAAATTTTACTTAATTTTTAAGCTTGCATCCATCATTTGTGTTCCTTTTGTAATATAAGTCCAATTTATAACTCACTCTTAAAAATTTAAATGTACTTCAGCCAAAAATGCCACAAATACAATATCATTTGTTATTCATCAACGCCTTATATTTTTTAAATAATGAACATAAACAATTAAATGAAAAAAAAAAATTGCAAATCAATCTCGTCGAAACGTTCTACTATAATTCATCCTTCCAGTAGCACTTTGTCATCGTCGTCAACAAAAAAAACTACAGCCACATCTTCAGCATTGACAGCGACAACTACAAAAAACGCTCAATCACCATCGACAGTATCATCATCGGCTAGACGAGCTGCATTGAGAAATGCATCCATAGCTACACCGCGTAGGCCGCTGCGTACCCCATCTTCATCACCGTTGGCTCTAACTACGTCTGGTCATAATTGTACATCCACAACAACAAGGTTTGTTACAAAACTACAAAATCAATTAATAGTAGAGTATTTTGTACTCTAGATAACAAACAACTCTTTCTAAAACCATAAAAGCATTTTAAATTAAAATAAGTATTATAAAATTCTTTATAAATCTTCATATTTCTACGCAATATACAAGGATTACACATGTAAGTTTTACTTACGACTTATGTACGTAACGTGAAGTTTTTTTTTTAACAATTCTTAAACTTCTAATGAACTTTCTTTTATTCAGTATACTCAATACTATTCAAAGCGTAGCACGTAATATTTTCTATTTGTACATTAGGGTGTGTCATTTGCGCCAATTGTAGACAACTCAACCTTTTTGAGTTTCATCTAACAGATCTGAAGTTCTGAATTCTACTTAACTTTTTCTATTATAATAACCTATATTAAGGTGTAGTTTGAAAATGAATATTATGTTAAAATTTGATATACAGTGGACTCTCGCTAACTTGAACATACGATAACTTAAACAATCAAATAACTTGAACATGCTGTTTTCCCTTTTATGTATTCTGTAGCTTGAGACTCTTCCTTGAACTTTTTTATTGCTGACTCTAAAAATTGAATAATAAAGACATTTGAAACTCTTTAACTTAGGCTAGCCGCGCACTAGCAATTTTTAGTTGCGAAACTGTTTGGTTACTTATAGAAAACAGATGAACTGTTTGGTTGAATGTCCGTGAATTTGCAGATAATTATATGTTCAATAAAATGGCGAACTTATTTTAGGCAATCGTTTACTTTGTGTCAAAACACAAACTTTTTAGTTGCTCGAACCAAGCAGTTTCGCAACTAAAAATTGCTAGTGCGCGGCTAGCCTTAAACAACTAAATTTTATATCAACAGAAGTTTGAATTTCCTAATTGTAGGTTATTACATTTGTAATTTGTTTTTGTTATTGTATGTGTGTATAAGGCTTTATTTATTTTCCAGTAAATTTTGAGCAAGCACGAACGTTTTAAAAAAAATTGTCCAGTAAATTTTTTGCAAGAGTTTGTTTGTTTAAAAGTTCAAAATGGGTTTAAAAAAATATAAAATATAATAATGAATTGAATACATATAAAAACGAACACTTTTTAATTTTCTCAGAAACTTGAACAATCCAATAACTTAAACAGGCCTCGTTTCGTATGTGTTCAAGTTAGCGAGATTCCACTGTATCACTATGCAAGTATGGAAACAAAATATGGAAAACATTTTGCAACAAAAGTTCGATAGTAGAACGACTCTAATTTTTACATGTGTAAATACTTTGTGAGTTGTCTGGAATTAGTTAACACCTTAACTGTCCCATGTATCATATTTGATACACAAATTAAATTTTTTCTCGTGCCGCCTACGTCCATGTATCATATTTGATACATTTTGGAATTCGACTTCACTGTCCCCATACAAATTGATATGGAAATATTCACACGTCCATTATTTTGTCTTAGAAATAAAATACATCAACAATAAGTCCCATGTATCATTTTTGATACATAAAATTATTTTTTTCTCGTGCCGCCTACGTCCATGTATCATTTTTGATACATAAACATGTATCCTCTTTATGTGAACAAAATTACTTAAAAATTTAATTTTCATATAAACGTGTATAGGTAACGTCTGATACTTTACCAAACTTCAAAAACAATTGGAAAAATGTTTAAGTAAAAACTTTTTTTCAAAAGTAAATCCTTACTTTTTATGAACAAATTTTATATTATTTTGAAAAACAGGTAAAACATAATTTAGAATAACTTATGCTGACATAAATATATAAATAATTTAACAATATTTTTTTGAGATGTGTTTATGTATCCTTATTATGTAAATTGAAACATGCCAAGCAGAATGCTTTGCTGCATTGTTTGCACTCTGTTGAAACTTGCTTCGTATTAAAGGCTGCACGACCTTCTCTCTTCACGTTGCTGTAGCACGAAAAACAACGTTTCCTTATAATTTTACCATTTTTACGTGATATTTTTGTAGTACTAAATCATCCTCTATTCTTATTTCTTATTTTTTATATTATAGATTACCAGAATGCGCTGCATTTGAAACGAGCAATCCTGCTTCCTCATTTTCACTTTCTGAAAGCTCATAAGAGGATCTTGAGTCAATTTCAGATGGACTATATTCACTATTACTTCCGTAGCTAAAATCTTCACTTTCACTATCCATAATACTCGTAGTATTACAAATAAGTTTTTTAGCTAGGGACTTAGAAACGTTTATATTTTTATTCCTTTTTTTAATTTGACAGAAATGCACAAAAATCAAAGAATGACTTGAGGGTTTAAAAAATAATATTTTCACTGAGTGTTGTGTTGAATAAGAAGCAAGAGAACCTGAGGAAGCCTTCACTTCATGGACTTAAGAACTATTCATATGAGAGCGACCAACGACCGACGAATGAACGAACATTCGCCCATTTTGACATTTCATTCACATGCATATTTTGTTTTTATTCGTCGCGAATGGCGTTTACTTAGACAACTTAGAATGATATTGAGGTTAGCCGCGCGCGAACAATTCATTCGTTGCAGTGTGGATGGTATGTGGGACGCGAATAGTGTTTGACAGTTCGTAGCAATCATATTGCAATTCGCGACGACCAATTTATTTTCTCAAATTTCTCTCATTTTAGCAATTACAACGCTAATTTTAATAAATTAACAATAAATTAAACTAGATTGCAACACTTTTGTAAAGTTTTTGTGAAGAATTTAGGCTTATATATGTTTTAAATCCCATTTGTTTTTTTATTCGTTGGTCGTTGGTCGCTCTCATGTGAATAGTCCTTTAGAAGGCACGACAAAAATATAATTTTGTGTATCAAATATGATACATGGGACTTATTGACATGATATGAAGTTAGCATAAGCCCATGTATCAAAAATGACCACAAAACCAAATTCTTTTTTTTAACAGCAGTGACCAATTATTTACGTAAACAACGGCTTATATGTTGAATCTTACTAAATAATAATGTTTTCTCTGAAAAAAAAGTACTGGACGTATGGTTTTTTTTAAATCAATTTGTATGGGGACAGTGAAGCTGAATTTTGCTCATGTATCAAAAATGATACATGGACGTAGAAAAAGAAAATTTTGTGTATCAAATATGATACATGGGACTTATCGTTGATGTCTTGAAAAAATAATGGACGTATAGGTGGTTTTAAATCATTTTGTATGGGGACAGTTAAGGTGTTCAAGCTGGTAAAGTACCCATGAACAGCTTACATTTCTTTTTAGAGAAATATATGTTTCAATACTTACTTCCGTATATATTTTCCGTAAATAAAACGTATATCATCGGCTTAGAGTGAAAACCAGTTGTTTCATATTCGATTCTTTTGAATTTAGTAATAATGAGTATATACAAGAGTAATTTTTTATGTTTTTGGATAAATATATAACCACCACTATTTAATTTTTCTATTAAAATCAGAAAATGGTATAAACTATTATCACTCTGAGCTGACAATATGTGTAATCCTGGCTTTAATATAATTTCATATGTTATCTTCGTGTGTCAAAGAGAGTGGTGCACAATTTGATTGTTTTTTAAACGTAAAAGAGGTTTTTAATTTAAGTATGGAAATTTTTATATTTAGGTTTGAATTGATAGTAATTTCTTATTTTAGAAGAAGAATGGAATTATAAAGGGAAGAGCTTATGCAGGTCACCCATGCAGAATGTTATAATAGTGCCATGCCAGAATCACTGGAATGGCTTTTGATAAAAAACACAAATTTTACTTATGTAAAGGTACCAATATCACAAATTATCTTAGACGTTTTCGCTCCAGGTCCAGATCAGGTCTCGTTCCAGTTTGTCAATTAATTATCTTCATATGCATGATGGCATCAGGAAAATTTGTCCCCACTCTGTGCGAACTCATACAAACTACTCTTGAAAAGCTAAATAATTCAGCCAGTAGCTGCGGACTTAATGCTAATCCTCTTAAGAAGAAACTGGTTCTGTTCGAGAAAATGAAACATTCCAAACTTAAATCCTCCCACCAAAAATCGGACACCGCTCCATATAACTGGCACGGCCAAATATCGATCATAAGCTGAACTGGAAAGAGAACATCAAAGAAAAGGAAAAAAAGTTGCAATTGCATTCTACACCTGCAGTAGAATTGAGAGGGATGGGGAACTAGCCCGAAAACCATTCATTGGATGTGCACAGGCATTATAAGGAATATTCTGACGTATGCCTGTTTGGTTTTGTGGCCAACCTTGGATAAGGGAACTAAGGCCATGAAAAAAATTCAAGAGACTGGCATGTATCGGCACGACAAGTGCCATGAGAACCCGGCCAACCGCAGCCCTAGAAACTTTCCTCTCACTTGCCCTCGATCTGTTTATGAAGGAATTGGCGGCCAAAAGTGCTCTACGACTTAAAGAGTGTACAAATTGAAAAAGGGGCCACTGTGGTCACAGAACCATTGTAACAAGGAATGTAAAACCGGGTCATAAACGCAAATCATGTACGGTAAGATAGATAATTAAAGCTCCCAAACTTTTGCAGTGTTTTCCAATTGAAAGTGCTGGAGCAAGAACAATATAGAAATGACAGAACGAATCTTTGGCCAGAGATTTTAAAGGAAAAAAAAAACAGAGTATCTACTGAAACTTGCAGACCTCAATTGTCTCTCTTTGTTGGATCACAACTTAATGGAAACCCACATGAGCAGAATGCTCATCAGCACATCTGACTTATGTAGATGGTGTTAAGACGAAGAGGTGGAAGAGGGTTCATCTCACTTCCTTAGTGAATGCCCTAGCCTGGCCAGAACTAGAAAGATGCCGTCTCATTTTTGCCACTAAAAAGCATCCTTAACTTCATTCAGGAATCAGGATGGTTTAAAGAGGCACCCCGTACCAAATACTTCTACTAAATGCTTCCTCTTACCCTTCCCATCCCTACATTACATACACTCGGGGACCTCTATGAATCCATTGAGATTCCTTAAATTTATTTTTCAAGTTGTAGCTATTTTAAAATAAATAAATACATAGCTATCTATTTTAATTTTTTGGCAATTTATAAAAAAACAACCACATAAGCCTGATAATTTTTTTTTAAATATGGCACCCTTGTCCTGTCACAACAAATATTTAACAAAAATTTAATCGGAATTAAAAGGAGAAGTAAATTTAAATTATTAACAAAAATGAATTTTTATATGTTACAATTAAATATCAATATAATTTATAATTCAAATTCAGTTTTTGTTTATCTATATTTTTCGTTTAAAAAACAACATAAAAGTGAAGGGGTTGTAAAGTAAAAAGTCGTCATCCATAACACATGGAATAGATGACATCGTCAGAGATTATTTATGTATGTTTAAAAGAAGGCGTCTTTTTTATGAATTGAGATTCGAACTTCATCAAAAAATCTCGTTATCATTTGCCATTATTACTTTATCAGCTTTTTGATAAGAATTGAAAACAAAAACTAAATCACCTTTGTAATACTAAAAAAAAAAATTCTCATTTGGAAAATTATCCAATTTAATGAATGCAAAACAAAAATCTTATATAGAAGCATACAAAGTAAATTCAAACACCGACTGTACATTTGTTTTAACCAACAAAATTGTTTGATTTGAACTAACAGTTGTACTCCTTGCTGCAATTGTTATGGCTTTGGATCTTCATGCCAAAAAAGGATAAACAAATTTTGGAAATTAATTTGAGATTCAGATCGATGAAAAATAAAATCTTAGAAAAGGAAATTAAAAAAAAATTCTCTTCATTAAGTAGAATGTCAACGTTGCCTTGGCTTTAAGGGCAAATATTTGGTGTCAAGCAAAAATTGGTTGAAATACATTGAATAGAGATTCCGTTTAGATGTGAATTCAATACACGTTGTTAAACGTCGTTATGACGTCATAGTTTTGCACGTGGGGAAGACAAATCCTTACCATTCTACGAGGACATCCATGGAGATACATAAAAGTATCAATATCAACAACATCCATTCAATACTTGGAAATGTCAAAATCCCATTCGAAGTAGGATTCTCTTTCTGCTTTCATTTACAGTTATCCGATTGCGTATGTTGTATTAGTTATTCGTGTAATGTTCCAATTAATTATATAAAAGCTTATGCCACTTATAAAAATGGGAATTGAAGGCCTTAATGGCTCTTATGGTTTTTATTTTTGTTCTGTTATCTGCCGAATAAACCGATGAACATTGGTTGCAATGACTTGGCAGTATTGAGCCGGGTAAATACATTTCCGTTATAGTTATATCACTTATCGTTTTCAGTTCTTTTTTTTTGGATTCAATCCAAGTCATTCAAGTAGGGACACCAGCCTAAATTTGAAAATTGTATTCAAGCACTTATCATTTTTTTATGACGGCAAATATGTGGTCATTTTACATTAGGTGTGGTATATGCACATGCACTTGGATAGTAACTCGACGTCTAACGAATTCGATACGCTGTCTGACTCTTTGCAAAGAGTAACCTCACAGTCAAATCGTTGATACAGGCGATTTCAATGTATGTATATAATTCTTCGTGACAGCGCTTTTCTGGTTAGACAACACCAGATGGAAGGATATGCCGAGATTTTTTCTGAGTTAAACAACTTTACTCAGCTCGTTCATGCGCCAACTTGAACTCCAGACTTTGCAGGTCAATCTGCCAAAACTCTCGGCTTCATTCTTACCTCTGACCCTGTTAATAGACTATAAGTGTATTATCACCTCTAAGTACATCAGACCATTGTGCCGCATCTGCAAATTTCTCGTGTCTAAAAAACTCCTTAGAGAACCGTTTGGCAATACGAAAAAGCCAACTGGGACTGTCTCAACGATTTCTTCAGGTACTTTAACTTGTCACTATGCTTTCCCGATATGCCTCGGACTCCACTGCAGATATGGTTTATTTATTTTTTTTAATTCTTTTCGAAATGGAAAATTGTGTACTGAATAAGGAAAAATCTGACAAACTGAGAGAGAATTATTGTTAATCCGTGCACTGTGCTCCAACATATTAAGGGTAGTCAAAATCTCTTTTTAAAAAGAGGTAATTAAGGTCAGAGAAGTAAGTTTCCGAAGTTATAAATCCAACCCTACTGATGAAAACCGGAATAAGTTGAAACAAGTTAGAAAGACTTGTAATGATCATATTCGGCAACCAAATTTTTACATGATTATAAAATATATCAATATGTCTAAAAGGTATTCAAAATTTTTGATTATTTGTAAAAAATTAACTAACCAATTTAACAGAACAGAAAATCGATGCTTGTTGTGTTAAATTGGGTAGTTTTGTTTTTGGAATGTTTTGCTATTTATATAAAAAATATTCATAACATTTTTCAAAGTGTGAATAGTATTTTATGCATGCCTTAATGTTGTTATAACGAGTTGTTTAATTTGTATTACCTGAAGAAGAGCGTATTCTTGCTCGAAAGTCGCTTAACCCTAGAGCCTGCAAAAATTGTTTTCTATAATGAAACTTCTAATCTTACTAATTGTTTTGCTGGCGACAGTACTCTAAGGTTCTAATATTCGTTTCTAGATTCACGTCCTTGTGCTTCAAAAAAGAGATTTAAAAATGAATGATCGTTATATTACCGTTTTTTTTTATAAACAATCACCCCAATTACCGATGTCGTCTCGTTTTTTCGACGTCTCTCGTTTTCTCTGTCGTCTCGTTTTTTAAATGGCATTCCATAACTTCTTCGAGGCGATGATTTTGTAACAGATTTTAAAACGATGAAAAAGTAACAAACATCTGTCAAATTCAAAGGAAAGTCTACATACAATATTATTGCTCGATGTTCAATTAATGACCAAAGGCAGTTTTTTTTTTTAATTATTAGAAAATAATCAAGTAATTAAAATGATAAGTGTTGAAATGTATTACATTTATTAGTTTCTTTTCTTTCCATCCCATGTTTATAAATTATAACAGCCTTATTTATTATTTCGTTTTAGCGCCGGAGTAAAGTTACTTCGAATTTACAACGACTCTAATCCTGAAAAGCTTATTTACAATGAAAATGCACGAGTAATAATAGCGGTGGAATAAGCTAATACTAGTGGATAGGAGGTTTAGAGCCGTTTTAGTATTAGTGAAAAATAATAAATAAGGCTGTAAGTGTTTCCTCTCAGATCTTAAGATGTTTTGTGTCTCTCCTAACAGTGTCCTACTTTAATTTGTATGACTTATATTACCTCTCTTCTTCCTTCGTTGATACAATTTAAGGTTATTTCTTGGAGTACACACTGCTTCTCCAAAAGCGTTGCTCTTTTTTGTTTAATAGCGAAAGCTTGCTGTCGTTTCTTTCCTGCTGGTTCTTCAGTTTTATGTTGCTGTTCTTGTGGCTCCGGAACTTCACCCGCAAATTCGGCGAAATTATCTTCCATATTTAAAGCGATTGCTTCTAAATACTTAACTGAAGTGCCTGCATCTGTTAGGGTTAATGCAGGCTCAGATGAAGTTGGCAATGTTACTTGCAAGCAAATTGGGCTGAGATACACTGATTAAATTTCCACTTGGGTTTAACCACTTTATTTCCTTTAAATTGCGGATTGTTTTCTTCTTCGCCCCAAACATAATAAGGGCAAAAACATTAAGAATTTGTCTATAATTATGGAATAAGCGATTTAAAACTTTTTCCAAGCATCTCCATCTCTTACAGGAGGGCGTTTTTTGTATCCCCTTCAAAAAAAACCCTTAACTGCTCGTCCTCTTCATCAGATCTACGAGCGTCTAGAATTGGTTTTCATTTAATTACAAAATTTAAGTTTATAGTATAGTGTAGTATAGACAAATATGTACTTGTTTTATTTATCGTAAATAAATTCGATAAAATAAAGTATTTAACAAGAATACTTGCCGTTTTGCGACCTTCCATTTCTCTGTCGTGTGTAAATTTTTGAACGAGAGATATCGTCGTTTTTTTCTTAATCTTCGTTTTCTTTCGTCTTGCAGAAGGCAAAACGAAAGTGTTCAACGAAGTTTGACGTTTACAGACGACAACAAAACGAGTGACAAAAGTTGGAAACGACTTATGGAATGCAGATCGTGTCAGGTCGTATATTTCGCTGTTGTTTACGACATCGGTAATCGGGGTGTATATTCTAGAGAAAACTAGACACTAACAAATGCTTTCGAAATATCAAGCACAATAATCCCACTTTCTTCAAAACGATGTAAAGATTTGTTCATTCTCTCGGAATATGCTACAAGCATATCAGATTTATATAGCGAACTGACAAACGTGTTTTCTACATGTGATCAAAAATTTTACCTTCCTTCTAGATATTGAAGTATTTTGAATTGTAGGTCATGCAAAAAATCTAAATTTGTTGAATATGAGCGTTAAAGGCCTTTCTAACTTGTTTATTTCTGGTAGAGTTGGCAAATAGTTATTCTTTGACCCCAATAACCTTTTTTATCAAATGACAACACAATTCATGGTTTGGAATTGTGTTGTCATTTGATAAAATTGGCTCTATTCGGGATAAACTTTCATTCCGAAAAGAATAGAATCTGTAATCATATCTGCACTCGAGTCTACGTCACCACTCAAGAAATCGTTGAGACAAATTGAGGAACTGGCGAACAAAAGCGGACTTGTCCAATGGATTTTTGTTATTAAGAGACGTTCAACACTATTTTAATCAAAATTCAATTCTAGTCTTCTTTCAAGTCTCGTAAATGTGACAGAAACGAAAAAACCCCTAAATGTAGACAGATTCGTCTTTATTCGCCAGCTCCTCAATTCCCGTTTGCTACAGTTGTTTCCTCTAACTGGGTTTGTTTGGCACGAGAAATTTGCAGATAATGACGCAATGGTTTTAAAGTGTATTTATCAGGGTCGGAAGTAAGAACCAAGTCATAGAGTTAGCCGATTCGCCAACATTTAACCCAACAAAAATCTCGACATGCCTTCTTTCGGGTGTTATCTGACGAAAACATACACCCACGCAGAACTTTACAATTGTGTACCCGTAACAACGATTTCTATGCGGATGATGGTAAAGAATTCTCTGGATATAATCAGACAGCTCTTCGAATTCATTGAAAGTCGAGTTACTATTCAAACGTGTACTTGTACTGCGGTAAATAAAACATGTCATGAGAAAAACTATTGGTATGAAACCCTGTTTCTCGCAGTTTGGACGTTTGCTAAATACACCCACCATTACGAAAAGCAAAACACGAAAAATCAAACCAGACAGTTAAATATGTATTGTTGGGTTGTTAAAGCCTCAAAAGACGGAGACATTTAGTTTTAGCTGTACTATTGAATAGTTTGGCGATTCATCAGATTAATCAATTTTTGTTGTTAATATACATACATAATGCATGCACTTAAACTGGAAATTATTTGAAACTTTTATTTTCGCCACACGACCCGCTGGTAAGTTACTAGTTTTATTTTGGTAATAAACTGGTAAAGGGAAAGACGGGAGAACACTTTTTAATTATATTTAGCTTAGACTACGAGGGAACTTCCCAGCTCTCCCCACGTACGATCACGTAGAGATGTAGATGACACTCGAGTAAGTTTTCCGACATCAATAGGTACGAATAGTTTTTGGGAAATCATATTTTTTTTTTTCGTTTTTGTTCAAGTTTCCCGTGTTTTATTAAAAGGAAACACTTAAAAAAAAAAACGCATTTACCAACCGACTAAAAGTGGTATAGAAAATAACGAAATAAACATTTAATTTCTATAATATTAATTTCATAGAAATACTTTAACAAACAAAATTAAAAAGCACCGCTCTCTTTTTGGCCGTCACCCTTGTCAATTCAACCATTTTTATTAATCGCTGTAAAAATCAACTCAAAAAATACATGTATTACATAATCAACGAATCCTTTATTATAGAGACTGGCGATTGTACAATCCTCGCTTCTACCGTAAATAGCAGCGACAAAATACAACTGCAACATAACACTACTATAGTTGTATACAATGAAAGTAAGCAAATTGCTTGGAGTGTAACTAGATTCCAATTTTGTTTTATTGAACATACTATTTACAGTTTGGCTTAAAACTAATAAGATACTACATTGTAACTAGAGTTCACAATGGATTTACATACTGCCAATTCAATTCAATTTTCCTTATCCGTATTAATAAGAGCTTAAGTTTAACAAGAGTTATCTGATGTTGAACATTCAATTGAATTATAATCTTATTACTATTAACAATATAAACTAAAAAGTTAATGTCACCTTTTTTTTTATAAAAATATAGATAACACGTCGTTTCTCATAATTAAGCACTCAATACTATAAGTTATTTATATTACATTCTATTCAAAACAGCGTTTCGGAAAGTATACGTTCCAAGTTTTTATCCCTACTAATGCTTCGTTTAAAAACATGTACTAACTTTAAATGCTACATTTATATACAAAAAGGTCAATATTTTTTCAGCTAAGAAAAATTATCAACATTTTGCCCACGAATAATTTGTACTTTAAATTTGAGAAATGGCGTTCATTTGCTGACGAAAAAATTCACGACTGATTGCACGAATTTGCTCTTGTGGTTCAAAGGTGAAAGTGGATAGATATTGTAGAAGTATGTGATGGATCCATATGTATGATTGTAAAATTAAAACAACACATTTCAAGTATGTTATTAAGAAGAAGCGGAAAAAACACAAATAAATAAGGCATAAGAAAACCGAAATCGTTTCGAACTAGGAAATCACATAAAAATGCTATGTGCCAAATTTGAAGCAAATTCATCCATCAGATTAGCTAAACGTCCATACGTTAGGACTTCTTCGCAGTAGCAGTGATGTGCAAATATTTGACGTCATAAATGTCATATTGGGTTAGATTGGAGTATACTCGTAAACAAGAGAAATCATAACATATTTTAATAATTTTCTTCATTAATGAACTGAGACATTTTAATTTACACTCAGGGTTTACAATTTTCGAAAACGAGAAGTGACCTTAGCGCTTTTTATGAGGTAGAATAGTATTACCACGTCGGCAAAGCTTAAATTCTCTGTAGTAGTCGAAAAGAAATGAAAAAGGAGATAGGAAGGTCGTGGAGGAGAAGCGCGTTAAATATTGCGTGATTAATAAATAAAAAATACATATACATTTATGGTTTTTTAATATTACAACAACAACTTGAATGAACTACCACCAAGTGGGTTTTTATTTAGCTGGAGTTATAGCTATTTCACGGGTGCCAATCCGATCATCAGACTCTTTTATTAGCGGTGCTTAGCCTTTATAGATGCTTTCAAGTTTAATCGACAAACTTTTTGGCCTTGACTGAGATTTGAACCTAGACCTAGCGTCTTCAGAAGCCAATGCCCTACGCATCGCGCTCCCGAAACCACATGATCAGGTCCATCCCAATTTAGGTTTTATTGTTTATCAATTATTGTCACCTGAGGACTAGCATTTTTATAAGTCGTTCAAGTTTGTTATTGTAAATTCGGTTTCATCTTTTTTCTCCGTACTCTGTTTATAAGCCAACAATTCGTTGTATATTATAAGGAGAGAGATTTTTGATGAAAGAATTGACTCGGGTCAAGTATTAATGTATTGAAGGGCTTTTTGTATGATTACTTACGTGCAGTTGTGCCTGCAAGGCTTCTTCAGGTATTTATGGTTTTTGAATATTACAACATATACATTTAATCATCAACTTAAAAATTGGTTCCGAAGCTGAATTTCACTCTTCAATATATTCAAAGTTCCCCAAAATCCGCATTGGCGTTCTTTTATTTGCTTTAAAATGGTTGAGTTGTACCATCTATTCTGAGCTAATGCAAACATTTTTTTCAGGGGTCTTAAAATACTGCCTCTTTAGGAAAGCATTTTGTATATTCCACAAGATTTTGAAATAGAAATTCTTTACTGGATTTGTCTGCTTCTTCAAATAAACAACATAAGTCAGTGACTTAAGTGGTCTTTGCATGGACTACTAGATGATGGTAGTAGTTATATTTGACAGTTCGTTACTTTTTCTGAAAAGAAGACAATTTCAGAATTAAGCCAAGAGAAAGTAACATACGTATATCGCTTAAATTAGAATTCGAAGATACTTTATAATAGAACTAAAAATGTACTAGACAAGCAACTTGAAGTACACCCATTAGCTTTTGAAAACAGAAAGAAATAGACAAAAACATGATATAGCCATCCCAACGTTCTTAGGAAATTTCAAGGAATTAGATAGCTTTCTTAAAATTGTTGAGATAATAAACATGGGAATAAAACCAAATTTCACACAACAATTCTTAGAATTTTTATTCCATGTTAAATTCGGAACTAACATAAAAACAGCTTTTTTAGGAAATGAAGAACCAAGAACCAAATAATTCTGAAACTAGTTTGGATAAAAAGGAGATGGAGTAGCACTCTGAGAAGACGAATCCAAATCCAATTCAACAATTGAGAGCGAGAGCTCATTACCAAATGTACATACATCGACAAGTCTCCAAAGAAACCCAACAAAAACTGAACCAGACAGCAACTAACTACACTCATAATAGCGGCAATCAATAACCAAACGCCAATCAACATGCAGCAAATGCTACAATAGCCAAAACAATCAAAACCACCCGTCCGGGTATGCCGCCAATCATAATTTTCGTCGGCAAGATCGATATCGATACCGAAGAATTTTAATACCACGAAAACAGGAATCAAGGCCGGATTCAGCACAATAAGGAACCCAAAACTAAAAAAAAAGTTGAATGTACTGACGTACGTGCGGTAGAAGTAAAACTTCTTTTCCCTCAAGCAAAGCCTCTGTAAGATTTAAAGCTATAAACGTACAAACATTTTGTATTCTAAAAACATGTCGCTGTCTTTGACTGATAACGTGTCGTTTTGACATGTCACTGACAGCTCCATAGACAATTTTTTACCCCCAACGCCGGAAAAGAAGTTTTACTTCAAAAAATTGAGAATCGCAACGACACGCATCAAGTCTGCAGAGCCTTGAGCAAAGAGTCTTGTCCATCTACCACACAACTTTGGTATAAGGTTCAACTGGAAAAAAACAAAAATTGCAGAACTCGCAACAATAATTCAAAATCAAGTCTGTGTGCAGATCAATGAGCCAAGATCAATAACCAAGAAGGGATACACCTCAACAACTTCAAAATCCTTTGAAAGTGGCATCAGCAACCAACAACAAACCCATAAAGAATAAGCACCAAACGAACCAACAACCGGGAATGTAAATCTGGATAAGGGAAATAAGGAACACTTTGGTACAGATCTAGCGGGAGCTATGAAGAAATCTTGCTCCGCTGTATCTAATAACAACGCCTCACGACGTAATCAAGATATTCCGCGCATAAACTGGCTAAAGAAAGAAAAAAAAAGATTTTTCGATTTAAGATTTAAAGAAGAAGGGAATTAAGAATATAATGAGCACTATTTTCCTTTTCGTCCAGGGGAATTTTCTTTAAAATTTTATTCATCATTTTATTCGAGGTAAATCTAAATTATTACTTCTTAACGTGCTCTACAAATATTATAAGCGCTTTTCCGAATGAAAATCTGCCCAGAATTATTGTTTCCTTCTATCGACTCCGGACTGAAAATTGTCGAAGGATAAGAAAATTTCTTCGTTTCTAAATTTGAACTTGACAAATGCTTTGAACATTAAAAACTTCAAAAATAACAAACGACATATATGTATTAGTGTATCCCGTCGTTGTATGCAGAAAAAAAAATTTCGAATTTTTTATCGAAAGAGGTATCAAAAGTTGCGTATTAACGAGTAGATTCTGAATATGTACTTACTTTTTGATTTGGACATGACTTTTGGGGCTCTACCACGGCTTAAATATCTTAAAATAAAGTAAAAAATTCAAAGAAGCAGCATACAACTTCTCCAGTTCTCGATATTGTATGTTTTCCTTTCTGTCCTTTCGTTCAATATTCGCTTCTCGGTCTCAAATAGATACTAGAGTGTCGAGTCCTCATTCGCTTAGAGTAAGTAAGTTAGATGTGAGAAATCACGCGAATAATTTGAGTATTCAAATGATTTAAATGAAGAATCGAGATATATCTCGAGATGTTGTCTGAATCGATTTAATCGATTATATCATTCGAACGCGCCCACCAATAATGCGAAGCAGGTACTAATATACTACCAAAATGGTAATGGACAAAGTACAAAAACAAGCCAGGTTTATAAAAATACCAAGACACGGTTGAATTCATCTTTTGCTGATACTGAGTGATTTGTCAAAAAATTTTAACTTTCCAGACGTGATCGACACTCTCTTAATATTTGTTGGAGGAGGATTACTGATAGGAATTGCTATGCGTTAAAATAAAAGTTTCCTCTGGTTTATACGGTTGCTGCTAATATTCCACCCAGATCTAACAAAGAAATTTATGAAAATGTTTACAATTCTTTGGAAACAATCTATGAAAAGACTGATCCAACTGACGAAATTATTGTTATTGGAGACTTGGAATGTTGTTTGTTCACTAATCGTGAAAAATCTAAAATGTTCAAAATGTCATTCTCTTTGAAATTATTTGTACCTAACGCCACTCTATAAAAAAGGCCCTAAAAATTTAATAAAAATCTATCTACTACGAGTATTCCCTAACATGTTTGTGACATTTATGTACTTTCTTTTAATTGTTCGTCTGTTGTATGTGAAAAATCAACATGTTTTTATAAACAAACATTAATTTATTATAATTCCTCAGTTTTTATTTAGATGCCTTTGAAAATGACTCGCAAGTAGATAGTATCTTTAAAGGCTTTAGTAAAGCTTTTGACAAGTTACTTCAAAATAAATTTAAAAAACTTTTACTCAGTGATGGTTTTGTTTTGTGGATGTGTAAGTTGACAAACTTCAAATTTTTGTGCATCGATTCATGACTAGTTTTTTGGCGATGTTGACGCGTACGCAGCTGTTGCCGATAGGTTATTTGTTTGACGTTAAAAAACAATCTAAATGATCGAAAGACAAAATAAATAAATTAATACACATCGCCATCACATCAGTTGATCATAGGCATCAATAGCTTATGAGTATCATGCTTCTTTGTTTAATTTTTGCGCATCAAGTTTATCAAATTTTGCAATAGTGAACAGTTGACGTTTAAAGTGATGCCAATTTTTTTCGTTAGTAAACGTTAGACGTTAATGATCGCGCATCATTGCTGCAGTGTTGCGTTTATAAATTTACTCAATATCTTCATACCTTAAAGAAAGATATAAAAATAATAGCTCATGTTAAAATGTTAATTCTGGTGTACCTCATGGAAGTCATCTTGGGCCTTTGAAAAAATTCTTACCTGCCATAGCTACTAAGACTTCTTCGAGGGTGGGAATTGACCATGGACGTTTTTCCGTTATCGCATTTAATTCGTGATAGTCGACGCACAATCGTTTTTCACCGTTTGATTTTCGGACGAGCACTACGAGGGACCCGTAAGAGGAAGATGCCGGACGGACGAATGATATTTAAGGAGAGCAGTTTTTGAATTATGCGATTCACTGTTTGTTGCTTTGGCAGCGGTGTAGAGTACGGTTTCTTTTCTATTGGTTTATCCGGAATAAGCTTTATGTTCATTTTAACCGATGCGCACTTTCCAAGTTCTTTAAGATTTTCACCAAAACATCAAGCAAACGAATTTAAAAGAACAATCAATTTTTGTTTTTCGTCAGCTGAGCTGATCACCAATACCGATTTTATTACTATCCAACGCAACCACATCACATTATCCGTTTTCGATCACTGCACGACTCTTACACAAAATATCTGTTCCGATAATGACATTGTAATTCATTATTTCATCGTCGAAGACCATAAGATCATAACCATCATAACCGTCAATAGTAATTGGAATTTTTAACTTTTCGCGACACTGAACCTCTCCTCCTGCAAACCCAAATAGCTTTCATACAGGGAATCATAAAGTTTTCAGAATTAAGGGCCAACTTTCGAAAAACTACTTCCAGAATCGATTAAGGCCAAGCATGTCTTTGATATAGATTTCTTTCAATAATTCTTGTCGCACACGATTCTGTTCTGTGCAGATGTTATAGCTTGAATCTCCTTCGCCATCCGAGTGTTCTCATTATGACTTTGGGACGTCAGTCTGATGACGGTAGTAAGTTTTTGAGTTAGCGTTGCCACTTCGTCACTTAATTTACCTACCTCATCCTCATGATCGGTTAACTGATCATCTTCGCTCGGTGGAATTCATTCGGTCACCTTCTGCAGTTCCGCTAACAATCAATTCATTCTTGCTACCCGTCGTCTTTTCGTTTAACTGTTTCAAAATCTGTTTTAACTCTTTAACACGGTCAAAGCGTCATGAGATTCATTTTTACTACCGATTTATTAATTCTCTAACAGCCTTATTTACTAACTCGTTTTAGCGACGGAGTAAAGTTACTTCGATTTTACAACGGCTCTAAACCTGAAAACCTTATTTATAATGAAAATGCACGAGGAATAACGGTGAAATAAGCTAGAACTGGTTCATAGGAGTTTTAAGGCCGTTTTAGTATCTTAATGTCATTTTGAGATGACATCTTGTGAAATTTACAAAAAGGAGTGTAAGCAATTTTTTTTTCGTTTCTTACTAAGACAAAAAGGATATATATTTTGCAATAATAAATTATTTATATTTTCCAAACGCTCTAACAGTTGTACGGTATTGGGAACGCAATGTGGTTTGGTGGGTACATTCATTTATTGGATTTGAACTTTATACAATCCAATTTTAAATGTATCGAATTTCCAATATGCATACAATGATATTAAAATGAATAATAATGGAAATCAGCTGGGGTTTGATTTAGGTTTATAATAACCAGAGTTTTAGATTTGTCACTTTTTTCCCAGTATATTCCCAGTATATTTGACATAAGGAAGGCGTAGCTAATACGGCTGAGAAAATATATATTAAATAAGGATTCGTTTGACGTGGCATAAGCTCGAAGTAAGTGCTTCGGCTCGGTTTAACTATTCCGAGGTTGAACCCAGTATTAGTGAAAAATAATAAATAAGGCTGTAAAAACTTATCTGATTCTTTAAATCTATCCTGTTCTTAATCCCATAATTTATTATTTGTCAAGAAATATTAACCAAGTCCAGAAACATTAATTAATTAAAAACACAGAACACCAAATAACATTTCCTTTTTACAATTTTATTGTTTCGAGTGTTAACGACTGACTGACTACTGAGCATATTTTTGATTGCCTCTTGAAAGAGACAACCGAACGCATAAAAGAAAGGGACGGATAAAGGGATGGGAGTTAGGAATAAGGCAGGAATGACAATAGTTTTATGATACTGTGGGATAAAAGATGGTTAGACTCACTGACAATTTTTAATTATCGGTATTTCCCATATGTGCAAAATAGAAAGCTTGAAACTAGAAATTCTTAAATTTCTTAATTTCTATGGAAGAATTCATAACTGAGAGTTTCTGATGCATAATGCAATTGATGCTAATAACTATAACTAGACACTTAGAATTGAATGATTTTGGTTTATTTGAAGTTTGCAAATCATATAATGCAAGTTTGCAATAATATTAATCTACAAGCAGCTCCTGCGACCAGTGATTAGCTATTCCTTCCCAGTCTGGTTTTCCATCTCGAAGACAGCTATGAAGAAACTTCAACTATTCGAAAGGAAGATACTGAGGATCTGCACTGGACTCTACTTCGACCGTCAACGACAGAAACACTACAGGAACGAGCATCTCTACACAAAAGCCAATTTAATCCCGCTGGACAAATATCTAGTTCTTTCAACGAAGAAACTAATGGGGAACATCATCGACCACCCGAATCAGCTTATGAGAAGGATGACCACAGAACAACGACATCCCGAGCCGAGGTACCTCAGTGTGATGGAAACTCTGGATGACAACGTAATCATGGACAACGAGGAAGTAGTCTCGTTCTACGCTGACATTGGGTCAGCCTAACACCGCGGCTTAAACGCCATCCCTGCCCACAACCCACAAAAATCACCACTGACAACCAGGAATGAACACCCTGAGGACAATACAACCGACAATTTAAATTTAATTTTTTTTTTTCGTCATGTAAATTTTATATAAAAATAATTAAACTTAAGTCACTGTATATAGTTAGGCCCCCTATGAGCCAACAAATTTAAACCTTCATACATATGTAGTATCTTATTAGTTGTAAGCCAAATTGTAAATAGTATGTTCAATAAAACAAAAACAAGTTTGCAATAATAGTCACCTGATACATATCCTGAACGATCCGTTTCTGTATTTATTCATAAATTGGACATACGTTTTTGAAATACCTAACAAAATATGCA
Organism: Chrysotoxum bicinctum; assembly: GCA_911387755.1. Classification (NCBI taxonomy): domain Eukaryota; kingdom Metazoa; phylum Arthropoda; class Insecta; order Diptera; family Syrphidae; genus Chrysotoxum; species Chrysotoxum bicinctum. Next base: position 87,401,533 of record OU426990.1, on the reverse strand, counting down.
GTATGAAATGTAATTTTTAAATAAAATAAATAACACATGAAGGGTTCAGAAGGAAAACAAAATATAAATATATGTATTACTTATAAAACGGGATATTCAAAAAATAATTATCCAAAAAAGCTTGTCTAGCACATTGTACAAAATAAATTCCTTTCATGAATTATTCATCCCAATAACCTTCTAAGAGAAAAAAATCGTACTCACTTTTACTAGACTAAGGCCTAGTTTTACAGTGCACATTAACCGCGGGATAAATGACACATAAGTATGTAAAATTGCTTCAATTATTCCGGCTGTGAAACTGAAGCATCGACTAAAACTTTTGTTATTTTTCTATTGGTCCACCCCATTTTCTTGCCACCTCTATCTATTGAGCCATTAGTATAAAATTTCAACAGCTTTTTATAATTAATAAAGTAAGGTGGTTATTTTTTCTTAACTTTTGTAAGAAAAAATCGTATAGAAGGGGAGTTTTATTTCTGTCTTTTAGCCAGGAGCGCCAATTTTCATAATAAGTGGTTGAAAATGGAAAAATAATTATTAAAAAACAACACTAACAGTATCTAGTTACGTTTTTTTTAACCCATTATTCTATTTTTTATTAAGTAAAGTTATTTGAAGTAATAGTAATAAAATATTTTCAAACTAATAATTTGTTTAAAAAATAATGTATTCACCAATTTCATAATACATATTGAGTAATCGAGTTGTAGTTTGGCGTTCAGTATTTTTTGCTTTAATTATCTTCTGGTTGAATTCTAAAAAGCAGATAGTTCTATCTTTTCTGTTTTTAGTAAAAAAAACGAAACATTTGAAAAAACATGATTTTGTGCGTATTTTGGTAGTGAACTGATATTTAAAATAAAAAAATATATACAGGGTGGCCCTAAAAAAATATATACAGGGTGTCCCTTAATTTGTGCATAATATTTTAGGGCGTGATTCTTGGGTAGATTCTAAGAAAAAAATCGGCATATCTCCAATTTTTATATTATTTATTAGGGATTATAGAAAAGGCTTACTTTGGTGTACCCTGACCCATGTTAACGGTAACGGCGCTGTTGGTACTAATGGTAGAAACTTTATTTAGGCTTTCGTTTTTAGAAGAAATACGAGTTTAATTTTCTTCAGAATATGCGTAATAAACATATCGTTTTACTATAATAAAAATAAAACTCAAAGATAAGTTTTGCGGGAAATCCCATAGATTTTATGATACTTGCAAAAACCTGAGCCATGTAAAATTAAAAAAAAAGTTTTTTGCTTTAAGCTTTAAAGACGCTATGAATAAAAATGATTGTGTGTGGGTATAAATATTTTTGTATCTTATGTGTGTACTAAAACAGTTATAACCGGTGTTCAAAGTGTCCTCCTTGGTTTTGTATGCATGCTAGATCCCGTTTTTAAATTTCACTGCAAATATTTTTTTATGATAGCTGCTGCATCAGTTTTGATGACGCTTCGAGAATACGAATACCTAAATTTGCTATTTCGGTTGAATAAACAAGTTCTTTCATTCTTCTTCATACAAGGAAATTCAATACTGAAAGGTCAGAAGATCTTGCAGGACAGTGAAACGGCCCTTACTGTAGAACGATTTTTTTCTTAGAATAGGCGTGTTTTTTTCGCAAGTCCATATAAAATTGTAGAAAAAACGACATCGGGACTAAGCGCTTTACATGCAAATGCAACAACTACTTAAATCTATACAGAGTTAGCTAAGACCAGATAATTTTCGAGACATAATCTAAGACCCGATAAAAATGGTGATGCCAAAATAATATTATCTATATGTTATCGACAATTTGTTCAGAGAAGTCAAAAGTGACGTTTTTGGATGCTGGTTGATGCTAGTCGTCAATAGAGCTGACAAATGCCATAGCTTACACAATGCTTCCAGCTGTTGTTTTTTTCTACAATTCTATATTGACTTGCGAAAAAAACACGGCTAATATTACCAAAAATTATGCTCCAAAATATTATGCACGAGCTAGAGGACACCCTGTACATAATATTAATCCTGATATCAATATAAATTTCAAAACGACTTTCGACTCGATGATCGCCGCTTTCTTGCAGTTCATTAATTTAACATAATAATATAGATAAATATATACGTAAAACACAAGGAGCGTGTGACTTGAACTTTGTGTCAATTTTTGTTTGCTATAAACATGAACCACTCTAAGCAAGAGCATTTAAATAATTGCTCTTATTTGCTATAGGAACAATTTTTCAAACATAAAAATCTATGTACTATATTCTTCTTTCAATTGATCCGAAACGTTTATGTAATTCTTAAATCATTCGGCTGAAGAAAACATTTCCATTATAATTGTTTTTTATTTATTTTTTTTTAATACATTTTTTATATTGCTGTAAAATATTTGCATATGTTTTTATTTAAAAACGTTACTGTCCAAACATAATTAAGCTTTTGTTATTGTTTTCAGCGTTCATCCACACCCGTATAACAACGCAGCTGCACGTCGTAACTTTCGTTCCAAACATACCAAACATCAACAACAACATCAGGAACAACTATCTGATGAACCACCACAACAACAACAAGAAGAACATAACCAACAACAGGAGTCTCATGATGACGATTCAAACTAAACTTAGAGACTTTGAATATTACCTTTAATGAAAAGAATAGATTTAATTTTTGTCTTATACATAAAAGAATGTTATGTATTATCTTCTATATTATCTTTAAATCTTAAACAAAATACAAAAAGAATTTGTCAACAGTAAAACACTCATTCATTCGTCAATACGCAAGGAGTAATTTCATTTAAACTAACAAAAAATTAAATCAACTCTTCATAGATGACAAACATCTTTGGGCGTTGAAATATAGTTTGTTCGTATTTTATTTTAAACGTTAAAAGCCACGGCTTGGCCATTTTTCCTTTTCTTAAGAAATGCGTATTTAAAAAACTAAAATAATCATTTTCATAGTACCTAAATACTACATAAATACAAAATACTTAAGCTTATACCATTTTTCTTTCTTGTTTGTAACTATTTTCGTTCAAATTAATGAAGAGTTCTTATGTTAAACTATTTTTATATAGATGTTATATATATAAATAGTATCACTAATAAATCTTAGATACAAACAACAATTATTCCTAGAAAAACGGAAAAAAATGGGATTACAAAAGTGGAACACATAAATGTTGACAATTAATAATAAAAGACAGCATCAAGTGGAAATGCAACTGATTTTTGAAATATAATAAACTAAAACACTTGATGATCTCATTTATTCAAAATCGAACAAGTGAAATTACTTGTCTATATTATGTTGTATTAATTATTATTATATCAAAGCGATACAAATTAAACAGAAAAATCGAACGAATGAGTAGAAAAATCAAGATTGTATAAATAAAATAATATGAAACATAAACAAATACACGAGTTTGTAACGTAGGCCGTCGAGTCATAAATGAACTCAATGTGAAGGGGAAAAATCCCTCAATTGGATCACTTACCAACAAAGAGAAGTGAAAAGATATAGTTACACTCAAGTAAACAAATCGTGTAGAAGTCAAAACTTCCAAGTGTCGCTTTACGACTATTTCCAATCAAAACAATTCCCTAAACACAGACCCATGGAATAACACTACTTCTACGCAATTCTGAGTATTCTTTGTTGCCTCAAATAGTAAAATCAAATGACTCATTAATGCACTCATTAAAGGAAAAATACATAGATCTCATATTTTACATATCCTTTTATTGTACTAAGCGTTAACTATTTAAATACTTAGCTAGTTCACTTTGAAAAATACCTCAATCAAAATATTATGTCAATAGCAGAGCCTTCGTACAGCAAGTATCGATTAAACGTATAAACAGTACGATCGCCTGAACGGAATAGATATACAGATGGGCATATCGACATAAGTGTTTGGTGTGAGCAATGTTTCCTATCCTAACTTGCACTTATAGATAGGTTTCACAGACTGTATATATAATAAAACACAAAAAGCTTAGACTTAGTTAATTGTACACGATTGGTAGATCTTACAATATTGTCAGACCTGACAATCACCCTGATTACCGATGTCGTAAACGACAGCGAAATATACGACCTGACACGATCTGCATTCCATAAGTCGTTTCCAACTTTTGTTACTCGTTTTAACAATTAATTGTGAGACAAATTTTCTGACAATTAATTATAAGACTACACGGTTGTCTTACATTGTAAGCATGTTTTTCACTGACAGATCTGACAATATTAAGCTTTACAATTGCAAGTGACAACGGTCAATACAATGTTGTTGTATTAGGAGAATAGCCCATGGAAGTGGGAGATGTTAAGTTGAGCGTAATTGAATTGTTCTACTAAAATAAAATGCAATGATTGCAAATATTATTTCCATTTTTCATGTGTAAACGTTACTCCAGAGTATGCTGTTTATTATAAGTCCGGTGCTCACAAAATTCGTTGACAGATGTGTAGTATTAAGACGACCGACGTTCTTTACAAATGCATTCTTGTCAATATCTTATTATTCTGCTATTCGGGACGGAGACAAATACAAGAAATCAAAAACCATGAAAATCGGTCCAGCCGTTTTCGAGTGATATGTTTTCCGACAAACCCGACTTTGTTTAATATATTAAGATGTTTTTATGAATTCTTCTTTTTGTAATGATAAGCTTTTTTTTTGTTCACCAGAATATTAGAAGTATGAGAGCAAATTTTGCAACACTTGTCACTCACCTAGATAATTTTTTTTTTTTATATTTTGCGCGCACTTAAAATGATTGATCACAGTGCGAGCGTTTAGGAAAGTGGGAGGGGATTTAAAAGGAGATACCGATGCACATTGGTTTTGAATAGGGCTCTTGATTTCACCGGGTAATACCCATTTCATCAAAAATCCGGGTACCCTAGTAATGCGGGTATTACCCAAATTTGTGGGTACTCAAAAATGCTACAATTGCTTACGAAATAATATTTCACAAGAAGAGGAAGCAGAGAAGCAATGAAATGTGATTTTTAAAGGGTGGCTAAATTTTAAGGACCGATGTTGAATGTGAACCACACCTAAACGTCAAGTTTTTTTTCTATATTTCATTTGACATTTCAGACTTACTCAATTTGAACCATGGAAAGATACACAATCGAGCAATGCGTAAAAGTTATTCAGGCTTATTATGAAAATGGGCGTAAAATCAAAATGCATATCGTGCACTTCGTGATTTTTTCGGTCAATTTAATCGCTCAAATGTGCGTACAATCGGAAAAATCGTGCAAAAATTCGAGCAAACTGGTTCTGTAGGAGATGTGAAAACACCAGTGCATGCTCGTACTGCAGAAAATATTGCCGCTGCTCGCGATAGGGTGGCTGAACACCCGTCCAACTCAACTCGTCGTCGTGCCCAACAATTGCATTTATATGCTTCAAGATGCAATTGACTCAAGAACTAAAGCCTCTTGACCATTTCAAGCGTCGTAAATGGTCAGGATAGTGGCAAGAAATGGCAACAGTGGATGATCAATTTTCGAAGAAAATCATCTTCAGTGATGAGGCACATTTTCACCTCAAGCAGAATTGCCGCATTTGGGCGTATGATAATCCAAGAGTGACTGTCGAAAAACAAATGCACCCACAAAGAGTGACTGTTTGGTGCTGTTTATGGGGTGGCGACATCGGCGGGCCGTATTTTTTCAAAAATGAGGCCGGTCAGGCAATTACTGTGAATGGTGTTCGCTTTCGTGAGATGATAACGAACTTTTTATGGACCGAATTGGAAGATATGGATGTGGACGATATGTGGTTTCAACAGGACGGTGCCACTTGTCACACAGCTAACGAAACAATGGCTCTTGCGCGACAAATTCCATTGCCGTGTTATCTCACATGGTGGCGATGTCAATAGGCCGCCAAGATCATGTGATTTGACACCGTTGGACTTCTTTCTGTGGGGTTATTTGAAAGAAAAGGTGTACGTCGATAAGCCAGAAACAATTCAAGAGCTAAAGGATGAGATAATTCGACACATTACGGGATAGAACCTCAACTAGGTCTCAGCGTCATCGAAATTTGGACCATCGGATAGAGGTGTGCCGCCGAGGTCGCGGCGGCAATTTGGCCGATATTTTGTTCCATACATTACATAATTGAACCATACCATATTTTCATAATAAAAAGAAATGACAATAATTTCCTAAATAACTTGTGTTTTATTCAAAATCAACATCGGCCCTTAAAATTTAACCACCCTTTATATCCATAAGCATCATGTTGTACTTAAATGTTATTGAAAGTACACTGATGATGATGAAGATAAATAAATTTTGTTTAATAGATAATAACTTCGAAAGAGGCTGAAAGGGCGTTTATTAAAATTCAGTGAGTAGTTTTTTCACTATAACGGTTTAAAAAAAAGTAAAAATTTTGGTTAGTTTCAAATATCTCACGAAAAAATAATGCTATTGATTTCAAATAAAATTTAATGTACTCATTATAAGGTCATACAGATTTGGTATGAATTTGGAAAAAAATGAACATACCGTTATTTTTTTAAATAAAAAAAACTGAAAAAAAAATTTCATAACCCAGATATTCTAAGAACGGAAAACAATTTGAAACTCAAAATAATTTTATTTTACGAAAAATAATGTGTTTGACAACTGGTGAAAATTTAAAAAAAAAATCAGTTTACAGTTTTTTTTACAAAAAATAAAAAACTATATAAAATTCTATTGAAAATTGGTAAAAATTGTTTTTCGACTCAAATTTCTCGAGAATTAGTAGTGATATTGACTTCTAATTTAGTTTATTTTATACATAGTATAATTTTGTACAATTGGTAAAATTTTGCCAAATTAATATTGAATTAATAGTTTTTTTTTTAATAAAAAAACTATTAAAAATTCTAGTGAAAACTAGTTAAAATTGTATTTCAAGTCGAATTTCTTGGGAATGAACATCGACAGTGCCTTCTAAGGTATGTTGTTTTATACATCGATACCTTCCCGCAAGAATGTATACTAGGCCCCGATTGCCGTTGTCGATCGCCAATCGAATCGAAACTTTTCGATTGTTTCGATTAGTTTTCATATTTTGTATTGTGTAACTCAATCGATTGAACAATGTACTATTGTGAATAAACCCACAGAATATTGCGAATATTTCAAATTTGACAGTTCTATGATGTGTTAGCTTTTGAAATCATTATTTGTTTTTTCTGGTTTTCTTTTTTTTAATATAAATTAAAATAGTTTATTTACATTTTAAAATGAGTGGAATTGAGTTATGGTTAAGCGATAGTAACACAGAAACCGACAATGTCCAAGAATATTTTGAAATTACCAGAAAAAGAAGACATATCAGAAACACCTCTAATCCCCGAACTGTAAAAAACGATGTAAGATTTATGCGGAATAAAGGTTTTTATACACATATTTGGTTTTCGATTCCCAACAGAATAAAACTTGCTAGTACTTTGAGATGCTGTGCTTTTGGATATTACCAAGTTATTGTTGGTAATTAATTTTGTATTGGCCTTGCACAATCTACAGTGTCTTTAGTGCTAAATTAAGTGCTCGCAGTTCTAGAAACGCATATTTGCTCCAAATGGATTACTTTTAATTACTCTGAAGCAAAAAAAAAAACTTCGGGCTAAAATGCATAACTGTGAAAAAATGGAATACTAGCTATGAACATCTTCCCGATGCTCACATTTTTCTCCATGAATCTGACCAAAATTTCTGTTTGCCTTTTGTTCGTCATCACTTTTGACCTTCATAAAATAAATATTTGAATGTTTTGTCCTTAAAATAATTAATTAATTGAAAGAAACTTACATTTTGTTCACAAGAAAAACTTCTGGACTTCACTTTCCTTACGTGTCGATCAGAAAATGACAATCGAAAAGAAACGACTGTGACATCGAAAAGTTTCGATCACAATCGACATTCGCAATATGAAATAGAGTAATCGACTATCGATGATCGAAAAAGGTCGATCATCGATTAGAAAATCGACAACCACAATCTGGGCCTAAGCGACATTTCTAAAATTGTTCAGGAAACGAAAAAAACGAAGAAAGTTCTAGTTGAATCATAGTGTGCTAAGAGACAATTTTGGTTAAACTAAGTGACATCTAACAAAATTTTTTGTTGCTCACGACAATGAGATCTTTATTTTAATTGTTTAATATAGTATAAGATTTGCAGTAATACATCAAATTTATCAGAGTTTATAAAACCAATTGAAAAGACACAAGCAAACTAAAGGTGAGGAATAGGCCTATTGGTTATTTGAAAAAAACTAAATTATAAAGTTTTCAAGACCACAAATGGGAAGTTATCAGTGTGGGTCGCACCCAGCCTCTTTTTACTGTTTATTTTTAACCAGGGATACATAGTCGAATCAAAATCCGACTGCTTATCTATGTATTTGTATAAGTGGTAAGCAGCAGAGAAATAATATAATTATGTTCTTCAATCTTTCTTTAAATAATATATATAACTATACACGATTATGATTTGGGTACCCGGATACCGGATTTTACCGAGTACCTGCAAGAAAGCGGGTACCCGAAATTATGGTACCCGGGTAATACCCGTAAATGCGGGTACTCAGGTACCCGGGTATGCGGGTATCAAGAGCCCTAGTTTTGAATATCTGAATATCACAATGGGAGGGAAATATAGAGCTTGCCTTTTTCAAGGATCTACTGAATCCAACAACAACACCAACAAATTGGTATTCTGCAGTACCTGGTTTCACCAACGAAGTTCTTGATTGTGCTTTCTCTCTAGAAGAATTAGAAGCAACGCTTGGGACCCTTAAAGATGAAAAAGCTGCTGGTGCGAATGTTATTCCAGTTGAGTTTTATAAATACGGTATTATCATGCTCAAAGAACGTCTTGTAACTCTGTATAATAAAATAATTAAAGGTGATCTTGCTCCAGACGAATTCCGGGATGCTATAATATTCCCAATACACAAAAAAGGATCTTTATTGGTTGCAGCAAATTATAGAGGAATCTTTTTTTTAAACGCATCATACAAAATGTTTACTACGCATAAGAGACTTCTGAAGTGGGTTGAGACGCAGAACCTGCTGAAAGAATTTCAAGCTGGCTTCAGATCAGGGTACTCAACAATTGACAATATCTTCATACTCAAAAGTGTAGCAGGAAGCTTTATTAGCCAGGGTAGAAAATGTATGTATTCTTTATCGATTTTAAAGCGGCTTTTGATACAATCGATCGAAATACTTTATTCTACAAACTGTATAGTCTGGGGTTGTCGTTGAAGTTTTGACAAGTTCTCGAGGAATTGTACAGAGGAACGAAGGCTGCAGTGTGGACCGGAGCGGAACTTTCTGATTGGTTCACAACTTCATTGGGAGTGAGGCAGGGCTGCACATTAAGCCCCACTTTGTTTGCGCTCTTCATAAACGATCTCATTGATTACATTCCTGGTGGGGTTGATTTCGCAGAGGTGCGTATAAAGGCATTGGTGCTTATTTTGACATTCTCTTTCGTTCGAAAGTGAGTCGAATTCGTTGAAACTTAATTTTGAGACTCGGCGATTAGAATGTTAATCGAACAAATCGAAAGTTCACCCAATCCATAGAAAGTTCATTCATTTGCGAAAGCTAATTCAATTTTGACATTCGAAAGAATAGAATTAAATGTCATTTTTGTGTCGTTTGAATTTTTCTGTCGAGTAAACAACAAAACATGTAAGTTTTTATTTATTTCATGGAAAATAAATTACTTTTATTAATTTTTTTGTTGTTTTATGTTTAAAAGTCGCATTCCAACTGGACAAACCGCGAACAAAAGGAAAAGTTTAATCAAAATAGTGGAAGAAAACCCGGAGGAAGCAGAATTTTTTTTTTACCACCCGCGTTGATACGGAAAGCATCCACTATCCTTCTCCTCTGCAATTCTTCAACACCATCTTTATTTATAAACAACACAAATGCCATATTTTTATTTATTATTTTATGTTTTTATCAAAGAAATTTAAATTATTAAACAATAAACAAAAGAATTACAACTAAACAAAGATTTCACTCTTTGGTTTTGACTTTTGACATTTCACAAACACTTCTCTTTTGATTTTGATATTTTAGTGTGACCAAGTGATACGAAAAAAAAAAAATTTAGAACGCGTCATGAACAACTTATTTTTTTTAAGAATAATTTAAAAACAGCTGAATTAACACAAAAAATGTAATGAATATGTAGTTCTTTATGGTTAAACTTTACTTTTTAATGAAAAAGTGTATTATTTATTTTGTTTCTTGATTATTTATTATTTAGTAAATGTCAAAGAGCTGATAATGAAAATGAATCTTTTTTTAAGTTCATTTTATGCTATCTTTCGCAAATGAATGTTATTCTTTCGAATCTCAAAATTAAGAAAGTTCATTCGAAGGAATAGAATCATTCTAACGAATAGACTATTCATGAGAATGTCAAAATAAGCATGATTGTTGTTTGCAGATGATATAGCCATGTTTGCGTACTCTCCAGAATCACTACAACTCATGATAAATAGGGTATACCAGTATTGTCGAATGTGGAACCTAATAGTTAACATTCAAAAGTCTAAAGTGATGGTATTTAAACAAGGTGGTGGACGGAATGCGTCGAATGAAAAATGGAACTTCAATGGCGAAGACATAGAAATTGTTAATGAATACAAGTACTTAGGCATTATTTTTTCAAAAAACCTGAGCATGGAGAACAATTTTAACGAAAAACTGCAAAAGGCAAAAACTGCAATTAATATTTCGTGGAAAAATTGCTTTATGAACAAACACATAGCTCATAGCAGTAAATTTAAGGTATTTGAAGCAGTTGCTGAAAGTATACTTTTGTATGGTTCGCAAGTATGGGGTTGTAAAAAATTCAACACGGTTGAGAAGCTCTTAGTGTATTATGTGAAGAGAATATTTCACTTACCACCAAACACGCCAAACTATGTCATTATGCTAGAAACCGGAATTTCACCTTTATACATAAAAACGCTTAAACTGCAAGCGGATTATCTACTGAACGTCTTCAAAATGCCTGAATCCCGCCTTGTCAGAAAAGTAGTTTTGAAAGCTATACAAAGTCAAAATGGATGGGACAGAGAGTGGTCATGCCTTGCAGAAGAATGCAATTTAACTTTTAATTTAAACGTAGAAAATGTATCAGCCAGTAAGGCCCTACTGTATGAAGTTATATCAACGGTAGATGGGAAGTGCAGAGCCGAATTTGTAGAGGAAGCTTCCGGTTCCTTGTTTAGAACAATTTACAGTAGGCTCAACCACAACCTTGCTGAAAAAAACTACTTTCGTGACTCAAACAATGTTTACGTGATTGCTACAATGGTTAGACTTCGGAGTGAACTACTTAACTTAAACTTCGTTCCACACCGACCCAATCTTCCTCTGGAGTGTAGTATGTGTAACTTAGTAGAAAGAGAGGACGTTATTCACTTCATTGGAAAGTGCCCAGTTCTCAGGGGAATTAGAAGCAGTGTTTTTGGAAGTGACTTTTTATCGGAAGAAGAAGTTCTATTTATGCTGAATGAGATGGATGTTCCCAAGCTTTATGAATACTGCAAACTCGCGTTAAAGTATAGATCATTAATAATAAGTGAAGATTTCTGATTTCTGTTTTTTGGTTTTTTACAACACCTATCTAATATTGTTTGATTACTATCTTTTGTTAAATATTTTTTGTTCTCAAATTTTATAGTGATAGCTTATTACATATGTAAATTAAATTGAATTCATTTTAGTTGTCAATCTGGCAGACGGTAAATGCCATGCTATAATGTTTTTTTGTAATTAAAAATAAGTCATGTAATGTTAATTTCAAAGATACGTAATAAAAATCTTATCTAATCTATAAAGTCGGGTAAGACATTCCACATTCGGGTAGTGCGGCTAAAGAATGAATCTCTTTATTAAACAGTACGTCCGAAGTTGGGCTCAAGGGTAAACTGATGAGCATTCCCTGAAGCGCGAGTGTTACGGTTAAATTTTTTAAGGGAAGGAATGCAATTGGCTATTTCACTAGAACAATGTTTATAAAAATAACGGTAATATAATGAAAGACAAGAAACATTGCGGCGGTGCTCGAGAGATTCAAATGTTTCTGTTATAGTCCTATAACCTATCAATTTTAAAGCTCTTTTTTGGATTCCTATAGGTATAGCCAAACCAACAAATGATGGAACTTCAAAGCAAAAAACAAACACTCAAATGAAATATTTAACGTTTTCTTTATAAACTAACTTTAGTTATTTATATAAGGCTAAATAATCAAAATTCGATGAATCCACCACCAACAATGTTGCTACTATCCCGGTTCACAAGAAATTGACAAAGACGAATTTTGTCTTACTATATCACGTTCGCTAACAATGTAAATTCCTCATTATTTCTAATAGAAACACACCTGATTGGGAGGATTCCTAATCCCAGTTCAACGGTCTATAGAGGTACAGAAAATCGTTGTATTTATCAATCTGTACCAAAGTTAATTCAAACAATATTTAATACTATTCGGATAAAAACACCAACTTAGTCGATCCTTGACCCAAACCGTTTTTCTCCTTTATCATTTTACTTACTATCCCCATTTCATTTACAGCTCCTTATTTTCTTTCCTTTTCTTGATTTTAATTATTATTAAAATATATCCATTCTTTTAATTGCCCTAGCCTGTTTCCCTTCTAGACTATCTATCCGTTTCACTTTCTCCTCTGTCGTCATCACCCGCGTTATTTATTTCATAGACATTTTTAATTTTATTGATACTTACTTTTCTCTATCGCGGTACACGTTTTCATTATTCGTTTAGCTAAATTTTAGTTTTCACGCATTTTCTTGCACGCGCGCGTAAAACTTTTCCCTAAAAGTAAAAATATCGATAGATATCGAAACATCGGAGCGCAAGCGCCCTGACTGATTCCATGGGACTACCAAGGTTATAAAATTAACATCAATGATTTCATCTTTAGCTTTATGTATAAATTAGTAAAAAACTTTAGATGAAAGATGAGACAAGATTATACTCTAATGAAGATATGATTGGTAGACAAATTGGGATATATAACGGTCCTTATTCGGAATCCGCCCCCCCCCCCCTCCAAAATGCACTTTTTTTTTAAATGAATCGATAAAAAAAAGTGTGCTGTTGATAAAAAACATCAAATTATGGAGGAGAAACACTTTTTTATGGTAAAAAAGTGAAGTATAAAAAAATGAATATAGGGCATAGGGTAAATTCAAAGTTTCTTTAAATCCAGATTCTGTAAATGCAAAAGAAACCTTGCATACACCCAACCTCGCACCTACGAATAAGGGCCTATAAAACATAGAGGAAATTTTTTGGCATTTAGTATTGGAGTTTCAAGCTCTGTATGCCTGTATATGAATTTACAAACAAAAAATGACAAGGTTTAATATAATACTTAAGTTCACGCTATTCCATCTCACCTTTTTATCGAACTATGATTATAATAATCATGCATTAATAATCTCTAATTATAACTTAAAGGGCGTGTTAAAGAAGGACGACAATTTCATTTGTATACAGCGTGATAGTGATTTTACTGTAATGTAGCTATTTTTATCTTTAACATTGCCTAGAATCATTTTCAAAATATTCTTCATTAAATAAAAACTCTCGAAATATTATATTTTAATATGGTCGTTTATTTAAAATGAATAAATATTACGAACCACAACACCTTAAAAACTACCGGTATCATTTATTCTAAATGACCACAACTTAAATTTTTTTACCTTAAGGGAAAGATGTAGTTTGCATCGTCTTCTTGTGATTGTGAGTCCCTTACTGTCAGGCTGGACTGTTTGTTTTTCCGATCTTGTTGAGGAAGGCGTTAAAATAACCGTGTCCGGTGAGTAACTGAACTTGAACATTAAAACAAAAATATGACCAACGATCATTGTTTACTAAAATTACCTATGTACATTCAGCCCTATCACGAATTCCATCGTAATCGGAAATTCGTTACGAATCCCGAAAAAAACTATCACAGAATCCATCGTAGTGGAAAATATCATACAAATTGCTGTTACTAACGGATTTGATGATAGCTTTTTGTCGGGATTCGTAAAAGTTCCGATTACGATGGAATTTGTGATAGGGCTGATTAATTTTTGATGGCAAAGATTTCCCTGAAACATAGGTGGTAAATTCATATTCCATGGTACAGAATACTTACTTATTAGTTTTCACTAATACTCGGTTCAACCTAAGAATAATTAAACCGAGCCGAAGCACTTCGGGCTTACGCCACGTCAAACAAATCCTTATTTATAATATATTTCCTTATGCGCGAAACAGATTAAACCAGCATCGTCAACAGCAAACAGCACGCTGACCAGCAAACGTTTCTCAAACACATTGCCACCCACTGACTTATTGTTATTATACATGGACTGCCAGAGCCCAACTTCACGATGGTTCAATTTAAAACTAAACGGAACTAGCGATATGGATGCAAACTCGGAAAACAGTGTAATTTGTGATTTTTGTATTTGATACATCAATTTTTGACATAATTGAGTTTGTAAAGGTTGTTGAATAAAACTTGAAGGCTATTTCCATGCTTTATTTATTTAAGAGTCATAATGTGCATTTATCATATACAGGAGAAGAGTGCTGTGATTCGTTAGAGTGGGAAAGCACAAAGAACTGTCGAAATGCTGATTTTGGAAAACTATTTAAATGGCACAAAAAATTGATTTATTTTCTTATATAAAATCAAGTTTGCAAATCTGTCATTGTTTAATTTATTTCAACAATAACTTTAGTCATAAAGTTTTTTAGTAATTTCGACCTCCTGAATACGAATCTGCAATCAGTTTTTGCCTAGCAGCTCCCGTTTTCATGTTATGGGGTAGGGTGTTGCAAACCTGACACCACTTAGAAATACCCAAAATAATTGTGAAAAGAAGAAAGTAAAACATTTTTTCTTTGAAAATCCAAGCTAATTTAGTGAAATTTACATATAAATATAAAAAAATAAAATCGAAAAATGAAAAATCGTTCACCTTGCTCTTCACTCAAGTCTCCCAAGTTTTCAGGAAACCAGTCCAAATGGTTGTGCAAGTAATGCACCTTGATGCTCATGTTGCACCCAAGCTCACGAAAAGCAGTCAGCATGTTCTGAACTAAGTCCTTATAATTTGAAGCCTTCCTGTTGCCTAGAAAGTTTTCGACAACTGACACAAATGATGTCCACGCTTTTCGCTCTTTTTCATTCATAGATTCAACAAAATTGGTGTCCTTTATTAACCGTCTGATTTGAGGTCCATCGAATATGCCAGCTTTTATTTTTTCAATGCTTAATCCTTACATCTTTGTAGATATGAATTTAAAAGATGATGAATCCTTATCTAGAGCCTTAACAAATTACTTCATTAAGCCAAGTTTTATATGAAGTGGAGGCCAGGATTATTTTATTCCGATCAACCAAAGGCTCATTAATAACATTTTTTCCTCCAACAACCATGTTCTCTCTTTCAGGCCAGTCTTTTTTTACCCAGTGATCTCGTTTAGCTTTGCTATCTCAAAGGCACAAGAAGGAGGGATATTTTGTGTATCCACCTTACTGTCCAAGGAGAAATTTAACCATTTTCAAGTCAACACAAATGACCCACCCATGTTCGTGATACTTAGGCCGGTATTCACCGAGCGCCCATAACTTAAGAAGCTCATAAACCTATTCACCAAGCAATATTAGTGAAGATCTACGAGCGCTCTTAAAAGTTAGGAGTGGTCCCGACCACTCCTAACTTACGAGCGCTCTCTTCGAAAGTTTGTTCGCTTGTGCGTGTGCCACGCACGCATTTGACTCGAATCCATGTGAGCAATGCCAAGTAGAAGAGTATCCATTTGCTGTCAAGACCAACATTCCACAACATTTCACAGTTTGGGTATGCCTGAACAAGAGAGAGTGGCTCTCATTTTCGAACTTCGAAAAACACTTGCGAGTGGTTGGTGAATACCCCACAGAAATTTCAAGTTAAGAGCCTCGTAAAGTTAAGAGCCGTTTAGGAGCGCTCGGTGAATACGAGCCTTAATCTTTTCCAAGACTATAGCTATATTCTTGTACACTTCTTTCATTTGGGCTGAGTGAGCAATAGGTATTGATCCCAATTCGTTGCCATTGTGTAAAAACACACACTTCAAACTTCGCTTGGAACTGTCAATAAACAGACGCCAACGATCTGGATCATACTCGGGAAGGCCCATTTTTGTTAAGAGACCTTTAAAATCCTGACAGAAAACGAGATCTTCTTCCTGAGAGTAAAACGTATGCAACTCTGCTTCTCTTTTACGATAGAACGTTATTGTTGTTCCTTCATCAAGTAGATTTTTTTCTTTTAGCCGGGATGCCAGTAACTCAGAAGATTGTTTTGAGAGGTTAAGATCCCTGATGAGATCACTTAACTAACTTTTGGTTAAATCGTTGGGGACTTGATGAATTTTCCTCATATTCGTATATTTCATCCTCCGAAAGATCTGGTAGCTGATGAAATGTTGGTATGGGAACTTCGTCGGAATGAGGGATGGGCCGTCGAGCAGAATCTAAATCAGGATACATCTATTTGCTTCGGTTTTTACTATTGATGCCTCTGATATTCACTAGACAGAAATAACAGTCGTCATAGTAATTTTTTGGTTCTCTCCAAACCATAGGCACACCAAATTTCAGACTCGTCCTTTTCCCATTAGTCCACTGACGTAGATGTTCAGGACACGTTTTGCAAACTACATGTGGTGCCCACCTTGATCACCAAGTTTGATACCAAAATAAGCATTGTATGCTTTCTTCACAAATTCAGTAATGGATTTTCTGTTCTGATTTGTCGTGTATTCACCATATATATAACAAAATTGCTCGGGATGATTTACACAGATTCTGCGGCTAGATGACATTTTTGAAAATTAGCTTTTAATCACTTACAGCTTACTTACTAACTAGTTTTAGCGACGGAGTAAAGTTACTTCGACTTTACAACTGCTCTAATCCTGAAAACCTTATTTATAATGAAAATGCACGAGGAATAGCGGTGGAATAAGCTAAAACTGGTTCATAGGAGGTTCAGGGCCGTTTTAGTAGATATCTAAATGTCATTTTGAGATGACATCTTGTAAAATTTACAAAAAGGAGTGTAAGCAATTTTTTTCGTTTCTTACTAAGCCAAAAAGGATATATATTTTGCATTAATAAATTATTATTATTTTCCAAACGCTCTAACAGTTGTACGGTATTGGGAACGCAATGTGGTTGGTACATTCATTTATTGTATTTGAACCTTATACAATCCAATTTCCAATATGCATACAATGATAATAAAATAAATAATAATGGAAATCAGCTATGGTTTGATTTAGGTGTATAATAACCAGAGTTTTAGATTGATCACTTTTTTTCCCAGTATATTTGACATAAGGATAAGGCGTAGCTAAAACGGCTAAGAAAATGGTTTTAAATAAGGATTTGTTTGACGTGGCGTAAACCCGAAGTAATTGCTTCGATTCGGTTTAACTATTCTGAGGTTGAACCCAGTATTAGTGAAAAATAATAAATAAGGCTGTTCGGGTTTACGCCACGTCAAACAAATCCTTATTTATAATATATTTTCTAAGCCGTTTTAGCTACGCCCTCCTTATGTCAAATATACTGGGAAAAAAAGTCACCAATCTAAAACTCTGGTTATTATACACGTAAAGCAAACCCCAGCTGATTTTCATTATTATTCATTTTATTATCATTGTACGAATATTCGAAATTGGATACATATAAAATTGGATTATATAAAGTTCAAATCCAATAAATGAATGTACCAACCACATTGCGTTCCCAATACCATACAACTGGTTAGAGCGTTTGGAAAATATAAATAATTTATTATTGCAAAATATATATCCTTTTTGTCTTAGTAAGAAACGCAAAAAAAACTGAGCGATTTTTAATGGAAGTTACCTTTTTTTCTATTGAAAAGGAGTCATCTCTCCGCACTCTTTACTCTAGTGAGTAGATCGAAGTTCACTGAGCGAACGCCAAATAGAAATGAAACATACCTGACTAGTAAAGAAAACCGCAGAGAAGAAAGAACGATAACTGCAATTTTTCCAAACCCAGCAATTTTGTGTACCCCCGCCACCACACACGTCTCTCTCCTACGAGCTTAAAAATCGCAAGGTAATATTGCTTCGTTTAAAAACAGTCTAAGCAAACCCCAGCTGATTGCCATTATTATTCATTTTATTCATATTGGAAATTGGATACATTTAAAATTGGATTGTATAAATTTCTATAAATGAATGTACCAACCACATTGCGTCCACAATATAGAGCGTTTGAAAAATGTAACTCATTTATTAATGCAAAATATTTAAACATTTTATCTTAGTAACAAACCAAAAAAACATATATACTCCTATATATGATACATGTAATCTGCATTTGATTACTGCAAAAAAAGGGATGCCAAATACAGAATTCATATTTTTTAGATAGACAGAAAAAGAGCAAAATGCAGAAGAACTTCCTATCTGCTTTATAGGAAATTCGAGAAATGCAGAAGTCAAGATTATAGTAAAGACAAACACGTTCATCTTTATTATAGTTCCTTCGTCTGCATTTTGTAAATTTGTGATATTTTCACATTTTTCTATAATTTTTGTTGACGGGCGCATTATGGAAAAAAACATTAAATCGAAATGGAAGAGAATGGAGGTAAGTTAAATTTACAACAAGTTATAGCAGTTTATAAGAAATAAAAAAAAAAATTACCACCTGTGTATTCTCTCCCACTTTCGGGTTTTGACATGCATCTGCCTCCCTCTACTTTTCTGCATTTTGCAGATGCAGAAACATATAAATCTACTTTTTACAAGTCAACAAGTTATAGTAGTTTATAGGAAGTAAAAAAGAGTTACCATCTGTGTATTCGCTCCCACTTTCAGGTTTCGACATGCATCTGCCTCTCTACTTTTCTGCATTCTGCAGATGCAGAAACATGTAAATCGACTTTTATTTGAAGAATCCCAATAAATTGCTCGAATTCTTTAAGCTTTTGGTAATTCCATTTTTGTTTATTAAATTAGACCGCTAGACCAGATGTTTTTTTTGTGTTATTGCGGCTATATCTATAAGAGATTTTCACTTTTTGGAACTATATTTGACACAGCAATAAAAATTTGTTAAGTGGATAAATAAGTCCTTACGCATTGAATAACTATTCACCCGTTTAGCGAATTCTGATATTTTGTATGTGCGGTATTACACAGCGCATGTATTTAATGCGCATTTCTCGATCATTTTGTTTTCCACTGTCATTCGGTGATGCGCGCATTATTACACGAAGACTTTTCTGATTTTTCAGTGTTGTGTATTATTTGACAGCTGTCTTTCATTTCAATTTTCGTTGTTCGTTCGGTGTTCGATTTAGTAATTGAAAAAAAAAAAATAATCAAAATACAAAAATGGAATCAAGGATAATGATTTCAACAATTTATTAGATTCATTTCATAAATGAAAATCAACTCGCATGTTAAAGCTTTAGTCCATTTTATTTAATTTTCATTAGCAATAGCCATATATTAGGTGCGTTTTATTATTCACAAATCTATCTGGATCCGGATCTGGATTAAGTTTTAACATGTATTACAAAAACAATTTGGGATCCTGTTTTCTATCGGGATCTATTCCAAAGATCTAAAATTCAGTTATTACACTGGCGAGTAGATGGCTTTTTATGGTAAGGTAGTGTAATCTATAGTGTAAAGAAAAGAGAAGAAATAATTGAAAATTTACAAACCCAAGGATAAAAAGAGACGGACTTATAACACTGCTGTCACTAAGATCCGTATCGTTTAATTTTCAAAGGAAGATCCAAATCCGGATCCAGATAGATTTGTGAATAATAAAACGCACCTAGTTTAGATGTTTGCGAAGACGAAGTGAAGCAATTTCGAAAAACAACGGAGAAGGAGAAACGTCAAAAACATGCAAGGAATATCCTACCCGTGCATGTCGAGAAATATTTCTTTCTGTTTCATTTTTTTTCCTTCTTTCGCTTTCGCACTTCATTCAATGCAAGACTCAACATGCGCTGTGTAATACCATACTATGCTTTTGTAATTTTAAATACTAATACGAAGAAGTGCAAGCAACGCTTAAGTAAATATACTGAAAAATGGCCAGTGTTTGACAGACACATCCCGAGTTCGAGTCTCGGTAGTGTTTATTTTTGTCTTTTTTCACCAAGCTGTCAAAAAAATTCCTTAGCTACCATAACCGCACATGGGGAAAAAAGTTGGTCGCGAATTTTATAAAATATACAGTTGGAAATCATTTTTATTCTAAAATTTGACCGATTTTTTGCTTTTTCCTTTATTAGTTATTTTATAAAACTCTTTTAGGTGGTTTGCGCCACAGTCAAAAAAGAAGTAGTTTTCAACCCTAAAAATCTATCTAAAAGAACAAAAACACCACAAACCATGGATGTCTACGAAGTCAGCGATGATTTAGTTAAAAAACTCGCCGATTGGAAGCTCATCGGCATCGCATCTGGAAAATTTAATTCCCTTCCGGACAATAACGCAAAAGTGAAATTCGTAGAAAATACATTGCATGATTTTAAATATTTTGAAAAAATCAAGCTCCATTGTACGCTTCACGTTCCAAAATGCAACAAGCGTTCCGAAGAGTTTCGAATGCTCGGAAACAAGCAATTTTCACTCAAACAACGTAACTATTTCCATGCACTAGAGCTCTATAATAAGAGCATTTGCTTTTCGGAACTGAATTCGGAGAATACATCAATTGGTTATGCGAATCGTTCGGCGGTTCTATTTGAATGGAAGAAATATCGCGAATGCTTGGAGAATATTGAGATGGCCCGAAAGGCCAACTACCCTAAACGTTTGCAGCACAAGCTGGACAAAAGAGAAAAGGACTGTTGTCAACTGCAGTCCACTCAGGAACCCGAGATTTTACCGTATAATTTTGAGATGACATACGATCGCCATGCGGTCATTCCATCCATCGCTGAGTGCCTCGAGCTGCGTAGCAGCAAAGAAATGGGTCGGTACGTTTGCACTAACCGTGACCTTGCTGTAGGTGATGTTGTGGCATTCGAGGAGCCATTCGCATCGTCCCTGCTCGCTCCGATGCGGTACATCCGATGTGCAAATTGCAAACGGGAGAACTATTTGACTTTGATCCCCTGTCCGAACTGCACTAGTGCGATGTTCTGCAGTGAAACGTGCCGTGAAGAGGCACAGAATACCTTCCACAAGTATGAATGTCCCATAATAGACTTCATCTTCACAATGTTCAACAAGATTCATCAGATCGCTCTAAGAACTTGTTTGACTGCCCTAAGTATCTTTCCAAATATCGACGAGTGCATGGCATTCTGTGCGGATCCAATTAACCAGAACCAATCAGCATTTACCATTGACCAATCGAATTTGACTCCCCGCGAACATTATCGAGCGATACATGGTCTGGTTACGAACCAAGAGCATCGAAGTACAAGTGATCTTTTCCAGCGAGCTGTTGTTTGTGCCGTGTTAAAGAGGTTTGTTATCGAACATACTCCTTTAAAGGAATTCTTGGGAGGGCTACAAGGGGAGAACTTCTTCACCGAGTTGCTATTTAGACATTTACAAACGTCACCTTCGAATATGCATGGGATTGATTTAGTCGAACAGGTTAACGAGACTAAAGACGACCAGACATTCGCAGGGGGGGCCTATGCGTTTTTTAGTTTGCTAAATCATTCTTGTGCCCCGAACACTATACGCATCTATAAAGGAACCCAAGCTATTCTGTTTGTTCTGCGACCGATTTCAGCGAATGGAATTCTCTATGATAATTATGGGTAAGAGGTTTTGTTTTTATTTGACTAAGTTAAAAACTACATAAATATTATTATTAGTCGTGCTGTGTCGATTAGCATATTTAAAAATATAAGCCATGTTTCATCTAAATAGAAAAAGCATTAGCACTTTAGTAACTATATTTCTTACTGTACAAAATTTCGGAATGTTCACAGTAACCGGGTTAACAAAACACAACTATTGTGTCAATTGCGATTTGTTTTTATATACGAGTAATATTTGATTTCCTGTTTTGGAAAGGAATTAAACTAAATTTTTTGTAAATATTTTTCGGATTATCAGCATATAATCAGATTTAACAACAAAAACTTTAAAATTATAAAATAGGTTCAGTATATCCTCGTATTTATGACTCGTATTCGACTACAGTCGTATGTTGTTATTCCAGGAGTCGAACATCTGACTTCACTTGTACTAATATTGGGAAACGCAAAACATCGAATACGACTGTTTCTACGACTGTAGTCGAATACGAGTCATAAATTCGAGTTTCAGAATATGGGTGATTGTAATTTCTTGGCGTAAAATTTTAAACAATCTAGTGTAGGTATTACTATGACACTTCTTAACAATTTGGTAACTCATAAGTAGTTTACTATTTCTTAACTTTAAACATTTTCTAGTAAGTATGCTGCTAAAGCTATTTTTTTTAAGAAATTGCTTCTGAAGACACCTAAGGTTGCGCGTACAGTAGTGCGGCAAAGCGATGCGATGCGAGAAGCGTTTGCGTGCAAGAAAAATATTTACATTGATTCTATTGAGATTCTATGTGCCGAAAGGATTCCAAAAATATTTATAATAAAAAATAGTAAGAACTAAAGTTTATTAGTCTTGCTCGTACAGAGTTTGAATTCGGAATGAATATAAATTTTTAAATTAAAAAATTAATAAGTGAAAACAAATTTTGAAACGATTGCTTGATTTTCAACACCCTCTCTCAATCGATCCATACTGTAATTTAATTTCCATCAATTTAATTTAAGTTTTCTTCTTAATTCTTCGAAGTGTGTACGATCCATCGCTTTTGTTAAAACGTCAGCTAGTTGTTCTTTTGTTCCAATAGCTTGAATTTCAATTATTTCCTTGGTAATGTTGTCTCTTATAAAATGATATTTTATATCAGTATGCTTTGCTCTTTTGCTTTCCAAATTATGAGCCATTCCAGTGCATCCTTTGTTGTCTTCAAATATTGTTACAAGTTCGTTTTTAATTTCTTGTAAGTCCTGCATTATTCCTCTCAACCAGATGGCTTCTGCAGCTGCTGAGCTTAGTGCTATGTACTCAGCTTCACTCGATGAAGTAGCAACCGTGGTTTGCTTTTTACTACACCAGGACACAGTACTGCCATAAACTTGAAAAATGTATCCACTTACTGACTTTCTGTCTACCAAGTCAGTTGCCCAGTCAGCATCAGCATATCCAACAATTGGTTGGTCATGATTGGGATTAAAGTTTAATTTCAAAAACTTGGTTCCTTTTAAGTAGCGTACAATCCTCTTAAGATGCTGCCAATGTATTTCAGATGGGTTTTGTTGGTATCTCCCCATAAAACCAACTGCATAGCAAATGTCTGGTCTTGAGCACAGTATAATGTATATGATACTTCCAAGAAGTTCACGATAAGGCTTTTGCAATTCTGGTCCTGTGTGATTAGCTTCAAGTTGTAATCCTTTTTCCATAGGAGTTCTGACAGTATTACAATCTATCATCCCGAATTTGTGAAGAAGCTTTTTAATACTTGTTTCTTGTGATATTTTTTAGCATCCTTCCACAAAATCTATTTTCATACCAAGGAAGAATTGTAGAGGTCCACAGTCTGACATTTCGAATAGGGAAGATAACGCTTGTTTCAATTTTTGAACTGATGAAATCTTACTACCAGCAATCAGCAAGTCATCAACGTAGATTAACACAATTAGTACATCCCCTTCCTGTCCGTTAAATTTGGTGTACAAGCAATAATCTAGCTTGATCTTATAAATACAAGTAAAAGCAAATGTTCATTAAGCTTTTGGTTCCAGCAACGTGGTGATTGTTTCAAACCATAAATGGATTTCAAAAGCTTACATGCTTTAGCCTCTCTGGCTTGTACTCCTTCTGGTATGGACATATGAAGTTCTTCCTTAAGATCACCATGTAGAAAACGCAGTTTTTATATCTAACTGATGAACATGATATTTTCGGTGAACACCGACTGCCAACAAAACACGTATGGTGGTCAACTTCGCAACTGGTGCATATGTCTCAGTGTAGTTTATACCGAACTTCTGTAAAAAACTTTTAACAACCAATCGAGCTTTGTAACTAGTTTTGTTGCCATTTTGATCTTCTTTTATAGTAAAGATCTATTTTGACTTTAGCAATTTCGCATTAGAAGGTACATCTACGATTTTCCAAACATTGTTCTTCATCATGGAATTTAACTCTTCATCGACAGCTTTCTTCCATAAATCTGAATCATTTCGCCCAAAAATGTCATTATAATTTTTGGGTATGTCTGTGGAAATATTTACTTCGGCAGAGTTTGCTTTCGACCCCATTACATAATCCAAAAACTTACTTGGTAATCGGCGCTCCCTTTCACTACGCCTCACAGGCTCCGTTTGGTGATTGTTGTTTGATTGTGAGGGGAGCGCATTATTAGCTTCTTCCAGATGAACTTCTGTCAAGCCTTGACTAACTCTTTGATCAGACTCCTCTTCGCTTTGTAAAATTTGTGGCTCAGAAATATTAGCCGCAGCAACATCTTCATGTCCACTTTCCCCCTCTTGCTCGTGGCTCCATCGCATATAAACTTTTTGATTTTCTTTTGTGTTTTCGCACTCTGCCAGACTTTTGAACGGAAAATTGGATTCTTCAAATTTAACATCGCGGCATGTGATTATCTTGCGTAATTTTATATCCCAGAGTCGATATCCATTTGGGGCATATCCTACCATCACCATCACGATTTTTTGCTTTTTTGATCAAATTTCTTCCGGCATTGATTTGGTACCAAGGCGTAGGCTTTGCAGCCAAACACCCTTAATTTTTTTAAATCTGGCTTAAATCCAAACCATAATTCGGCTGGTGTTCTGGAATTCTCCAAAGAACTGGTTGGACTCCGATTTATTGTATATACAGCAGCAAGTGCAGCTTCGTTCCACATATTCTTTGGAATACTCGGTTCAATCAACAAAACTCTTATCGTTTCTGTGAGTGTCCTATTAAACTTCTCAGCTACCCCATTTTGTTGTGGTGCTCTTGTTGGTTCAACTTGAATACCTTTTTGCTTGTACCAATAATTTTGTTCATTTGATATGTATTCCCTTCCTTGATCTACTGTAAATCTCGAAATTTTAGTACCAAACATAGCAATGGATAGGGCTTCATACTCTTTGAATGCTTGAAACACCTCAGACTTCTTTTTGATTAAATAAATCATGGCGAAATGACTATAATCATCAATGAATGAAACAAAGTATTTCGAGCCATCACTTGCAATTGGACTTAAAGGACCAAACACATCTGAATGGATTCTCTCGAGAGCTCGCTGATCCCTGTTGCGTGTTCTATTGAAAGGTTCTCGTACTTGTTTACCCTCAACACATACGTCGCAAAAATCGATCTTAGTCCTCTGGATTTTGTTGGGAAGTAAGTTGTTTTTGAGAATGACATCCATTCTCTGTTGACTAATATGACCTAGACGTCCATGCCACAACATAGCTTCATCTTTAACGCATATATTTGATGTTGGTTTCTTTATCAATACTTCAAGTTCATACAAACTTCCGCGTAAATTTGCTGTTGCTATCAACACGTTGTTTTTCAAAATTAATGCCTTGTGCCCACAAAATTTTACTTCAGCTCCAGCATTCGTTAACTTGCTGACAGAAAGTAAATTGTCTCGTAACTCAGGAATAAACAAAACAACTCGTATTGTCAGCTCTGCAATCAACTAGTTATTGAACCTACAAGGATAACTTTAACAACTAAGACACTTTTGGATTACGTAGTTACGAATACTAAAAACTGTATAGTTAAAGTTGATAATGAATTAAAAATTAGTGATCACGAAACTATTACATTTAAAATAACAACTAACTCAAAACAAAAGTGTGATAAACGAAAAATAATAAAATATTTAAAATATGATAGTTTTCAATTTGTTCAAAATATAAGAAGAAGTGAAATAAATAATTTAAGTATAATAACACAAGTGAATAATCAAACGAGTAATATTTTTGAAAAGGAAATTTTAAGTGTATTAGACAAATTCATAAATTGGTTCAATGAAGATCTTCGAAGACAAAAATCGCAAAAAATTCAGAGCTATACAAGGTTTATTTTAACTGGTTTATTGGAAGATTGGCAGAGTTATAAGAAAATAAGAAATAAATATAAAAAAAATTTAAATAAAGCTGAACGTTTGTACATTAAAAAGAAAATAAATGAAGCTGATACTCAAAAATCGATGTGGAAAACAATTAAAAATTTAGTGCTAAGGCAAGTGCAATCTGATAATAAAAGTATCCAGTTCGGTCAAACTAAATTTGATAACAACAAAATTATAGCAAATAAGTTTAATCAATATTTCATTACAAGTGTTACAGAAATAAATAATGGTATTCCAAATATACCCTGGATAAATCATGCTGAACTAAGTGCACAGTGTTTCAAATTTAAAATATTAGATAACATAGATGAACTTTTGAAAATAATAGAAATAATGCCTAACAAGAACGACTACAACTATATGAACAAAGAAATGTTAAAAGATAGTTACACTTATGTAGGACCAGCTTTACTAAAAATAATAAATTATTCCTTAATTAATGGGATTTTCCCAGACAGTTGGAAAACATCTCTAATAATTCCGGTTCAAAAAATCGCTAACTCCAACAAATGTGAACATTTTAGACCAGTGAATATGCTACCTTTGTATGAGAAAATATTAGAAAAAGTTGTACAAATCCAGTTTGAAGAATACTTAGAAGAAAATAATATTATTATGGAAGAACAATCCGGTTTTCGTCGAAAGCATTCATGTGAAACTGCAATAAACTTTGTTATACATAGCTGATTGGAAAAAGAAAATACATGCAAAGAAGAAAATAGCAGCAGCGTTCCTTGATCTCAAACGTGCGTTCGAAACTGTTGACAGAAGTATATTATTAAAAAAACTGTATAGTTATGGGGTAAGAGGAACAGAATATCTATGGTTTAAGTCATATCTAGAAAATAGAAAACAAATGGTAAAATTCAATAATGAAGTATCAAATAGTGTTTCTATTGAGTTAGGTGTACCGCAAGGGGCAATGTTGGGACCATTATTATATATATTGTATATTAATGATTTTAAAAAAATAATACGAAATTCTAAAATAGTATTTTTTGCTGATGATGGTTTATTATATGTGAATGATGATGATGTTAATGTTGCAAAGAATAAGTTGAAAGAGGACATAAATAATGTAAAAATGTATCTAAATATGAATAAATTGAAACTAAATACTGAAAAAACAAAAATAATGTTATTACCACAAAACACAGAAATTAATTGCATTGAAGAATTTGAATGTGTTAATGAAATAAAATACTTGGGAATCATAATAGACAGTAATTTAAATTTCAAACAGCATTTTCAAAATATTTATAAAAAGGTAGCCCAGAAAATCGGTTTTTTTCGTAGAATAAGAAAGAAATTATGTATTTCAATGGCAATTAAAATATATAATACCATAATAAAACCACATTTTGAGTATTGTCCAACAGTACTATTATTGGGGTCCACAGATATGATTCAAAAACTTCAAATCTTATAAAATAAAGCTATGCGGTCGATTTTATATTGCAATAGGTATACACCAATATGTTACATGTTGAATATGTTAAAATGGTTGAGTATTAAACAAAGTATAATATTTTGTACATTGCTGTTTATATTTAAAATTAAAAATAGTTTAATGCCAAGTTATCTTCAAAGAAAATTAACAAGAAGAGCTGATGTTCAGCCATATAATTTAAGAAACAATAATAATTTTAATGTACAATTTTTCTCTAACAATAGATCGCAAAATATGTTATTCTATAAAGGAATACAAATTTTTAATAGTTTGCCAAATAATGTGAAAACCGAAAACAATTTAAGAAAGTTTAAAAATGAAATATTACAGTTTGTTAAAACTACCTTCTAACTTATTTTATTTTTAAGAATCTATTTAAATGTATTTAAAATGTATAAATAGCTTTTTTTTCAATGCTAAATAAACGTTTATCTATCTATCTATCTATTCCTGCATTGCTCAATCCGTTGATTTTTCCAATTTGTTTTGCTAATAGAGACCGTTTATCTTTCGCAACATTTATTTCAACAGGATATGTCAAGTCATCCATTTCTGAAAAGTACTATTTTTCATTGGCGAGATGATCGCTGGCTCCTGAATCCAGTTTGAAAATTATCTTCTCGTTCTCGTTGCCTTTGATAGAGTCTCTGTCTGTCATAAAACAAAAAACTTTGCTTTTGACAATCTGTGCTTCCTTTGAATGACAGTCTTTAGCTTGATGTCCGAATTTGTTGCACTTAAAGCACTTCCCATTGATTTTTTTCTTTTTGAAGTTTTTCTTTTTACTTGAAAAAGCCGTTACCTCTTACATCTCTTCTTCTTGACGCTCATTTAGTTTAATTTCTTCTGCTTTCAATCTTTCTTTTGCCATAGAAAAAGTTAATTTCCCATCGTCTAAGTTTTGAAGTGCAGTTACTAAAGAATCAAACTTTTCTGGCAAAGAAAGAAACAACTGTGCAAGCATATCCCCTTGTTCTATGTTTGCTCCAGCTAGTTTGAGCTGACGTATTAAATTTTTAAATGCCATCAAATGAGAATTCAATGAATCTCCAGTTCGCATACGCAATTTGGTTAATTGCTTTCGCAACAATAGTTGGTTAACTATTGACTATTGCGAATGCTGATTCCAGACTTAACCACATTAATTTTGCAGATTGTTTGTCCCTTACGTAGCTCAGGCAGTCCGAATGGATAAAATTAACCAAATAATTTTTAGCCATTTTATCCTTTTTGAAAAATTCCGATCTTGCTATTTCTTCTGCAGGCGGATCGTCGGTTAGAACGTCCCACAGATTTTTGGATTCCAGATGAATTTGGACTCTGAATTTCCAATCGTCGTATCCACAGCCGTTAAACTGGGGAATACCATGCATAAAATCTTTTATGTCGCCCATAACCTATTGAGATTCTATGTGCCAAAAGGATTCCAAAAATATTTATAATAAAAAATAGTAATAACTAAAGTTTATTAGTCTTGCTCGTACAGAGTTTGAATTCGGAATGAATATAAATTTTTAAATTAAAAAATTAATAAGTGAAACCAAATTTTGAAACGATTGCTTGATTTTCAACAGATTCTTATATATGTACGTGCGCACACTCGCACGGTGAAGCGATATTTTACTACGTTTATATGCAGTATCGAAAGATCTAGTTGTATGAGGGTCGGATTTGCGACCCAGGTCGTCATTTAGTTAAGAGCTCGATTTGGAGTTGAGTTGAAATGGTGTTGAGGGATTCTGAAACAATTTGTTAAACCAACTCCTCGACCCAGGTTTTTCGTCTCACATTTCGACTCGACACCGCTGAGCGAGTGGGATCGAGTCGAACGAAGCTCATTTCAACTCAATACAGGTATACAAAGGGTCGAAGCGAGCATCAATGATTTCAAGGAGTTAACAACACGACCGCACAAAATAGCTTTTACTGTACTTTTACACTAATTCTCGCATCTCGAATCACTTCTCGCATCGCTTTGTCGCACTACTGTAAGCGTAGCAAAAACCATTGACATTTCGTCAAAAAAAAAAAAAAAACAAAGTAAACGTCGTTTAAACTAGTATTATACTTAAACAGTTTGGACATCGTACTAATTCAATTAAAACTTGCCGCCAGTATTTCTAAAGCGGCTAATACACACGACACTTGTGTGCCACCGGTGTCGGTGTACGGAACTATTCAGTTGCAGTACAACTGAAGTGTGCACGAATCGGTGTGCCGTGTGTGGCGGAATGCTACACCGGCGTATGTATTGCCGCTTAAAAATGAAGTACATGTGTGATTCTACAAAAGATGGAATTTTCGCCGGCCCCAGAAATATTTTAAAATCCGTTCAATTATTTAATCTCAATTTATTTTATAAAATTAAGGCCCATTTTGCTGATACAGAACATAAATACTTATGTTCCACATAAACTCTTATGTGACAGTTTACGTAGAGGAAAAAGTAGAACATAAGTGCTTAGGTTGAACATAAATATCTAAGTTTCGTTTCAGCAAATGGCCCTAAATCTGATTGATATCTACCTGCTCAAACAACATTATTAGGGCGACCTTATTTTATTTTGCTCAAAAAATTCTTCAGTTTCTAATTCAAAGTCCCCTTTGCGTTTTCGTAAATAAAAATTATAACCGTTATTTTATTTTAGGTCTCATACTAAGATAAATCCCACATATGTTACGCGAAATAATAAATCTTTGCTACGAAATAGATAAATATTTTTTAGTAATTGATTTTATTACAAAAAAACTTAATTAAACCTTGTCCCCCGCATTTCTAATCAGTCCCTTGGAACATGGGAACAGTCTATAAAAATCAATCAATCTCCTTAAAATAAAATCTCTATGTGCGTGAGGGGATTAACTGTAGGTTAGTATTTAAATCGGATGACGATTGTCCTTTGGAATATGTCTTTGTGAGAATCTACAGACCTTATAATCGCATCAGCACCTTACGTTTGGTTACGACTTTGGAGTCGATTTCTTGTTGTTACCCATATACCTTACTGTGTGGTGATTTTAACTGTAATCTGTTGAATAAACGTTTTGCAGCAAATTTTCTAGGCCTATTTGAGGCACTCAATCTGAGTCCCGTTAACCAATCCATCCCTACTCACTTTACTAAAGAGTCTAGTTCTCTATTAGACACAGCTTTTGGCACCTGGTTTCTCCAAGCATGATTTAATTTTTCTAAGTTTGGATATAGCTTGTCGGGTTGATCCACAAAGTTTCCAATATCGAGACTATAAAAATTTAAACACATCCGAATGGGTATACGACCTTAATTGCATAGACTGGAACTCAATATACCTCATGCAAAATGTAAATGAACAAATTAGTTTTTTACGGGGCAACGTCAATCAACTTTTTGATATTCATGTTCCTTTAAAAACTCATCTCATTAAGCATACGTCCCCACCCTGGCTGAATGGCGACATCTCTGCTCTAATGTTGAAACGAGATTCCGCTTACTAGGCGGATCAAAGTGGAGTACTTCCACAAATCCTATCGCAGACTTCGCAATCAAGTTGTCGTAGTGATCAGAACAGCAAAAAGGCTTTACTACAAACACAAAGTTGGTCCATTAGTTTCTGGAAAAAAGTTTTGGAAAAACCTGCGAGAAATCGGTATTGGGAAGCAATCTACGAAGTTTGCTGATAACATCGATTGTGATGATCTCAACAAAAAGTTCACCTCCACGCCACAATCCTTTGACGTTGTTACACCTACTGATTCCCCTATTGAATTGGAATTGGCAGGTGTTAACTGTTCGCTGAGCTTCATAAGAATACGAGAAGAAGACATAGTTGAGGCAATATTATCAATTAAATCGAATGCTACTGGCCTCGACCTAATGGAACCTACGTTCCTAAAGTTATTGCTTCCTTATATACTGCGCTTTATAGCATATATGTATTAGCGTGGTCCTTTTTTTCAAAAGTAGTTTTTTTTTGAGCACCCGATTTTTGTGTTCCTTGATATCTTAAAACAACACCCTATTTTTTTTTACAACCACGTTAACACGTGCCGCACTGAGCTTGAAATGTACGCTCTTGTGAGAGTACTTCTACTGTAGGTTCGTTTGTTGAACTTTACCCAGGCTTGACCCAGGTTTTCTTGACAACCCTCAGAGTTGTCAACAAAAACTGGGGTTTTCGGTTTTCAAAAAACACCCAAGAGCTTTCAACTGTTTTGTTGACAACTAAAAGCAAGACAAAATATTTTTGTGATCTGATAAAACTTTAAATTTGTTATAAATTAGTTTTAAAAATGAACGAAAACAATTTCGCGTTATTGCTGAATGTTTCATCCGATGAGTACAACAAACATTTAATTGCAAATACAAGCAATAACATGCGACATGCGAATCGCCAAACGACAACAAAAGAAAAAGAAATACATATGAAATCCCATATGACTTTTGACAGTTTGAGCGTTACCTGAACTCGCCCCAGCAAAATACCTAGATCTACTTCATGGCGAGTTCAGGGCGGCCCCAGGTCTCAAAAAACAGAATTTGCTCACCAGGGTGACTTCAGGTTTTTCAAAAAACGATTTAGGGCGACCCCAGGGTGACTTCAGGGCTCAACGAACAAACCTTGTACGAGGGCGGGTCAATAAGTCCGTGACTTTTGGATTTTGGAATAAAACAACGCTTCTCCAATTTTTTTCCTCAAAATAGTCCTTTGTTTGCGAGATGACTTCATCATTGGAGTCAAATCTTTTTCCACCAAGCCATTTCTTCAGGTTTGGGAACAAGAAGTAGTCGCTCGGAGCCAAATCTGGAGAATATTGTGGATGAGGGAGCAATTCATAGCCCAATTCATGGATTTTTGCCATGGCAACTGCACATGTGTGCACCCTTGCATTGCCTTGGTGGAAAAGAAATTTTTTCTTGGCCAAATGAGGTCGGTTTTTTTTTAAATCAAGTTGGCATAATATTCCCCATTGATTGTTCTTCCCTTTTGAAGGTAGTCAATGTGGATTATCCCGCGTGGATCCCAAAAAACAGTCGCCATAACTTTATTGGCTGACAAACCCACCTTGCCCTTCTTTGGCGCCGATTCACCCTTAGACCCACTGTTTTGACTGTTGTTTGGTCTCTGGTGTGTTGTGTTGTGATGGATCCATGTTTCGTCCATGGTTACAAAACGGCGCGAAAACTCCTCCATATTGGGATTAAACAACGCCAAACCTTCCTGTGAAGTTGTTACACGATTGCGTTTGTGGTCGACTGTGAGCAAACGCGGCACCAATCGGCCAACACTATATCGTGAATTTTTTCGATTGTTTCGGGTGTAGAGACCTCAACTGGGCGTCCAGGACGTTCGGCATCTTCAGTGCTTGTACGGCCACAACGAAATTCAGTAAACCACTTTTTTACCATTGAAATCGATGGTGCAGAGTCCCCATAGTATTTATAAAGCTTAGCCTTGGTCTCGGTAATGGTTTTTTTTCGTAAGAAATAATGCTTAATAAGCACACGAAATTCACTTTTTTCCATTTTCTCCTCAAATTTGTGAGTAGTCTGATAAAAATAGCTGTCAAACACAAACTAACTAACGCAGCAAGTTTAAATTTTGACAGGAGTCAACTGACAGATGCCTGTTGACAGGAGCAGTGTTGCTGTTTCAGTAAAGGACGCTGTTCACATTGGACTTACTCAACCGATTTATTTTGACGTAAGGCCACGCTGTCGTGTTCAGACACAAAAGTAGTGTGAACACTCCAGAATCACTTTGAAGTCTTGTAGTTGTCATAATTGTTGGCCATTTGCTATGCCACTACAAATATACAGTGAATTACAAAAGTAAGTAAGCACCTCTTAGTTTAAAGATCATTTCCTTCAAACAAAAAAAAAAACTTTACATTTTTGTCTATAATTAATATGTATTTCGAACTAAAAAGTAATATTTCAAATAAAACAACTGTGTTCTAAAATTCTGCTTGTTAATACGCTATTCACACCAAATCAAAATCTAGATTTCGAGCAAAATTCTCAAAATCTCATCCAAATCTACTAGATTTCCCATACATTTTCAGATTTCCAAATCTACTAGATTACGACAAAATCTCCTCCAAATCTACTTTCAAACACAAGATTGTCTAAACAAACAAACCTTTAGAAATGTTCTGCTTTGTCAGCAAATTGTCAGCAAGAGAAGAGGTAGATAAAAAGCAGATAATGGAGTCGAGTCTCGAGTGACTATTTGAAATTTGTATTGTGGGGAGAGAAGGAGAGAAGATAAATTATATCCGAGAAAGCAGGATAAATGGACAGAAACTTCAAATGAAATCCTGGTTCTGTTCAGTGTGAACGCTTCAATGAGATTTCGTAATCTTGTTGCTGAAATCCGAGATTTTGATTCGGTGTGAAAAGCCTATTAGATTCTTGGGTTTTTTCAAACAAGAGTCGCTTTAGGCGATTTATTTAACTTATGTAAGGTTTCTTTCTAACCGATACATGATAACCGGATTGGTAGAGCACTCGTCGAATAGTTTGAGGGTTACATGACTTACCTGTTTTATTTGGTTATTTCTGCTAATATCTTTGATGGGCTTACTTTGGGATTCCTCTTCACTTTCCTAACAATAATACGGCATTCCTGCTTCTCATTGTCATTGATCGAGGGTCATTTTGCAAACTCCCAATGTTATTTTATTTGGTTATTATTTTGTGTATAGTAGATGGAATTTTGTTAACAATTTCACCATTCTCGCACTTCGATTTATTTTCCAAATAGTGTTTGATTATATTTTTTTTTAATGAGTGCTTACTTACTTTTGTGATACACTGTATCTTCGTGTGTCATATTATGTCACCAAGACAAATGTCAAAAAAAATCCATTAATTTTCAATTTGTTTTAAAAATCCTGCCTCACTTTGCCGTCTCTTTCTTACCATAAAGTGCGAACGAGAAAAAACACAGAGACATCAAAACAAGTCGGCGGAGTGAGTCCAATGTGAACACCGTCAAGAGGTCAGAAATTCAAAAAGTCACGGACTTATTGACCCGCCCTCGTATTATAGCTTGAACCAATTCAGTTGGCCAACGGTCGGTTGCGCAGAGAGAGGATTTAATAGAACAAAAATGGTGCGCAAGATATTTAATGAGTAAAGACTTTTCCTTAAATCTTACAGTGCCTAACTCAACTTTGCTTTGACAAATAGTTTAGGGATTATTGTTTATTTCTATGTTTTATGATTTGTGGCTTAGCAACAGAAAGGTTCCGGGGGCGTTATGTTTATATTTATTTTATGGTGTTAGTGTTTATTTGATATATGTATTTATTATTTTTTGAGATGTGGGGTTTTGGGATTAATTGTAGATTAGTGTTAATTAGTTAGATTAGTGTTTACGAGTTTGAATAATTTTTACCTACGAGTTTTTAAGAATTTATTTTACCTTAAAATAATTATTATAAATTTGTACTTCAGAAATAAATATAAAACATAATAATAAAATAAAAACAATGTAAATAAGAATAATATAATTTAAATAATAAATGTTCATTTACATACACTTAGTTTTAAGAACTAATGTCGCTTTCATAGTCGGTTGAATCTGAAATTGTGTCCCACGTCAGGTCGTGAGAAAAGTATTCTTCCTCAGTTCTTATGGCTTTTTCATACACTTTTCGCCATTCTTCAGCCGTTATTTTTGAAAATTCTTCCTCTGCTAATTTTTGAACATCCAATAAATTGAATGTTGTGTTTCGTGAACCTACTCTTGCCTTGACAGTTGCCCAAATATTTTCAATGGGATTGAGATCTGGATGATAGGGTGGTAAACGTAGAACCTCATGTCCCATGCCTTGAATCTTATGCTTTGGGTTGTGTGTAGCTCGGTGTCCTTTTATTAGCTCATACAGTTCAAGTTTCAACATCTATATAGTATCCGGAATATTGTTTTCGGTTAGCCATTGTATCATCTCGGATTTCTTGCTAGCGCTGTGTTGAAACATTTAAAGGGTAATCATAATCCCTTGAGCGCGGGTAAATTATAAAAAAAAAGCAGAAGTAATTTGTTTTTCTTCTAATTTATTGTGGTACGAAGCGTTGTCCATTACAATAACTGAAGGTTCTCCAAGTTATTCAAAACTTGTTCTTGGATCCATTTGCAGAAATTTTCGAAGTTCATGTTGTCGTATAATAGTCTCCCGTTTTCGTTTTTCACGAAACCTTTTTCACCACCTGCATGCGCCATTATCAGCCTCTGTCCCTTTGAAATTGCCGTCTTCAACCCACTGCTACTGTCATCAGTCCAAGCCCGTGACCTTGTATGTGAACTATGAATATAGCTTTCCTCCAAATAAATGATGTCATATCATTTTGTTCTGTTCCCGGATTTTTCTCAGATACTTCACTCGCATGAGTTTAATATCATTTCTTTCACAGAGAAGTTTCCGGTTGTTTTGCTTTTTTTTTTTGTAAGTCCGTTTCTTCTAAGAATCCTGTTGAGAGGCGTAGTACATAAATTAAGCTCAGATCTTCCTGGACTCGTTTTAAGGATATCATCATTTTTTCCTCCTGGTGGAAGTTGTGCATTATACGCCAAATAGCTGCGATGTCAAATTCGTCTAGTCCAGTTTCCCACTCCGTATGCTTCACTTTTTTTTTTGGTGACTGCACAACTCCTGTCTCTTCGTATTCCTTAATAATCCTTCTGATTGAACGTTCAGAAATTCCAGTAGTTTCCACTGTTTGCGTTGTTGCGTAACTCACAGGAATTTCAAGAAACGAATTCTTTGCTTCTTCCAGTTTGTCATTCTCATTATATATCTTAACAACTCTCTTACGTGCCTGGCTTCCAGTAGGTTTTCCTTTTCTAAATGGACCCATTAAAATTTCTTTTAAATGTATTTCAATGTATTATTCTTGGTTGTTTTTTCTAAACTGAATTGCTAACCAAAGCAAATATCATTTAAATACGTTAATTCCCTCTGATGCAAAAATTCATTCTTAAAAACTCGTTGGTAAAAATTGTTCAAACTCGTAAGCACTAATATAACTAACGAACAGTAATCTACAATTAATCCCAACCCCACAGGTCAAAAAAAAAATATATCAAATATACACTAACGCCAAAAAATAAATATAAACACAACGCCCCCGGAACCTTTCTGTTACTAAGCCACAAATCATAAAACATAGAAATGAACAATAATCCCTAAACTTTTTGTCATTAATCCTATGTCACAGCTTGCAGGTAGTTTTTTTTGTCTAACCCAATCGCATTTTGCAATAGACTTATTTTTTTTATTATAGGTGCACTGAAATTTGTCCCAATAATAAAAACAAAAATTATTAATTTTATTTTTTCCAAGTAAAGTTTACACCTAAAAATCTTTTCTTTTTATCTCACCAGAGATGAAATAGTTTTTTAGACATCAAGCTATGAAAGAAAAATAAACCATGATCATATCTTATTCAAAAAAAGTCCATCGCTGGAAATTTTTTTCTATTTCACTGTGAGCGAAGCTTTAAACAAAACTCACCCTCCTAAGTGCTTCAGTATGATTCCAGCAGCGCCATTGACAACAACGCCTCCATGTGCATCTTTTTTTTCTTTTTTTTCAGTGATTTTTCTGTCTCTTTAAGAATTAGAGTAGAGCAGAGAAATTTAAAGAGACCTGCGCAGTAGATCGGCCAACTGAATTGGTTCAAGCTATAGTACCAATGCATGCATGTTATTTTCTGTAAATCTTTTGTAGTATTCTGTCAATCAAAACATTGTTTAGTTAGTTTAATGTTTAAAAATGCCTCGTGAAAATTTATTTTTGGTTGGTGTTATGAAAAATCACATTGTGGGGTCTAAATTACCTTCAAAACGAGATGTACTAAGTATTCTTTTTTATAATATACGAAGTGTGAAGTTAAGCTTATCAAATAGTGTTACTTTGGTCATAGAAAAGTGTTCAATATTTTGGAAAAAGGCAAGAATTCCTACTCGTGATTGATGTCATTGCTTAAAACAACTAAAAAACTTTACGAAGAACTACGAAACATTGAGAAGAGTAAAAATAGAAACACTGAGACATCAAAAAAAAAATCTGATTTTTCGGAAACTTTAAACGTAGATAGTTGCATTATGTATATATTATATACATAAATATATAATTGAATGTAAAATTGTCTTGCTACGTTTTCATCTGACGAAGATGAGGTTGAAGTCGAAAACTGTAGTTTTGAATCTTCAGTGCCTGGACCGTCAGGCTCTAAAAGAGCAAGAGTAGATATTTTAACTTTCAGGTTATCTGCAGTACTTGATAAATGTAAGATAAGTGACAGAGATGCCGTTCTCCTTTTGATAGCCTGTATTGAAGCCACTTCCTTAGGTTAGGTTAGGTTGGAGTGGCTGTCTATTTGTTGTTGACTCACTTAGACCTCAAGGATCCGTTGTGATACCACTAAAGAAGTTACTCATGGGAGAGTAATGAATTTAAACAAACCATTTCGTGCTTTTAATAAAGTTAGAGATACATTTTGTGTCGATTGTTGCCAGTTCACTGGTATTATCGAAGAAGGGATTACCGAGATAATTATTCCTTCTTTTGGAGAGTGCTGGACATGTACATAGAAGGTGTTGGACTGTTTCCTCTTCCTCCTCGTCCATGCAGCTTCTACAGAAGTCATTTGTGTAGACTCCTAGCCTCAAGGCATGTCTACCTATGAGGCAGTGTCCTGTTATAACTCCTATTGTAGAGCTTATATTTTGTCTGCTCAGGGAGATCAAGCCTTTTGACCGTTTTAGGTCTATGCTTGGCCATATTTGTTTAGTTGCCAGGCAGGTGGTACCCTGTGACCATCTAGCATTTGTTGATTCTAGAGCATATTGTTTGAGAAGATGTTTGCATGTAGCAAGTGGTGTTCCTATGTTATGTTTTTGTCTAACAGTAGGCAGAAGTGTTCCGTTTTTGGCGAGCTCATCGGCCTTGCAATTTCCCGGAATGTCTCTGTGGCCCGGCACCCAAATAAGGTGAATATTAAACTGTTCTGTCATCTCATTCAGAGATGATCGACAATCGTGGACCAAATGAGAGTTAGTGGAGACAGACGCGAGAGATTTGAGGGCGGCTTGGCTGTCCGAGAAGATCCGTATATCCTTGCAAGATATAACGTTTTCTTTGAGCCAGGATAGTGCCTCTTTAATCGCCATTACTTCTGCCTGGAATACACTACATTGATTGGGAAGTCTATATGAAAGACTGAGATTCAGTTGTTTTGAATAGATGCCACTTCCAACGCCGTAATCGGTCTTAGAACCGTCTGTATAGAAGTGTACAGCATTGTCTTCCAGGGGTCTCTCTTCTTCCCAAGACGATCTTGAAGGGATGGAAACCAGGAAGTTGTTATCGAATACCATTTTTGGGGTGGTATAGTCTAAGCGATCTGGGATAGATCTGAAGTTGTCTAAGATGGTTGTATGACCAGTATTGTTACTGATCCATTGAGAGGTGGCTCTAAGTCTCACGCATGAGTTGGCTGCCACCATTTTGGAGAAGATGTCAAGAGGTGTTAGGTTTAAAAGCACTTCCAGGGCTGCAGTTGGTGTCGAGCGAAGTGCTCCTGTGATGCACATACCTGCTGACCGCTGGACTTTGATGAGTTTATTTAGATTTACCATCTTGTCCAGTGCGGTCCACCATACGACAACTCCATAAATGAGTATCGGTCTAATAACCGAGGTGTATAGCCAATGGGTTATTTTTGGGGAGAAGCCCCATTTCGATCCTATTGCCTTTTTACAAGTGAAAAGCGCTACGGTAGCCTTTTTTACTCTTTCATCAATATTTGCCTTCCAATTTAGTTTTTTGTCTAAAATGAGGCCTAAATATTTGGCTTGGTCGGAAAAGCTTAATGGTATTCCTTTAATCTTGGGTGGGTTAATCTGAGGAATTTTGTACCTTCTCGTAAAGAGTACTAATTCTGTTTTATGTGGATTGACGTCCAAGCCACACTGCTTAGCCCACTTTGTTAGCCTGTTTAAGGCATTTTGTAGGAGTTCTGAGAGAACTTGGGGATGTTTCCCAGATACAGATATTGCAACATC
Organism: Chrysotoxum bicinctum; assembly: GCA_911387755.1. NCBI lineage: Eukaryota > Metazoa > Arthropoda > Insecta > Diptera > Syrphidae > Chrysotoxum > Chrysotoxum bicinctum. The sequence continues at coordinate 87,361,709 of OU426990.1, read as the reverse complement.
GTCAGCATAGGCAATCACCTTGAAACCCTCTGCTTCCATTGATGTTAGCAGTTCGTTTACCACCATGTTCCATAAGAGAGGCGAAAGGACCCCACCTTGGGGGGTACCTCGATTCACCGATCTGGTGGTAGTAAAACTTCTCATGCTGGAAGTTATTGTCCTGCTTTTGAGCATGAGACTTATAAGATCAATGAGTGGTTTCTCTAATTCCAGCTTGTTCATTGCTGTTGTGATCGCCTGGTAGCTGACGTTGTTGAAAGCTCCTTCGATATCTAGGAAAGCTACTAGATTGTATTCTTTGTATTTGAGGGAATATTCAATACCACGTACCAGCGAATGAAGTGCTGTTTCTACTGATTTTCCCTTAGAGTACGCATGTTGAGCTGTGGAAATGAGACATGGTTTTAAGTTATGTCTGATGTGAATTTCAATCAATCTTTCCAAGGTTTTAAGAAGGAAGGATGATAGGCTGATTGGTCGTAGATCTTTAGGGCTAACGTGAGAGGGTTTCCCTGCTTTAGGAATGAAGACTACTTTTGCCATTCTCCAGGCTTTAGGAATATATCTCAACCTTACGCAGCTCGTCAGAATGATTTCCAATGGTGGAATGATCATGTCAGAGCATTTTTGTAGTTCGGCCGGAATGATTCCGTCTGGTCCTGGAGATTTATATGGATCAAAGCTGTCTACAGCCCATTGCAGTTTTTCCCGCGTTATTAGATCAACTGTGTCGCTTGTAGCGGTTTGAGACTCTGATGTTGAGTTGTAAAGTATATTAGAGCTACCTGGAAAGTGGGTGTCTAATAACAGATTAAGAGATTCTTCATCTGTGGTAGTCCATGTGCCCGCATCTGTCGTTAAAGCACTGGGTATAGTTGGACTTTTTGAGAGAATTTTCCTGAGTCTTGAGGCTTCTGAAGTATTGTCTATTTTTCCACAGAAGTTTCTCCAAGAAGACCTCTTGCTCTTCCTTAATTCTTTTTTATATTGCCTTAGAGCTTGTTTATATAAGTCCCAATCAGAGGGGGATCTAGTGTATTTAGATCTATTGAAGAGTTTGCGACAGCTCTTCCTGAATGGTTCTAGATCTTTGTGCCACCAATGAGGTTTCTTTTTACCCTTTACAATGGTAACAGGGCATGAAGTCCTCATTGATTCGTTAAGGGCTTCGGTGAGATGATTTACCGCGAGGTCTAGTTCATCTTTGGTGGAGGAGCTTTTAAGAAGGTTGTGGTCAAGCAGTTGTGCTAGTACCTCCCTATATCGTTCCCAGTTAGTGTTACGGTGATTGCGAAATCCCGTAGATATATTTGCCACATCACTGAGATCAAACTGAATGTATCGGTGATCAGAGTAGGAATTCTCTTTTGAGACATGCCAGTTTGAAATCAGGTTATGGATCGAGTCAGAGGTAAGTGTAATATCAAGTACCTCTTTCCTGTTCTTGGTTACAAATGTAGGTTCATTACCAATATTATTAATGAGTAGATTAGTGCTTAGTATGTAATCAAATAAGGACTCACCTCTCTCATTTATGTCAGAGCTACCCCATACCGTGTGATGGGCGTTAGCGTCCATTCCAATTAGGAGACCCACTTTCTTCGATTGCGCGTCCGCAATTGCCTTCCTTAAGGTGTCTCCTGGAACTGGGCTGTCGTGGCCAAGGTAGGAGGATATGAGCCAGTAGGTGGCTTTATCCGTTGTTATAACAGCGGTGGTAGTGTCCTTGTCGCTGTAATTGGGGAGTAAAAATACATGTAAGTCTTTTTTTACTAATATGCATGACCTTGGTTCACCTTTCTCCGATGCATACAACAGATTATAACCAGGAGTCCTGAGGCCTCTGATGATGGATTTTGAGACCCACGGCTCCTGTATCAAGACAACGTCTTCTTTGTTCTTATGCAGTCGGAGTACCAGGTTGTTCGTGGCCATGATGGCGTGATGGAGATTAATCTGAACTAATCGCAGCATTGCTACTTTTAGCCAGATCAACCTCCACCACTGTTTTATCGGCGTTTTCATCGTCTGAGGAGGAATGAAGTAGGGTTTCCTCACTCAGAGTGATGCCTAAGGTGGAGTCTTCAGTATCCATGTCGGAATTGCTGTCGACTATAGAATTAGCCTCCACGTCGGATGGCTTGTTCGGGGCTTTGGAGGTCGGTGGTTCCTCGTGTGGTGTTGCATCGACCTCCATTATTTGGGGTTGTGAAGCGTTTCCTTCCGCTGAAGGGGCTTCTGTGGGGGGCGCGTTTAGCGAATCTTCATCTTTTTTGTAGATACGTACTATGATTTCATCAAAACCATACCTAATCACGCCTTCGGTCGCGGCCAGTGGAGCTAGTGATTCCCTATTGATCACCAAGAGAGCTGATCTATAGCGACCCACTGTCTCCTTCTCAACCTTTGGGACTTTCCAGTCGTGAGTAGGCAGGTTTGGATTGCTTGTTTTGATTAATTTCATAATCATATCTGGGCAGTTGTGTAGAGCCGGGACCATTATACGTGCTCTTGGTCGGCAAGGAATATTCTCCCTTGTAACAACTTCGAGCTTGGCACCCGGCCAGACTTCTGGCAAGCCATTGACAGCAACCCTGTACAGATCGAAAGATCTCTGATCACCACAGGCGATGAGTTTGATACGATTTTGGTACCATCCTGCATCGACTGTGTCTGGGAGAGGCCCCGGATTTTCCTCGATGACAGATAGAAATCTGAAACCAAGGTGAGCCTTGACGTCTGCCCATTGATCATGAGAGATGTTACCATCCACATGACTCCTATCAATGACCGCGACTATGATCTTGCCTTTGAGCGCGTCTCTAAAAGAAAGATCTTTATTGAAGGCTGTTGTGCTGCTGGAATGCACTTTCTGCCTTTTCGCTTCGGGCTTGTCGCCCTCCAGAGACCTATTGCGCTTTGACGTTGAGTCGCTGCAGGTCGATTTGTTATTACTGCTAAGGAAGCCACTAGCCCACTCGAGTTTTCGCGTTTGCTCCGGGGTTCTCTCCTCCGCCGGTATGACACCGACTGCGGCCAGAATCCGCGCAGCATTACGCTGATCTCGACTGGCCTGTGCCTTCATGGACCTCTTTCTGGTCAACCCAGAACTATGTCCGTGTGACACAGTTGTGGATCCACCTCCAGATTTAATCGCTATCGATGCCAATCGGGGTGCGCCCTCATCCTTCGAGTCATTTCCACATGTCGTAGATTTTGCCTCTCCGGATGGAGTGTCCCTTCTTGGGGTCGCTTGCGACGTCCTAGCAGGAGCGGGGATGGGGTGTGATGTGGAATCACCGCCCTTGGGACAGCCGAGCGTCACAGCTGTACCACTGACGGGTAGTTCCTTTTTGTAGAGGTTGCGGCTAGTAGAGGGAAAAGGATTCCCGCCACTAGTAGCAACCACAGGGTTGACAACCCGTTCGCACCTCTGAGTTGACTCGACAGCCTTTTCAGGAGATGTGACCGCGTTGTCAGCCCTGGCTCGATTTATTTTTCTCATTATTTTTCTGTTTGTTTCTTTTTTCTTCATTTTTTTTCCCACGAGTAGTGCGGAAAGACGGTCAGCCCCGGCAGAGCCGCTTACCGGGGCAAGGCAAAAATATGACGGACCTTGCCACAGCATCCGAAAGAGCTCGTTAGTGGCTGGTTTATCCCCCAGCCTTTCATTCTTCGGCACGGTTTTCGTACAAAGTACGCTCACACCACCACTGAAATTAGGAACCTCTAAACTATGATTGAATTGGGTTTCCGGACGTTGCACTATTGAGGAGTTACAACAATTCGGCGACCCAACTCAACCTTAGCTAATCACCATCCTGCCAAAAACGCACAGGACTACTGTGGTGATCATTGCCCACCTGGCACCCACTTGGAGGGTTTGAATGAGGATTTTTGCCAGGCAAGCCACTTCCTTAGATCCTTTAAAGTTTGTGATTAATCGTACCCCTATCAAGCTCTCTCGTCAACATTTTCGCGAACAAACAGCTACAGCAAGTAAAACTAAATTTGTCAACTTGGATTTAAGCCTTGTCATTATGCACTGGGATTCGAAACGTCTGCCTGATATAACTGGTAAAGTGAAAGTTGACAGACTTCCAATCATTGCAACTGCTCCAAAAATTGAACAACTCCTTAGAGTACCAGAACCTTCAGCTGGAACTGGTATTGAAGTTTCGTCTGTAGTGTTTGACGTATTGGAAGATTAGTCATTGATCGATAAAGTCCAGGCTTTTGTTTTTGGCACAACTGTATCTAATACTGGGCTTTTAAACGAAGCTTGTGTTCTGCTAGAAAGATAAATTGCCCGAGACATACTCTACCTAGCTTACAGACATCATATTTTTGAAATTGTTCTTCAACTAGTATTTAACGCATCTAAATTTGATACATCTTCTGGACCTGACATTCCTTTATTTAAAAGATTTAGAGCACAGTGGAAAACAATGGATAAGAGGCAATTTTCTATATGGTCAAAGGATGAAAAGGCTGTGAAGATGTAAGGGAAGAAATTTTGTCATTTACTATGACAAGGCTGGAAGACAATTTTCCTTGCGATTACTATAAAGAAATTCTACAGCTTATTTGAAGATGAATCATATTATGTTGGTTGCAATCCCATCTCTGCAAAAGAATGTCTCTTCGTAGATAGCCTTGCCGATTCAAGCCTCTGTCAAGTAAGCGGCATTCCAAACCTTACTGTAAATGATGCAATAGACATATTTTATAGGGAAATATTTCATTCTATTTCTCTACATGTACCCGTTTTTCGACATAAGACTTCGTCTTCTTCCCCACCTTGGTATAATCACAGGCTATGATCGTTGCGTAACAAGAGGAATAAGTTTTGGTCAATTTTCCTTCATTCTCGATCTCCAACAGACTACTCTAATCATCTTGGTACCTATCTTCACTTTACCAAACTTTACAACTCCCTCTTTCAAAATTATTTAATCCAAACCCGAAGCAATCTTATTAAAGACCCTAAATTTTCCAATTTGTCAAGTTTAAATGAAAATTGAAAATTTATACGAACCAGGAACTATCGCCAACTTTTTTGCTAGTTTTTTACCGACGACTCCTTTATACCTGGGGCCAAATTACCGCTTCAGTGACCGAGTGAGTGAGTGCCATCAGTGATCGAATGAAAACGTCAAATTAGTGTAATCCATCGCTCGATGACGTAAGCGGTAATGCCAAACTCACATAATTCAGTCACGTATTACTCGAAAACTGATGCGGTAATTTGGCCCCTGATTATAATCATCTCAATTATTTACCGAGTTTATCCCTCGGACTATTTCTACCTCATACCATTGACCCATTTCTCATCGAAAATAAGCTGAATCAACTCAATGATGAATATATTCCCCGCCCAGATAGTATCCCCGCCATATTTCTCAAAAAATGCTCTTCAACACTCTTCCCTTTTCAAAATCTTCGGTTTATTTACATCTCAAGGAGTATATCCTCAGTTATGGAAAACCTCTTTCATAACCCCAATATAAAAAAGGGCCCAAAGTGTGGAGTACAAACTATCGTCCAACTGGCAGACTTTCACATATTCCCAAAATCTTTGAAAGCATTTTGTATGATATTTTAAGTTTTCGTTGTTCGTCTCTCATTTCTCCTAGACAACAAGGCTTTGTCAAGGGTAGGTCCACAACGACTAACCTTGTTGAATTCGTATCTTTTAGCCTCTCATCTTTAGAAAACGCAAATGAAGTCGACGTTGTTTCAACTGATTTCAGTAAGATCTTTGACAAAATCTCACATAAGCTTATTCTATTCAAACTGTCCACCCTTGAACTTGAAGTTACCTTCTTAAGATAGATTTCTTCTTACCTGAAAAACTACAAAGTTTCTACCTTCTCTGATGATTTGCTAGCTACCTCCGGGGTCCCATAAAGCAGCCACTTAGGACCTTTTTATTCTCACTATTAACGATATTAAGATGGTCATTAAACATTCCCATATAAAATATGATGATCTCCATCAGACGATCTTTCGTTTTATATTGCTTCCAATCCCACATCTGCCAAAGAATGTCTTTTCTTAGATAGCCTTGCTGATTCAAGCCTCTGCCAAATTAGTGGCATCTCAAATTTCATGGGTAGGCAACTTGACCTAATTTTTACAACAGACCCCATTAACTCATCTGTCTCACCTAGTCCCCTTTTTCTATCAACCTTCGACAACTTCCACCTTCCCCTTCTTGTCTTATTTTTTCACGATTCTCCACTACAGTCCACCCCTCCTACGGATCTGTCTTCTTACGACTTCCATAAAGCAAACTATCGTCTAATAAATGAATACCTCAACAAAGTCTTCTTCAATTTTGACAACTTAACCGTAAATGATGCCATAACCTTATTCTACAGAGAAATATTTAACTCTATTTCTCTTTATGTTCCTTTTTCCCGCCACAAAACCTCGTCTACTTCTCCACCCTGGTACAATCGCAAACTTCGTTCTCTGCGAAATAAAAGAAATAAGTTGTGGGAAAGTTACCTCCGCTCTCGTTCTCCTACTGACTACTCTAACTATCTTGGTTTTTATCTCCATTTCACCGAGCTATACAATTCCCTTAACCAGCGTTATCTAATGGAAACACAATCCAACCTTATTTCAGTTTGTTAACTACAAAAGAAAATCCGATGGCTATCCAACCACTCTCTCTTTCAATAACGAAACATTAAACGATCTTAACACTATCGCCAACCTTTTTGCTACGTTCTTCAAACAATCTTTTACCGATGACTGCTTTGTTCCTGATTAAGCCTATTTCAATTATCTACAAAGTTTTTCTCTTGGACCGCTTCTCCCTCGTTCCGTCGATCCCCATCTCATCGAATATAAATTGAATCAACTAAACGATGAATTCAATCCTGGTCCAGATGGTCTCCATGCCATACTTCTAAAAAAATGCTCTTCCATCCTCTCTCCCTCTTTCAAAAATTTTCAGCCTTTCCCTGAATAAAGGAGAGTTTCCTGAGATATGGAAATCATCTTTCATAACCCCTATTCACAAAAAGGGTCCGAAGAGCGATGTTAATAATTATCGTCCCATTGCCAAACTTTCACACATACCCAAACTCTTTGAAAGTATTTTGTATGAAACCTTAAGTTTCCACTGCAAATCTCTCATCTCCCCCTCACAACATGGCTTTCTCAAATGCCGGTCTACAACCACTAACCTTGTTGAATTTGTATCCGTCACCCTTTCAGCCTTAGAAAAAGGCTACGAAGTCGATGTTATCTCAACCGATTTCAGCAAGGCCTTCGACAAAATTTCTCATAAGCTTATTCTTTTCAAATTGTTCACTTTCAGCTTAGAACCCTCTTTGTTACAGTGGATCTCTTCTTACCTTGAAAACCGTTATTACAGCGTTCGATTTAGATCTGCTACCTCATGCCCTTTCTTAGCTACCTCCGGTGTCCCCTAAGGCAGTCACCTCGGCCCACTTTTGTTTATTCTTGCTATTAATGATATTGATAGGGTCATCAAACATTCTTCTGTCTCTCTGTACGCCGATGATACCAAGTTTTTCAAGACCATTTCCTCAACACATGACTCTTCCCTTATTCAAAAGGATCTAGACAGTTTTTCAGTTTGGTGTCTAAAAAATTGCATGGAGCTTAATGTCGTCAAATGCCAATCAATTACTTTTTCACGCAAACGTAAAAAATCAATCAATAATCAACCCATACCCACAGTTGATAATATTCGTGACCTTGGCATTTTATGTGACCCAGAGCTTAATTTTCTCACTCACATAGACGATATCATTCTCAAAGCAAACTCAGTGCTCGGTTTCGTCAAAAGATGGTCCAAAGAATTCTCCAACCCCTATGTAACCCGGTCCTTATACATATCGTTTGTTCGCCCACTGCTAGAATACGCCTCTCAAGTTGTGAGCCCTTACCAACTTACTCATATTTCCAGAATCGAAAGCATTCAACGTCGATTCCTACGCTTTGGTCTTCGAGGTCCTCTGATTCTGCCTCCCTATCTAGATCGACTTAAACTAATCAACCTGAATTTGTTGGCAGAACGAAGAGAGATATCAGACATTCTCTTCATTCATCGACTACTCTCCGGTTCCGTTGACTGCATGTCGCTCTACAACTCCATTTGTTTCAATACTAATCCCCGTAATACATGTAACCCTCGCCTCTTTTATATACCCACCCACCGAACCTCTTACCGCTCCAACGAACCTGTCTCTCGCATGCTACGGGCTGTTAATTTAAACATAATGCTTCTTCGACTTTAACCTGAGGACTCCTTCCTTAAAACTCCGGTTTCTGAACCGTCCTCCCCTTAGCTTAAGTTCTTAGTTTTTAAGTTAGATTAAGAATTAGCTTGTATTAAGCTGAATAAATTGGGGTTTTGCCCCCACCAAAATTAAATGATATTCTAGTTCTTTCTTCAACTACTACAAAAATAATCTGTTTTCTTTTCAGAAATCATTTTGCTCTTCAACGAAAGAAGGATCGAATCGAAAACCTTCAAATGCAATATCGTTTCACTTGCAATTGCGAAGCGTGTGAAGGCAATTTCTCAATGTTCAGTCACATGCAACCTAAACCTGGAGTGCCATATGTGAATAAAGAGGCTGATACGGAACGTCTAATGAAGTATGACTGGGAGTTTGCGTTGAGCAAATATCGGGATTATTGTGACATTCTCAATAAATATGCCTATTCGTATCCTTGTGCCCAGATTGGGCATGCAGAGGAAAGTCTTAAAATGGCATTGCACATTTTGGTCGATGCGGTGCCACTTAAAGCAAAAATACAAGCTAAAGATTTATCACAAGAAAAGTAAAAAAAACAACAACTACGCGCAATATACACTTTATTTGTTTTATTTCAATTGTTCTTTTAAATTACATAATAACAATTTGTACATGTCCAAAATAATGATTTTTTTTTTAAATTGTAATATTTGATAATGTTTTATTACTATGTGTCATTCTTTTTAAGCAAAACAAAAAACTCAACTCGAACGTTTATATTTATTAACAGAAACACTATTCATACCTTGCATGCCTTAATGTGACTTGGTCCAATGGAAACAAAATTACACACATTTATTTAAATCGTAAATAGTTCAAAACTCACCCAATGTGGACAATATATATTTTTAAAACGTATTAATGAGAAGTGTATTAACGAATTTAAATATTTCTTTTTATTTATTTGACTAGTTTTTTTTTAAAGATAAAGATATAAACAACAAAAAAAAAATATAAAAGATATTTTCTAAATTCAAAAACAAAACAATTTAATAAATTTTGTTATAATATTTATATTTTGTTGTTTATTTTGAGTTAATAAAGAATATTATTTTAGAAAGTTCATTTCAATAAGTTCAGAACTCATGTTTATAGCGCAAGTGAAAAGCGCTTAACCACGCGTCGTTCTGACAGCTCGTGGTCCTCACCCCTGCACCTAGCCAAAAAGAAGTCTGGAGAATGGCAATTCCAGATGAGTACCTCGTCCGCTGCTTACAAGATATGACGGCAGACAAGGAAAATAACTGTTTTCTACCATTGAGCTGGGGTGCCAGCATGTAACTTAGGTTCAATCAAGTTTAATCGATACGATCGAGCCTCAGCAGCACTTATTTTGGTTCAATTGAGTGTCCTCGATTGTATCGTCAGATTTGGTAGCACACAAACTTGAAAATGAGGTTTGAAACAAAAGTTTTCACTCGACAGAAAAAAGTTATCGTTGGCAGTGATTTTTTTAAGAAATAGCATGGAAAAACAAAAAAAAGTTAATAAATAAGAAACAGACGGAAGTTTCAAACACTTTTATGAGTTTTCACCATAATTTTGCCATAGGAATGCTAAAAAGTACCCAAGGTAGAAAAAACAAATTGTTTGTGGGTAAAACCATTTCTTAAAATACAGTGGGTCCTCCACAAAAACATCTAAAAGGTTCTTAAAATACAAGTGCATATGTATACAAACACATATTTTTCAAATCATTTTTTAGACTTAAAAGTTACATACCTAATATAAAATATACTAAAAAGTAAAAAACGTCACTTAAAAGGCACGGCATTTGCATGATTTTAGCATTAAGTACTTCCTCATCTTCACTTTCCGAATCAAAAAATATCAGAAGAATACCAATTTGACATTTCACTTTATAGTTCACAATGGTATTTTTAAATGGAAGTCACAAAGAAACTCGTCTCAAATTTCGAGCTGCCAAAAATAATTTGTTTCGAGTTGACCTACGATCGACAATGATTGTATCAAGTTACGTGCTGGCACCCCTGATTTGGGCATTTAATCAAATTCCCGTTGCCTCATCGGACATCGAAAAACCGGCCACCATCACGCTATTCGACCTGTTTGAATTCCCTTTTAATACATTTGGCTTGCGCAACGCTATGCAAACGTTTCAAAGGTTCAAAAAAACAAACAGGAGCATCTTCGAGCTGTATTTCAACAACCCCAGGATGCCGGACTTGTGATAAAGGTGGCCAAATCAGTCTTCGGAATAAGTGAGCTGACATTTTTGGGACATCTTGTTTCGGCCAAAGGGATTTTCCCACTCTTGGAGAAAGTGCAAGCCATCTTAGAATTTCCTAAGCCCTCCAACGTAAAGAAATTTCGTGAGTTTATTGGCAATTTCAATTTCTACCAAATGCTTGTCACAGACGCAGCTGAGATCTTCGGGACACTCAACGACCAGCTCAAAGGTCCAGGCATCAAAAACTCCCACTAGGCACAGCAAGAAGCAATTTTCATACACATTTTCGAAAGAAGACATGTTGCCATTTACAGTGACAAAAAGCCACTTGGTCGCGCATTTAACCAACGACCAGAGCTTGCTCCACTGGCACTTCAGCACCGACATGCAGCTCAAGCTCAAGCTAACGACACTGAACTTCAATGTATTCTCAATAGCCCATCTTCCAACTTTCAACTTTGCCGTATAAAACTCGATAATTCTGAAGCCGAAATCTACAGCGATATCTCCACCGGTACAACACGATCTTATGTGCATCGTCATCTGGATTCTTTAGCACACCCTGGTTAACGCGCCTTATGCGCGAAAAAGATTAAACCAGCAACAGCACCAGCATCGTCAACAGCAAACAGCACGCTGACCAGCAAAAATTTCTCCAACACATTGCCACAGGCAACGTCATTTCATCTGCTTGACATTTCATATAAAAAAAAAGTTTTTCATTGTCGTGCCACTGAATATTGCAGTGGAAAAGTTGACAACACTGCACCAGCAACAGCAAATTTAGGACTTTGGCCTAACGACGCTGTTGGCGTTGCTGTTGCTGTTCTTATGTGTGTTGAACAATTGAAATACATTGGCTCTAAATTAATGGCGGCCGCTGTTGCTGTTGACGGTGTTGTTGCTGGTTCAATCTGTTCCGCGCTTTAAGGAAACTCATCGCTCAGCGTTTTTTTCTGAAGTTCTAGAAACAAAAATTGCTTATAGTGGGTCAAATGCAGTGTAGTTTCGACAGTCGCCAGTTTTGACCCAGCTGCTGATGACCGATCATCAACGCTTCCCTGAAGCCGTGCGTCGCCTTGTTGAATGGAACCGTCAAAACTAGCTGAAGGTCTGCTCATGTCCTGCATCGCACGTTTTGTTGGAAAATAGTGTTCACGGTGAGCGAAACACAGTCGATTTTTGATTATGAAAGTGTGCAAAAGCTTTGCTTATTGGATTGTGGAAAGTGTTATTAAACAAGTGTGATTTAAATTTGAATAAAATTATTTGAGTTGATTATAAATTGAGATTTATTGTTTTGATCTAGAAAGTGTAAATAAAGAAGAGTAATAAGTTTTATTTAACGAACCTAGTAAAGATATTACAATATAATATATTGTATGTTCTGATTTACAAGCCCTCAAAGTTGAAAAATAATTTTATTCAAGTCGCGAACCATATTTTCAACAAACTTTTAGATGTCTTTTTCCGAAGTTCTTTTAAATACATATACATTATATGGATGATTCTACAAACAATGGAATAAAATGTTACAAATTTCGGCACGACATTTTTGGAAGCCAAAAGACTAAAAGTAAATAGAAAATGACGATTTTAAGGACATTTTTTGAAAAAGGATGTTCAAGGGACTGAGTTTTTTTTTAAGGGAACTGAATAAATTTTTATTTTTTTTTGTATTTTCTCTTGGGTACACATTGAAATATAGAAATTAAATTTAATTAGTCTTCATAAACATACAAATTCATGGTTATAACTTAGCATGTTATTAAAAGAATATAATATATTGTTGCGAACATAGCTTTATATTCCTACAGCGCCATCTGGATAATTGCATATCTACATTATGGAAGAAACAGAAAACTCTTTTCCAATGTCAAATGTATTTCCCATTATTCCAACCATCTAGTCTAGAACAATCCAAGACGAGAACCTTTGCGAATTTTCGAGAACAACTAACTTGAGTATATAAGGGAGTGCTCGCGGTGAGAACAAGACAGTTGATTTTTGACTATGAAAGTGTGCAAAATGTTTGCTTATTGGATTGTGGAAAGTGAATAAAAGTATTTGAGTTGATTGTAAATTGAGGTTTATTGTTTTGATTTGGAAAGTGTAAATAAAGAAGAAATACTAAAAAGAGTAATAAGTTTTATTTAACGAACCTAGTAAAAATATTACAATATTATAATTAAATATTTTTTCTACTTAGAATCAATTTAAAATAAATTATATTCTTTTTAAAATTTTTAAAAATGTTTCGCAATGAATTTCGAAATTCAACATAACTAAAAATTTCTCAGGTTTCTGAATAAAATATCATTTGTTCATTTATTAGCTAGGGAACTGAGGCCAGTGGACTGAGGTTTTCAATGGTTTTTGCGCAAAAAAGATCTTAAGGTTTTACTTACTGCTAACAAATATGCCTACTTAAATACAAATTTATTTTGTAAAACCTCACCAGAAGACTGATAAACTAAACGGACAATCCCCGACTTCTTGGACAAATGTCTTTTTCGCAATGCTAACCTAAGAAACAGAATCGAGTTGCACCACGATTTTATTGTAAGGAGACTTGGTACTTCAAATTGCCAGCACTGGAAACTCGATCGATATCCTAGTTTTTGATTTGATTTCGACTGTTTCAATATTCCAGGGGACTAATATGAAATGCGGGGGACAAAGTTTAATTAAGTTTTTTTTTGTAATAAAATCAATTACTAAAAAATATTTATTTAATTCTTTGCAAAGATGTATTATTTGGCCTAACTTCGGTGGAAGTCATCTTAGTATGAGACTTGAAATAAGAGAACGGTAATAATTTTTCTTTGCGAAAACGCAATGGGGACACGTCAGGGGACTTTGAAGAATTTTTTGAGCAAAATAAAATAAGGTCACCCTAAAAATATTTTTGGGCAAGGTAGATATCAATCAGATTTAATTTTATAAAAAAATCAGATTAAATAATTGAACGGATTTTAAAATATTTCTTGGGCCGCCGAAAATTCCATCGTTTGTAGAATCACCCATATATCATTTTTATATCATTTTATTGGTCTGTTTTTGACTATCTAAAAAATAAACAAAATGAATACGAGTAATTTATAAAAGAAGCCTTCTATAAGTAGCCTGAAACATTGGTACTAAGAGAAAATGTTTTTTTTTTAAGTTTTTGATTTAAAAAAAGCTTCAAGACTCCAAGCATCGAAGTATACCAGGGTGTGCTCCATACTTTGAAGTTAAGGCACAGAAAAAATCAGCTGCAGATACTTGCAGATGTGGAAGTTATGTTCAAAATTGTCTCACTGAATCGGGTTTCAAAAAACTCCGTCTTGACAGTGGTGTTTATCAAAAAGTTTGATTTATTCAGTACTTATAATTGTCAGAACTGGTTAAGCCCATTATTTTTAGAAAAATGTTTACATTTATTTAAAAAATTAATACATTGACCCAGGTCTGAGAAATTCGATTTTTTGCGAAACCATTTATTTCTGCCTGCAAATTTTTTTAACTTCCAACTAAAATTTTTGAAAAATGTCAATAACTTTTGTACTAAAGATTTTTTCTTAACCAAATTTGACCAAATATGTATAAGACTGATCTTTACATGTGTGCCAAATTTCAATTAAATCCATTTAAAAGCTTAGACCTTACAAATTCTTTCCGCTCTTCCATACAAACATAAAAACCCTCCAATTTTAGAAAAATGTCAATAACTTTTTTTAAATTATTTTTTCTAAACCGAATTGATCAATTATGTACAAGACTGATCTTACCATGTATGCCAAATCTGTTGAACAGTTCAGATTAAATAGACTTTTTTCCATACTCTCCTATGCAAACATCAAAACCTTTCAATTTTAGAAAAATGTCAATAACTTTTTTTCTAATTATTTTTTCTTAACCAACTTTTGACCAAATATATAAATCGGTCTAATGGCCAATTTCACGAAGGACTTTTAAATATTTAACAGGCTTCTAAACCTTAAAATGAGATGTTTTGGTTTCACCAAGCGCTTTTAAATTAAACAAGCTTTTAAACACCCTTATAAACTAAATGCCCATTTTTGGTTCAATAAATTTTAAAAGTGTCATTGAAATGTCATCAGATGTACATAGATCACAACAATTGGATATAGGTAGCAGCTGAAATTATTGTTTTGCAACATTTTATTTTTTAATTTTTGAAAATACAAAGTGGATAGGTTTTTAAAATATTAAAATATGTTTTTTATTTCGAATAAAATATTGAAAATTCTTCGTTCAATGCTAAAGTGCCACACATAAGTTATACGCCGAGCAAGAGTATTCCGGGTTCACAAGAATAGGAAAAGGAATCCATTCTCCGACTGACTTCGAAATAGGTTACGACTTTCCAAAGCATTTGTGAATCGTGAAACTGTTTGTTGAATTTATTTAGTCGTCATTTGGAACCGAAACAAATGCATCAGTGCAAAAAAAAAAATAAATTAAGTGCTTATTACGATTTTATCCCACAGGATCTTTCCAAATATTTTTGTTTGCATTTTTTTTTTGCATTTCTTGACATTTGTTTCAACACATAACGCTTTCTCATTTGTTCTCATACATTGCGCTTGTTAGAAAGAAAGAACCAAATTCTTTTCTTCAGGGATGTGAAGAGAACTCAATTTTAGCAAAAATTTCCCTAAAATTTCCCTTTTATAGATTGGTGAAACTAAAAATTTTTAAGAGCCTGATAAAATTTAAGAGGATTTTTGATAAAAGTGCTTTTAGTGTTTGTTTATGAAATCGGCCATAACAGTTTAGATTTAACAAGTTTGTTTCCGCTCTCCCATACAAACATGAAAACCCTCCAAATATATGAAAATGGTAATAACTTTTTTTCTAATTATTTTTTCCTAACCGAATTTTGATCAAATATGTACGAGTACTAGAGCGATTTAAACATGTGTGCCAAATTTCATTTAAATCCGTTGAACAGTTCAGATTTAACAGACTCTCCCATACAAACCAAACCACTGTGCAGCGCCCTACCACCCGCAATCAAATGAACTGGTCGTATGTATATTTGTGTGTGCTTTCCCGGCAATTTAAAGCAGCATTGCTATGCGATGGCGATACATGGACTTTAGTTTTACCTGTTGTACTTCTCGGACTCAGAACGGCATTCAAAGAAAATCTTTAAGCAACGCCTGCTGAACTTGTCCTCGGTGAACCGAATCTTTTCTTTTGAAAGGAGAATGTATACGTCTTTCGATTCGAAACACATCAGCTCCAGCCTTAGTGCAAATCCTGCAAACGCATTTAAATAACCTAGCTCTGCATGAAATATCACGTCATAAACAGCGCTCAACATTTGTCTTCAAAGACCTCTCACTCGTTCGCTACACCATTATGACGGGCCATATAAAGTGCTTGAAAAACATGACATGAAAAATATTTTGTGGTTCTCGTCAGATGAAGAAGTACATCGATCTCAATTGATAGGCTTAAACCAGCGTTCACGCTTCACGGAGAAGAGGATCAAATAACAGGAACACAGGGTTATCAAACAGAAGCTCCATCAACCACCGCATCCAGGAGCCAAAGAACGGTCCGATTCAATCTGCCGCCATAGTATTCATTCTTTTACTTAAGTCTACACCTTTTTCTTTCTTATCCCAAACTAATTTAAATTTCGCGGTATGTGGTGACCACACACACAAAACATCATAGGTGAATTGAAGTAACCGTTCGTGGCGAAAGAGTTACTCAACAGATCGGATCATCTTCATCATGTGATTATCAGTCGTTTACCACACTACCAGTAGCCATCAACATCAAATCATTTAAAACATTAAAAATTAATTTAAATTAAATATATTTTTCATAAAGACTAAGTTGGTATTTTTGTTTTCCTTTACCCAACGCCACATACAGTGCAGTTCACATGATTAGACGCACCATTGTTCTCTCAATAAATTGCATTTTTCTTTTTGTTTTTCTTCATGAACTACGAAAGAATTGCATTCATTTGAAAGGTTATTAAATTCTCTGGGAAAAAAAACTAAATTCAAGATTAGTGAGAGACACTTAACGGTTATTTTGATCTCTTTCTTCGCATTAGTGCTAAAAAAGCTCAAATAAATCGGTTCATTTGAATAGACGCACCTGTTAAAAGGTAAAAAAAAAATAGGTTAACATTTTCTATTTACTTTTTTATTGTAATTGAAGTTATTTTTCACAGTTTCAATACTTTGTACAAACTCTACGATTTGAAATTATATCAAAAATTCTACTTCTAAGAGATTTATACAATTTTCTAAATAATCTAATGAAATCTTAGACAATGCTTCTTTAATTGCGGCAATAATCTCCTCACAGCTTACATACTGCTTACCTGATTCATAAATTTGATGGGTCAGCCATCCAGAAAGGTTTTCAATGATGTTTAGATCAAGTGAGTATGGTGGCTACTGCAAAAATTCCACATTTTCACTGGGGATAAATGCTTTTACAACGTGCGCGTTGTGGATCGGAGCAGTGTCTAGTTGTCAGATCTACTGGATAGGTCCAAAAAGCTCTCTTATGGCTGGAAAAGCTGTTTGCAAAAGAGCTTTATAAGAAATTTCTGTCATTTTGTGAGACACAAAACTAACTCAAAGGCGCGGTAGTACGAAATATCACCCCACACCCATACTTCCACTTTCTTGGAATGATTTCGGTTCGAAAAGCATTCAGATGTCATAGAAATAAAACTTATACCCATCAGGACCATCTAGGTTGAACTTTTTCTCACCAAAAATACAACATTTTTTCAATTTAAAACACCTCCAACCTGGGCATACCATGTCATGTGAAGACGCGTGAACTCCAGCCGCTGTTCTTTTCTTGCAGCGATAAGTTTTTTGTTTTGTTTTAGCTTTTTAATTTCAAGTGTCGAATACCTAAAAAAGCTCGAAGAACAGTTGATTTGCTTGCACTTACCCCCGCTAATTGTTTGATTTTCATCGTGGAGTTAGTTACTCGTAAATTTGAAGCAATTCTTATAATTTTTCGCTTCTCGTGTGGTGTAAAAGGTGTTTTTGTCCTTCTTTTGTTGTTTTTTCCGTAGGTGGCAGGATTTGATAAAACATTTCGAACAGCTTTATCATTTCGTCCTATTTTCCTTGCAATTTTCGGCATAGAATACCCTTCTGAGTGGTAGGCCTCAATTTTTGCTATTTCCGCTGCCGTTAACATTTTCTTTTTACCCCATTTCACTTTAAACACTCGGAAAAACTTTAATAACGTACAGTCATTAACCAAATTTAATTTGTATTACCCAGCATTAAGAAACTAACTGAATTAATTCGTGCGTCTATTCAAATGAACCGATTTGTTTGAGCTTTTTTAGCACTAATGCGAAGAAAGAGATCAAAATAATCGTTAAGTGTCTCTCACTAATCTCGAATTTAGGTTTTTTTCCCAGAGAATTTAATAATTTTTCAAATTAATGCAATTCTTTCGTAGTTCATGAAGAAAAACAAAAAGAAAACTGCACTTTGTTGAGAGAACAATGGTGCGTCTAATCATGTGAACCGCACTGTATACATACAATCAGGGCCGGACCAACCATATGTGCAAAATGTGCAAATGCAAATTTCTTGGTTCTCAGTCATTAGCTTTTCGCGGTTCTTCAGATAAATTATTTTAGTTCAACAATGGTAATTCTGTACAACTCGAAAAGGAAAAAAGCTTCATTTGATTTGGTTTTGAGAGAGCACTTGATGAGAATACCAAATCAAGTAACCCAAAATAGGTATTTAAGCAAAAACATACAAAATGACATAAGTATTTTTGCCACAACCATTTGTAATACAATTGTTTCAATGCTTAAAGAAGCAAAATATTTTTCAATTATTGTAGACTCTATAACCGATAGAAGTCGCGTAGAACAAGTTAATATTGTCGTTAAGTTTGTACATATGTAACGGAACCTAGGTGTTAAGGTTAAAAGTAAGGACTCATAAAATAGAAGTCTAGAATACTCACAAAGGTGAGGTGCTATGACGCAAGAAAAATAAAAAAAATAAAGCACAAAAATGTAGATCATTTTATCCTTGAGCCCTTATTCACCTTCACCCCCTACGCCACCATTACGACCACAGGATTACAGGATACCTAAGGCCGATCCTGGCAGCTGGAGTAAAGGGTGTTCCAATTTCCTACGACTTTGGCATGCTTGCTGGGTGCCTTGGCTCTGCTCGTTGGCTGTGGGTGGGTTCTTTGTCTAGGAAAAATCAGAACGGTTGTTACGTTTTATTTTATTCATGCCTTGGTATCGATATTATTTACCGGAGAGTTGAATTATTTTTAGGTTCAAAAGTAAAATTTTGAGACCTAAAATTCATCCACGTTGAAAGAAAAAGTAGCGAAAAATTTTGTTATTTTAATTTCGGAAAATTAAGAGAGAGAGAGAATTCCGGAGGTGGCAACCCTGGAGAGCAATGGACTGGATGTTGTTAGTCCTAAAGTGGCTAAACCCTCCCACGAATCACAAATGCGACCCGTCCTTGGCTACCGCGACCACAAGATATTCATTGCAGCAGCCCCCTAAGTCGAAGTCCATTATGGATTTTACCTTACCATTGATCTTGTGAACATCCGCTTCATCTGCTGGTATGAGGTTCTTATAACCTTGTCACATCCACCCGAAAAAAAAGATTACCAACTCATTTCTAAATTACTCAAAACAGCTGAAAAATAACTGAGTGAACCAACTTCCCATGTGCAGAAAAAAGTATTCAATTAAAGTACTACACGTTCGATTCACATTTGAAATCTATATAAATCAATTTATTTAAGAAAAAGGATCAAACAACCAAAATAAATTCAAAAATAAAGAGCGCAAAATTAACAAATTTTAATTTCAAGTTATATACATGATACCACAAAAAAAATAAGATCAAAAAAAATATTTTATGATTGTCTATCAAAACTCAAAGCTAGCATGTATTTACATTGTTAAAATTTAGAAAATATCGAGATTTACAAACTATAATCTTCAAATGAAAATTTACAAAATAAATTAACTATACCTCTTTTTTTTTTTATCAAATACATTTAATTCTCTGTTTGAGAACTATAATGAACCAAATAAATTCTTTGCCGTTATTTAATACCAATTATTGTCAAAAATTTATCTCGATTATAAAAAAAAACAGACGGAAATAATTATTAGATCCCTAGGTGAATTAATTCACTTCCTGCTTCTTGTTTCATATTCCGATTTTCATCTCAAAAATCTTTACTAATATCTTCTAAATGTTTAGTGGTATATGTAATATATTTATAAGTGCAATTTCTAAACTAATTTCGTATTTAGCATAGGAATAATCAATAAATCAATAATAAATCATTAATTTGCAAATCTATATATAAAAAAAAATTCTTTCTCAGAACGCCTCAAGTTATGCTTTAGTTATATGATTATTCACAATCAATTTCTTACATCCTCTACATTTAGGATCTTCGTAATTTAATTAATATTGCGCGGTTTGTGCCTTCGATACATTCGTAGTAATAAATGTAGCAAATTCGGATAAATGTAATCAAAATCAATATATTTTCAACAAAGTAAACACTTACCGAAAGCTTTATGATTGTATAATTTAATTTTATAAACTTGATTTCTTATTGAGACGTTATCAGCCGAATCATTCCAACGAGGAGGTGCACCGCTTCGTTTATGATGGTCGATGATTGATTTTGTTTTCGTTTCGTAGTTAGTTAGCACTTATTATTTTGAATTCAAATTCACCTGTAGAAATAAGATTTTGAAAGAATTTATCGAATTGCTAAAATACAATCTAGGCACTTGTACTGATATAATAAATTTCAGTTTAACTGAATTTATTATTACAGTATCTAATTTGGTATTTTACTTTGTTTTTTTTTTTTTATGTAGATTAAGCTTTAGTTGTTATTTTTTTTTTTTTTTCTAATATTTGCTTTTGCTTTTTGTTGCTTAATAATTTTTAATTGATGTAAGAAAAAAAAAATATATGTATATATATATAATAACTACTTAGCTTTTAATAAAATAAATTGTGTTGGTGTTGGGTTCCTGTTGAATTGAGTGTGTTGTCGCATGTACTGGCTGTTAATTCTTCGTTTGATTATTGGAATGGGTATTGTTGCTGTCTTAGATGGATGTTGATCAATGTCGGCAGTAATGTTCCTGTAGCTTGGGCATCCGTTGACGTCGCTTGTTCTCGTTGCTTTAGGTGTCTGAGGTGTTGAGCGTAAATTTGCTGTTGGGAATATTTGCTTGGGCTTGATGCTGTTGGTCTCGTTGGTTTCGGTGATTTTTCGACTATTTTCGCTTCTTTTTTGGAAAATGATGATGGAGTGAATGCAGTTGTTTCTGGATTTGGTGGTAGAGTCTACAGGCACTGGTTGGTTTGGGCTCTACGCGGTTGGCAATTCACGTTTTCTTTTGCACTCTGACATTGGAGCGACTGCAGTTTGGTAATTTACTTGTTGGTGGAGTCTCCTTGGATTTGCTGGCTTTGGCCCCACGTGATTTTCTATTTTTGCTTTCCTATGGAAAATGGAAGCTGATGAAGGTGTGACTATAGATTGTTCTTGGATTTGGTGGCGAGGTCTCGAGGTTTCCTGGTTTAGGCTCCACGCTATTAGCTTGTTTATGGAAACTGATAACGGAGCGACTGGAGATTGTTCCTGGACGAGGTGGTAGGGTCTCCTAGGTCTTGGTAGTTTGGTTATTGCCGGTGCACTTTTTCTTTTGCGTAGATGTACGATGGATTGTGGCCATAAAGCTTTACCACAGGTCGGTCTTTTGCGTATCACGTGATGTTGCTTTAGTCTATCGTCCTAGAGCGTGGACTGGTGGGCGTATAACATAGCGTTTCATGCATTTAGATTTTTCTATGCAATAATTATAATTTTCACGATACTGTTAAGGATTTTTTTTTTTTTCTTTTTTTTTTTTAAATAGATAACATCTCACACTGGTATCGAGACTATACTTTTGTTTTACAAGATAAACAACACCGCACTCGACCGAATCCTCGAACTCTCAAAAACCAACTGGCTCGAGTTTTCTTCGATTCTCTGGACCTTTGTCTTATGACGAAGCGTTACCTCGTGAAACATCAATATGGAAGTAGATCCGGTTGTACTAATTCCCAATTTTTGACCAGGATTTTGACCACAAAATTCAGATTTTGACTTTAAAAATCATTTTTGAATTTTTCAAAAATAGATGTATCAAAATCCAGAATTCTTGGTCAAAATTCTCAAAAATTGCGAATTGTTTAAATAAAATATTTAACATATACTAGTGCAATGTCTTGATATTAGTTAACGAACCAATATTCTTTTTAGTTTCCTTTTGTTTATATGTATATCCATCGGAAAATTTGCCTTATTTACTGAATATGATGAAGCCCTCTCAAATCCTTGCGTAGCTGATCGGTCTCGTCGCCGGATCCACCAAACCATCCGATGATTCACGGTTCGAATCCTCATGAACTTACATTTTTTTTTTTTTTTTTTTTCTTTATCTAAACTATTCTATATTGTTAATGATTACTATTTTTTTCCTCTTTTTATTTTTTTTTCTTTTTAATCTTTTTTTTTTTATATTTAGGATTCATGTATATAACTTTAATTAAGCAACAGCCTGTAGCTATTCCCGAAAGATAATTTTACGAAGTATCGTTAGTTCTAATCGACAATTCCCCTACAAGGTAAACTGAGTTCTGGTTCCCCACAGTTGAACCGATTCAAACCCAAAAGCTCTGCCGGTCAACAAATACCCGAACCTTTTCTTAGTCAATTCTACAACATTATACCATTTAACTTTTTAAATTATTCGGATTTGAATTTCTAAGCAATTATCCTAACTGCCACAAGACCCATTTCTTACACATAAGAGTCAAAAAACTTTCACATTGTAAGAGCATTTCTAAGAGTTAAGACAGAACCGGAATGGGACATTACTTAGAGTAATTTTAGACAAGCTTGAATTTTGAATTTTAATAAGTAATTCTCAAGGCCAAAGTTATGCTCATAGAATATGAAAGGAAAAGAAGCGAGTGTTCAAAATCGAATTCAAACCCTGTACCAAGAATATTTTGTTCCATTCTTCAAATTTAGTAGTTAACGATGCCGCTCGGTGCTCATTATCTGCTGTTAAGTTTTTCGATTCAATTCAATGTTTGTATAACTTTTTTCAAGTTCCACATCGCCGGGGGAATATTTATAAGAAAAAAAAAATAATCAAAATCTTACTTTGAAACCCCTTTTAGAAACTAGAGGGTAGGGCAGATTAGATGCATTGAGGCCTTTAAAAACAATTCTAGAAGACATACATTATATGAAGCCCTTATAGAAATATCTGAAATAGGAAATCCAGAGGCGAAAAACATTGCAGAATCATAATGTTGTACAATTTTTGATTCTACATTTATTTGCTGACTGTTTATGTTTATTTGGTTAGTTATTTTAGAAAATCATATAATAAAACGGCAAACATGTTTTTTGTGGTACACTTTTCTCCAAAAGTATTTAACCGATTTCGATAAATTTTATATGGTTGGAAAGCCACAGTTACGGAGATGTGCAGAATATACTTGAGACACGCATTTACACATTGTGGGTCATTTTTGTTTTTGCACTGTCGAACACTTTGCATATTACATAAAATAAAATTTAATTTAATAAATTTGCTTGAAAACACTGGCAATAATATAAATAATAAATAATAAATAAATTGGCACTCGAATTTCGAGAGCTGGGTCGGCAGTATAAATAAAACTAGTAAATATTTGCAAAGCCCGTCCGTTTTTTCAAAATACTTGATCAAGCCATTCGATCAATTACAGAAAGGTTTCAGCAGCTTGACACAGTATTAATTTTTTCCTTTTTAAGTAACATAAGCGAATGTTTAAATAAATAAAAATGTATGTACGTGCTTCATGCCTTATTTTGCAGAATATTTTAACATTTGGTAGTTTTAAATATTTAAAAGGAGGAGAATTTCCCCGCTTGTTACAGCACAAAACTCAAGCTTAGATGTGTTAAAGCCTTGACGATCTTGCTCCAACTTAGTTATTGCTCTCCAAATTCTTAACACAATCCTGGTCACAGTAACTTCAGAAGAACGTAGTTTTTCTTAACTTAAAGAGAGAAAGATTGGTAGGCTTGTCTATAATATCTATTGAAAAAGAATTATTATTTATGTAATAAATACATTTATTACATTTCATAAATAACTCATCAATACAAACCAATATGTAAACATATTTGTTTGATGCTGTGGATTAGGCCTATCGGGCATACCTTATTAAAAAAAACATTGAAAGTCTGCGGTTACTGCGGAAAAGACTTATGTATGTATGTGTGTATGTGTGCAAACATTAATAAAATGCACGACTGGATTGCACGAACTTGCTCTTACGTAAAAGTACTGTGGAATTTAAAATACATTTTATATATTTAAAACATGGATTTAATGAAATAAAAATGCATGGAATTGCCTTCTAGTTTCCGGAAAAGTATGAATTTATGCAAGCAAAGTATAACAGTCGTTTTATTAAGTAATTTTTTATATAATAAATTCCTTTAAAATTTTTCGAGAACGAAATTTGGGATGCCAATTTTAAGTATTTAGTAGTATAGATTTTAGGAATAATTTCAAAAAATAATTTTTCAAAGGATTTAAAGACATCGAAATCAAAAAAAAAACTTGGAATTTTTTTCCAAAAATCTCAAAAAATATTTTTTCGAATATTTTTATATACAATATTATTTTCAACTTAAGGGGGCTCCTGCTGAAATTTGTTGGTTAAGATCGTAAGAGCCGTTCATGAGAAATTCGAAAATAAAAAAAACGGTTCTATGACAGGTACCGTTAATAACATTTTGCCCCAAATTTGTTTTTGGCCAAAATGTATTCCATGTCCATAATATCACACCTAATTTTTTTTGTTAAGATCGTTAGATCCGTTTTCGAGATAAATAAGATTATGCATTATGGGTGTATGGGGGTACCGTTAGTTTTAAAGCTAAAAAAAAATTCAATTTCCCCTCTAGGGAATCACCGAAGACTCTTAACTACCGAGATCGAAGAAAATAGGTCCAGTGGTTTAGGCTGTAGATCGAGGTACAGACTTACAGACAGACAGAGGGAATTGTCGGACCCACTTTATTCGTCTTCACTATCATCGTAATGTCAACTTTGATCAAAATCTCTAGTTCGATTTTTTTTCCAAATGCAGAACTTGCCCTATAGGCTATAGTACCTACATTATATCGAAAAGGGACACAATTTCTACAAATCTTGCATAGAGTGCAAGTTTGGCTGAGGCCGGCCGTGCATACAATATTTAAAAAACCATGGCGCAAAATAGATTTAGTACGATGTAAAATGATAGGCCAAATTATTTTTGTATAACACATATTGTATTAAAAAATTATTGTCTGTTTACAAATAAACGTGGTTGCTTAGTCTTATTATTAACTTATTGTTCTTGTTTTCTTAAATGTTTTAATTTTTCGACACACTGTTTGCTATATTTGTGATCCAATTACTAAGAGCTGGTATGTTGGAATAAACACCTGGATGGCCGGTGACAGCACAAATTGATCCCCCCCATGACACCACTCCCAACAATTCGTTTGAACTTATATCAATCAAGGGCCCTCCGGAATCTCCTTTACATGATCCTTTTTGATTGACACCAGCACAAATCATTGTTGGAGATATTGATTCTGAGCTGTAAGTACTCGGGGCAGATCCGCAATCTGTCCTTGAAATGAAATCAAGTTGGGCACCTTGAAGTTTCGGTGAGGGTGTAGAATCAGCAGTTTTAAGTA
This sequence comes from Chrysotoxum bicinctum, assembly GCA_911387755.1. Lineage (NCBI taxonomy): Eukaryota > Metazoa > Arthropoda > Insecta > Diptera > Syrphidae > Chrysotoxum > Chrysotoxum bicinctum. The sequence goes on along the minus strand of OU426990.1, from coordinate 87,336,371 downwards.
CGCCCCATCCAGTGACAACAACTTGAGCACCACTTTCTGGAGTTTTCCTTGCTAAAGATATCGGTTGTATAGATTCGGTGAAGGTTACCGGTGACATCATTTTAACGATAGCCAAATCGTAAGTGTAACTAATATTATTATAATTCTGATGTTTTACGAATGACTTCACAGGTATACGTTTTCCTCCAGAATACAACGAAGATGTGCCAAGAAGAACCGAAAGATATCGTAAATCCTCTGCTTTAAAATTTTCAACACAATGTGCAGCAGTCAAAATAAGTACACTATTGTAAAGGGACCCTCCGCAAATGTGAATATTATTGTATTGTAATGACACTTGATGAGGAAACCGACTGATTGGGACGTCCTCTCCTCCAATAATACGTTCCGAATCGTCTTCTGAGCTATTAAATGACGCACTTAAAAAGCCATTAATGAGACTTAATAATACTATTGTTCCGACTGTTTTGTATAACATTTTACCGAATTTTGTTTCAAAAATGAAAAATGTTTGCCTTTTTATAGTTCTCTTCCATTAAATTTCTTGTTTATTTGATTTGCGCAAGTACAAATATGCTCTTTTTTCTCAGTTTTCATAAGCGTCATAACATAACATTAATATAAACATATATATAAATATTATCAAGGTGATCAAACAAAAATACAAAATTTAAATATGAACATTCGGGTGGGTCAAATTAAATGAACCTGTTTTGAATTTGAAATAAGGTTTGAAGCTATATAAGAGCTCTAACAATATTATCTCAAAATTTTAAGGCTTGGAGATCCCTCAACGTCATTTTGTTTCTCCCGTACAATTACACGACTGGGTGGTATAAACTTTATCTTGTGATCAAGAAACTAGACATTTTGAAAATGGATATTGGTATTTATGAAAATATGGTCAATAGCATGAAATTCATTTTCACTTGCGATATTGAAAAAAATCGAGCTCGAGATTTTGATCAAAGTTGACATTAGGATGGAAGAGAATACGAAATTCCGTATGTACGAGTATATCCATGTATCTGTACCTCTACCTACAGTCTTAATCTCTGTAATCTCGTAAGCTATTTTCTTCAAACTCGGTAGCTAAGGGTCTTTTGTGATTTTCTATGAAAAATTGACTTTTTTAAGCCCCAAAACTAACGGTACCTGCCTTAGATACAGCCATTATGAAAATGTTGAAAATGATGTGTGCTGTTGCAAATGGGTATGGTGTATTTTTGTGAAAAAAAAAATGTTATTAACGGTACCTTTCATAAAAGCGTTATTTTACCTTCGATTTTGTCATTAACGGCTCTACCTATTTCGATCAAAATTTTTATACGTGAGCGTCTTCAAATTTAAAATAACGCTCTTGAAAACGCTCTTTTCAAACGAACCGATCTTGTCTTGAACCAATCTTGATGCTCTAACTTTTTCCTTCCAGCATATTTTATAGTATATACATTTTTTGAGCGCTAGTACAGTAAAATCTGTACAATTTACACTTAAGCACCCGATTACCTTCTACACGGTACATTTTGTCAGCCTTATTTATGAACTCGTTTTAGCGCCCCGCCAGCGTAAAGTTACTTCTACTTTACAACGACTCTAATCCTGAAAAGATTATTTATTAAAAAAAAAACTAGGAATAGAGGCGGAGTAAGCTAAAACTGGTTCATAGGAGGTTTAAGGCAGTTGTAGTACATAAATGTCATTTTGAGATGACAACGTGTGAAGTTTACAAAAAGAATTGCAAAGAATTTGTTTACTTTTTGTTACTAAGGCAAAATGGATAGTTAATTTCCATTTACAAATGATATATGTACATTCTTTAAACGCTCTAACTCAAAGAAGGGGAAGGCCAACACAGTACAAAACTCGTTTTAGTCCTATGACAGGGATGCTGATTTCCGCTCGAAGTATCGATTTTCGAAAGAAAATATGAGGAAATTAATACCTATCGCTCGGCTCTGCCTTACCTATGCGATGATAAAAGAGGAGGATATATCCCAATTGAGTTGCAAGTGTTGGAAGCTATACGGTATGAATAATATATAATAATGGAAATCACCTGGGGTTTGTTTACGCTTACAATAACCAGATTTTAAGATTGGTGATAGTTTTTTGGTAATATATTTGACACTAGGAAGGGGTTGCTAAAACGGCTATAAAAATATTTTATAAATAATGATTTGTTTGACGTGGCGCAAACCCGAAGCTTCTACTCGGTTTACCTATTCCGAGGTTTTGATGAAATCTAATAAATAAAGCTGTGTATGTTAAATGATTGAGACCTTAGAAATTTTAGTTTTTTTTTTAATTTGCATACAAAAAAAACGAATGCCCCAAGCAACCTACATTTCATGCTATCAAGAGCTTGGAAACGTGTGTTCGTTTGAATTGAACCACCCTTATATAAATACAGATAAATATACAGGGTGTCCGGTAATTCGTGTGCCATACTTTGGGATGTGATTCTTGTCAATATTCTAAGAAAAAAAATTGTTCAAAGTCTGATTCTTAACTTTGACATCACTTTTAAACGATTTAAAAAAGGCTAACTTTGGTGTACTCTGACTATCTATCAAGGTCAATTTCTCTGTCAGTACTATTGGTAGGGACCCCATTTTAAATTTTTACTTGCGATATAGGTACTATAGGGCAAGTTCTGCATTTGGAAAAAAAATCGAACTCGAGATTTTGATCAAAGTTGACATTGCGATGATAGCGAAGACGAATAAAGTGGGTCCGACAATTCCGTCTGTCTGTATGTCTGTATGTCTGTACCTCGAACTACAGCCTAAACTACTGGAGGTATTTTCTTCAAACTTGATACTTAGGGGTCTTCGGTGATTCCCTAACTAACGGTAAACTAACGGTACCCCCCATACACCCGTAATGCGAAATCTTATTTATCTCGAAAACGGCTCTAACGATTTTGATAAAAAAAAATTATGTGTAATATTATGGACATATACTATATTTTGGTAAAAAAAAAATTGGGGGGAAATGTTATTAGGGGTACCTGTCATAGAACGCTTTTTTTAATTTTCGAATTTCTCATCAACGGCTCTAACGATTTTTAGCAAAATCTATATGCAGAAGCTCGTATGCATTTGAAAATATAAAATCTAAAAATTTCTTTGAAAAAATAGTTTTTGGATTTAAAAAAAAAATAATTAAATTTTTTTTTCGAAAATTCAATATCTTGAAAACGGATACACGAGTACATTTTCAAATTACGTTATAAAATATATTTTATTTAAAACTAACAATTTAAAAGTTTAAAATAATATTGTATATAAAAATATTCGAAAAAAAATATTTATTTTGCTTTTTGAAAAAATAAATTCCAATTTATTTTTTGAAAAATTAATATCTTGGAAGCGTGTGACCGATTATTTTTTGAAACTATTTCCTAAAATCTATATTACCAAACACTTAAAATTGGCATCCCAAATTTTGTTCTAGAAAAATTTGAAAGGAATTCGTTTTATAATAAAATGCACGACTGGATCGCACGAAAAGTACTTTGGAATTTAAGATACATTTTATAAATATAAAACATAGATTTAATGAGATAATAATGTTCAAATGCATAAAATTGCCATCTGGTTTCCGGAAAAGTATGAATTTATGCAAATAAAACCTTAAAAAATCGTTTTATTATTAAATAAATTTATTATACATATAAGAAATTTCACTTAAATTTTTCATGAAAAAAATGTGGGATGCGAATTTAAAGTATTTAATAATATTGGTTTTAGGAATAATTTCAAAAAATAATCGTTCATAGGTTTTGAAGATATTGATTTAAATTTTTTTTTCTTAACCAATAAATATTTTTTCGAATATATTTATATACAATATTATTTTAAACTAAAGGGGACTCCTGCTAAGAATTTCGGGTTAAAATCCTTAGAGCCGTTAATGAGAAAGTCGAAAATCAAAAAAACGGGCCTAGCCTATGGCAGGTACCCCTAATAACATTTTGCCCCAAAATTTTTGTTGACCAAAATGTAGTCCATGTCCATAATATCACACCTAATTTTTTTTATCAAAATCGTTAGAGCCATTTTCGAGATAAATAAGATTTTGCATTACGGGTGTATGGGGGGTACCCTTAGTTTTGGAGCTAAAAAAAAATTTTCAATTTCTCCTCTAGGGAATCACCGAAGACCCTTAACTACCGAGATTGAAAGAAATAGGTCCAGGGGTTTAGGCTGTAGTGAGAGGTACAGACATACAGACACACTGAAACATGTTTTTTGTGTACTAAATTTTCCTTAAAATTTTTATAAAAAAAATTGATATGCAAATTGTTAGTATTCAATAAAATACATTTTAAAACATAATTTAAGAATTTAATCGTGTATCGGTTTTCAAGATATTGAATTTTCAAAAAAAAAATTGTATTATTTTTTTAAAAATTCAAAAACTATTTTTTCGAAAAAATTTTTAGTTTATATTTTTTCAAATGCAAAGCAGCTCCTGCATAAAAATTTTGGTTAAAATCGTTAGAGCCGTTGGTGAGAAATTCGACAGACATACAGACATACAGACATACAGACAGACAGACGGAATTGTCGGACCCACTTTTTTCGTCTTCGCTATCATCGTAATGTCAACTTTGATCAAAATCTCGAGTTCGATTTTTTTTTTCCAAATGCAGAACTTGCCCTATAGTACCTATATCGCAAGTAAAGAATTACTTAATAAAATGATATTTAAACTTTATTTGCGTAAATTCATACTTTTCCGGAAATCAGACGGCAGTTCCATGCATTGTATTTATAAAATGTATTTTAAATCCCAAAGTACTTTTATATAAGAGCAAGTTCGTGCGATCCAGTCGTGCATTTTATTTTTAGTAGAAATACTAACCTTTAAAACTACGTTTAAATTGAGCTGATATGTTCTTTGGGTTGGCAGATATTCAATTTTAAATGGTGTTCGATTTTTCTTGCCCAAGAAAAATTTTAACTTTGAGGTCAATTTTTTTTTCAAAAAATGCGTAATAAAGATAAAGTTTTCTTATTTTTATCTGATGAACAAAACAATAATAAAAAAAACTCATTAATAAGTGCACTGAAAAACCCATACATTTTATGATAATTGGGAAAATCTAAAACATGGTTTTTTACCTACTTTATCCCTAATTACCTTACCGCTCTTCTCAGGGAGAGTTAAATTTATTTGTATGAATATTTAATGGTAATTTAACTAAAAAGTCGGGGAGAGTACGATAACTTGGCCGCCAAGATTTGATTACGGGTTTTTATAGAGGGGTAAAAAACAAGCACTTTTTACTACGGGAGGGGGGGTCTATCTCCCCCCGTTCAGGAGGTAGGGGCACTTTTAGAAAAAATGGTTTAAATTGAAAAAAAAAATATTAAAAAATAACGGCAACACCTACAATAAAGTGCTATACTGCGTTTGAAAGCCAGAAGATTGTTCTATAATCCTGCATTTAAATTAAATTAATCATGTCAATGGTTTTTGAGAAATTCGCATTTAAAGTCCAAATTTTGATTAAAAAAACGTGAAAAAAAAGTTTAGACCGATTGTTTTCAAAATTGTGAAATGAAATTGTAAATTAGCTAACATGTGTTTCATGTACCTATCAGTTTTTAATCGAACACAAAAACCGCATGGTTCTATGTCTTCTGGTTTTTGAGAAAATCGAAAATTACCAAAACTGCTTTTTTTTGATTTTTGGTGGTGACGGTGATTCCATTTTAAGGATTAATGTTAAATAAACATAATGAATCTTTGTTAGTTCAGTACCGCAATTCATTTAGCGTTACCCAGAATGCACCATGAGGAGGTAGAATTGCATCTGGGTCAGTTATTTTGTCAGTTAGTCAGGAGTTAGTCAGTCATAGTTAGTTAAAAAAGATCAAAATGTATTAAAAAGGTGTGTAAGTCTCGTCAATAAAGCCATCGTCCGTACTATAACTGTCGAGTTCGTTGAGTTACTCTTTTATGGTGGGAAGCCGAGGATGTTTTGGCGGTAAAACACTTTCTAAATTTTCGCTCTGAAGGGTGGGAGGATCGATGTCTTTTAACTGTAAACCCTCATATATATCACCATCGGTATAACAAGGGTAAACTTTTTTTACATCTGATAAAAAATCTATTATTTGCGAACCCCAGTCGTCCTTATATTTCCTTTCTAGGCAGTATTTTCGATAGAAAAATAGTGCCATGTATTGGTGAACATGGTCAGAAGTTTGTTTTGGTTTTCAAGATCGTTTATTGTATTTTATATTATGTATTTAGTGGACATTGGATAAATAGAATAAATTTGATTTTTTTTTAAATACAGATTCTGTGAATGCAAAAGAAACTTTGCATGCACCCAACCTCGCACCTACCCCAAATCCTATAGTGTGCCCAAGCAGGGGGGTTGCATACATACTCTACTGTTTATATATTGTAATGTTGGAAGCTAGCACTGATTTATTTATGTAAGGAAGCAAAAAATATCAAACATTTTGTAGGAAAGTAGTTTTAGTTATTTTCGATTTTCTCAAAAACCAGAAGATTAGAACTGATAGATACATGGAACACATATAAGCTAACTTACAATTTCATTTCACAATTTTGAAAACAATCGGTCTAAACTTTTTTTTTCACGTTATTTTATCAAAATTTGGACTTTAAATGCGAATTTCTCAAAAACCATTGACATGAGTAATTTAATTTAAATACAGGATTATAGAACAATCTTCTGGCTTTCAAACGCAGTATAGCACTTTATTGTAAGTGTTGCCGTTGTTTTTTAATATTTTTTTTTTCAATTTAAACCATTTTTTCTAAAAGTGCCCCTACCTCTTAAACGGGGGGAGATAGACCCCCCCTCCCATAGTAAAAAGTGCTTATTTTTGACCCCTCTAAAAAAATCCGTCATCAAATCTTGGCGGCCAAGTTATCGTACTCGTGCCAAAAAGTCGAATAAAAGAATAGAAAAACAAATTCATTCATCTATTATCAAGTTAAGTCACGCTTACTGTCAGGGCCGGCCACAGCCAAACTTGTGCCCTGTGCTAGATAAGTAGAACGCGCCCCTTTTATATATTTGCTCACATTCATACATACATACAGTGCTGAATGAATTGTACAGTGATACAAATACTTTTCCACATTATCGAGGAGGTAGAATTTCAATGCGTTTTATAATCGTCAGCAACAAAGAAATATGTTTACATACTGGTTTGTATGTATGAGTTATGTAATAAATGTATTTACAAAAAAAAAATTTAAAACAAAATAAAATAAAAATTTATACATATACAAAATAAATAAAATGCACGACTGGGTCGCACGAACTTGCTCCTATGTAAAAGGCTAAGAATTTCAAAAATGAATGTTATTAGAGAAACTGTTCATAAGCATAAAATTCATTTTTTAAATGACTAAAAAAAACTTCTTTGGTGGTTAAAGGCAAGAATAGGATGCCATGTGATTCAAGCAAATATAGATTTATGCAAGAACAAAAATTATAAGTCTTTGTAGTGGTTTCTTAAAAAGTAAGGTTTTATATAAGAAGAAAAATGTTGGTACGCCAATTTGAAGTTTTTATTATTGTATGAATAAAAATTAAATTTACAAAAAAAAGTATTGAGCCGTTTTCAAGATATTGTATTTTCAAAAAACAAAAAATTGATTTTTTTTTTCCAAAATTCAAAAAAATATTATTCTTAAAGTTTTGAAATGCAATGGTTTTTAAACTTTTTAGAAGCTTCTCTCCTCGAAATTTCATTAAAATCCGTTATGCTGATAATGAGAAATTCAAAATTTTAAAAAATCGTTCTATGGTAGGTACAGTCAGTAAGATCTTGTTTTCAAATTTTTTTTATATTAAATTACAGATATTAAAAAATAATAGAAAGAAAAAAAATTTAAGCAAAATCCTCGGAACCGTTTTCGAGAAAAATACGATTTTCGAAAACCATTTTTCAACATTTGTATGGAGGGTACCGTTATTTTTAGGTAAAATGAATTTATTTTGCTATTTATTGTAGACTATTTTTTCAAACTTTCATTTATCAAGTTTTGAAAAAATCGAGCATGGGGTTTTCGAAATATTGAGTTTTCAAAAAAAAATTTTGAAAGTTTTTTAAAAATCCAAAAAATTTGTTTTGGAAAATTTGAATACACAATAATATTCAAACTACTGGGAAGCTTTAGCATAAAAAAAATTATCAAAATCGAAGGTACCGTGTTTGAGAAAATCAAAAACAAAAAAAATGGTCCCAAGGGGGGTACCAAAACTACTAATTTTTTTTTATAAATTTTTTTCGACCATTACCTAGGTTTAACTAAATTAAATTTTTTGAATTTTTTTTAAGAAAATCGCAGGGACAGTTTTTGAGAAAAAAAAATATTTATAAAATTTCGGAAAAAAATCGTATGGCAGGTACCGTTATTTTTGGTCATAAAAAATCAAATCAAAAAACATCCGGGGGTAAAAAATCAAAACCCATATCTACCAAGTTTGAAGAAAATCGGCCGAGCCGTTTAGCTGTAATCGAACAGACAGACAGACAGACAGACAGACAGACAGACAGACAGACAGACAGAATTGCCAGACCCACTTTTTTCGTCTTCGCTATCATCGTAATGTCAACTTTGATCAAAATCTCGAGTTCGATTTTTTTTACGAATGCATAACTTGCCTTATAGTACCTATAAGTCGCAAGTAAAAATATAAGAAACTTCATTTAACTTCAGTTAATTTTTAACGAAAAAAAAGGAAAACCATAAACTAAAACGCAGCGAAAAAATGTGCAGAGGGGAAACGTTTAAGCTTGGAAACATACTTTTCTGGCCTTAGCTCTTGCAAATTCGGAAATGAGATCATCACATTAATATACATTATAGATAAGCCTATCAATCTCTATCTCTCTCTTTAAGTTACAAAAAACTACGTTCTTCTGAAGCAACTGTGACCGCGATTGTATTAAGTATTTTAAGAGCAATTACTAAGTTAGGAGCAAGGTCTTCAAGACTTGAAATAAAAATAAAATTTAAAACATCTAAACTTGATCTTTGTACTGTAACAAGCAGGGAAATTCTTCTCCATTTAAATCTTTACACCTAAAAAATATTATATGTGTCTAGTTGCTGAATCCTTTCTATAATAATTGATTGAATGGCTTGATCAAGTTTTTTGAAAAACCACGGACGGACTTTGCAAATATTGACTAGTTTTATTTCTATATTTTCTAAAATATCAAACCAAAAAAGCAGGCAGCATGTAAATGTAAATCAAAAATTTTATTTCCTAACAATTCTGGAATGTTTTTCGCCTCTGAATTTCCTATTTTGGATATTTCTATTAGGAGAGCTTTTTATATGTAAGTTTTCTATTCTTGTTTTTAAAGGCTTCAATCCATCTAACGTGCTCTCCCATCTAGTCTCAGAAAAGCGTTTCAAAGTGAGATTTATGCCCGATTTCACGAAGGACTTTTAAACATTTAACAGGCTTCTAAACCTTAAAATGAGATGTTTTGGTTTCACCAAGCGCTTTTAAATTAAACAAGCTTTTAAACACCCTTATAAACTAAATGCCCATTTTTGGCTCATTAAATTTTAAAAGTGTCATTGAAATGTCATCAGATGTAGATAACAACAATTGGTTATAGGTATAGCAGCTGAAATTATCGTTCTGTAAGGATTTAGTGTTCAATTTTTGAAGATACAAAATAAATAAATTAATACTAAATATTTAAATGATTTGTTTCTTTATTTCGAAAAAAATATTGATCGTCTTCATCCAATAATAAAGTGCAACACAAAGTTATTCGCTGAGCTAGAATATTCCTGGTTCACAGAAATACATTATATGATTTCAAAATGTGGTTCCGACTTTCCAACGCATCTGTGGATGAGTTTGTTGAATATGTTTGGTCTTCATTTGGAACCAAAACAAACCCAACAATGCAATAAAAAATAAATTAAGTGGTTATTACTTAACGATTTTATGCCACAGAATGTCAGTATCAGAATCTTTCCAAATATTTTGTGTGCATTTCTTTTTTTTTTTTCATTTCTTGGCATTTGTTTGAACACATAACGCTTTCTCATTTCTTCTCATACATTTCGCTTGTTAGAAAGAAAAAAGCAATTTATTTTTCCCAGGGATGTGAAGAGAACTCAATTTTAACAAAAATTTCCCCAAAATGTCCCTTTTATAGATTGGTGAAAGGTGAAACTAAAAATTTTTAAGAGCCTGATAAAATTTAAGAGGATTTTTGGTAAAAGTGCTTTTAGTGTTTGTTTATGAAATCGGCCATTAGGCTCGTATTCACCGAGCGCTCCTAAACGGCTCTTAACTTTACGAGGCTCTTAACTTGAAATTTCTGTGGGGTATTCACCAACCACTCGCAATTGTTTTTCGAAGTTCGAAAATGAGAGCCACTCTCTCTTGTTCAGGCATACCCAAACTGTGAAATGTTGTGGAATGTTGGTCTTGACAGCAAATGGATACTCTTCTACTTGGCATTGCTCACATGGATTCGATTCAAATGCGTGCGTGGCACACGCACAAGCGAACAAATTTTCGAAGAGAGCGCTCGTAAGTTAGGAGTGGTCGGGACCACTCCTAACTTTTAAGAGCGCTCGTAGATCCTCACTAATATTGCTTGGTGAATAGGTGAATATGAGCTTCTTAAGTTATGAGCGCTCGGTGAATACCGCCCTTAGAATTGTTTTCTTTTAAATATCCCACCGTGATGTGGAACTTTGAACTTGCCAATAATACTTATTAAAATTCAAGTTTAATATAAGATTACTCTGAGTCAGTCCCATTCCGGTTTTGTCTTCCTCCTTCGAAAACCCTTAGAAATATTCTTGCACTGTAAAAGTATTTTGATTCTTATGTACATATAAACCTAACGACAATAGTAACTTTTTCTACTCGACTTTTACGGTTGCATTGAAACAATTGTATTGCAAATAGTTCTGGTGTTACCTGCAGCTCATCGATACATTTTCCCCATCTGCTTGTTCCTCGCTGCGTTTTAAAAATTAAAGCTCTGTTTTTTGTTTTGGCCTCAACAAACCTTCGCCTTTTTCTAAATTCTGCCTCCAAGGCTCTTTATCCATATTGGAAAAACGAAAACACAACTTAGAAGATGTAATTTAGTTTTCTCTAATTAACACTAAAATTGAGCAAGCAAGTTTGTGCTATGATATTTTATCTTGTGAAGTAGAAGTTGTACAAGTTCATCCGTAGCAAAATACACAGTAAATAATATCTTTCAATATCATAAGCATAAACGCCTTCCTTAAAAAATGTTGTTGTACGTCTATAGGCCGCTTAAAATATCAGTAGAAGTAGATGTATATTTTCATATAAACAACTGATAGCTACCTAGTACCTAGGTTCTTTTTACTATTTGTTTGCGCAAGATCAAATTACATTTTCTTGCTCCTGGTAATGCGCCTCCAGAAATTTGCGCCCTGAGCATTTGCACATCTTGCACATACATATGGTTAGTCCGGCCCTGCTTACAGTTAGATAAGAGCGCTTTTTGAAATGCAGACATTTTATTCGTTTATGGGTTGTGCAATGAAAATTCAAGAAGAGCACAACGAAGATACCAGGAACTTTATCCTTACATATGACTTCGTTCTCGAAATGCTTTTGGAAATACCTTTCGAAGGCTTCAAGAAACTGGATCAGTTTCAACTGCAAGACCTAACGCGGGAGCTGCAAGCATAAGAAGAGTTTCGGTCGATGAAAGAATCCTGGCAGCTGTTGAAATCGATCCTTCTATCTGCATAAGACGCTTAGCTCTAAAGCTTAATGTTTCTAAACACAGAATTTCCGGTATACCTACTGCATGGAAAAAATATGTTTCCATATCACCATACACCTGTGCAAGAACTGCATCCCGATGGTTTTGAAAAGAGACTCGAATTTTGTAACTGGTTGCTAGAGAGGAGCTTGGATGACAAACAGCTCAAAAACAGAATTCTTTGGACAGACGAATCTCAATTCACAAGAGACGGTATTACGAATTTTCATAATGTCCATACCTGGACTTCGAGCAATCCACATTCAAAACGGCAAAGATCATTTCAGTACAAATTCAGTGATGTAATTGGAAATAAATTACTCGGGCTTTTCAAATTACCACCTCGACTTAATTCTACTATTTGGAGTTTTTACAAAATAATCTACCAGACCTATTGGAGGATGTTCCATTGCTTCAACTAGCTTCATCATTTTTCCAACAAAATGGTGCTTCGGCCCACTATGGTCGTGACGTTAGGGATTGCCTGGATGAAGAATACGGTGATCGATGGATAGGTAGAAATGGAACAATTCGCTGGCCTGCAAGATCTCCCGATCTCACTGTACTGGATTTTTTGTATGGGGACGAATAAAAGAAATCGTTTACTCATCTGAAATAACAACTTTAACTGAATAAGAACAACGTATTTCAGAAGGATCACTAAAAGTAAGGCAAGAGTTTTCGAGAAAAAACATTCAAAATGAAATCCAAAAACGTGCTCTAGCATGCATTCAAAACGCAGGAGAGCACTTTGAGCACTTACTATGACTGTATTTAAATCGTCAAAAAGTAATGTCAAAGTTGAAAATCAGACTTTATTGTACAACAATTTTTTTCTTCGAATATGACCAAGAATCACATCCCAAAGTATGGCACACGAGTTACCAGACACCCTGTATGTACACATGTGTACTTGCCTTATATTCGTTATATTTTTGGACTTCAGTAGGAAACATTTGTTTTTAAAAAGCTAAACACACATTGAATGAGTTTCAATATCCAGAACTGGCGCATGTTGGATATGCGTAAGCGAATAAAATATATGTTTTTAAATTTCTTTGTGTTCATATAAGTTACATAAATATCGGTTATTTGAATTTTTATGTGGGCTTCGATTTTTGTCTTAATCGGCCTTGAAAGAGAAACAATTTTGTGTGATGATATATATATGATGATATATACTTGGTTTTGATTGTTGATTCGAAACTGTTGTTTCTAACTGAGTAAATTATACCAAATAAATCTAAATCTAAGATCTAATCTAAATCTTGTTTCTAACTAACAGCTGAGCGTGGAAAGTTACAGTCTTACCGTGCCTAAAGTAATTAACTAATAATAGCTTATGTACGTATGCATAATTTAGTTCTTTATACGCAAGTTAATAAACTGACGATTATTTTGAATACCTGGCCAGTTACTGTGTATAACTTCAAAATCCAAAACAATATTTTTTTCTCAAATTTGTATATGAAATATTTTTTCAAATTCGAAGAAGCTCTGTTGAGAAGAAGAAGTCAAAAGTAAAACAAAAGTTCTATGGCAGTTTACGTTTGTAACATTTTTAGTTAAATGTAGCCCGGATTCACAATAGGACACATTCTTTTTCCGAAAAAATGGCTATTGAGGGTACCTCCCATGGAACCCTTTTTTTTGTTTTTGATTTTCTCAAGAACGGTACTCCCATTTTGATCATTTTTTTTTGCTAAAGCTCCTGAAAATTCGAATAGTATTGTGTATTAAAATTTTGAAACAATTTTTTTTGGATTTAAAAAAAAAATTAAATTTTATTTTACCTAAAAATAAAGGTACCCACCATACAAATGTGAAAAAAAAATGGTTTTCAAAAATCGTATTTTTCTCGTAAACGGCGTTAAGAATTTTGCTAAATTTTTTTTCTTTCAATTAATTTTTATGATCTTTGATTTAAGAAAAAAATTGAAATTAGGATATTACAGCTTGTTCCCACCATAGAACATTTTTTTCTAATTTTGAATTACTCATCATCGACATAACAGATTTTAAAGAAATTTTCTGTAGAGATGCTTCTAAAAAAATTTCAAAAACATTGCATTTCAAAACTTGAAAAGAAATATTTTTTGAATTTTTGAAAAAAAAAAATTAATTTTCTTTGGAAAATTCGACATTTAAAAAACTGCTCAATATTTTTTTTTTGGTAAATTTCCAAATTTCCATTTTCATTCGAACAATAATAAAAACTTAAAGTTGGCGTACCAATTTTTTTTCTTAAAAATGTTTTAAAAATTTTGTATATAAAAGCTTATTTTTTTAAGAAACTACTACAACGCCTTATAATTTTTATTCTTGCATAAATTCATATTTGCCTAGCATTCTGTTTTTGTCTCTTACTATAAAAAGAATTTAAAAAATTAATTTTATCCTTATGAACAGTTTTCTCTTGTAACATATGTTTTTGAAATTCCTAGTCTATTACATAGGAGCATGTTCGTGCGACCCAGTCGTGCATTTTATTTTTATTAAAATCATAAGAACCATTTTTGAGTTACATAACATTTTTCATATCGGCTCTATGGCAGGTACCGATAATTCTGGAGGTAACAAAATTTACAATTTTCCCTCTCCTCTTTTGGAATCACCGAAGATTAAGGGTAGTATACGGATATGTATGTAGGGCCTCTCGGGATTCTGGAAAGAACCTTTTACTTTAATTTTATAAACTCTTTGTTGAAAAGTTAAATTCGATGTACCTAGTTATCCTTCTGAATCAGTTCTTCAGGGAAAAATGTCTTGAAGAGGGCTTGAAAGAATTGGTACCAAACTTTAAAAAGCAGTTCCTGTTCCAACCAGAGGGTAATAAAAAGAAAACAAAGAAAACCCAAAGGTAATTCCTTTTTGTGAGTTTTTCTTAAAAGTAAATATTGATTTGAGAAAGTATACCTAATGATATACTTAATTAAAGGCTCAAAATAAGCTTTTCAGTAATGTTTAAGAAAGTTTATCTTTTTCCTTTAAGTCAGCTAAGAGGACATCAACCTCTACTCTGATGACTAAGAGACTACAAGCTGGACAATTTCAAGCGAACACACTAACCGGCTTTAAGCATTTCATAAGAAAATTTTTAGAAAGTGTTAAGTTCAAAATCAGAATGTTCTTACCTATATAATATTTAGTTAATAAAAACCCATAACTCATTATATTTGTATTATAGATAGATAGAGAGATATTCTTATTTGTAGATAGATAGATAGATAGATATATTCTTTATTCTTATCTATAAATTCAAATATTACAATGCATTCTAATACATGGTTTTCATATAATAAGTATAGTTAGTTACAACCATTATTTAAAAATAGTATTGATGCCATATCGATCTTATTTTGTGTGGGGTTAACAAAAGTATATAAGAAGAAAACAAAATTAATACAAATTATATTTAAAAAAAAGAAACAAAATTTCAGAAAAATTATTTTACCAAAAGTAAAATAGAAGAAAATTAAATAGCTTATAAGTTTCTTAAAAAAGTTTAGTTTCGACAAACAAATGGTTTTTGGTGACATGTAGGTTTGTGTAATTTTAAACAGTGTAACGTAGCAAAGTTTCTTTTTCTTGGTGGTCTACGGCAAGAAGCCATAACTTTATTTCTTTTAAAAATGCGGCAATATTTCTTATTTTACGAATTTCTATTGGAAGCGTATTAAAGAGTTTGCAGGAAACAATGGAATAGGAGTGCGAAAATATGGGACATTGACCATATAGGTGGAATTACTTGTCAGACTTCACATGTCCGAAATCGGACTTTGCAAATATCCAGCTCTTTTAAAAAATATTTTTAAAACTTTAAAAAAATATAAGCTTTGCTTTTACAAATCGATGGGAAATACAATTTTACAATGTTTTTTTCTTAATAAAATAAATCAAACAGAAAATACTCGTATATTTTTTCAAAGTTAAAATTTTGTGAATTGATTTCAGAATAAATAAAAGGAAAATAAACGTATTTTGAGTACTTAATATGAAACCTGGGTTGGTTATTCATTTAATATAAAGGCTCTTAGTTTGAGCATACATATTTATAAATATTAATTGTAATGTTTTCATTTTCAGAAGCCATTATGCTACTTAAGTCGAACAATCTGTTAGTAATCAGATAGTGGTTTTGAGAAACCATGAGAAAAATGCATTGAGATGCATTAGGGATGTGACATCTTAAGAGAAAGTTATCAATTGTGTCATTTTCGTGTATGTTATAAATGTCAAATGTTCATTGGGTCAAAACTGTGCCTATCAACGTGCAAAATAATCCTGCCTCTGGGCATAGCAGTTGGCACAATTATTTGCCCCATGACTTTATGTACAATCGGTTTTAGAAATACATTCAAGTAGGGAGCCTGCATATATTCGGGGTCCTGTATGTTTGCTTACCAAGAAGCATATTAACAGCAAAAAGTTGAGTCAGTTGCTTTCCTGAAATCTTCTTCCATCAACACTATTTTTCAAGTTTTGCTGTTCCCGAACGTCATTAAAATTCCTCAATAAAAGGTCTTTAAATTGTGTTACCCCGTTTTGACAATGGCTGGAAAGGTGGATTCGTAAAATTTCATTATATCATTTTTTTTATCAAGTGGTCACCTGAGACACTTAAAAGCTTTATCCGGAATTTAAGCTTTTTTCGCTATTTCGTATTTTTGGAATAGTTCCAATTTCTACACGAATTATATTGCTTCGAGTGTTGTTGGCTAGTCCAAGTAATTTCTTCAAAACTGTTGTTTGTACTACTTCAATTTTATCTCCAGATGTCATACCCCATATTTCAACACATTATAGGGCAGTTGACTTGATAGTCAATTCAAACACTTTGATTCGCCCATCCCAGTATCCAGGGCGATTTAAGTTTACTCCCCAGATATTCAAAAGATACATTTTTACTTGCGATATACGATACTCTAACGATTTTAACCGAAAATTTCAGCAGGAGCCCCCTTAAGTTTAAAATAATATTATTTATAAAACTATCCAAAAAAATATTTTATAGGTTTTTTCACTACTAAATACTTAAAATTGGCATCACAAATTTTGTTCTCGAAAGATCTTAAAGGAACTTGTTAACTTGTTATATAAAATATTACTTTAATAATAAACCGATTTTTAAACTTTGTTCGCATAAATAAAATGCATTTATAAAATATATTTTAAATTCCAAAGTACTTTTGCATTAGACCAAATTCGTGCGATCCAGTCGTGCATTTTATTTCTCTTGGCAAAGTTCATAATTTTTGATTTCTCCGCATTTAATCTCATATCCTTTGCCGCAAAATATTCAGTGCTTGTAATGACTTTTTCAGCTCTAGTTCAGATTTTGCGAACACAGCAATATCATTTACATATGCCACCAGAATTACTTCCGTGATCTCTGAAATTTCCATTCTTGTGAGACCCTCGCCCCTAAAGAATTCTTCAAGGTAATTTTTATACAAATTAAATAGTAGAGTTCTTGTTGGAGCGCCCTGCAGTACACATTTTGTGATATTTGACTTTTAAGTTAGGCCATTCGTTGTTTTGATAGCAATCCTGTTTTTTTAGTACCCGTTTTGAAATGCATGGATTATTTTTTCATTCATTCCTATAGATCTTAAATACAACTACAATTTTTGATGGTTGATACTATCGAATGATCCTTTTAGGTCAACAAAGACTGCAAAGAAATTTCCTTTCGTTTTTAAAAGACTATTATCGATAAATGTACGTATGATAAATGAATTATCAACACATCCTCGTCCTTTCCTAAAACCGTTTTGAAATTCATGTTTGAGTCTTGCATCTTCTGCCCACTCCTGGATTCTGTTTTGGTGTAAGCTTTGATAAGGGCATTTTCAATTGCAATAGGGCGATAGTTTACTGGTAAATGGTTATCTCCTTTTTTAAGTATCATCAATATATTAGCTCTAAGCAGTTCTGATTTCTGAGGTATTTCTTCCCTCGTTATCGAATATCGAAAGAAAGAGCGCGTATACTCGTATTCAAGCCACAGTTTTGGTAGGTGCTTCACGAATTCATTCGAGATTTTATCGGGACCCGTGAATTTATTATTCTGTATATACTAGTATTACGGAAACCAATTCATCTAGGCTTAGAAAAGCATGGTAGGAATCATTATAAGGAATATTCTCGAATAAATTATCACCATATACTACTTGAAGATAAATGAATATATGAGAATTATCTCTGTTAGAGTGGAGTGATTGAATTAAATTCAATTAAAAGCTCAAGTGACCTCAACTCCAAGCTGCGTTTCGCCCAGGTACTTGAAGATAATTGGCCCAAGCTTCTTTCGAAACAAGGTTTTGTAGAAAGTAGTTCAGTTGGAAGCTTTTGATTGCTCTCCAAAAATCATTGCTAAATATTTTTACTGTTTTAAAGTTGTCGAGTCAGGTTCTCGTTGTACTGCATTTTCGCTGTATTTAAAGTCGATGTGTATAGTTTTCTGCTAGTATTATAAGCATTATAAGATAAAATAGTGGCGGGCTCTAAGTATCCCACTGTTGATGCCCCAATTGACATTCTGCAGCATCGATATGAGGTCATCGTTATCTCTTATTTACGTCTCGGACGCACTTTTCGAATCTTACCTGTTAACTCAAATAACAAAATTGAACCCATTTTATCTCAGTTCACAAGAACATACCTATAAAATATTAACTTTATATGTACAATCAAACCTGTAAATCGCTATATGGTTAGTAACAATGTCAACATTTACCAAATTTTGTTTTTAACTTTAAAGAACTGTTAACACATTTATTAATCCAAAAACAAACTGTTTGTATATTTCCCAATTCAGCTGTTCAATCTGACTATAGAGCTATACTTCATCAAACAAAAATATGCAGTACACGTCTTATGGGAGAGCTTTTTCAAAATCAGTAGCGTGCTATATTTTTGCACCATACTAAATTGAAAGAACTCCTCCATAAAAAAGTGTTTGTGCGCCCATAAATTTTCGATTGCATCTGACGCAGGCCCGATGTCCTATTGACTGCACATCTGAGTGTGCACTGAATTGCTGTGGCCTATGGCTGTTGGTTCTATTCAATTTCAACCCCCATTAAATATTGATGTGCGTTCAGAGTTACTTTTGTTGATTTCGTAACTTGTTCAGTTTTTTTTCCTTGGGTTTCTGTTGAGGTGCTTTTGATTTTAGAGCTTTAAAAAAGGGTCAATTTAAAATCAACACTACGATAACCCTGTGAGAGCTTTAATGAGGGACAGATTTATGCAATTCACTGTAGCCAGAATGCGAGGCAAACGTCCTATCTTGCCCACACTGCATATTTTTGTTGGACAGAGTATAGAAAACATATTTTCTTTCCTTTTTTCTTTAAATAAGCACCTACTCAAGTCAGAGCTATTCCAACTTATCGTTCCAAGAGTTCAATAGAACCAGGGCGCAGGAGCACCAAAGGGACACAAGAACTAGGTTTTGTAGAGAGGCGAATGCCTTTTATAAAACTAGAATTGGGACAAGCCATCAATGTAAATTGGAAGCAAATCTGGCTAAATAAAATATAAGGACCTCATTGAAGACTTTTAGATAAGTTGAAATAGCAAAACAATTTTTTTCTGAATTGAAATACATATAATAACCATTGATTTGTTTTAATTATATGTATAGGAGCTTTTAAAATTGGAACCTCGGTGTTAGACACGCCCTGAATCGGCTGCCTTACTTCACGTTTGTATAGATTTCTTAATTCATTGTTAATTTATTGTGTAAACTGATTGAATACTACAGATCAAACCAATCAAAACGACGGCAGATAAAATCATTATTGTCTTATACTTTAAGCCAGGTACTCGTAATACTCGTACCACCCATAATAATAAATTTTGTTCATTTTAATTTGTGGTTTTCACATTTTTGTTCTTTTTTCTTTTCACATTCATATAAATATTTGTTTGTGATAACCATGTTCTTTTGGTAACATCTGTCAAATCTGTTATTTATTATTCAACTACCGTGGCCTGATTAGGGAATACGAAGTAAATCGTTTTCGATATCTCCTTTTCGACTCACCTCGATCTGATCAATTATTGAATTCGAAGCGAGTCGTAAATTAAAATATATTAAATATATTAAACAAAATCATTTATGCGAGGTGCATTGACTTTGAAATAAAATTAATATTTAAATTAAGAAATTCTTTAATTTTGCTTATGCCGAACGTGTGAATATAGAACAATCCTTGAATTTTGAGAAGATTACTAAGAAATGCTTCTTCACCTCTTGGTCTTCCTTTGAGTGAGTGTTTTTGCTAGGTGTTTATTATTTGCCTTATTTTATAAAACAATATGTTTACTTTCTTTTTTGTTCGCCTCTCAAAAGGAGCATTTGTAATTGCATTAAATGAATTAAAAGATACAATTTATTCAAAAGAAAACAATCAACAAAATATCGCTTTTGCCCGTCCATAGACCAATCCGCCAAACGAAAACTATCGGAAATTCATGCGGTAAAAATGAAAATGTCTTTTCAGAATCGCTTTCGATTTCGAAAAGCGAAAGCGAAAGCAATAAACCAAATACTATTTTCGCCACCTAAAACGATTCGCTTCATATTCCCTAATAAAGCCACTGATGTCAAATCGCCATGGCAAGTGACATGATTGAACAGCACGTCCAAATGATTAAATATTTTATTAACATGAATGATCGTTAGTGCAAACATTAGGCCCATTTTATGGTAGACGTGGTGGCGCTTCACATCCGCCAACATTTGTATGTGAAAGAAACGCTAGATCAGCACAAAACATCGCCGCGGTCCGTGAAAGTGTACTGCAAAACTCCAGGCAGTTGATTCATCGCCGTGCACAAGAACACGGCGTTTCGACTTCAACCTGCAGAATTTTGCGTTGTAACGTGTTTTTTTTCCCTTCTTTGCTTTATTTATTCTCAAGAGTGTTTGCAGACCACTTATACTACGTTTTCACCAAAAGATAATCTGAGATTTAAGGCAAGAGATTTATGTGGAGTTTTCACCGCACTGAAAGATTAATAAGAAGATTAACTCTGACAGCATCTATTAAAATGATAATGTTGTTTCAATTCTTCTTATAAAGTAGAAGCGAGATAAAGAAAGTTTATTTGTGCCAAACGATGAAAAATCATCGAGATAGCTTAGCACCGTATGGATGTTAGGTCAGTTCGAATTTCGACCGATCACTTTTATTAATTCGTTCATTTCTTTTGGTTTTGCTCCACAACCTGTACAAACAGCACAAGAACTTGTTTCCGATTTTCCATTTTTCAAACTATTTTTTACTTATGTAACACAATTTTAATAAATGCACTTGAACTAACAAATTGTTTTTTTTTTTTTAATTTTTATACATCGAAGCATTTACGGGGTTATTTTTTTCTTCAAGGGGGTTTTAAGATTTAAAAAAATAATATTTAAAAGAAGGAAATACTGAGAGATATTGCATATTCAAGATATCAAACCATGAACTCGCATAAAAAAAAACAACAATACAAGAGTCGTATAAGTTGCAGATTTTTGTTAAAATCCAGAAAACGTATGGTAGAATTATATAATCCCGACCCATAGTTCCATCCAAACAAAAACCAAAACCAATAACCAAATTGTGAGTAGTTATCACAAAAAAAAAAACGTATTTATAATATGTGATTAGTAAAAAAGGGCAGCAAGTACCCCTTTTGCTTTATTTACGTCTCTTTAGGCGTTTTTCTTTTTTAGCCCCGACCAGGGCACAGAGCGGGGCCTGAGCGCTTAGAGCTCGCTCCGAACCGAGCGTGATCTGAGCGCTCCGAGCTATTTAAGAAACACATCTAAGCACTGAATTGTCATTGTATCAATTTTCAAATAAACTGTCAAAATTCTCAGCTGTGTTTGTGAAATTTGTGTTTTCATATTCTTGAAAACTTGTTTTTAATTAATTTCTAATTAATGAAAATGAAAAAAGCAATTATTTTAAGGGAAGCGTTCAATTTGTTTTTTGATTTTGATGATGAGGAAAACTTTGAGCAAAACTCGCCCATAATTACATATATTTATTTTTCCTTTCCTTCACTGCTTCGCCCGCCATTTTCATTTGTTTTGATTTTGTATTTCTTATTTTCTTTAACCGCGCTCAGCTTTTTGCTCGGTCTGCTCGGTCATTTATTATCGAGCTCATCGAGCGAGCCCCGTTCGAGCTCTGAGCTAAAAAAGAAACGCAAGTTGAGCGCCTAGGGCGCTCTGGGTTAAAAAACTAACATAGTTCTTTTTTTGACAGGTCAGTGCCCCGCTCGGAGCTAAAAAAGAAAAACGCCTTTTAAGGAATTAGATTCATTTGAGAAACATGCATATTTAACGGAATCATTTGATTGCGAGTGTAGAAAAAAAAACAAAAACAAAATAAAGCTCGTTTTTTTGCTCGTACTTTATGGAACAATATTGCCATTGTTCAAAAAGGGCACGATTGGAGCAAATTTTTTTGTTGTACCTTGTTACTAATGTATTCAGGAATAAAATTCACTATGAAAGAAAACAGCGCAAGATAGCACAACCATTTAAGACCTCAATCAAAGACGTAAACAAAGGAAAAAAAAGTATGTTAGTACAAATTATTAAGTATATTAAGGAAATTCTATTTTTTTAAAATTGTTTTCATTGATTTGAAAAGCTAAAATTAAAAGCTTTACAACGATATATAATACTTTTGTGATCACATCATAAAACTCTCGAAGAAAAATCTATTAAAGACGTTCTTCATTTTTCCATTCATGTATAGGGTTGCGTGTGGCGCCCACTTCAGGTACCCAAATCCTTAAATCATGCAACTTAATCAATTAAATTCGTATTGCTGTAAAAAATTTGACTTTTTCTTGATTCAATCATTTGCATACAAATTTAAAAATTTCGAAAAAAGCGTGAGACGCAAAACACGACTTGGGCCTACGGCCTACTGTGCGCCGCGTCGTCTATACCCGCACCACTTTTTTCAGAGTCAGAAATTTTTTACTAAAATTAGTGCGCAAAGAATTGAATTTTTGAATTAATTGCTGTTTTTCAGCTTCAGGATATCTTTTCCTGTATTTGGAAAGCAATTTTTCATATTGTTCATTTTTTTTTATTGATATGTAAACATCTTTCCCGGCGGTAGAGTGAATCGAAAACGTGTGTAAAGCTTATACGTCCCGTGTAACCCGTTACGGTTACACGTTACGGTTACACGTCCCGTGTAGCAACCTACCTTACCGACGATTGCATTTAACACCATGTTTACATTGTAAATATTGCGTACTTACGACATCGTGTTTACATTGGAGACTTTGAGTACTGAAATCTCGATTTTATTACTTTCCATTGCTGGCTAGAACTTAATTCAATCCCTCAACATTTCTTCACCTCTCGACCAATTAGGCCTATTCTGCCACATTTGTTATTCTGCTATAGATTTTCTGTTATGAATCATAATTTATTTCCACCTTTAAAGATCTTTTATGATTGGTATTCAGAGATTCGAACTTTTATAAAAGTCTGTTAGTCTAGTCGCGCACTGGCAACTGTATCGAAATCAAATAGTTTAATCACCAGTTGAAAGAGAACCGCGCACTGGCAACTCTTTACTCACGCTCACACTCTTTTATCTCTTGCGCTTATGGAAAACAGCTCAACTATTACGAATTAATTTTAGGCAATCGTTTAGTTTGTGTCAAAACACAAACTTTTTAGTTGCTCGAATCGAGTTGCTTTAAGTGCGCGGTGTCCCATATAAGCCCATATGTTTCATTTTAGCAACTAAACAGTTGCGAAGCTAAAAATTGAATGTACGCGCCTAGCCTTATGCTACTTCGAAAACGAGATCTGTTATAAAACTGAACTAAATCTGTTATCATAATCAGCTGTGACTATGTAAAATATTTCATCTGACATAATTTAAATGGATGACGAACAAAAAAGTAAACTCTTAGGCTAGGCGTGCACATTCAATGCTTCGTTCGAGCTTGTGTTTTGGCACAAACTTAATGATTGCGCGCACATTCAATTTTTAGTTGCACAACTGTTTGGTTGCTTATAGAAAACAAATGAACTATTTAGTTGAATGTCCGCGCAGGTGCATATAATTATATGTTACACAGAATAGCGAACTAATTTTAGGCAATCGCTTAGTTTGTATCAAAACACAAACTTTTAGTTGTTCGAACGAAGCAAAACTAAAAATTGAATGTGCGCGCCTAGCCTAAGGCTATTTTGTGTAACATATAATTATGTATATGCTTTTGCGCGGACATTCAACTAAGTAGTTCATCTGTTTTCTATAAGCTACAAAACAGTTGTGTAACTAAAAATTGAATGTGCGCGCCTAGCCTTACACACTATGGGTATCCATACAATGTAACACGAGTTTATCTCATATGTTTCTGGGAATACCACGGCCAAACTCTACTTATATGTTTATATGATATGTGTTTTGATATATTTTCTTTCATTTGTCTCCTTTAAAGAACATTTCATTGACGAAATACAAGATAAAAATTCATTATTACTTGATGCACCTGTGTACTTATTGAAATCTTTTATGATAAAAGTAACAGAAGTTTGTCTTTTATTCTTTTATGATTTTTAACAGATTTCATAATAGATTTCGGCATGCTGAATATCAAAAATGCTATTCGTAAAAGATTTTTTCTATGTTCAAACGTTTGACAGTTCATAAAAGTTTTCTTAGCAAATTTTATAAAAGATTTTAGCGTGCTGAATACCAAAGTTAAAATTCATAGCAGAATAACAGAATAGAAGAAAAAAAGATCTCGCCGAATAGGCCTAAATATGTGAAAAAGACGAAAGACAAATCAACTGGTGTAAAATTTCATAGCGGGTTCATTTAATGTCTTAAAAAATCCACTTCACGTTATTGACGGACGATAATATTTTGTTTTATGTTCGCAAAAAATGCATTTTCAGAGTTGAACTTTAAAAATAAAAAAATGTTCTTCAGGGCAATCAGTTGACATCTGCAATGAAATATTCTCGATACGTCAAAATTTAATTTGCCCCTCATCTGTCATACCATATAATTATTTTAATTATCGAATTAGATATTCTTTATTATATCAAAATATACTTTTAGCATTCACTATATCAAAATATAGATCGTTCTCCATCTGTCAAGCCATGAACTGGATGATGACTACGACTTCAATGTATTAAAAAAATTAGTTTTTGCCACTCTTATAATTCGATTACAAGGTGGGAATGATGTCAATCGGTTTGTAAATATCTGACAGAGGGAGTAAGATAAAGTACAGAAACCTAAAAAAAAGTAAAGGGATTGGTTTGATTGGTTTGTCAAAAAAAAGTTTTGACTTTTTCGCTGCATGACGAGTATATAATTTGTTGGCGGCGGCGTTAAGCCAGATATACATTGTTCAAATGCATGAAAAGCACGTACAAGTCTATTATTTCAGTGCCGAGAGAACGTTGCCCTTTGTGGTTTTTTTCAGCAAAATTGTGTTTTTATGAATTTCTTTGAGATTTTTGTAATTTTATCCGAGTAATTTGTTTTATTTTGTCTGTCCATTTTATCATACAATTTTCGTTTGCTGTTTTAATATTTTAATCAGTGCTTATGATGTGCTGTGTTCTCATCTCTTCAACGTACTATACGCAAATGAACCAATAAATACATGATCAATCATCAACCTTGCATACACAATATTTCTATGCAGTACGCTAGATTGAAAAGATTTTGATTTTTCTTCAAGCCTATACATCCAATCTATACGTGTGACTTTTTCACTATTACACTTATAATTGCTGAGAACAATGCAACAAAAGCATCGGTTTCACGGTCGTCACATGCGTTACAAACGGTACGATTCCCATCAAAGCAGCCGTATGCAACCTCTCGTTTTCGCTCGATAACATTCGACCATGCGATTTCAGTACAGCGGATACTTTGTTTTCCACACACGATACAATCATCGCATGCGATTCAACTTTTGTACAATAATTGTATCGTGTGTTGTGTGTAACACCCAAAAACCAAAACAATTAATAAATGTAAACAATAAAAATAGAACCAAAACAATTAATAAAAAAATGTAAACAATAATGTAAACATTCATGAACTCGACGCATATCGACCTACTTGTAATTGTGTTTAATCATCAGCCGTCACCAAGCCATACCATCGTGCATTGAACTGATCGTATTACATACTAAGCATGTTCGGTCACTATGCGCCAAGTGCATATATCGATTTTTGCTTATGACTGCAATCATATGCGACACATTGACTAAGCATTCGGAATGCCTTTGAGGAAATACAACCGAAGGTGTATTTTGTCAAGTAGACATTTAATTCTTACGTCATGTGGGACAGTGTAGTGTAGGTCATAGGCAAAACAAATCAATAAAGAAGTAGGATAAGAATATGTATAAAAATGAGATTTTGTAAAACTAGTTGTAAGTATAAATAGAAGAAAATTTGGAAAATAAAATTAGTCTAGTTAAAACCTTAACCACGACTCAATCAATTTTTAAAATCGTGCATTTTGATGCTCGGAGACACAAGCGGCCTTTTGGGCTAAGAAATTTTGTTCGTAAGAACTGAAGACTGCCTCGTCAACCATAACATGGCGATCCTGCAAGTCCGAACCTAATCATGTGCGTTAATAAAGGCAATAACATGAACCGCAAGAATATGGGAGGCGGAAATTAAATTAACTTCAAAAAACATTTTCCCGTTTTAACTGGTGGTGGTCAAAACATGAACAACCACAATAGGTCACGCCAAAATATGATGTCGAATCGTCGCTATTAATATAATAAACAAAAAACAAAAACTTTTATAAATTATTTACTTTTCTGAATCTGTGCAGTTCTCAAGCTAGTGAGAAACCCGTTAAAGCAACTATCTGATTGACTTTAAAACAAAATATAAATCATTTTAATAGTAGTAGATATCGCAGAAAATTAAGACAAGATGGGTGGAAAAAGTAGCAGCAGCGACATCAGCAGCACTTATTTCAACAAAAAAAAAAAAAAATTGTATATTTAAATTTCATTTTTTGATTATAATATTATTGTAAATTCATGCTATAAAAAAAAAAGATCAAATCTTTAGCTGGACACAAAGTTGTCAAAATGCTTTTGAAAACCTTAAAACGAAATTAATGACACCTCCAATACTTAATTATCCAGATTTTTCGAAACCGTTCATATTAACAACAGATGCATCAAATTATGCATTAGGAGCTATTTTATCTCAAGGAGAAATAGGTAATGATAAACCCATTGCCTATGCAAGTAAATCTTTAAACAAACATGAGCTTAATAAAGCAGTAATAGAGAAAGAATTGCTAGCTATACACTGGGGAATAAACCACTTTAGACCATACTTATACGGTAGAAGATTTGTTGTTTATACAGATCACAGGCCATTAGTTAGTCTTTTTACTCATAAAAATCCTTCATCTAAATTAACTAGAATTAGAGTAGATTTAATGGATTATGATTTTGATATAATTTTTAAGCAAGGAAAGATGAATACAAATGCCGATGCTTTGTCTAGAATAAAGTTAAGTTCAGAAGAATTAAAAGAAATGATACCAGTAAACAATATAAATGTCCTAACAAGAGCAATGAAGTTAAAAGATAAGGAATATATTAGTGAAAGAGAAGAAAATCCGGAAATTATGCCTCCAGTGGAGACTGTACACCTCCACATATGGGAATGCATATCTATCTCAGACACAAGAAACATTAAGAAATTGCAATTTGAAAATATAAAGAATTTAATGGGGCCACCAAAAGAAACAATATATGCAGTTAAAGATACAATACATGTTGGATACAATGATAATTCTCTGTCAGAGTTAAAATTGATTTTGAAGAAATTGTTATCCTATACAAAGGATGTGAAAATAGAAAAGCTAGCGCTAGCAATGAATAATAAAAATTTTGAAAAGATATCAGTGCAAAAATTCAAAAAGATATTTACAGAACTGCAAGAAAATAAGAAAGAAAATTGTCTAGACATTATATTATATAATTCACCAAGAAGAATAGAGCATGCGAGTGAGATGAACAAATTAATAAAAGAGTATCATGATGACAAGTTAGGAGGACATATAGGTATTAGAAGATGCATTGCGAAACTTAAGCAGAAATATGTATGGAAGAATATGAATAAGATGGTTAGAAAATACATAAATAGTTGTAGAGTTTGTAATGAAGTAAAAATTAATAAATATACTAAAGAACAATTCGTAAGAACAGAAACACCTTGCACATCATTTGAAGTAATAACAGTAGATACAGTAGGACCACTCAGACCATCGAATGGATACAGGTATATTCTCACCATTCAATGTGAATTAACCAAGTTTATAGAAGCATTTCCACTAGTCACTAAAGATGCTGTTTCAGTAGCAAAAACCATTGTAGAAAAATTCATTTTGAAATATGGTTGTTTTAGGAAGCTAAAAACAGACAAAGGCACAGAATTTACTAATGAACTATTAGTTAATATCTGTAACTTACTAAAAATAAAAAAACTACGTCTACACCATATCATCATGAAACTTTAGGGACAGTAGAGAGAAATCATAGAGTTTTAAATGATTATTTAATGACTACAGACGGAAAAGACGATTGGGAAGAATTATTACCTTACTATACTTACACATATAATACCACACCACACAGTACTACAAATTATTCACCATTTGAATTAGTATACGGAAAATTATGTGCTTTACCTTGTGAAATTATTAAAAATAAAGAAAAAACATACAATATTGATAATTATGTCAATGAACTAAAAATAAAATTGAAATACGCTCATGAAAAAGCTAAGGAAAATTTAGAACAAAGTAAAAATAAAACATGTACAAATCAATCTAATGTAAATAATTCAAATTTTAAAGTTGGAGACTATGTCTATTTAAAAGTTGGAAATAAAAAAAAGTTAGATAAACCATTCAGAGGTCCTTATAAAATAATAGAACAAAATGGACCAAATAGTATTGTAAGAATTGTTAATGAAAATAAAGAAGTTCACAATAATAATTTAATAAAAGCAAGAAATAAATAAAAATATATACATACTCGTATATAATCGCTATGTGTAACAAGATATAATTTCAAAAATAATTTTTTCATTTAAAGATAACAAAATTATTTTTTTCTAAAGGGTGAGGGTGTTGTGTGTAACACCCAAAAACCAAAACAATTAATAAATGTAAACAATAAAAATAGAACCAAAACAATTAATAAAAAAATGTAAACAATAATGTAAACATTCATGAACTCGACGCATAGCGACCTACTTGTAATTGTGTTTAATCATCAGCCGTCACCAAGCCATACCATCGTGCATTGAACTGATCGTATTACATACTAAGCATGTTCGGTCACTATGCGCCAAGTGCATATATCGATTTTTGCTTATGACTGCAATCATATGCGACACATTGACTAAGCATTCGGAATGCCTTTGAGGAAATACAACCGAAGGTGTATTTTGTCAAGTAGACATTTAATTCTTACGTCATGTGGGACAGTGTAGTGTAGGTCATAGGCAAAAATCGATATATCTCAAGAACGGCTTAGTATTTTTTTTGGAAATTAGACTTTTATTCGTACAATAATAAAAACTTAAGGTTGGCGTACCAAAATTTTTTCTTAAAAATGTTTTAAAAATTTTGTACATAAAAGCTTATTTTTTTAAGGAACCACTACAAAGACTTATAATTTTTGTTCCTGCATAAATTCATATTTGCATATCATTCTGTTTTTATCTCTTACTACTTAAAGAATTAAAAAAAAATTCATTTTATCATTTTATCCTTATGAACAGTTTTCTCTAATAACATTCGTTTTTAAAATTCCTAGTCTATTACATAGGAGCAAGTTCGTGCGACCCAGTCGTGCATTTTATTTTATTTATTGTTTTGGTTCTATTTTTATTGTTTACATTTATTAATTGTTTTGGTTTTTGGGTGTTACACACAACACGTGTATTGGGCGCTTAACACATGCCACGAACTACTTCATCGAAGCATATTGTTGATAAGGTTTTTGGGTCGTGTGAAATGTAAAGCTGTCAACACGGCAGTGCGAACTTTGGGAATCGATGTAGTATGCCGACATGGAGTGTAAAAAGGACCGAACTTTCGTCGAAACAATTTTTTATGTTATTAGGTTTTAGTTGTTTAAATTTACAAATCGCATGAAAAAGCAAGAATAAAATTCAATCTCCTTAAGCAACAATTCAATAAAGCTCTGATCAACACAAAAAAGTGGTTCTGGAGCATTAAAATTCAAATATTTTTCGGTCATTTTCACTTTTCATTTAAAATTTTACAACTCTACCATTTCACAGCTGATTTTGGCATGTACTTCTACGTCGGCGGGCGTATTGGTGTGTAAATGCTCATACAAAAGCGAAGTACTTTGTCGATTAGGTTGATCGATGTGGCGTGTGTGAGGGGTATATATCTTAAGTCACCAACTAGTACGATTGCATTGTATGTTTATTGGGTACGTTCGATAACAAAAATTCGGCACTCGGACGAACGTTGATGTTTACACATCTTAACCGTGAGTCCTGGCACTCACAATTTTTTTTTTTCTATTACTATACTCCTTGCTCTTTATATCCCTCAAAGCCGGTAGAGTTTGAAACATTTCGATACATTCTAAAATAAATGCTCTCTTATCCTCTTTTGACATTTTCACTTATTTAAATCACTCGCGGAGGTGTTTATTCTTCGACACTTGAAAACTAAATAAACAAATATTGTACAAATGTACCCACAGACGATACAATATTTTTATATTGTGCATTTTGCGATGGCAACTGAATTTCGGTTGTGAGAAATCTGTAGTGTTGTTAATTGACTACTCGTTCTCCATTCGCCATCGATGATATTTCCTGATTCTATATGTTCTCAGTATCTATTGTGCTCCTTGAAATATATTTTTGTGGCTGATTTCTTCTTAAAAAGTTATGCAAATAGCAACACGTTAAGACGATTGTTTGAGCTTTCACCAAATCTTGAAACCAGGATCCCAAATGCGTTTTCTACGATTGGACGCGCACGTCTTAGTCGGTAGTTAAAAATTCGTTTTTCCATAGTTAAGCCTGTTTGGCCATATGATTTCATAAAATTATCTATTAGAGCGAAAGCGTCATCTCCAATAAAAATAAATGGTAGTTTTTTTTCGCTGTTTGGTAATGTACAAGGTCCTGGAATATGAAGTGATTTATTTAATAATGCTTTTTCAAATTCCGTTCGACTTTTAACCCCTCCGTCTGATATTCGCCCGTTTATACCGGCATCTACCATAATAAATTCTTAATCTGAGCTTACAACCGCCATCACCACAATACTATGATATTTTTTATAATTATAGTAGTATGAATGAGCCAGAATTTGGTGGCTTTAATCGACACATGCTTCCCGTCGACAGCTCCCAAACAATTTGGGAAATTCCATCGATCGTTATATCCATTCGCAATTATTTTCCATTCAGCTTCCGTTTCTGGCATCTATAATTGAAATAAAGTTATTATAATATTAAGTTCCACAAAGGTTAGTATCTGTTTTATTTATGTATGTGTGTTTATTTTTCTTTACAGCAAAAAGGTGAACCTCCAAGAAAAAAATGAGAAAAAATAATGATGGCTCACAGGAATTAATTGCTTTAGTACGGAAACGTCTTCAAGAACCGAAAAATGAATTTGATCAAGCTTCCTCAGCATGGGCAATCGATTTACAGAAAATGGAACCGCAACAACAATTATTTGCAAAAAAAAGCAATTAACGATATTTTGTTTGAAGGCCGAATGGAAACACTGCACAGGGATTCAGTGCAAATTAATAGATACAGCAGTATACTTTTAGTTCTACCCCATACAGCATTGTAATACCAAGCCCCGTGGAGTATCAATTTCCACAAAAAGAGTATTCAAAATCAAGCCAATTTACACAACAACAAGAATACACTTCAGATTCAAATGATCAAAATGTTTCTCAGTTTTTTTGTTTTCAAATTTTCAATAAATCAAAAAAGCAAAAAAAATAACTTACGATAATTTCTATATTTTCTTTACCTTTTTGTAATCCTTAAGGACATTAATTAAAGCCGTGCAAGTTTACAAAATAATTATGCCTATTGATTGCGGGGATATGGCATTGGTAAATTTTAAATCCTCGAACGTATTTCCAGTAGCGAGGAATCGTAGCGTGATTGACAGACGCTGGGAAGGAGGAATGGCATCTCACATGACTGTATTTCTTTTAATAATTATTGTAGACGTAATCATTTTTAGCAGTTCATTAAATAATGTACCGTCTAGTCGCAGAAAATTCCGGAAATCGTTGGGTTCACTCACTGCTAGCTCATTTAATAAATTTTCATGAGTAAACACATTTATTTTTTTGTACCAATCTTTCATCTATCTGCGCTTTTTCGTTCCTTCTTTTTTTAAGTAAACAGCAAGGGCAATGACCATACAGCAAACTTCTATATCACTCAACATGTCTACACAAGTATCAGTAGGCAACTAAATTATTGCATAAAATATTGAACCGTCTGGGGCACCTAGCCAATAATATTGTGCAATATTTTGAACAATAATATTGAGAGTCTAGGCTTGCAGAACTTCCCGTCAAAGTTTGTGGAAATTTGAAGTACCTATTACATCAATTTGTCGCTTCGAGCACGACATTTCATAAGTTCTCAATAGGATTACAATCTAGGACACAGTAACACCGAGATTTTGTTCATTTGAATGTTTAATTTTTTGAGCTGTGCTCAGGCGAACGATGGCAAAACATCAGTTCGAGAGCTGGATTTTCTGGTCCTACTCTTAATACTCGTACTAAACTGTTCAAGCTGTTTTAAGGCATTATATTTGTATGTATGTTCACTTTGATAGTGATAATCATTGTTGATTGATCTAGATAATGGGATTGGATGTATGAATATCAAAATTATATATATATAATTACAGTGAAAGCTCTATTTGCGGACAGCTCCAATAAGCGGACAGCTCCCTTAAACGGACACATTTTCTGGAACGAACTTCTTTTTCGAAAATCTCATACAAATAACTTTCCTATAAACGGACACTCTCATAAACGGACGCGGACACGTTTTCTTGCCCATTTTAGACAGAAAACCTTCCATACGCGGACACATTATTTTATTTAGGGATTATTTTTTCTCAAAAATGTAACGGAAAAGAACAGCAGATCTGTTCTAAGTACAGTTTATGTTTAATACGTAAGTAAATCTATAGAAAATCTCCGATAACCGGACGCGAAGCTCTAATAACTGGACAGTGCGATGTTATGTTATGTTGAAAGGTTATTAGGGGATTTCCCGAGTTAGTTACTGGGGGTAGTTGGTGTAGTTTTGAGAGGGTATGGTTCCCTTTTTTCATCGCGTTTCGTTTTTACACAAACATGTCATTTCCTTTCCTTCAGCTACTCATTCATCACACTCAAAAGTTTTTTGTATACCCTTAATATGTCAGAGACACAGTGTGAGCATTAGGAAAAAAGGGAGGGGTCAGAAAGGAGGTGTCGGTGTACATTGGTTTTGAATTTTTGAACACAGCAATGACTGGGAAAGACAGAGCGTGGTAAGGAATTCCACATTAGCGTAGTACGGCTGAAGAACGAATCTCTGTACTTCACAGTACGTCCGAAGTTGTGCTCAAGGGTAAGCTGATGGGCATTCCTAGAAGTGTAAATATTTCGGTTGAATTGTTTAAGGAGAGGAATGCACCTGACTATTTCACTAGAGCATAGTCCGTTAAAATAACGGTAAAAAAGGGTGAGGCAAGAAAAGTTGTAAATTGCCAATGCATTGGACAACAAAATCTTATTAGTTCGCGCTTTGGCAAAAAGGTATGAAATATTTTATCTATGCAAAGTTTTTTAGATTTAATATTAGAAAAACACAAGCTGCAGAGATTTCAAGAAATAAGAAAGATGTTCGTGGAAAATGGCAAGGTAGATCGTAGATCCAATATTAATCAGAATTAATATGAAGTTAAAAAAAAAGTTTTTTTTTATTGCTTTTCCTTAACCGGACAGTTCTCATAACCGAACAAAAATTGGGGGACCATGAGTGTCCGCTTATTAGAGCTTTCACTGTATATACTTTGAAGCAAGCCCCTTCGAAACAAAGTCTTGGCGGCGGCCCTGACTGTAAGTGTAGTATTTCACCAAAATACTACGTTGCGATTGCGACGACAACAAGGACTAGGGAATGTTAAGTAAGGTGCCATGGTAATAATTACTGACACCCGTGTCAATGAGGCTCGCTCATATCCTTATCACAAGGGATAATCATTAAATCTATAAGGCATAACGCTCATCATGTTGATGAAAACGATGGTGGCACCATGGGTGACAATTTACTGGGTATGCTAACTGTGTGTGGCCTGGGAGTATAAAAGCAATGAATGCAATATATCCGTGCATACATATGTAGTTCCAGTCATTCGTCATTCATTCATTCTATCTGGCTAGTTTGATGGAAAAAAAGATAAGGTGAGTAAGAGTAAATAGTTGCTTGTATTTTCTTTTTTCTCTTTTGGTCCAGGGGCTGTTGAAATCATGGCAAAGGGTGACTTGCTAATAAGACCGATATCCATCATTTCTCACATCCAAAGAATATAATTGACAAACTGAAGAATTATGGTACAGACAGATAAAGATGAATAAGGGCAGGTCATTTATTTACTTTTATAATAAGTGCAAATATACACCCCATTGAGCATTTGTGCTTTAATTTTAGCGTGTGCATTAAAGGTATAGTTTTTCAATGCGAGACTATGGGAATTTTGTTTAAAGTCAGATTAACTCTTGAAACATGTTTTTCAGTCAATTTTAACTTCGAGCTGCACCACAAATAATAATATAAATGCTATAAGCAAGCACAATTTTTTCGATATTTGAGATAGGTAGTCAAAGTGACATATGAAGCACGTTATTTAAGAGATACAAAAATTATTGGATGGTTTTAACTTCAATAAAATTAAATTCATGTTTACCATTTGGACAGAAAAATATAGGTTCCCGCTGTTCCTCCCCACAAAACGCATTCATGAATGTTCACTATATCTGTTGCGCTATATACTTCTACACAATCTATGTATTCATTCACTTTATCAATTTATGCAGATCAACTCAACGAACATTTACTTCTATTCACACCAATTCCTTAGGGTATCGTCAGGCTATCTGTTCCCAAATTGAAAATTAAAATGCTTGCGTATTATGGAATCAGTATCATTTGAGCCCCGGTAAGACGTGGACTTTTCATATTTGTCTTGAGACACTTGCGTTCTAACCAAATATTTTGTTTTCGATCCACGGCATATCTATTGCGAATATGAAAGCACAAGGAGTCACAGAATCGGTGATAGTGAAAGTGAGTGCAATGCACTCCACTTTTTGGTTCCGTAATCATGGAGTGATATTTCTTTTTATTCGTTTTTCCTTTTCAACTAATATTATCTGTTTATTATGGATAAGAGCTGAACTTATTTGAGTTTTTTTTTAATTAAACCTTTAGTTGTCTTTGACATCTTAGAGTAAAGTCAGCAGAACAGATTTACCTTTGTGAAAATTTAAATTGGAAATGAAAATTTCGATCAGTAAGAAAGATGTTGTAGCAACTGATAGAGGACCTTAGGGGCAGCCTTCTTTGTATCTTTTGAAACAGGCTGTAGAATATTTAATCAGTCGTGAAATATTCGGGTTATATTTTTGGAATATGTCAACCTGAAGTGTTGCAAAAACACGTTGAAGTATACCCCAAAAATATTATTACGATCCAAAATAAATGGAGACACAAGAGAAATTTGTTTCAGTGATTCCGTTCTAAAATTGCTAGATATCTACTCTCGAATTACTAGGTGAATAAAGAACATCTTTTTTAATTAAAGCAAAAACGTAAAAAGAATTAATGAAAAGGAGGTATGTATATTTAAGGGACCGTTTCATGAAGGCATAAATTATAATATTTAAATAAAATTTTAAGTTTCAAAAATAGTGACGCAAAATTTTAAACAGTTCTCGTTTAAGCAATAAAATCGGCTCTACTTAACGCAGTCGTTTAGCTTGGAGGCTTTGTCTAACTTTTTCATAATTTTAAACACTTTAGACAAGTTTTCTAACAAATGTGGGTTTTACAACAGAACCTAAGCGAATTTACTTTGAACAACCCTTAATTTGAAAGACACATAACTCAAACAAAACACAACACAAATACAAAAAAAGAAAAAGCCAAATTTAAACCAAATAATTTTTTTGCCGAAAAAAGTATACTTTATATACTACCTCGGTACAGACTGTTTATAAGTTATTTACATTATTTTAGATAGAAATGAATAATATGTATGTAAACTTCAGATAAGTTTACAGATTAATAAAACTTATTAATCAAGTTTAAAGTTCGTTTTATTAAAAACAAATAATAAAAATTTAAATAAGATATAAAGATAGTATAAAAAATAGAACTCTTCTCAAGAAAACTCGTGGCCGCAATCTACAAGATCTCGATTACTACTCAATTGTTGTCGTCTCTGTCATTTGTTATCTGTGTATCTCTGTTCGTATTTATTCTCTAGATTAGCAGTTACAGTGGCGTAGTTAACATTCGGCCATCCACATTAATAATCGCCCTCGATTAATCTATCTCGAAGTCATTAAAACGGATTGGTCTTGTTTTAATTCTGGTTGGTCGCACTTCTGCTGATGTTGTTTGCTTTATCGCGTCCGACTTGATACTTTCTTCATCACTTGATTGTACTATATCTGTTGGCACTCGTTTCATGTCATCAACTGCTGCTATACCATCGTAAAATCTTTGTGACCTCTGCATTTCAGGAACATCTTGAACTCGGTATCGGTCTCCTGGTAAAAGCTCAGTTACAACGTACGGAGCCTTATATTTAGGCAGTAACTTGTGAGAATCTCCAGTAACACCATAAGCTCGTTTAACCATAACAAAATCTCCAGGTAAATACTTATTTGCTTCGCACCTCTTACTATTGTATAACTTCTGCTGATACTCTTGATTCTCTTTAATAAATTTACTCAAATTTTCTCGAACGTCTCGAATATTATTAGATATTCTTCCTTTGTTGAACTCATCGTCGATGGGATTTCCATCTATATTTCTTGGATCATAATTGAAAAGGATTTCAAAAGGTGTCTTCTTTAGGGTTGCATGAATCGTGTTGTTTAGACTCCATTGCACAACTTTAACGAATTGATCACAATCGGAGCCATCAGCCTTTTGACTCAAAGTTGCTAGCATAGGTGTAATACTGCGGTTCAATCTTTCAACTTGGCCGTTAGCCCTCGGTGTTGCCGTTGCATTTTTGATGTGTACAATATTCTTCTCGTTGCACATTTTCTCGAAGATCTTCCCAGTAAAGGAAGTACCCTGGTCTGTAATAACACGTGTTGGCGCTCCAAATATGGTAATTACATCTTCAAAGACTTTAATAGTGGTATGTGCTTTTACATCTCGTACAGCTCTTAATACACAAAATTTGGTAAACCCATCTATGATAGCCAAGACATACTGGTTGCCTCTGGAACTTCTAACAAATGGACCAAGATGGTCCGCATGCAACGTATGGAATGGAACTCCAATTTTGTCAATTGAATGAAGAAACCCTTGTTTTCTACCACCTGGCTGTTTATGATAAAGACACTCGATACAGGATCCAATAAAACTTTTAACATACCTTCGCATCCTTGGAAACCAGTACTTCTCTTTTATCTTCCCAATTGTTTTGTCAAAAGCAATATGACCTAACTTATTATGGCAGTTGGTAACGATCTGAGTTCTGGCACTTTTTGGAACATACCACTTTAACTCATCAGCTTCTTTCTTGAAAACTCGACCATGACTCAACTCGTAATCTTGATGAATTTGTTTCTCAGCCTGGTCCAAATTAGTTGTTTTTTTAAGTACCTCAGCTATCTCGGAAATTCTCGGATCACTTTTCTGCAGCATAAGCAACCAATCATATTCTTCTAGTATCGAATAAAGACAAACTAAATCTGCAACTGTTTCAGTCTCTTCAGCTTCACAGAACGGATTACGGCTCAGTGCATCAGCATGTCTCATTCTATCTCCAGGTCGGTGCTGAATATCAAAATTGAAGTCCATGAGCTTCAACCACCATCGTCCGATTCGAGGAATCAGATCCTTCTTTGTCATAGAACCTCGAACAGCATTACAGTCAGTAAAGATTACGAACTCTAAACCAATCAAATAAACTCTAAACTTTTCCAAAGTCCAAACTACCGCTAATGCTTCGAGCTCCGTTGAATGATACTTCGATTCTTCTCTAGTCGTCTGTCTGCTACAATACGCCACTGGGTGCATTTTATTGTCATGTTGAAGTTGTAGTAAAACACCACCCAAACCGTCTTTACACGCATCAGTGTGCACCTCTGTTTTCGCTTTCGGTGAATATAAACATAGAACTGGTCGCTCAATCAACTTCTTTTTCAATAATTCGAAACTCGAGTTCTCAACATCTGTCCAAATCCACTTAGCATCTTTTCGAGTAAGGAAAGTTAGGGGTCTGACAATCAACGCATAGTCTTTAATAAAAGACCGAAAGTAACTGGTCAAACCAACGAATTGTCTAATCTGATGAACATTTTGTGGCGGTGGAAACTCAGCTACACTTTCTATTTTAGTCGCATTAGGTTTAACAATCCCATTTCCAATTTCGTACCCAAG
Organism: Chrysotoxum bicinctum; assembly: GCA_911387755.1. Lineage (NCBI taxonomy): Eukaryota > Metazoa > Arthropoda > Insecta > Diptera > Syrphidae > Chrysotoxum > Chrysotoxum bicinctum. The sequence continues at coordinate 87,297,797 of OU426990.1, read as the reverse complement.
ATACTCAACAGTGTTGTACAAAAACTTGCACTTTTTCGGATTAAGTTTCAAATTAGCTCGCCGCAAGCAATCAAATATCTTGGTTAAGTTCTCTATTGCCTCTTCTTCATTTTCAGCTGGACACAAAATATCATCGAAATAAGCTAAAGCAATGGTATATCTCAAGGGGCCAAGAATTCTGTTAACAAGTCGCTGGAACGTCGGTGGGCCATTAGTCACCCCAAAAGGCATTCTAAGGAACTCAAAGTGTCCGTCGGGAGTCACAAAAGCTGTTAAGTGGCGAGACTCTTTACTAACAGGTATCTGATAGTAACCGCTTTTCATGTCGAGCATCGAAAAAAATCTTTTGTTACTCAAACTATCTATCTGATCGTTCAGAACTGGAAGTGGATATTTAACCTTCTTGGTCAGCTTATTTAGCGCCCGATAGTCAATGCAAACTCGCTTACTACCGTTCTTCTTGGTGACAATCAGTATTGGGCTCGAGTAGTTTGAAACTGAATCTTGAATTATTCCAGCAGCCTTCATTTCCTCAATCTCTCCTCTCAAAAACTCTCTTTCGCTATGACTCAATCTATAAGGACGATAAGCTACAGGAACATCTGAATTTAGTTCTATATCAAACTCTACTTCTTTTGTAAAACCCAACTCTGTCATATTCAAAGCAAAACAATCTCGGTAGTCTTTCAAAATAAGTAATAATTTTTCTCTAGCATTAGTAGAAACTTTGGGATTTATGTCAATTGTTTCCAAAAACGACATCTCTAAAACTGATGAAAGAGCAGTGTACTCACATTTTTCTGGATTTTCAACATCTTCCTCCCAGACACTGAAATCTTCAATGCATTGCTCTCCTCGTGCCAGCGTAACTCCTTTCTCAAAAACGATCTCCTTTGAACTTATGTTGACGACTGGGATGTTAACTTCATCTTTAATGTTCACAACGCAACTCGGAATCAAAGAACCACCACGATTTGCACCGCCGCACACACGGCAAAATGACTACTTTAGGAGGCCAAAAAGCTGTTTATCAAAATAAAGGTAGAGTCTAAATAAGCTTGTATTTTTTTAGTCAGATGGTCTGTGAATCACAAAGAGCATAAGTCGCCTCTGTTATGTTTAAAATAAAAGACTACGAGAGTCCGGCAAATGAGCGAAGTGATGGTACGGTTGATTGCTCACTTAAACGTCAATGAAACATAACGCATTTTTTTTCAGTCTCGTGGTAAAATATACAAAGTGATCAAGAATATGGAATCTACAGGTATGAACATTTAATAAAGACTGTTAAATAAAAAACAATGTGATGGTAAATATTAAAATATTATATTGCGGTCCTAGACAAATTTTTCTTTAAAATTCATGTTTACTCAGGCTTACAAAAAAAGTTCCGCTAGGTTCCGCTTTCTGTCTTTGATATTTTCATTAAGTCGTTTGTTGACCGTTATTATTGTGAATTTTGAGAACTCAAATCAACTCATTGTGATACTCAGCCTTATTTTGAGATTCGAACGAATAGCTAATTCGATAGAATAGATACTTTTATTCGAATGAACTATTCATATTTTGACATTCGAACGAAAAATGTTCATTGTCGAATGATTGCATAAAATGAACCTCAATTAAATTCATTTTCGAAATCAGCTGTTTGAAATTTACTGACATTTCTATCTGATTAAGTATGACCAAGCTGTTTTTTTTTGATAATTTTTATTTCAAAAAAAAATATGGTCTAAAAATAAAACTTTATTATTTAAGCAAAATAAAGTAAAGATAAGTGATGCTAACGGCCCGGTAAAGTTTGAATTTGAATACATCAATAAAAACTGACATTTTCAAATTTTGGAGCATTTAGAAAACAGTATGGTAAGTTTATTGATATCAAAAAGATGTTAAATAAGGGTAAAACTTCCCTGAATAATAAAATACTTGATTTATGTTTTAATTTTCATGTAAACTAATTTTGTTTTCCAAATTGATAAACAAAAAAAGAAGGCAACTTCAAAGCCACTTAATTTACACAAATCTGGTCACACTTGAATTTTGAACTACCATTTGTAAATTGTTTTATGAAAATAATTGATAAATTGAAGCCAGACGTTAAAAAATCAAAATGGCATTTGTTTTATGTATGAAAAGAGAAAACGGTGAGGAGCAGTTGTATAGGAGAAGGATAATGGATGCATTACATCCATTTTATGCATCCAATACTACTAACATTATACTAAACTTACATGTTTTATGAATCTATTCGCCAGAAAAAATTGAACGAGAGTGAAATGACATTTCTTTCGAACGATTCGAAAGTGAAAATTTGCTTAGTTTTCGAAAGATAAATGAACTTTCCATTGATAAGGTGAACTTTCGAATCGTTCGAATCTCAAAATACAAATAATTCGAATTCGACATACTTTCTAATGAAATCGAATGTCAAAATAAGGCTGACTATCTTCTTTTATTGATAGGTAGTCGGAGTGATCGAAGTCACTCGAAATTGCATATAAGGAAAATGGATCTGATTTCAGTGATGATGATGATGATGATGACGAAGATGATGAAGCGTCCAATAATTAATATATTTATTGTTAACTGTTTCTACCTACTAAGGACCACATATAAATTATAATTGTTTAGTGAAATATGCTTTTTTTTTCTTTTTCTAAATTCATATATTTTCTTTATTAAGTTAACGGTTCTATTTGTTTTAAGTGTACAGTGTGTCAATTCATTATTTTTGATAATGTATCGGTCATTAACCTTATAAAAATCAGAAATAAAAACAATTTCCCATGTCTATGATTTTTGGCCTCCTAAAGTAGTCATTTTGCCAGGTGTGCGCCGTCGATGAAAATATCAGAATCTTGTTCCAAATGGTCAGCACATGCAGTTATAAAGCCTATATAGCCAGCTGGAATGACTGTCTCTTCTTTCGCCCATAGTTTAACATCCTGCTTTGGGAGAGGTGGTACTACTAAGTCTTTAAAACATTCCTCGTCTTCGATCTGTCGCTCTTCAAAAACTCGAATGTTGTTTCCTCGTTTTACAATGGTAATGCACTCGTTTTCGGTAAAAGGTTGTCCAATCAAAAGAGGAATCTGCAGAAACTCATCTGGCAAAACATGAACTTTCACCTTCGCTTTTGCTTGGTCAACTTGAAGACTTGCCTCGAACACTCCCAATGAAGAAATTTTGCCATTACCGAAACCACAAATAGTATCTGACGTCTTCTCGTACTGAATATTGAGTTTGTTTGCATAAGAATCTCTTATCATAACGCATTTACTGCCATTATCAATGTATGCTTTCATCTCATGTCCATTCAATTTTGCAGTTTGATAATATTTTAAATCTTTAGATGTACCCTCAGATGAACTCACACATGTTACTTTGTAAGATGATTCACGCTTGTCGACATTTGGTGTGGCGTTTGATGTACGAAAATCTGGACAATTTTTAATCATATGCCCTGGCTTGCCACAACGAATGCATCTAATCTGCACTTTGCACTCACTCTTATAATGGCCAGGAGTAAGGCAACGAAAACATTTGATTTCATCTTTTGGCTTACCCTGAGTGCAGAATTCATCTTTGTGTCCACCTTTGCATATCGAATATCTCTCTGGAACCGGAAAACTACTTTTGTACTCGCCGCCTATTCTTTTCACTGGAGCAGGTTCTGAAGCTGAAAGTCCCATTAATTGAGAATAATTTTTGATATCTCTAACAACTTCGTTTGCATTAGCATGTGTACGACACAATAGAAATTGTTTCAGCTCTCTGGACATAATGCCATCGATGATTTGTGTTTTGATCTCTGTGAAACTCAGATTGAGATCGTTACACATGCGTAGTTTTTCGAAGAAGTAATCGATGATGTCTTCACCCTTTCGCTGCTTTCGCTCGAGCAACAACTTCCATCTACCTGCTGTATCCAAGGGACTTGTAAAAGTTTTCTCAAATTCTGATTTAAATTCAGCCCAAGTGGATATTCTTAAGGAATTGTACCAGCTCCTTGCAGCTCCAACCAAATGAAATCTCACGCACTCCAGACGAAATGCATCGGGCCACCTATTGAGATCAGCCACTGCGCTTACAGAAAGTAACCAATCACGCCCCTCACAATCGTTTTCCTTTCCATTAAAATTTTTAATGGATTTGTTGAAATCTGGCATGATTTGGTATTTCGCATCGTTTGTCTGATCTGGTCTTTGCTGGTTATTTTCCTTCAACGCTTCCACTAGCAATTTAACTAAAGCTTCGGCATCCATCTTTGCTGTTCTGGAAATTTCTTTTCTCTTTTTTTTTTTGTCTGCTGGATGACGCAATCGCACAAAATCGAAATTTTTAAGGCAATCCCGCTTCTGAATGTAAACTTCAGATAAGTTTACAGATTAATAAAACTTATTAATCAAGTTTAAAGTTCGTTTTATTAAAAACAAATAATAAAAATTTAAATAAGATATAAAGATAGTATAAAAAATAGAACTCTTCTCAAGAAAACTCGTGGCCGCAATCTACAAGATCTCGATTACTACTCAATTGTTGTCGTCTCTGTCATTTGTTATCTGTGTATCTCTGTTCGTATTTATTCTCTAGATTAGCAGTTACAGTGGCGTAGTTAACATGTATATATTATAGCTAATTAACAGCATACAAATTCAGTTTTGTTTTTTCAAGGTGCAAATTCATATGGCTCTTCTCGTCTCGGCATGCATACATAACATATGTACTTTTGTATGTACAGATTTGTTGATCCTAGAGCAATTTTGTACGATTATTTCGAATTTTTAATATCCAGTGATTCAGTCATATCTTTTAAAAAATCGAATAAGACACCAGTAAACATTTTTACTTCGATTTACTTTGATATGAAATAACCATTGTCAATATGGATAAAGTACACTTTTAAAAGATAAACTAGATACTTGATGCTGTTAAAGTTAGACGAGCTCTTTAACGTTAAAGTATAGTTTATGTCCTTTAAAATTAACAAAAAGTCGGTTCTCGTTTTATACTCAATATTTAGAGTCGACTCCCATTCTAAAATTGATTTAGAGCAGGTTTTAAATGTTTACAATTTTGCGCCAGTATTTTAAAGTATTTTATGAATTGAATAGCTTAGCAGTTTACGTGAAGCTAAATAAGATTTTCTAATTACAGAAAAAAATGGATCTTAGACTTAAAATAACATAACATTCTGACAGAAAATATGTCTATACTCTGTCTAACAAAAATATGCAGTGTGTGCAATATAGGACGGTTGCCTCGCATTCTGGCTACAGTGAATTGCATAAATCTGTCCTTCATTAAAGCTCTCACAGGGTTATCGTAGTGTTGATTTTAAATTGACCCTTTTTAAAGCTCTAAAATCAAAAGCACCTCAAAAGAAACCCAAGAAAAAAAACTGAACAAGTTATCTACGAAATCAACAAGGGTAACTCTGAACGCACATCAATATTTAATGGGGGTTGAAATTGAATAGCACCAACAGCCATAGGCCACAGCAACAGCAATTCAGTGCACACTGCACACTCAGATGTGCAGTCAATAGGACATCGGGCCTGCGTCAGATGCAATCGGAAATTTATGGGCGCACAAACACTTTTTTATGGAGGAGTTCTTTCAATTTAGTATGGTGCAAAAATATAGCACGCTACTGATTTTGAAAAAGCTCTCCCATAAGACTGTACTGCATATTTTTGTTGGATGAAGTAAAGTTACAATTTAAGACCTTGAATAAAAAACACTCTCCTTCGCTTCAGAAAAGTATCTGATTAGTTTTTATTTTTACAATTCAATTAATAATAATTTATGTACAAGTACATCTTACAGTAAGTAACCTCATCTAATGGAACAGAAACGTTATCGTCGGTGGTGTTAAATTGTATGACTATTTTCTGTGTTTTTGAATCAGTGCGTATCTTCTGCTATGGACTATTACAAGATTGTTTTTCTTGGAATAGTGGATTGTATTTTTATTTTATCTTGTAATAGCGCGCAGCTGCGCACATCTTTTTTTCCCTGTTCATTTATGAACACCAGTTAATAGAAGGACACCAACTCATTCTTTTGGAAGAGATGAAACATTGTTGGACTTATTTTTTGCGAGTGACATCAAAGACGTGCTTTTTATGATCACCTTTCGGCGCCTGCATTTTCAGAGCATGATTTAATACTTTTAACTCTTAGATTTAGCCTTGATTACTTAGTAAAAAAAAAATCACATATCGTGATTTGCACAATGTCAATGTCAACAACTAGAAGAGCGTTCACAAGGTAAGATATGAACTGGGACGCCATATTTCATATGTCGTCAGCAAATGATCAGAGGCATTATTTAACCCAAAATATTACTTATCTTTTCGACACTCACATTCCCATAAAAACCAAAATTCTTAAACCGAATTATAAACCATAGTTAAACCATTGAAAAAGTCATTTAATGCAACAACGAGATGAAGCTTATATAACATCGGGAAACGGTACCGATTGAATGAGTTGCGTCTAGCGTATTGTTCACTTCGTAATGCAGTTGTTGCGGAAATACGCTCAGCCAAATCCGAACGTTTCTCTCATCAGCCTAGTGCATCATTAATTCATCATCATCGTCATCATCAGTTGTTAATCGGTAAGTCAATAAAAAATTCGTTTCTGTTCCACTGACTGTCTGGAATTTATCACGATATATGAAAGGTTGCAAAAATCATACCACTTCCCAAAAATTCAAAAGTAGATGATTTAAGACCTATATTTGTATTGCGCTTTTTGTCTAAAGTCTACAAAGACAAATCAATGTTTATTCCACTGAAAATTCATTGCTTACTTTAAGAAAATCCAGTTTTCGTAAACATAAGCAAGCACTGGATACAGATGATGTAGCGTTTTTGTTCTTGCTCGATTTTCAAAGGCTTTTGATACGGTCAATAACGTTAATTTATGTAATAAAATTATCCAAAACTTCCATTTTTCATCTGGAGCAACCAAATTAGTTTTTTTTTTAATTCACAAATAGAAAACAAACACTTCAAATTGGAGACAATCTGTCGAATTTTCTGCCAAATGTTACTGGTGTCCCTCAGGGTTCCATTCTTGACCATCTTTTATTTTCAGTTTATGTTAATGAACTTGCATCTTTTAATGCTAACTGTTCCTCCAATTTGTATGCAGATGATATTCAACTGTACTTTAGTTGCCCTCTTGGTCAAATTAAGTATGGAACTTTTTGTAAAGGCTTAAATTGGTCTGAGTCAAATTGTCTTATTTTGAATCCTAAAAAATCTAAATGTCTGGTCATATCAAGAAAACCACAAAACCATGTTTATTTTCCATCGATTGTTTTGAACCAAGCTCCAATCGAATACATTGAAACGGTAAACAATCTCAGTGAGACCTTCAACCGCTTTTTAACATGGGATAACCGTATTAATGGACCGGTCGCAAGGTTTATGGTGTACTTCGTACTTTTCTGGTAACTCAGGCTTTTACACCAATTCAAACACGTTTACTTCTTGCTAAGACTTTGCTTTGGTAATTCCCATTTTAATATGTGGTTGTGAAATTTACTGTAACTGTTGTTCACAAGCTGCTGTCCACTCAGATGACGATCGTTTTGATTCGGGAGTGAAGTAATGGATCCATGTTTCATCCACAGTCACATATCGATGGAAAAATTCCAGTTTGTTACGTTTAAACATTTCCAAACACTGCTCAGAATCATCAACACGTTGTTGTTTTTGATCAACAGTGAGCAAACGCGGCACCCACTTTGAACAGAGCTTTCTCATAGTCAAATGCTCATGCAAAATGAAGCCAACACGCTCTTTTGATATCTTAACAATGTCAGCTATCTTACGCATTTTCACTTTTCGATCAGCCAATACGATTTGGTGGACTTTCTTTATGTTTTCTGGTGTTACCGTTTCATTTGGACGTCCAGTGCGTTCTGCATCATTGGTGTCTCTACGACCACGTTTGAAGTCGGCAAACCAACGTTTTATTGTTGTTTCCGATGGAGCGGAGTCCTTATAACATTTTTCAAGCCATTACTTCGCTCGAACGGTATTTTTTCCCATCAAGAAGCAGTGTAAAATTAGAACAAGAAATTGTTTTTGATCCGTTTTTTTTCGAAAATAACAAAAGTAGTGTCACTATAAGCACAATAACTAACAAACTTATGACTTGATTATTATGAAATTTTGACAGCTTTCTCTTAAATGTAAGAACTAACTGTAAAAGCGGTGAATGCAATGAGCCAAGTCCACATATGTGTTAGGCCCGGGACTTTTCAGCCCATGTGTTATAAGCAAGCGTATTTTATTCCATTATTCGTTATGTATACGGATTATACGTTGATACGACAGGATATCTGGTTTCGCCATGCTCCTGCTGGATATAACTTTTAAAAAGTACCTTAACCTACGATATTTGATTTTGCTTACAGTACTGTTTTGAAAAAAGAAAAAAATAGATTTACAACCTTGCATAGATCTCGTCAGTTAATTGTTCCTCGCTGGTCATTCTTCATCTGAGCGTTAATTTTTTGTTAATTCCGTCCATCTTTGAAACTCTTTACCACGAATTATAAAAGCAAGTCAAAACGCAACCAGGATCAAAAAAGATTTATAATATAATCTTATTTTTTAGTAAATGTATGAATGTATGTCCGTAATTGAAATCATAAATATAAACTAAAATTTTTGAATTTATTTTTTAATTCCTTTAAATATATTAATTTTATCTATTTTGCTCAATTTTGTAAAATTAGCTTATAACTATCTTATAAAATATTGTATTTTGTTAAGATATCACAAAATAAAATAATAAATAAATAAAATGTTTGGCATGTACCCTTATTTTTGGTCTTAAAAAAAAAAGAAAAAAACATGCGGGGGGGGGGGGGGAAATTAAAACCCATTTACCAAGTTTGAAGAAAATCGGCCGAGCCGTTTAGCTGTAGTCGAACAGACAGACAGACAGAATTGAGAGACTCACTTTTTTGATCTATTTTTTGCTATTATCGTAATGTCAACTTTGATCAAAATCTCGAGGTCGAATTTTTTACGAATGCATAACTTGCTTTATAGTACCTATAGTACCTATAAGTCGCAGGTAAAGACAATATGATGCTGCGCCAGTTACTCGAGCTAAAAAAACAAAAAAAATGTCATCTGTATTTGCGCTACGAGGTCTTGTTTACATCAAGCTTCGCCCTGAAGAGGATGCTGTACACATTAAGGCTGGTATTCACCGAGCGCTCTTAAACGGCTCTTAACTTTACGAGGCTCTTAACTTGAAATTTCTTTGGGGTGTTCACCAACCACTCTCACTCACAAGTGTTTTTCGAAGTTCGAAAATGAGAGCCACTCTCTCTTGTTCAGGCATACACAAACTGTGAAATCAAACTGTTTTCGAACTTGAATGACAGCTGGCAGTGAGAATCCTTCGGTCAATTTCGTATTTTGCTTGGGGAGCCTAAAAGCATTAACTATTTGGATGAAATTGCCAGGCGGCCTATGAACATTTAATTTATTTGAATAATGTTACGCACAGAGCTTTATGCTCCTACAGCCCCATCTGTTGGAAAATTGCATATCTACTTTATGGAAGGAACAAAAAGCTCTTTTCCAATGCCATATGTATTTCCTCTTATTCCAACCATCTAGAATATTCTAAGACGAGAACTTTCTCGATTTAGTTGCGAGAACAACGAACTTGAGTATAAAAGGAAGTGTTCACGGCGAGCACAGGACAGTTGATTTCTGATTATGAAAGTGTGCAAAAGCTTTGCTTATTGGATTCTGGAAAGTGTTATTTAAACAAGTGTGATTTAAATCTGAATAAAAGTATTTGAGTTGATTATAAATTGAGTTTTATTATTTTGATTTGGAAAGTGTAAATAAAGAAGAAATACTTAAAAGAGTAATAAGTTTTATTTAACGAACCTAGTAAAAATATTACAATAATAATAAAATTCTATTTTAATTATTATTATTGATAGGTATATTATTATTTTTATTTGTTTTCTTTTCTTCTTAATATAAATTGGTTATTTTTCTTTGTTTTGTATATCTCCATTTATTTATGCTACTTTTTAATAAATTTTCATTTATCAAAATGACTGGATCTAGATCTGTGCTTTTGAAACTTGCATCGCCCGCCGATCACACAGTGCGTCGACTAGTGGACAAAAATAAAAAAAAAGCAAAAATGCAAATACTATGTTTATTGTTTATGCTCTAAACCTGTTTTAAAACATCTTGAACTACTTAAATTTAATTTTGTTTTGTTTCTGTTTTTTTCTTCTTCTTAGATTAGCGGGACTTTTGTGAGCAATTTAGATACTTTAAGCTGCAATGTAATTGATAGTTGCAATTTCGTGCGAATAAGCTTAGCTCGCGTAAGAAAAATATTTTGGCTCTATACATTTTTTTGTTTGAATATTAATAATGAATACTTTGACCGCAGGTATGAGTTGTTGTTTCGAATTTTTCTTATAAATTTGAATTTTTGTGATTTTTTTTAAAATACTCTTTTTTGAGGCTTACAAATTGTATAAAGTTAAGATTTAAAAAAAAATATTAGCAAGCTATAGCAAAATATTTTATGTCATTATGTTCTGTTGTTATTGTGCTTTGAGAAAATGTTTACTTTTCTTGCTACTTCTTGCTAACTTCAAAATATTTGACTTTTTGTAGGGAAAATTCAAACCATAAAAAAAAATAAAAAAATGGATATCTTTTGATAAAAACACAAAAGCTGAAAGTGTTTTAATTTAAGCTTGTCCGGTTACAACTAAGAACGATTTTGGTCGAAAAAGTATGCCTTTTTTCAAAAATCTTGAACGTAGATCGAAGCAGAGGCGGATCGTGAATTTGTGGGGCCCTGGGCTGAAACTATTTAGTGGCCTACCAAAGTACTCAACTAATAGCCATGTCAAAAGACTGTGTCTATAGTGATATATTATTATTATATATTCTTTATTGCACAAAAAAAAACATAAATGTTACTTAAATCTACGCAAGCATTAGTAGCAATCTCTTAAAGGCAACCTTTGGGTGAGAGTGAAAACGAAATAGTGATATATATAAGAATATAAAAAAACAATAAAAACATTTTATTTATTATGAATTAGTAAATGAAATTGACAGATTATGTGTATGACATGTTATATAAATTATAATTTATAAATCAACCTTTCTGCATTTCTGTGCTGCAAATTCCTTAATTTGGTCATCACATTGCAAGTGTTTTGTTAGATCACAATTTATCGAAAGAAGTGATAAATTATTTAGTCGATGGTTCGACATTGTTGTCCTGTATTTATTTTCTACATAGGACATCTTGGAGAAAGAGCGCTCTGCTTCACAGCTAGTACTTGGCAAAGTTAAAAAAATCTTTAAAATGGTATAGCAGTTATGGAACACGTTAATAAGTTTATTTTCATACATGAGCTTAAAAATGTCACTGGAAGAGGTGTACGATTCTGGCTAAGATTGGAGTAAGTACGATTTTAATTGAATGCACTCATTCACTAAATGCCCGTCTACGTCTTCTGGATAATAATCATTAATATGACGCGCACTTTCCAAATCTATGTTTTCGATATTTTTGTTTTGCAAAAATCCATTAAAAATTTTAAGTTTTTGCTATATGTCTCTTTCTATTGATATATGACACTGATTAAAAGAAATACTTTGCACAACTGTTTTTTTGCTCATAATTACACCATCCTATCAAATTTCACCTAATTTGGTCCAGTAGTTTCAGAGCAAATTAGCTGTGACTGACAGACGGGCGCACGAGTGAGGGCGCACGAGTGATCATATAAGGGTTTCGTTTTTTCGTCAGGTGTGACGTTAAGCAGCGCAGCGGGAAGTCCCTCGTAAGAGTAGATAAAAAGGTAGCCTATGCTGATGATCTTGCGTTATTAGCGACATGTAAATTCTTACCCACTATCAGCGAACAGATCGAATACGCCCTTTCTAAGGTTAGTAGATGGACTAGAAAGTACGGCCTGATGATTAACCCGTCAAAAACAGAATTAGCCTTTTTACAAATAAGAGGAAAATACCAAGCTTCAGAATACCTTTAATTGAAGGCACCCCACTGAAGATTTCAGATCATGCAAAGTATCTTAGTGTGATTCCATATAGGAAATTAAACTGAAGTCTTAACACTAAGGAAAGAACAAAAAAAGGAATGATTGCATTCTACCCCTGTAACAGAATCTTTGGGAAATCCTGGGAACCTAGCCCAAAAATTATCAGGTGGATGTATTTGGCGATAATCAGACCAATACTAACTTATGGTAATTTTGTATGGTGGAATGCAACGGAAACAAGGCACGAACCTCAAAACTCTGACAAAAGTACAGAGACTTGCGTGCATTGGAATTACGGGTACCATGAGATCCACACCAACAGCTGGGTTAGAGGCGATACTCAACCTGATACCCCTAGACCTTTTCGTACAAGAATCCGCAGCATATAGCGCCTTAAGGCTAAGCCAGATTAATACCTGGAAAAACAGTGCAATAGGACATGCTCAAATTCTTCAGAAATATTTGGGTGATAGTATCATTACAGATTATACAACATCCGAACTTGACTTTCATAAACCATTTCAAAGTGCCTTTCCAAGCAGAGAAGAATGGCTGAACAACCAACCCTAGGCCAGTGAATCAGCAATAGCAATCTATACTGATGGCTCCAAAACGGACACAGGTGTTGGTGCAGGCTTTTTCTCAGAACCTCTTGAGCTAAATAACTCACTTAAGCTCCCAGATCATAGCAGTGTCTTCTAAGCGGAGGTTCTGGCTGTGACAACAGCTGCTAGACAGTTATCAATGATGGCGGTACCACAGGCTAATATCACCTTTTACATTGACAGCCAAGCGGCAATAAAATCGATTTCTACCACTGTGATAAAATCGAGGCTTGTCTCTTGCTGTCGCGAAGAGCTTAAGGTTCTTGGCACGCAGCACAATATTAGACTCTGCTGGGTACCGGGGCACAGCGGCATACCAGGTAATGAAAATGCCGATGAGTTGGCAAGACAGATGGTAAGTATTCCACTCTGCAACATTAAACAGAAAATTTCAGATTTAATCCTAAAGAAATCTAATGAAAGGTGGAGTCTACTTGATACCTGTGATACCACTAGGAAAGTATGGCCTTGTTTTAACAAACAGAGGATGGACAAAACTTAGTAAGAAGTCCCTTCGCTCTCTTACGAGCATAATCACCGGTCATAATTTACTAAAATATCATAAATTTAAAATGAAACTAAGTACAGATGACCTATGTAGAGGATATGGTGATGAAGAGGTACATGAAGACACATCACACTTTCGCTGTCATTGCCCGTCACTATGCCACCAAAGAAGGAAATGGCTTGGTAGTTACTTCTTTGACAATTTAGAAGATCTTTCTAATATTCAGGAATTCACATATATTGAACTTCGTCAATGCCTCAAAATGGCTTGACTGATTAACAGAACACATACGTTTTTTATCAGAAAAGAGTGATTACACTCACGGGTAACACAATGGATCTACATTGATCTAAGTGTGAGGATAGTTACATCAATTGTCAGCCCAACAACCTAACCTAAAATAACCTAAAGAGTAGAAAAAATACACCGATTAAAAACAAACGACGGGGAATCCCCGTTCCGTTCCAAAGATGCGCACATACACTATTCGGCATCAAACTGAGCACGATTTTAGAGAGAGAGAGAGTAAGTTCGTAAAAGCCAACCTTATGGTAGTTTTTTTAATTTTAATTTTTTTTTTAAATTCAAATTAACGCCTATTGTTTTCAACGGGGTCTGGGGGCCCCTTGTGACTTCGGGGCCCTGGGCTGCAGCCCATACAGCCCTTAGGTAGCTCCGGCCCTGGGTGGAAGGCTTCTACACGAAACGGCGATCATTTTGCGAGACTCCACGGAGTCTGGTTGAGAACTTCTTTTATTTTTCCAAATATTATTCTTAATTTTCTGGAAAATTTATCATCTTGTAAATAAATTGTTCAAAAGTAGATTGCGTCTCATTGCTGACAAGCCTAAGTTGGGATTTGGGTCAACAAATTATGGAATCACGGCAAGAAGTTTTTTTCAGAATTCGAAAATTACTGCCGAAATAATAAGGCTTGAACTCATACATACATTTTCAATCGCATTAAGAGTCTTAGCTTCAGGATTTTCTATCCAATTTCATCTTTTGAAATACCTTTAAGACAATAAATTGTCTGAAGAAGCACTAGAGGAAAGTCATAAAGAATTACGGAAAAATCACCTCTCTCACACAACAAAATCATCCCGGATTAATACAAACGAAGACCTCTTATCAACATTACTTTTAAAGTCTCATCCTTTTATTTCGAATTTCAGACAGATTTAAGACCTTTAAAAGCTGACCAAAGCGATGTCAGGCCATATATCAAAATCATTCTTCGTAATTGCTTATTTTTCAGTTTTTCCTTTTGTTATTACTTTTTTTTTATGAATAACTATTTTTGTTAACAATAAAAATATTCATTCTATTTTGCAAAATTATTTATGCCGATATATTCCGTGGTTTTTGTACTTTTGGAACATTTATACATTCCTACTAACCTTTAAAATATTACAACTTTTGTACAAATCATAAATTTTTTGAGATGTTTGGCTTCTAACTAATAACAATAAAATTGTGGGCGAGGCAGTAGGTGGATTTCGGTTCAAATTAATTTTTTTATCACACATCATTTTTGGACACTTTTTTTCAATATCGTAAAAAAAAACAATTTTTTATAGAAAAAGTGGACGTGGCAGTGGGCGTACTTCACGCTTTTCTTAATTTATAATTTCTTAACTAACCAGAATATTAATACTTGAATTCACTATCGTACGGAAGTTTTCGTTCAACCAGTTTTTTTCTCAGCAGTGGGCGTGGCAAGGGGCGTGAAAATTCTTCAAATTGAGTAAAATCCCTTATTTATTGCATTTAATCTTGAAAAACAGATTTTTGTCCACTACCACCATACAATCGACGCACTGTGGATCATACCCTTTTACATGCATTTACCAATCTTACTTTTATTATATATGATGATTTCAGAGGATGGTGAATCTGGTAGAGTTCTTGCAGGTGATATGACTAATGGAACGCTTCGTACTATGATTCGTGTTTTCGTGCGTCAAAAGAGTGGCTTACGGATTTGTCACGTAAATTCTCAAAGTTTACTACAAAAAATTGATCAGTTGAGGGATCCAATGTAGATATCGTTTGTATTACTGAGACATGGTTCAATGATGATGTTAGTGATGGTGTGGGAGGGTATAAGCTTTTCCGTGCAGATAGACTCGATGGGAGAAGGGGTGGTGGGACAGCTATTTATATTCGTGAAGGCATTAAACGTAAACTTAATTGTAGATCAGAAGCGAAGAGCGCAATTGATTTCTTATTTGTAACTGTTATGTCTGATTCTGAATAAATACATATATTGATATAACCCCCCTGATTACACTTCTCGAAGTAAAATCAGTTTGTTCGACGAAAATCACTATTTGTGGGGATTTTAATAGTAATATTTTTCTGGAAAGCCACCTTACTTAAAGTATTTATTCCCAGTTAATACCACTCACTTTTCAAGAGGTGTTAGTACTCTGTTAGACGTTTTTTTCGTTTGTGATTCAAATAGTGTTCTGCTTTACAATCAAATTTCTGCACCAGGTTTCTCATCTATCTTACTTTTGACTTTGAGTTTGTTTGTCGAAATACCCTTTCGAATTTGGAGATTATAAAAACATCGATTACAATGCCTTGGAGCTACATACTAGAAACATAAATTGGGATCACATTTACAATTTAACCTCTTGTAATGATCAAATCGAGTTTATCAATTACATATAATAAACCCTTTTTGATACAAGATCTAATACCACACACCATTGTTCACGTCCCTGGTTTACTAACGAAATACGCCTGCATTTACTACAACTTGACGAAGCCTACAAGCAATGGAAACATTGCAGGTTGGATGTCCACGTTCAACTTTTTTGTAGATTGCGTAATCTGGCCGTAGTTACATTTGTCTAAAAACCGACTACGTCCGAACATGAAAGGCCGAGATTTATGGCGAAATCAGAGGGAAATATTGATATTGATGCACTTAATCGTCAATTTGTGACTATACCGATTCTTTCTCAGTGTCAAGAAGCCCTAACACTTTCTGTTGAAACACAAGAAGACGGCTTGGAGTTCTCTTACATAGATAGTAGGGACTTAGTCGAATGTTTTTTGTCTCTCAAGTCAAATGCCGTTGGCCTCGACGGACTGCACCCAGTCTTCCTCAAGGCTATATTACCTGTTATTTTGCCTTATCCCAAAACGTGTACAGGTAATGACTTTCGCCCAATTTCTGTTCTCCCTTTACTGTCCAAAGTTTTTGAGAGAGTTTTGCAAAAACAAATAGCAGTTCATCTTAGATTAAATAATATTTTATCGCCTATGAAGTCCGGGTTTCGTCAAAACATAGCTGTACCACTGCTATTATCAAAATTGTTTGCGGATGATTTGAGACTGGCCATGGATGAGGACTACGTGACGTTATGTGACTACGTGGTTATTTTAGATTTTTCTAAGGCATCGACACTATTGATCATTGAATCATGAATTTGGAAAGGATTTCATTATGGTCTAATATGAATGGTCTGTTCTTACATCCTTCCTATTTCCCAAACATTTTCCTCAATAATTCCCCAATTGAATATCTAGAAACAGCTAGGAATTTAGTAATGTTATTCAATAGAACGTTAACTTGGGATAGGCACATCAACGCAGTGGTAGGAAAAGTTTATGGTGTCGTTCGAATGTTATGGACATCGCAGTATTTCACTCCCTTAAAGATCCGTTTAATGCTCGCCAAAACTCTGGTTCTACCAATTTTATCATTTGGGTGTGAAATTTACTGTGACTGTGATTATATCAGTAGAAGGAAGCTTAATGTGGCTTATAACAGCATAGCCCGGTAAATATATGGACTAAGACGATATGACAGTGTCTTTAATTTTTCAAGGCAAATCTCAAACATTTCGTTAGATAATCTACTACGCTTTAGAACCCTCATACTACTGTTCAACGTAATTCAAACACATCAACCTCGGTATCTTTTCGATAGATTAAGACTTGGTTCCTCAGATAGATCCCAAACAAGAATTCATCCGCGGTATAAGTAATTAACCTCAAGAAGGCAGTTTTTCATTAATTCCACTCGCCTGTGGAATACTCTGGCAAGGCATGTTATGGAACTGAGGGGTGCATCTATGTTTCAAAGAGAATTACTTGTCTACTTTCAGCCTAACTGAACATATCCGTTTTTTCTTTCTTCAAATTAATATAAATAAATGGAGATATGTATTTAGTTTCTTATAGTATTTTTTTTTCTTTTCTCTTTTTTCGTCGCATCCGCTGTGCGGCACATTTCCGTCCCGGAAAACACACGTCTGTCGTCTAGATCAATATGGTTCAATTTGGGCCATAAGAAATTGGTTATCATGGTTCTGTAGAGCTTGCCATTGACGGTGACCGCCTCACTAACGTCGTTTTCGAAAAACTACGAACCCATGGCGCCGGCAACCAAAATCCACACCATTTAGTAACCCATTGAGGATGCATTCTCACCTGGTGAACCTCGTTTAGGTTATAGACGGAAATATTGCTTGTTAATGAAAATAAAAGTTTTAATAAAAAGCTTTTCAAATGACTTGCTGTTGTGTCCTAGTTATTTTACCAACACTGATAGCTGAACTCAATTCAAATTAATCTTATTTGAAAGGACATTTTATGTTGCTACTTTTGAGCTGAGTTTCTTTTTTTAGAGATTTTATTTATATTGCAATGATCAATTATTGTTCGTTGGTACACACTTTAAAAAGAAGTTCTAAAATTATTCTAAAAACAATTTCTGTAAGATAAAATACTCTTCCCTTGGGTACTTTTTTTTTGCTTTTTTTTTTGTATAAAGGATTCTCATGCTGCCGCGAATGCAGTAATAATCACAATGAAGTGCTCGGCAAAGAAGGGCGCAATTTGTGTTAAATGCTCGTTCTTGCTTTCTTAATGACCATCGTATAAATCATTGACCTGGTTTTAATTATCATTTTATTCTCTTATCCTTTGATTCTCATTGTGAATGTTTGCAGCTGAAAATTCTAAAAAATAGAAGGAAAACTTAAAATTTTAAAAATAAAAAAAATTAACGAGTAGCGTTTTGAAGAGCAATTGAGCTTCTAAACTTATTATTATTTTATCTGATTTTAAGTTCAACTAGTACCTACAGTGAATGTCATTAACATTCGGTTTTTATCGTTTAATATCCTTTTGGGTAATTTTATTAATTTGTATTTCATAAGAAATAATGTGAACATTAATTTTTTGTACCAAGCTATACAGCAGGCCCAAATGGAATCGCTCCATTAGTATTCGGTTTTTCTTTTACTTTGCCCCTATTAACGGTTTATCTATTCAAGAGTTCCGTTTTGCTAAACTACTCAGTAGGCTGTTGGCAGGCATTTCGAAGTTTTTAAGCAATTAAGAAAGAAAGATCGTTTTATTATGGGTCCCAAAGGTAAAAATTCAAGTCTGGAAAAGAGAAATCTTGTAATTTTTCACAATAACAAAGGTGCAACGTATAAAAAATTGCTGAAATTTTAGACATGAAGCAAAGCACTGTTGGAGATATTGTTCGAAGATGCAAAACAGAAGGAAGAATCGAGCCGAAGAAGCAGTTGGGTCAACCAAACATGTTAACGACGAAAGAAGAACGGCTGGTTGTGAGAAGCTAATCCTCTTCTTAGTGCACCCAAAAATTGTATAAGAAATGCTTATTGAATGTAGAAAGCAAATATCTGCATCAACTGTACGCCAAACCATTAAAGCATATGGTTACAATGGTCGTGTAGCCCGAAAAAAAAGTTTGTTAATTTAATTGTTATACTCGTATTTTCAGCAACGTTTACGACCTTACAACATGGTATGTATATTGAATCATTAATGCCATTACGCCACCTACGAACATGTGTATGTATCATTTTGAAGGGTTTTGGTCTCCAAGTTGTATGTTATGATATAAATAATAAAAAGAAAAGAAAAGAAAAGAAACTTTTAATTTTAAATTTTAAATGTATTTAAAACACAAATTTTTACAACTTATTTTGAATTATAATTATGTTACGCGTTTCGAAAATGGATTTCCATCATCAGACTATCACGATTTTTTCTTATGTGTCAAAACACAAACTTTTTAGTTACTCCAATCGAGTTGCTGTATGTGCGCGGAGTTTCATGTAAACCCATACATTTCATTTTCGCAACTGAACAGTTGCGAAACCAAAAATTAAATGTGCGCGCCTTTCCTAAGACTGTCATATCGAACCACATTATACCATGTAACAGAGCGAAATCTACCATACCGTAAACTGCATCAGCGAGATTCACTTAATTTTATGCTGTTTACATTTGTCTTTGAAAATCTCCGATTGTCATGACATTGTGTGTAATATAATAACAGTTCTCTACCTCTTCTCTCTTTGCGGTTTACTTTTGGTGTTAGCCAACCTGCCCTGTCAAATTGCGTATTTCAAAAACAAGTGTAATTCTAGCTTTATGCGCCCTTTGCAAAAAATGCAGACTTGTGTTATATATTTCTTTATAACCTTATTATTCATCATTTTTGATATCACGATATACAGGGTGTCCCGTAATTCGTGTGCCATACTTTGGTATGTGATTCTTGGTCATATTCTAAGAAAAAAATTGTTCTACAGTAAAGTCTGATTTTCAACTTTGGAATCACTTTTTGACGATTTAAAAAAAGGCTAACTTTGGTGTACCCTGACCCATGTTAAGGTCAATTTCTGTGTTAGTACTAGTAGTAGGGACCTCATTTTGGACCTTTTTGAAGTAAAACTTCTTTTCCGGCGTTGGGGGTGAAAAAAATTTCTATGCAGCTGTCAGTGACATGTCAAACCGTCACGCCATCCGTCAAAGACAGCGACATGTTTTTAGCATGTGCAAAGTAAAACATGAAGTTGGATACGATTTAGAATTTACATATTTCAAATGGCTGCATTCAAAGATAAACATAAAACTATAGGTTCAGACGCGCAATGGCTATGCAACCGAATAATTATTGACAAGCATATTGCAATCCAAATAAATTTTACCAACACCTTACCCTCGCATACAAAGTACTGGCCAAAAAGTTGGGTATATCTACTACCATTTGTATTCTTGCTGTCATAGACGGCATGCCATATGACCATCAGGTTGCCTGAAAGTTTTGAAATTATACTTTTTAATAATATTTATTCGCTTAATCGCACACGCCACCGACATTTGTTTTGGTATTTATAATTTGAACGTCACCCGACTAATCAATCAAATACTTTAATAATCAATTTTACAAGAGTGCCGCTGTCAGTGTACTTGCTTTTCAAGTTGCCTGGATACTGGAATTAATGCCAGGTGACTACTAAGTTGCTCGGGTTTGTACGGGTTAATAAGAAATGCTTGTGTACATTACAAGATTACAACATGCTTGCCAATACTTGCACGTGCAGCCCTAGGGTAATACAAACAAAGTGAGGCAACTTGCTTGTCAAGTGGCATGAGAGTTTTGTACTTTCCTTCTCGATTTCATTTAAGGCTAGGCGCGCACATTCAATTTTTTGAAGTAAAACTTCTTTTCCGGCGTTGGTGGTAAAAAATTCTCTATGCAGCTGTCAGTGACATATCAAAACGTCACGTTATCCGTCAAAGACAGCGACATGTTTTTAGAATACAAAATGTTTGTTCGTAGGTTATAATCTTACAGAAGCTTTGCTTGAGGAAAAAGAAGTTTTACTTCAACCGCGCGTACGTCAGTACACACAATCTTTTTTTTAAAAAGAAAAACACTAACCTTTCAAACTACGTTTAAATTGAGCTGATGTATTTTTAGGGTTACCAGATATTCAATTTTAAATGGTATTCAATTTTTCTTGTCCGAGCAAAATTTTGACTTTGAGGTCAATTTTTTTTCAAAAAATGCGTAATAAACATAAAGTTTTCTTATTTTTACCTGATGAACAAAATAATAATAAAAAAAAAGATTGTGTGTACTGACGTACGCGCGGTTAAAGTAAAACTTCTTTTTCCTCAAGCAAAGCACAAAGCTTCTGTAAGATTATAACCTACGAACAAACATTTTGTATTCTAAAAACATGTCGCTGTCTTTGACGGATAACGTGACGTTTTGACATATCACTGACAGCTGCATATAATTTTTTTTACCCCCAACGCCGGAAAAGAAGTTTTACTTCAAAAAGACTCATTTTTAAGTGCACCAAAAAATCCATACATATTATGATACTTGGGAAAATCTTTTACTTATAGTTAGGTATTTATTTAATTAAGAACAATTTATTTTATATGAAATTAAAGGTAATACAATAAATTTTTTTTATATCGGTGTGCAAAAAACCGTGCTGAAAAAGTTGCTTTTCATGAAGTTTAATCTTAATTTGTCAAAATGTATTTAACATAGAAAAATATGTTTAGTATAGTGATAGATATAGTTATAGTTAAAGTTATAGTATATACAAGAACAATACCTTTCATTTGATACCAATATCGCTTTTCTACGTCATTTATTTCACATGATATGAACAATTATTTGGAAAAAGCTGAAATATTTATTTTGCAATTGGCAACTTCAAGCTCAAATATCTCGACTTTCCCCTGAACGATTTTGAAAATATTTCAGTCACATTACAAGCTCAACGTCACCTTTCATTTGATACTAAGCTGTTTCATATTCACTCTGGGTCAGAAATGGGCCCTTTGAAAAATCGTTGTTTTAACATAGTTTCATACTAAAACAGCTTTAACGTCTTAAGCTAAGTGTATACGATACGGTAGATCTAACAATATTGTCAGATCTGTCAGTGAAAAACATGCTTACAGTTTTACAACCATGTAGTCTTACAATTAATTTTCAGAAAATTTGTCTCAAAATTGATTGTTAGATCATTGTCTGACGATTAATTGTAAGAAATCTGACAATCATGTGTACGCTAGCTGACAATCGTGTAATCTTGCAATAAATTGTCAGCAAATGTATCTGACAATTAATTGTAAGACGGTAAATTGTAAGGTATTTGATAATCGTGTATACACAGACAATTTATTGTCAGGCCTGCCAATTTTTATCGTTGTCTGACGTTTCTGACAATGAAGAAATTGTAAGGTGTACATACGTTCTTTAGCATCATACAATTTTTTCATTGTCAGACAATTTGTAGCCAAGGTTTAAATGAACAAGTTTCCATAACAAACAAAAACTGACAATTATGTAGTTGTGTGTACACGGTTGGTAGAAAATCCACCAATCTCTTACAATTAATTGGTAGGTATTTGGCCAGCTATCTGAAAATAAGTTGTCACCCAACTTCTGACAGTAAATTGTAAGAGATTGGTAGATTTTCTACCAACCACAACTTAATTGTCAGCCCATTAGTTATAATTGTCAGACATTGTCAGGTCTTTACTAATTCAACTAAAATTTTGCGCAACTTTTAATATTGTAAATAAAATATCTTGAACTTAAAGCACACAATCAAAGGGCACGGTAGTGCTCAGCCAAGTTCTGGCACTACACCCTTTTTACAGGAACAAACTCAGGCGGTTTTTGACCCCTCCCTATCTTCAAAAGCATTGAAGTCAGAAACTTAAAATTCCGAATATTTGCTAGGCCAGCCAGGCACAAAATTCAATTTTCTGGCATAAGCGGTTCCTGAGATATAAGGCCTTAAAAATCACAAAAACTGTAACTGAGTAAAACGATGAAATTTGGTAAAGTGGTAGGACTTAAATTGCATACGAAGAAAAAAATATAAAATTTGAGGTTTTCCATTCAGGGGCGTGGTATCCGCCCACTTCCTCAGAACTGATATAAATAATATGGCACACTTCCGATTGCAGTAGAACAATGAAATTTGGTAGAACGGTAAGGCTCAAAGTGCATATAAAGGACTAAAAATTAAAATTGGGGTTTTCCATTTAGAAGGCGTGGTACCCGCCCACTTTCTCAGAATTGGTGTTGGTTGAATGGAGCACTTCCGACCGCTGTAAAACGATGAAATTTGGTAAGACGGTAGGGCTTAAATTGCATTCAAAGAAAAAAATATAATATTAGCGGTTTTCCATTCAGGGGCGTCGTATCCGCCCACTTCCTCAGAACTGATGTAAATTATACATGGCGCACTTCCAATTGCAGTAGAACAATGAAATTTGGTAGAACGGTAGGGATCAAACTGAATATAAAGGACCAACAATAAAAATTGAGGTTTTCCATTCAGGGGGTGTGGTATCCGCCCACTTTCTAAGCAAATGTTTAATTTATACAGAGTACTTCCGATGTATGTTAGTTTTAGGTATCTTGCCAGGACAAGAAGAAATAATTGAAGCGCAAATCAAAACAACCAATAACAAAAAGAAATGGCAATGGAGGATATAAACTAAGTTGATTTTAGTAGGTAGAGTCCTCCCTTCTATCTTTCCGCATTTTTCGAGATTTTGACATGGCAAAATATTAAAATCTTTGCAAAAAGTTCCTCTATACAAAAAAATTGGTGTAACAAGTCAGCCGTGAAAAGTACTGAGATCTAAAAGTACGCCAAGTTCTTACTTCATGAAGGTTTAATACGTAATATTTAAAGTAGAATAATATTGAAACAGCTACAACCTACAATGTAATAGAAACATTTTATTATTTAATGATTACTGATTAAAATTTGATGGACTTACTTGGGAATTTTTTTGTATTCCCAATTCGAAAGGTTTTAAAAACTTGACCAGTGAACCCACCAAATTTTAGTCAGTAAACTTTTCTCCACTAAGAAGATAGAATCCAAAACAGAGATTCATTCCCATCTCTTGAACACATTCCGAATGTTTTATTTACTTCCTTGTTTTATCGCTTTTATGCTCACTCGAGTTCTCGAAGTAGCCAGTCGCATTCCTCCCCTCAACCGGTTCAACAATGATACTTTTGATAATTTTGGCCGTACCGTCAAATATAGAGATTCGTTTTTTAGGCGCAGAACACGATTATGGAATAACTTACCCGGCACGGTTTTACCTTGCATTTTAGATTTGCAAACATCCAAAACCGGTGTTCATTGACACCTCCTCCTCCTTTCTCACCCCTAACTTCCCCATCGTTCGTGCTGTGTTGAACATTATAAAAGCCTCTTTTCACATAATATATACCTAAGAGCGCGTGTGAATTATAAAAAAAAAAATAGAGTTAAGAGGAGTTACGATTTCTGGAAGAGGGACGGATTGGAGAGATTAAAAATGAAATGAAATAATTTAAGGTGCTATAAAATTATTTCGTGCGTAGTCTACGAGTAGTTTCTGTGAAAATAAAATTGTGGTCACTATTATCTCAACTTTGTATGTACATACATATGTACATATACATATTATATTACTCAAAGCATATTTGCTTTTTCAATGATACGATGCGAGGCTGTCAAAAACGTAACTCATCAAACGGTTTATTTATGCGAATATTTAATTTATTTCAATAAACTATTCTTCTACTTTTGAGTTTATCATTCAAATCTGTTTTCGATTAAATTGCCGTTGGATATCGCCCCCTTAAAAACACAGATACTCCTAGGGCAGATTGTCACCCAGAGTTTGAAAAGTTTCCATAAAACTTGTAGCATTGCTGCCAACAAAAAATCCAATTTTCATCGAAATGAATTAATTTTGCTTTGTCGTCCCTCAATCAGTCTCCTTCTTTCTCTATACGTACCAACTTCTTCGATTTCGCTATGTAGGACATGCACTTTAAGCGATTGTAATTTTGAGGTCAATAGGGACAAAGACAAAAAATAACAAATACAGCACCAGTAAACTATACTAGCAATGCTCAGGATTGCCTAAGGTGTATATCTTTTCAAAAAACGAATCAACAGCAATTTCAGATCCAAGATAAATGAAACTCGATATAATAATAAAACGACTTAGACTTAGTGCATGGTATACATATGTATACCTATACGTAGATATATCAACGAAATCCAGATGACCAGATCCACGTCCTTCGCCTAGCTCGACTCACGTTCATTTGGAATTGCCATTTCCGCCATTGTTCTTTTTCGTTTTTAGAAAATTGACTTTGATTTGAATTTCAATTTTGTGTACATATCGAAAAAAAATTATAAAAACGAAAGCTCTCTCAATCCTTCACTCACATTGAGCATGGTACCATTCATCCAACCAACCAGCTCAGTTTAAACTCTGCCGATCCTTTTATTGAATTTGAGGTTTTCCTCGAATATTCCCTAATTGTTGTTTTAGTGTTGGGTATTTTTATTATGCACAAATACTTTTCAATTCAAAAGGAGAAGGAAAATAATTGCATTTGAAAGTTGGTCCTTTTTCAATTGAATCGAAAAGGACAAGGAGGGAATAATAGAGTACGAACGAAAAATAGAGAAACTTGCGAATTATTTTTCCACAGAATACTAAGTAAGTAAAACAAGCTGTTTCTTCTGCTTTTCCATTCATTTGCGTGCTGTCTAGAATAACTGGACCTTCTTTTGTGTAGCTTCTCTTACAAAAATAAGATTCCATCATGGACATAAATCAACCTCAGTACAGCAGCAGCAGAAGGATGAAAGAAAGCCAATTAATGTCAGGCAAATTTTGAATTTAATTACGTAATAGTATCCATGAGTAATTTTTTTTTCAGGGTTCTGTCCTTGTCGTCTTTATTTATTTATGTAGCTTTCCTCACCAATTTCTCCGATAACACCGAAAATGAGAGGGTTAGGTTGCAGCAGGATCTAGATTTGAGTATACGTGAATCAAAGCATAAATGTGTAAAAAAAAGAAGTATTCAAATCAACGGTACAAGTACAGGAGGTAGTAAGTCGAGAAATATTTTTATGCAAGGAAATTAGAAAAATCAGAGCCACTTTTGGAATTTTCAGCTTTCAGACAAAATTATCAGACAAACTTACTAACCTGATATTTTCAATGATAACTCCAAGGTATGAAGTAGTTACTTGTATTCCTGTATCTTATATAAGTACTCGTACGTATTTCCGGTATTCAAAGAAAGTTGGGTATCGCATGAATAGTATCGATTCCTACTTTGAATCGAATCAAAATTTAAAAAAAATCAATACCAATATAATATTTTTTTTTTATCTAGTATAGTGCAAAAAAAAAACAAACGAGTGAAGAACTATTTAAAAATGATTTTTAAAGGACACAATTCGTTCCAGAGAAGAAAAATAAAAGTTTAAATGGAATGCAAGTGTCAAATTCTTCAAAAGTATCTCTTGTCATTTTTTTTTATATCAGACAATTAGTGCATTGAATTTTTTAAAAAATATTTGAAAATGGGGCATATTCAAATGGAAGTGTCCACAGCACAATTATTTTAAACAAGTTTAAAAGTTAATTAATTTTTATTGTTATTAAAATGAAAGCTGATTCAAATTATCATCCATTAGAACTCACCGGATACTTGGCTAAGGCTTGCTAATACATCTTGATGAAACCCATTATAAAGATTTAAAGTCCTAGGCGCAAAATTTTAATTGAATTAGTACGATGCTAAAGCTGTTTTAGTATGATACTAGGTTGAAACAACGAATTTGCAAATTTAAATCGAATTTAGCATCATTGCTTCTTTACCCTTTTATTAAAGTTAAAATCATCGAATACCTACTTTATTTTTTTTTAGTATCGTACTAGCTTCATATGACTCTTTGACATTTGCAAACATCAAAAAAGGTTCGTGTACTTACTTACTTACTTTATTAAGAAAATTCTTTTAGTTCGATACTACGAGTAGTTAGAAAATGTTTAAAATTAAGAATGAGTTAGTAAACTACTATAAAGTTAGCAAATTGTTAAGTAGTATCATACTAATACCTTAATAATAGGCTGTTTAAAATTTTGCGTCCTAGATTCTTCCCGTAAAAAATTGGATAAAAAAAGAGTAGGTACAGAACGAGGACAATAGAAAAATATGACTTTTAATTTTTAAAAAGAGCACTATTTTTATTAAGGTACTTTATTGTTGCTTAAAATATAGGGTAACTCAACGAAAATTTTTATTTTGCTTTTTGTTCGTTAGGTATTCAACAAAAAAAGACAGGACAAAAAATTGGTAATATCGGATATGTAACGGGATTTTTTTCTATTTGTTACTTACTTTCTTACTTTCTCAATATGGAAATTTTTCGGTTTGTTGCAAGTAGTCCATCCCGAAACAAGTAGTCGCGTGGTTTTTCCAGTGTAAGTATTTTGTGTGGTTAATAACTGTTACAAGAATCCGTTTGTGTATTTTTTGTATTTCCTTTTTTTTTTAAATTTTGAAATGTGGTGTGGCATCTTTCCCATATTTCGGGGAGTGATACCACAATTTTTTTGAGAATACGCCGCACGTTAAATTTGCTTATCTATTTTTACTTGCGATATACATAGGTACTATAGGGTCAGTTCTGCATTTGGAAAAAAAATCGAACTCGAGATTTTGATCAAAGTTGACATTACGATGATAGCGAAGACGAAAAAAGTGGGTCCGACAATTCCGTCTGTCTGTCTGTATGTCTGTATGTCTGTATGTCTGTATGTCTGTATGTCTGTATGTCTGTATGTCTGTATGTCTGTATGTCTGTATGTCTGTACCTCGAACTACAGCCTAAACTACCGGACGTATTTTCTTCAAACTCGGTAGTTAAGGGTCTTCGGTGATTCCCTAGAGGAAAAATTGAAATTTTTTTTTTAGCTCTAAAACTAAGGGTACCCCCCATACACCCGTAATGCAAAATCTTATTTATCTCGAAAACGGCTCTAAC
This sequence comes from Chrysotoxum bicinctum, assembly GCA_911387755.1. Taxonomy (NCBI): domain Eukaryota; kingdom Metazoa; phylum Arthropoda; class Insecta; order Diptera; family Syrphidae; genus Chrysotoxum; species Chrysotoxum bicinctum. Next base: position 87,269,888 of record OU426990.1, on the reverse strand, counting down.
GATTTTGATAAAAAAAATTAAGTGTGATATTATGAACATGGACTATATTTTGGTGAAAAAAAAATTTGGGGGGAAATGTTATTAGCGGTACCTGTCATATAACGGTTTTTTTGATTTTCGAATTTCTCACCAACGGCTCTAACGATTTTAACCAAAATTTTTATGCAAGAGCTGCTTTGCATTTGAAAAAATATGAACTAAAATTTTTTTCGAAAAAATAGTTTTTGGATTTTTAAAAAAATAATACAATTTTTTTTTTGAAAATTCAATATCTTGAAAACCAATACACGATTAAATTTTTAAATTACGTTTTTAAATGTATTTTATTAAATACTAACAATTTGCATATCAATTTTTTTTATAAAAATTTTAAGGAAAATTTAGTACACAAAAAACATGTTTCAGTGTGTCTGTATGTCTGTACCTCTCACTACAGCCTAAACCACTGGACCTATTTCTTTCAATCTCGGTAGTTAAGGGTCTTCCCTAGAGGAGAAATTGATTTTTTTTTTAGCTCCAAAACTAAGGGTACCCCCCATACACCCGTAATCCAAAATCTTATTTATCTCGAAAACGGCTCTAACGATTTTGATAAAAAAAATTAAGTGTGATATTATGGACATGGACTACATTTTGGTCAAAAAAAATGTTGGGGTAAAATGTTATTAGGGGTACCTGCCATAGACCCGTTTTTTTGATTTTCGACTTTCTCATTAACGGCTCTAAGGATTTTAACCCAAAATTTTTAGCAGGAGCCCCCTTAAGTTTAAAATAATATTGTATATAAAAATATTAGAAAAAATATTTATTGGGTTTAAAAAAAAAAAAAAAATTTTTAAATCAATATCTTCAAAACCTATGAACGATTATTTTTTGAAATTATTTCCTAAAACCAATATAATTAAATAAAATTCGCATCCCAGATTTTTTTCTTGAAAAATTTTAGAGAAATTTCTTATATAAAAAATTTATTTAATAATAAAACGATTTTTTAAGGTTTATTTGCATAAATTCATACTTTTCCGGAAACCAGACGGCAATTTTATGCATTTGAACATTATTATCTCAATAAATCCATGTTTTATATTTATAAAATGTATCTTAAATTCCAAAGTACTTTTACATAAGAGCAAGTTCGTGCGATCCAGTCGTGCATTTTATTTTGTAAAGGAATACTAAGCTTCGTTAAGCCCCGTTAAAATATTCGTAAGACGAAAGCGGCGCTGGAAGAAGCCCAAAAAATATTGAGGAGGCGATATCTTTAAACACACCATCAAGCAGTAAGCTATATCAGTCACCATTACTTAAACCAACACATGACGACAGTACAGGGGATATATGGACCAGATTGGAGAAGGAACTTCTTAAGCAAAGTAAGTCGATTACATCTTCTCTTAGTTTAAAAATTTCGGAGTCCGAACAGAGGTTATCAAAAAAAAATGATGACGAAATCGCAACTCTTAAATACTCAATTGATGACATGATCAAGAGAGTTGAAATAATTGAAACACAGTTGAGTGCCATAGACATTATAAAACGCGAAAATGACCAAACTAAAACAACAATTAAACCAATACAGTGAAACCATTAATAAAATTTTAACACGCTTTGAACAAACTCAAGAAAAATACCCACAAAAAGAAATAAGTAGCGACGAGCTGCTTCAAGGTGTTCCTTGTTTACCCAACGAAAATTTAAAATTGATGTTTAATCATATGTGTGTACATGTTGCTGGTTTTCAACCGCCTTCGCTTAAAAGCATTTTCCATTTAAAAACACAAAACAGTAAAAAATCGCTCTCTATTACAAACTGCAATCAAATTCAAAAGAGAACACAAATTACGAGTATTTTCCGTTTTTACAATGCGTGGACTTGTCCATATTAAAAAAAAAAATAATGAGAAACCAATCTTAATTACTAATGCTGAGGATTTGGCTGCTGCTGCTGGTCTGGCGACAACAAATGAAGCTGATTGCGAAGATTAAGTAGAGAAAACGATAATCATCATTTGTCTTCTTCAACAAATATTTTTTTTCAAATCCTGTTTTGCTTTTAAATTTTTTCTTTTTTTTTATATTATTTAATTTATTAATTTTGCTTTACTTTTCTTATAAATTATTGTAATGCATTTAATAATGAAAGTTCCCTTTGTCTTTTTTAAGCTTTTTAATTATTTATTTTTATTTATCTTTGAGTTCGAGCTGCATGGGCCACAACCCCACCAACATTTTTTTTGTTTGATGCAACTTTAGTCTTTGTTTCATTCCATTATACGTACATGAACGCAGCCACCAAATTGTTTCATTTTGATTTTGTTTTTTGAGTGATCGAGTATCGTTTCGATCTCACTTCATACCCGGTGACCATACCTAAGTAACCGCCACAAAAATTATTTCCTTTTCCACCAAAACCATCGTCACGTGAAGATCTTACTCCGTCACACATATAAAGAAGAAATTGATCGCGACCACAGCATCCAAGAAAAGAATTTGTTTCACAAATATTTAATTTATTATATACCTATTATCTAAATTAAAAGTTCTGTAATTAATTTCGCATTGAAGCGAAACAGAGCTTGGTAAGCTCCAGAGTGTGGACCTAAATAAGTAAGACATTTTTAGAATCTAATTTTATTGAATTTGAGTTTTATTTATTGTACAAAATTTTATGCTAGGCATAGGATTATTAATTCCCTTTGTGCTTCGTGCTCACGGGCTGACGTAAGCCAATCCTAAAAGACCAAATCTTAGACTTTACTCGTACTTCTTATAAGCGAAATACTAAAGATCGAATCTGGTAGGGTAATCTTTATAAAAAAAGTCACCTTTATATTTTTCTGATTTGGTTTTTTTACTACATATGTGCTAACTTAGGAACAAGTGACATTCGAACGCACATTTCCCAAGTTCGAAAATACCTGCTGACTGGTACTTTGAGAGTGTCGCCAAGGCCACGTGTGTCGTCGTCGTGCACGGCCAGCCAGCGAGCACTATAGGGATCGCAAGGGTACTTTTGGATCCACACTTATGTCCTGTCCAACTAAGGCCAGCTTAAACATACCTTTTATTTAATTTTCTAACAGCTTTATGACAAATTCAATTTTTACAATCGATTTTTCTAAATGTAGATTTTTTTTTAAAGTATCATTATTTAGATACTAGATATTATTAGAATTAAGAATTTGAATGAACTATGTCCAGAGTTGGTTTTATTTTTTTTCGATGAAAAGCATAGAACAATAACGTAATCAAGAAAAATATGAATTGGTCACTGAGGCGTATACGCGTTTTTTTTTATTTCGTCAGTTTTATTAAATATATAGTTCGTTTATTCATTTACCTGAGTTCATAAATGAAATCTAAATGTACTATTAATATTATACTATTTGAGTTTTAAATAAATATTATGACTTATAATGATGGATGAAATTATTAGAGTGTTGCTGTCATACACAATGATGAGTGTTTGAGTTTCTTAAGTGAGCTTAGAGAAGTGGAATGCTGAAGGGTAGTTTCGACGGTGGAGGGATAAGTCAGGCTAAAATTTTACCTTGACTTCAATATAGGGGTTATCGTGAGTGAATCTAGAGTGATGCAGTAACCATGGAGTTTTTGCCTAGTGCAATAAACAGTGGGAGGGTTACACTCAGGAACTAAACTAATCTTAAGTTCCCAAAAGGAGGGTTATTTATTAGATAAGACAGGTGATTTTTAGTGGTTTTTAGTTTTTCTTTTATTTTTGTTAATTTATTCAGGCACGTCTAAAGGTAAACGGCAGTCCAGTGGCGTGTGCAAGATCCCACCCCTCCGACGAGCAAGCCTAATGGCCATCGCTAGCGTGCCTAACCGCACTCTGCCGACTGGACAACCTAAGCCACCTTTCTTTGGGTAAAGTTGTGGTCCTGTGCATCAATGAAACTCATTTAAAGAGCATAACATCGCATAAAGTGGTTTAGGAACAGCGGTTCCGATACAGAGCCTTCGTTTTTTGTCAGGTCGAGTTTTTCTATCGATGATACATTCTATGTCACTTGTGTGAAGGTGAAGGTATGCTTTATTAGCAGCCAATTGTTTTTAGTTTCTATTAATGGTTGGCCCTAATATAGTAAGCAATAATGAGAACTCCACAACTGTTGGTAATAATGATATCTCATGCAGTATGATTAATATTTTGTGTAGTCAGCGTACTGGTCTTCAGGTGTTTTGTATTAATGCACAGAGTTTACTACCGAAAATCGATGAATTTAGGTATTCGTTTGCAGATTCTAAGGTCGATGTTGTATATGTGACTAAAACATGGTTTCGCCCAGAAATAAATGACTGTTTGTGTGATTTAAGAGGTTTCAAACTGTTTAGACGGGAAAGAGTGGGTAGAATTGGGGGTGGAGTAGCTATTTATGTACGCTATAGACTAAAGTCAGAATTCGTATGTGAATCTGCACCTAGTGATGATGTCAAATTCGTCTTTGCTAAAATTACTGGCAAGGACAACAAAATTGTATTAGGCTGCGCATACAGACCTAACAAATATGTAAATACTACATCATTATTAACTAAGTTAGATGAGTTGACAAATGTATCACCATATATTATAGTAGGAGGGGACTTCAATAGCAATTTGATTTTAGAATCCACACTCGCTGATGACTTGAAAGATCTCAGTTTGTATCCAGTTAATACATCAACTCCGACACAAGGAATCAAGTACCTTGCTTGATGTATTTTTTGTAAGCCACTTAAATAAAGTTTTTCAGTTTGATCAACTATCTGCACCGTGTTTCTTACATCACGACCTTTTGCAAATTACCATTACATCTTTAGGGATTTTAAAAACATTAATTACAATCGCTTAGAACATGATCTAAAATCCATTGATTTTTCTCAAGTCACAAGAATGCTATCTGTTGATGACCAAGTTTAATCCATTCAGATAATTTAAATTTTCTTTTTGATGTTCACGTTCCTATCAAAACAAAAAATTTTAGGTACAAGGACCATCCATGGTTTACTAACAATATAAAAATGTTGATTACTCAACGCAATATGGCGTATAAAACATGGAAACGTTTTAGACTGCAAATATTTTGGAAAACTTATACCAACCTAAGAAATAAAGTTGTGTTTGAGATCAGAGAATCAAAAAAAAAACGCTATTACTCTTCTCAATTAAATCCCTCTCTTGCTGGTCATAAGCTTTGGAAAAATCTAAGGGATATAGGTGTTGGAAAACATATTAATAATTCAGATAATAATATTAACTGTGATCAACTGAATGAAAAGTTTATATCTCCCTCATCGTTCAAACAAAACCATAGCTCTTTCTTCTTAAATTTGGAAACTAACAGCCTGTCTTCTAATGGTTTTAGTTTTTCTAACGTGACTGAAGAGGATGTTCTTACGTTCTGACTATCTATAAAATCTAATTCAGTGGGTTTTGATGAGATTCATCCGGTGTTTTTAAAGGCAACTCTTCCCTTCACTTTGAAACCCATTACCCACCTCTTAAATACTGTTTTAACGACTGGAGTGTTTCCTGCCAAAAAATCGTAACGAGTACCGAAAAATAGCTATTTTACCATATTTATCGAAAGTTCTTGAGAAAATCATAAACAAACAGATTACACTCTACTTAGATCAAAATGACATGCTATGTCCAAATCAATCTGGATTTCGTCCAGGTCACAGCTGCACGACGGCTCTTATAAACGTTGTCGAAGAAATAAGAGGGAGTGTTGACAACAACTGTATTACTTTCCTCATACTCCTAGACTTCTCGAAGGCATTTGACACCGTCGATCACCATACCGTATGCACTAAATTAAGGGATAAATTCCAGTTTGTTTCATCTTCAGTGAAACTTATTTCTTCGTATTTATCTTCAAGGTATCAAACAGTGGTTGCTAACACTCAAACGTCATCCTTTCTACCACTAGGCCGTGGTGTCCCTCAAGGATCAATTTTAGGACCTCTTCTATTTTCAATGTATATAAATGAACCCCGTCTCTAGGTTTCAATTCGTCCTTTTATATGTATGCTGACGACGTTCAGCTTCGATATAGCTGTCCTCTTGGTTTAATTGAAAATGGAGCTTGGGAGATAAATGAAGACTTAAATAAGGTTCAACTTTGGTCACAATTAAATGGACTATGCTTAAATCCAAGCAAGACCAAATGTTTGATTATTTCCAGAAATCAATTAGATACAGTTTATTTTCCTTCATTACTGCTCAACAACATTCCCATTCGGTTTGTCGAATCAGCAAAAAACCTAGGAGTAGTATTCAACAGAACCCTTACCTGGACAAACCACATAAATATGATTATCGGAAGATTGTATGGAGGCTTAAGAATGTTATGGACCACTCAAAAAATTACTCCAATTAAAACAAGAATGATACTAGCCAAATCACTTCTCATTCCCTTATTACTATATGGTTGTGAAATTTTTAGTAACTTTGATTTCAGGGACAAAAGGAATCTTAACGTTGTCTATAATAGTGGGCCAAGGTATGTTTTCGGTCTGCGCAGGTATGACCATATTTCCGCATACTGTAAAATTATACATGGTGCCTCTCTTGATAATTTATTTGCTTTAAGAACACTAATAATGCTTAATAGTATTCTGCAAGCAAGAAAACCACAATACCTTTACAACAAAATTCAGTTTCCGATCTTAACTAAAACCTTTGATCTAACTCCATTACCCTACTATTACCTTGTTTCTAGTCGTCAAGTTTTTGTACACGCAATTCGGTTGTGGAAATCCTTACCCCTGGTCATAAGGATGATGGGATGTAGCACTCGGTTCAAGACGAGACTAAGGCAATATTTTGAGGCTCTTCGATAATTAATACTTTTAGCTTATTTGATTATTTTTGTTCTTTAAATCTTCTTTATTAAAAGCAACTATTTTCTTTCCTTTTTTATTTTTTTGCTCTTAAATCAGAACAAAATCTTCCAGTTTCTTATTCTTTTCTTTTAATTATCAGCTTCTCTTTTGTTTAAACTTTTTATCATTCAATTTTATATGTGTACATAAATAGTAGATATACTATTACTGAACTTTGCACTAGTTTAAAAGATGTTGTATCTTAATGTGTAAGGAATTGCTATTAATAAATGAAATGAAATGAAATGAAATGAAATTATGTCTTTTCGAAACGTGGAAAAACTTATTTTCAAACCAAAAAAATTATAAGATTGGATCCAATGTACAAAATGTCGAAAATGGCTGCATGACAATTGTACACGGTTCAAAAAACTACAATACATCCTTTGCACAGACTGTGGACAAGATCAAGAACGAAAGAAACATTTTTCACAGTCAAATTAAATCTTTAATTTCAATAAATTTACTATGCGGCGTCTCTCCCACACATGCAGAGAGAGATGGTACACTTAATATATTTTATATGTAAGTATAACATATTAAACTAAATTCAGACTTCAGACTTGTATAAAAATAGTAATTAAATATAACTATTAGTAAATTTTCCATCAACGAACTTATATTTTTGTATGAATTTTATCAATTCAAAAGGTGGCTCATAAACATCTTTACTTTTACTGTACCCAAGTGATCTCGAAAACATTAAATTTTACACATTGCTTACGTTTAAACGATGTCTAAACATTTTTTATGTAATACAGAGTGATCAGTGCTAACTTTAAATAAGTTGGTTAAGAATTTTTTCAAAGAGAAGTAGATTCTAAAAAAGAGAAGTAGATTGAATTTTGCTCTCAAAATCGAAGTAGATTTACTTCGATCGAAGTAAAGGCCAAACCCTGCAACAGATCATTTATAAAAATGAGAAAAAGAGTGGGAGACAAATGGAGCTCTGGAAAACACCAGCATTTATTTTGTGAAGACTTGAAACCGCCTAATACAACATGTGTTGAACGATCTAGAAGGTGATTTCCAGTCCAAAGAGCCTGGTACCAAACCCTATCAAATGCTTTAGATTTATCAGGCGTAATAATCTTAGTTTCTCTTAAGCAATGTAAAAATCTGTTGCACTCTTCGGTGAGATATGCCATATGCCATCATATCACCAGTGGAACGATTGATGCTAAAATCGTAAATTGCTTTCGATCTTCGAGATATTTCTTGAGCTGATGATTTATCAGCGATTCCATGACCTTGGAAAGAAGGGACGTAAGTGCAATTGGTCGATTGGAGGCAGGGTAGCCTATTTTAGGAACAGCCTGTATTAATACTGTTTTCCATTTAGGGGAAGACTCCAGAACTGTAGGAGCGATGGAAAATCTTGCGCAATGGTTTTGCCAGCGTTGAAGAGCACCTCTTCAGAAGAATGGGGGTATATTATCAGGACCAGCGGATTTCTTTATATCAAGATCTCGAAGGGCTCTTGCAACTGTAGTGCAGAAATATACCTGTCCCATTGAATGATTTATGTTCTCAAGTACAGGAGGGGAAATGTTGTTATTAGGCAACGTATAGCAAAATCAGCTGCCTTATCTGAAGAGCTAGTTATTGTGTACACTGTGTTTCACCAAGTGCCAAAACAGCTGATCTGTACTTAACTGAATGGGCGTACACGTCCTTCGCACAATTCCTTCTTAGGCCATGAACACAAAAATCAGATATCATTTCAAAAATCACAAACACTCAAATCACAACAAAATGGATTAATAATCAGAATACAAAACGTTCTTGGTGTTATGCCCATAGAACATCTGCATCTCAAATCAATCAAGGCATACAAATACAATTGAACTATACATACATCCATTTGGGAAAGCAAGTCGATGAGTGGGAGATGGAGAGAGCGTGTCGTTAGCATGTTAGCGTGTGGTTGCATTACCATGCATAAGTGTGTCGTCCTTTAAAGTTCTCACAGGTATTCCGTAGTTTAACAGCCCGATTCTCCCCAAAGTCAGTGATGCCTCACAAGTCACAAGAAGAGGTGAAATTGATTTTGTGACTTTTTCGAATTCTGCCGCTCAGTCACAACTTGTGAGAGTCACAAAAACAATCGAAACTGTGATCTCCTTCAGAGGAGGTCACAACTCATAAATTTTCAATGTTTCTTGGATTGGCATTCAGTATAGTTTATAAGAAAATTTTCTAGATTTGTGAATAATTGTGAGTACACAAAAATGGATGTGGACTTTGTTCTAGTGAATATTAATGCTGATCTTTCCTACGAAAATGAAAAGTAACATTTTTACATAAACAATTTTTTTTTTTAAGAAACTAATCCTATCAAGAAGTTTGCAGCGCCGACGGCTTTTAAATACTTTGAGAGATACAAATGATCCATTCGCTTTCCAAAACAATACATTTATAAAGTAACTTATTCGTTTTGAATAATCAGCTATTCAAATAATGACACTTAAAAATCTCACCATGCTGTGGTGAGTTTCGTTGTGAGTTTTCTTGTGACGATTAGGGGGAGAATACCAAAAGGTTATCGAGTCACAACAATCCTCACAAGGAATAGTCACAAGAGCTTGTGACTTGCGACTCCTCACAAGGGGGAGAATCGGGCTGTAAATTATAAATCGCCGCAAATGAGAGTAAAAAACGCGAAGGGCTACAGTCTGCCGATTCCAAATGACTGAAAACAATATTTAATTTACCATTTCCCAAAACGCCAAGCGGTAAGATAATAGGCGCGTTTTTTTTAAGTTGAAAAGCAATACGACAACACTCAACATACTCATCTTCTTAAAATGTGTTCTCAAAAGCTTCAAATCCCAAAAGCCCCTTAATAAAAACCACTGAAAAAGCTCCTTGCTTGCAACTGAGAATGATAATGGTAAGTCTGTTTTGATGTAGATTAAGAGCGCACGATCGTATTGAGTGTGAGTCATTGAGTGACACTTGACACTCTTGACAGTATCTCATCAGCAGTGGGATACGACGGTCGTGTTGGGGTGTACAACTGCTTGCAAAGAATTACAACAACAATTCCTTAAGAAAAGTCAGTGGCTTGCTCTTTTCTTAGTGGCATTTTTCCTAACGCATTGTAGTAAGGGTGCATCGGGCGCCACTGCTTTAGAAAAAGCTCTCCCATAAGGCCTGTACTGACAATTTTTGTTGAACAGAGTATAAATGCTTTTGTGTATTATTTTGTGTTGTTGTTGTTTTTATGTAATAATTACACGACGCGGAACTTTGTACATTCCCGACCGCTTGAAACGAGCGGTGGATCTACTTCTACACTATACTCTGTTCAATTTATATTTGCAGTACAGGCCTTATGGGAGAGCTTTTTCAGAAACATTGGTGCCTGCTGCTGCACGGCAGCTTAATTTAAGAAATTGCCACTGAAATAAGAAAGAGAATCAGTGAGTTACATTAAAATTGTTTGTGTAATCTTCTTTGAGCTCACGTACAACCCTCCATGATCTATCTGCTCCATGGGTGGAATGAAAGGAGATTAAGGAGACTGATCGCCAATTTGCAACCAACCCTTTTTGTGTTTATTAAACAAAGAACACTGAATCAGAGTTTCCATTGCCAAGTTGATGGAAATTCATATGGCATTTTCTTTGGTTTGTGCTATGTAACTTTCAGGATTTAAGCTTTTTCGAGCTTTTGGTAGCAAATATTTTTTTAAGATTTGCGGCAACTTTAATGCTCACCACGGCAATCTTGTAAGCAGGCGCGGATCCAGGATTTCGTTCAGGGGGGGGCAATTTTCCTGATATTTTGCTTAACTTAAAAAAAATGGTCCATCGAATACTTACACTTTTTTAATGATTCTCTGCATTTCTGTCTTAAAATATTTAAAAGGTATAAACACAATCGAATATAAAAATAACAAATTATTTAATTGAATTAAGAAAAACATGTGCAGGTACATAATAAAGTTCGTGTATAAATAACTATAAAATAGTAAATCAAACATCTTCGTTTACATTACTTAAGCCTCTTTCAATAATGCTCTGTATGCATGTCTTAAAGTATTAAATAGGAACTTGTACGTATTAAAAAAATAAATAAATTAATTAATTTAAATGAAGGAATGATAGTGTTGTACATGATATACATAGTTCTTAAATACCTATAATTCTAATCTTTTTATATGGCCGGTTTTTGAAAACCTAGTAATAACTTTCTCAACATCGATCGGGATTTGCTTATGGATGTGCATGAGTGCCACACCGCGGAGGCTGTTTTCAGCCATTGTTGATCTTAAATATGTTTTAAGGCGCCGCAACGAAGAAAAAGACCTTTCTGCCTTTCTGCGTTGCAAGAATAAGAAGGAAACTATGTATAATACAAAACACATCCTTATTGCATTTATCAATTAAATCCAGGGCAGTGTCAGGAAGCTTGTTCTTCTGCTCATTTTCTCTTACCCATTTTTCGCGCCACATCACCAGCTCATCTTTGAGCAAAAAAAGGGCAACATTTATATTTAAGTTTCCAAAGCGATCCAATAGGGACCTAACGGTGGTATCAAATTCATCAGTATTATATTTGATTATATTTTCCGGGATGAAAATCGTGAGCTGAAACACATCTAATGTTTCAGGTTGAAACCTTTCACGCAAATCAGTTAGGACAAAGTCGAGTACAGGTGCATATAAAGACATTCTGAAGTATTCTTCAGCTGAATTTGTGTCAAAATTGGCTCGGTAGATTTGCCGTCCACCATGACGTGGGATACGAGGAATCTTCAACTCAACATTCAATTGATCACCTAAATTTTTTGCTCTCTGCCAGATATTTTTGAAATTAGTATCTATGTTCTACCGGTGACTGGTATGGTCAAGAGATTTCGTTTGTAGCAATTTGCTCAAAGACTGTGATAAAGACAACACATCACTTCACAATACTGAGAGAATAAACTGGGTATTGCATAAGCTTGTTACATACGAGGAAGCTTTGCTGGCTGTACTTGGGTCACGCCACTGCGAAATCGTTTCCAATGTCTCCACAATCTTGGCTAGGTCTAAGGAAAACTGGAGTACACCTTCATGCCGGTCTACCCACCTAGTCTCACAAAGTGATGTGAGTGCACACCCCAAGGTGCTCATGAGGACAGTTTTTCGCTTTGGGTGCGATTTGAAGAACATTATTACCTCTTTCATGATTGTCACAGCGTCTCGAATGGCAGGTACTTTCGAATTTCGAGAAATAGAGTTGTTAAGCTCGTGACTGTAGCATGGAGCCTTCACAGCATTTTTCGCTTCCTTTTGAATCACCGTCACAGCACCTCGAGCTTCTGAAAGCATAACAGCACACCCATCTGTCCCTATTCCCACACATGATTCAAGAGGAAGTTTGAGCTTCTTTTTTAGCTGGAACAAGATAATTTGCCCTATAGCTTTGCCAGTTAAGGACAAGTCATTTGATGTAGAACTTCCCTCCAACTTCTCTTCGGCAGATAATATTTTTCCGGTTTCTCTCCAGTTTTCCTCATCTGACTCGTATTCTTCGTCAGTTCTGGAACAAGTCAGTTCCTCAAATACTTCTACGAAAGTTACAAAATCCTCACGAATATGACCTTCATGAAAATATCGTAAGATTACACTCAGCTGGGAAAGATGAGATACATCCGTTGTCTCATCGAAAAGTATGGAATAGTAACGTGAGGCCCGAACGTTACTCAAAATTTGATCGAAAACCTCATTCCCACAGCATGAAATAATAAGTTCTGTGTTGTTTTGCTTATGTATGTAGCATTAGAAGAGGCTGACTGCAAATGTTGTTCTAATTTTTTTGTCTCCAGCATATACTCGAAGCCTTAAGAGTTCCCTAAAATTTCCTTCGTTCACGGTCACGTCAGATTGGTTTGAATCAACTGTGTTTCTAAGTATAGCTCCATCATCTCTATGACCACGAAATGCCAAATTTTGCCGTCCAAGGAAGATGATGGTTTCTACTATGGGACGAAGGCGTTTCCTGTTTTCTTCTACCTTTTTAAGACGCTGTTGGTTTACACGGTTGACTATTTCCAGGTTTGGGTTTATTATAAGTGTGAAGAAACTCAGTTCCGTCCTCAACAGCTCACTTGTGGTAAATGTTATTAGCATGATTTTCCAAGTCTCCCTTTTGTCCAGAAATGACTTTAAAGTTTATTAAGGGTTTTTTCACAAGGCTTTGTATAGGCACGGTTTTTTGACCACCTCCAACACTTCCAGTGACAAAGAAAGGGCGGTATTTAAAAAACAAACCCTGTTTTGATGGTGGAAATACAAGCCAAGAATATTTGCTGAGATTATTTCTGGCTAAAATACCTTTTGACCACCTTACCTGTTACCTTTGAGCAAGTGCGAAGAAAATGGAAACTTGTAGTCCTCTTTTGGATGCCAAGGATTTGATAGAAGCTGATGTTTCGTGAAGTCATCAATTTGTTTATTCAAAAAATTTCCAATATCATAGGGGCATCGGACCGATAACAAGACATAGACTCAGAAACCGGGGGAAAAACAGGTGTAACTCTCGCACTAATTGAGCTTTCACTTCTCTCTGTGCATTTAGGAGAACGGTGAGAAGATTGAGCAACAGGATCAACATTATTACTTTTATCCACTTTAGAATCAGAAGTTTCAGTAAAAGATAAAACTGGTCTCTTATTGATCGGTTAGAAAAATGAGTCAATGCTTCTTGTATTTGAATCGCGCTTTTTTGATGGACCTGGTCGGTGATCTCCCTATAAACAATGTAAACTTGCGTTAATATGAGTGGATATATTATGTGTACCACCCAACAAAAACGATAAAAAAGTAGACGAGAAAGAGCCAGTATCAAAACGGCAGAGCCAATCATTTTGAGATAATGGGGCCTTTTTGGATTACATCTAGAACGATAGATACAAGAATTTTTCTATTATGCATATCATTTAATACTTTCAAAAATAAATACCATTTTGTTTTAATATCTACGATGCACGGCTCAAGAGATATTTAATAAAGCGTTTTTCCTATCTTAGATCATATAAAATTAGATTTTTCTTAAGCAAAATCATCATCTTTTTGATATAAGGAAAATTCATTCAAAATAAAGGTACCTATACATAAATAACATGAAAAGTGAAAAGTGATGCGTAAGCGTTTGCGTGTTGGTTGTTATAGGTTAAGGCTAGGATTGAAAAAAAATTTACTTTATAATTGTGAAACGAAGAATAGCCGGAATTGTCCAGGGGGGGGCAATTGCACCCATTGCCCTCCCCCTGTATCCGCGCCTGCTTGTAAGAGCTTTAAATTAAGGATAGTTTATTGAAATCCATAATGGTCAGACTGAAAGGCAAATATCCTATCTTCCCTGAACAGAGTATAGCTTAAAACGAACATGTGTAATGTATGATATTATTGAGAACACGCAGACAATTTTATTCTTATAAGTTTGTGGTATTTTTATAATTTTGTGATATTTTTATAATTTTGTGATAGTTTCATAGTTTTGTGAACTTTATTCTAAATTCGGAGCAAAATAAATGTGTTGTTGTTAAGCCTCAGCTTACTTAAAACCATACAACTACAACATACTCAATACAATTGTCATAAAAGCTTTCAATTTTGAACTTATATGACTTACCAACAATCCTTGTTTATATCGACAATACGATTGATGCACTCATTCGTATCGACCGACCGACCGATCAAAGGGACACAAACAAAATGGCAAAAATAAAAAAGAAGTTAAAAAAAAAATCTAATTGAAGGACATTGTTTCCGGTTTCACTTGTTCGTTCGTGATTCTTCACTTTGTTAATGCCACAATGAATTGCGAATCAAATTTGAATTGGTTCGTTGGATGTTGAAGTGCTTTTTTTTATTTATGTCAGTGAAATCGCATTTCTCTATTGGACTCTTTTGATTTTCAAAAACATGGTGAAGGAGAATACACACAGAAACACAATGTACCTCGTATACTATACAGTAGTACAAGAATTGATTAATTGACTGGCTAGGGATTTTAAGAGGAAAAAGGAGGTCGTTGATTTGAATCCTTCATTTATTGCTATGATTCCCATCTTTTTGTGGGTCGTTTTGAATATGTGCATTTTCCTTAAACATATGTATTACGAAGACATAAAGATATACATACATATGCATATAATGAATGTGCAATTTAATTTAATTTTAATTAAAGGCTTAAATGCTACTCTGATAAAAAACAATTTTTCGAATGAACACGAAGTGTACAAGATGGAAACAATCTAAGGCTTAAATCTCAAACTAATGACCTGTCTGTTTTGGAAATAGCCCAAACCCATTCTTATTCTTATTTTTTTAAATCTGGTTCGTCATAACAATATTAGCAATTTATTTCATTGTGGGTTGGTTCAAAACAAATCATAAACATGGAGAAAATCGATTCAAAATGGAAAACGTTGGCGAGACATTCGTGGGAGATTCGCAAAAATACGCCGTCTTGTTGGAAACCCAGCTCGGATAAATAGATGTTTTTGACCTCCGACCACAGAAAGTCGGACGGTACCAGTCAGAGTCTTCTTCCTCAGTTTTAAAGCAGAAAAAGTCCGATACCAATCTTTGTAGATGAATTGATGATTAATTGAACACTTGTGTATTTTATTCTCCAATATCCGCCTAGCCGAAAATCGGCCTAGTACAAGAGGATGAT
This sequence comes from Chrysotoxum bicinctum, assembly GCA_911387755.1. Taxonomy (NCBI): domain Eukaryota; kingdom Metazoa; phylum Arthropoda; class Insecta; order Diptera; family Syrphidae; genus Chrysotoxum; species Chrysotoxum bicinctum. Next base: position 87,254,324 of record OU426990.1, on the reverse strand, counting down.
TTTTGGCCTGATCTCCGGAACATTTCCAACGCACTTTTCTTGGCGTGGTTGCGAGTGAATGTGCAAATCATCTAAAAGTCGAGATTTCAGGAAATGACCTCAGATAAAAAAAATAATTTATTTTGGTGGTTTTAAAAATGAAATCTCGCTGAGACCAAAAAAAATACAAGAAAATTCTTCTTTTTTTTTTTTGTTGCAAGGTAAACCAAATTAGTTTTCATTTTATGCAATTTTAAAATAACTCACCAAAAAGGGTTTTTTTAATAGGAGTAAATAGTTTAAGAGAAAGAACCTTTGAACAAAACTTTACATTGAAGAAACGTGACAAAAATTCTTCAAAGCCAACCGTGAATAAAAAGTCTATACAAATATCTATAGTGTAATGTATTTTTGTGAGGGATGGGTTGAGGGAGTAATGTGGGGCTTGACCTTGTTGAGACCTGGTGACAAATAGGCTAACAGTTCAACCCAACTGACTTTTCTATGAAGAACTATGAAGAGCTCCCAAGGCTGATACTGATACCCTGTCAATTTAATAACATGATAAAAAAACAACAAAATTATTGTCTCAAGTTCAGCCTCAAAACTCGCGACCAGAACTTCCAAAGAGCATGGCTAGCAGATTCACATGATCAAGTGTGTATCCTCTTCAAACTTTTAGTTAAATATAAGTTACCGTTTCAATTTTCCGTCGTTGAACTAGGAACATGTTGAGTTGATTCTATATCTTCTTTATTTATCGACATTTGATTGAGAAAACTACCTGCAAAAATACAGCAGATATGGGAAAAAAAGCTTGGCAGAAAACAAGCACCCTAGGAGTTGTCGCTTTCCATGAATTCACTTCATTGGACGCTGCTAGCATTGTTGGATTCTAAATCTGAAGCATCTCCAACCGCGGAGGCTGTCGAGTTTAATATGTGTTCAATATTTTCACTTGCCTAAAAGGGATGGACCACAAAAACGCAAAGTTTTCATGTTTAGTTTAATCCCTCTTACTGTGATGTGAGAGCTTCTCTAGAAATCAGATTGACAGGGGATGAACAAGCAAGTTTGCTGTTTGAGACTAAAACCCAAGGAAGCGTGACTGTCGAAACATATGGATTTCTTTGTTTTCAAACATTCTTGCGACGACAACGTTATAAGGTTTTTGTAGCGCATGTTCTGCAAACTTCTCAGCGAGAAAGACTCAGGAGCGATATCGGTTTGGCGAAAAGAAGATGAATTTTACAGTCATACACAATGTCAATGTGACAACAAATTTAAACTAAGTAGTGGGCAAACTCTAAAAACTTATATCTTTCCAAAATTTTGCTAAGCAAACAGGTCCGAAATGCAAATCCATAAATTCCTAAGATATCTATACTATTATATAAAAGCGAAACCATTTTAAAGTTTGTAACGCACGATCTCAGAAAGTAGTCAACCGATTTATTTAAAATAAATTTTATTATTTTCTATATTGTTATGAGAGTGTTTATGTCTATAATTTTTTTTCATTAACAATTTGTCAAACTTAAATATTATTAATTTTACATTTTTTGTCCATTTTTTTTCATTAGTTGACTTATACAACCACTCATATCTTAAAACCTATACAATAATCGACAAAGATTAGCATTGCTTCATAAAGTCAATACTATTGCGCAAATTTTAAGCCCAAAATCACTTCTTAGTTAAACATACAACCTGAGAAATAAATAAAAACAAATTATAAAATTATAAACTTTTTGAATTTTTTTTATCCAGGAATTAGATTTCATCACAATCGCAAGGTCGCTGCTTTGTTTCATTTCATTATCATTCCAACATTTTTAGTTTTCTTTTCTTCCCATGCTCTCTCTCTCTTAATATCTGTTCCATTCAATAGTTACGTTTTTTCTCTTACCTACCTACCTATGTACATATTCAATTTTTCTGTATTCGAACTAGAGCCTATGCCACTGGAGCTATTTTCTTCAAACTCGGTACTTAAGGGTCTTCGGTGATTCCCTAGATGAGAAATTTAATTTTTTTTAGCTCTAAAACTAACGGTACCTCCCATGCACCCGTAATGCATAATCTTATTTATCTCGAAAACGGCTCTAACGATTTTAATAAAAAAAATTATGTGTTATATTATTTTGGTCAAACAAAATTTTGGGGCAAAATGTTATTAACGGTACCTGTCATAGAACCGTTTTTTGATTTTTTGACTTTCTCATCAACAGCTCTAACGATTTTAACCAAAAATTTTCAACAGGAGCCCCCTTAAGTTTAAAATAATATTGTATATAAAGATATTGGAAAAAAAATATTTCTAAAATCTATATTACCTAATACTTAAAATTCGGCATCCCAAATTTTGTTCTCGAAACATTTTAAGGGAATTTGTCATATAAAAAATTACTTAAATATTAAAAAGATTAATCAGACGGCAATTCCATACATTTGAACATTTTTATTTCATTAAATCCATGTTTTATATTTATAAAATGTATTTTAAATTCAAGTTTGTGCGATCCAGTCGTGCATTATTTTTTAAGTTACTTGAATACACTCAATATCATTTTGGGTGACAAAAATGGACAGTCAATTGACTACAGTGCCGTGCACATGAACTATTCTTTAAAAGCGAAACCATTTTAAAGTTTGGGTTGAGTGATCTCAGAAAGTAGTCAACCCGCTTATTTGAAATAAATTTTATTATTTTCTATATTGTTATATTTATAATAGGCACAAACATGAACAAGCTCTTTTTTTCAAGTGTGAAAGAGAATCTAAATCGACACGGTATGTTATACATACGAGTATAAACTAAAATTAATATTATTGTAGCAAATATGCTCAGTCCCATTGAGAAATGTTTTCATATGCTAATATTAATATTAAGAAAATATTCGAAGTTACAATTTGCGAAGCAACGCGAGTACGGGTCGGCTAGTATCTTATAAGCAGAGTGTCCCTAAATACAGTCGGTAGTATTTGCGTGTGCAGATGGAAATCTTGCGTTTAGGAATTTGGTCAGTTAGTTTTGCCATTTTTAAGAAAAGAGATCGGAAAACCGAAGAATTTCCTTACAAGAAGCAAACCAAATTTTCAACAGTATACATTTTTTTTAATTCCAAGTGCTGCGCTCCATAAAAGAGTATCAAACGTGTTTTAAATTGAAGTAAGTCTATCATCAAATTCATATTTTTTCGAATTGGTACAGTTGCCAGATCTTGGGCTGGCCACCAGAAGAGAAAAGCCTTAGCCTCCCCTTGGGACATCACCAGTGCATCTCTACCTTTACAACATCGGACTGGATTGCACGAACTTGCTCTTATGTAAAAGTACTTTGGGATTTAAAATACATTTTATAAATAAAATGCATGGAATTGCGTCTGATTACCGGAAAAGTATGAATTTATGCAAACAAAGTTTAAAAATCGTTTTATTAAAGTAATTTTTTGATAACATATAATAAATACAAATATTTTCTAGTTTTATTAATTTTAGCATGTGACCATAGCTGGGCACCGTTAATCAAACAGTTAACTTCGTTAATCGTTAATCCGCTACTAAAAAAGTTAGCTTCGTTAAACGTTAAAGCGTTAAATTTCGGAAGAATTAACGCAAGTTAACGTTAATCGTTAATCCGTTAACATGTGATAAAAATTGCATTTTTTATATATTTTTTTCTCTAAGCACCGGCGCTAAGTAATGCCGGTCGTCCACTAGGCGATCAACGCACAAATTTCGAATTCAACGCATTCAACTTTAATGTATGGTGCCTTCAATTCTGTTCAACCAACGGGTTGGATCTAGTTGTTGGCCGTTGCTCAACGAATTGCGCACCAAGTGTACGGGTAGTGTACGAGCTCGTATTGCTCCTTGAAAATGTTCGATCAACACGTTGAGCAACATTTCCAAGATAATGTGTTGCATATTATTTGTTCAACGCGTTGATCAACTTTTTAATTTTCTTTGGGATTTCTTGACTTAATATTGTGTAGTGTTGCGTTGGCTGCAGTGAAATGTGTCTACGTGGTTGAACTATTGCGTTGCCATGAACTTGCAATTGTTGCAACTTGCAAACTGTAGTTTATTTTGGTTTTTCTTCATGGAAGATGATAAAAAATCAGAGTGGACCACGGAATTAATTTTGCAAATGATTTCAGCAATTGAGGAAAAGCCCAATATATGGGACATTAAGAGCCCCTCTTATAAAAATCGAGATGCCAGGGAATTGGCTTGGTCTTAAATTTCCTCGAAAATGCAATTGCCTAAACTTTGAATTCGAATTCACGGGCGCGGTGGGATCAATCGATTTTAATTTATCATATAATTCATTGAAAAAACAATTTTCTTCGCGACTCCAGAAAAAATCATCTACCCAGAATCGTCTTGGCTGTTTTTTCTTCCTTTGTCGTTCATTTTCTAATATTATTAATGCGGCAGCCACTTTTTTTTTCTTAGAGGAAATCATACTCATACGGAACAAATTTAAGAATATTTTAAAGCGAAGGCGTGCGTCGACAATAAAGGTATATACCAAACTGAAGTCAAAATTCTTTCAGGTTTGACGTTTGAGTTTTTTGTTTATCGAGGTGCGTTCAACGCGTTCCCCAACGAGTGATCCTTGGTTCCTTGGTTAAGCGTACGAAGGTATCAACTCGTTCATCAACTGGTTGAGTAACAATATCGAAAACCCAGTTGATCAACTCGAACATTTTTTTTTCTGTCAATGTTAATCAACATATGGGAAAGTTGGTCAATTATGTGTACGGGGTTCCAAACGCATTTTGTTCAACTTTGGTTGCTCAACGTGAATTACGTAAGTTGCTGCACTAGTGTAAGAGGTTGTAAATTCGTTTATCCAACGTAAGAGTTGAATAAAAAGTTGAACGAAGTTGGTTGAACTTATCACGCACATAGTGGACGACCGGTATAATGAAATGATCAAACGAAACGAAACGAATCTCTTCGCAGTTTTCTCACTCCGCACGCGCCGTCAAAATATAATACGTACCTAGCTGTTTTTGTTTCACCCGCGGCACGCGCCGCACAGCACTTGTCTCATACTTGTCTGAACCTGTTTTTCGCGCCGCGCGGTTAATAGTAGGCATTGGATTAACGATTAACGGACTTAACATGGATTAACGGATTTAACGTGTCCGTTAACATTTTTAAAAGTTAACTTAAAAGTTAATCCGTTAATCAAAATTTTAACTTCGTTAATTAACGATTAACGGATTAACGAGTTAATGCCCAGCTATGCATGTGACTTATTAGTAAACCCAATTAAAAAATAAATACGTAACTACAATTCTTTAAGGCTTAACATATTTGTGAAGATTGAGTTTTTAAAATTGAATTAAACGATTTGAAATTTATTTTTTTTACTGCAACTAATAAATGGATTTCTAATAACGATTTTCAACCAAGATAAATTAAATCTCATGAACTTGTTCTCATCGTATAGGTATACCATCAAACTAAATATTGCCCTTTTTATGTTATCAAATCTATCTGATTTCCATTACTGTATACAAAAATGTTCAACCCCTTTCAAAACGCTAAACAAAGGGTGGCCTCCGGTAACACTTCCAAATTTCAAGCCTTAACTGCACGCTTCACCACAAGAGGAATGCTAATGGCAAAAATAGCTGTGACCAGTCTTCAGGTGGCTTACCGGATCGCATAAAGACCGGCTTCGCTGCTCGGTATGCAGACCACGTTTCAAACGGCTAATTTATTATACGCGCTGGAGAAATTAGATTGTCCTTTTTGTGAGCGTATTTACACTATTTAGTTCTTCAAGGATATCTAATTAAAATCATCCTTTTAGTTCTTATTTCTTCATCAAACTTTGTCTGCACTTATTTGCAATAAGAAAACATATTTTTCCATCAACGAGTCTTGTGTTAATTAACTCGTTGTATAGACCCGCACTTTTTTTTTTCTGAAGTGCATGGCCAGACGCGGGAGTGCCTGGAATATAATTTATATCAAAATTCACAGACCAGACACCAGACAGAGTCAGCATTGTAAGTCCATATTGCCCTCTTCAAGAGTTGAAGCATATGAAATGTGTCAGAAAGCTATATCCATCCCATATGTACAGTATACACTGTGCACTGATATGGCGATGCTGACTAAGGACGAGGACAACACACAAACCAGCAGGACGAATAGTTTACAATAACGTGACCATAAGCGATGTGCGGCGGAACCTCTCAAGCCAAAGAGAGCTGGTGCCATGAATGATGGTGGTTATTGTCGCTTTTGGTATTTATCATGGGGCTGCAACATAACGCACTAGTTATCCCAAAGCTAAGCAGAATATGCTATCCGTACCGCATTTCCTCCACTCTCTGATATTATGTGTGCGTGGTTTGTAATGAATTTACATCGTTATGGTTCCGTCTATCGCCTGTCGTAATCGTACTGGGATGTCCGAAGGAGCCCGTCGAAGGCTTGCTGTGAATATGTTTGCTTTTTAGTTGATCCTTTATCCTCCTCCATCTTCCTTGACAACATCAAAGTCCAATGAGTAAAGAGAGACAGTAAGGGAGTTTTGGACACAGGATAAACATAGTCATATTTAATTTACACAACAAACACAATTAAGGATTCTCTGATATTATAGAACGAATAGGAAATTGGTAAAGTGCAACCGTATTTGAATCACACTGCTAACCAGAAACATGGTTTGAGGCTTGAAAGTGCAAACGGCTTTGGATTTTGAAAAGTGAAATAAGTTAACGAATATGGTTGCATATTTGAATTGCAGATCAGCATGCAAATTTTACGGGATATTCTACGGTTTTATGCTAATAATTGGCTTACATTATGTCAGCTTGGGCTGCTCTTTGTGGTATTATTTGAATATGGCTCTTGTTACCGATAGTATATATTATAAACCATTGTTTGTGGCCAAGTAGATTGCTGAGTATTAAAAGTTCGGTTTGTTCAATTTTTATATTTGAATTGAATAGGTACAGCTTTAATAAGGAAATTTCGAAAGTTAAGCGTACCCCAATTTATTCCTAACTTAAGAACAGAATCATAATTGAAAATTAAATAAATCAAAGATAGATGGGTGACACGTCTATGTGTCAAAAGGCCAAAGCCATACATTGTTAAATACGAAATAATTCCCGAATGCTCTAAGCTGTATAGACCAATAAAGACATGCATATGCATACATACATATACCCGATAACTAACTTTTTGGTTTACTTTTTTACTACTACAAACATTTTCGTCCGTTGCTGATGAACTCCCACTCTTCAATATTTGAATTGTGGTCCACGGGCCACGAACGCATCGCAGTTGCCCGTTTCATACATGGTAGCCATGTAAAATTCAGCACTGTTTTTTTATGTTTGGTACAGTTCTATGATGTAACGATATCCCTCTGAAGACCGAACACAAAAATGCATTTACATGGCAAATAATTTGATTAAGTTTGAAGTTCCTTCACATTCAAGTCAAATAACAACTTTTTGTGAAAGGTACGGATAACTAAATGAATATTTTAGCTTCATACAATTTTAATTTTAATTTGAGAGTAAGCGTGAAAAACTGCAAAGCCTTGATAATCTAGTAGTTTATTATCACATTATTTTTAAGCCCGTCTCAAATTCATATTTCAAATTCGATACGTGTATTTTGTGTCCTTAAAAATATTGTCGCAAAATTTTAAGCAGCCTTTTATTAAGGTATTAGTATGATACTACTTAGCATTTTGCTAACTTTAAAGTAGTGTACTAACTCATTCTTAATCTTGAACATTTTCTAACTAGTATCGTAATAAAGCAATTTTCTTATTAAGTTGCTTGTGAACACACCTAAAGTAATGGCAGTTCATGCAAAAAATTAAGTCAAGAGACTTTTGTTTTGATGTTTGTAAATGTCAAAGGGCCTAACTAATAATCAAATGCTGATGTCGACTATTAGTTAACTGGAAGGTTAAAGCTAAGTGCTGAGCTTAAACAAAATGCTACCAATCTTCCACTATCTAGCCTGTAGACTTTCCTTAAATCTTTTTCAAAACCTACAACAAATGAGAAAAAAATTAATGAACTGTCAGAATTTTTACCAAGGTCTGTCAAAGTTCAGGAACTGCCATAATTGGCTCTGTACTTTCAAATATAAGTATTGCCGTATTATTTTTTTTAAAGAGAGTATTATAGTACGTCAATTGATCAGAAGTGTCGGAGTGAAAATCCAATTGTTTTTTTTTTTTTTAATTTATAACACCATATTTTATAACAAGGAAACATATTTCTTTTTTTTATATTATTTTAATATTTTTGAAATTATGTTTGTCCTTAAGTGGGCACCCTTCTTCAGACCTATATATTATGCAAATTTAAAAGAATTTACATACTTATAACTTTAATAAATACAATTATTCTTTATTTGCTTGTTTCTTTTTTATATCCATGATTTTCAAAAAATCTTTAAAAAGACGTTTCAAAAGATTTTTAGTATGTATTTTTATATCTTTTGGTTTTAAATTCGTTTGAAAATTTATTTCAAACAAAATGAAGTTTTATTATTCTAATTTTTAAATTCAAATAACTAATTTTGAAAATAAATTCAAATATTTGTATGTACATTAGGGTGGAGTGATAATGTATGAAAAAAATTTTTTTTAATTTTTTTTAATGGAATAGCAATACAAAGTTGCCTTTTAATGAGTAAATTCAGCATACAAAAGATTGTTTACTTGTCTTGATGTTATGAGGTGCCCCAACCCAATTGAAAATTAGAAAAATACTAAATTTTTAACACATTGATCTAGTTTTGATTTTCTTCAAATCAATCTGTTGACAGGGGAAATTAAAAATATTACTTACACGAGTCTTATTTTCTTGACGGCAGTGGTTAAAATCAATGTTTCTCACAAGTAGAATAACAATAACACGCTCGCACTTAATGGCGTTCCAACAACGTTTAACAGCGATTGAACTGAAATGAAATGAAATGAAAGTGCAGTGAAATCACCTCTCCCGCCTCAAACGCCCCTCCCCCCACCTATCCACGCACTATTCAAGGTTAAACAGTTGCCAACGAAACGGAACACACAGAATATGATTTAGCGTTAATTTGACAATATTAGACATTGGTGTTTTTTGACAAAATTTTGCGAATTTTTCTAAAGTTCATGTTGGGGGCACCTCTAAATTTATCATGAGCCGAATAAAATTTTGTATGTATATTTGTGAACAATAACAGCAACTTTTTACAGGTATTCCGAAACGAATATGAAAAAAAAAAGTTTTCACTCCACCCTAATGTACATACATACGTATAATATATTTAATCATTGAGTTTTGTTCATGCAGATATTGTTCGATAATAATAAATTGACCGTAAATACTACTACTAAGTCTATCACAATCAGAACGCCTATTAATGCTATTTCCGTTATTTCTAATATGTAACATTTCTAGTAACATTCTTTTGCTGTAAATCTGTTCTGATTGTAAAATTGTTAAGTTTTTGAAATCAGGACGATGATTTTCCTCTATGCAATTGTGTACTACCACTATTTATATCAGATTTATGACCTGATATACGATTTCAAGGTTTTTCCATTGAGGTTCCTACATATTGTTGTGAACAGAGCTTTATACTACTACAGCGCCATCTGTTGGAAAACTGCATATCTAATTTATGGAAGAAACAAAAAGCTCTTTTCCAATGTCAAATGTATTTCCCCTTATTCCAATCATCTAGAACATTCCAAGACGAGAAGCTGCGCGAATTTTCGAGAACAACTAACATGAGTATATAAGGGAGTGCTCGCGGTGAGCACGACACAGTTGATTTTTGATTACGGAAGTGTGCAAAACTCTGCTTATTGGATTGTGTAAAACAAGTGTGATTTTAATTTGAATAAAGTATTTGAGTTGGTTATAAATAAAGATTTACTGTTTTGAATTGGAAAGTGTGAATAAAGAAGAGATACTAAAAAGAGTAATAAGTTTTATTTAACGAACCTTGGAAAAATATTACATTGGTGTCAGAAAAGTGGAATAAAACTTATTGTGCAGTGAAGTGTGCGAAAAAAAAAAATAATAAAAATGAGCAAGTTATTGAAAGAGCTCAACTGTAATGAGCTGAAAAGTGAATTAGGCAAGCGAGAACTTTCTAGAGCAGGATCGAAAAATGAGCTTGTTCTGCGTTTGGCCGAATATTTGAAACAACAAAATGAAGACCCGGACATTTTCGTCTTTGAAGCTGACGCTGAGGAAGCAGACGTAAGTAAAAATGTAGATGTTTCAAATATGTTTAGTCTTCTGCTTGAGCGTCTCGAAGAGCAACGAAATGAACAAAAGAAAGAACAGGAGAATGTACAAAAGAATGTTCTCGAACGTTTCGAAGAGCAACAGAAGAATGTTCTCGAACGCCTGGAGAAACAGCATAGTGAACAAAAAGTCATTCTCGAAGAACAGAGAAACATGCTAGAAGGCAAGCTTGTTAACATCGAAAAGAATGTATCTGCACTTGATGAACGTGTTTCATTGTTGGAGAATCAAGCCGAACGTGTTTCATTATTAGAGAATCAAGTCGACAACAAAATGGAGACGCTTTCAAAAGAGATAGATCGCATTCGAAATATAAAGATTCGGGAAAGTTCTGGAGAAACCTTGAGGAAAAAGGAGATGCAACCTCCAACCTTTGATGGACAAACTTCTTGGTCTATATACAAGAAGCAATTCGAGGCAGCCTCCACAACAAATGGCTGGGATGAGGCTGACAAGTATATAGCCTTAACTCTTGCTCTTAGAGGAGCAGCTGCTGAGTTGTTGCAAACCATACCAGCAGATAAGAGCGGCGACTTCAATTCCTTGGTTTTGGCTATAGACAAACGCTTTGGTAACAGCCACATGAAAGAAGTCTTCAAAGTGCAACTCAATTCCAGAGTTCAGAAGAGGGGCGAAACTCTACAACAACTGCAAGCGGACATTGAAAGGCTTGTTCATCTTGCATATCCAGATGTTGGAGAGGAAATCTGTAACCAGTTTGCAGTTGAGGCATTTGTTCGCGCCATTTCCGACATACATCTTCAAAGGGCCGTGCGAACTGCTGGAAAACGAACTGTTTCGGAAACATTAGCGTTTGCCTTGACAATGGAAGCAGCGGAGCAAGCTTCTCACGGAGTACATCGACTTAGAGAAGCCATCGTCGAAGAATGCTCATGCCAAAGAACTGATGTCCAAAGGAACCAACGAAACGGACTTGCAAAGTGCTGGAATTGCAACAAGACCGGACATTTACAGCGTCAATGTCGATTACCACCAAGAAGAGCTTGTCAACATTGTGGACACGGAGTTTCAAGCCCAGAACAAGGTAATAATAACATCAGTGTTACTTCCCGAACAGTTTCCCAACAGGGAAACGAGTAAGAACCAACTTCGAGGGGCAGAAGCTGGTTTCTGGTATCGATGGCCCCAGAAACACCATCCAGGTCTCTCAAACTAAACGAGACAATAGAAGTCTGACTGTCGAGGCAACTTTAAATGACAACAAACGTGTGGTCACCATCGACACCGGTGCCACAGCCTCCATTGTGCGTCAGGACCTAGTTCACCTGAATTGGCTACACAACACCAATAGTTACCGTCTAAGAACTGCCACAGGAGAAGCAGCTAGGGTTTATGGTGAAGTCCGACTTAGAATTCGAATTGCAGAACTAGAATTCTCACACAAATTTTTGGTGGCAGATATATGTGACGAATGCATCATAGGCATGGACTTCATGAAAGAACATCGAGTAATTTTGGATATTGGCAACCAGGTACTCAAATACCAGAATACAGAGATTCCAATGATCTATGGGCACGAAGGAACAACAACTCTAAGGACTGTCATCGAAGAAGACGTGATTATTCCTACTTCTTCTGAGGTATTTCTTTGGACAAAAGTAGAAGGTGAGTTTGGACGCCATCGATACCTAATGGTGGAACCAGGCCCAGATTGTTCTTCCCAAAACGTCATCATTGGGAAGACACTTGTGGCTCCAAAGAACAATATGGTCCCCGTACGGATACTCAACACCAAACCGTACGATGTAAAGTTAGCAAAAGGAGAAGTTATTGGTAAGTGCGAATCTGTCGCAGCCATAACTCAAATTGACGCTGAAACACCGAGACAGACATTAGACCCTAAGGAGCTCAATAGCATCAAGGCAAAGATAGTCAATTCACCTAACCTAGACCAACATCAGGTTAAAACGGCAGAAAGCCTTCTGAACGAGTATGCTGACATTTTCGCTTCACCAAACGGAAAATATGGAAGGACACAAATGGTGCAGCATCGAATAAATACAGGAGATGCAAGGCCCATTCGTCAGCCCGCAAGACGTCTGCCACTGGCCAAACAAGGTGAAGATGAAGAAATGATTACCACCATGAAGAAGGATGGTTTGATTGAGAACTCCAAGAGTCCTTGGGCGTCACCAGTGGTCCTAGTCAAAAAGAAGGACGGAAGTACACGGTTTTGTGTTGACTACCGAAGGTTGAATGACGTAACCAAGAAAGACAGCTACCCCCTGCCAAGAATTAGCGACACCTTAGATGCGATGGAAGGAGCACACTGGTTTTCAACACTGGACTTGAAAAGTGGATATTGGCAAGTTGAAATTCACCCTGAAGATCGAGAAAAGACAGCGTTCTCCACAGGTAATGGGCTGTGGCAGTTCAACGTGATGCCATTTGGTCTTTGCAACGCTCCGGCAACATTTGAGCGTTTGATGGAGTGCGTCCTTCAAGGCCTGACGTGGAAAACTTGTCTTGTCTACTTGGATGATGTTATCGTTTATGGAAAAACATACGACCAACACTGTAAGAACCTAAGGGGTGTGTTCCAGAGACTTCGAGAGGCTAACCTAAAACTGAACCCAGAAAAATGTGCACTGTTCAAGACTGAAGTGAAGTATTTGGGACATATCATCTCGTCCCAAGGAGTCAAGACTGATCCTGAAAAAGTTGACACCGTCAAAAATTGGCCAACACCACAGGACAAACATCAACTACGAAGCTTACGGAAAAGAACAAGCAGTTTAGATGGTCAGGTGAGTGTGAAAAAGCCTTCCAAGAACTGAAATACCGTCTATGCAATGCTCCGGTGCTGATCTATCCGACTCCAGGCAAGTCTTTTATCATCGATGCTGATGCAAGCAACGTGGGAGTCGGCGCTGTTCTGTCACAAGTGCACAATGGCGAAGAAAAGGTTGTCGCCTATTTTAGCGAAGTACTGTCGAAGACCGAAAGGAACTACTGTGTGACCAGAAGAGAACTCTTGGCACTCATCTTGGCAACGAAACACTTCCACAAATACATCTATGGACAGAAGTTTCTTATACGAACCGATCATGGTGCTCTTAACTGGTTGTTGAACTTCAAGAACCCAGAAGGACAAGTCGCAAGGTGGATAGAAAGACTGCAGACTTACGATTACGAAATTCAACACCGAAGGGGAAAGCTGCACTCAAATGCCGACGCACTATCCCGAAGACCTTGTAAAATAGATTGCAAGCATTGCAGGCGACAAGAAGAAAAGGAATCCATCAACATTCTGCGAATAAGGGCTGACCCCATTTGTGGATGGAGCAATGAAGAAATAAGATCTGCTCAACAAGAAGACCCCGACATTGAACCTCTTCTCGCATGGAAGGAACATGAGGAAAAACCCGCATGGAATGACATTTCCGATAGGAGTCCAGTTTTAAAGGCCTATTGGGCACAATGGGACTCACTTCATGTGCAAGAAGGTGTTCTTCGGCGAAAATGGGAGTCCGCTGATGGTAAATCCTATGTGATGCAGCTTGTGTTACCTCAATCGAAAATCAAAGAGGGTCTTCGAGAGATGCATGATGGACCTTCAGGAGGCCATTTGGGAGTCAATAAGACTTTAGAAAAGGTGAGGCAACGATTCTATTGGTTGCATGCAAGAGACGACGTTGAAAAGTGGTGCCGAAATTGTGACGCTTGTGCTGCAACCAAAGGACCTGGTAGAAAACTGCAAGGAAAAATGATGCAATATAATGTCGGCTCACCGTTTGAAAGGATTGCTGTTGATGTGGCTGGCCCATTTCCGGAAACGAATGCTGGAAACAAATAAATTCTGGTGGTAATGGATTACTTCAGCAAATGGCCTGAGGCATACGCTATCCCGAACCAAGAAGCCAAGACTGTGGCCGACCAGATTGTGTCTAACTGGGTAAGCAGGTTCGGTGTGCCTATGGAGCTCCATTCTGACCAAGGAAGAAACTTTGAGTCGAACATATTCCAAGAGGTCTGCGCGTTCCTTGGCATTAAGAAAACGAGAACCACACCACTTCACCCGCAATCTGATGGAATGGTCGAGAGATTCAACAGGACCTTAAAAGAGCACCTCACTAAAGTCGTAGGCGACTACCAAAGAGACTGGGATAGGCACATACCACTATTTTTGATGGCCTATCGAAGTGCAGTACATAGCTCAACAGGACAAACACCATCTGAAATCCTGTTCGGAAAAAGCATTCGGCTGCCTAGTGAGATAAGGTTTGGACACCCATCACAAGAGTCTCAGGAAACAGGGGATTACGTGAGTGACCTAAAAGAGAGGCTAATCGACATCCACGAAAGGACCAGGACTAGAATGAGCACTTACAGCGATCGAATGAAGACAAGGTACGACACAAGAGCAAACACGAGAGGATTCCAAGTAGAAGATCGTGTATGGCTGTATAATCCACATCGTCAAAAGGGATTGTCGCCGAATCTTCAACAAAACTGGGAAGGCCCTTATACTGTCGTCACGAAAATCAATGATGTCGTTTACCGAATTCAAAGAGGGTCAAGAGGAAAGTTAAAAGTTGTGCATAGCGATCGACTGCACCGATACAGTGGCGAAGCTGGAGATAGAATTGTTCGGGACGAACAATCTTAAGAAGGGGGCAATGTTGTGAACAGAGCTTTATACTACTACAGCGCCATCTGTTGGAAAACTGCATATCTAATTTATGGAAGAAACAAAAAGCTCTTTTCCAATGTCAAATGTATTTCCCCTTATTCCAATCATCTAGAACATTCCAAGACGAGAAGCTGCGCGAATTTTCGAGAACAACTAACATGAGTATATAAGGGAGTGCTCGCGGTGAGCACGACACAGTTGATTTTTGATTACGGAAGTGTGCAAAACTCTGCTTATTGGATTGTGTAAAACAAGTGTGATTTTAATTTGAATAAAGTATTTGAGTTGGTTATAAATAAAGATTTACTGTTTTGAATTGGAAAGTGTGAATAAAGAAGAGATACTAAAAAGAGTAATAAGTTTTATTTAACGAACCTTGGAAAAATATTACAATATATTGATGGGCATGATGTTGACGCATCGCTTATCTAACATTTAATCTTGTACACTATATTTGATTTCTCTTCTTTTTCTAATTTATCTTTTAATTTTGAGAAAACTGAATTTCTAAGAGTATTTGCTAATTTAAAAGGTATCATAGTTTTTCCATATACCTAATTCGTGCTTTCAATGAAAGGTTTGAAAAATTTGGAACGTATAAAGGTTTATTTATATTTTGATTTGATCGTCTGACAATATTAAAATAGATGTTAATAAGTGATTTAGTTATTTTTTTGGGAATGAATTAGGGTACAATTTATCTAATGAGTGATTTTTTAAGAGCTATCGGAAATAAAAAAAAAAAACACATAAAATTCAGAAAAACGCATGAAATCTTTATTTGAATCGATAGTACGGTCGATATAATTTAATGTTTGAAGATTATTTCATGCAAATGTTGGCCATCCGCTTAGTCGAAATTTGGCATACTCTATCTAATATTTCGGCCGGTATCTCACGAATAAATGCTTCAATGTTGGCTTCTAGTGCGTCAATCGAAGCGGGTTTGTCGCTATAGACATGAGCCTTAACATAGCCCCACACAAAATAGTCTAGAATCTAGAGGCGTTAAATCGCACGTTCTAGTCGGCCAATCGACCGGCCCCAAACGTGAAATAAACTGTTTACCGAACTCGCCTCTCAATGGGTCGGTCCATTGTTAGGTTGCGCGTACAGTAGTGCGACAAAGCGATGCGATGCGAGAAGCGTTTGCGTGCGAGAAATATATTTACATTGGTTCTTATACACGTGCGCACAGTGGAGCGATATTTGATGCGAGTGTTGCGAGTTTCTCGCATGCCTATCGCATGCATCTCGCACACAAACTGTTCTGATCACTTTTTCCAGCGAGTGCGTGCGAGAAGGCTCATATTGTTTGTTTTGAGGTTTCAAAAAAAAATCAAAAGAGTAAAATTTTTTTTTTTTCAGTGCTTGTGTTGTGTGGTGCAACTTCTTACAATGTCGGTGGCAATAATTATAAAGGGATTAACAACATAACTGCAGAAAATATCGCTTCTACTGTGCGCACTATCTCGCATCTAATTCTCGCATCTCGAATCGCTTGTCGCATCGCTTCTCGTATCGCATCGCTTTGTCGCAGCACTGTACGCGCAACCTTACGCGTGCTGTGCGGCATGTGGCACGTGGCACCGTCTTGTTGAAACTAAATGTCATGCAAGTCAAGCTCTTTCATTTGGCACAAAAAAAAGTTTGTTATCATCGCACGGTAGCGCTACCATTCACAATAACGTTGCGATTCGCATCATCTTTGAAGAAATACGGCCCAATGATTCCGCCAGCCCATAGTCCGCACCAAACAGTGGCTTTTTCTGGATGCATTGGTAGCTCTTGCTGTTTTTCACTCCAAATACGCGCAGGTTTGCTTGTTCACGTATACATTCAACGAGAAATGAGCTTCGTCGCTGAGCACAATTTTTCGATAAAAAAGTGGATCTTCAGTAAACTTTAACTGCCCATTCACAAAAAAATTCAGCGTTGTGGTAGGTCGTACGGCTTTAATTCTTGCACCAGCTGTATTTTGAAAGCTTCACACCTAAATCCTTCCAAAAAAATTTTCAACACTGGCCGATACAGCTGCGATATTTTCCTTAGTTCGCACTCTACGTAAGCGTGTTGGTGGTTTCATGTCCAAAAACGTAAATTTGATGCGAAATTTAGTCACAATAGCCCGAATAGCCGCCTCAGTAGCAAGGTTGCAAAAGCTTAAGTCACTTGTTAGCTTAAGCTTGGCTTTAATTCACAAGCTAGTGAGTGACTTATGAATTAAAAAAAATATAATTCAGCACCTAGGAACTGACTTATGAATTAAAAAAAAAATTAATTCACAAGTCAGTTGGTGACTTGTGAAATAAAAAAATTTAAATCATAAGCTTCTTAGCACTTATGAATTAAAAAAAAATAATTCAGAACCTACTAAGTGACTTATGAATTAAAAAAATTTAAGTCATGGGCAAGTAAGTGACTTATGATTTAAAAAAAATTTAATTCATAAGTTAATAAATAAATGCTGATTAGAAAAATTATGAAATGGATAATCTTATGATTTAAAAACTAGATTTGAAAGCTAAAAAGATATTCAAAATTAAAAATTAAAATTAAATGTTATACTTACTGAGTAGGTACCAAAAGTTTCGAAGTGCTTAATTAAGAAAACGGAATGTTTGTTTTTCAATTACATATTGAATTAGTTTCAGGTACTTGAAACAATTTTACAAGAAAATATCAAATAACCAACTCATGTAAAATATGAAAACCAAAAAATTTAAAGGCATATGCATACAAATATGCACTCACGAAATTTATATAATGATAACCCATCATTTGCTTAACACAAATATTTTATCAATATTGCTTTTTATTTAATTGGATTATAAGGACTGCATAAACGGCAACTGCCAAAAAATTCTCCAAAAGCTTTCGTTAATAATTAAATAATTATGTAGTCAAAACAAGCTTAAAAATTTCCAATCTACCAACTAACTTATGAATTAATTTTTTTTTTAATTCACAAGTCACCAACTGACTTGTGAATTAAATTTTTTTTAATTCATAAGTCACTTACTCCCTGATGACTTGATTTTTTTTAATTCCTAAGTCACTTGGTAGGTGGTGAATTAAATTTTTTTTAATTCATAAGTCACTTAGTAGCTTAGGATTTAATTTTTTTTAAATTCATAAGTCACTTTGGGGTTGTGAATTAAATTTTTTTTAATTCATAAGTCACCAAATATCTTATGAATTAATTTTTTTTTAATTCACAAGTCATCTATAGACTTATGACTTAAGGATTTTTTAATTCAAAAATTCGCAACCCTGCGCCAGTAGGTGGATTAAACTGACAAATAAAATGGAAAAAGCGCGCGATGAACTTTCTTAACAGAGCATGTATTTTGATAATAAAATTCAATAATTTGCAAGCGTTGTTCATTTTTAAGACGATTCATGGTTAAATTATAGACCAAACTGAAGATGTTTGACAGTGACACAAAACACGGAAGACGGTGTTCACATTGGACTCACTCCGCGGACTTATTTTGACGTCTCTGTGTTTTTTCTCATTCGCACTTCATGGTAAGAAAGAGACGAGAAAGTAGGGCAGGATTTTTAAAACAAATTGAATATTAATGGATTTTTTTTGTCATTTGTCTTGGTGACACACGAAGGTACAGTGCATCACAAAAGTACGAGTAAGTAAGCACTCATTAAAAAAAATATAATCAAACACTATTTGGAAAATAAATCACAGTGCGAAAATGGTAAAATTGTTAACAAAAGTCCATCTACTATACACAAAATAATAACCAAATAAAAAAACATTGGAAGTTCGCAAAATTACCCTCTATCAATGACAATGACAAGCAGATATGCCGTATTATTGTTAGGAAAGTGAAGAGGGTAAGCCCATCAAAGATATCAGCAGAAATAACCAAAAAAAACAGGTAAGTCATGTAACCCTTAAATTATTCGACGAGTGCTCTACCAATCCGGTTACGAGTATCATGGTCAAAATATTAGAAAGAAACCTTACATAAGTAAAATAAATCGCCAAAAGCGGCTCTTCTTTGCAAAAATCCATGAATCTAAACAGACAGAATTTTAGAACACAGTTGTTTTATTTGAAATGTTACTTTTTAGTTCGAAGTACATATCAATTATAGACAAAAATATTAAGTTTTTGTTTTTAACAATACTATCGATTATTTGAAGGAAATAATCTTTAAACTAAGAGGTGCTTACTTACTTTTGTAATTCACTGTATATTTTTAGTGGCATAGCCAGAGGCTGATCGTGAATTTGTGGGGCCCTGGGCTGAAACTATTTAGTGGCCTACCTAAGTACTCAACTAATAGCCATGTCAAAAAACTGTGTCTATAGTGATATATTATTATTATATATTCTTTATTGCACAAAAAAAAAACATAAATGTTACTTAAATCTACGCAAGCATTAGTTGTGCAAACGGCGACCTTATTGCTGTGGTAGCAATCTCTTCGAAGCAACCTTTGGGTAAGAGTGAAAACGAAATAGTGATATTTATAAGAATATAAAAAAACAATAAGAACATTTTATATATTTATTATGAATTAGTAAATGAAATTGACAGATTATGTGTATGACATGTTATATAAATTATAATTTATAAATCAACCTTTCTGCATTTCTGTGCTGCAAATTCCTTAATTTGGTCATCACATTGCAAGTGCTTTGTTAGATCACAATTTATCGAAAGAAGTGATAAATTATTTAGTCGATGGTTCGACATTGTTGTCCTGTATTTATTTTCTACATAGGACATCTTGGAGAAAGAGCGCTCTGCTTCACAGCTAGTACTTGGCAAAGTTAAAAAAATCTTTAAAATGGTATAGCAGTTATGGAACACGTTAATAAGTTTATTTTCATACATGAGCTTAAAAATGTCACTGGAAGAGGTGTACGATTCTGGCTAAGATTGGAGTAAGTACGATTTTAATTGAATGCACTCATTCACTAAATGCTCGTCTACGTCTTCTGGATAATAATCAATAATATGACGCGCACTTTCCAAATCTATGTTTTCGATATTTTTGTTTTGCAAAAATCCATTAAAAATTTTAAGTTTTTGCTATATGTCTCTTTCTATTGATATATGACACTGATTAAAAGAAATACTTTGCACAACTGTTTTTTTGCTCATAATTACACCATCCTATCAAATTTCACATAATTTGGTCCAGTAGTTTCAGAGCAAATTAGCTGTGACTGACAGACGGGCGCACGAGTGAGGCCGCACGAGTGATCATATAAGGGTTTGGTTTTTTCGTCAGGCGTGACGTTAAGCAGCGCAGCGGGAAGTCCCTCGTAAGAGTAGATAAAAAGGTAGCCTATGCTGATGATCTTGCGTTATTAGCGACATGTAAATTCTTACCCACTATCAGCGAACAGATCGAATACGCCCTTTCTAAGGTTAGTAGATGGACTAGAAAGTACGGCCTGATGATTAACCCGTCAAAAACAGAATTAGCCTTTTTACAAATAAGAGGAAAATACCAAGCTTCAGAATACCTTTAATTGAAGGCACCCCACTGAAGATTTCAGATCATGCAAAGTATCTTAGTGTGATTCCATATAGGAAATTAAACTGAAGTCTTAACACTAAGGAAAGAACAAAAAAAGGAATGATTGCATTCTACCCCTGTAACAGAATCTTTGGGAAATCCTGGGAACCTAGCCCAAAAATTATCAGGTGGATGTATTTGGCGATAATCAGACCAATACTAACTTATGGTAATTTGGTATGGTGGAATGCAACGGAAAAAAGGCACGAACCTCAAAACTCTGACAAAAGTACAGAGACTTGCGTGCATTGGAATTACGGGTACCATGAGATCCACACCAACAGCAGGGTTAGAGGCGATACTCAACCTGATACCCCTAGACCTTTTCGTACAAGAATCCGCAGCATATAGCGCCTTAAGGCTAAGCCAGACTAATACCCGGAAAAACAGTGCAATAGGACATGCTCAAATTCTTCAGAAATATTTGGGTGATAGTATCATTACAGATTATACAACACCCGAACTTGACTTTTATAAACCATTCCAAACTGCCTTTCCAAGCAGAGAAGAATGGCTGAACAACCAACCCTACGCCAGTGAATCAGAAATAGCAATCTATACTGATGGCTCCAAAATGGACACAGGTGTTGGTGCAGGCTTGTTCTGAGAAAAAGCCTGCACCAACACCTGTGCTCTTGAGCTAAACAACTTACAACTCACTTAGGCTTCCAGATCATAGCAGTGTCTTCCAAGCGGAGGTCCTGGCAGTGACAACAGCTGCTAGACAGGTATAAATGATGGCGATACCACAGGCTGATATCACCTTTTACATTGACAGCCAAGCGGCAATAAAAGCGATTTCTACCACTGTGATAAAATCGAAGCTTGTATCTTGCTGTCGCAAAGAGCTTAAGGTTTTTAGGTTTTTGGCACGCAGCACAATATTAGACTCTGCTGGGTACCGGGGCACAGCGGCATACCAGGTAATGAAAATGCCGATGAGTTGGCAAGACAGATGGTAAGTATTCCACTCTGCAACATTAAACAGAAAATTTCAGATTTAATCCTAAAGAAATCCAATGAAAGGTGGAGTCTACTTGACACCTGTGATATCACTAGGAAATAGTATGGCCTTGCTTTAACAAGCAGAGGACTGACAAAATTATGCAACTTAATTAATTTACTAAAATATCATAAATTTAAAATGAAATTAAGTACAGATGACCTATGTAGAGGATATGGTGATGAAGAGGTACATGAAGACACATCACACTTTCTCTGTCATTGCCCGTCGCTATGCCACCAAAGAAGGAAGTGGTTTGGTAGTTACTTCTTTGACAATTTAGAAGATCTTTCTAATATTCAGGAATTCACATATGGAACTTCGTCAATGCCTCAAAATGGCTTGAATGATTAACCGAACACATAGGTTTTTATCAGAAAAGAGTGAATACACTCACGGGTAACACAATGGATCTACATTGATCTAAGTGTGACGATAGTTACATCAATTGTCAGCCCAACAACCTAACCTACCCTAACCTAAGAGTAGAAAAAATACACCGATCAAAAACAAACGACGGGGAATCCCCGTTCCGTTCCATAGACGCTCACATACACTATTCGGCATCAAACTGAGCACGATTTTAGAGAGAGAAAGAGTAATTCGCGCAGCGCTTTTTCCAGGTAAAAGCGACGCGCGAATTTACTCTCTCTCTCTCTCTAAAATAGTGCCATCTAGCTTGCCGGGGACTATACATTAGTAGATTGATCTCAGGGTTTCCATTGCCAACTATATGGTAGATTTTTTAATTTTAATTTTTTTTTAATTCAAATTAACGCCTATTTTTTTCAACGGGGTCTGGGGGCCAATTGTCACCTCGGGGCCCTGGGCTGCAGCCCATACAGCCCTTAGGTAGATCTGGCCCTGGGGCATAGCAAATGGCCAACAATTATGACAACTACAAGACGTCAAAGTGAGTCTGGAGTGTTCACACTACTTTTGTGTCTGAACACGACAGGGTGGCCTTACGTCAAAATAAATCGGTTGCGTAAGTCCAGTGTGAACAGAGTCGAACGTGCGTGAGCTGTCAAAACCAGTGTTGCCAAAGAGAAAATAGCAACAAAATCACCCATTATTATTATTCCAATGTTTTTTTTTGTCGAAATATAATATCACTATGCTCTAGAACTCTACTTATGAAACTTTGTGTTCTATTAATAACTACTAGTTTGGGTTGTTTTTGTTGTTGTCAAGCTCGCTTTTTTTGAATACATTGGCATCATGGGATCTTCCAGGCTATAGTAGTTGGTGCTGTCGGAATTAAGGCTCAAGATTTTGATATGGGTGCAGTCGATTGAACTCACAACGTTTAGAAAGCTGTTTTGCCCATGTAAGTAAAATTGGTGCACGACCTTATCAATTTCTTTATTTGCAGTTGGCCATCTCACATATTTTGAAAGTAGACGCACAATTGTTTTACAAGGTTTAAATTAAAGTATGAAATACCAACGATGTCTCGGTATGACTTTTTGTTGCTTAAAGCCTAAAGAGTTGTAATATTCAAAAAATTCCTAAAGAGTAATGTATAGGTTTTGTTCTAAGTCTGTACCTGAGCATCCTGTTTTTTGCCTTTTTCCATAAGGGGCTTAGTTTTTCCTTCAATTCCTAGAATTAGGTATTCATTAAGAATGTTACTTTTTATGAATTGAAACGTTTCATTTTGTACAAAGAAATAATTACTTTGAATTCCTCATCCAAAACCTTTTCGATTGTTTTGATGTAATTACGCATACGCAGCTTTGGAGTTTTACGGCTCGAACTTCGGAGTTTAAACCCAATCGCCTTCTTTTTTTATTTAAAAATAATTTTGTTTTGCTATAGTAGCACGTATTTAAACTTTTCGAACAATTTTCAACCACAATTTTTGAGAAATTTGTAGCATCCATATATAATTTTGTTGCCCATGTTCGTAAACGTCAAATGCATTTGCAAGAAAATTCACTGACGTTGATCAAATAGATTTTGTGCAAGCATGACGATTGTATATTTGAAGATAGCCAGGGCCGCCGCTACCATATGTGCAAAATGTGCGGCGCACAAGGGCGCCGAGGTCTAGGGGCGGAAAATTAAGAGATCGATCTAACTCAACATATATAGCAGGCTCCAAATTTTTCCTTAAGTTATTAGAACACGTTTACATTTGACCGTTCACTACGTAGTACCCACACACAATCTACTACTAATCTTTATTCATATTTTGTTTCTGACTGTCGCACCTCACAACAAATAACCTCTTCGATTGCAGTCGTAGTCTAAACTGCTTAACGCCATGTCGTCAAAGATTGACACTTGGGAAATAGCTTTCCACGCAACCTACATCTCAGACCTATAAACTCGAAAAGTATATTGATTTTTTTTTTTAATTTACAGCCCATGTATTTCCCATAAAACAAAACGAAAACAGTGTCTCGAAAACATTAATTTTACTATTTACTCGTATTTTTGTATAAATGGGTATCAATATTCTGATTGCAATGATATAACTAAATATCTTAAATCTAAGTTGGTAACTTTAGAACAAAATTAATAGAAGATGATTTAAAACATTGTAAACAAATGTAAACAAACCACCTTTACAACGGAAAAAAAAAAAAACAGCGACAGGGTCTTAGGTAAAAGGAAAAAAAGTTTTGTGTCTCTAAATATTTATGTTTGTTTTTAAATAAGGATTTACGAATAGTTCTTAATTAATTTTAGAATTGAATTGATAAATAACTTAAATGTAAACGGATTGAACAAAATCAGTATAACCCAGAAATTTAACGTTTCATTGATCGTTCGAATTTGAGCTTTCAAATGACATTCAGAGTTCAAACTCTATTTATTATATAGTTCGCACACAAATCACAAAATGTCAAATTCCATCAAAGGATACCTAAGATGTCAAGGAATTATATATAATACTTCCAGATCCGGAAGTAAATGATTAAGGCCCATTTGCTGGTACAGAACATAAACACTTATGTTCCACATAAACTCTTATGTATGTAGTAGAACATAAGCGCTTAGGTTGCATATATAAATATTTAAGTTTCGTTTCAGCTAATGGCCCTAAATGGTTTCGTTGAAGAAAATTATTCGCAATCGCCAAATTTTGTGTTTCCTCTTAAAATAAAATGCACGACTGAGTCGCACGAACTTGCTCTTATGTAAAAGACTTAAAAAATTAATGCGATTAGAAAAAAAACTGTTCATAAACATAAAGTTCATCAATTAAATGACTAAAACAAATCTTAGTAGTAGCTGGAGCTAAGAATAGGATGCCATGTGATGCAAGCAAATATTATTTTATGCAAAAATCAAATCTAAAATATAATCTATTAAAATCCGAGAAATTAAAAAATCGACAAAATGGTTCTATGGTCGGTACAGTCAGTAATATATTGATTTCAATTTTTTTGTTTAATTATTATAGAACATAAAAATTTATCATAAGAAAAAAAATTATCAAGATTCTCGGAGACGTTTTCGAGAAAAGTACGATTTTCGAAAACCATTTTTTAACATTTGTAAAGTAGGTATCGTTATTATTAGGAAATACATTTTTACTTGCGATATATGTAGGTACTATAGGGCAAGTTCTGCATTTGGAAAAAAAATCGAACTCAACATTTTGATCAAAGTTGACATTACGATGATAGAGAAGACGAATAAAGTGGGTCCGGCAATTCCGTCTGTCTGTCTGTCTGTCTGTATGTCTGTACCTCGATCTAGAGCCTAAGCCACTGGACCTATTTTCTTCAAACTCGGTAGTTAAGGGTCTTCGGTGATTCCCTAGAGGGGAAATTGAAATTTTTTTTTAGCTCTAAAACTAACGGTACCCCCCATATACCCGTAATGCAAAATCTTATTTATCTCGAAAACGGCTCTAACGATTTTGATAAAAAAAAATTAGGTGTGATATTATGGATATGGAATACGTTTTGGTAAAAAAAAAATCTGGGGCAAAATGTTATTAACGGTACCTGTCATAGAACCGTTTTTTTGATTTTCGACTTTCTCATTAACGGCTCTAACGATTTTAACCAAAAATTTTCAGCAGGAGTCCCCCTAAGTTTAAAATAATATTGTAAGTACATATATAAAAATATTCGAAAAATTATTTGTTGGGTATTTTTGAAAAAAATTTTTTTTTGAAAAATCAATATCTTCAAAACCTATGAACGATTATTTTCTGAAATTATTTCCAAAAATCAATATTATTAAATACTTAAAATTCGCATCCCAC
Source organism: Chrysotoxum bicinctum (assembly GCA_911387755.1). NCBI lineage: Eukaryota > Metazoa > Arthropoda > Insecta > Diptera > Syrphidae > Chrysotoxum > Chrysotoxum bicinctum. Next base: position 87,228,598 of record OU426990.1, on the reverse strand, counting down.
ATTTTTTTCTTGAAAAATTTTAAAGAAATTTCTTATATAAAAAATTTATTTATTTAATAATAAAACGATTTTGCATAAATAAACGATTTGTTTGCATAAATTCATACTTTTCTAGAAATCAGACGGCAATTTAATTTTAAATTCATGTTTTATAATTATAAAATGTATCTTAAATTCCAAAGTACTTTTACATAAGAGCAAGTTCGTGCGATCCAGTCGTGCATTTTATTTCTCTTTATATTAAGAAACTTTTATTTATCAAGTTTTTAAAAAATCTACCAAATCCAAACTAATTTTTTTTTGAAAATTTTGAAAAAAAAGAAAAAAAAAAACGTGTGGGGACAAAATTTCGAGACCCATTTTTTTTCGTCTTCGCTATCATCGTAATGTCAACTTTGATCAAAATCTCGAGTTCGATTTTTTTTACGAATGCATAACTTGCCTTATACATAGTACCTATAAGTCTCAAGTAAAAAGAGTAAATAATCTTAAGAGGATGCAAATATTGTATATGCTATAACAGAAACTCTCAAACTCATTTACAGGAGAGACCGCCTAAATCCTAGTCTGACTACGTTCGTTTTATAAGAATTTGATGTAGATTGGAACGCGACAACAACAATGCACGTTTGCTTAAATTTTTCAACTGCGAAATGGAGAATAAATAAAACTTCCATACTTATTCAACGTATATACCCCCGGCACTCTAAGGTTCTTGCACAAGGGCGCACGAACAACCAGCGGCGGCACTGAAGATAGCAATATTTGCGTCACAAAATGACGATAATATAATTTGACGATCAAATTGACGTTTTCGAAAGCAGCCAATGTAAATTAGACCACTCAGATATGTGCCACCGTAAGAAGCCGAAGAGGGTATTTGAAAGTCCATATTTCATATTTCATACATAATGGCATACATTGGCCTTTCAAATAAAAATAAAAATTTGTTAATACCCCTCACACATCTCGTTTTATTCCCTTTCAATATATACACACGCTTATTGGAAAATCCCTTACATCAAAAATGTATGTTGTGTGAAACCAGTTACACATATTTCCAAAAATTCCACTAGATGCTCGTAAATACACTTATGTATGTAATAAAACTGAAAATCGAACGTTCCTACGAAACAGAACAGATGCAACTTAATAGTACAAAAGCAATATTGTATTTGATGTAGTAGCGCTGAAATAGGCAATAGGTCAGCACCCATCTTACCCAATCAAAACAGATAAGCTACGAGTATGTTTGCCAATTATTAACAATAAATTCAAATTTGCAACAATTGTATACCCTTTATGTAGTATGCACAGATAAGAGATCACACATAGATGCTTCCACATGGGCAAAAATTTTCTATTTCATCTTAATTGCCCTAGGACATACTGTCGATTGCAAAATCTAAATGACCACCAAGCACTATGCCATTTCCTTGGGCTTCCCGAAACAGAGCAAAATCCTCCATTTCTTTCACAAAGAAAGAGAACTAAGGAAAAAGCAGAACAACTTTTCGAATAAATCCCTTTAAGCAGTAAACTAAACATGATAATCATTTTCTGGTTCTTCGTTTTCGTCGCTTTCACTGATACCCACAGACCAAGATGTGCCCCAGTGGCTGGCTCGAGGCAATTGACGAGACACATCATCATCCAGATTCACCTCATCATCATCATCATTGCCGTCGTTGGTTGGTGTCCTTGGCTACATCTGGATATTGGTGCAGAACATACTTTTAGCAGCTATGCTGAAGGACAAGCGAAAAAGACCTAAAAAAGTCTTACCAGAAGAATTTATTTGTTTCGGAAAGGACTTTTTCAAGTGAAATTTACTCAAGTCACATCGAGACTGAAAGTACTATTGTCCGCTCTATACCCCTTCCAATTTTCGTCCCTTTATCACTTCATCCGCTTCTATCGATTCTTTCTCGATGCTGAAAAAACGAAGAATATTGCAGGCAAAGGACTACTGCGGTAGCATAACGTTCAATGTAGACTTTAGTCTGACTATCTTATATTGTTTTTTGTGTAGTCCTTCCCTTCAGAGTAATTTTCTAGGACTCCCTTGTTTTTCATTCAACGGACAATTTTTAAAGAAAAAGTTAATTTTGCGAAAAGAAAAGAAACAAAAAATCGTTAAAACTTTCGCTTCCGTTTCACGTTGCTAGCAAAACTCTCAGTAAACCCAGAAACTTTGTATATATATATATATTTTTTTTTAAATATTTAAGACATCCCTCGGGATACATTTGTTGATTTAGTTATACCATTTTGTAAGGATATTTCTTTTATTTTTGTCTGAAAGAATTTGCCAACCTCAGTGAACTAGGAATTTCGAATTAAATAAGAAATTGTCTATAGTTACGAGTATATCGAAATTCTGCAACGGACATTAGCTTGAAAAGATTCAATTATCTTTTTTGTGTGCTGCTTTAGTCGACTATTTGTATTGTAAAGTAGGCAAACCAAAGGATTATGGTGGGTTAATTAAATGATTTTGGCTATCAGATATTTCAGCTCGAGTTTTATGATGTACATATGTATGTATATATGATGTTTGTGCATACATATACGATATACCTAGCTACCTTCAGCTTCGTTTTAAACATCTTGTTTTCAACTTGGGTATATCTATATATTTACTTGCGATATATGTATGTAAATAAATACATCTGCTTAGTTATGTATTATGCAAAAATAGAACTCGAGATTTCGATTAGAGATGCCGCTAATAGTTACTCGGCCGAATACCGAATACCGAATATTCGGCCACACTCATCGGCCGAATACCGATTATTCGGCAGCCGAACATTCAGCTAACGAAACGATGTGTTATGTATCTATCTCCTACGTGACTTTTGATGAGGAACAACAGTTTCTGGGAATGTTTTGAGGAAGTTGCTATAGAAAAAATGATAAAGATGTTGAAAAAACTGCCATTGAAAACAAAATAAATTTTTTTAAGAACATTTCGCCAAGATCGGATGGCAGACCGTTACAAGTGGTGGTCAGCAACTACAAAACTGTTTCCCAATTTGACAACATTTGCTGAAATCTACCTCTCGTCTCCTGGTATTAGTGTATTAGTGAGAGGCTATTTGCAGAAGCTGTAATTGATTTCGAATATAGACGTTACACAAAACGTATGCTACCAACGAATGCTGAAAAAGCTGTTTTTATTCACCACAACTTACCATTAGTAGATTTTAAATACTAAAATAAAAAATTTTAATAAAATTACAACATTTTTTGTAAGATAATAAATCTTTTTTTATTCTCCATTTAATATTCGATATTCGGCCGAATGTTGTGAACTATTCGGCCGAATACCGAATATCAAAAAATAGGCCGAATACCGAATAGTGGCCGAATATTCGCGGCATCTCTAATTTTGATCAGCCTTGACTTTGCATCAATGATAGAGAAGCTGATCGCAACTCGGTCTGTCTGTTCCACTACATCATAATCGGCTTGCCGATTTTCTTTAAACTTGGTTAATATTATTTTTAAATTTTCTACCGACAGTTTTTTTTTTTTTTTTTGATTTTTCGTTTATTTTTTTTTAATCTTAGAAAATTTGTTTTTTCTCAAAAACTGTTTCACTGTTTCAAAATCTTAAAAATTAAGTCAACTCTTTTGCCAATGGTTCAACAAAAATTTCTTAAAAATTGTTGTTAATGTTATTTACCTAACTCCAAATTTTTTGTTTTCGATTTTTCCAAAAGCCACATAACTGATTTTGAGCATTTTTTTTGCTAACGCTCCTAAAAAGTTTGAATAGTATTTTGTATTAACATTTGAAGAACAATTTTCTTTTTGAAAACTCAATATTTCGAAAACCAAATGCTCGATTTCCCTGAAACTTGAAAGTGCACAGTACGTGATTTAGAAACAAAATTAGTGGGAAGTGTTTTCGAAAATCGTATTTTTCTGGAAAACCACGAATAGAATTTTGATTAAATTTTTTATGTTTCAATAAAATTTTACGATTCATAATTAAATAAAAAACAAAATTGAAATTATTACCTACCTTAGGTATAACTATTTTTTTGCGTTTCAAAACTTAATTATTATATTTTTTAATATTTGAATAACTCTGTTTTTGATAGAAAATTCGATATCTTAAAAACGGGTGAGTAACTTTAGTAAAATAAGAACTGAAAGCTTACGTTCCAAAATTTGTTATAAAAAATGTTTTAAAAAAGTTTATATATAGAAACTTATTTTGTTTTAAAAATCCCAACAACCATTTACAGCCTTATTTACTAATTCGTTTTAGCGACGGAGTAAAGTTACTTCGACTTTACAACGGCTCTAATCCTGAAAACCTTATTTATAATGAAAATGCACGAGGAATAGCGGTGGAATATGCTAAAACTGGTTCATAGGAGGTTTAAGGCCGTTTTAGTATCTATTCAAATGTCATTTTGAGATGACATCTTGTGAAATTTACAAAAAGGAGTGTAAGCAATTTTTTTTTCGTTTGTTACTAAGACAAAAAGGATAGATATTTTGTATTAATAAATTATCTATATTTTCCAAACGCTCTAACAGTTGTACGGTATTGGGAACGTAATGTGGTTGGTACATTCATTTATTTGATTTCCAATTTCCAATATGCATACAATGATAATAAAATGAATAATAATGGAAATCAGCTGGAGCTGGCTTAACGTGTATAATAACCAGAGTTTTAGATTGGTGACTTTTTTTCCCAGCATATTTGACATAAGGAAGGCGTAGCTAAAACGGCTAAGAAAATAAATTATAAATAAGGATTTGTTTGACGTGGCGTAAACCCGAAGTAAGTGCTTCGGATCGGTTTAACTATTCCGAGGTTGAACCCAGTATTAGTGAAAAATAATAAATAAGGCTGTTACAGTTTTTGTTCTTGCATTAATTCATAGTTCATAGTACTCAGTTTTTTCTCTAACTAGGAGTTGTTTTAGCCATTTAAAGAAAGAATTGTTTGCTTATGATCATTTTTCTCTAATAACATTCTCTAAGTCTGTTAAGCACAAGAGCAAGTTCGTGCGACCCAGTCCTTCATTTTGTTTATTATATAAAAAAATATACTTTTGTTGGTAAAATTGCAGAGTTATAGTTCTTTCTTCCATGTATGTTGTTTTCCTTATTGTTCGAGAGTGTTAAACTTTCTATCAGTAAAGTTATTTTCACTTATTTAAAATAAAAGTGGGAACAGATGACTTCTTTTCACTTGAACAAAGCTGACTTTTATTAAAAATCACTGAAACACAATTTTAAAAAGCCTACTGTTAAGGTGTAAGTATGGTACTAAATAGCATTTATAGATGGATGGGTGGGTTAATAAGCAAAATTGGAGTATATGGGACGATACCAACCCACCCGAGGTTCATCAGATGACAATGTATCCCCAAAAAGTTATCGGCTTCACGTGTCACTAGGGTTGCAAAAGCTTAAGGCACTTTTTAGCTTAAGCTTGGTTTTAATTCACAAGCTAGTGGGTGACTTATGAATTAAAAAAATTAATTCACAAGCTAGTTGGTGACTTGTGAATTAAAAAAATTTAAATCATAAGCTACTTAGTGACTTATGAATTAAAAAAGATTAATTCACAACCTACTAAGTGTCTTATGAATTAAAAAAATTTAATTCACAAGCTGGTTGGTGACTTGTGAATTAAAAACATTTAAATAATAAGCTACTTAGTGACTTATGAATTAAAAAAAAATAATTCAGAACCTACTAAGTGACTTATGAATTAACAAAAAAATTTAATTCATAAGCTAGTTGGTAGATTGCAAATGTTTAAGCTTGTTTTGACTTCATAATTATAATTAATTATTAACCAAAGTAGATTTCAAGCTTTTGTGTGTCATAAAATTATCATGCTAGCTTATAAATTTTCCAATTAATAATTTTTTAATGAGAATTATTCCATTAGCTTATGAATTATGGAACCCTTTTTTTTTTGTTTTTGATTTTCTCAAAAACGGTACAACCGATTTTAATAATTTTTTTTGCTAAAGCTCCCCAAAAATATAAATAGAATTGTGTACTCAAATTTTCAAAAAAATTTTTTTGAATTTAAAAAAAAAAACTTCAAATTTTTTTTTTCAAAACTCAATATATCGAAAACCCCCTGCTAGATTTTTTTAAAACTTTATAAATAAAAGTTTCTCAATATAATCTACAAGATGTGATAAAAAAAAATTATTTTACCTAAAAATAAAGGTACCTACCATACAAATGCTAAAAATTTAAAAAAAATGGTTTTCAAAAATCGTGTTTTTCTCGAAAACGGCGCCTAGAATTTTGATAATTTTGTTTTCTTTCAGTTAATTTTTACGATCTTTAATTTAATAAAAAAAATTTGAAATTAAGATATTACAGCTTGTACCTACCACAGAACCACTTTTTCGAATTTTGAATTTCTCATTATCCACATAACGGATTTTAATAAAACATTTTATAGAGAAGCTTCTAAAAAGTCTAGAACACATTGCATTTCAAAACTTTAAATTAAATATTTTTTGAATTTTTGAAAAAAAAATCTATTTTTTATTTTTTTTGAAAATTCAATATCTCAGAAATGGCTCTATATTTTTTTTGTAAATTTAATTTTTATTCGAACAATAATAAAAACTTTAAATTGGCGTACCAAAATTAAAAAGCTTTTAAAAAGTTGTCCCATTTCAGCGTATATTAATAACATTTCCAGATATTCTTGATTAGTGTAATCGCAAATAATTGAAAAAAAAACTACAACTTGAATAACAAATCCAAAATGGAGTATCATGTAGATCACGCGAGAAAGACATTTACAACCTTCAAATCATAATGCAAATCTTTACTGTTTACGTTAGTTAACGGTCTTACTAATTAACTTTATCTATTTGTCCTTTTCTTAACCATAATAGCTCAGAAAAAGTTAATTTTGTGTTTAAAAATTATTTTTTTTTAAATTCACTCAGTTTGTTTATTTTTTGTTAATTACATTTAGTATTCTTTTTAAGGAAAAAAAAATAATTTTTTTAAGAAAATGAACTGGGCTTTAATAATAAGTGAAAAAAATTAATACTCATTAAGGCGCCAGTTATAGCTATCATTGAAAACCATCATTGAAACACAAATCAGTGGAACGGTGGAATATTTTTTGACAAGTCGATTATAGCAATCAATAATTTCGCTGTCATTGAAAAGATCTGTCATTGAAAATATCTGTCGCTTTGATGCTTGCTAAATTACTAGTGATGGGTACCTCATTCATGAGGCAATACAAAATGTCGCATGTTATGTTATTGTTTAAAGGTTTTTTTTTTTTGCTAACTGCAATCATTTAGGCCTATTCGGCGAGATCTTCTATTCAGTTATTCTGTTATGAATTTCAATCGAAAGTTTAAGCTGTCAACAAATCTTTTATGAATTATAATTTTGGTATTCGGCATGCTAAAATCTGTTATAAAATCTGCTAAGAAAACTTTCATGAAATGTCAAACGTTCGAAAATAGAAAAAATCTTTTACGAATAGCATTTTTGGTATTCAGCATGCCAAAATCTGTTATGAAAATAAAAGACAAACTTCTGTGACTTTTATCATAAAAGAAAATATATTAAAATACATATCATATAAAGATATAAGTAGAGTATATCCATGGTATTCCCAGAAACATATGAGGTAAAATCGTTTTCCATTGTATGGATACCAATAGTGTGTAAAGCTAGGCGCGCACATTCAATTTTTAGTTTCGCAACTGCTTGGTTCGAGCAAAGCGATTGCCTAAAATGAATTCGCTATTTTGTGTAACATATAATTATATGCACCTGCGCGGACATTCAACTAAATAGTTCGTCTGTTTTCTATAAGAAACCAAAAAGTTGTGCAACTAAAAGTTGAAAGTGCGCGCCTAGCCTAAGTGTCTTTTGTGCTAGTGTTTGTCTATTTCGTAATGGGCGGTTTTCAAATTTCAGTCGCCTCTCGTTCGTCGTGTCTGGCATCTCGCCTGAGAAGAAGAATATGAAAAGAGAATAAAAAATATGTTTTTGTATACCTACATATGTATGTACGTATCATGATCATTAGAATTGCAGAGACGTCATTGAAAAATTGAATTTTTTGTTGAAAATGCCCATTAAAATAGTTATGTCCTATGGGACATTTAAGGTGAGACAAAATACCACATCATTTCGAAAAATGAGTACAAAAAGTTTTAAATTCGTATCCTGCCCATCACTATAATTACAAAGCCAACCTGAATAATTTTTTGAGGTTAGAGTTGATCATTAAAAAAAAACTGACACATGAGAATAGAAAGAGAATCGAACACAAATCATTGAAACGATTGTGTTCCACTTTGTTGGAATGAAAATCAGCTGTTCATTGAAAACGATTTTCATCATTGAAAAATTTAAATTAGTTTTGTGAGAAATATTTAACATATTTGTTTATTTTTATTTGCAAAAGTAAAATATATAAGTGATTAGCTTCATTTGTTTACCAAATATTCTCAATATTCATAGTTTAATCATCCCAAAAAGTGAAAACAAAATTTTCAATGATGGTTTTCAATGAAAGCTATAACTGGCGCCTAACGTGTTTTTTTTTTGAATAAAATGATATCAAAGTGAAAAAAACTACTTAAAAAACGAAAAAATTGGGTTTGATGCAAAATTGCGGGGAAACGGTTGTCCGCAGAAAAAAAAGTCTTTAGACAAACTAAAACTGTAATAAATTCTTGATTGGTTTTAAAAAAAATCTTACGAACCGGACGTGGTTTGGCAAAGATAAAGCCAGTTAAGGGAAAAATCATAAAAACCGTTATAAAATACAATTTTTTATTTTATTGATGGAATGTATGGTCTTTAACATTATGATGTCGGACAAGTGGGCAGCTCTGGCCGTGGCGCAAACGCGAGCTCTTTAAAGCACATTCTGCATTACAATTTCCCATGACTTCAGCAATTTTGCTTGTAGCTCCTGATATATATGTAGTATTACTTTATAACATCACTGTATTTTAGCGCAAGGTAATACTCATATTGTCATCTCTCAGCATCAACTATTATGCTTCTCTTTATGTTATCTCTTATCATAACCAGGACCGCCCCGAGCTAAATTAGAGCCCTGCGCAAGCGTTATCAGTGGCGCCTCTCATTTGGATTGGATTGGCGGAAAAAGTCATTTCCTCATTACCCAAGGGGTACCCTTTGCAATGCGTTTTTTTAACGAGGGATCCCCAAGAGGCCTATTCCTAGATAATACTTATATTTAATTAAAATAAATATGTTTTTTATTAAAAACTAAGAAATCAAAAATATATCACAAAAATAATAGTCAAAAAATATATCACAAAAATTTAGGAACTGAAAAAAGTATTTTTTGAAGTAAAAAATATTTAAAAACTAATTCAAAATCATAACAACATACAAATAAATAATGAACTCATTAATTGTTGCTCATGTAGGAAATAATAATAAGATTATTATTTTAATAAAAATAAATAGAACCGAATTTATTGCAATAGATTAACTTTTCTGGCTTCTGTTTTAGCAAACTCAGCTACCAGATCATCATAATATAATGACTTGACAAGCTCTTTCTCTATAGCCATGATTGACTACACTGAACCAAAAAGGTACGTGGATTCAAGCAAAAAATTTATTGTGACAACAAATAGTTTCTTAAAATTCAACCAATAATTTCGTTTGTTATTACAATAAACTGCCGTTTATAGACTTTATAAACGATTGTTAATTCAATAAACCGTTTTTAATTTCCGTTTATAATTTTTTTTAATAAACGCATTAATTGGGATAATAAATGCTTTATCAATTTCCAATAAACGAAAATTATTGCATTAAGCAATGAGTTTATAGCGACAGTAAACAGTTATTTGTTGATATAATAACCTTGTTCATAGATACCAACATTCATTTATTATTTTCGTTTGTAAATACAATATACCTGTTTATTAAATTAAAAAATGCGTTTGTAGCGGCAATGAACAGGAATTTATTGATTTAATTAACGTATTTATTAATACTAGCAACCGTTTATTATTTGCGTTTGTAAATACAATAAACCTGTTTATTAAATTAATAATTGCGTTTGTAGCGACAATGATTACGAATTTATTGATTTAATAAACGTGTTTATTAATACAAGTAACCGTTTATTATTTTCATTTATAAATACAATAAACCTGTTTATTAAGTTAATAAATGCGTTTGTAGCGGCAATGAACAGGCATTTATTGATTTAATTAACGTGTTTATTAATACAAGCAACCGTTTATTATTTTCGTTTGTAAATACAATAAACCTGTTTATTATATTAATAAATGCGTTTGTAGCGGCAATGAACAGAAATTTATTGATTTAATTAACGTGTTTATTAATACAAGCAACCATTTATTATTTTCGTTTGTAAATACAATAAACCTGTTTATTAAATTAATAAATGCGTTTGTAGCGGCAATGAACAAGCATTTATTGATTTAATTAACGTGTTTATTAATACAAGCAACCGTTTATTATTTTCGTTTATAAATACAATAAACCTGTTTATTAAGTTAATAAATGCGTTTGTAAAGACAATAAACGGGTATTTATTAATAATAAAGTGGGTCCGGCAATTCCGTCTGTCTGTCTGTCTGTCTGTATGTCTGTACCTCGATCTAGAGCCTAAGCCACTGGACCTATTTTCTTCAAACTCGGTAGTTAAGGGTCTTCGGTGATTCCCTAGAGGGGAAATTGAAATTTTTTTTTAGCTCTAAAACTAACGGTACCCCCCATATACCCGTAATGCAAAATCTTATTTATCTCGAAAACGGCTCTAACGATTTTGATAAAAAAAAATTAGGTGTGATATTATGGACATGGAATACGTTTTGGTAAAAAAAAAATCTGGGGCAAAATGTTATTAACGGTACCTGTCATAGAACCGTTTTTTTGATTTTCGACTTTCTCATTAACGGCTCTAACGATTTTAACCAAAAATTTTCAGCAGGAGTCCCCCTAAGTTTAAAATAATATTGTAAGTACATATATAAAAATATTCGAAAAATTATTTGTTGGGTATTTTTGAAAAAAATTTTTTTTTGAAAAATCAATATCTTCAAAACCTATGAACGATTATTTTCTGAAATTATTTCCAAAAATCAATATTATTAAATACTTAAAATTCGCATCCCACATTTTTTTCTTGAAAAATTTTAAAGAAATTTCTTATATAAAAAATTTATTTATTTAATAATAAAACGATTTTGCATAAATAAACGATTTGTTTGCATAAATTCATACTTTTCTAGAAATCAGACGGCAATTTAATTTTAAATTCATGTTTTATAATTATAAAATGTATCTTAAATTCCAAAGTACTTTTACATAAGAGCAAGTTCGTGCGATCCAGTCGTGCATTTTATTTCTCTTTATATTAAGAAACTTTTATTTATCAAGTTTTTAAAAAATCTACCAAATCCAAACTAATTTTTTTTTGAAAATTTTGAAAAAAAAGAAAAAAAAAAACGTGTGGGGACAAAATTTCGAGACCCATTTTTTTTCGTCTTCGCTATCATCGTAATGTCAACTTTGATCAAAATCTCGAGTTCGATTTTTTTTACGAATGCATAACTTGCCTTATACATAGTACCTATAAGTCTCAAGTAAAAAGAGTAAATAATCTTAAGAGGATGCAAATATTGTATATGCTATAACAGAAACTCTCAAACTCATTTACAGGAGAGACCGCCTAAATCCTAGTCTGACTACGTTCGTTTTATAAGAATTTGATGTAGATTGGAACGCGACAACAACAATGCACGTTTGCTTAAATTTTTCAACTGCGAAATGGAGAATAAATAAAACTTCCATACTTATTCAACGTATATACCCCCGGCACTCTAAGGTTCTTGCACAAGGGCGCACGAACAACCAGCGGCGGCACTGAAGATAGCAATATTTGCGTCACAAAATGACGATAATATAATTTGACGATCAAATTGACGTTTTCGAAAGCAGCCAATGTAAATTAGACCACTCAGATATGTGCCACCGTAAGAAGCCGAAGAGGGTATTTGAAAGTCCATATTTCATATTTCATACATAATGGCATACATTGGCCTTTCAAATAAAAATAAAAATTTGTTAATACCCCTCACACATCTCGTTTTATTCCCTTTCAATATATACACACGCTTATTGGAAAATCCCTTACATCAAAAATGTATGTTGTGTGAAACCAGTTACACATATTTCCAAAAATTCCACTAGATGCTCGTAAATACACTTATGTATGTAATAAAACTGAAAATCGAACGTTCCTACGAAACAGAACAGATGCAACTTAATAGTACAAAAGCAATATTGTATTTGATGTAGTAGCGCTGAAATAGGCAATAGGTCAGCACCCATCTTACCCAATCAAAACAGATAAGCTACGAGTATGTTTGCCAATTATTAACAATAAATTCAAATTTGCAACAATTGTATACCCTTTATGTAGTATGCACAGATAAGAGATCACACATAGATGCTTCCACATGGGCAAAAATTTTCTATTTCATCTTAATTGCCCTAGGACATACTGTCGATTGCAAAATCTAAATGACCACCAAGCACTATGCCATTTCCTTGGGCTTCCCGAAACAGAGCAAAATCCTCCATTTCTTTCACAAAGAAAGAGAACTAAGGAAAAAGCAGAACAACTTTTCGAATAAATCCCTTTAAGCAGTAAACTAAACATGATAATCATTTTCTGGTTCTTCGTTTTCGTCGCTTTCACTGATACCCACAGACCAAGATGTGCCCCAGTGGCTGGCTCGAGGCAATTGACGAGACACATCATCATCCAGATTCACCTCATCATCATCATCATTGCCGTCGTTGGTTGGTGTCCTTGGCTACATCTGGATATTGGTGCAGAACATACTTTTAGCAGCTATGCTGAAGGACAAGCGAAAAAGACCTAAAAAAGTCTTACCAGAAGAATTTATTTGTTTCGGAAAGGACTTTTTCAAGTGAAATTTACTCAAGTCACATCGAGACTGAAAGTACTATTGTCCGCTCTATACCCCTTCCAATTTTCGTCCCTTTATCACTTCATCCGCTTCTATCGATTCTTTCTCGATGCTGAAAAAACGAAGAATATTGCAGGCAAAGGACTACTGCGGTAGCATAACGTTCAATGTAGACTTTAGTCTGACTATCTTATATTGTTTTTTGTGTAGTCCTTCCCTTCAGAGTAATTTTCTAGGACTCCCTTGTTTTTCATTCAACGGACAATTTTTAAAGAAAAAGTTAATTTTGCGAAAAGAAAAGAAACAAAAAATCGTTAAAACTTTCGCTTCCGTTTCACGTTGCTAGCAAAACTCTCAGTAAACCCAGAAACTTTGTATATATATATATATTTTTTTTTAAATATTTAAGACATCCCTCGGGATACATTTGTTGATTTAGTTATACCATTTTGTAAGGATATTTCTTTTATTTTTGTCTGAAAGAATTTGCCAACCTCAGTGAACTAGGAATTTCGAATTAAATAAGAAATTGTCTATAGTTACGAGTATATCGAAATTCTGCAACGGACATTAGCTTGAAAAGATTCAATTATCTTTTTTGTGTGCTGCTTTAGTCGACTATTTGTATTGTAAAGTAGGCAAACCAAAGGATTATGGTGGGTTAATTAAATGATTTTGGCTATCAGATATTTCAGCTCGAGTTTTATGATGTACATATGTATGTATATATGATGTTTGTGCATACATATACGATATACCTAGCTACCTTCAGCTTCGTTTTAAACATCTTGTTTTCAACTTGGGTATATCTATATATTTACTTGCGATATATGTATGTAAATAAATACATCTGCTTAGTTATGTATTATGCAAAAATAGAACTCGAGATTTCGATTAGAGATGCCGCTAATAGTTACTCGGCCGAATACCGAATACCGAATATTCGGCCACACTCATCGGCCGAATACCGATTATTCGGCAGCCGAACATTCAGCTAACGAAACGATGTGTTATGTATCTATCTCCTACGTGACTTTTGATGAGGAACAACAGTTTCTGGGAATGTTTTGAGGAAGTTGCTATAGAAAAAATGATAAAGATGTTGAAAAAACTGCCATTGAAAACAAAATAAATTTTTTTAAGAACATTTCGCCAAGATCGGATGGCAGACCGTTACAAGTGGTGGTCAGCAACTACAAAACTGTTTCCCAATTTGACAACATTTGCTGAAATCTACCTCTCGTCTCCTGGTATTAGTGTATTAGTGAGAGGCTATTTGCAGAAGCTGTAATTGATTTCGAATATAGACGTTACACAAAACGTATGCTACCAACGAATGCTGAAAAAGCTGTTTTTATTCACCACAACTTACCATTAGTAGATTTTAAATACTAAAATAAAAAATTTTAATAAAATTACAACATTTTTTGTAAGATAATAAATCTTTTTTTATTCTCCATTTAATATTCGATATTCGGCCGAATGTTGTGAACTATTCGGCCGAATACCGAATATCAAAAAATAGGCCGAATACCGAATAGTGGCCGAATATTCGCGGCATCTCTAATTTTGATCAGCCTTGACTTTGCATCAATGATAGAGAAGCTGATCGCAACTCGGTCTGTCTGTTCCACTACATCATAATCGGCTTGCCGATTTTCTTTAAACTTGGTTAATATTATTTTTAAATTTTCTACCGACAGTTTTTTTTTTTTTTTTTGATTTTTCGTTTATTTTTTTTTAATCTTAGAAAATTTGTTTTTTCTCAAAAACTGTTTCACTGTTTCAAAATCTTAAAAATTAAGTCAACTCTTTTGCCAATGGTTCAACAAAAATTTCTTAAAAATTGTTGTTAATGTTATTTACCTAACTCCAAATTTTTTGTTTTCGATTTTTCCAAAAGCCACATAACTGATTTTGAGCATTTTTTTTGCTAACGCTCCTAAAAAGTTTGAATAGTATTTTGTATTAACATTTGAAGAACAATTTTCTTTTTGAAAACTCAATATTTCGAAAACCAAATGCTCGATTTCCCTGAAACTTGAAAGTGCACAGTACGTGATTTAGAAACAAAATTAGTGGGAAGTGTTTTCGAAAATCGTATTTTTCTGGAAAACCACGAATAGAATTTTGATTAAATTTTTTATGTTTCAATAAAATTTTACGATTCATAATTAAATAAAAAACAAAATTGAAATTATTACCTACCTTAGGTATAACTATTTTTTTGCGTTTCAAAACTTAATTATTATATTTTTTAATATTTGAATAACTCTGTTTTTGATAGAAAATTCGATATCTTAAAAACGGGTGAGTAACTTTAGTAAAATAAGAACTGAAAGCTTACGTTCCAAAATTTGTTATAAAAAATGTTTTAAAAAAGTTTATATATAGAAACTTATTTTGTTTTAAAAATCCCAACAACCATTTACAGCCTTATTTACTAATTCGTTTTAGCGACGGAGTAAAGTTACTTCGACTTTACAACGGCTCTAATCCTGAAAACCTTATTTATAATGAAAATGCACGAGGAATAGCGGTGGAATATGCTAAAACTGGTTCATAGGAGGTTTAAGGCCGTTTTAGTATCTATTCAAATGTCATTTTGAGATGACATCTTGTGAAATTTACAAAAAGGAGTGTAAGCAATTTTTTTTTCGTTTGTTACTAAGACAAAAAGGATAGATATTTTGTATTAATAAATTATCTATATTTTCCAAACGCTCTAACAGTTGTACGGTATTGGGAACGTAATGTGGTTGGTACATTCATTTATTTGATTTCCAATTTCCAATATGCATACAATGATAATAAAATGAATAATAATGGAAATCAGCTGGAGCTGGCTTAACGTGTATAATAACCAGAGTTTTAGATTGGTGACTTTTTTTCCCAGCATATTTGACATAAGGAAGGCGTAGCTAAAACGGCTAAGAAAATAAATTATAAATAAGGATTTGTTTGACGTGGCGTAAACCCGAAGTAAGTGCTTCGGATCGGTTTAACTATTCCGAGGTTGAACCCAGTATTAGTGAAAAATAATAAATAAGGCTGTTACAGTTTTTGTTCTTGCATTAATTCATAGTTCATAGTACTCAGTTTTTTCTCTAACTAGGAGTTGTTTTAGCCATTTAAAGAAAGAATTGTTTGCTTATGATCATTTTTCTCTAATAACATTCTCTAAGTCTGTTAAGCACAAGAGCAAGTTCGTGCGACCCAGTCCTTCATTTTGTTTATTATATAAAAAAATATACTTTTGTTGGTAAAATTGCAGAGTTATAGTTCTTTCTTCCATGTATGTTGTTTTCCTTATTGTTCGAGAGTGTTAAACTTTCTATCAGTAAAGTTATTTTCACTTATTTAAAATAAAAGTGGGAACAGATGACTTCTTTTCACTTGAACAAAGCTGACTTTTATTAAAAATCACTGAAACACAATTTTAAAAAGCCTACTGTTAAGGTGTAAGTATGGTACTAAATAGCATTTATAGATGGATGGGTGGGTTAATAAGCAAAATTGGAGTATATGGGACGATACCAACCCACCCGAGGTTCATCAGATGACAATGTATCCCCAAAAAGTTATCGGCTTCACGTGTCACTAGGGTTGCAAAAGCTTAAGGCACTTTTTAGCTTAAGCTTGGTTTTAATTCACAAGCTAGTGGGTGACTTATGAATTAAAAAAATTAATTCACAAGCTAGTTGGTGACTTGTGAATTAAAAAAATTTAAATCATAAGCTACTTAGTGACTTATGAATTAAAAAAGATTAATTCACAACCTACTAAGTGTCTTATGAATTAAAAAAATTTAATTCACAAGCTGGTTGGTGACTTGTGAATTAAAAACATTTAAATAATAAGCTACTTAGTGACTTATGAATTAAAAAAAAATAATTCAGAACCTACTAAGTGACTTATGAATTAACAAAAAAATTTAATTCATAAGCTAGTTGGTAGATTGCAAATGTTTAAGCTTGTTTTGACTTCATAATTATAATTAATTATTAACCAAAGTAGATTTCAAGCTTTTGTGTGTCATAAAATTATCATGCTAGCTTATAAATTTTCCAATTAATAATTTTTTAATGAGAATTATTCCATTAGCTTATGAATTATGGAACCCTTTTTTTTTTGTTTTTGATTTTCTCAAAAACGGTACAACCGATTTTAATAATTTTTTTTGCTAAAGCTCCCCAAATATATAAATAGAATTGTGTACTCAAATTTTCAAAAAAATTTTTTTGAATTTAAAAAAAAAAACTTCAAATTTTTTTTTTCAAAACTCAATATATCGAAAACCCCCTGCTAGATTTTTTTAAAACTTTATAAATAAAAGTTTCTCAATATAATCTACAAGATGTGATAAAAAAAAATTATTTTACCTAAAAATAAAGGTACCTACCATACAAATGCTAAAAATTTAAAAAAAATGGTTTTCAAAAATCGTGTTTTTCTCGAAAACGGCGCCTAGAATTTTGATAATTTTGTTTTCTTTCAGTTAATTTTTACGATCTTTAATTTAATAAAAAAAATTTGAAATTAAGATATTACAGCTTGTACCTACCACAGAACCACTTTTTCGAATTTTGAATTTCTCATTATCCACATAACGGATTTTAATAAAACATTTTATAGAGAAGCTTCTAAAAAGTCTAGAACACATTGCATTTCAAAACTTTAAATTAAATATTTTTTGAATTTTTGAAAAAAAAATCTATTTTTTATTTTTTTTGAAAATTCAATATCTCAGAAATGGCTCTATATTTTTTTTGTAAATTTAATTTTTATTCGAACAATAATAAAAACTTTAAATTGGCGTACCAAAATTAAAAAGCTTTTAAAAAGTTGTCCCATTTCAGCGTATATTAATAACATTTCCAGATATTCTTGATTAGTGTAATCGCAAATAATTGAAAAAAAAACTACAACTTGAATAACAAATCCAAAATGGAGTATCATGTAGATCACGCGAGAAAGACATTTACAACCTTCAAATCATAATGCAAATCTTTACTGTTTACGTTAGTTAACGGTCTTACTAATTAACTTTATCTATTTGTCCTTTTCTTAACCATAATAGCTCAGAAAAAGTTAATTTTGTGTTTAAAAATTATTTTTTTTTAAATTCACTCAGTTTGTTTATTTTTTGTTAATTACATTTAGTATTCTTTTTAAGGAAAAAAAAATAATTTTTTTAAGAAAATGAACTGGGCTTTAATAATAAGTGAAAAAAATTAATACTCATTAAGGCGCCAGTTATAGCTATCATTGAAAACCATCATTGAAACACAAATCAGTGGAACGGTGGAATATTTTTTGACAAGTCGATTATAGCAATCAATAATTTCGCTGTCATTGAAAAGATCTGTCATTGAAAATATCTGTCGCTTTGATGCTTGCTAAATTACTAGTGATGGGTACCTCATTCATGAGGCAATACAAAATGTCGCATGTTATGTTATTGTTTAAAGGTTTTTTTTTTTGCTAACTGCAATCATTTAGGCCTATTCGGCGAGATCTTCTATTCAGTTATTCTGTTATGAATTTCAATCGAAAGTTTAAGCTGTCAACAAATCTTTTATGAATTATAATTTTGGTATTCGGCATGCTAAAATCTGTTATAAAATCTGCTAAGAAAACTTTCATGAAATGTCAAACGTTCGAAAATAGAAAAAATCTTTTACGAATAGCATTTTTGGTATTCAGCATGCCAAAATCTGTTATGAAAATAAAAGACAAACTTCTGTGACTTTTATCATAAAAGAAAATATATTAAAATACATATCATATAAAGATATAAGTAGAGTATATCCATGGTATTCCCAGAAACATATGAGGTAAAATCGTTTTCCATTGTATGGATACCAATAGTGTGTAAAGCTAGGCGCGCACATTCAATTTTTAGTTTCGCAACTGCTTGGTTCGAGCAAAGCGATTGCCTAAAATGAATTCGCTATTTTGTGTAACATATAATTATATGCACCTGCGCGGACATTCAACTAAATAGTTCGTCTGTTTTCTATAAGAAACCAAAAAGTTGTGCAACTAAAAGTTGAAAGTGCGCGCCTAGCCTAAGTGTCTTTTGTGCTAGTGTTTGTCTATTTCGTAATGGGCGGTTTTCAAATTTCAGTCGCCTCTCGTTCGTCGTGTCTGGCATCTCGCCTGAGAAGAAGAATATGAAAAGAGAATAAAAAATATGTTTTTGTATACCTACATATGTATGTACGTATCATGATCATTAGAATTGCAGAGACGTCATTGAAAAATTGAATTTTTTGTTGAAAATGCCCATTAAAATAGTTATGTCCTATGGGACATTTAAGGTGAGACAAAATACCACATCATTTCGAAAAATGAGTACAAAAAGTTTTAAATTCGTATCCTGCCCATCACTATAATTACAAAGCCAACCTGAATAATTTTTTGAGGTTAGAGTTGATCATTAAAAAAAAACTGACACATGAGAATAGAAAGAGAATCGAACACAAATCATTGAAACGATTGTGTTCCACTTTGTTGGAATGAAAATCAGCTGTTCATTGAAAACGATTTTCATCATTGAAAAATTTAAATTAGTTTTGTGAGAAATATTTAACATATTTGTTTATTTTTATTTGCAAAAGTAAAATATATAAGTGATTAGCTTCATTTGTTTACCAAATATTCTCAATATTCATAGTTTAATCATCCCAAAAAGTGAAAACAAAATTTTCAATGATGGTTTTCAATGAAAGCTATAACTGGCGCCTAACGTGTTTTTTTTTTGAATAAAATGATATCAAAGTGAAAAAAACTACTTAAAAAACGAAAAAATTGGGTTTGATGCAAAATTGCGGGGAAACGGTTGTCCGCAGAAAAAAAAGTCTTTAGACAAACTAAAACTGTAATAAATTCTTGATTGGTTTTAAAAAAAATCTTACGAACCGGACGTGGTTTGGCAAAGATAAAGCCAGTTAAGGGAAAAATCATAAAAACCGTTATAAAATACAATTTTTTATTTTATTGATGGAATGTATGGTCTTTAACATTATGATGTCGGACAAGTGGGCAGCTCTGGCCGTGGCGCAAACGCGAGCTCTTTAAAGCACATTCTGCATTACAATTTCCCATGACTTCAGCAATTTTGCTTGTAGCTCCTGATATATATGTAGTATTACTTTATAACATCACTGTATTTTAGCGCAAGGTAATACTCATATTGTCATCTCTCAGCATCAACTATTATGCTTCTCTTTATGTTATCTCTTATCATAACCAGGACCGCCCCGAGCTAAATTAGAGCCCTGCGCAAGCGTTATCAGTGGCGCCTCTCATTTGGATTGGATTGGCGGAAAAAGTCATTTCCTCATTACCCAAGGGGTACCCTTTGCAATGCGTTTTTTTAACGAGGGATCCCCAAGAGGCCTATTCCTAGATAATACTTATATTTAATTAAAATAAATATGTTTTTTATTAAAAACTAAGAAATCAAAAATATATCACAAAAATAATAGTCAAAAAATATATCACAAAAATTTAGGAACTGAAAAAAGTATTTTTTGAAGTAAAAAATATTTAAAAACTAATTCAAAATCATAACAACATACAAATAAATAATGAACTCATTAATTGTTGCTCATGTAGGAAATAATAATAAGATTATTATTTTAATAAAAATAAATAGAACCGAATTTATTGCAATAGATTAACTTTTCTGGCTTCTGTTTTAGCAAACTCAGCTACCAGATCATCATAATATAATGACTTGACAAGCTCTTTCTCTATAGCCATGATTGACTACACTGAACCAAAAAGGTACGTGGATTCAAGCAAAAAATTTATTGTGACAACAAATAGTTTCTTAAAATTCAACCAATAATTTCGTTTGTTATTACAATAAACTGCCGTTTATAGACTTTATAAACGATTGTTAATTCAATAAACCGTTTTTAATTTCCGTTTATAATTTTTTTTAATAAACGCATTAATTGGGATAATAAATGCTTTATCAATTTCCAATAAACGAAAATTATTGCATTAAGCAATGAGTTTATAGCGACAGTAAACAGTTATTTGTTGATATAATAACCTTGTTCATAGATACCAACATTCATTTATTATTTTCGTTTGTAAATACAATATACCTGTTTATTAAATTAAAAAATGCGTTTGTAGCGGCAATGAACAGGAATTTATTGATTTAATTAACGTATTTATTAATACTAGCAACCGTTTATTATTTGCGTTTGTAAATACAATAAACCTGTTTATTAAATTAATAATTGCGTTTGTAGCGACAATGATTACGAATTTATTGATTTAATAAACGTGTTTATTAATACAAGTAACCGTTTATTATTTTCATTTATAAATACAATAAACCTGTTTATTAAGTTAATAAATGCGTTTGTAGCGGCAATGAACAGGCATTTATTGATTTAATTAACGTGTTTATTAATACAAGCAACCGTTTATTATTTTCGTTTGTAAATACAATAAACCTGTTTATTATATTAATAAATGCGTTTGTAGCGGCAATGAACAGAAATTTATTGATTTAATTAACGTGTTTATTAATACAAGCAACCATTTATTATTTTCGTTTGTAAATACAATAAACCTGTTTATTAAATTAATAAATGCGTTTGTAGCGGCAATGAACAAGCATTTATTGATTTAATTAACGTGTTTATTAATACAAGCAACCGTTTATTATTTTCGTTTATAAATACAATAAACCTGTTTATTAAGTTAATAAATGCGTTTGTAAAGACAATAAACGGGTATTTATTAATTTAATAAACCAAATGATTAGTTTGGTTTGTTAAATTAATAAACCCTTTTATTAAAATAACAAACGGATTTATTGAAATAAGCCTGCCTGCTTTCTGCTGATTTACACGACTCACAAAATGTCATTATTTCTGCAGAAATAATGGCTTTTTGTCAGTCACACAAATCAAGCATAATGTTGTTCTTACACGATTGACAAAATGCCACTATTTCTGCGAATGAGCCATTCATTGTCACAAACTTAATTTATGACAGAAAGATGGAGTAATAACGACAGAAATTACGGCAATTTGTCACTCGTATAGGTTCAGCATTAGTTTCACCTGAAGCCTACAAAAGAGAATTTATTATTAGTATTGTTAAAATTAAGGGAAGCATAAAACTTCCAGTAACAAACCTGGTTAGAGTACCAAATAGTTATCTTATCTTGCATCTCATACTGAAATCATATCTCTGCTGAAAATTAAAAGTTAATGCTGAAAATTGAGAAATCCGAACTGAAAGAAAAACTTTTGTTTCTTTTTAATATTTTATTTTGTGTCAAATTATTGCGTAGGATTGTTTTTATCTTGTTATGCAAGACATTAGGTTTTTAACATTTCTTTTTTATTTTTTTCTTAAACTCCAAATGAGGAACGGGCTTATGGGATTGAAAATTGAACAGATACAATATTTTTACTCTGTTATTGATCTTATCTCGTTAAGCAAGATGTGAGTTTTCGTACAAATTTCTTTTTTATTTTTTTTAAAATATGTGGATTCTATAAAACCCCAAAATGAGGAACATGCTACTGGGTATTGCAGATTAAAAAGATAAAAGATTTTAAAACAAATATCTAAAGCTCTTAAAAAGCTTTTAAATACATATTTCACCCCGTCAAAATACAAAAAAATATCGTTAAACTGCATTATTGATTTACCATTTACTATAATGAAGGGTTGAACATTCTCAGACTTTCCATTAAGATATCCAATATGGTCGTCTATCTCTTGGATTGTTGTACCGATCCAAACGAACGCATTTTGCGAGTCCTTGATGCTAAATCGTGTTAAGCTTTTCTTTCCTTCCTTGCTCTTCCTTGCAACTTTTTGATATGGAATGAAATATCCATGTAATGCCCACAGTATAGCTGCATCGTCACAATCTGGTAATATAAAAAGTTTATTAAAGTTTTAAATTAAATTGATTTTTCATATAATCAAAAAAAAGAATTGAGATGTATTAAAAATAAACAGAAATTCGGTGTTTAAGTGGCTTTCAATGTGATCTTGGACCAAATGAACAGATAAAAAACTTCAAAACAAAAAACCCCAAAATGAGGAACATGTAATGGGTATTGAAGATTGAACAGATAAAAGATCGTAAAACAAATGTCTACAACTCTTAAAAAGGTTTTAAACTTTACTCCGTCCAAATATAGAGAAATATATATTATGATATCTTAATATCATAATCATAAGCGAATTGCGAAATTTGTATTGTTACATTGAAATAAAAATCAAAACAAAGTTAGATAAACACAACTTACTTGTTGTTGTGTTTGTATCTCTTTGATTTGATGACAACTGTTTCAAAACTTCGAGAATATTTTTATCTTTCACATGGTTGTCAGTCAATAGAAATTTTAAGATCAGCTGTTTAAGTTGATCCCATTTATCCAAAAATGATCCGGCATTTGTATATAGATAGCTAAAATCCATGTCAATCTAGTAAAGTAATGTATTTTTTTGTTTATAAATCGTTTACATGATATGCAAAAAATTCTAACTTACGTAACGATATCCAGTAGGACATTTGTACTTTGGCCATTTTAAAAAAATTTGAGAAGTGCAGGTAGAGTCCTTAATATCTAAAAGCCTCCTATTTGTACACGCCTTCCAGCACCGGTCTAATGCTTCCCCTGATAAATTGTCATAATTCAAGGATCTAATAGTTTGCTCCGAATCTTCTTCGGGAACTAAAAATTAGAATTTGTTATCAATGCAATTATCTATTAAAATTTTGTTCAATTGAACGTTAAGGAATTGAAATTTAAAGAAAGTTTTTTGCTGTAAAAATGCAGACAATTCTGAAAGTATAATGGTCATATTACAAGGCAGTCCATTTAAGTGGCATGTGCGTATGATTTGTAAAATTACCGGTTTCTTTAGAAAGTTATTGATTTTATTCACTATCAAGCCTTAGAAAAAACATTGTTATAAAAACTCTAGCGGTTTTTAAAACTAAAAACTAGCGGTTCTTAGAACTAAAAACACTATCGGTTTTTTAAACAATTATTCAGCCTTATTCCGATAGGCGTTTTTCTAAAACGCCAACTGTCGTTTTAGGAGTCGTGTCGTTTTTTTTTTGGTATTCCGTAACTAAAACGCTAGCGTTTCTCTCGCTCTTACATTCCACAATACATTCCAAACATCTGACATACTCGTATCAAATTGTTTGCAAATTGAATAATTTGGTTTTGAAAATTATATTTGTGTGAATTTGTTTCAAACATAAGACAAATGTACAGTGTAGAAAGTTATTTTTCTTGGAGCAGCAGTGACGACGAAGAAGAAGAAGAATATAAATGTACATTTCATCTAAAGCAAATCCTTTTGATTTGGCTGGCACAAAATATGTTATTAAATAAAAAAATATACATATATGCAGTAGGTAATTCTACCACTGGTTTTGATTTTTTATTTTATCGCATTTGTTTACAGATTCAAACTTGCTGATACCCTTAGATTTTTTGCAAAAGCGAGCTACCAAAAGGGGTTGGGAACGACTTCAATTTGGGACTATCCCAGCCAAGCCTAAGCAACATTCTTAAGGAAATACCTGCTCGCGTTTTATCTTTGCCAAGTTGTAATTTCTACGAATTCTTTTATTTTCCATTTTAATCGGATAGATATATATACATATAAAGATAGATCGCTTGATATAAATATTTGTATATATACATGCATATGCATATCATGGAGGAGAAAGAAATACTTGACTTTTGGGTATGTGATTGTGACTGATAACAGTTCATATAAAAATACATTTTTGCAGGAGATGCTGGGTACCCCCTCGAGCCTTTTCTTGTAAATCCTTATGCTAGCTACACACGAGGCAACCGTTGAAGCAACGTGTTGCAGCAACGTGTTTCGTTTGTTCACTACACACGAGGCAACTGCTGCCGCAACCACAGTACAGTTGGAGCAACCGACCGAAAATATCAAAACATTTTGATATTTCTGGCAACTGTTGCAGCAACTCTAAATTAATCGGCAACACAGCTACATACGAAGCAACCGTTGCTTCAACATGACCGTGTTGCTGCAACGGTTGCCTCGTGTGTAGCTAGCATTATAGATTTGTTATTTTCACCCTTAACAAAGAATTTTAAATTATAAAACTAAAATAAATTTAAAAAAACTTCTATTTTGACTCCTGTCGTCAACAAATTTCTAGACGACAGATTTCGACATTTTTACAGACGTTTTTTGTATCCAAACGACTAACGGAATACCAAAACCAATATAGAGAACACGTTCCACAAGAGAGAATCGACAAATTGACGTTTATTTGGCGTCGAACGCCTTACGTAATACCAAATTCACACTGACGTTTTTATTTTGGCGTTCAACGCCTTACGGAATAAGGCTGATTATCTTTCACCTGAATGAGTTTGCACCATTATTTTTGTGACAATCATCATATCAAAAAAGATCTAATGAAGCTTTGAAATGCACATCCTTGCTCTGACTTTCAAATCTGTACGAATTCCGATCGAAAGTCAAAACAGGGGTGGCTGTAAATAAAAATCGAACAAACCTAGAGGCAAATTGTCATCTGTTGTTTCGGTCTTGCTTGTTGAAGGCTTCGAAATTTTCTCGATCGTTTTATTTGAGAATTTCAAGTTGCAGAACTTATTGTAAATTTTTCCTCTTTTACCCGTGCGATAATATACCTTATAATTATAATATTATTATTCAGCCTTATTCCGTAAGGCGTTGAACGCCAAAATAAAAACGTCAGTGTGAATTTGGTATTACGTAAGGCGTTCGACGCCAAATAAACGTCAATTTGTCGATTCTCTCTTGTGGAACGTGTTCTCTATATTGTTTTTGGTATTCCGTTAGTCGTTTCCATACAAAAAACGTCTGTAAAAATGCCGAAATCTGTCGTCTAGAAATTTGTTGACGACAGGAGTCAAAATATAATTTTTTTAAATTTATTTTAGTTTTTATAATTTAAAATTCTTTGTTAAGAGTGAAAATAACAAATCTATAAGGAGTTACAAGAAAAGGCTCGAGTAGGTAAGCAGCATCTCCTGCAAAAATGTATTTTTATTTGAACTGTTATCAGTCACAATCACATACCCAAAGTCCAAGTATCTCTTTCTCCTCCATCATATGCATATGTGTATATACAAATATTTATATCAAGCGATCTATTCTATATTATGTATGTATCTATCCGATTAAAATGGAAAATAAAAGAATTCGTAGAAATTACAACTTGGCAAAGATAAAACGTGAGCAGGTATTTCCTTAAGAATGTTGTTTAGGCTTGTCTGGGATAGTCCCAAATTGAAGTCGTTCCCAACCCCTTTCGGTAGCTCGCTTTTGCAAAAAATCGAAGGGTATCAGCAAGTTTGAATGTGTTACAAATGCGATAAAATAAAAAATAAAAACCAGTGGTAGAATTACCTACTGAATATATATTTTTTAATTTAATAACATACTTTGTGGCAGCCAAATCAAAAGGATTTGCTTTAGATGGAATGTATATCTTCTGCAGTATCAAATCTTTCTTTTCTTCTTCTTCTTCGTCGTCACTGGTGCTCCAAGAGAAATAACTTTCTACACTGTTCATTTTTCTTATTTTTGAAACAAATTCACACAAATACCTATAATTTTCAAAACCAAATTATTCAATTTGCAAACAATTTGATATGTCAGATGTTTGGAATGTATTGTGGAATGTAAGAGCGAGAGAAACGCTGGCGTTTTAGTTACGGAATACCAAAACAAAAACGACACGACTCCTAAAACGACAGTTGGCGTTTTAGAAAAACGCCTATCGTAATAAGGGTGATTATTATATTTTAATATAATTATTAATATTATAATATTAAAAATAAGTAAAATTAATAGAATAAAAAATAATAAGTTTACCAGTTGCTCAGTGGGAAATCTTTCAATTATTTCTTTTTCAATGGCGTAACTTGAATGAAGATCTAAATGAATTTTGTTCTGATCAAAATATCTTGCAATTGCAGTAATCAATTGCATTCTTTGCTGATTGTTGAATTTTTTATTTTCTTCATAACTTTCAACCAACGACTTACTCTTTAAGTTACTGTTCAAAATTGTTGCTAAGGAAATTGAAGAGGCAGATTCAAGAGCACTTGTTGGCGAACTTGGACAGCTGTGTATATTTGATCTTGATGAAAGTTGGTATGGTGAGGACGGTTCCGATAAATAAGAGATATTGCGAAACGGACCACATTCTGAGTTGTAATACATGAAAAGAGGCTTTCCAATCAACTCTCGCCATTCTCTTAGCTTTGATTCAAACATAATTAAGGTTCGATATTTGAAAGGCTTAAGAATTTGAACAAGGTGGTGACACTCCAAAGTTTTCAAAACTTCAATATCTATCTCATTAACTAAAATTGAATTTTTAATAATTTGCATTATCAATAAGTTTTCAATTTAAATTTCTTTTTTATAAAGCGTTTTTTTTTATTCTAAGCAAAAAACACTAGCTAACATGAAGGTTTTAGTAAAAAATGATCATAAGAATAATTTTCGGCAAAAAAAAACTTCGAGAAAGAGACTTGGATTTTTTTTTTTTAATTTACTTAATACAATTTTTGTTCAAAAAAAGACCGAAAAACATGCAAAAAAACTTTGTTTTAACCATTTTTAATTAAAGTCAACTTACTTTTAAAATGCTCAAGTAATTCTAATAGGCCCCATTTTCCCAATAAACTCGTTATCTCGTCGCATGGATCAATGTTAACAAAAGTCGTTGTCACAGTTTTGTCGTCCAAAAGTATTTGAAATTCTGCTTCTGACATCGTCCCAATGCATTCCCTATCCCCAGTTGATTCAATACCCACTTCACCGACCTGCAGTTCATCAACGAACACTTCCTCGATCTCCTCGAAACCCTTTTCATCCACCGATATATTATCAAAGGTTGTCATTTTCTTAAGGAGGTAGTTTTAAAAATTCAATTTTTGTGTACCTATTGTTAATGTATTAAAAACGTTACAAAACATTCAAAATATTAAAATAATTTACAGAAAATATAGTCATTTCTAAAAAAAAACAAGTCAGGGTATCAAATTCGCAAATTGATTTTAATATAGATAAATATTCTACTTAAGATATAAATATGTGTGGTTTTTGAATTGTTGAAACAATAAATGTTAATCTTTTGAAAACAAAAATATTTTATACAATTTTATGTGTACACAGAAAAAAATCAGACTTGCGGGATTGATATCTAGATACCTACATCCTCATTATCTTATCTTATTTAAAATTAGTATATTAATTAATTTTGTATAAATTATATAATTTTTTTTTAGCTTAGACTTTTTTTCGATGATAATTCAACAAAAAATTTAAATGTTTTTTTTTGCCTATTGTGAACAATAATACTCTTTAACTCGTAGTAAAGTTTTTCCTGTAGCCGTTTTTATTAAATTAGTTGGTGGACCCACAATATCATTGCTATAAATGATAGCAAAAGCACCCAATTGCTTTTCGTCAACTTCAAAAGATAATATACTTGGGTTGTACTGAATTCTATTTAGTTTTTGGCAAAACAAAAAAACTTTATTTTTTTTTAAAAGACCTATGTCTACTATAACATATAACTCGATATCAGCTCCAGACCGTGCTATATAAAAACTTTGTTGGTATTTATAACCTTCGATTTTTGCTTTAAAGAAAAATTCTATATTTGTATTAGGGACTCCTAGCATTTCAGATACTAAATTTCTAAAATCACTTTCGATTTTATGTTTGTCATATATTTCAAAGTAAGAAAGACAATTTTTATCAATATTAGTTAACAACTTGAATGCAGTTTTAAGTTGGTATTTTTTTGCTAAGGTCAAACAAATGTTCTTACGAGATGTGATAGCATGGGAATAAAGCTTAAATTCTTTGTGCTTAGCTTCAAATTTAAAACACCAAAAACTACGAACAGGCCCTGACTGTGTAATGACGCTAGGATAATGAGTTAAATTATGATGCTTTGGTTTCAAGGAGTCATTAAAAAGACGAACATAATCCTTGTTGTGGTTTTCAATTTTTAATTTTAACATTGGGATGATTTCATCGCAAATCTCAAATGCAAGCAATAAATCAATTATTTCAATTAAATTAAGAAGAAATTGTCACACTTCATCATCATGTGGCACTAAATCTTCAATCATTAAGTGAAAAAATGAAATGAAACTCATCATTTCTCGTGCTGTCATTTTTAGATGTTTACATTTTAATTGACCAATTTTTATTTCACCTGGAATATTGTCGATCTCAATTGCACCATACTGAAATGTTCGTTTTCTTAAATTAAGGGTTTCCAGGTTAAAATATTTAGCTGTGTTAATGAAATATTCAATTATGTGGCAAATGTCGTAATGACAAACTCCTTCAAACATATCGTGCATAAGATCCACGCAATAATTTTCTACGACATGAAACGATGGAATTTCATTAAGTTGAGAATAGTTATGTATGCCCGTTTCAGAAGGGTTGTTAAGAAGAAGGTCTTTTTCGTAGTTTGATCGGTTTCTTAACAAATCATCACGTTCAATTGTTAACGATTGCGTTTCCAGTTTTTTGGCTTTACAAAACCTACAATAAGAGTTGCTTGAAAACGATTTATTAAAATCCAAAACAGTATTTAAGCCCAAATTATCCCCTAACACAAGACCTAAAATAAAATATGCTTTTACTTTTGACTCGTTGCTTAAGCTTATTTCAACACCATCAACTTCAAGACTCTTAAGCTCATTTATTAAAGATTGAAAACACTTATCGTTGCCGAATTCTTTGAGATCCCTTGCTTTTAGAACTCCTGCCAAAAAAACACTATCCAAATTTGATTCTTTCCATGGAAGACAAGGAAATGAATAGTAAATATTACAAATCGAATGAACGCCTGCATGAGAGCTTAAAGGGTTATTAATTTCAAAGTCATCGGTATATAAAAAGTATGGAATTAGTATTTTTCCCGGATACATTTCAGATTTTTTCTTCCAAAGCTCGCCTTGAACAAAATTTGAAATTTTTTTCTTTTCACTTAGTGTTTCCATGTAAAGTTTCGTTTTATTTAAGATGTTTTCACTCTCAAAAAATTTTTTGAATTGAAATTTTAAAGGCATCAATATCCCTTTAGTGTTTTTCTCATCATACGCAAGGCACCCATTCTTAAAAACTGTACTGATTTCATTGTTTACCGAAAATTCATTCAAACTGCCCAACAAGTCTCCTTTTTTAAGCCAATCTAATAGTTTATATTCGGTGTTGCAGTAATTAAAAGGGTTACGACACCTTGATAATACACTGACAAATTCATTATGAACTTCGACGTTTGTTTTTGACAATTTTTCGTTGGAAAATGATCTAAACAATTCAAAAATTGGATTTAAGATGCATTTGAGTATATCTTCCTGAATTTCTAAAATATTTTTTCTAGAAAAACTATTGTTATCATGCATTTTTAAGATAAAACGCGTAGCAGAAGTGTACATGTTATTAAGACTGTCTTCTATAGTTGATTCTTTGTTTTCAACGCTTTCATGAATATAAGTCTCGTATTTTTTTGAGTTTTCATTCAAACTATTCGATATTTGATTTTCTTTGCGCAAATGATTATCAGGTGTAACATTTTGTTTATCAAGATTATCTATACTATTATCTATACTATCATCATGTTTTCTGGTAATATGTCGCTTAAAACTACTTATGTTTTGAAACTCTTGTGAGCAACTAGTTTCCCTACATTTAAAATTACTATATGTACTTAGGTCATGAATTTTTTTAAGGTGTTGTATAAACAACTTTGTTGACGAAATTTTAACCTTACATATAAAGCAAATCATTTCGTCTACTTCTAACTTAAAGTTTTTAAGAAATATATACGTATGTTTAAATAATATAATATTATATAATAAAATTAATATCGATGCCTTAGGTTGTAAAAAGGTGTAAATGTCAAACAACTTCGCATTGAGATTAGATGAGAATTAAGCTAAAAATAAAGAAACAAACACAAAAAAAAACGATTGAAGTGCCTTTTCTTCCTTATTTTTGAATTATTATTTTTATCATTTAAACACGTTGGCTGCAAACATCTTTGCTACTGAATAGAATATCTTACTCTTCTATCAATATCTGCATTTGAGACAGTGAGTGCAAAACTGTAAAAGTGATAAACACGATTGTTTTAAAATCCGTGGCAACAAGGAAAATCAACATATGTACATAAGACAGTTTTCACTACTTTTAAGAAGAGCGATTTGAATGTTTAGTTTGCAATTGCAAATCAGGTTCAAGACTTATCGACAAAGTTTAAACGCGAAAAGCACTAAAATTACTATAAGATGTTATTTGAAATTAAAACGAATTAATTTTACGTCAATTTACAGATTATTTTGATAAAAATATGACTTATGTCTTATGACTTTAACTTAGCTGTAAATAAGGAATAAAGAAAATGTACACAAGTCATCTTGTGTCTGCATTTTGTACGTAAAGGATTTTTGAAAAACTACATAAGTCAACTTATCTGCGAGTAAGCTAAAATTTTACTTTGGAAAAAGAAAAAAAGTAAACTTATGATCGCGAAGAAAAATATAATTGTTTTGGAAAAAGAGCATAAGTAAACGTATGTGTGTGTTGAATTGGTTTTTCGTTATTGAATAAAAGCACAAATTGTAAATAAAATTAAAGAATTCTACTTATGATGTTTTTCCATCTGCAAGCTCTGTAGATACTAACTTATGTGGTTTTTCGTTTGTCTGTAATTCCTTATTCCTTGTTGGCACAGAAAAAGTAGTGATTATTTTAGATATTAAAGATAAAACGATGAAATTAGTGAATTCTTAAAAAAGGCTATCAGTTTTGAACGTACACTCACGGCCTCGTTATATGAACAATTTATTACAAAATTGCAATATCTACTAAAGTTGAAAATGGACTTAAAGTAAATCGTATATACCAGCCCCTATCAGTCCCCTTGAGATGAATATTTTTTTAAGAAAAACAAATACCAAAGCAATATCCTCCATAAAAAAAAAATTATATTTTTCACAGTTCCCAGCAATTAACGCGGCAGCGAACGTGTTCAAATTTGTTCATTCTATAATAATTGCTGACTTACATTTTCCAATATCTGAAAAATTTAGAAAAAAAGTAGAAAAAAAAAGATTTTGCCACTAAAATAAACCTGATCTGCTCGAACTGAAAGCCAGCAAAAATATGTTATGTTCGTAATACATACAAATTAAAAAGACTTACGTTTTTTATAATGATTTTGAATTTCGAGATAAAGAAGCTTTTGTTATGAGATATGAAACTGCATCTAATCATCGTCAATTGAAAGCCAGCAAGAATATGTTCAAATATGTTTGTAATATATAAGCATTATAATGACTTACGTTTTAAATAATGACTTTGATTACTGCTGCGAATAGGAAGCCTCAATTTTTTGTTCAATATGCTGTAAAAATGTTAAAAAGTATCTACTTTAGATTTATGTATAAATTTGTTGTAATGAGGTTATGAAAAGCAGAATGATCTAATGATTTTTTGTATTTCTTTGAAAAACTGTAAAAAGTAATGTTAATTTTTTTTGGAAGAAGTAACTATATGATACTTCAATCAATAGATGGTATAATGATTTGAAAAAGGACAAAGATTTAATTTAATCAGCTAGATCATCTTGATTTTTATTACTTCATATGGATTAAAAGTATTTTTTTTTCAGGCCTATTTTACAAACATTTTAAATTTTAGTGAAGTGATTTTGTTTCAAAGGTTGCAAATTGTAAGCAATATTAGTTTCTGTATTGTTAAGCCTATTATCTTTATTTAAATTAGATTTTGTTAACAATTATTTCCATTCTTTTGTTTGATTAAGACCAATAGAGTTTCTTTTCAATAGACCAGAATAGGATTAAAAGGTATCTAAATTATTCGGAAGCAAAGCAAAGCAGAATAAGTCTGATAATTTTGTATTGTGTGCGAAAGCTTTAATTTAAAATGTATGTAGGTAAGTAAAAGAAAAATAAGTTCAGTATAGATATAACCGCAAATCACGGAAAAATATGTTAAAAACATTTACAGCTCGCTTCTATACCCCACCCATCGACATTGTTTAAGATATGTATGTATATAAATAAAATTTTGAATAATCATGCAAATTAATTTGAAAACATTTTTCTATTCAAAAAATGTTTTTATTTAGCAAAATCCTTTTTCTATGCCTTGCCTTTTAATACCGATCTTATCTCATGAACCTTAATTTCGCATACTGATCCTTGTTAAATTACATATTAAGTTGATTAGTTTATAAGTTCTAAGGTTTTAAACAACAAAATGTAAACCATTCATCTAGCCTACCAAAAAAGGTATTTTTAAAAGGTAAATTTCAAATCTTTTTTACTTATATTTAGAGACTTAAACTTGCTTTTTTAGTATGATTCATATTCTAAGCGAAAATGAGTTAAAATTGTATTTTGTTAAAATATGTCTAAAGACTTAGAAATTTTGTTCTTGAAATTTTGGGTAAAAAGAATAAAAATAAGAAGATGACTTATACAAAAATTGACAAAAATTGAATGTTTCCAAAAAATGTTTGTCTTAGAATTTGCTTTCGAGATAAAGAAGCTTTTGTTATGAGATATGAAACTACATCTAATCATCGTCAATTGAAAGCCAGCAAGAATATGTTCAAATATGTTTGTAATATATAAGCATTATAATGACTTACGTTTTAAATAATGACTTTGATTACTGCTGCGAATAGGAAGCCTCAATTTTTTGTTCAATATGCTGTAAAAATGTTAAAAAGTATCTACTTTAGTTTTATGTATAAATTTGTTGTAATGAGGTTATGAAAAGCAGAATGATCTAATGATTTTTTGTATTTCTTTGAAAAACTGTAAAACTAATGTTAAATTTTTTTGGAAGAAGTAACTATATGATACTTCAATCAATAGATGGTATAATGATTTGAAAAAGGACAAAGATTTAATTTAATCAGCTAGATCATCTTGATTTTCATTACTTCATATGGATTAATAATATTATTCTCGGACCTATTTTGTAAACACTTTTTATTTACGTGTAGTCTATTTGTTTCAAAGAAAATTTTAAACTCTATATAAACAATTGCATACAAATCTTTATCCTGCGCCAGCAGGTATTTGTATATTTTAAAGATTTAATTAAGTAATTTATACTAAAAAAAAGAAGTTATTCAAAACTTCATTTCTAAAACTTGAATCTCTGTGCCATCAAAATGGCTGCCATGTCTGGCGAAGATATGTTTTTATTGCTGACCGCAGTACCTTTTTTCAATCCACGACACTCAGCATTATTTCTTGGCAAAAAACTTAATAAAATACCTACATAAAAACACATTCATATTGAAAAGCAATCGCATACGAATTTAAAAAAAGTTTCTGATCTTTTGAACAATTTTTGTTTTGAATTCGTGTATAATATTTATTCCGATCGGAATAGTACCTATATATATAGGTACTTACATATGTTTTTTGTCGGGCCTTTTTTTAAAGACTCGTATGCATGTGCTTTTCTATACGAATGCGTTTTTAAGATTGTTTTGCATGTATATTATTAAGTTTTTTGCCAAGAAAATAATGCTGAGTGTCGTGGATTGAAAAAAGGTACTGCGGTCAGCAATAAAAACATATCTTTGCCAGACATGGCAGCCATTTTGATGGCACAGAGATTCAAGTTTTAGAAATGATGTTTCGAATAACTTCTTTTTTTTAGTATAAATTACTTAATTCAAACTTTAAAATTGATATCACAATATTTTAGCCGGAAAATATTAATAAAAATACCTACATTAAATTGGTCGCTACCGCCATCAGTATCCAACACATGGCAGAAGCGTAAGTTTTTATTTAGGTATTAATAAAGAAAAAATTACTTACCCACATATCTATTTTATTAAAGTTGAATATTGTTTCAGCACACAATTTTTTGTATGTACTATCTATACATGTCCATAATATATTATACTTCATATATTTTTTAAAACACTTAACTTTTTTCTGGTTCTGATTTTATTTAAGGGATGTGGCGGCGTCGCACAGTGTGGGAATTCGCGAATTTAGCGGAATTTAATTCGAAAAATGACTAGTCTCGATTGATGCCAAAACCGGTTTTTCTTAAAGCTAAAAGATTGTAGACAGTGATAACAAAAGCACTGTTGGGTGGGGATCATGTAAACAAAAAAAAAATTGCATTGAAGTTGCAGTTGGCGATTTTTATTCTGTATATTTGCTGGAAGAGATTACTTTGCTCTTAATTTTTTTTCGTGCGTTTGGTGTGTGTTTTAATAAAAGTTTTATTTTTTTTATATTTCCTAAATATCAAGGTATAAGAATCTAAGTAATTTTTTATTTCACAGGGTGTTTCACATTTTTGTTTTGGCGATTGAAGTTGAAAAAATGTGTTTTTTTCGATGTTTGTATCTTTATTAGAGCAAAACTTTAGTTATTCCGCGTTATTGCGCCTCGAAACAATATTCACTGTAAAGCTTGATTTATTATCTATCAAGAATCACTAAAATTTGACACCCCAATTATGTTGTGATGTATTTTTTTTCAATGTTTCTAAATAACTATCCAGCAAAAAAATGATGGCATACCGTCAAAATCGAATAACTTTTTGGGATTTGGTTAGAAGAAGAATGTTATAAACTAAAAAACCTTTTTTTATTTCACGGGGTGTTCCAAAAAAAAAATAATTTTGTGAATTTGATAGTTACAACAAAAATACAGGGTGTTCAAATTCAAAGTTAACAGTAAGAAAAAAAAATGAACTAAGTTATTTAAAAAATAAAAAACGGAAACTATCAATTAATAAAAAAAAAACTATTATATCGGATAAAGGGTGTTCCAATAATAGTAACAAAAATAAATTAATTTAAAAATAAAAAAAAAACGATTTTTTTATTTGAAGAGCAAAAGTGCTTTTTATGCGTATTTTACATAAAATTTGATTTCATAGGCTGCTTATTACATCAAATCCATATCTAGCAAGCCTAAGGTGTATTCCTAGAAGAAAACGAAGTAACTTAGAGCTTGAGGTTCTTGAAATTTTGGATATTGCAAACTAATCTAAAATGTAAATAAAATGTGTTATATGTATATACATATGTTGAATTGTTGAATGTAGTTAAAATTATAGTAAAGGTAAAATTGTTCACAATAAAAACAAAACATATAAAAAACAATTAAATAAAATTGTTTTAAATTTGCTTTTTATTTTACAAGAATAACAGAATTGGTAAATAAAAATTGTCTATTCCAGTGAAACTGTATTTTTTCGACAGAAAGTTTTCGGTTCTTTTAATTTTTTTTATCTTTGATAATGTATGCCAGAAAAATTTCGTGATACAACACTTACCAATATAAAAAAAACATTGATTGTCTAGAAATAAAACTAATTTAAAACTTCCTTTGAAATACGATTTCTTGTACGTTTTAATACCCTTTTTAAGAATGGAGTTTCTTTAGTTCATAAACAACGGCATTGACGTATCGATTTGCAAAAAAAAACTAGTAAAATCTGATAATAATTAACTTTTTTCTTTATTTTATCCATATTTGTAATAATATTAAACAATACATCATTCCTCAGAAGATTTTTTTGTAAATTATGATTTTCAAAAAAAAAGTACTTTTTGATGTAAACAACCTGTCACTTCAAAGCTCATTTTACAAAAGCTTAAATAAAATATGACCAAAATGTGAGTTACATTTGATTGTATAGACATTTTCAATGAATAAAACAGAAAAAAAACTACAAAAAAATTTAAAATGCAAGCGTTATTAATTTTATTCCGCTAAATTCGCGAATTCCCACACTGTGCGTCGTCTTCTTTATACTAACTGAAACTGAATCGTATTCATTGCAGTTAGAAAAAGCAAGCCGGCGACGCTTTACTTCGTTCGTTAAGTTCGTCAAAAAATTCTTCCACTTTACGAGCATTACTGAGCACTGTTCACACTACCAAGTTTTGATATTTTTTATATTTTTCCAGCGACAAATTTTATAATTTATAAAAAGTTTATTAAAATTAATAAACAAGATAATTAAATGAAGAAAATGGGGTATTAAGATAATAAACCGTTTATTAAACGTAATAATTGCAATAAAGAAGGCATATCATTGAATTAATACGTTTATTATGACAATAAACGATTAATTAATTTTAAGAAAATAGATTATTATTACAAATCAACAGTGCATTTTAGAAAGCACGCTTCGTTATATTTTTAAAACAAATGTAAAGAAGATTAATAAATTGTTTGTTATAAAAATTAACAGTTTATTGATTTAATAAACAGTTTGTTGTGTCAGTAAATGGTCTTATAAAATCAAAAAACATCCACAATTGACCATTATACCGCGTTTTCATTTGGACAGCCGAGAAAATTTAGTTGCTTCTTTGAAAATTCTGATGTTTTTTACCTTTTTTTCCATACCGAGGGTGATTTGTATACTATTTTTTTGCTTATAACTGGAATTCTTTAAGCTTCAGAACATTCAACATAACCATTTTGTTCAGAATTGGGAAAAATTAATAATTTTTTGTGTTTCTAAAAAAAATTAGAAGCTATTATAATTATAATTTATTGAAGTTACTTATATCCACTTATCTCGTTTTAAGCGACTACTATTGGACATACACATTACAACACAATTTATTTATAGATTCTAACTAGCTTTCTGGAAGATTACACCACTCATGTTTTGGTTTCTTTTATGTCGATTTATCTATGTATGTTTAAACAATATTTTTTTAAAAATTTAAAAGTAACTTTCTGAAATATGTGAGACCTCAGTTTTGTGAACTTAATTAATAAAAATTAAATAAATAATTTTTTTTATATTTTTAGAATGCAAAGCATCGTTTACTTATAACTCACTTGTGAGATTTGATTGAGACTCGGTAATATTTGAGTTATTATTATGGCTTAGGTTAGGGTTTATTTTTAAGGTTTGGGTTTAATATTTCAGTGATTGGCTATGAAAGATTAAATTTTGGGTTCTGTTTCGTCTTTTGTATTCCTATTATTTTAACATATCGGTACATGTTTAAATTTTATTTTGCATAGAGCTGGTCAATTATGTAGATACAAAAGTGTTTCACAAAAGTTATCCATAATATTATATTTACAGCAAAAAGAAAAAGTTTGCGTTTTTGGTCGTTTCTTAATCCATCGACATCGCAACTATTCTTTGATGGAATTTGACATTTAATGACTTGACAAATAGAGCACAAATTTAGTTATGACGTACATAGAGTATTTCGTTCCAAATGTCAGCCGAAAGCCCTAAAATTGCTCTTTTCCGGAACAATAAATAAAATCTCTTTTTTTTTTGCATTTTTGGAATTTTCTTAATCCATTGACATCGTAGCCATCCTTTGATGGAATTTGACATTTAATGACTTGACAAATAGAGGACAATTTTAGTTATGACGTACATAGAGTATTTCGTTCCAAATGTCAGCCGAAAGCCCTAAAATTGCTCTTTTCCGGAACAATAAATAAAATCTCTTTTTTTTTTGCATTTTTGGAATTTTCTTAATCCATTGACATAGTAGCCATCCTTTGATGGAATTTGACATTTAATGACTTGACAAATAGAGGACAAATTTAGTTATGACGTACATAGAGTATTTCGTTCCAAATGTCAGCCGAAAGCCCTAAAATTGCTCTTTTCCGGAACAATAAATAAAATCCCTTTTTTTTTTTGTTTGCATTTTTGGAATTTTCTTAATCCATTGACATCGTAGCCATCCTTTGATGGAATTTGACATTTTATGACTTGACAAATAGAGGACTAATTTAGTTATGACTTACATAGAGTATTTCGTTAGTAGCCATCATTTTATGTCATTTGGCAATTTATGGCTGGACGAAGGAATGAATGAATGAATGAATTCGTTCGATAGTTCAACTCAATAGTTCAAATCATTCGATAATGCCCATCACTAGTTTGGGATCCATTTATTATGTTAAGCGTTTTTGGATTCAAATATTTTCATTCAAATTTGTGTTTTTGGGCAGAACCAAGTGCCTTTTTCATAATAATGTTGCGGTTGCGCATAGATTTTAGCTTTTTGTGATCAAAATTTTCAATTCAATTTGTTAGAGTATGCTGTTGAATTTGTGAACAGTTTTTGTATCTAAATGGTAGAATAATATTAGTATGTATTCCAACAATAAGGAAAGGCGCAACGGAGGGCAATTGTAACTGCAATACAAGTAACTGCCTTATATATCTTGATACTAGGTATTTGTCATTTAACATTCGTATATATATTATGTACTTTATTATGTAAACAACCACAACTATACATGATAATTAAATAATATTTATATAAATGTATCTGAACAACATACATATACATAGGTACCTACATACGCAGAAAGTAAATTTGTTAATAGTTTATGCAACAGATAGAACAGATAGGAAAAGTGTGAATTCTGCCTATATTTAACTACGAAACCCGATGCACTAAGTCAGCTTTTCGTCAAGTTTTTTAACAAACCATTTATTATATTAAAAAATGTGATTATTAAAGGCATGCATTTTGTATCAATTCAATAAATTGTTTATAAAAACACTTTCAAATCAATTATGAATGGAGGTTACCCCCGGTTTACATTACAATGATCCAATTTATAAGCATTTTTCTTTTTTATCTCCGACAGACAGAGTTAACCAAGTAAATTTCAGAGTATGGCCAAAGCTCTCCTATTAATGTATAATACACTAATGTCTACAATCGACCATTAAATTGATAGGGCGCTCAGCATTTCTCTACATTTGTGCAAATGTTTTTAAAATATTTTTTATGTTAGGAGTTGCCAATAAAATAAAAAATATTAAGTTCCACAGAAGGTTTGTCTAATCTTCAAAAAAAAATTCAAAATTTATCTACTTTTAAGTGTTGTTCAATATGACAATAATTGTTTGATTTTTAAAGAATTAAAGTCGTTGTTTCAGTGAAATATATAATACATATCATAAACCGTTGCCCTTAATATCGTTTATTGTCACAGAAAAGGATTTATTTAGGCCTATTCGGCGAGATCTTTTATTCTTCTATTCTGTTATTCTGCTATGAATTTCCATACAAATGTTTGAGCTGTCAACAAATCTTTTATGAATTTTAATTTTGGTATTCAGCACGCTAAAATCTGTTATAAAATCTGCTAAGAAAACTGAACTGTCAAACGTTCGAACATAGAAAAAATCTTTTACGAATAGCATTTTTGGTATTCAGCATGCCACAATCTGTTATGAAATCTGTTAAAAATCATAAAAGAATAAAAGACAAACTTCTGTGACTTTTATCATAAAAGATTTCAATACATACACAGATACGAGTATATCAATGAAAAATTGATATATCATCGTCGTCAATTGTGCAATACAATATTTTGCAAATATGGCTGATCTGGAATTAATTAAATAAGAATTAAATTACATTTTTGTTAAGAATGGACGTTTCATAGAACGACGACGATATATTTTTATTTCGTCAACGAAATCTTTTTAAAATGAGACAAATGAAAGAAAATATATTTACACACATACGAGTATTATATAAACATATGTATATGTAAGTAGAGTAGAGGACACCAATAATGTGTAAGAGAAGAGATTACTTTTTTGTTCGTCATCCATTTTAATTTTGTCAGATGAATTATTTTATTTAATCACAGCTGATTATGATAGCAGATTTAGTTAAGTTTCATAACAGATTTCGTTTTCGAAGTTGCATAACAGACTTTTATAAAAGTTCGAGCCCCCGAATACCAATTATAAAAGATCTTTTAAGATGGAAATCTTTTATGATTCATTACAGAAAATCTATAGCAGAATAACAGATGTGGCAGAATAGGCCTAATTAATCCTTTACTTTTATTTATTAACTTAAATTTATTGTTTTAGGTGAAAAAATTATAAAAACAATAAATCGTTTATCAATTTAAAAAATAATCTCTTAATTAAATAATTTTATTATTAGAATAAACGATTTATTAATTATAAATAACAAATGTTAATTTTTTGAGTTAAGAAAAACTATTAGAACAGTAAACCGTTTCTTAATGTTAGAATTGAGCTCTTGATAAAAGTAGTTGATTATTTGAATGAACCATTCATTCATTTTTAATAACAAAAGTTTATTGTTTTATTTAAGAAAAATCATAAAACTTATAAATCGCTTATCAATTTGAGAACAATGCTCTTGATAAATTCCGTTTATTATCAGAATAAACGATTTGTTAATTATAAATAAATAAAGTTTATTTTTTAAATTAAGAAAGATTATAAAACAATAAATAGTTTATCAATTTGATAACTAAGCTCTAAATTATTGTAATGATAAACGATTTGTTAACATTAAATAACTTAAGTTTATTGTTTTATTTAAGAAAAACTATAAAAACAGTAAACCCTTTCTTAACTTGAGAATATTGACCTCTTAATAAATGTAATTGATTAATTGAAGAAACCATTCATTCATTTTCAATAACTAAAATTTATTGTTTCTGTTGACAAAAAATATAAAAACAATAAATTGTTTTTTAATTTACAAATTAAGCTCTTAATAAATGTCGTTAATTATAACAATGAACGATTTATTAAATTCATTAAATAAAGTTTGTTGTGACAATCAAGAAGTTTATTAAAACAATAAACCATTGTATATTTTTAAGAATTTTCATTTGTAAAACGGCTGTTTATTGTAACAATAAACGATTTGTTATTTTTAATAACCAAAATATCTCAATAAACGGCAATTTATTGTATTTACAAACGGTGATTAAATGTTAACTTTTTTTTTAACAAATCGTTTATTGTGACAAGAAAAAGTTTATTGTAACAATAAATAACCACTCAACAAACGCGATTTATTAAAATTTTCAAAATTTTTTGGTTCAGTGTAGTCAACTTATCTTTCCTGAGTCATTGGGGTCCTGAAGTAGTTTTTTATTAATTTTAGTTTCAAAAAACTGTTATTTGAGGAAACTGTGATTGTATATATAGATTTAGAGCTATGGCTTCAGCTGATTGCACGTTAGTGAATTGTTCTTCTGATCGCATTTCCATTAAGAGTTTTTAGTAGCATATTTAGTAGATAAATTAGCAGACGGAGTTTGTAAATACTTACTAGTTATGTATATTGGCGCAAAATTTTAAACAGCCTATTATTAAGGTATTAGTATGATACTACTTAACAATTTGCTAACTTTATAGTAGTTTACTAACTCATTCTTAATTTTAAACATTTTCTCACTAGTATCGTACTAAAAGAATTTCCTTAATAAATTGCTTCTGAACACACCTAAAACAATTACATTTCGTGTAAAAAAATAAGTACACGAACCTTTTTTGATGCCTGCAAATGTTAAAGTGTCATATGAAGCTAGCGCGATACTAAAAAAATAAAGTAGGTATTCGATGATTTTAACTTTAATAAAAGGGTAGAGAAGTATGATGCTATATTCGATTAAAATTATTGTTTTAACCTAGTATCATACTAAAACAGCTTTAGCATCGTACTAATTCAATTAAAATTTTGCGCCATTATTTTTTTCTTAAATATCAAACTAGATTAATATGCAACATATAAACTTGAAACTAAAATTTTACTTCCTAATGACTGCATGTTTCTATTCTCAACGTTTCCAGCCTCAGATATTTTTTAATAAGAGCTTCATATTATAGCTTCTAAGATTTTTTTGAATGCTTTTAAAGCATTTAGTCTACTCCCATCTGGTTTCAGAAAGGGGGTTTAAGGTCAAACCAGCGAAATTTTTTGTATATATGTATGTCCCAACGCATTGTAGAACCTGATACAAAGTTTTATATGCATTGAGCAATGTCAAAAAACTTAACAGCTTCCAATGAACAGCAAGCTGAATCATTAAAAACCAACAACAACCAAAAGGAATGCAAGCAGCCTGAACAAAATAAGCTCTTGGTTCAAAACACTTAATTTTGTTTTGAACACCAGCCTCTTTTCCTTTCATGTTTGAACCATTATCATAACCTTATACATACTCGTATACACTACTGGAATAGTAGCGTAGCAAGTTTTATTGTAACTATAGATTCCCTATCCTTTCTTTTGTTTTGAGTTTTTTTTTACCATAATACATAGACAAATAACTCCCTATGGGAAGTTAATAAAGTAATTAGACCAGTCAAAAAATCCCTTTTTAAATGTAAACAATAACTGGCAAGAACAAAAAAATAGAGAAAATGAGAAATTGAATAAAACAGATTCACTCATTAACGACAATCCTCAACACTAATCATCGCATCATCATCACTCAAGTATTTCCATATTTCAATTTTCAACCCTTTGTCTCATTCTCGACACACGACAGTGATAAAATTTCACTCATAAACAGAGGCCAGTGCCAAACTAAAACATAGTACAAGAAACACTCAACCGGAAGAGTTTAAATTCCTAGACGCAACTTTTAATTCTGCGCACTGAGTATGAATTTTGTACCTCAGAATTTCTGTTTGAGTAACATTGCTGACTTCGATTTCATATAGAAGAATTGACATCGTGCTCATGTTATCAACTTGCAAACTGTTACCTGTCTGTATTTGCTGTTGAAATTCTGTTTTATGTTACACTGCATAGGGGAGGGATATAAAAATAAAATAAATCCCTTCACTCATACACGCGATGGTGAGTGTGAAGAATAACGTAACAGTAGATTGATAAAGAGAAAAATAGCAAA
The DNA here is from genome assembly GCA_911387755.1 of Chrysotoxum bicinctum. Lineage (NCBI taxonomy): Eukaryota > Metazoa > Arthropoda > Insecta > Diptera > Syrphidae > Chrysotoxum > Chrysotoxum bicinctum. Next base: position 87,184,785 of record OU426990.1, on the reverse strand, counting down.
TATGTAGGTATCTGTTGTTAAGCGAATAAAATTTTGCACTTTGTAAAGATTTTGTGATGTAGTTTTTTTTACTGTGGGAATGGGGGTGTGTATAGGAAATTAAACATCGACTTATTTTTGGAAAAGTGGATATGTATCTATCTATATATATATAGGTATGTATATGTATATCTGTCTTTAAATTCAGAATTAGCTGTTAATTATATAATAAATACCAATTTTGGAGTGAGCTATAAAAAGAAATGAAACTTAAAAAAGATGGTAGGTAGTGGTTATGAAGTAGTGGCTTTTTTAACGCTTTCCTAAGGCGCCTTTTGAGTTCAGCGCCCTGCGCATTTGCACAGCTTGCACGTATAGCTTGTCCGGCCCTGATCATAACACTAGTATGTACTCGTAAGCATGTACCTAATTAGTATAAGTTATGTAACAATAAAGTTAGTCTTCAACTGATCGTCGTGGTATCATTTATCTCCACTCCTAACCATTGTTGTCAGGTTTCAAAAATCGGAATCGCCAAACGTAAAATATAAATCGCCAAAAAATCGCCAAATTTCAAAATTTTTCATTGAATCATAAATCACCAAATTCAGAAATCATAAAAATCAAATTAAATCATGCAACTTGTAATTATTACATCACTTTTATTAAAAACAAAACAAAAATAAACTTTACATAACATGTCTATGTATAAGTAACTTCAACCGAAAAAAAAAACAAAAAAGAATTAATTAGTTTTATTCTTATTCTTCTCCAATAAAATCGATGTAAATGTCAATAACTTCGTCGATTGAATTTTTTTTCATAAATTTTCAAATTAAATGCCGAAAGCATTTCAGCAGACGGCTCAAAATTGTTGCAGCAAATTTCTTTGACTTTGGAATGAATCCATACTCTCATTATTGCATCCAATGCTTCAATTTCCATTTTAGACCTAGTTTTTTGTTTTAATAGCATTCATGTATGAAAAGGCTCTTTCGACCACTGCGTTGCTTGCTGGCAGAGAAAGTGCACTCAACACAAACTCCGCAAGCTCCAGGAACTCCGGTTGTCCTAAGGCATTCGTCGTTTTGAAAACTTTATTCCAAGGTCATCTTTGGGTATATTTTCTAGATAAAATTCGTTTGACCAATTGACAGAAATTAATTTTGTTGATACTCAGCAAGTTGTAAATTTTTGGGTGGTATCAAGCTACCAGGCAGATTTTCAAAACGGGGTCGCAGTGGGCTCAAAATTAAAAGTGAAAAATATCCAATCCAAACAAAAAATTTATTGCACTGAGACATTCTTTTTCGCATTTTGCCTAGTAACGCAAGAATGAAATCGTTAATTTGCTTCTTAACTTCATTCAGATGCTCTGTGTTAATACAATTTTGTCTCGCGTTTCTTTCAAATTCCAGCCCTAAATCAATATATTTCCAAGCTTTCAAGTTTTCTGGCTTCGTTACTAATTGTAATATTTCATCACAGTCAGAATATAATGGCGGAACAGTTGATAAAACCTTATTTGCAAAGCAAAGCAATTTCTTTTTGTGCTTTAAAAAGTTGATATTTGTAGCTTGAAAATAGGTGTTGAGTTTATTCATTTCCTTTATTATGGGCGAAATCCCTGAAAGAAGTTTGCTAAACGTCATTGTTGTAGGAAGGGAAAAGAAAACGAAATTCAGTTTTAGGGTGCAATCCGTTTTAGTATTTCGATGCTAAATGGCAATAAAAAAGATTGAAAGTTTAAACAAATTACAAAAAAAATATTAGATTTTCGATTAAAAGAAGAAAAATCGCCAAACTAAAAAAATATCGCCATTTTCGGAGTACATCGCCAAACTGATTTTCAAGTCTCCAAATGAAATTTAAAATCGCCTGTTTGGCGACAAATCGCCACATCTGACAACCCTGCTCCTAATATAATCGCATATACTAAAGCTCCTTAAGCATTGAGGTTATGGTTGGTTTGTTGATGTATATACAGTAGAATTCGGTTATAACGAGTAGGTACTCACAAGAGACACATTTTCCGTCGTTATATCCGAACGAAACAAATTTTTTTTAAAAACTGTTATATCGTTTTCCTACCTTACATCAACTGAGTAATTCTCAATGAAAAATAACACACAACTGACTCAAATTTGTATCAAACAAAATATACACTTAAAGCATTCAAATAAACCTAACTGTATCATGTTGTCTAGACACGCAACACAGGAAGAAGGAATACTTTTGGGAAAATTCTCTTGTATTTTGTTTTCGGTCGTTATATCCGAACTTCATGACAAACAACAGACGTAATAATGGTCGTTATAATCGAAATGGTCGTTATAAACGAAGTCGTTAAAACCGGAAGATATTAGTAACAATTTAGTGCCAAACCAAACTTTAGCTTTAAGTTTGTCGTTATAACCAAAAGTCACTATATGCGAATTTCACTGTATTTTCCTTCAAGTACCCCAAAAGAAGTACATAATTGGAGGACGTCAAATCGTCGATATCACTACTTTTTGACATTATTTACGTAAAAAATTTCTCGTAAGATTTGCATCGAAGCACGAACTGTGTATGACGTGACGTGACACCGTCTTGTTTATTTATTTATTTATTTATTTATTGGCAGGCTTGCATATTCAGATACAATATCTTATAAGCTAATACAAGCATTGATTTGTTAATTTATCATAGCTTTATACAGAGATGTAAAAGATAATTGAAATATCTGATAATTAATAAATTCAAAAAATGATTGCAATTACAAAATTCTTATTTAAAATAAAATTTTACAATTATTATTTATAAAAACAATTTATAAAAACATTTATATTCTGCAGGCCATACTGTAAGGAAAAGTGTGTCTTTAGTTCATTTTTAAAACACTTCAAGGTTCTTATTACCCTTATTTTTCGTGGAAGATTATTCCATAGCCGCGTAGCATGGACGAAAAATTGTCGTTCGGACGTTAAGCATGTGAAACGAGATTGTAAGATTTGTTGAGATCGAACTGATGAGATCAATTGTATTCTGGAGAAAATGTAAGAAGGCTGGTGAGTGAGCATAGTCCGAAACAACAAAATTAACGTTCGATAGCGGATTAGATTATCAAATGAAATACCATATACAGATTTAGAGAAGAAGGAAACATGATCAAATCTTCTTAGACCATATATGTATCTAGCGATACTATTAAATGCCACATTAAGTTTCCTTCTGCTAACTTGGTCGCAATTGCAGTAAATTTCACATCCGTACAAGAGTATAGGTATGATCATGGTTTTAGCAAGCATTAGTCTTGTTTTAGGTGGTGTATAATAATGTGTTGGCCACAGTCTGGGGAGTACTCGATAAACTTTTCCAATGACTATGTTTATATGCGTTTCCCATGTTAGTGTCCTATTAAACGTAATTCCTAAATTCTTTGCAGTCTCAACATATTCTGTAGTATCCCCATCTAGCTTAATTTTTGGGAACTGAGAAGGGTCAAGAGGTTTCTTTGAGATAATAATACACTTAGACTTGGAAGGGTTCAGGAAAAGTCCATTACTCTTAGCGAAATTTGAAATATTATGTAAGTCATTGTTGATATGGATGACACAATTGTCAACTTGTCCAAGAGAACAACTTTTATAAATTTGAACGTCGTCAGCATACATTTGAACAGTTGATTCAAAAACTGTTTGAGGGAGTTCATTAATATAGAGGGAAAATAGAAGAGGACCGAGAATCGAGCCTTGTGGAACGCCTCTCGTTGTATGGAGAAAGTTTGATAGGTTTCCGTTTAACATAACAGCTTGTTTTCGACCTTGGAGATAAGAGTTAACTGTTTGAACTGTTGAGTTTGAAAAATTGTACAACCTTGATAATTTTCTACATAGACTAGTATGGTCAACCGTGTCAGAGGCTTTTGAAAAGTCCAAAAGTACCAGGAAAGTTATATATCTGCTGTCTAAAGCTAATCTCATGTCTTCAATAACGTTAATTAGAGCTGTAGCGCAACTGTGCTTTTCTCTAAAACCGGACTGTTTTGGTGATAGAATATTACTCCTGCGAAGATACAAATTTATTTGCTTTTGAACTATTTTTTCAAAAACCTTCGACAGGAAAGGAAGTATGGAAATAGATCTAAAATCTTTACTACCTGGACCTTTCTCAACTGGTATTATTTTTGCCAACTTCCACTGATTAGGAAAAACGCCAGTTGTAAGAATAGTGTTAAAAGTATTTAAAGTAGAATAATATTGAAACAGCTACAATGTAATAGAGAAATTTTATTATTTAATGATTACTGACTAAAATTTGATGGGCTTACTTGCAAGTTTTTTTTTGGAAAAAAAGCCGAAAAAAACTAAATTCTTTAAGACGATCTAAAATACAAAATGATTTTATGACGATCCACATCGTGGGACTTGCATCACAGAGTGAAGTTCGATTAACGCCCCGAATTTTTTTTGCACGAAACCATTACTTGGCATATAGAGAATGTTAAAAACGAAATCCGAATTTCGGTTGCAAACTTCAATTGTCATATTTTAATTTGTACCATTGTGTATTTTTTTTTCTCACAACTTAACGTTATTTGGAATTTCCATTTGTGTGAATCAAATTTTTCCCTTTTCAAGCATCACAAATTTCCATTAATATTCCTTCAATTTTTTGGATTTCCATTACTATTTCTTGTGTTAACTTAGCTTTTTTACTTGCGACTTATAGGTACTATAAGGCAAGTTATGCATTTGGAAAAAAAATCGAACTCGAGATTTTGATTAAAGTTGACATTACGATGATAGCGAAGCCCAAAAAAGTGGGTCTCGCAATTCTGTCTGTCTGTCTGTCTGTCGGTTCGACTACAGCCTAAACGGCACGGTCGATTTTCTTCAAACTTGGTAGATATGGATTTTGATTCCCCCCCCCCCGGACGTCTTTTTCTCTTTTTTTTTATGACCAAAAATAACGGTACCTGCCATACGATTTTTTTTCGAAATTTTATAAATATTTTTTTTTTCTCAAAAACTGTCCCACAGATTTTCTTAAAAAAATTCAAAAAATTTCATTGACTTAAAGCTAGGTAATGGTTGAAAAAATTTTTCCAAAAAATTGTTATTTTTGGTACCCCCCTTGGAACTATTTTTTTTGGTTTTTGTTTTTCTCAAAAACGATACGACGGATTTTGATCATATTTTTTCTGCTAAAGGTCCCCAATTAGATTGAATATTATTGTGAATTAAAATTTTCCAAAAATAATTTTTTGGATTTTAAAAAAAAAATTCAATTTTTTTTTTTGAAAACTCAATATTTTGAAAATCACTTGATCGATTTTTTTAAAACTTGATAAATAAAAGTTTTTTAGTATAATCTACAAGATATGAAAAAAAAAACTTATTTTACCCAAAAATAACGGTACCCTCCATACAAATGTTAAAAAATGGTTTTCGAAAATCGTGTTTTTCTCGAAAACGGTTCTTAGAATTTTGCTTGCATTTGTTTCCTTTCTTTTATTTTTTAATATCTGTAATTTAATAAAAAAAAAATTTGGAAACAAGATATTACTGACTGTACCTACCATAGAACGATTTTTTAAAATTTTGAATTTTTTCATTATCAGTACAACGGATTTTAATGAAATTTCGTAGAGAGAAGCTTCTCAAAAGTTTAAAATACATTGCATTTCAAAACTTTAAGAAAAATATTTTTTTTTGAATTTTGAAAAAAAAAATCAATTTTTTGTTTTTTTTTTTTGAAAATTCAATATCTGGAAAACGGCTCAATACTTTTTTTGTAAATTTAATTTTTATGCATACAATAATAAAAACTTCAAATTGGCGTACCAACATTTTTTCTTAAAAATGTTTTAAAATTTTCTTATATAAAACCTTATTTTTTAAGAAACCACTACAAAGACTTATAATTTTTGTTCTTGCATAAATCTATGTATATTTGCTTGAATCACATGACATCCTATTCTTTCCTTTAACTATATAAGAAGTTTTTTTAGTCATTTAAAAAATGAATTTTATGCTTATGAACAGTTTCTCTAATAACATTCATTTTTGAAATTCTTAGTCGCAAGTTCGTGCGATCCAGTCGTGCATTTTATTCTTATTTTCAACAGAAAATGAAACATACAGATCCACTAACAAATTAACACGAAAGAATTTTTTCAACTGAAAAGTAGCATTTAGAAGCTTTTACGCATTGCATGCAATGTCAGAGGTGACAATTTTGTTTTCATACTAAATTTAATATAAAAGCAACAAACAAAAATGTTGTCGCTAAACATAAATTTCTCATACCTCTCATAGAAGTAGATCGGCATTGGTTTTGGCTGGATTGAAAACTTTTGGTTATAAAAAACTTCATAAACTTTTTACAAGCGTGGCCATAACTCACGCCCTCACAGTTGTCAATTTGCAATGATGGGTGTGCTCAGAGGTTCTTCGTTTGTGTATTTTTTTTATTTCTCCAGCGTGGTTGCAAAAAAAGTTATTAGAAGGTTAACTTGTATCTAATCGTTCGTCGCGAACAACATTATTGGCACAGACGACAGCGTCGCTGATGCAGAGTTGGTGGAGGTTAAGTACTCTTTGGATAAGTGGCAAATGGTTACCATTGAATATTCATAAATAATTGTTTATGAAAAGTTTTGAGAAAATCATTCCAGGAGAGGAGAGGAGAGGAGGAGAGATGTGATGCTGTGAAATACATACCTCCACAGGGATTAATAGAAAATCATGTTTTATAGAGGCAAAGTTTTCGCACATAAAGTATCATAGTTTGCATGCACCGTAAGGACACAAGTATGGCTTTTTGCCATGGCAATGTTCAGGTGGCGGATTTTGGTGATCGTTAAATTTAACGCAGACTAATTGGGAAGGGAGTAAAGTCTTTGTTAGGGAGAGCTATGATTACAGAATTCAGGTTCAAGTTTAAAGGGTTGTTAAGTTGAGTTGAATGCAGGGTCATAGAAGTTGTTGCCGTATAATAAATAATTGCCTTTTCTGTGTAACGTTATTAGTAAAGTTGAAAACATAGTTAGAGCACTTGGTTGTTATTAATGGGTTCGACAGACTACTTGTCACAAAGTGCAGTGTAACTAATAACCTATTGAGTCTTTGTTTATAAGTCTTAAGTTTATAAGAAATAATAGCGACACAGAAAATAACCATGAAAAATATAACATAAAGTTTTGAAAGCATCAGCGTTTAACTTTGCGATGATTCAAAAAATCTTTTTCCGAAAAATTTAGGTAAAGCTACATATGAGGCGCCCGATATATTGACCTTTGTATATTAGTCCATATTATAATTCACATGGAAAAGTTTTTCAGTAAGTAAAGGAAGTTTTTTCATTGCTTCAATTCTTTTCAATATAAACAATTTTGCTGTGGCCTGTGATAATTTCAGTTGAAGATTTAAAATGTGTATTCATACTGTCATGTAAAAGTGAATTTAATACGGTGCAATAGTTCCATTTTTCTAACTTTTTAATTTGGTATTGTCTGCAATGAATTCTTCATTTGAGTGAAATTCCGCAATTACCACGGGAATCTTCGACTATAAACTCAAGAGGCTGCAAGACATCCTGATGTTGTTCGACGAAATCTTCCACGTAAATATAATTGTATACGATAAGCAAACTTATACAAAAAATGTGGATTGGTATAAAAAAGCGGGGTGGAAATCTGCTGCCTAAGTTGACTCCAGCTTTAATAACCAAAATTTGAGGAAATAGTCGAACAAAACCCTTCAATAACCTTAAAAACCTTAAGTAACAAATTTCAAGAGTCAGATCAAGCACAACTTAGGCTAGGAACACACTTGGGATTTTTGTCGAGGCGATTAAAAAAATCGCGGTAATTTTTTTGCCGCTCGATCATTTAATTGCAAGCAAATAAAAAAAGATATTTATTTTTTAAATAAAACTCAATATCGCGCAGATAATCGTTCCTCAGGTGATATTGAATTTCTACATTTTGTATTTTTATACACAATTCTGGGTCCAACTAGTTGCAGTACTTGAAGCCTTTATTACTCATTCTATAGTATTGCACAAATTTCTGGTGGCTGTTCTTTTAAATTATCGTGTGTTTTATGAAAGTGCACTGAGGGAAATATAAAGTCAGGTTAGGCATTCCACGTTCGTGTCGTGGGGTTAAAGAAAGAATTTCTGCATTTAACATTACGTCCGATGTGAGGATCATTGGTAAGTTGATGGGCATTCCCTGAAGCATGAGTATTATGATCGAATTGTTAAAGTGGAGGAATGCAACTGGCCATTTCAGTGGAACACTATTTATAAAATTAACAGTAAGATAATGATTCAAATGTTTCTGTTATAGTTCTATCAACTATCATTTGGATTCTATTCAAGAGACGCAAGTGGGATATTGGGGCACTTGCCCAAATATGGCAATTATACTCGAGCTTTGGACGAATAAAGGCCTTATAGATTACATCCAGATCAGAAGGGCTGACGAATTTCTTGAATCAAATATATGGTCATTCGGTTCGGTTTCCTCATTGCAATGGCTGCTCATGGAAAGTGGCATAGGGGGTGGATTGAGCTTCAATAACAGAAAACAGCATTGAGTTTTTGATGCATCAAATTCTAAACGGTTTATGGTTCCCCATTTGACAATGCTTTCGAGACCAGAACTTAGCTTACCATAAGGTGCCGTTCAATTCCACATCCGAAGAAAAAGGACATGCATCTGGAAACGAATATGAGAAGCTAAGAAAACTGTCGTCAGCAAAACAATTCGGGATAAAATTTATCATTCCGAAAATAGTTAAATTTGTAATGATATCTGCACTGGAGTCCACCTTACTATTGAAAAAGCATAGTGACTAGTTAAAGTTCTTGAAGAAATCATTAAGACCGTTCTCTTAGGAATGTTTTCTCTAACTGGGGTTTTTTGACACTTGAAATTCGCAGATATGACACAATGGTCGAATGTGCCTAGAGGCGTCCATACACTCATAATGTATAAATCAGGGTCAGAGATAAAAATCAAGTCTAGGGTGCTCGTGGATTGACCTGCAATGTTATGAATCCGAGTAGGCTCGTCAAGGAGCCGATTTGGGTTATTTGGTTATTTAACTCAGCCAAAAACTCGACCAGAATAACGCAGCCACGAAGAATTGTGTATATTGAAATCGCCCGTAACAACGATTTCACTGTGCGGATAATGGGAAGCAATTCTCTGGATAGAGTCAAAAAACGCATCGAGTTCATTAAAAGTCAAGTTAAGATGTCGATATCGTCGGCATACCTTAATAGTTGGACAGATTTGCTGAATATAGTGCCATCCGTGTTAACGCTGGCTCTACTCAAAACATTCTGTAGAACGAGATTGAAGAAATCGCATGATAGTGCATGCGCTTGCCGAGACTCTGTGATCTGTGCATATTTGAAATAGTTTGGAACAGTTGCTACCTATAGTTGCACATTGCACCGCGTATTTCTCAGTATCACGCGCCACAGTTGGGTCATTTTTCGCAGCATCCCGAGTTCAACCATCGCCATACATATATAATAGAGCTCCTGACGATGAATGCTTGGCGTCTTTGAAGTCGATTTCAATTTTACACACTGGTACTTGCTGATTAAATTATTACGGAACAGTTTAAGTTGTTCACACAGCACATAGTTGAATAGGATTTTATATGCGACATTTACTAGAAATATAGTTCTTGCAAGACATAGGCAGGGGCGTATTTACCCTAGGGCTAAAAGGGCTCCAGCCCGGGGCGGCGCAAGCCAATTTATAATTATTTTTTTGAAGCGATTGAACTTGCCGCCCCTAGCAATTGGCCAATTTATAATATTTTTTTGTAGGGATTGAACGTTCAAAACATTCAAGCAGAAGGACGCAAGCCGCCCGTAGCAAATGGCCAATTAATAATATTTTTTTGAAGCGATTGAACTTTCAAAACATACAAGCAAAAGGCCGCAAGCCACCCCTAGCAATGGCCCAATTTATAATATTTTTTTGAAGCGATTGAACTTTCAAAATATTCAAGCACAAGGGCGGAAGACGCCCCTAGCAATTGGCCAATTTATAATTTCTGAAGCGATTGAGCTTTCAAAACATACAAGTAAAAGGGGCAAGCCGCAACTAACAATTGTCTAATTTACAATATTTTTGAAGGATACACAAAAAATACAAAGATTTAAAAAAATGCCATTTTTTGAGATTTTCAAGCATGCCAAATTTTTCAGTGCCGTGAGTGTCCGGCTGTGAGAGAGTTCACTGTAACATGTCACTCACTTTTTTTAGCATTTACTATTCTTATTTTTTATAAACGATTTTTTATAATGAAAATCGATAGTACAAATATTTACAGACATGTACAGAGCTTTATACTAGTAGAGCGCCATCTGTTGGAAAATTGCATATATACTTTATGGAAGAAACAAAATGCTCTTTTCCAATGTCAAATGTATTTCCACTTATTCCAACCATCTAGAACATTCCAAGGCGAGAACTTTCGAGAACAACTAATTTGAGTATATAAGGGAGTGTTCACGCGTGAGCGGGACACAATTGATTTTTGCCTATGAAAGTGTGCAAAACGTTTGCTTATTGGATTGTGGAAAGTGTTATTAAACAAGTGTGATTTAAATTTGAATAAAAGTATTTGAGTTGACAATAAACTGAGATTTATTGTTTTGATTTGGACAGTGTAAATAAAGAAGAAATACTAAAAAGAGTAATACGTTTTATTTAAAGAACCTAGTAAAAATATTACACTATTCTTTGGAACTAATTCCAAAATTTTAGTCAAATTAGTACGATGTTTAAACAATTTTAGTATAATACTAATTTAAAAAGACGATTTTGCTAATTTTAATCAAATTTAGCACAATGCTATCTCTAACATTTTACTTAAGTTACTTCATATGCCTCTTGCATACTTCCAGATGTCAAAAAAGGTCTGTTTACTTAGTTTTTTGCACGAACTGTCATTGTTTTAGGTGTGTTCAGAAGCAATTTAAACAAACTGTAAATGTGCACACATCGACAAACCGGCCGACACCAAAAATCAAAACATTTTAATTTTGCTCGCACCGTCACCCACACGAGAAATCGGTGCAAATGCACACACCAGGCCACACACAGCACACATTTCAATACACCATCACGTGCGCATCTGTGGTGCTAATGAACGGCTTAAGGGTTGTTGCTTTTGAAATAAAGGGTGAAACGTTGCCAAAGCGATTAATTGAAAACACAGGATGTAGATATTAATGCCATTTTCCATTGGAGCGTATGTTATGTTAGACCAGTTTTTCTGTTCCAAAATTTATCCGAATAATACATATCAAAATTATTGTCATATCGCTCCTAAAAATCTTTTGTAAGCAGTGTGAAAAAAGGAAAATAATTCGACTCCTACGTTTCAATAGAAATTTTATATATTACCTACAATTTTTTTTGGTGGACACCCTGTTCCTCGTTTTAAAAAGGTCTTCTTTTCTTGTTGTTTTTCACATAACTTTTTTGACTAACATCTACATGTTTTTAGTGTAGAGTGACATAACGGTATCCTCAAATTATAAATTCTGCTAGTGTGCAAAGGAGTATTATGGGATTGGTAATTAATATAAATGTTAACTCTTTTTACCGTAAGTTACTGAAGCGTGTAAATACTTAGGTATTTCTCAAAATCGATGCCAAAGAACAAATAGCTACGGGTGTTAAGAAATTGTAGTTGTCAGCAAAGGAATTCCTAATCACTCCGATTTATTAGTTGTGCAAACTAGAAGCGTTTTCTTTTTTTTTTTTATAAAATCTAAATTTTGTTTTCCATCGTGTTGTCCCAAACTTATGTGGTGTTACGGATGTCCACCTTCAAACAAAAGTTGTTTATTTTTTTTTTGAATAGTTTCTAATAATCCGCAGAAACTACTGTCAAAAACAATACCTACTGTAGAGATTTTTTTTTTGATCAAGTTAACTGGAAAAAAAAAATATTAGCTTGTGAGAATAAAAATCAATATTCACGGGTGATTATAGATTTAAAAGTCAAGGAGTAAACAACAAATTTAAATAAATAGCTTTCACAAACAAAATAGAATTATATATGTAAATGTGTATACAATATAGTGAAGTGAGTGTATAAATGTACCTAGAACGAATTCCACTGGATTATTTCTTATTTTTGCGAAAGTGCTTTCTTCAAATAAATATTCCTCAAAACAAAGCAAGAAATTTGTATCGAGATTTAGAAGAGTAAAGGAGTCTTCCCAAAGCATCCCCAATCCTGGTTGAAATTCCAAAAAAACAAAAGGCTAGGCAAGATTTTTGAGAAATATTCAGTTTCATTGCAAAATAATATATTTTGGAAAAGAAGAAATCGAACAGAATTATTATCTCATTTCCTGCTGTGAAAGAAGTAAAAATATAAGGGAAAGAAACAGTGTTAAAACAGTTTCAGTGTTAAAACAGTAAACTGCAACTAAGTACGAGTAATATACAACATTTAAACAATTTTTGATCTGTGGTGTGAAACGAGCAGAATATATAGAATATAGTGTTAACTTTCGTAAATTTCATAAGTCTAATTTATGTCTATAGGTATCGCAGTGTGTTTTTTGTTAAATCTTTAAATCAATATTTTCTTTTTTTTTCTAATTAAAAATCTCAAAAAAGTGAAGAAAATATCAGTGATTTCTTTTTAATAAAAAAATAAATTAATTAAGGTATAGTGAACTGGATCGTCGAGTTTGTGCGCACAATCATCGGAACCAGAGATTTAAAGCCTGTAAGTTTTCTATTCTTTTAGTTTAATTATTTTGACATAATAACACTGATATAATCATATAACACTTTAAAACTGATTCTTTTAATTATTTTTACTGGTTCTTAAAATTTAAATATTTTCAATCTTTAAAATATAAATACGTTGCGTACATCTATCTTTTTATCCTAAAATATTACTAAATCTTACTTAAAATATTTAACATTTAACTTATTTTTTTGTACTTTCCATTTAAATATAAAATAAAAATCTAGTATAAATTAAATTAAAACTTAACTTTATTCCTAAATAATTTTTTTTTATAACTTAAATTAATTTTTTTTCTTTGTAAACAATTCATCATACAAAATAAATTAAAGCTAACGATTTTTTTTAAATGAATTTAAAAACAAAAAATGATTTTAACACTTAATAACTTAATTAAAATATGAAAATAAACAAATTGTGATTTAAATATGAAATTGTAAGAAATTTTATTTGTGGGGTCATAATTCATTCCAGTTTTTCTACTTCTTCAATGCACTAAATACCTACTCGCGTAAGTACATTTAGGGATAACTACAAACTACTGATGCAATAGTTATCAAAGGAGAATTGCAATTTGGTAATATGGGAGGGTAAAGTGCATCTGAACTGACATAACATCTGTCAGCAAAAGGAAAAACAAAAATAAATATATACATGATAAACGTTCTGTCTGTCCGATATAAGTTTTGCAAGTCTTGGTATTAAATTTTTTTTTATTTGTTTGGTCAAAACTTCCTGGCTTTGGAAAAAGAATCCCCCCCATTCCGACGAGCTTAGCCTCTTATGATAATACCAAGCATTTTCAAAGTCAGTGAAAAGAACACATTATATTTAATTATAAATAAAAACAAGTGACCGGTAACAAATAGAAATGGCGCCCAAAGTGAAGGCTTGTTGTTTCGACAATAAGACTCAATTAATTTTGTTTTTTGTAGAGGTTGGATATAGAAAGTCCCGGTTTTTTTTGCAATAATATTTGCAAACCGCGTTGCGTCTAATATTTGTCTGATATAAATCAAAATTATTTTTCCATTCGTATAGTCCAACATTTCAAAGCAGATTTGAAATTTTGTTGCATACAAGTGTATTTTAATTTGAAAATAGTAAGTCCAAAATAAGATCATAGTTTTACTTTAGTGCTACTAATAAAAAAGACGTTGGATTGTATATATATATTTGTTTTTCTCGTCCGTCTGTTTTTTTAATTTAGTGCAAGAAAATAGAAAGCTGGTAAAACAATGAAGACAAATATGACCCCAAATTTATCAAACAAGAATCTAAGAAATATAAAATACATTTACAAAAATAAATAAAGTAAATTATTTATAATATAAATACCAATTTTGCAATGAATTCAAGAATGAAGACTAGAAGTTCATTAAATGTAAGTGGTAATAAAAAAGTTAGAGCAAATATTAATAGGGTTGGAAAGAGTAAGATTCCCAAGCTAAGGGAAAATATTAATTCACAGCAGGAGGATAGTAAATTGGTTGATAAATTCGTAATAAATAGTTCCAAGGAAAGTATTTTAAATACAAATACATTAAATAACATTAACGATAATATGGCAAGCTGCAGTAAAAACAAAAACAACGATCCAGAGCATGTTGCTCCAGTTCTTTCACAACAGCTTCAAAGTGAAAAACCTTCTTATTTAGCTGAATTCGAAAGAATTTTGCAAGCCAATCAAATTTATTTCGCTAATGAATTAAAATCTATGAGAGATAGTTTTAATGACAAATTCAAAAATCTTCAACTAACAAACAGAACAGAAAAAACAGAGCAACAAGATCCTAATTCGACTTCTGAATTTGAAAAATTTTTAAAAGCTTCAAGCTTAGTTGGCAATAATGAACCAGCAACAGTTGAAAAATATTCAAATAATTTTGTCAAAATTGAAAAATGGCAAATAACATTTGATGGAACGGATAACGTTCATGATTTTTTGTTTAAAGTAGAAACACTTAAAGAGAGATCACAATGTTCATGGAATAATGTTATGGCAAATTTTCATGTTCTTTTAAAGGGCAAGGCTGAGATTTGGTTTTGGTTTTTTTTAAAGAAAAATCAAAACGCAACTTATCAACAACTGAAATATGCTATTATAAAAGAATTTGGTAGATTTGAAAATGACCAAGACACGATTTTAAAAATGATTGGACGTCGTCAAGGCTATAAGGAGAGCTTTGATGATTTTTATACAGCTTTACTAACCTTGAATGAAAGACTTCAAGAACCTATGAGTGACTATAAAATAATAGAATTATTGAAAAAGAATGCAAAAGAAAATGTAGGTGTTTTACTTTTCCCTATTCATATCAAAAATGTCGAACATCTCAGAGATGTTGCAAGAAAGGCAGAACAATTTATTCAACACCAAAGTGTACATAGATTTCAACAAACAAAAAAATTTGTAAATGAAATAGACAACTGTGAGCCAGACAATATCGCGTGTAATATAGAATATCCAGATAAAGAGATTGCTGCTTTTTCTGAATTACGAAGAGTTTTCCCACCAAAACATCCAATTGATACGTCTAAGTTTAGATGTTGGAATTGTGACCTTTTCGGTCATTCATTTTATGAGTGTCCATCTAAAAGTAGGAACTTATTTTGCTATCGATGTGGTGAAAAGAATGTGACTACTCCACAATGCACTAAGCATTGGGAAAACAAGGCAGTGAGCGAGATGGCCACCGGGGACTCTCGTTCAGCGAATGTCCTTTCCCCGAGTCAGTAGATATTAAATGTACATTAGATAGCCATAGGCCGTCTAATGTACAAAACACATCAAATAACGCGGATTTAACGGTTCCATTAATTAAAATTTTGAAAAAAATAGATTCTGTGAATGAGAATTTAGTTTCCGTAAAAGATCTTAGACCTTCACTTCATCAAAGAAAATTAAATTATCAAGCTGCACGTAAAAGAATTTTTGGAGCAGATTCAAAAGAAAAAATTTCAAAAAAATTACAAAAATGTAGAGACCGTTATAAAACTAGAAAATTTTATAAAAAGGTCCTTGATAGTACATTTTTAAATGAAGACACTGACGAAAGACCATTCGTAAATATAAAACTAGGATTTGAAACAGTTTTTGCATTGTTAGATTCAGGAGCATCCGTAAGTGTTTTGGGAAAAGATTCTCTTGAGTTCTTAAAAAGAAATTCTTTCGAGATTAAAAATATAAAATCGCAGCTAAAAACTGCTGATGGCTCAAAACAAAACATTTTAGGTTTCTGCAAAATTCCTGTTTCTTTCAATAAAATGACAAAAGATATCGATTTTTACATAGTGCCTAACCTTCAACAAAACGTATATTTGGGAATTAACTTTTGGAAAGAGTTTAAAGTTGCTCCACAAATAGTCTCCGAATTATCAGTAATAGAAAATAGCTCCGATAAAAATTCAAATAAAACCCATGATTTAACACCAATCCAAAAATATGAACTTGACAAAGCTATTGAAATGTTTCCATCATTTTCTAAATCTGGACTTGGTCGAACTAACATAGGAGAA
This sequence comes from Chrysotoxum bicinctum, assembly GCA_911387755.1. Classification (NCBI taxonomy): domain Eukaryota; kingdom Metazoa; phylum Arthropoda; class Insecta; order Diptera; family Syrphidae; genus Chrysotoxum; species Chrysotoxum bicinctum. The sequence goes on along the minus strand of OU426990.1, from coordinate 87,168,496 downwards.
CATTTTATCGATACTGGTGATGAAGTTCCTATAAAATCAAAACACTATCCCCTTTCTCCTGTAAGGCAACAACAGATTTACAAAGAACTCGATCGAATGATTGAGTTAGGTGTAATAGAGGAAAGCAATAGTCCGTGGTGCTCACCAATATGTCTCGTGGAAAAAGATGGAAAACCAAGACTTTGTCTCGATTCAAGGAAGTTAAATAGTAAAACAAAGAAAAGTGCATATCCTTTAGCAAATATTACTGGTCTTCTAAGCAGAGTCAAGGATACAATTTTCATTTCTATAATCGATTTGAAACATGCTTTCTGGCAAATACCTCTTGAACAAAGTTCAAAAGAAAAAACAGCTTTCGCCGTGCCAGGTCGGCCGTTAATGCAATTTTCCGTTATGCCTTTTGGACTTTACAATGCTGCACAAACTATGACACAGATAATGGATAAGGTTATTCCAGGACGTTTAAGAGAGTATGTTTGGATATATGTTGATGACCTATTATGTTGCTCAGCAACATTTGAGGAACATATACAACTCTTAAAAAATGTCGCAGAATGTTTTAAAAAAGCTAATCTTACTATAAATGTGGAAAAAAGCAAGTTTTGCCAAAAAGAAATTAAATTTTTGGGTTATGTGGTAAGCAATGGTACATTAAAAACAGATCCTGATAAACTCGTGGCAATAACTGAATTTCCAATACCAAAAACACTTCGCCAGATTCGAAGATTTTTAGGCATGGCTGGATGGTATAGGCAATTTATTCATAACTTTTCGGATATTGCTTCCCCACTTACAGATTGCCTCAAAAAGTCGAAAGAATTCAAGTTGAGTGAAGAAGCAGTTGAAGCTTTTCAAAGGCTTAAAGAAGCTTTATCAACTGCACCTGTTCTAGCTCAACCGGATTTTAGTAAGCCTTTTGTTATCCAATGTGATGCATCAACGACTGGAGTTGGAGGAGTCTTATATCAAGTTGATGAGGAAGGACGTGAAAGACCTATCGCTTTTGTGTCACAGAAGATAAGCAAATCTCAAAAAAACTACACAGTTTCCGAATTAGAGTGTTACGCTGCGATAGTTTGTGTGAATAAATTTAGACAGTATGTTGATGGTCTTCCATTCAAAATTATAACTGATCACTCCAGCCTGAAATGGCTTATGACAACGAAAGACTTATCAGGTCGTCTTGCAAGATGGAGTCTGAAGTTGCAAGGTTATAACTTTGAAATGGAGCATCGCAAAGGATCTTTAAACATAGTCCCAGATACACTGTCACGTGTTAATATGGATGAGTTGACAGTCGGCCCACATTATGAAATTGATCTTCAATCTCCTCATTTTTTCTTAGGTTCTTACGAACAATTAAAACAAAACATTAAATCCAATCAAGATAACTTACCTGATACTTGTATATCAGATGATATGATTTATCGTAGAGTAAAATTTAGAACAGGTTTAGAGGATGAAACGGACTTGTGGAGATTGTGGTTACCTGTAGAGTTAACTTCAGATGTAATTAAGAATGCTCATGATATAGATGGATGTCACGGAGGCTTTGCAAAAACCCTTTTCAAAATACGACAACATTATTTCTGGCCTGGAATGGCTAAGCAAGTTAAATCTTATGTCGACGATTGTGAAATATGTAAAAGTGTTAAAGCACCTAACTCTACTCTTCGACCAAAAATGGGTAATCAGGTGATAACGGATAGAGCGATGCAACGCTTGTACATAGATTTACTTGGGCCATATCCAAGAACGAAGCAAGGAAACTCCATGATATTTATTGTTATTGACCATTTTACAAAGTTTATCTTTCTTAAGCCTTTGAAAAAAGCGTGTTCAATTAATATTTCAAAGTTTCTTGAATCAAATATTTTTCATCTTTTTGGAATCCCACAGTTCATTCACAGTGATAATGGGAAACAATTTGTTTCAAAAGAGTTTGCTAAGCTTTTGGAAACATATAAAATTAAACATGTTAAAACTGGTTTGTATAGTCCTCAAGCTAATGCATCGGAAAGAGCTAATCGAGAAATTTTGACGAAATTAAGAGTGTTAATTAAAAACGAACATAATGAGTGGGATAAATATATCTCGCTTATCGAGTCCATTCTTCGAAATGACTATCATTCTGCAATAAAAACAACACCGTATCATGCCCTATTCGGACAGAATATGATTCTTCACGGTTCAGAGTATAAGCTCTTAGAAAAATTAGGCTGTCTACAAGAATCTGATATTCAAACTATTCCCAAGTCCGAGAAATTGAACTTGATAAAAGATAGAATTAAAGAAAATTTAAAAATTGCACATAACAAGGGAGAAAAGGTTTATAATCGTAGAACAAAAATTGTTAATATTGTAGTTGGACAAGAAATTTTCAGAAGAAATTTTGAGCATAGTTCATTCGTTAAAGGGAAGAATTCAAAATTCTTACCAAAATTTATTAAATGTAGGGTGAAAAATAAAATAGGGAACTGTCTCTATGATCTCGAAAATCTTCAAGGAAAGTACATAGGAAGATATCATGCAAAGGATTTGAAGCAATGATGAAAAATAGACATCTCGTTTTTCCTTTTTGTTTTCTGCTGATTATTGTAAACAAAATAGGTTTGTTACGGATGTCCACCTTCAAACAAAAGTTGTTTATTTTTTTTTTGAATAGTTTCTAATAATCCGCAGAAACTACTGTCAAAAACAATACCTACTGTAGAGATTTTTTTTTTGATCAAGTTAACTGGAAAAAAAAAATATTAGCTTGTGAGAATAAAAATCAATATTCACGGGTGATTATAGATTTAAAAGTCAAGGAGTAAACAACAAATTTAAATAAATAGCTTTCACAAACAAAATAGAATTATATATGTAAATGTGTATACAATATAGTGAAGTGAGTGTATAAATGTACCTAGAACGAATTCCACTGGATTATTTCTTATTTTTGCGAAAGTGCTTTCTTCAAATAAATATTCCTCAAAACAAAGCAAGAAATTTGTATCGAGATTTAGAAGAGTAAAGGAGTCTTCCCAAAGCATCCCCAATCCTGGTTGAAATTCCAAAAAAACAAAAGGCTAGGCAAGATTTTTGAGAAATATTCAGTTTCATTGCAAAATAATATATTTTGGAAAAGAAGAAATCGAACAGAATTATTATCTCATTTCCTGCTGTGAAAGAAGTAAAAATATAAGGGAAAGAAACAGTGTTAAAACAGTTTCAGTGTTAAAACAGTAAACTGCAACTAAGTACGAGTAATATACAACATTTAAACAATTTTTGATCTGTGGTGTGAAACGAGCAGAATATATAGAATATAGTGTTAACTTTCGTAAATTTCATAAGTCTAATTTATGTCTATAGGTATCGCAGTGTGTTTTTTGTTAAATCTTTAAATCAATATTTTCTTTTTTTTTCTAATTAAAAATCTCAAAAAAGTGAAGAAAATATCAGTGATTTCTTTTTAATAAAAAAATAAATTAATTAAGGTATAGTGAACTGGATCGTCGAGTTTGTGCGCACAATCATCGGAACCAGAGATTTAAAGCCTGTAAGTTTTCTATTCTTTTAGTTTAATTATTTTGACATAATAACACTGATATAATCATATAACACTTTAAAACTGATTCTTTTAATTATTTTTACTGGTTCTTAAAATTTAAATATTTTCAATCTTTAAAATATAAATACGTTGCGTACATCTATCTTTTTATCCTAAAATATTACTAAATCTTACTTAAAATATTTAACATTTAACTTATTTTTTTGTACTTTCCATTTAAATATAAAATAAAAATCTAGTATAAATTAAATTAAAACTTAACTTTATTCCTAAATAATTTTTTTTTATAACTTAAATTAATTTTTTTTCTTTGTAAACAATTCATCATACAAAATAAATTAAAGCTAACGATTTTTTTTAAATGAATTTAAAAACAAAAAATGATTTTAACACTTAATAACTTAATTAAAATATGAAAATAAACAAATTGTGATTTAAATATGAAATTGTAAGAAATTTTATTTGTGGGGTCATAATTCATTCCAGTTTTTCTACTTCTTCAATGCACTAAATACCTACTCGCGTAAGTACATTTAGGGATAACTACAAACTACTGATGCAATAGTTATCAAAGGAGAATTGCAATTTGGTAATATGGGAGGGTAAAGTGCATCTGAACTGACATAACATCTGTCAGCAAAAGGAAAAACAAAAATAAATATATACATGATAAACGTTCTGTCTGTCCGATATAAGTTTTGCAAGTCTTGGTATTAAATTTTTTTTTATTTGTTTGGTCAAAACTTCCTGGCTTTGGAAAAAGAATCCCCCCCATTCCGACGAGCTTAGCCTCTTATGATAATACCAAGCATTTTCAAAGTCAGTGAAAAGAACACATTATATTTAATTATAAATAAAAACAAGTGACCGGTAACAGTGGCTTATGCTCTTTTGATTTATTTAAATAATGGATCCAGTTAGAAAAAAACTGAGCGGCAGCGCTTACAGAAAAAAAGCCTCAGAAAAAAGGGCGGCAAAATTTTTCAGCCCGGGGCGCCAAATCCTTAAATACGCCTCTGGACATAGAGCACCTTTTTTGAAGATGGGGTATATTGAGTCATCTGGTAAGCTCCCTTTCACCCATATTGTTCATCATGTTAATCTTAAGATTGCGAAGCGGATGTCGTGGTGGTTCAACCGTCTGGACAACGCCAGGTTGCTTTTTGGATCCTAAGCCTTGGAATCCCAGTATTACTTATCAACGTATTACAAGTTGTTGCAAAATCTATCAGTCGTCTTTTGTCGTTTAGTTTAGACTGTACTTGCCAACTAATCCGCCGAAGAAGTCTATTTTTCGGATTAAGGCATTAAAGTTCCCAAGCAAAAATTTGACATCGTACTCCGGACAGTCCAGAGGAGGTCATATAAAACTAACTCTTCCTTGACCGGTTCTTCAGCTTCAACGGTAGCGGCGTGTGCGCATATTAAGCTAATATTTTGCTAGGTAGCTTTGATGCGGATCACAAATCCTCATAATTTTTTCTTTTCAAAATGCCAGATCCTTAAGATTATTGCGCTTTATATTTCTAAGGTATTTGATAGAGTTTGACACCAGGCTCTCTTACGAGTATCAAAAATACGTGGGTTTGGTATCAACGAAACCCATATTCTTTGGATTAGAAATTATCTTTTAGATCATTAAATACATGTTTTATTGGACGGTTTCAAGTCTGATCTTCGCAAAATAAATGATGGGGCTCCCAAGGCTCCCTGTTCTCTTCCTCATTTTTATAAATGATCATTTGTCTGAAACTTCTAATCCACCTCATTGTTTTTCCGACGAATCTACTCTCAACTCACTGAGATTTTTGAGTACTTATTAATATAGTCGCATTCCAAGTCAACTCCCAAAATTTTTTCTTATTTTCACCTCTAAAAGTTTTTATTTAATTGTTATCTTACTTTAAATAAGTGCAGCATATTTTTTACCTTCTAATTAGTACTACATTCTTGTAATGTCTTTCAAGGCTTAATTTATAAATTGAATTTTAAATTATATAATTTAGTGATTGTAATTTGAGTAATTGAGTGAATCATTCTGGTGTTTTTTGCTACTCATCGCTCTGACGCTCTTGTAAAACATTTCTTTGTTTCTTTCCTGCTGAGTGAGCGAAACTAATTTCATCTGTACTAACTTGCCTGCTGCCAACTGCCCGAAGACGTCAGCGCAACATTGTCAACATTAACATCCTACAGCTGATTTAAAGCTCTAATCTAAACATAATCAACTTCTCATACTCGTTCTCAAATTCATGTCTATCTCCTCCGGAAGTGGAATTGCAACGGTATCGTATGATAAGCTCATCAATGAAAGATCACATTTTCGAGACCGCCAAAAACGCTGCCAAATGCTTGGGATTTCGATATTGATGTAAGAAACATTTTACCGCCTCTGATTTCGTTACAATTTATAAGGCCTTTAAACGTCCATAACTCACATCATTGGGCAGATGCAACACAAACTTCTCTCCACTTATTGGATGGAATTCAGAACAGAGCGTTAAAACTAATAGGACACAGAGCTATCATGGAATCATTCTTATACCTTGAACAACGTCGGAATGTTTCATGTATTTTCTTGTTTTATCGCTTCTTTCACAAGCAATGCACACTCCCATCAATCAGTTCGAGTTCACCCATGATACCCGTTTCGGCATCAGTTGACTCTCGAGCCTAATTTTGGTCGTACCGTCAAATGTAGAGATTCGTTTATTAGTCGCAGAACACAATTATAGAATAATTTACCCGGCACAGTTGTCCCTTGCCATTTCAATTAGCAAACATTCATGAACAGCGCCTTTCTCTCCTCCCTGTTTTCTCCATGCCCGTGATGTGCTTAACATTATAAGGGTCTCTTAATAAACCCTTGAGTGCGTGTGAATTATACAAATAAATAAAAATCCCGCTTGGGGGCACAGATTTAAGCACCTGGGGCTTACACGTACGACGTACAGTGTTCTCACGTAAAATTTATACTCTCACATCATTTTTCTTTGACGTTCCGGGTCTTGTTGCCATTTGAGGGTAATCATTACCCGAGGCTCCTTGTGTCTCTCTGATAATCGCTACATTTAAGGGTAGGGTAATTAACTCGACGATACAACAAACATACCCCGGGGTCAGCAGGCCAGATAATACGATGAAAGTAACCCACTAAAAGGATATGAGAGCTGCCGTTGGCCCGATGCCGTGGCGCGATGGTTGCGTGCTCGCCTGTCAACCTCATGATCACAGGTTCGATTCCTGCCGTTGTCTATGTCTTCTCTAATTCCATTAAAAACCTTCCAAAATTGTTATCAATGGGTTGCTGGGTTTACTCATTACATGTTGTTTAGGCATAACACTAACAACATGTGATTGAGTTAAACTAGTATGCCCAACAATGATGAATACGTATAAAAATAATGCGAATTATAAGGGACATAGAAATAAGACACGGCAGTTCTCCGCTTTAGTTCAGCCGCCATCCCTGGAGATAAAAAAATCTGAGACAACCACCTTCAGTCTCAACATCGTGCCACATATCTTTCCTATCCTTCTTTCTCTTGCGTAACTTCACGCCCGCGCTGTTTCGAAACATTTAAAGGGTAATCATAATCCCTTGAGCGCGGGTAGATTTATAAAAAAAAAAAAAAATACCGGGTTCATTTGCCACCATCTCTTGTTCCGTAACCTGGCTAGTACTGAACTCTTCTCTTCTCTTCTCTAGACGTTCGTCGTAACTGGAACTGGAGAACAACAAAAATTATCAGTACAGGCCTTATGGGAGAGCTTTTTCTAAAGCAGTGGCGCCTGATGCACACTCACTACAATGCGTTAGGAAAAATGCCACTAAAAAAAGAGCAAGCCACTGACTTTTCTTAAGGAATTGTTGTTGTAATTCTTTGCAAAAAGTTGTACACCCCAACACGACCGTCGTATCCCACTGCTGATGAGATACTGTCAAGCAGTGGTACCACTTTACTTCAATTGAAGTAGATCTACTTCTTTTTTTCAAAATATTTTAAAATCTACTTCCTGCTTCGCACCATCAGCAAAATGCTGAAATCTACTTCATTTTAAAATTCTCTGTTTCAATATATGTACTTCAATTTTACAATAAAAAGCCCAAATCTACTTCTTTTTCTCTATTTCACTCTAGGTAGTATGTAGCAAGAAAATTACAAAAAAAGTATGTATACGCAATAAAAATACATAGGTAAATGAGTAATTTTAAAAGCATAGAAACTCGAATCTTATGAAAAATTCGCTTGCTTGTGTTTTATTAGTAAATTAATTCTTTAAAAAAATTTATTCGAAATCGGTAGAGTCAGAAATGAGAAAGTAGAAAATTAAAAAAAGGATTTATGACAGGTACCGTTAGTAACATTTTATTTTACCAAAATGTGGACTGTATTGTTGGTATGGTCTGAACATAATTTTTTTTTATAAAAACCATTAGAGCCGTTTTCGAAATAAATATGATATTTCATAATGGCTGTATGGAAGGAACCGAGCTAAAAAAAAAATATTTCAGTTTCTCATTTAGGCTGCAGGTTGAGGTACAGACCTGCAGACAGATGGAATCTCTACTTTTTCGTGTTGTAATGTCAATTGATGAAAATCTCGAGTTCTAATTTTTCAGAAGGCAAGTAAAAAGTCATTTTAAAATCTACTTCGATTTTTTTCAATTTACTTCACTTTTTTCTTCAAATCTACTTCGACTTTTTTTCCAGAAGTGGTAACGCTGCTGTCAAGTGTCACTCAATACGATCGTGCGCTCTTTATCTACATCAAAACAGAGTTACCATTATCATTCTCAATTGCAAGCAAGGAGCTTTTCCAGTGGGTTTTATTAAGGAGCTTTTGGGATTTGAAGCTTTTGGAAACACATTTTAAGAAGATAGTATGTTGAGTGTTGTCGTATTGCTTTTGAACTTTAAAAAAAAAACACGCCTATTATCTTACCGCTTGGCGTTGTGGGAAAAGGTAAATTGCATATTGTTTTCAGTCGTTTTGAATCGGCAGACGGTAGCTCTACGCCTTTTTTATAATTTACTAAAAGGCGACACACATATGCATGGCAATGCAACCAGGACCCATGTTCTGTAACTCAGGCAATAACTTATCACATCCGAAAAAAATTAAACTATTCATTCCCCTCTTATCGCGGCTGGAAAGAAATAGGTTTCTATAACTCAATGCGATAAGTTCAATTTGGAATATTTTTTGACTGGAATTTCCATTGGAAGGTGATAAGTCGATCTGTCATTTTTACATTTTTAAAACCAAAACAATTGAAAGCTGAATTAGGCTACGCGTGCACATTCAATTTTTAGTTGCACAACTGTTTATAGAAAACAGATGAACTATTTGGTTGAATGTCCGCGCAGGTGCATATAATTATATGTTACACAAAATAGCGAACTCATTTTAGGCAATCGTTTAGTTTGTATCAAAACACAAACTTTTTAGTTGCTCGAACCAAGCAGTTGCGAAACTAAAAATTGAATGTGCGCGCCTAGCCTTAGAGTGAAAAGAGGTCCATCGGCGATGGTTCCACCACCATTCTTATTCATAAAGGCCTTTAATGCATTTGCCTGCTTTTTCGCGGCAGATTTTATGTCAGTCCAACACTAATATTGAAAGACATATACAAGTTTACATAAATAAATGTGTGATGTGTACTTAATATCATTTATACCTTTTTCCATTGCTCCACCGTCTTTATGTTTGGCCCTTGGGAGTTGAGCCGGAAATATAGAGACTCCCAAGTTTCGGTATTTGATTGCCGGCTGTTGGCTGTGAACTGGTCGCGGACAAACGGCTTGTTCTCAGCCATAAGATCCACAAGAGTTTCCTTCTGGCACTTTGATAACCTTGCGCATCTCTAAAAATATAATATTTATCAAGTTTTTAAATCAATTATTTATTATTTATGTATTACCTTTTTTCCTACGACATTTTTCTTTGCCTTCGCGCTTCGTTTGCTTTTTATGTAGTGATAAATTTTGACATTTGAAGAGAAATACTTATCGACTTTCAAAGATACAGAAACCCATTTTATCGATTTTTTCCCGGATTCCTATTCCGTTTGTTCCAGTCGATATAATTAACGACTGTCAAAGTTACAGAAACCCAACGATGCGATAAAATGAATTTCGTCCCAATTCTCACCGTTTCTCGACGAGTTTTATCGCTTCGAAAGTTACAGAACATGGGTCCAGAATGAGAGACAAACGTCCTATCTTCCCTGTACTGACAATTTTTGTTGGACAGAGTATAGTAGTAACAACCTACTCCACTTCGAATTGTCGACCATGGAAGGACCTTCCTCTAGGTTTCATCACAGTAGTCGCCGTAAGCCCCTCGTCTACGTCAAAGCTTACCTCGTGGATGGGTACTGTTGGGCTACCTTACCTTTTAAATTATTTTTGGATACGGAAACCCTTAAAAACTTAAAAAACATTGGAGATCACAAATTAAAAACAAATGGTTTTGAAATTTAAGTCTTATTCGCTTTTTAATGAAACTTAAAATAATTGTCGTACCGAATTTTACCCAAATTTTCAGCCTAAATATTTTTATAAAATTTATTCTTTTTTGTATTGGTAGCAAAATTTTTAAAAACGGTGGTTAATTGTATCTTAAATACAATGCATTTTTTATTTTCAGTTTTCTCCAAAAACCCTACAACGGATTTTGATCAAGTTTTTTTTTTATGCATCAGAAGATTTCAAAAAGTTTAAAAAATTTGTATATGGGAGGGAAATGTAGAAGATTTGACCACTCGAATCCGTGCCACCGTTAGAAGCGGAGGCGGGAATTTGAACGATGTCATATGGGTCTTTCAAATAAAAAAAAGAATTTTCTTTATATCTCACACACAGCTTAGCAGGCATTATTTATAGTTTCTGAGCCGATAGTTCTTATTGCTGCTAGTGCTCTCATGAAGAATTATTTTTAATATATTTTTTATATGTTATCGATAAAAAATAAATAAATAAATAAATAGTTTCTGAATTATGTTTAGATTAATAAAACAGGTTTTCCAAAATGACTGTTTTAGTTTGAAAAGCAGTTTGTTTTAGTTTGAAAAGCAGTATCTACAACAATATTAAATTCCAAACATCTAAGCTTGATTGAAAGCGAAGTTTGTTGGGGTTTTCACAGCAGTAATATCATTTGTATTGTCATATAAATCGAGATTTGCAATTACAGATTTATTAGTAACAAAAAAGTTTGATATGCAAGATAATAAATGATTGCATTTGCAAATGCCACAGATCCAAAATAAACTATCAGAAGATCTAAATGAAGCCAGATTGGGATAATTGATTTTAGCACAGTAAACTTCCAATTTACCCATCCCTATTTGATCTTATTGTTGTTCAAAACCATTCCAACAAAAACGTGTTATTCCAAACCGCTAATTCTTTGTCCAAGTACAAAAGTTTCAGGAGTTTATGGAATAAAGATTTTCATCGATATGGTATTTTCAATTTTGAGAGGAACAGTGGGTTTCAACTTTTTTGATTAAAAACTAACGATTTAAGCATCCATGGTATGCTGTAACAATATTTTCGGAATCCAACAGGGGAACCCCCAAAAATCTGCTATGTTGAATAAAATTCAATTATGAAAAAAAATTAAATCGAGCTTTTTAAGTCATAATTTTTATATTTTTTTGTACACATATGTACATATAATATTTACTTTATTCTTCAAGAATTGTATATAAATAATTTGTAGTTCTAAATAAAATATTTTAAAAGAACATGGACCCGTGGAAGACTATAGCACTCACAGAGGACCAACTCCAGATAATTTATAGAGAATGGGGAGTGTTCTACACTCATAAACAAAAACTCGAACTTGCTGCTAACTATTATGATATCTCGTTGAATATAAAAGTAAAATTTTGTGACATAAATAGATGCTTAGAATTCCTTCTTAAAACGGTGTGTTTTCTTTGTTAGAATGATCCAAAAGCTCTTTACAATCGCAGTCGTTGCAAGCGTAATATTGCACAAACAGCTGGATCATTACGTGATGCAAAAGCAGCTGTTGGTACGTTTTATCATACCATCATGGGTTTTCTCTCTAGAATGTCTATTATTCTTACAGAAAGTGACCCAATGAGCCAGCCTTTTAACCTGGAAGTATGTGATGCCTTATATCAGCTGAATGACTTTGAAGAAGCTAAATGTAAAATTTTCAATAATTCACTTAAATTTACAGGACTTAAATTGGATGCGTTTCACAATCGAAGTGACGTGGTAATGTACTCGTTTATAACATACCGAACTTGATCTTTTTGAGTGCGATGCTTAAGCTAAACCGATAATATGCCCACACTTTTCCAGCTTGATGAGAATTTCAATGCGACTCTTGGTGAGACCTTGGGACCACATATTCTAGAAAACGAAAAATATTTCTACAAGGCATTGGAAAAACAAATTCGGGACAATAATATTGACACACGCCCTCTGTGGAAGGTGCTTAAAGAACAAGAACTATGTGATGTTTTGAGTATTCTCGAAAAAGAGGTTAATATCTTTTTTTTTCTAAAAGAAAGAACTTTATACATATATATTGTATTATTTAGGAAGAACTCATTTCTCCAAGAGAAGTAGCAAGACGAAAACTTGCTTTCAATGTTTTTAATCAAATGTATATGCGAAGAAGTTGGATTGATATACTTTTTATGAAGGCTCTTAAAAGCCACCCAAGTCTCATTTTGCCGCAATCTAAGTGGAGTAGTCCTCAATTGGAAGATCTTACTCATAACAAGTACGATGTTGCTATGCGATTTTTGGTGAGTAAAGTGAAATCAAATTTTAAAACTAGGGAAATACGATTTCAAAAAACATAAATCTAATAATAATTGGTGAACAGCAGGGAGTTTATGCACTGGCAGATATATATTTTTTTTGGTGGTTTCGAATTTTTTTAAAGTTTTAATATATCGATTGAAAGCTCAAGTTTTAATATATCTATTAGTATTGTTTGAAGTAAGAGGCTTCCTTCTGAGTTAAGAGTAAAACCCCCAGATTGAACACTCAATGTTAAAATCCAATAACGAATAAATATAACTCTGAGAATGGAAACCTCACTATAATCCAGCAAGGAGTAGGGTGTCTTGACCACCATCGCTAGGCATGCTCGCATTTGCGCGAAGTGGCCCAGTTGATGGGGGAGGGGAGGTCTTTGCTTTTGTTAGGTATAATATATCTACAATCGTTAAGCATTTACTACATTTTCAGAGTTTTATACTACAAAAATGACTTTATTAAAAAAATCATGAAAAAGCAATACAAAAATAAAATGCACGACTGGGTCGCATGAACTTGCTCCTATGTAATAGACTAGGCATTTTATTAGAGAAAACTGTTTATTAGGATAAAATTCATTTTTTAAACTCTTTTAGTAGCATCAAGAGATAAAAACAGAATGCTATGCAAATATGAATTTATGAATTATAAGTGGTTGTAATGGTTCTTACAAAAATAAACTTTTATGTACAAGGTTCTCAGATCATTTTTAAGAATAAAAAATAAAAAAAAAAATATAGAGCCGTTTTTGAGATATCGATTTTTCCAAAAAAAAAAAATAGATTTTTTTTTCAAAAATTCAAAAAATATTTTTTCTTAAAGTTTTGAAATGCAATGTTTTTTAAAGCTTCTCTATAAAAAATTCCATTAAAATCCGTTATGTCGATAGTGAGAAATTCAAAATTTGAAAAAAATGGTTCTATGGTAGGTACAGTCAGTAATGTCTTTATTTCAGTTTTTTTAATTAAATAATAATAATAATAATAATAATAATAATAATAATAATAATAATAATAATAATAATAAATTTGGTGGTGCAAAAGCTCGAAGTGAGCCAGGACCTAGTGACTTACAACTCGCAAACATTTCTGTGTGCGTGTTACCACGAACGGAGGGCATCCCCCAAAGAACCATTTGTTTTGTTTGTGATTTTTTTTTTTAACGGTACCACTGATTTTGATAATTTTTTTTCATGCTAAAGCTCCCTCGCAATTTGAACAGATTTGTCTATTCAAATTTTCAAAAATTAGTTTTTTTGATTTATATGAAAATTTTCAATTTTTTTTTAATGTCCCGACTTTTTCATTAACGATTATGAATAAAATTCACTCACATAAAAAGCTCAATTTCAAAAAACTTTATAATAAAGTGGTTCTGATCAAAAATGTGTTGATTTGTTTTCATGTTTTAGAAAATGTTAAACGCTAGAACTCCGCTGTATACACAAAAAGTTCGAAAGTGTCCAAGTAAAAAATTAACAGAGAAAATAAATGAAGAAAATCTGTTCCGCATTCAATACCAAGTTCATCGTAATATGTTGACTATCTTAAGGAAAAGCAGAATTCTTAGGAAAATGAAGAAAATTGAAGTAGGCATCCTTATTAACAAGTATTAATATACTTTGAAAATTTCAAAAACTGTTATTTAGAAATTAGCTCGTTACATCGAAGAAGTAATGGGTGATTACGTTGTGTTGAAAACTCGCCGAGTTATGCCATGGAAATTTCAATTTATTAATGAAGTCTATAATCTGCTAGCATTGGCTTATATTGATAAGTATGTGGACACACCAAAGGATCTAACTGATTTTAAACCAGAAGAACGTTTCAGTGTGCTTTTGAAAATGCCAAGGGAAAAGGATAAGGACCCAGTAGCATTTATATTTGGCGATAAGTCAAATTATCGGGATGAAGATATCGCCGACCTGCCTTTGCTTAAACATAAGTTTGTATTAAATTGGCTTTTTGATATAAATGAAATTATTAAAATTTTATTGTAGAAAATTCTTGACTCGAATGGAAAAGCGGTTAGTTTTCTCCAAACATTCAATAGAGAAATCATATTTGCTGCACGAAATTGCTCGAAGTCACTTGAAAAATTCTCAATTTGACGAATGTTGCATTGTAGCACGAAAGGGCATCGAAGGTACATTATCTAACAATAGATGAAGATCAAAAAGCAAATGCATCATTCATATTTTCATCTTTCAGAAGCTAAAAAATGCAATAGTCTGGTGTGGAATTTGCTTGGATTGGTACTGATTTGTAAATCCCATGCTGTATTACACAAAATTGAAAAAATTCATGAAACTTTGATAGACGCAATAGATGTTGCAAGACGTTTGAAGAACGTTCGAGTAATTCAATTTATAGACTTGTTGAATTTCATAAATGATGAAGATACGTTGGAGAAGAAATTGCAGGAAGAATTTCGAAGAACTAAAAGTAGACAATCGATGATTTCATCTGGACATAAGAATAGTAGTATTGCATCATCTTATTAAAGGTCATTATATGTACTACATAAATTTCAAGTAAACGAAATTAATTGAATGTAATACATCTGTTCTAATACATCATTATCTAAAGGTTCTAACTAAAGTATGGTATCATAGGAACATGCTGTCAAATAGTTGAATCGGTGATTGCTAGAACCCTATATTTTTGACGACGCAGTCGCATTGACAATTTTACTTTAAAATCTGATTAGAAGCAGTCTAAAGAATTGCAAGGTTTTAAGCAAATACTCTTAGTAAAGGAGGTTTTCAAAAAAAAACAAACTTTGTTATGTTGTTTTAAAACCCAATATATTGTTGAGAGTCAAAACAACTTAAATTCTTCAAGTTATGTTGTTGACACTTCCAAAATTTTGTTAAGAAAACAACGACAAAAAATATGGTCAACCTATATAAAGCTTAGCGGTCTCAATATTTAAGTTTAAGGTTCCAATATTGAATATCTACAAGACAAGGAACAAAACGCAGCTTAGAGCTAGAAATTCCTTAAACAAAAAATACTAATCTTTTCTTATTATTATTAAGATTAAAACTTAAAACTTAAATGTGCTATTAGTCAAAAGTCTCATCATCAATGTGACCCTCCATGCCAATAATTGAGTATTATTTGAAAAAATTATTTAAACACCTTATAGACCGCAAATATCGTCAAATAAAAGCAAAATCAAAATAAAACAAAAATTGAAAACAACGACTTTTATTTTTGAAATTTAAACTTTTATTGTTACTACGAATGCATTTCGGTTCTCGGCTGCGGAACCATCATCAGCGGGCGACAATTAAACAAAAGTACAAAGAGATTACAAGGAAAAAGAAGAAATTAGACTTAGAGAAAGTAAGTAAAACAAAATAAAGAGTGTTATAAGAGTAATGAAAAACAGTTGTTATTATTTCTTCTTCTTCTTCATAACGTTGAATAAATGAGAATCAATTGGTCCAGGTTCCAAATTCATCAGGTTGTTGTTTAAGTATATGTGAATTGATTCGTATGCGTCTAATTTATGTGGTTTGTTTACATTTTTTATAAGTTTAAAATTGTTGTCAAATGATGAAATTGAGTGTGGTTCTTTATTATTTGGATCATAAATGTGAGCAGCTATTGCTTTATCTATCTCTTTCTTTTTTACCGATCGAAGGTGTTCATTAAATCTGGTCTCAGCAGCTCTTCTTGTTTGTCCAATGTATTTTTTGTCGCAATTTGAACAAGAGATTTGATATATGCCACTGCGTCGATTTGTCGGTATGTGGTCTTTTGTGGATCCCAGTCTAGATTTTAGTTTGTTGTTGTTGGTGTGGAGTTCATTTCAGCTTTGGCAAATACTTGTTGGTGACATTCGGGGCAAAGGGCAATGTGATACGATGGAGTTTGTCTGTGTTTATATTTTGATCGAATAATGTACTCATGTTGTTTCGTTTTAGTTTCTTTGAGTGTTTTTTAATCAGATGGTCGATGATCAAAACAAATTGAAAAAAATAACAACGAGATTCCAGATGAACTCACACGTACGAATATTCAACGTCGTCGATTGTATCTGTAGTCTTTAATCTGAAAAGAATTTGAGTTTTTTTTAGCAATCAAATAAAATTTTCTGAAGTTAGCACATGTTCAATAAACAGTATAGTCAACACATACGATTAAAATTAGTAAAATTTGATTATTATTTTTAAATCTTTTGATCCATTCAAAACGAAGAATATCTCCAACAAAACATTTTTTTTTGCAACAATTTTTTATTCAGATCTATACCACACCAATACTGCAATCACGACCAATACGTACCGACTTGTATAAGCACGTAGTGAGTGGGAGTGGGAAGAGCGTGAAATACATTTCCTGCAATTTCTGTCTCATTTCACTCATAGAAAGTGTGGGCAACGAAGTTTGCGGTACCGTTGAATGTACAACGAAAGAAAAGAGGGAAAAGTTATCGGAAAGGTGTCTTGTGGAATTCTAGAGAGATATTAGAAAACCGTCTAAGAAAAAAATATCGGTTTTCAAATTTGCCGCCCTTAAAATCTGCCGCCCTAGGCTCAAGCCTACTTAGCCTGCTGGTAAATCCACCACTGGATATATGTATGTATATTATCTTAGTACTATAAAAGATAAAAATCTTTATTTATTGACTTATATCTAATTAAATAATATAAACGAGAAAAGAAGATCGAACTCCTAGGAATTCTTCTGATTGATGATTTTCTATTAATTGAAATCGATGGCTTTCTGTTCAAAACCAGAAGCTCCAATGGATCAGGTGAAAGGTAAGAAAGAAAAGGAAATGGAAGTGTGACGAGGTTACGATTAAGTGATTCTAAATGTATATTATCTCTTAGAAATGACTCTCTGATCTGTAACGTTTCCAACCATTGGAAGACAGATCTATTTGAATCATTGTTTAAGGTACTAAGGTACAGTCTAGAACGCCAAAAAACCCCCGATGTTTTGGAATTTTTTTCTCAGAAACTTTATTAGGCAATAACATATTTTTTTTTTTAAATAAAGAATACATGCGTCAAGCGTACAAACATTTTTATTTTAATTTTCTAATTTTGATCAAATTATAGAGGGCGGCCAACGTCGACCCATAACAAAATACATTGTCCCATTGCGGCGGTTAATCTCATGATTGGCTGGACTGAAACAAAAAAAACAAAGTGGGTCAAAAAAAGTAAAGCTTTGAAAAAAAATTTTTTTAGCAACTTTGTTGGCCATTTTTGGGTCGCAATTTCTTTTGTTCATAACTTTTTAGTCAAATTGTGGTAAACTGTCTTAAAACAATCAAGTTGTAACAAGTTTTTTGAAAATCGGTTCAGTAGATCCGGAGATTAACTATCCGCAATGGGACAATGTGTTTTTTGATGAGTCGACGTTGGCGCCCTCTATAATTCAGCCAAAATTCGAAAATTAAAACATTTTTTCCGAGAAAATAATTCCCATAATCGTGAGTTTTTTGGCGTTCTAGACCGTACTAGTACCTTAATTAAAAAAATACTTCATTGTCATCAAGCTATCCACTTCCAGATATTTGCACAAGGGTTATCAATTGCAAAACGAATGGACGGGAAATAAATTCCAATACGTACAGAGATTTATCTTTTCGCTTCTGTCAGATACAGGATCACACACTTCTTAGAATTAGTTTTGTAAGTAGAAAATAATATTACAGAAGTAATTAAAAACAATTTAACATTAATCAAAATATTGAAGAATATTTAATCACCCCTATTACAGAATTCGGCGAATGAGCTAAAGTGACAATTTCAATTCATTTCCAAACTTTTGCTATTACTGAATCCGACGAATGAAAGTTGAACGAATGTCGGTAACAATCCCTGCACCACTGACATTTTGTTCAACTTATATGGTATTACAGATTTCGCAATCCATTCGCACTCCATACAATTTCTATCATTTTACATTCGCACCAATTTCGAGACGAATCTGAAGTGAATTTTTGATTAAACGAAAATAAACAATGGAGAGTACAAAAATTTAAGTCAAAAGCTTATCATACTGAATGCTAAAGTGTTTGTTTAACAAATTTTAATAAAAAACGCACAAATAGCAAAGCAACCAGAGAGCAAGAAATCTTTAAAAAAAAAAAAAAAAAAAAAAAAAGAGCACACGGTTGGTTTTGAACCGTCCACCATCTTCGTACTAACCACTCTCAACGATGCTTGATTTCGTTGATCGAAAACGATACTATTATCACAGCCTGGGCCAGTTGAATAAATGTTTGTTGCTGACAGTGTCGATACGAAAGTTCATAAATGATAAGGTAATTTTAGAAATCGACAATGTAGTTCATCCGACGAATTTCATAATTGAGTTTTACAGCGGATGCGAATCAAGTCAACTCACCGGGAGTAAAATTCTGCGAATTCTGTAATCATCATGAATATTTTAAATATGGGCCCACATTTATTTCGACCTCCATCTTTCTTAATTCGAAGTTCTATGCCAACAAAAAAAAAACGTTTTGGTTGAGCCCCGCCCAGCGAAGCCAAAAATGGGCTTACAAAATAAACACAAAATATCAATAATACCTCACTCACGGTTTGTTTATTAAAATTTTAAAATAAAAACTTTAAATGGAAAACCCTTTATAACTCGTGCGAATTCAAATATGTATTCGCACTACTGTAAGTTTTGCATTTGTGATAACTCTTGGGAAAATTTATATCTCCTGGTTCGCAAGAAAGAAGAATACATACCTACATATATCTAAAAGTATTCAACTTCTTTGATGTTTATTTTTTTTTAGAATTCGAGCTAAAATTAAGGAATAATTACAATGCGGCTGGATAAAAGACCCGGACTGCCAGACAGAACAAAACAACGATCCGAACGTACTCGTATATTAATTAACTAGCGAAGAATTCTCAGTGGGATATCCTTTTTCTTTGTGGTGTTTTTATTATGTCTTATCTTTTGGATTCAGCTTAAAACATAAATAAATATGTATGTAGCTTTATTGTCGTCGTTTGTTGAAATTATCGTTAGTTATAATGTTTTTGTTGGAAATGCCGAAAACAATACAAAGAGTTAAATTTAAGGGGTTGATAGACTATAGGATAGATTTATACCAATTTATAAAATAGATGTGCACAATGTGTATGCAGATTCGAAAAAGTTGTAACTTTTTCAATTTTTAGTTTTTATATCTACTGCTGTACCCAAACTTGGGAATAAAGTTCGTGAGAATGGTATGCTACTGGATGTACAGTGCACATAGATGAAAATGTGGCTGCTGTAGCCGAGAGTGTGAGTTTCAATTCAAGAATATCAACTCTCAATAATTGATCTCAATAGCTCAACATTTCACTCACTAGCCTGAGGAAAATTCTGCACAAAGATCTCGGATTATTCGCTTACAAGGTCCAATTTGAAGCCGCACGACAATCCGCTTGAACGACCGACGGTGTGTTCCATAAATCAATGGCAATGTTTGCTCTTACATAATACATGGAAAAAATTTAATTCTGTTCATTTCATTGCATTTTTAAAAAGAAACTTCTATTTGGATATAAACAGATATAAAAATATGATGAGTGTCTGAGCGTGAAGTTTTAAAGTTTAAATATATTGTTCTGGTGCCTGATTGGCTAGTGTGAACTCCTTAATACGTGCACAACCCCTTTTATCCAGAATACCCTATAGCTTAAACATTAAAAATTTACGTTATGCTAGGTTTCCACTTTTCTTTGAAGAGCAAGTTTGACACGACACGGCGTGAGTGATACCAGTGCTCTACTACTACTCTCTTCGCTTTTTACATTTGTTTTATCAAACTGCGTCTATGAAAGACAAATGGAAATCTAGCATTACGTGCACATCAGTTTTATGCACAAGGGTATGCTCAATTCTTCTCAAACGTTCTATAGGTATATTAAGCAAATTTAAACTGAATGCGAAGATTTGATAATTTCTGATAAGGACTAACACGTAGAATAGACCGATCTATTAAATTTTCGATCAAATTTCTATAAATACCAACAGAAAAAATTTGATATCGCAAAAAAAAAATGAAAAGCGGTGAACAAATCACTCAATTATTAGTTCACGTTATCAGACTATAATATTCTTTTGGGTGGCTGGTAGCCTATGATGGTTGTGGCTAATTCTTTGACCATTTTGTGGAGAGCCTGTTCTTAGACTTAGATAGATGAACTCGCTTGCCACCCTGTGTGGAATGATCAAATATTCGATGTTGCTATTTGCTTAGGTTTTCTCCGACGATGCAAGAACATTTTCACTCCTTCTGATATGGCTGTAATCTATAAAACCTATATATTCATACAGCTTGGGTAAAAATCCTATATTTGGACAGGTGCTCCAATACCCCACCTGAATGTCTCGGATAAATTTAAAAAAAGAGCTTTAAAATTGATAGCTGATAGAAATAACACGGAAACATTTGCATATCTCGAGCACCGCCGCAATGTATCTTGCCTTACTTTATATTACCGTTATTTCTATAAATAATATTCTATCGAAAAAGCTAGTTGCATTCCTCCCCCTAAGACAATTTAATCGTAATACTCGCGCTTTTAGGAATGCTCATCAGTTTACCCTCCAGTCCAACTTCGGACGTAGTGTGAATTAATGAGATTCTTTTTCAACCGGACTATACGAATGTGGAATGCTCCAATCAGCTCAATTTTTTCTTTTCATTTTAATATTCAGAAATTTGAAACTAATGTGCGGTGTCTCTTTCTAAACCCTTCCTTGTTTTCCTAACGCTCTTATTGAGATTATTATATTAAGGGAAGTAATAACCCCTTGAGTGTTTATCTATTATATAACAAAAAACTTTTAAAATTAACATCTGGTGAAGAAATTTTTCTATCTAACTTTAAGCGAGGGGTAAGATTAAATTTCTTTTTGCATTGCTAAATTCGAACCAGCAGTTTTGGTGCGTCAGAATTTCAATTACTTGGTTACAATTTTTTGTTCTTTTCTCACCATGGTGTCACACTATATATTCGTAACCAATTTCTTCCACAATACAGCAACTGCTCCAGCTCGGAGTTTAAGTTCTATGTGGATAAAATTTCATGTCCATAGGCACATTATCCATAACCCTTTGCTATACTTGGAAAGGAATTTTACAAATTCAAATTTTGATTACATGTCTGAACCAATATCCCGCATAGTTTTTAGCTACCCTTTCACTAAAATTTCCATCGCAGGCGATTTTACTCGTAATATCCATATGACAGAAAACACACGAGGGAAGGCATGTTGAAATATTCGCTGAGTATAACCCTAGTATCCTGCTAGTTGATAGCCTACAGGTCGTTATGTTTTCTTCATAACGACATAAGCGCCGCTGCTGATATGATCACAAATATTGTTGTCATTGGTATGAATACTTTGGGCCGTACCAACAATCGAATTAAGAGACGACTTGGACCATTATTTAAAGAGCTCTATGAAGTTAACCATACATTTTATGAACTTAATATTTATGTGAACTCTAAATTATAAACCATTTATTGTACGGAACCTAAAAAATAAAATGCAGCATATACGGCCAGTTATATAGAGTCCATTAAATAATGCTTCATTTCGCTCAAATATTAAAGTCGTCTCTTAATTTGATTGGTGGTAAGGCCCTTTGTATTCCAAAGAGAGAGTTTATCTTTAGACGCTTTAAAACAGACCGGATTAAATTCAGTGGCCTTGAAATAGATACACTTACCTAGCTCGTGCAATGTTGCGATTCGGCACAATAAGAAAGTAAGACAAAAACTATTATAAAATGTCTTTAGGGCAGCAAAAAATGTTATTCTTAAACCAAATATATTAAAAACTCCACCAATTCATCAATCTGAACGCTCATTCTTGCAAGCTCTCTAGGAAAAGCGAACTTTCTCGCAGAATAATTTGCAGCAAACTCCATTCTGCCCAAAAGCAATATGACACCTTCAGTGCTTTAGAGCGCCACAAACAACACAAAAATATATACACTACAATTTTGGAAGAGTACTCCATTCCATTTCTTCTTTAGTTTTGAAGAGGTGTTCTTCCACACTAGGTAAACCTTTTCTAAATTTCATATTCTTTTATTTGCCCTCTTTGTAGATGACCTAACCGACAACATTGGTGGAGGAGTGGAATTCGCCGGGACATTGATCAAAGCACTTTTCTATGCCGATGACATTGTGCTGTTTTCTAATTCACCCCAATCACTGTAACTAATGATAAACCAATTGCATAGGTACTGTGTAACGTGGAATCTAAAGGTCAATCTAAGTAAATCCAAAATAATGATTTTCAAGAATGGAGGTGGAAGAAATAGCTCAAATGAAAGATGGAGCTACGATTCGAACTTGATAGAGGTGGTGAGGGAATTCAATTATTTAGGAGTGTGCTTTACAAAGAATCTTAGTATGGAAAGACATCATGGGGAAAAACTTATGAAAGCAAAAAGTGCAATTGGGACTTCCTGGGCAAAGTGTTTCTCAAACAAGAATATAGCACATAGTAGCAAATTTCGTGTATTTGAAGCAGTGTCTGAGTCTATAATGCTTTACGCAGCGCAGGTTTGGGGATACAAACAGTACGAGAGTGTGGAAAAACTGCTAAGATTCTTTATTAAAAGAATATATCATCTGCCCTACAACACACCAAATTACATGGTTTTGCTGGAAACTGGACTATCACCGCTTTTTATTCAAACCCTAAAACTACATATAGACTATATTCTCAAAGTTTTGCAAATGCATAGTGAAAGATTACCGAAGAAAGCAGCCCTCTATGCAATCAATCAAAGAAGTAGTTGGTACGCAGAATGGCACGAGCTGGCTTTATGGTGTGAAATGTCACTGGATTTGGATTTCGGTAACGTTAATGATTGAAGAGTTAAACTGTATAAATTGATTGCGACGGTTGATGAAAAGCTCCGTAGTCGCTATATAGAAGAAGCTTCAAATTCAACTCATAGATTAATTTACAAGCTTCTCAATCATAACCTTGGTCCAAATAACTATTTTAGAGATGAGAACAGTGTGGAGGTTATTTCTATGATGCTGAGACTTCGAGGGGAGCTCATGCATCTTAACTATATTCCGCATAGGGAGGATCGTCCTGGACAATGTAGTTTATGCAACCAAAGAGAAAGAGAAGATGTTTTTCACTTCTTAGGAAAATGCCCTGTACTGATAGAAAGTAGGAGATTCTTCCTCGGATCTAATTACCTTACGGAAGAGGAAATGATAAGTCTTTTAAACGAGATGACGGTGGAAAAACTTTTTACTTATTGCAAAGTGGCAAAATCATATCGGGACAGAATACTCTGCGAAAGCTTCTAAAAACACATCGAAGTTAAATATTTATTTAAGTTGTAAAATACGAGTATATGTACATAAGATATTTTTGTTTTTTTTTTTTTTTTTGTTTTTTGTTTAATAATTTCTTGCTTTTAACATAATCGTAAAACCAATGAGCTTTATATTATATTAATTTTATCTTGTCAACCTGGCAGACGGCATTGCCATGCTAATTTTGATTTTGTAATTTATTAATATGTTAAGAAATAATGAAAATAAAATCTAATCTAATCTAAAAATCATATTCTTCGGGTCTCTTTCCAAGTGAACTTCTGTAACATTGATAAATTGCCAGATCATGAAATATCTCGAGGAGATTTGATTATTCTCTACTTTGGTGGATTAGAAGTTATCTTTTGGGCCGTTTAATACAAGTAGTATTGGATTGATTCAAGTCTGACATGACATTTACAGGGCTCTGTGTTTACTTATTTTCATGAATCATCTTTCAGCTAGAACTTCAAATCCAATTCGTTGTTTTTCTGATAGCAGCACATTTAATTTCTCATATTAATTTCCAGACTCAACTCCACTTTTTCCGGACGTCGAACTTCAACGTCAATATATGATAAGTTCGATAAATTCTGATTTTAGCAGCATTGTACAATGGGGAATCTAATGCCTCCAAAACTTATCCCCGTTGCATCTATTATCTATGAGTGGCATTTGCTTTGAAGAAGCCGAAAAACTTTCAGTTCTCGGTATGCGTTTCTCTGACTAGCTGCTATGAAAGTACCACATACTTGAAATCGCCAAAAATTCTGCAATATGTTTGGGTTTCCTTAGTTCGGTATGGCTACAACATACAAGTCATACGTATGTATATATGCGCCCCAATCTCGAATACAACAACTCACACTTGGGCTAGAGCTTCACAGACTTCTTTACATCTTTTTGATCGCATCCAAAAATAAATTGCAAGACTGGGTTGCACGAACTTGCTTTCATGTAAATGACTAAGAATTTCAAAAATGAATGTTATGAGAGAAAAACTGTTCATAAGCATAAAATTCATTTTTGAAATGACTAAAACACCTCCTTAAAAATAGGATACCATGTGATTCAAGCAAGTACCTATTAGGTTATGCAAGAATAAAAATTATAAGTCGTTGTAGTGGTCTCTTAAAAAAAATAACTGGAAATTCTTAAAACATTTTTAGGAAAAAAATAGTTTTTATTATTATGAAGATTTTTTTGATACAAATTCTATATACTATTGAAATATATCAGCCAAGTAGAAGACTTAAGCACTATTATTGGACTTGTTGAATTATTGATTCAAAATAGCTTTTTTTTGGCCTTTAGTCCACAAAAATTGGCGTTTCATCCGGGTGATCTCACATGGACTCATCAGTTGACTGAGAGGACCTTGTCAATATGCAATTTTTGTTAAATTCAGTTCATCTTACATCGATTAAAAAAAAAAAAATCCAATGTGAACGATACCCAACCAAGATTAAAATTGTAATCATTAACGTTGGAAGATTTTGCCCGTGGCTTGGCATTGATTGATGTAAGATGAACGGAATTTAACAAAAATTGCGTATTGATAAGGTCCTCACAGTCAACTTATGAGATCGACGGGACGAAACGAAAAAGCTATTTTGAATCGATTTGAGCTTGCTTTTAGATCCACTTTTATTATTTCACTGATAGAAATCAATTTTTCTTTAATATGGAGATAAATCGTTCCACTAAATGTGTTCCATTCTCTTTCTATTCTCAAATGTCAGTTTTTCTCACTATGATCAACTCTCAGGATCTTTTACTGAAACCAATTTTTCAATGATTGCTATAACTAGCTTGTCAAAAGAATAAAGTCAGCATTCCACTGATTTGTTCCAATGATGCATTTCAATGAAAGCTATATAACTGGGGCCTAAAGTAATCTTTCTAATAAAATTATCCCAAAAACAAAAATTCACCATTTAAACATCTTGGAGCAAAAATTCAATCTTTAATAAACAACATTTTAAATAGGCCAAAAGCTTCAAGCTCAACCGTCGAGTCGGACTAGAATGAAAAACAGTTGACTGTAACACCTAATAAAGTACCCGCCAATTGTACTTTTATCCTATATAAAATAATTTGCAACTGTCGGTATAACCAGATATTATAAACTTGGTTCTTAATTTTCCCAAAAAAAAAACTTTCGAAAAGAAGAATAAAACCTAATTATCGAAAATGCAATCTCATCCACTTATTAAGTTGCCAATAATAGCTTCGCTAGATTCTCCACTTTTAAAGTTTTGCTCCACAAAACAATAACCAGAACCACTAACAAGGTCAGAGGGATAGAGAGAGAGAGAGAGAGAGAGAGAGAGAGAGAGAGAGAGAGAGGGAGATGAAAAGGAGCTATTTCTTGGGATGGAAATTACCTGAATTGAAAATTCTTATTTCCTGTTTGGCAACACGGCAAGAGAAATAAAAACAAAAGAACAAAATTAAGTAAACGGAATTGAAAATATTGAAGACGGTTTCTATTATATACCCAACTTATCCATGCCAAAACTTTGAAAACCACAAAAAACAATTTCAACGATAGATTGCCTTGCAAGGTATTTGAATCTTTGCTGGCAATAATCCAAAGAAAATTCAAGAGGTCCTCTTCTATTCTTCCCACTATGCAACTTCCTTCCTACTAGTCTCCCTAGGAGTTGAAATCCATTCCTATCAAGAAAAACAATTTCGAAAAGGATGTGCAGTATTTACCCCATCAAGAGAATCATTCAGCCCGAGAGTACTTGACTGCCAGCAGCACCCTTCAGATACTTGTCGCACAATTAAAATGGAGGAAACAAATGTCAACAATGCGTCCACCCGAAATTCCTAAAAAGCCTACCAATGCTATGTTGTTGATAACGACAGCAGGTATACGAGACGACGAAAACGAAAGACTAACAAACAGGGCTCGGACTTTACTTCAATCGAAGTAGATCTGCTTCGATTTTGGGAAAAAAATTTAATCTACTTCCCTACTTCTCTTTTTTATGATCTACTTCTCTTTGAAATTCTTAACCAACATAATTTAAAGAGAGCGCTGAGTATTCTGTATTATATAAAAAAAATTGGAAATTTTAATGTTTTCGAAAAAACGTAAAGATATTTATGAGCCACCTTTTGAACTGATAAAATTTATACAAAAATTCAAGTTTTTTGATGGAAAATTTACTTTAAAATAGTTATATTTAATTACTATTTTTTTACAAGTCTGAAGTCTGAATTTACTTTTATATGTTATGGTTATATAATTTAATTTCTTAAATCTACTTCGAAAATTTTGGATCTACTTCAGTTTTTTTTCCATGTTTACTTCGAAAATTTAAAACCTAAGTCCGAACCCTGCTAACAAATCGAATTTGTTAAACACACACTCCAAGTCAACACTGATAGTCCTATACGTGTAGCTGTAGATGCATGTAGTGTGAGTCTTTTGACAAAAACATACCCCCTTCATGTTTCTACCTGAAGTTGAACACTAATTAAGGCTTCAAAATAATTAGTGAATACAAACTCTTCGAAAGCGACAAGGCTCAGTTGTTGCAGAAGCGAATATTATGTACCATTGCTATACTACAATATTCCGATTGATTGCTTTTGGGCGAGCTAAGAGAAAAGGGGGACAAATGAGACTGTACAAATGTCCTGTAATTCATTCATTATTTACTTGAAACTTCTGAATGTATATTAGACGAATACGACTGACTGACCGATTGAAATGAAATTAAATCTGCCTTTGATGCCGAGAGATGACAGCCGGAAGGAAGAACCAAAGCTGATCTATCCTTCGCTTGGCATGTCTGAATTGCAATTTTCAATAAGCCAATTCCAGAACAGAAAGGCAAACTTTTGAATTCATTTAAACTTTTAGTCACTAAAATTGAATTTAAATGGGAGCGATGTAAATCATATGTTATTTTTTGTGCAGACTTATGTTAATTGTAAAAAATGAGATGAGAGAAGTTTTACATTTATTATATTAACATTTCTTATATATTATTAAAATTAGTATGATTTTAAGATTTTGAAATTTTAAATTTTATTTAGCATCATATCTCTAACATTTTGTTAAAGTTAAAATCATAAAATAGCTACTATATTTTTCTAGTATCGTGCTTAATTTAAATGAGTATTTGAAATATTTACAAAGGTCAAAAAAGGACCGTTTATTTTGGTCTTTGCTCGAACTGAGATTACATAAGATGTTTAGCAACAATTTTTTAAAAAAACGATACTCATCATCATCATCGGCTCAACAACCGGGTTCTGGTCCTGATGGCCTCTTTCAACAAGTCTCTCCACCTATCCCGGTCTCTAGCCGACGCCATCCAGTTGCGCACCCCAAGGCTTCGGGCGTCCTGGTCTACGCCATCTCTCCAGCGCAAGCATGGTCAACCACGCTGTCGTCTACCATAGAATGTACCACAAAGAACTTTCCGAGCAGGTTCCTCTTCGCTCATGCGAGCTAGGTGCCCTGCCCACCGGAGTCTACCGAGCTTAATTTTTGTAACAATATCTGCTTCAAAGTAGATTGCGTACAATTCAGTAGATTCGTACAATCAAAAAACGATACTATGTAGTTACAAATTGTTCAAAATTAGGGAATTGTTAGTAAACTACTTTAAAGGAAGCAAAAATTGATAAGTAGTATTATACTGTCGGTTGCGCAGAGAGAGGATTCAAAATTGATGCGAAAATTGATTGTCAACCGTATAATATAATACAGAGTGTCCGGTAATTCGTGTGCCTTACTTTAGGATGTGATTATTGGCCATATTCTTAGAAAAAATTGTTCTACAGTAAGGTCTGATTTTCAACTTTGACATCACTTTTTGACAATTTAAAAAAAGTCTAACTTCGGTGTACCCTGACCCATGTTAACGTCAATTTATCTATCAGTACCTTATTTAAGGTAAGGACCTTATTTTACACTTTTTTTTAAATAGAAATAATAACCCTTAAAACTACGTTTAAATTGAGCTGTTAGGTTCTTAGGGTTGCCAGATATTCAATTTTAAATAGTGTTAAATTTTTCTTGGCCGAGCAAAATTTTGACTTTGAGATCAATTTTTTTCAAAAAATACGTAATAAACATAAAGTTTTCTTATTTTTACCTGATGAACAAGATAATAGTAAGAAAAAACTTAATAATAAGTGCACCCAAAAACCCAAACATTTTATGATACTTGGGAAAATCTAAAATATGTAGGTAAAATTAAAAAAAAAAATTTTGCCCTGAGGTGCAAAGGGTTTGAATTAAACAATGACACGATTCATAAGTTAGATTTAAGGAAAAAAATGTATCTAGAATTAGTTCTTGAAAGGAGTTGTTAAGATATACTAGTCCGGATCGAAGTGATCATCTTCCAGGTTATTTAAAATTAGTTCCTGCATTTGCAGAATTTTTCATATCCTTTTGTTCTATGCTCGCGGATTTTTCGCAGATACTTCACTCGCAAGAGTTCGATATCTCTTCTTTCACAAAGAAGTTTGCGGTTGTTTTGAGTGTTTTTGTAGCTTAATCCATTTCTTGTTTGAATCCTGTTGAGAAATGTAATATTAAAATTAAGCTCGAGAACAATTTTTGTTTTTAATTTTCTCAAAAACGGTTAAACCGATTTTGATCATTTTTTTATACTAAGGCTCCCCAAAATTTGGAAATTATTGTATATTCAAATTTCCAAAAACAAATGTTTTTGATTAAAAAAAAAATTCTAATTTTTTTTTCAAGAATCAATATTTCAAAAACCCCATGGTAAATTTCTTTTAAACTTGACATATGAAAGTTTCTTAATATAATCTACAAGATGTGGGAAGAGAAAAAAAATTATTTTAATAGAACCATTTTTTATAATATTGAATTTCTCACTATCGGCATAACTGATTTTATAGAGACGCTTCTAAAAAGTTTGAAAAACATTGCATTTCAAATCCTAAAAAAATATTTTTTTAATTTTTGAAAAAAAAAAAAAAAATTTATTTGAAAGATTCGATATCTCAATAACCGGACAGTATTTTTTTGGAAATTTATTTTTCATTCGTGCCATAAGTATTGACAAGGTCCTCACAGTCAACTGATGAGTCCAGTCCATGTGAGATCGCCGGGACCAAACGCCAATTTTTGTGGACTAAAGGCCAAAAAAGCTATTTTGAATCAATAATTCAACAAGTTCAATAATAGTGCTGAGTCTTCTAATTGACTGATTTATTTCAGTAGTACTCGTATTTATATAGAGTTTGTATTATAAAAACCTTCATATAGAAAGTTTAAATCAGAATTTTGTATTTTATAGAGTAAACAAATTCTACTACTCATTACCTTCATTTTTGTACCAATTAAAGTCATTGCAATTTTGTTACAAATTATCTAATCCCAAAACGTTTGTAACCGTTATCAATGTTTACTTCTTACACCAGACTGGATGTATCAATTTGAACTAAATGTATTTACTGTAAGAGAATTGCCGTCATTGACTTGGTTGGTTTTTAAACATTAAAAATTATAAATTTAGACTTAAAGAAAGTTCTAAAGTTTAATTTCAAAATATTAAATTTCAAAAAATAATCGTTTGGGATTCACCGAAGACCCCTAAGTACCAAGTTTGAAAGAAATACCTCCAGTAGTTTAGGCTGTAGGTCAAGGTACAGACCTACAGGCAGACAGGCGAAATTTCCGGACCCATTGTTTTCGTGTCTCTATCATCGCAGTGTAAACTTTCATCAAAACCTCGAGTTCGATTTTTTTTACGAAACCTGTTCCTCGGAGCAAGTGAACAAAACGGTTTTAAGAGGTATGTAGACAAACATACGTTTTATTTACATAATGGCAAATAAAAAAACTATTTTTATTAATTTCACAAAAACAAATAATGTGTACATAGGTGTTTCTAAAACGAACTTGGGTATTTCGGGGAGAATTATAAAAAAGTGTTGAAAATTAAACCTTATACTCGAACTTCTAGAAATAATTTCATATTATGCCTACAGAGCTTAGAATGTTTTTCTGACAGGTAATAGGGAAAAAATAGAGCTATAATGTCAGTCAGGTAATTCAGCAAAAGCTACAAGTACGTGCAACCAAGTCGTGCCTATTTTTATATTTCAATATTTGATCAAGTAACAGCTGTTATAAATTAAATAAGAATTAAGCCTTTGGCAGACTATAAAAGGTCTTAGGTTGAACACTTTTGCTATCAAATCGCAGAACAATGTTATATTTTATACTTGTGGCAGTTTTGAACCTTCTTTGCTTTGTAGAGGCTGCTAAAGTCCCTGCAAGCAAGGACCGCATAGTTGGGGGATCTAATGCAAATATTAATACGTTTCCATACCAAGCATCTCTATCGGAAAAAGGATCCCACGTTTGTGGATGCAGTATAATATCCCCAACTCACATTCTGACTGCTGCACATTGTGTCGATGACGTTGATCCTGAATCGAATAGTTTGGAAGTACGCGCTGGTTCCTTAAACCACAATTCTGGCGGTGCTGTGAAGGCTGTCAAGTCTTTCAAAATACATCCATTATATAATTCAGAAACAATGGATTACGATTTAGCTGTTCTGAGTCTTAAATCTGCTTTTATATTCAGTAGTTCAATAAAAAAAATTGATCTTGCTGATGCTCCTCCAGTAGACGGATCAGAAGCTACAGTCAGCGGATGGGGTTTGACAGAAAATAATGGCAAAAATTTATCACCAACGCTAAAGTTTGTGAAACTCATTATTCTTTCAAAAGAAAGCTGCACAAAAACAGGTTATGGAAAGAATATTAGGGACTCTATGTTCTGCGCTAAGGGTAAAGGAACTGATGCATGTGAAGGTGACTCCGGCGGTCCCATGGTAAATGAAGAGAACAAACAGATCGGTGTTGTATCATTTGGTTTTGACTGTGCCTCTGAGAAATATCCAGGAGTATATACCTCAGTTTCAAAATGTTTGGATTTCATTGGAAAAATGATGAAAACTTTGTAAATACAAAAAGAATTATGATTTGTGATTAATAAAAAGTTTTTTTTTTTTGATTTATTGTTTACTCATTGACTAACTTACAATATATTTTTTTCAATTCTTTGATCTACAGTTTCTTAGGAACTCTGTATGAGGTTAAGATTAGTCGATTGCCCTGGTAACTTGATCACAGGGATATGGTTTTTCGTTAATCTTTCGCAATTTTAGAGGCATATTTAATTTTGGATCGTTCTCGTTTTGGAAGCTTAATTGCCACATGTTTTCCTCAGGGTGAAAAAGGATTTAGAATAATCTGCCGGTATATGAAACGAATTATTACACCATTAATCTTGTGAAACTGTGCCCTTTGTAAAATGGTCTCCATTCAGAGACATCAGAAAAGTATGCCTTGATAAACTTAAGTGTTGCACGACGATTTTTTTGAGTATTAAATCCTCAATAATGCCTAGGTAATTTGGTCAATTTTGACTGATGGCTTTTCGGGACCTGCCGCCAATATGGCCAATATTGGTAATAAAGGATACTGATTCACGGTTAGAGAAATGAGACTCATGCGATACCTACAGTATATGCATACGTAGTACATACATACGAGTACATGGCAAGTTATGTATTCTTAAAAATATCGTACTGCAGATTTTTATCAAACTTGATATTACAATGACATGCATGACGAAAAAAAGTATATCTCGCGAAGGTAGATCTGTCTGTATGTTTGACTACTCCTTTTCCCATCAAACAAGTATTTGACATATGTAGTAGGTTGTATATAAAGATACTATACACCGACGCAGACACGGTTCTAAAGGCCAACAGGGATGATGATTTCCTGTAATTCCTCTATCCACCGCTGCTGATGATCGTAATGAGTATTTAAAGTCACCCATTCTGAGGACATATGTATGTGAGAACAATCACATTAACTACAAATGTGCGTGTTCAATTACAAAAAGATCCATCAGCCAAAGAACTTTCGAAGTTGAAAATTGGAAATGGAAAAATGCCGATATTCAATGAAACTGGCTTACATTACATATTAACATTAACTACAAACAAATTTTTGCAATGTTCTTCAATTAAAAGAAGAATTGATTCGAAAAGTTTTTCCAAACATTTTACGACAATACAAGACACAAGTTTGGCTGATTTAAAATAGATACCTGGAGAAGTGTTCACATTCAAGTCAGTCGATACGGTTATAAATGAAGATGAGGTGGTCATTTATCCCACATAATTTTTAAATCATTGGATTTACGAGGTCTGACATAGCTCATACGAGTATTGCAATTGAAAGTTGGAACACCAATCATGCTTCGTAATATAAGCCAACCAAAATTGTGCAATGGCACAAGACTTGCTATTAAGAAGCTAATGGGGAATTCAAAGCTGAAATCATTTCGATTGCATGTATGCCGATGATACCATTCGAATTCAAACGTTGACAGTTTCCAGTGCAACTGGCTTTTGCAATGATCATCAATAAAGTGCCGGGACAATCTTTGCAAACGTGTGGTTTGAATTCGGAAAATAATAGTTTCTCACCAAACAATTGTATGAAGCCTTTTCAATTAGGTAAATCTGCTGATTTGTTTGTGTTCGCACATGAAGGAAAAACCAAAAATATTGTTTATTACAGAGTCTTACAATAAATTCATTTGAAAGAAAAAAAGAAATAATTTCTAACTAAGCGAGCAAGTAAGGGAAACGTTTATCGAAGCGGACTGGGTACTACAAAACAAATGAAAAGACAAAAAATGTTGTATACCGAAAAGCTTTACGGTAAAAAAATAAAGGCGAGGGTACGCTAGAACAAATATAAGATAACAATGACCTCTAAAAAAACACCTAGACAAAATTATAGACGTACATTAGCTTCATAAATGAAAAGAGATTTGAAGCATTAGATAAACCTATATCCACCCACAGCTATGCCTCAATTGACACGGACAGGAGGCCAGCATTTTGTCCTACAAATACAACGGCCAAAATGAACAGGTGCTTCCTAAGCTTAGGACTTCGACATACCTTTATAACGAACAGCTTGCTATTAAGGAATGAGCTTCCTCAGAGGCGGATCGTGAATTTGTGGGGCCCTGGGCTGAAACTATTTAGTGGCCTACCTAAGTACTCAACTAATAGCCATCTCAAAAAACTGTGTCTATAGTGATATATTATAATTATTAGACTGGGCCAAAAAAATTGACTATTTTTTTTTTTGAAAGATATATCGAGAATATCATTCAGAATGACAAAAAAAAATTTTCGTTAAAGTTTGAGCCCTTAATATCAATTTTAAGAGGGCTATCATCGCTAATTTTGATTTTTAGTCATAATTTCATGTTTTGCGTCAGAACTGACAAAACATTGAAGTAAAAAAAAATCATTTTTACTTACTTTTATATAAAATTAAATTCCCTACAAAAAAGGTCTGATTGAAAATTTTCGTCAGACAAGCCGTTTTTGAGTAATTAAGCTTAATAAATTGTTATTTTTCGTTAGTTACAAAATTCCAAATTAAAAAAGTAAAATCGAAGAAAAATAACAATTTATTAAGCTTAATTACTCAAAAACGGCTTGTCTGACGAAAATTTTCAATCAGACCTTTTTTGTAGGGAATTTAATTTTATATAAAAGTAAGTAAAAATGATTTTTTTTTACTTCAATGTTTTGTCAGTTCTGACGCAAAACATAAAATTATGACTAAAAATCAAAATTAGCGATGATAGCCCTCTTAAAATTGATATTAAGGGCTCAAACTTTTACGAAAATTTTTTTTTGTCATTCTGAATGATATTCTCGATATATCTTTCAAAAAAAAAAAATAGTCAATTTTTTTGGCCCAGTCTAATAATTATATATTCTTTATTACACAAAAAAAACATAAATGTTACTTAAATCAACGCAAGCATTAGTTGTGCAAACGGCGACCTTATTGCTGTGGTAGCAATCTTTTCCAGGCAACCTTTGGGTGAGAGTGAAAACGAAATAGTGATATATATAAGAATATAAAAAAAAAAAACCATAAAATCATTTTATTTATTTATTATGAATTAGTAAGTGAAATTGTGTGTGACATGTTATATAAATTATAATTTATAAATCAACCTTTCTGCATTTCTGTACTGCAAACTCCTTAATTTGGTCATCACATTGCAAGTTTTTTGTTAGATCACAATTTATCGAAAGAAGTGATAAATTATTTAATTGATGGTTCGACATTGTTGTCCTGTATTTATTTTCTACATAGGACATCTTGGAGAAAGAGCGCTCTGCTTCACAGGTAGTAATTGGCAAAGTTAAACAAATCTTTAAAATGGTATAGCAGTTAGGGAACACGTTAATAAGCTTATTTTCATACATGAGCTTAAAAATGTCACTGGAAGAGGTGTACGATTCTGGCTTAGATTGGAGTAAGTACGATTTTAATTGAATGCACTCATTCACTAAATGCTCGTCTACGTCTTCTGGATAATAATCAATAATATGACGCGCACTTTCCAAATCTATGTTTTCGATATTTTTGTTTTGCAAATCCATTAAAAATTTGAATTTTTTGCTATATGTCTCTTTCTATTGATATATGACACAGTGACATTAGCAAACCTTATTAAAACGACTCTGATTAAAAAAAAAATTTGCACAACTGTTTGTTTGCTCATAATTACACCATCCTATTAAATTTCACCTAATTTGGTCCAGTAGTTTCGGAGCAAATTAGCTTTGACAGATAGACGGGCGCACGAGTGATCTTATAAGGGTTTCGTTTTTCATTTTTTTGTACAGAACCCTAAAAATACCATAAAGAAGAAAAACATGATTTATAAATATTTTTACTTACCAAATAAAAGCAAGAAATCTTCTATTAATAAACAAATGTTACTTATTTAAACATAACTTTTAAGTTATCACTTACTCATTAGTAAACTGACTCATTAAACACAGTTCTAACAATTAACACAGTCAGTTTGTCACTTTGATGACGAGAACAGAAGTGCGGAAGAAAAAACAAAATCACGTCAGGCGTTACGTTAAGCAGCGCGGCGGGAAGTCCCTCGTAAGAGTAGATAAAAAGGTAGTAGCCTATGCTGCAGATCTTGCGTTATTAGCGACAGGTAAATTCTTACCCACTATCAGCGAACAGATCGAATACGCCCTTTC
The DNA here is from genome assembly GCA_911387755.1 of Chrysotoxum bicinctum. Taxonomy (NCBI): domain Eukaryota; kingdom Metazoa; phylum Arthropoda; class Insecta; order Diptera; family Syrphidae; genus Chrysotoxum; species Chrysotoxum bicinctum. The sequence goes on along the minus strand of OU426990.1, from coordinate 87,132,652 downwards.
TAAGGTTAGTAGATGGACTAGAAAATGCGGCCTGATGGTTAACCCGTCAAAAACAGACCTAGCCCAAAAATTATCAGGTGGATGTATTTGGCGATAATCAGACCAATACTAACTTATGTTAATTTGGTATGGTGGAATGCAACGGAAAAAGGCACGAACCTCAAAACTCTGACAAAAGTACAGAGACTTGCGTGAATTGGAATTACGGGTACCATGAGATTGGTGCAGGCTTTTTCTTAGAACCTCTTGAGCTAAACAACTCACTTAGGCTCCCAGATCATAGCAGTGTCTTCCAAGCGGAGGTCCTGGCAGTGACAACAGCTGCTAGACAGGTATCAATGATGGCGATACCACGGGCTGATATCACCTTTTACATTGACAGCCAAGCGGAAATAAAAGCGATTTCTGCCACTGTGATAAAATCGAAGCTTGTCTCTTGCTGCCGCGAAGAGCTTAAGATTCTTGGCACGCAGCACAATATTAGACTCTGCTGGGTACCGGTACACAGCGGCATACCAGGTAATGAAAATGCCGATGAGTTGGCAAGACAGGGATCAGCGCTTGACGCTAGTCAAGCAGAGATGGTAAGTATCCCACTCTGCAACATTAAACAGAAAATTTCAGATTTAATCCTAAAGAAATCCAATTAAAGGTGGAGGCTACTTGACACCTGTGATATTACTAGGAAAATATGGCCCTGCTTTAACAAGCAGAGGACTGACAAAATTATGCAACTTAGTAAGAAGTCCCTTCGAGCATAATCACCGAACATAATTTATGGAAATATCATAAATTTAAAATGAAACTAAGTACAGATGACGTATGCAGAGGATGTGGTGATGAAGAGGTACATGAAGACACATCACACTTTCTCTGTCATTGCCCGTCACTATGCCACCAAAGAAGGAAATGGCTTGGTAGTTACTTCTTTGACAATTTAGAAGATCTTTCTAATATTCAGGAATTCACATATTGAACTTCGTCAATGCCTCAAAATGGCTTCACTGATTAACAGAACACATAGGTTTTTATCAGAAAAGAGTGATTACACTCACGGGTAACACAATGGATCTACATTTATCTAAGTGTGACGATAGTTACATCAATTGTCAGCCCAACAACCTAACCTAACCTAACCTAAGAGTAGAAAAAATACCCCGATCAAAAACAAACGACGGGCAATCCCCGTTCCATTCCATAGACGCGCACATACATTATTCGGCATCAAACTGAGCACGATTTTAGAAAGAGAGAGAGAGTAAGTTCGCGCAGCGCTTTTTCCAGGTAAAAGCGACTCTCTCTCTCTCTAAAATAGTGCCATCTAGCTTGCCGGGGACTATACATTAGTAGATTGATCTCAGGGTTGCCATTGCTAACCTTATGGTAGGTTTTTTAGTTTTTTTTTTTTTATTCAAATTAACGCCTATTGTTTTCAACGGGGGTTCTGGGGGCCCCTTGTGACCTCGGGGCCCTGGGCTGCAGCCCATACAGCCCTTAGGTAGATCCGGCCCTGAGCTTCCTGCCAGCTGCCACATCTACCAATCAAAGAACATAAATTTCATCAAGCATTAAACTTCCGAGTGCATTAAAATTAAATAATTTTTGTGGTATTATACAATAAAATAATAAATATATAAAATATTTTTCTAACTCAACCACAAGGCTTGAGGCGGGTTTTAAATAATATTTAATTCGAAATCGAGCAAAAAAGCAATGTATTGGTCGCTAAGGTTCGTTGTTTCTTTTTGGTCTTCAAAGCTGAGGTGTCAAATGAAAGAGAATTAGTAGAGGAAACACTGTGATACAAATTATTTGAATTTTCTTGTCATAGAGGTTAGATCTAACATATCATTATCGAGTATTCTTAGACACACTCGAATTTATAAATACACCCGTTTACTTGTAGTTCTTATTTAAAGATGTGTAATACTCTGTAACATTTGATAGCGAGCGGATATATTTTCAGATTGAGCGTTAAAGGAGCGGATTAATTTCTCAACGGGAGCGGGTCAAAATGCTGTATTTTAAAATACTATATGGTCAAAATTCTGTATGATATTGTATGGTCATAATAATGCATGGTTAATATTCTGTATTTCAAAATACTGTATGTACAAAATACTGTATGATCAAAATACTGTATCTCATAATACTGTATCTCAACATTTTTCATCTCAAAATGCTGTATGAGCATGAACACCTGAAAGTTTTGACAGAACAATTAGTTTGGTGCAATTATTTATGCAATTGTTCGTTATAATCAAAACAATTGTAAAAATGTGCCGATGAGAATCAACATTGATAACTCTTTAACAAATATCTTATTGATTTTATGTTGGTTAGTTTCCAGATTCCTTTAATGTTAAAGAAACTTTGCATACCCCAAATCCTATAGTGTGCCCAAGCAGGGGGCAAGTTTATACGTCGTAATAAGAAAAGGGATTATACAAAACGGGATTATAAAAACTTTTTTGTATTATCAAAACGATTTTTATTTTTCAGCCTATTTACAGCATTTTGAAATACAGAATTTTGACCAACCAGAATTTTGAAATACAGAATTTTGACTTACAGTATTTGGATCATACAGTATTTTGAACATACAGTATTTTGAAATACAGTATTTTGACCCATTCAGTATTTTGACCCTAACCCTTTCTCAACATGAAACGTTAATTATGTTGGTGCGTGTATGTGAAGGTAATATATCATATTGCATAGGCATAGTACATGTAACCTTATGAGATATTCTCGAGGAAAGTCTATAAGATTCTGTGAAGACCTGACAGCCCCTCGTTAATCACGAAAACACATGAGAGTCTGTTATTAATATAGAAAACACTTGCTTTCTCCTCGAAAAAAATATCTGCTCCTACTAGAACAATAAAACAGACTGGCAAGAAAAATTGATTCATAAACAAATCTTGAATTAAAACCAAACGAAGAACTTACTGATATTGGTTCTTAGATACATTTCCCAACAGCTCTCACACCAATTCTACCCGCATTGCTCCTTTTTGCCTCAGAACAGAAGACAAAAAGGGTGTCCAATTTTCTTATATCCCGAGGCCTGTTGATCTCCGCACTATTAGCTCTTTAGTGGGGGTGAGTTCTTAAATACCAGAGAAAAAGGATTTCGTTGCTTATCTTCAGGCCCATTATATTCGGAGGTGTTATTTGACTCGACGTACTTTTTTTTTATTGTAAGACCCGAACATTTGGCTGGTTTCGAAGTTTTTGCCTCCGTTTTATTGAAGAGGTTAGGTGAAAGAGCTCTCTGAGTAATCAACTATCCTCCGAGTGTTTCGTGAGAGAAAACTCCCCCTTAAATCACTTCATGACCCCAACTCTTACTTTTACTCTATTCAAGTAGCTGTTATTAACTACCTTTTAGTATCCTTCTGTAAGTGTACATCCCTATTTTATTCCTTTAGTATATCGATACATCCTCCTTCTTCAGGTACCATCACTCTTCAAACCAAAAAAATAGACAAAATAATAATTTATTTTCTATTCCTTATGGATATCTTCCAATATCCTTTTTTCATAACAAGAAGCTTAAATTATTCCACAATTAAATTAATTAATTAAATTATTCATACAATGCATCCTCGGAAAAAGATTTAGCCTTAATAAACAGAAAATCCCTTTCATTATTAACATAAACCGCGGAGTATATTTATATTAAGAAATAGATAAAAAATAAATAAATCCAGCAGGCGAATAAAAATATTGAATTAAATCGCTTATGAGTCTTGATGAACAAACACCTTTATCTCTTTGGCACTAAGCATCGTTAAACGATTTGATCAAAATATTTTTCATCATAGAAAATCCGGTAGATGTTCAATTTCAAGTGACGATGACGTGGTAAGACAAGGTACCTGTGTGGACCACTTTGCTCAAAAAAAAAAAAAAAAAAAAATAAATAAATAGAACGCTGTCTAAGCTAATTCCAAAATTACTTACAGCTGAACGCTTTCATCGACATCGATTATAGTTTATCGATTCTCGATTCAGAAACTTGGCAAGTTTCAAGAAGGCCAAGGTGGCCATCTTGATTTCCGCCGATGAGAACTTGTTCTTTCGATTTTCAACTTGTATCAAGAGAGGTCAGCCCGGGAGAAATAAAGGTATAAATAAAAAGTCTAAGTGATAATTTACGTAATACATAAAATAAAAATATCTTTGTCTTTCAAGTAGTTTAAGTAAAGTTCTACTAAGTAAAGAAAATAAAACAATATAGTAAAACAAAAACGTAAATTATCTAGACAAAATTGAGGGAAAAAGTTCTTACGAAAAGAGCTCTTTAAGAACAATTTCACACACCTACATATCTATTAAAAATCAAATCAATAGGTAAGGAAAATGAATTAGATTATGTTCCCTAAAATTCCGGATTAAATCTAAACTACCTTTTTTTTTACTCAGGCTCCAGAGTAATTGCACTCGTTGCCTAAAACGTCTCATGGCTGGAACAGGTGCAACCACCTGTCATCCATCCACGCATCCATCCATTCGGAAGCCGTGACGTCATCGAGAAATCCCAGACGGAGGCGAGAGCCCTGTCTTCGATTCCGAACAAGCACCGTGGAGGTGTCAAACCAAATCAAGAACCCAAGCAAAAAAAATGAAAATTCAAGAAAGTGATATGCAAGCATAACAGGAAAAAAAAAAGTTTATATAAAATTAAATTTAATTTTGTCATTAATGAGTACACTGTAATAATATGTGTATATGTGAAAATTTTGCCTCAAATTAACAAAAAAAAAATGGAAATTAATAAAGCAAACCAAAAAGGTTCATAACATAAAAAAAAAGAAGAAAAAAAAGAAAAAAACAAAGAGATAAATACTAAAGAAAATTCGAATTCATTTACAATCATACAATCACACATCAAATTATTTCATATACATATTCACACATTCACAATTCTAAACATTCATACATACATTAACTTAATTTTTTTTTTAGTTTTTATATTTACTATTAATTTTTTTATTTAAATATTAAAAATCTAAACATCTACTCATTCATATACTTAAACATTTGCAAAATTAAACATTTACACTTTCATACGTTCATACATTCACACATTTACACTTGCATGCATTACACACTACACATTTCCATTAGACTCAATTTAAGATTCAAACTTAAAAGACAAAAACAAAATATACACCTACATACATATATAGCTTATACAACCCAACAAAGCTGCTGTGCACAACATCTTTAATGCGGGGTAAGTCCAAAAAATTTTTTAATTTTGTATTTATATAATACCTATTACATAAACTTAGTACTTACAATATTATCATATACGAGTACATACATAAAATCATAAAATTGACAAATGGGAATTAGTTGAGTAATTCATGTGACAAATTAAGTAAGGAATTTTTTTTATTGAGTGACAAGTGTGCACTAACTAACTTTTTCGAGCAATAGGGTAAAAGTGCATAATATGATTTACTTTTGTGAATTTTTTTTTATTGAATGGTTTCATCAATTTTTTTTAATTTTATTTTTTTGAAATTCTAAAAACAAGTTTATTTTTTTTAAATCCTAGAAACAATATTAGTTACTATGATTATTGAATTACAATAGACTTATTACGAGTACTATATTATATATATAATATAATTATTTATAAATTGGAAATTGATACCTACGAATATATTATAAATATACATTTTATAACGTGTAGCAATACAGTATGTTATCATTTCATTTTCTTTTGAAAGTTAAATCGCTCAAATGATGAGCTATTGAGTTTTTTTTATTTCGTATTGGAGGGAAAGGAAAGGATGATGGACCAGAGGAATAATGTAGTTTAAGATTTTAAACTTCATATTTGATCAGGGGTCATTGAACTACAATACTTGAGTGAGTCAATGGCCATGGAGTCTCATTGTGATGTATTTAGACGGAGGGAGGGTTACACTCAGGCACCCATTACCACCTAGGGTTGCCAACACAAATTTCTAGGAACATTTAACACCTTTCGCGAAAACTACTTCATCCGATTTTTATTTTACATCCTTATATATTTTTTTTTTCGCCATGAAAATATGTGCGGCAGTTCGATAACAGGTACAAGTACCCACCCCACCGACGAGCTACCAAAGGCGGTGCAAGCATGCCGAACCGTGCCTCGTTGATCGAACACCTCACCCAACATTCCGTATACCATCCAGGGAATCCTGTGGTCTTGGATGTGTTGATAGGAAAAAGGCAGACCATCGCTGGTTGTTGGGTGAGATTAGACTTCGTCAATTTACTTGATGGGGTTTCCGTTACATAGCATAGACTTACCGCCTATCCGCACAGCTACTCAGTTCGGAGACATCTTCTTGAAGATTGATGCTGGTTTTATTTATAAATACAAAATTAATAATATCACGTGATTTAGGTCCTGAGATTAACAAACAAAACAATTTAGAAAATTAGATATTGAAAGAACGAGGGCTCTCAGTCCCATCGCATTATCTATTTTCTTGAGAATAACTCACTGGCCGTGTTTTTTTGGAAAAGTTATCCGTAGTACAGCAGGATTTCATATGAATAACAAATACAACATCCGCAGTAGGATCACTGCCGATAAAAGGAGAAGTAAAATCCTGCTGCGTATAGAGATTTGACGTTTATTCGAGTACCGGCAGTGATCCTACTGCAGATGTTGTATTTAAGTATTTTTTCGGATTATCCGCGGATAAAGACGTTTTTTAATGAGAAACTTGGACGGACATGGACATATGGATTCTTAGAGTGTAGTTTTCCTTTGGGAACATTCCGTAGCATATCGCACGGCTTAAATTAATTTTCAACATTTTGTGCAAGTGTTGATATAAGCACACATTTTAAAATACATCAGACACCATTTTCAAGTGATTCGTAACTTAGACAATGGGTTTCTTATTTATTGAATTTTGTTGTGTATTCCGAACTGAATTGCGAGAATTATATTTTAAGAAATATTATAATTAAAGTATCGACACTAAATTCATCTTAATTTTACCAAATTTCCATAAAAGGGCGCCAGAAACGACTAATAGGTACTATAAGGCAAGTTATGCATTCGTAAGAAAAATCGAACTCGAGATTTTGACTAAAAAAAGTGGGTCTCGCAATTCTGTCTGTCTGTCTGTCGGTTCGACTACAGCCTAAACGGCTCGGCCCATTTTCTTTAAACTTATTAAAATATCATGTTTTACTTTTCCCCCCACACGTTTTTTCTTTTTTCTTAAGACCAAAAATAACGGTACCTGCCATACGAATTTTTTTCGACAAATTTAAAAAATAAAAACACAAACAAATTTCATTTAGTTAAAGCTAGGCAATGGTTGACAAAATTTTTACGACAAATGGTTATTCAGGGTACCCCCGATGGAACCATTTTTTTTATTTTTGATTTTCTCAAAAACGGTACAACCGATTTTAATATTTTTTTTTGCTAAAGCTCCCCAAAAACATAAATAGAATTGTGCATTCAAATTAAAAAAAAAATTTGGATTAAAAAAAAAACTCAATATTTCGAAAACCCCATGCTAGATTTTTTTCCAACTTAATAAATAACATTTTCTCAATATAATCTATAGGATGTGAGAGAAAAATTTTTATTTTACCTAAAAATTAATTGATTTTTTTTTTTTTTTTAATAATCTACCCGCGCTCAAGGGATTATGATTACCCTTTAAATGTTTCAACACAGCGCGGGCTCGTGAAGTTAATGAAGAGAAAGAATGAGAGAAAAGATGTGTGGCACGATGTTCTGAGACTGAAAGTGGTGGTTGTCTCAGATATTTTTTATCTCCAGGGTGGCGGCTGAGCTAAAGCGGAGTAATGCCGTGTCTTATTTCTATGTCGTTTTATAATTCGCATTATTTTATTCGTGTTCATCCTTGTTGGGCATACTAGTTTAACTCAATTACATGGTGTTAGTGTTATGCCTGAACAACATGTAATGAATAAACCAGCAACCGATTGATGACAATTTTTAGAAGGTTTTAATGGAATTAAAACGACAGAGACGACGGCAGGGATCGAACCTGTGATCATGAGGTTGACAGGCGAGCACACAACCATCGTGCCACGGCCACCCCCAAAATTATAAAAAAAATTTTTGTATATACAAAATTTTTAAAAGATTTTTAAGATAAAAATTTGGTTTGCCAATTTAAAGTTTTTATTATTGTTCGAATAAAAATTAAATTTACAAAAAAAAATATTCAGCCGTTTCGGAGATATCGAATTTTCAAAGAAATAAAAAATATTTTTTTTTTTAAATTCAAAAAATGTTTATTTTAAAGTTTTGAAATGCAATGTGTTTTAGATTTCTTAGAAGCTTCTCTATAAAAAATCTCATTAAGATCCGTTATGTGGATAATGAGAAATTCAATATTCGAAAAAATGGTTCTACGGTAGGTACAAGCTGTAATATCTTAATTTAAATTTTTTTTTTTATTAAATTAAAGATCATAATATTAATTGAAAGAAAAAAAATATTAAAATTTTAGGTGCCGCCGTTTTCGAGAAAAATACGATTTTTGAAAACCATTTTCTTAAATTTTTATAACATTTGTATGGTGGGTACCTTTATTTTTAGGTAAACTAATTTGTTTTTTCTCACGTTTGTAGATTATATTAAAAAACTTTTATTTATCAAGTTTAAAAAAAATCTAGCATTGGGTTTTCGAAATATTGAGTTTTAAAAAAAAATTTTGAAGTTTTTTTAAAAATCCAAAAACAATTTTTTTGAAAATTTGAATACACAATTCTATTTAAATTTTTAGGGATCCTTAGCAAAAAAAAAAACATTATCAAAATCGGATGTACCGTTTTTGAGAAAATCAAAACCAAAAATGGTTCCATGGGGGGTACCCTCAATAACCATTTTTCGGAAAATTTTTTTCAACCATTACCTAGCTTTAACTAAATAAAATTTGTTTGTGTTTTTATTTTTTAAATCGTTGGAGCAGATTTTGAGAAAAAAAAAGTATTTATAAAATTTCGAAAAAATTTCGTATCGCAGGTACCGTTATTTTTCGTCTTAAAAAAAAAGAAAAAAAACTTGTGGGGGAAAAAATTAAAAATGATATCTTACAAAGTTTAAAGAAAATCGGCCGAGCCGTTTAGGCTGTAGTGGAACCGACAAACAGACCGACAGAATTGCGAGACCCACTTTTTTAGTCTTCCCTATCATCGTAATGTCAACTTTGATCAAAATCTCGAGTTCGATTTTTTTACGAATGCATAACTTGCCTTATAGTACCTGTAAGTCGGAAGTAAAAATTAATTTTATACTTATGAACCGTGCGACCCAGTCGTGCATTTTATTTTTTTACTGCTCTCTCATTTCAAGGTATGTTAGTGTTGATTTAAATGTCTGTTTTTTTGCACGAAGCCTTTACTCAGGAGAAATTAAAAAAAAAAACATGTGGATAGGTGTTCTTTAAATTGAAAATGAAGAACTACAAATGAAAATTTGGATATCGAAAGCACAATCTCCTAATAGGAAAGTTTTTCTGTATCTCCTTATTTTGTCGCTTTTTTATAATAATGAAGATATGAAAATTATTTCTGTTTAAGTGGAGTGATTGAATTAAATTCACTTGAGCTTTTTTATAACTATTATAAAAAAAAGATTGTGTGTACTGACGTACGCGCGGTTGAAGTTAAACTTCTTTTTCCTCAAGCAAAGCTTCTGTAAGATTATAACCTACAAACAAACATTTTGTATTCTAAAAACATGTCGCTGTCTTTGACGGATAACGTGACGTTTTGACATGTCACTGACAGCTGCATAGAAATTTTTTACCCCCAACGCCGAAAAAGACGTTTTACTTCAAAAAATTGAATGTGCGCGCCTAGCCTTAAATGAAATCGATAAGAAAAGTACAAAACTCCCATGCCACTTGACAAGCAAGTTGCCTCGCTTCGTTTGTATTACCCTAGGGCTGCACGTGCAAGTATTGGCAAGCATGTTGTAATCTTGTAATGTATACAAGCATTTCTTATTAACCCGTACAAACCCGAGCAACTTAGTAGTCACCTGGCATTAATTCAGTATCCAGGCAACTTGGAAAGCAAGTACACTGACAGCAGCACTCTTGTAAAATTAATTATTAAAGTATTTGATTGATTAGTCGGGTGATGTTCAAATTTATAAATACCAAAACAAATGTCGGTGGCGTGTGCGATTAAGCGAATAAATATTATTAAAAAGTATAATTTCAAAACTTTCAGGCAACCTGATGGTCATATGGCATGCCGTCTATGACAGCAAGAATACAAATGGTAGTGGATATACCCAACTTTTTGGCCAGTACTTTGTATGCGAGGGTTAGGTGTTGGTAAAATTTATTTGGATTGCAATATGCTTGTCAATAATTATTCGTGTTGCATAGCCATTGCGCGTCTGAATCTATAGTTTTGTTTATCTTTGAATGCAGCCATTTGAAATATGTAAATTCTAAATCGTATCCAACTTCATGTTATAATTACTTTGTATTTTAAAAACATGTCGCTGTCTTTGACGGATGGCGTGACGGTTTGACATGTCACTGACAGCTGCATAGAAATTTTTTTACCCCCAACGCCGGAAAAGAAGTTTTACTTCAAAAATTCCCCAGTGATGTAGCCAGTTGCAGTAATACTCGAATTTCCAGAAATAATTTTATTTTATGCCTACAGCCTGAATAAAAAAACGGTAGTAGGTAGATGCATAGTAAATAAAAGTGGACCCTTACTCATCAAAAGTCATCCCAAATTTGTTAAGAATGTTTTTCTGCCTTTTAGATTTATTCTGACAAATTAAATAGGGAAAAAAGAGCTATAGTATGTCTAGCAGGAGAATCAGCAAAAGATACAAGTGCGTGCAAACAAGTCATACCCTTTTTTGCTATTCAATATTTGGTCAATTAACAGCTGTTAGAAGTTAAATAAAACTAAGTGCATTGCACTGTTATGTAGAAGGTCTTGGGTTCAATTCTCAGTCGCTGCAAAAAGTTTTTCCTCTTTCGAGCAATTGACAGTATCTCTTGTCATGAAAAGTGCTGCTCATTAGCCATGCGGAATCAGCAGAAAATCGTAGATTACCTCTATTCCTGGTAACACATAGAAATAGTTGAGAGTTGAATGTTACTAGGACCTGGTTCTCTTCAAGCTGTTACATCACCAAATTTATTTTAACGGAACATCGAATAGTCATGGAGGTTGTCAATCACTTTTTCTTCAAACTAATTTATTCTAATACTATTAATTATTTCATAACTAACTTACTTACAACTTACAACTAACTTACTATACTCTGTCCAACAAAAATATGCAGTGTGGGCAAGATAGGACGTTTGCTTTGCATAAATCTGTCCTTCATTAAAGCTCTCACAGGGTTGTGTTGATTTTAAATTATCCTTTTTGTTAAAGCTCTAAAATCAAAAGCACCTCAACAGAAACCCAAGGAAAAAAACCGAACAAGTTACCAAATGGACTATGGTAACTCTGAATGCACATCAATATTTTTTGGGGGTTGAAATTGAATAGCACTACCACACTAGCCATAGGCCACAGCAATTCAGTGCACAGGCACACCAGTGTTGCCGAATCTCATGATTTATCATGATTCTCATGATGTTGACCTCTGCTCATGAAATCATGAATTCACAGAAAATCTCATGATTTTTTAATTTTTCCTCAATAAAATCAACTAAGTTACTCGCTTGGAGCAACTGTGGCAACTAAATTGTCCAGTGGGTGCAACGCCTTACAGTCCTTGGCCATATTATTAGACGCACTATTTTTCAGAAATTCATGGATTGCACTAGGTTATACCTACATATTTTTACTTTTAACCGAAATCTGTCATAAGGTATCGGTTGTTTCCTCAGGTCGGATTTCCGAATGGAGAACCTTTTTGTTTTCATGTAAGACGGACTTACCTCTCATACAGCCCAATTTGTAAAAACTTGTTTACAAGGGGCTAATATCCCCTTTCTGGTTTTTAACAACACCGACTTGAACCCTACTGAAAATGAGCGGGAACTAATGAAAAGGGAAGTTTCTAAAGAGTTGATCACAACACAATCAAAATGATGGTCTTGAAAAAAAAACATTCATGTCCGAAATTATCGTCCACAAACGCAGCCCACAGTTCAGGCTACCATAAATAGGAAGCCGCGTAGAACAACCTATACAGCTCTTTCTTTTTGCAAAAATTGGATTCATCCAAGTGGAAAAGGTGACTTTAAAATTTGTTCTTTCAATACAATTCTTAAGCGTTTTAGTGTAATTTTTATAATATAGGAGAAAATATACATAATGTATATCGTATATAGCTTGTGATGCTTTTTTTTCAAAGGCTGAGGTAGCGTCAGCTTGTCCAGGGTCAGTCCGAAGAAAGCACAAAACTCGGTTTTGAAAGTTCAGAACTCCAAATAATGTCCGACTTTATTCAGTTTTATCTTAATTCTAACTAACAATGTATTTCATATACTTGTACAATTGTATCAAATCCTTAAATAACTAACACGGTATTTCATATAATTCACAAATTTTCATATACCTAAATAATTAACACGGTATTTCATATACAAGGTTGAGACGGTGGGATTAGATCCCTAGCCTTGACTGAAGCTATAGGCAGAACGCAGCAGGATTAGATCCCTAGCCTAAGGCAGCGACAAGACACGGTCAGACGGTAGGATTAAATCCTTAGCTTTGATTGAATTGCCTGGCAAAATCGATAGTGAGATTAATCTCTAGCCTCGGCTCAAATCGCAGCGGGGTACAAACGGGGTAGGATTAAATCCTTAGCCTCAAACAAACGTTCGTGGCAAAACAAGGGGCGGCGATGACAGAAGGTGGGATAACTTCCCTAGCCTTGACTGAAGCTATAGGCAAAACGCAGCAGGATTAAATCCCTAGCCTAAAGCAGCGACAAGACACGGTCAGACAAGTAGGATTAAATCCTTAGCTTTGATTGAAACGCCTCGCAAAATCGGTAGTGAGATTAATCTCTAGCCTCGGCTCAAATCGCAGCGGGGTGCAAACGGGGTAGGATTAAATCCTTAGCCTCAAACAAACGTTCGTGGCAAAACAAGGGGCGGTGGTGACAGAAGGTGGGATAACTTCCCTAGTCTTGACTGAAGCTATAGGCAAAACGCAGCAGGATTAGATCCCTAGCCTTAAGCAGCGACAAGACACGGTCAGGCAAGTAGGATTAAATCCTTAGCTTTGATTGAAACGCCTGGCAAAATCGGTAGTGAGATTAATCTCTAGCCTCGGTTTAAATCGCAGCGGGGTACAAACGGGGTAGGATTAAATCCTTAGCCTCAAACAAAGTTTAAGACAAAATAAAGGGGAGGTTCCGGGAAGGCAGAACAACACACACACAATTTACGGCTAGAGCCAAAAGCTTTGAAACGTCTGTATAGTACACTACGTACCCTATCAGCGTGTTTCGGGGATAATCTGCAACCTTCGTACTCTATATTGGTACCTCAACAACAATAGGCGAGAGAGAATCCGATTTGGTCTCGATTTTCTACTTCCCTATATTACATCCATCGTCAACAGCAAATGTGAATACATAAAAACAAACACAATGCATTCATCGTAATTTGTTGTTGTACCACCGGCAATGATTTCTTCCTACTTTGTTGTTGTACCATCGACGTGTTGTGTGTACCTATATCTCCGTGGGCGCCTTAAGGTAGGCAATAGTTTTGTTGTACTTTCAGCTGTACCTTCGGTGTATACGTTCAGATGTCGGGTTGAGCAGAAAAGGCGGCTTTATATAAGTAGCTGAGTAGTAGCGTCGGCGTGCCGCGGTGGGTGAAGTATGTGACTTCGTTACAAGCTTTAGTACATCATTTTTTCTATGGACACAAAGCTGTAAACCATGGGCTTAGGTAGTATATGCAAACGGAAATTACAATTAGAGAACATTTTAATTGCAATAGTGTTCAACTTAAATGACAGTATTGCCCACTTTCGATGAGATTAGTAGACCCCAAAATAAAGTAAGTTTTCTAAAAATGGCCAATAATATCGAAAAACTACTTTTTTTATTCCATTTATTCTCTATCGTACTAAATTTTATTTTTAAGATGATTCAAGTTTTTAGCTGTACTTGTGCGTCATAACCGTTTTGTGGTATTTATTTTGGGTGTTGGGTCCAATAACAAAACATATTCATATTCCCTAACAAACACAATTTAATTCTTCTTGATGAAACTTAATCGTAGTATATTATTTCGTAAGTACGTAAGTCTACATAAAACTACTTAAATCTGCTTAAAATAAACTTAAAACTAGAACAGCTGCAGCAGCATATATTTTTCGCATTTGCTGCGTATTTGAAGTTTCCCGGTGACCACTCAATACATATATTTTGATAGCGGCTAATCCGAAAATTTTTTGGTGCCACCCTGACTCTCCCTACATAATTTTGAACTTAAACCATTGTAAATCGGCCAAGATATATTTAACTACCAGAACTGGGTTTCCTGTCTCACCCTGTTCCTCCGATCCTAATCGGATACAGTCTTACTGAAAGGCATACGCAAGTGCCTGAGTTAGACTACTTATCAGATCGCTGGTGTAATGCTGAATAGAATCGGCGGGTTACACTGCTATTTTTGACAACAAACTTTCTACCATCGAACATGTGATAAATCATATTTAATAGTGGTTTACTTACGCCGAATCTGTTCAGCTTTTGATAGAGACCTTCTAACCATACGGTGTAAATCACCAAGATAAGTACAAGTACACTGCCTTTTAAAGTTGTTCCATTGGACATAGTTTAGACGCGTCATGAATTGTTTCATGTCCTGCCTTAGACCGAACTGATTGTCCGGTATGATATTGTTGTCCTCCGCCCATTTTGAATTCCTAATTGATACTCGCAAGAAGACTTTTCGACTGAAGATTCGCCGAATTGGAGTTGTTGTTTCCCTTTTTCGAGCGATTATGTACCACAGCTGTTTTTCACCGCATTAGTTAATATGCATTATTCGGTTCTTTGTTAAACAGTGTGATATAAATGTCCACTGCCTCCGAAGGTAGCTGTTAAAGTTAATCGTTGGATAAACCTCAACTTCGTTAATGAGTCTAAGATGAGTTGGAGTCCCACCTTCGAAACTAAAAGGGAACTAAGTCCGTTTCACTCCGTGATGATGGCGTTTATCAAGGGATCATCATTGAACACAATGAAACCGCGCTTCTCCGATCGCCTTTGCGTCATTTCATTCGTCATGTAACTAACTACATCTGCAGTCAGTAGAACGTCTCTTTTTTCTGTCGTCCTCTGAAGCTTAAGACAATGAAGATCATTTCGATCATTCCTCCTAAAGATTTTATCGATTTGTTGAAACATAATGGCCTGAGATCTGTTATGCCAAAACAAATTAATGGACAATCGATAGTTCTCTTTGATCAATTGGTTAGTTTGGTGTGTCAGTAAGCCGCCCGGTACAAGCGTTGAAATCTTGGCAAAAGTTTTATCTAGAAATAATTTTCATTTCTCTATTGTTTTGTGTAGTGATTCAATGGTTGAGTCCGCCACTGCTACCTCTGAGCTATTGGCTATATTAAATATACCTTGGCTTGCTTGGAGTTTGACTTAATTACTCCTGATTTACTTAATGACACTGGGGAAGTAATATATCTTATGTCAAATTTAAATATTCATATAAAAAGGGGTTTTGTATGATAAGATAAATAACCCTACAAATGCAAAATATCCTGTGAAGCATAAATCAATTTATATTCAATATTTTTGAATAAATAAATAAAAGGTTTTCGATTAGTACATAGCGGTGAACTTCAAAATTATTTTTTCACAGTTTCACAGATAATTTGATCTTGCAAAGGTGAGGATCAAGATCTTGACGCAAAATTCACTACAATTTTAACTTAGAAACTCGCAATTCCTGTTGGACAAAGCTCTCTTAAATTTGCGACCACCGACTCAGAAATCATTTCGATTGTAAGAATTTGCGTTCTCGCTAGTACAAAATCACCCTATGACAAAGTGTAAGTCTTAACCTTGACGGACAATTTGACACACGCAGATAGTAGATTTGCGATATATACATAATTTGATTTAATAAATTTAAATTATTTGTTCATACGAGCCTAAGGACTTTAACTTTTTGAATGCACTATTGAGCTACTATGTATTTTCGAGGGTCAGCAAGAAAGAACTGATTTGCGAAACATGACATCCGATGGGTAGCAGTCAAACATATAATATGTTTTTTTTTTTATAACTTTTCTACATCAAACTTTCTTTGTTATAATCTCAAAGTTTTGATGTATTTTTTTTAATTAATTAAAAATTTAAATGCATTTAAATAAAATTTCATTTGAATTAAAGTTTGTGCTTTAAGGCAGAGCAAATATGTCAGACCCAGTCTTAAGCTTTAATATGGATCGAATTTATCAACCTTTTATGCAATGTAATTTCATTATAAAAGTTTTTCAGATACAATGTATGTACAAGTGTTTTTTTGTCAAATATTTGACTTTAATTATTAACCAACATTTAGTTAAGGGTTTAAGTGTCTGGGAGTGTCTTGCTAGAGTATAAAAGTCAAAAATTTGATAGCTTGTTCTAACAGTTTGACAATATGTTTCGCTTAGTAGTTACATTGGTTTTTTTCGGCGTCTGCAATTCAGTTGCCAGTCCAACATTATCTGAAGATCGTATTGTTAATGGAAAGTCCGCATCTATTAATGATTTCCCCTTCCAAGTTTCAATTCAAGAAGATGGAGGACATTTTTGTGGTGGAAGTATAATTGATAGGAAGTATGTCCTAACAGCTGCTCACTGCTTTGAGGATACTGATTTAAGTAAAGTGAAGAATATGCAGATACGTGCCGGATCATCACAATGGGCGTCAGGAGGTGTTGTCAAGTCTGTGAAGGCTTGGCATATGCATCCAGGTTGGAATAATAACACAATGGACAACGATATTTGCATTCTCGAACT
Organism: Chrysotoxum bicinctum; assembly: GCA_911387755.1. Taxonomy (NCBI): domain Eukaryota; kingdom Metazoa; phylum Arthropoda; class Insecta; order Diptera; family Syrphidae; genus Chrysotoxum; species Chrysotoxum bicinctum. Next base: position 87,115,656 of record OU426990.1, on the reverse strand, counting down.
CACGTCGGCACTCGTTCCCAGTGCTTCAATCCGAGAAATTCCTTTAGCTACTGTCACTCCTTCTGATGGTACTATTGTAACTGCAAGCGGATGGGGAACCACTATTGAAGGAGGCCAAACGTTTCCAAATTTATTACAAAAAACTGAGCTGGCATTCCTAACAACGAAAGCATGTGGTTCACAAAAGTATGGATACACAAAAGCCAATATTTTAGACATGATGGTATGTGCTGTTGGTGCTGCAACTGATTCGTGCCAAGGCGATTCTGGGGGGCCTTTGGTAGCAAATGATGGGAAATTAGTTGGTGTTGTGTCTTGGGGACAAGGTTGCGGCCGAAAAGGATATCCCGGTGTTTATGCTGATGTTGCAAAATTCGTTCCTTGGATCAAGGAAACTCTGAAAAAATTGTCCACTTAGATATAATCATTTTCGAAGATGTACATATTTGTATTTAAGTAAGCAAATTATAAAATTCTTGTGCGGCTGAACTTTATGGTTGACAGCTCATGAAAAAATAAAACGCCTTTTATTTGTGCTGAGAAAAATTACTTTTCAACCTACCGGTTCTGATATTTATGTAAATATTAAATATTAATAAAGTCTTGATATTGTTGTTCAAAGAAATTCCTTTTTGATACATTTCCATTTTAATTATTTACGTTATTTCAATACATGGTTTACAATAGAAGTAGATATCATTAAAGGATTGTAATATTTATATTATGAACCAAGAATTATGGATTGAAATGGAGTTAAATACGAACTTTGTGTTGTGTAGAGGCTCTTAATTAATGGGTAAAATTGTTTATAAGTAACTCTCCCATCTCGACTCAAAAATTTTTATTCTAACTATCTTTTTCTGGGGGCTGTGATAATAGGTTTTATATTAATAATGGATGCGCTCCTTCAAGAAGAGATACCAAATTCCAAATGACCAACGCATCATAAATTGATGTAAATAATTTTAGTGGTGCTGGCATACGTAAGTGAAATATTATTTATGGCACAATAAATACTTTGTTTCACAGTTTGTATATTTAATTTCCAATCAAGTTTACTTTCTTTAGCTACTCCTAGGTACTTTAATTCAGAAACAGATTCAAGTTGCAAGCTAGAGACATTGCTACTATGACGATTACAATTTAAGTCATGTAGACCAACCCCTCGCATAAAATACTCGTTTGTAAGAGAGGTGCACATTACTTTCGATTTGCTGCTAACTACCAAATTATGATACTTTAACCACTATGTTAAGAGAATTAGGTCAGCATCGATTAAGATCTTCAAGTCCTCAGAAAAGAGTGCACCATATGTTAAAGCAAAGGCTATTATATTACCATTAAGATTAAGTTTAAGATTAAACTTTAAGTAAGTAAGGAAGATCCGATTATTGACTCTTGAGAAACCCCCTCGTTGAACCATTAGCGCGAACAAGTTGCTTTCATTTCTGAAGATAGGATGAGAACCAGTCAAAATGTTGTTTCTGAAGCCATATTTGTAAAGTATCTTTTATAGGAGTTTCTGATCAACTAAGTCAAAAGCCTTTGTTAGATCTAGGAAAAGATGAGATGTTTTGTTACCTTTACCTAAAGCAATTTTCTCAATAAATTGCTTCTGACACACCTAAAACAACGATAGTTCGTGCAAAAACCTAAGTAAACAGACCTTTTTTGACGTTTGTAACCCTTTCATGGTTTGACAGATGGAAAACGATTTATATTTTGGTGTACATAGAATATTTATTTCGAGATTTGGCATTGTGTGGTTTGACAGATTACATTTTGACGTATAGAGAATATTTCGTTGCAAATGTCAACCAATTGCTTTTGCGGAGCAGAAAATAAAAAAAACATCACATTTCGGATTTCTTTTAAATGTCAAAACTGAAAATGCATTTTCCGGAGCATAAAATAGAATGCAATTATCAATCACCAAAGTTAAGGTGGTTTGCTTAAAACGTTAAGCCCCGTTGCACACATGCGTTCTTTTAACGCGCGGTGACGCAGCGGCACCGCCTTTGCGTGTTACAGTACTTACAAATTAATTGAGTGGTGCACACACAGGTGCGATGACGTTGCGGAATGCATCGCCTGTTATTCTTGCGGGTAAAAAGACTTGCAGGTTTCCGCGAGACCGCTGCGTCACCGCAGACGCGGTTACGTCTTTGAGTACATTGTTTGTTGTTGAGCATTGCACACATGCGTGATTTTGACGCTAGTTAAATTCGAAAGAAAGATGTCAAACATGGAAGAATTGGAAATTGAATTATTTATCAAAAAGATACTAAAGTTTCAAGAAATATGGAGTGTTGCTGCTTCTGATTCACCGATTGACTGACCGGAAAAAGAAAAGAGAAACGTAAATATGTATTAGTCAAGTATTTTGTAAACTCTTTTTGAAAAGAAAAATTCATTCTACTTTTTTTGTGACGAATGCGACCCTTTCGCCCACACAAATATTGTTCGAGATATATTACAAAACACAAAACAACTGACAAATTTAAATATCCAATTAACTCAGCTATCTGCAAAAGTTTATAATTTAAGCAAAGACACAATGCAATATTATACGAACGCGAACTATAGAGCAAAAAATAAAGATCATATCCCTCACTCAAGCAACGAGGCATCGACTAAAAGAAAATGTGAAGTATTTGACAATCCAAGTGAAACTCAGTTAACAAAGAAACAAGCAAGATCAATCATCAAGCCTTCTTCCCATTACCACAATCATTTACACAAGAAAAACCGTCATCATCATCTTTATTGTCATCGCTCCAAGTTTCAGTTCCTGTTCTTAATATTAATATTAATTTAATTTATTTAATCCGTTAAAGTACTAACGTTACAAAACTTAAAACTAGATAACATTACAAATATGAATTTACTTACAATTATGTATTAAAAAAGTTTTCTTTAAATTTACTACATTTTAAATTGTCATTAACTGAAGAAATTAAAAAATTATACTTATTGAAAACTGAAATCAATTGATTTAAGGGACTGTTCATACCATAGTTTGTTCTGCTAAAGTTAGGATATAGAGACCGTTGATTTCTCAAGCTAGCTTGACTAAAACTAAAATTCAAGCGGCACAGAGCTGATGGAGATATTATTGATCCGTTGACTAATTTTATAATATAACATAGTTGTAGATATTGTCTATGCTTTGAGAGTAAAGGGAGATTTATTAAGATGAGTCTATTGTTGTAGTCTGTTAATATGAACTGAATAGTATGGCGCTCCCTTGACTCCCTTGTGGAACACCTGAGTTGACCAAAAATTGATCAGAACGCTCATTACGAAAAGTAACACTATACCTCCTGTTTTCTAAATAAGATGATATCCAGACTAGAAAGTTTTCATTCAACCCTAAGCCAATTAATTTATTAATTAGAGTTTTGTGACAAAGCTTATCAAAGGCTTTGCTAAAATCCACCTGTTTTCGATCTTCAAAGGAATCGATACAAAAAGAGGTAAAGTCAAACAGATTTGTGACAGTCGACTTCTTTTGGACAAAACCAAGACGTTACATATAATGGATTCAAATAATTTGGGAATTACAGACAATTTAGCAATAGGGCGATAGTTAGTTATATCGTTTTTTGACCCTTTTTTATGGATGGGTATAATGAAAGCACTTTTCCACATAGAAGGAAATATTGAAGAATTTAAAGATTCATTAAATAGAACATATAGGGGATAGGATAAATAAGATACACATTTCTTTAATACACTTGATGGTACGCCATCAGGACCACAGGGCTAAAACAATCGTCGAGTTTCAAAATATTCTGAACAATAGATTCTTCACAAATAGAGAAGTTAATTGTGTTAAGGTGTGAAAAAATAGGGAGGGAAGATGAAAAATCAGAGGGTTCGTGAGAACCAGACTCTACAAATGCATCTTTAAAATAAAAAAATTAGCAAACATTAGATATTTCTCCAGAATCATGACTGGTTACGTTATTAAAAGACATAGAGTTGGGGTAGCCGTCAATTTTTCTTTTACTACTCACGAAGTTCCAGAAATTTTTAGGATTTCGTTTTAGATCATTTTCGATTTTTAAAATGTAATCGGAATATTAAATATTAGAGTAGTCAGAAAACATAGGCTTCAGATCGGAGTAAGCGATATAATCTTCATCAGCTCTGGATTTGGAATATTTCAACCATGCTTTGTTTTTTCTATTTTTTAGATTTTTAAGCTCAGTGTTAAACCATGGTAGATTTTGAGATCTACTGCAAGATTTACGTAGTGGAGTTGTTTCATAAAAACATTTAAAAAGGATATCATAAAATTTTAAACACATTTCGTTAATATTACAATTAAAAAAAACTTGATTCCAGTTAACATTACACAACAAATTAAATAATTGATCAAAATTACATTTTTTAAAGTTGAACTCAAGATTTTCATTTGATTTGTCAAAGTCATTGCACAGGCTAATGTTTAATGATATATCTAGAGCTGGGTGGTGCCGGTCTTCTTTTAATAGTGTGATATCAGAAGGGTTACAGATGTATCCGAATTTATAGTGTTCGAGAAAAAAACTAAGTCCAAAATATTGTTGAAACTTTTGAGAACCCCATTAAATTGACTAAGTCCACACGAGGCCAAACCATCAATTATTGAGAACTCATTAGCTGTGGAAGGGTTCGCAGGAGATACGATGTTGAAGTCTGAAGTTTGAGAGATTAAAATCGCCTAATATCAAGAGCTCGTCATTTGTATCCATTTGGTTATGTATGCTTTCAACACAATTTATTACAACTTTCATACACATTGTTTATAGATCTTGGAGGTATATAGACAGAGATAATGTAGAGATAACCAGATACCATTTTAATTTTGATACATATTATTTCTATTTCAGAAGCTTCAAAAGCATCAACCAAAGTACATATAAAAGAATTCTCACAGCAATTAGGATTCCGCCACCAACTGTTTCAAGGTCATTTGAGTGGTGTCTGTCACGCCTAAAGACTTGGTACGTTGTATCAAAAAGCTCAGTATCCAAGAATGAGTCATTCAGCTAAGTTTCTGTCATTACAATAATATCATGAGGAAGGTTATTGACATTTTTATAGATCGAATTGATCTTCGTTCTAAGTCCATTAACATTTTGATAGTAGATTAATATTTGTTGAAGCTGCTTCTTTGGTGATATAGCATTGTCGGCCCCAAGCGAAAAGGGTTATGATGATTTGAAGTTTGTCTGTTATTTTGTTTGTCTACAAATTCATGGATTATTATACCATTTGGCCAAAGTGATGATGAGTTGATTAAATGAAAAACTGAATCAGGAACTCGTATTCTGAATGAAGAGTACTTAGAATGGTTACGATGTAATAACTTTTCAACTTTTATCATTGAAGAAATTCCAAACTTTGATGAAAGGTGGGTTTTTATATTTAGTGCATTCGTTATGGGATCGAGCTTAGAAATAAATAAAGTTCTGTAGCCTTCTACAACTTTTAAGCCAGACACTATTGGTGAATCTGAAGATGAAGAATGCAAACGAGAGATGGATGGTTGAAGTGTCGATTGATGTTGATGAGATGGAGGAGTTGGTGTTGAAAGCTTACTGATATTCAATGTAGGTTGAATGTATAAAGGCATTGAAAGGGCATCTATCATCGGTTTCAATATTATCTGCACCAAAATCACCATCCCCTCTAAACGCATCTACAGCGAACGAACGTTTATATTGTGTAACTCCCTCCTTAACATCCGCAAATACTGAACATGATTTTCTACCTGACAATAATACAATTTCCTCAGTCTTCCGAATTGATTTAATTAACCATGTTTCTCATATTATGTCCGGGCTCAAAATCGTCGAAGGGCAAAAGAGCAAAAGACCATCTTCATTTCTAAACTTGACCCTAAGACGAATGCTCTAGATATCTATATAAAAAATAAGATTGGCACAACTCGAAACTTATATGTTGAAAAAATGATTCAGCGTAATTACTCCAAATATTCATCGTTCAAAATCAAAGTACCTGATTCACCGTTCTTCCTTTTAAATTCAACGTCCTTTTGAACTACTGGTATTATGCACGAATTTGAAAACAGATTATCAAACAAAGAAAAGACAATATTTCTACGCAATCAGACAATGCGAAAATCCCGCCGAAGCAGCTACAACAAGTACTAATATATTACCAAAATGTTAATGGATTAAGGACAAAAACCAGCAAGGTTTATACAAATATAAATAAATATCCCACATGAAATTATTGTCCTGACTGAAACATGGTTGAATTCATCTTTTGCTGACACTGAGCTATTTGATAATACCTATCAAGTATTTCGACGCGAGCGACACATTCTTAATGATTCAGCTACTGTTGGAGGGGTTTTATTAATCTCTTATTTGCTCACTTGTTGATGATTTTCTTCAGTCCTCACTTGAATTGCTATGTGTAAAAATAAAAGTGTCATCTGGTTACGTTTATGTGTTTGCTACTTATATTCCACCCAGCGATATTTATGAAAATTTTAACAATTCCATTGAAACCATCTATGAGAAAATTGATCCAACTGACGAAGTCATTGTAATTGGGGATTTTAATCTTACCAACTTGAAATGGTGTAGATCTACTAATGATGATATCTATTCTCCTGTAAACGCATCGAATTTAAACGAATTTTGTGTTTTGGATGGAATGGCTTCTTTTGGCTTTAATCAGCTGAATGGAGCTAAAAACCAAAATGGACGAATACTAGATCTTGTTTACTTCTCTGATGTATTTATTACTGATGCTGCCGTTATCTCATGCGATGCAAAGCTTGTTGAAGAAGATCGCCATCATCCCGCCTTAACTATTTCATTGAATTTATGTGTATGTAATGTTCTAAATGCTTGTAAATATCAACTTGAGTTCAATTTTAAAAAATGTGATTTTAATCAACTCTTTATCTTATTAATGGAGAAAAATTGGGATGATTTATTTTCAAACTTTAGCTTAGATGAAATCATTTTGCGATTTTATGAAATTTTGTTTGATGGTTTTTTAGATACCATCCCATTTCGCAAAGCAAAATATTTAAGTAATAACCCGCCATGGTTTGATTCGCTTATAAAAAAATTGAAAAATAAGAGAAATAAAGCGTGGTTGAAATTTATCTCTATCGAAGACTGAAGAGACATTTCGAGATTATCAAGAACTGCAAATCGACTTTATAAACTATTCAATTCTACTTTACTCTGATTTTATTTCAAATACTGAATGTGAGCTTAAAGATGATCCACAGAAATTTGGGAAGTACGTTAATATTAAAAGGAAATCTGATGGTTACCCGGTTAGTATGAACTATCCAAATTCTTCAAGTCATGATCCAGAAACGATATCTAATATGTTTGCTGATTATTTTAAGTGCCCTTGAAGACTTTTCTTCGAATACTTCTTCTTCCATTCCTTCTTATACTCAACAATACACACATCTTAATTTTATAAATTTTTCGATTACAGACAATATTTTGAAACTTGATGAATGTTTTAGTCCTGACCCGAATGGTGTTCCATCATTTATATTGAAAAAATGTGTGTCTTACCTGTCTTATCCGTTATATGTTCTTTTTAACGAGTCGATAAGAAGTTCGAAGTTTCCTGCTCTTTGGAAAAATTCATATTTAACGCCTGTACATAAAAAAGGCCTAAAGAATTTAATAACAAACTATCGTCCTATTACGAAATTATCTGCTATCCCCAAACTGTTCGAATCTCTGGTCTGTGACATACTTGCTTTTAATTGTTCATCCGTTATATGTGAAAATCAACATGGTTTTGTAAAGAAAAAATCCACGGTCACAAATTTATTACAATTCTCTACCTTTTGTCTAGATGCGTTTGAAAAACACTTTCAAGTAGATTGCATCTTTACTGACTTTAGTAAAGCCTTTGACAAACTAAGTCACAAAATACTATTAGATAAATTAAGGAATATTGAATTTAACCATTGTTTTGTTTTGTGGATATCTTTATACCTCAAAGATAGATTTTAAAGTGTAATATTAAGAAATAACCGTTCGTGTCAATTTAAAGTTAGTTCTGGTGTACCTCAAGCCTCAAGGGAGTCATCTTGGCCCTTTTCTATTTGTTTTATTTATAAACGATCTTTCCTCCATATTAAAAAATAATAAAAATTTTTTTTCGTATACACTTGGTCACACTAAAATATGAAAAACAAAAGAGAAGTGTTTGTGAAATGTCAAAAGTCAAAACCAAAAAGTGAAATCTTTGTTTAGTTGTAATTGTTTTGTTTATTGTTTAATAATTTAAATTTCTTTGATAAAAACATAAAATAATAAATAAAAAATAAAAATATGGTATTTGTGTTCTTTAGAAATGAAGATGGTGTTGAAGAAGTGCAGAGGAGAAGGATAGTGGATGCTTTCCGTATCAACGCGGGTGTTAAAAAAACCCTTTGCTACCTCCGGGTTTTCTTCCACTATTTTGATAAACTTTTCCTTTTGTTCGCGGTTTTTCCAGTTTGAATGCGACCTTTAAACATAAAACAACAACAAAATTAATAAAAGTAATTTATTTTCAATAAAATAATTAAAAACTTACATGGCTTGTTGCTTACTCGACAGAAAAATTCAACGACACAAAAATGACATTTAATTCTATTTTTTCGAATGTCAAAATTGAATTAGCTTTCGCAAATGAATGAACTTTCTATGGATTGGGTGAACTTTCGATTTGTTCGATTAACATTCTAATCGCCGAGTCTCAAAATTAAGATTCAACGAATTCGACTCACTTTCGAACGTAAGAGAATGTCAAAATAAGCACCTATGTTTCTTTTATTAGACCAATTCTTGAGTAGGGATGTGTAGTATGGGCACCATACTACTCTATTCACATAAATAGAATAGAAATTATTCAAAGAAGATTTTTAAGATTTGCCCTGCGTTTTTTCCATTGGTCAGATAGAGTTAGATTACCCCCATACGCTCATAGACTTCAGTTGATAAGCCTTCCATCTCTTTCTGTTCACAGAGAATATATACAGTTCTGTTTCATAACTGGAGTAATAAATGGATTTATTTCATCTTCATCGGTTCTTTGTCGATTAAATTTCAATATAAGTCGTTCTAGTTTAAGAAGAAATTTACCAATTTGTACTATTTTTAGCAGATCAAACTATGGCGCTTATAGTACTCTTAATCAGTTAATAAATATTTTTAATAAATTCTCTTTTCTTTTTGAATCTACAAATGTCAATCTCAAATCCGAACTCTTTAAAAATAATTTTTATGCTCAAAATCGATCAAACTTTGCTTATAGATAAATTTTAGATTTTAAGAAATATTGTAAGCCTTACGTTAGCATTAAAATTTTTTTTTATTAAATTAAAGATCGTAAAAATTATAATTGAAAGAAGAAATTTTTATCAAAATTCTAGGCGCCGCGCCGCCATTTTCGAGAAAAATACGATTTTTGAAAACCATTTTTTTTTTAATTTTTTAGCATTTGTATCGTAGGTACCTTTATTTTTAGGTAAAATAAATTTTTTTTCTCACATCTTGTAGATTATATTGAGAAACTTTTATTTATCAAGTTTAAAAAGATCTAGCATGGGGTTTTCGAAATATTGAGTTTTGAAAAAAAAAATTTGACGTTTTTTTTAAAAATCCAAAAAAAAATTTCTTTGAAAATTTGAGTACACAATTCTATTTATGTTTTTAAGAAACTTTAGCAAAAAAAAACTGATCAAAATCGGTTATACTGTTTTTGAGAAAATCAGAAACAAAAAAATGGTTCCATGAGGGGTACCCTCAATAACCATTTTTCGGAATTTTTTTTACCAGTACCTAGCTTTAACTAAATGAATTTTTTTTGTATTTTTATTTTTAAAATCTGTCGAATCGGTTTTGAAAATAAAATATTTATAAAATTTCGAAAAAAAACGTAGCAGGTACCGTTATTTTTGGTCTTAAAAAAAAGAAAAAAAGTGTGGGGGGGAAAAATTAAAAGTGATATCTACCAACTTTAAAGAAAATCGGCCGAGCCGTTTAGGCTGTAGTCGAACCGACAGGCAGACAGACAGACAGACAGACAGAATTGCGAGACCCACTTTTTTAGTCTTCGCTATCATCATAATGTCAAGTTTGATCAAAATCTCGAGTTCGATTTTTTTTACGAATGCATAACTTGACTTATAGTACCAATAAGTCGCAAGTAAAAACGGCCAAGTTTTTCATTAAGTTCGTATTTTCGCGCTATTAATTTTGCTTTTGGTGTTATAACGCTAAAAACTAACTAACTAAAAACGCGCGATATATTGATTATATTTTAAAATAAATTTCAAATAAGCTGTTCAAATTTGAATGTTTGTCTGAAATGTTTGATCTAGATGTTATAAAATTTTGCGCGTTTTATTTTTGGCAAACAAGAGAAAAATACTTGAGAAGAGTAAATATGTAGTTCAAATAAATTTTAATAGGGGAAGGTGGCCTAAAATGGCCCCCCTAAGGAAAATGTGTCATATCTCACAAGAATGTGACATTTAAACTTAAATGTTATATTCTTTTCAAAGCTTAATTAATAACGGTTACATTTTTTTGTTTTACAAGTTTAAAAAGTTTAAAAAAATATTTAAAGTATTTAATTTTCAAAAACTCTTCAAATTCCAACGATCAAAATTGTCCGGGTAAAATGGCATACCAGTATATATACCCTTGCAAGTAAACCAACTAGGCAAGTAAACAAGAACCCATTTTCAATTTAATTCAAACTTTATTTTAAACAAATCATAGTTCAAAGTAAAATAAACATAAACAATAATCAATAAAAAAAGAGGCTGGGTGCGACCCACACTGATAACTTCCCATTTGTTTAAAAAAAAAACATGAATTCAATATTTGTCAACATTTTACCAATTGTACAAAATTATACTATGTATAAAATAAACTATATTAGAAATCAATATCACTACTAGTTCTCGAGAAATTTGAGTCGAAAAACAAGTTTTACCAATTTTCAATAGAATTTTATAAAGTTTTTTTTTATTTTTTGTAAAAAAACTGTAAACTAATTTTTGTTTTGAAATTCTCACCAGTTGTCAAACACATTATTTTTCGTAAAATAAAATTGTTTTGAAATTCAAATTGTTTTCCGTTCTTAGAATATCTGGGTTATGAAATTTTTTTTTCAATTTTTTTTTATTTAAAAAAAATAACGGTATGTTCATTTTTTTCAAATTCATACCAAATCTGTATGACCTTATAATGAGTAGGTACATTAAATTTTATTTGGAATCAATAGCATTATTTTTTCGTGAGATATTTGAAACTAACCAAAATTTTTACTTTTTTTTAAACCGTTATAGTGAAAAAACTACTCACTGAATTTTAATAAACGCCCTTTCAGCCTCTTTCGAAGTCATTATCTATTAAACAAAATTTATTTGAACGTACGGACGTACGAACGTACGAACTTACGAACGTACGAACGTACGAACGTACGTACACACACCCACACAGACATCTATCTAAAAATGATTGATGTAGCCTCGAGGGACCTTGAAACGTCGAGAAATGTCAAAAATTCCAATTTGACAAATCGGACCGATTACAATAACTCCCTATGGGAAGTTAAAAATAAAAACAACAATTCATTTAAAAAAACTTCAGTTTAAACAAAATAAGGAAAAGTACGAGTAGAAATTATAATAATACTCAATTATTGCAAGTACTTTTTTTTGGACAGCATTTAGGGCTTTTGTTAATGCGTTATCAGTCCAGGACTGCATCTCTGTACATCGTTTATATTTTCCAACCATTTTCACTATAAGGTAAATGAAAATATAAGGGTAAGTATAAAATGCCACGCTGTGCCATTTTAGGCGAGTGCTTAGTAGGCCATTTTGCCTATTTAGGGTTCTTTTATTTAAGTTTTAATTCCGAACATACTGAAATGGTTATAGGCCAACTTATTTCAGTAAATTAATAAGAAATAGTAAATACTTACATTCATTTACTGTTTTCTCCAAAATTGAATGTTTGTTTTATAATTTTTTTGTCAACAAACTTTTTACAATATTTTATTGGTTCTACTTTTGTAAATGGCTAGAGACAGTTTGACCTGTAAAATTTCAAACAATAGCTTGAAGCTGCTAATATTTCGTTTATGTCAGTGATGCCAGATAAACTAAAGAAATGTGTTACCAAAACCTTCTAATTCTGTTCGATTCTACAATTTCTAGCAAGGGGCTATTTTACCTTGGTGGGCCATTTAAGGCCATCTTCCCCTACTAAAACTACTTGCGTCGGTTGATATTTGTTAAGTAAAAAACAGAAAATTGATACATATGTACATATGTGGGTCCCAAAATTTTGTTTATTATTTGCCACACGAATATTATACTAATAATTTTAATGTCAACAAACTGAATTGAGTCTCAATCAAATTTATGACAAATATGATTTTAATTAGACCATTTTCATGTCCTTTTTAATCGTTTTGGCATCGCAGCCATCCTTCGATGAATTTCATACTCTCACGTGACAGATAGGGAACATGCACAGTGTGCATTGCACACGCATTAAGAGGCAACATTTTGACCATTGACTATTAACGTTTACCGTCTAATCGTAAATTAATATTTCAAACCACATAATTTTGGCTCTTGTGAAAATTGACCATATAATGAACAAATATCACCGAACACATTCTCAAATACCTAATCAAAATCTGCCAACCTCGCGAAAAATAAAACTTTTGCAACCAATTTGAGTGTCACTGTAATCCAGATGCTCCAAAACTTTATCAGCACTATTATGTGCACTTTTATTACTGCGTAGTTTATACGCACTATTCCTTTGTTGTTGTTTACTGTGTAAAATTTTACTACGCTGTCTATACATTTGCCAATAAAAAACGACTACTGTTACACAAAAAAAAATTTGAGGCGTAATCAGAACTCAGAGAACAACGTAACTTTACCAATATTCTTCACGTGAAGCTAACAACCCGTCATTGCAAGGAGAAAATAATGAAAGCGAGAAATTAGAAGAAAGATCAGGTTACAAACAACTAGTCTACTCTGAGTTGAATTCACAGAAGATATACATCAAGGAGGGATTAACCTACCAGACCCGTCAGTTGTTCAAATCTGCAAAGATATGGAAGATATCAAAGAAAAATAAATTTTAATTTTGACAAATTATGAGTTCTATTATAAATCCGTTCCCTCGAACTAATCTAATTGCATGTGTTAACTCTTGTAATAATGACCCGTCTGATTCCACTGTTGACTTTTGTATTCATCAAAACACTCGGAGCGTTAGTAAGTAAGGAGTAATTTCTCAACTTTCTTAGCTCATATAAATTATTTTAAAAATTGCCCTTAGTTACAGTTTTAAGTGAAATATGGATTTATGAAATACATACATAAATGTTTATATAATATTCCGGGGTATATGTCGCCTCGCCTTTTGCCAATAATTGTAATGAGTCGTATCAAGCTGGAGGTGTGATGGTATTTGTGAAAGATGTTTAACCATTTTAACCAACTGTTCTAAAGTAATATTTCAAGCGCTGATGTCTTAAAGTTGTTTTGTAAATTTGACAATGAATTGTTTACTATATGTTTGTGCATTTATAGACTTCACGAAGTGAACAAATCTATATTTATCAGAGAACTTGATTATTTACTTAGTAGTTTGAAAGATAATACTCGACTAAAAAGGTAAAGTATCTTAAGTCAATTTTGATGATTTTTCAGGAGAGCAAAAAAACACTTCAAAGCTTTATCCCAAAAAATCTATCAAATATTGACTCTATTCAACAAAACATTTATATGTAAAATTTTATGATATTTTTTTTGAAATTATTTTCGAAAAGATATTTTTAATATTTTGGTCGTTATGAGGAAAAATATGACTTAAGATAGTTTGGCTTTTCTATAAATTGAATTTTATGTTAATTTCCAAAATCTTAAGTTGAGATAAGATATTTTGCCTTGCGTTTTCGAAGGACGTTTTCAATTCTTATGTCCATTTAAGATGAGTTGCGTGTGCAAAAGTGGAAGAATAGAGATTTAAGATGATATTTGGTGGTTTTTATTTAAGTCGTATATGAAAAAGTCACATTTGTTCTATAGAGCTTTAATAATAAAAAAAAAATAATAACTAATAAAGATTTGAATTTCTTTAAAAAAAAGGCTATAAAATCACATTTGGTTCACAGAATAGAAACAGTTTAAATTTATTCAGATAATTTATTTTAAAAATATTAAAATAAAATATAAAATAAATTATTAAATTATTTAAAAAAAATCATTGATGATTGTAAAAAATGTTACATGAAAACATATTTTTAAAAGTCAAATTAATAATAACAAAAAACTATTGGAAAAAATTTACCTAAGGGACCCAAGGGAGATAGGAGAAATTGAAAATTGTTTCTGCCTCCGAAACTAACGGTATCGCACCCGTAGTGTAAGATCATATTTATCTCGAAAGCGGCTGAATAACATGATATTAACGGTACCTGTCATAGAACCGTTTTTTTTTTAAGTAAAACTTCTTTTCCGGCGTTGGGGGTAAAAAAATGTCTATGCAGCTGTCAGTGACGTGTCAAAACGACACGCTATCAGTCAAAGACAGCGACTTTAAGAAAGTTTTACTTCTACCGCTCATACGTCGCGTCAGTACACACAACCTTTTTCTTTTTATTTTCGACTTTCTCATTAAGGGTTCTAACGATTTAAACCATTTTTTTTTTAGCAGGAGCCCCCGAAGCTTAAAATAATATTTTATATAAGAACACTCGCAAAAATATTTTTTGGATTTTTTGAAAAAAAAAAATCTAATTTTGTTTTTTGAAAAATCAATATCTTCAAAACAAGTGACACGATTATTTTTTGAAATTTTTCCTAAAATCAATGGCACAAAATTTTAATTGAATTAGTACGACCGACGCAGCTGATTTAATATAAAACTAAGTTAAATTAACGATTCAGCAAATTTTGTTCGAATATAGCATCATACTATATCTATATCTACCCTTTTATTAAAGTTAAAATCATCTTAAGAATATCGTGCTTTTAGAAACGCCACAAAAGGTTTGTTTACTTAGTTTTTTGCACGAACTGTCAATGTTTTCGGTGTGTTCAGAAGCAATTTATTAAGAATTCCTTTAGTACGATACTAGTTGAAAAATGTTTTAAACTAAGAATGAGTTAGTAAACTACTTTAAAGTTAGTAAATTTTTAAGTAGTATCATACAAAGAAATTAAAAATAATATGTTGTTTGACATTTTGCGCCAGTCTTTTTAGAACTATTCGCCAATACTGCTACGTAATTACTTTAAATTGGTATCCCAAATTGTACTTTTGAAAAGCTTTGAAGAAATTTCTAGCGTAAAAATTCTTTTAATAATAAAACTATTTTTGAGCTTTGTGTGAATAAATTCTTAGTTTTCTGGAAATCAGACGGCAATTTCATACATTTGAACATTTTTATCTCAATAAATCCATGTTTTATTTTTATAAAATGCATTTTCCAAATTCGTGCAATTCAACTCTTTTTTGTTGTATACGTATGTGTTTCATTTGTAATAATTTTTCAATCGCGTATGAAACAAAACTCTCTGAAACACTAAATGAAAAAATAAGAAAAACGGTCGCACAAATGGCAATCTAGAAACAAAATACGCTTAAAAATATCTTATGTCCTTGTTATTGCGGAAATTGTTTTAGGTTTGCAAACGGTAAAATATCCTATGACTACTTAGGGAGCGAAAAATTTCAGTTTTAAATTTAAAAATTCATCTTATGTTCACATAAGATAATTTGCGTTTTCACACTTTTTTGGAATTTTTCTAAGGATTTTATCTTATGTCGACTTAAGGATGACTTTTGTTCCTGTTTGCACGCGGGAAAATATCTTAAGTCAACTTAATATGATTTACGATTTCACAATATTAAAAAAGTCTTAAGCCAATATAATCTTAAGTCTATTTTAGGTTTTAAAATTAAGCAGAACACACAATCTTATGTCGACTTAAGATATTTTACTGCGTGTAGAGATGTGTCTTTTGAACATAAGATGAAGTTGTTTTTGTCTATAAAGAAGCACGGGAGTGAGATAGAAGGAAGCCGATAACACAGAACTGTAGCCTTTTAGAATGGCACTAAGGATCAACAAAAAAACGCGAAATATCTTAAGTCGACTTAAGATACTTTACCTTTTCAGTCGAGAATAAATTGATTGTTTTGGGTGATATAAACATAAATCTATTAGATGAGTGTGATACTTATATGGAGAGTTATATGTTACTTATGCCATCTTATGGTTTGAAAAGCTTAATCAATGAACCAACTCGAGTAACTAATTCGTATTCGAGTTGTATTGACCATTTATTTTTAAGAGTAGATAAAAATTTTAAAAAGTTTCTTAATAGGGCAGTGTATGACTATAGAATTACCGAATGACTTCACTAAGCGTCTGGATAGTTCAAATAGTGTTAATCTACCTACTAAAAAAAGAATCATTGACTACAGAATGTTGAAAGAATAATTAATGTATGAATTTTGGAAGTCGATCTATTCTGAAAGTTAACCATCCTCTGCTCTGTTCTTTTCCATCTAAAAAAGTCAAGAACTGCCTCTCTTGAATCAATTAAAAGAAAAAATCGTTTCACAAAAAAAAAATAAAATGCACGACTGAAATGACTAACAAAAACTTCCTTAGCAGTTAAAGGTAAGAATAGGATGCCATGTGATTCAAGCAAAAATAGATTTATGCAAGAACAAAAATTATAAGTCTTTGTAGTGGTTTCTTAAAAAATAAGGTTTTTTATAAGAAAATTTTAAAACATTTTTAAGAAAAACTGTTGGTACGCCAATTTGAAGTTTTTATTATTGTTTGAATAAAAATTAAATTTACAAAAAAAAGAATTGAGCCGTTTTCGAGATATTGAATTTTCAAAAAACAAAAAATTGATCTTTTTTTTTCAAAATTCTCTCTACGAAATTTCATTAAAATCCATTGTGCTGATAATGAGAAATTCAAAATTTTAAAAAATCGTTCTATGGTAGGTACAGCCAGTAGTATCTTGTTTTAAAATTTTTTTTTGTTAAATTACAGATATTAAAAAATAATAGAAAAAAAATTTAAGCAAAATTCTCGGAACCGTTTTCGAGAAAAATACGATTTTCGAAAACCATTTTTTAACATTTGTATGGAGGGTACAGTTATTTTTAGGTTAAATTAATTTATTTTTCTCATATCTTATAGATTATTTTTCCAAACTTTTATTTATTAAGTTTTGAAAAAATCGAGCATGAAAAATCCAAAAAATTTTGTTTGGAAAATTTGAATACACAATAATATTCAAACTGCTGGGAAGCTTTAGCATAAAAAAAATTATCAAAATCGGTCCTACCGTTTTTGAGAAAATCAAAAACAAAAAAAATGGTCCCAAGGGGGGTACCAAAACTACGCATATTTTGGAAAATTTTTTTCAACCATTACCTAGGTTTAACTACATTAAATTTTTTGAATTTTTTGTTTTAAATCGTTGGGACAGTTTTTGAGAAAAAAAATATATATAAAATTTCGAAAAAAATCGTATGGCAGCTACCGTTATTTTTGGTCTTAAAAAATCAAATCAAAAAACATCCGAGGGTAACAAATTAAAACCCATATCTACCAAGTTTGAAGAAAATCGGCCGTAATCGAACAGACAGACAGACAGACAGACAGAATTTCGAGACCCACTTTTTTGGTCTTCGATATCATCGTAATGTCAACTTTGATCAAAATCTCGAGTTCGATTTTTTTACGAATGCATAACTTGCCTTATAGTACCTATAAGTCGCAAGTAAAAATAATAGCTAAGCATCCCAATAATAGAAGTTTAAAAAAGTACTATATAAAATCAGTCTCTTCCAAAGTTATAGATACACGAAACAATAATTATTTAGATATGTAACATGTTTGAACGTACTAATTGCAACAGTAGGGAGGAACGGAAAGTTGTTGATTGTATATTAGGTAAACAAAAGTATTCTTCAGAAATTCATGAACTAGATGTTGATGGAATTAGTATAAATGAATCCGAAAGTTAAGCTTAACGAACACTTTACTGAAATTTCAGAACAATTAAAACAATCTTTTGAACCGCATACTTGTTGCAGCTGTAATCTTCTAGATAATCTTGGTTTTGAAGACAGGCAAACAAATAGTTTCGTATTTATAATCTGGTGAACTCTCTAATATTATCATATACACTGAAAAAATGTTTGTACATTCTTTTTATGAATGACGATCATTCAGCCAAAATCATTAATTTTTAAAGAATATTCATATGAATAATGCAAGAAGTCATAAAAATTAATTTTTGTTTTATGACCAAGTCATGATTTTTATGAACAACCATTCATAAAATCCAAAGCAATAGAAATGTTGTTGGAAAATCAAATTATGATACTCGTATTTTAAATTTTTGAAATATGAACAGTTCATACAAATTTTATTGTAAAGTCTTATGAAAAATTTCTTAAAATGCTTGAAACTGTTCTTTTATTGTAGGAACAAAGTGACTGATTATATGTAACCACATTCATCAAAATAAGCAAGTGACATTTTATGAAAAATTACTTTAAATTCTTGAAACTATACATTTTTTACATGCAAAATATCATTAAATCCATGAAACCACTTTCATAAACATTTTTTTTTGTTGCGAATTCCAAGTAAAAAACTTAACATTTGAAATATGAATAATTCATACAAAATTTAATATGAAGCTGAATGAAAGATTAGATACTTTAAATGCATGTAACTTTTCATTTGTTACATGCAACATATCATTCAATGCATGAAACCACATTCATAAGCATGAGTAATGGACATCTTAAGAAAAATTACCTTAAATGCTTGAATCCATTCATTTGATGCATGCAAAAATAGGCGGACTAACATTCTCAAGAAAATGTTTGACAAATGGCTAGATGAATAATCGACGGATTGTGAATTAGCGTACACATTCATCAAACATGCTGTTAAACATCACTTCCTATTTGGCTTCATTTGTGAATGTAATATTAAATGCGTACTAGAAAATATTAACTTTAATAAAGACATAATATAATTATTTAAAAAGAAAACCAATTTAATGCGGCTATGAAAGTGCCGTTATAGAAATCTGGTGTTTTAAGAACTAATTCATAAAAAATAAGATTACTTTCATATTTTGCATGGCTAACACTTAAATTTTAGGAACATTTTGATTTTGTTCACTATTGTAAAAGAGTTTATTCCTTAATCATAAGAATTTTTTCATAAACTGCAAGCTCATTACTTGCAATTTAAGGAATATTTCTTTAAAGTGCAAAATATTGCCGTAATACACCTATGGCTGTAGTCTGGTGTTTTAAGAACTTATTCATACAAAATAGGAATATTTTCATGTTTTGTAACACTGACTCTTGAATAGTAGGAATTAAGTCATAAACTCTGCGGTTACTTCATGCAATATACTTGTAATATCATATCAAGAGTTCAATTCTTGTTTGATATTACCAGTGTTAAAACGTAATTTTACAAAGCTCCCAAAAAGTTTTCTTTTCCAAGTTTATTTTTAAAATTGAATTTTTTCAAAGTGTTGTGCATTGTGGACGACCAAAATGTTACTTTGAAATGTTTGGTAAACAAGAAAAAACTGATAATTTTCACAAAATATACTTTATTTGTGATATGAGAAATGCATTTTTTTTTGTTTTTATGTTTTGCACTAAGTTAGCGCAGCGATCAAAGTTGACAAGTTCATTGTGAAATTTGCAATTCGGAAAACGTAAACAAAGTAGTTCCTATTGTTTTTGTCAATATCTTTGTTATTTGTTGTGCGATTAAAAATATAAAATATGTCCGGGGAAATTAAAGATGTGTTGATTTTATTTGTTTATTTCAAAAATGAAAAAAAATATTCTTATAATTAATTAAGGGGTTTGAGTTGCGAGTGTTTTTTTTTTAGACTTTGTTTTAATTTTTGCATAATATCTTCTGTTCCGGCAAAAGTTTAGCGGATCTATTAATTGTGCATAATTAAGACATATTTCCTTATTATAAATGTGAAAGCAGAAGTGCTAAGCTTTTATCGGAAATATTTTTTTTTATTTTAGAAAAATAGTTCTTGGGATTTTTCAAGAGTGTCGATTGTTGTTTTCTTGTTGTATTAATCTCAGAAAACATAACTGTTCGATTTTTTTTTAAATTTGTATTCTTTCTTGTTATTTTTCTAATATTTCTAATTTTTCTAATATTTCTTGAATATGTTTTTTTTTTTCTGTATTGTAATGCAATAAGATTAAAAGCATTACCGAAATAAAAAAAAAACTTACACACCAAAGCAAAGCATAAATCAAAACAGAGTAAAGGGTAAAAAAAATACTTATACCTTACTCAGTTAAAATATTTATGATAGTTTTATAAAGGATTATTTTTTTTTCATTTCGTAGCAATTAATTTCTTCTTTATTTAGTAATTTAACTTAAGGTTTTTTAAGGTTTAGAAGCACAAAATTATTCGTGTTAAGAAAACAACTGGTTGAAGTATTTTTCGCCAGTGAAAAGAAGACTTTTTATGCCAATTTTTTTTAAGTTGAGACTTTCGTTCAACGTAAGACGTTATGTAGCGAAACTCATGTACCCGAGCTTCCACAAGCCTTGAAAAATTTCGAACTGGAATTGATGAACTTTTAATTTAAAAGTTTTACATAATTTTGCAATGCCTTTCAAGTGGTTTGAAGCCCAACTACGAAAAATTCAAAAGCTAATGTGAAGATACAGCTCGATATTTCATTAGACTGTATCCCTATATGAGTACAACAGTGCATTAATGTGTATTTATTCATGGCCATTCAATTGCTTCTACTTGCCTCTTACCGAGTGGTCAGTTAAGTGAAGAAACTTTAGAATCACGAAACAAAGATTTTAAAATTTTTAGATATTTTTAATAGATATTTTTAATAGAATGATGATTTCGTCTGATCCTCTGTTATCAAGTCAAGTTGATGAGAAGAATATTACTTTTACAAATGAACGAACAAAATTTTATTACATAATAAATGTATTATTAAATGTTAATGATGAGGATTATTACATAATAATTTTTAAATATAAATTTTTGGTTCAAAAATTAAAAATTGTACTGATAGTTTTCATATTTATTTAATTCTTTGTATATTTATTATTAACAACACATTCGTCTTTGAAAAAACTACATTATAACTGATAATAAACGTTAAATTAATGATTTTTTTTTTGGTGTAAACACGTAAGTTTATCTTTAAACAGCCCTCCAAATTTTTCTTTTCATAATAAAAATTAAATTTGAACAAATTTTTACTCTTATACAAGGCTTTAAAACACAAAAAACCACTTTAAACTTTTCAAAATAATTTATCGCAAAAAACCTCTGCTTTTGCCCCACTGTGCGACGCGACGTTAAATTTATTCAACTACTTGATTTTTAAAATTTGTAAATATTTACCCTATAGGTAGCGAATATTTTTCATAAATTCATTATGTAATACTATTTAATTTTTCTAGATAAAAATGATCAAGCCAATCAATTTTTGCTACAAGAAAACCATTTAAGGTACAAGGAGATTAGGGCAATGCTGGAAAAAATAGATGAAGCATTTGTCAATAGTGGTAATTTTATTTTTCTTAGTTAATATATTTATTTCAAAATACATTAAACGTTAACATTAAACTTATCATTTTTGATTGCCAAAATTGCTTTTGCTTTATTGATTACTTTAAGAAAACCACGTTTAATATTTTTGAGACAATTTATTAATTAACTTTGTATTTTTACTTTTGTTTTAGATAACACTGCAGTGAAATTAATGTGGTGTCTGCATTGGGGGGTGTGAGGAAGTTCACTATTAAGAATTCGCATGAGGCCTTCATTTTATAGCTGCCAGTGTTCAGAAAATGGACCACCACATTTTTGAGCTGTATAAAAAATAGTATTTCTCGACAGTTAGATTTGATATTCGTTATTAACCCTTGTAATTGTGTTGTTGAACTATGTCCAATTCCCATGACGAAAGTTGATAGCTACCATCCCCCACTTTCTGTTTTGATTTCCCATGCTCACATAACTGATTATGATTTTGATAGTGGCTCTCTTGAATTTGACTTCAAGAAAACGAACATCCCTTTACTCAATGAACTAATTACAAACATTGACTTTGACTTTGAAGCCAATCCGATTGTGTTTCTCTTCAAAATGACATAAATATGTTTTCTGAATGGTGCTCATATAACAATCTTTTTCTAAATGTTTCAAAGTGCCAATCAATGTCCTTCTTTAGAAGAAGAAACCCAATATGTTACAATTACAGCATAAATCAAGCCATTCTAAGTAAGGTAGAAACAACATGCGACCTGGGCGTTCACTTCTCGCAAAAACTAGACTTTTCACTCCACATTGAGAAAATTGTCAGTAAAGCAAACTCAATGCTTGGATTTATTAAGCGTTGGAGTAAGGAATTTTCTTGCAGTCTTGTAACATCTTCGTTTTCAACACCTTTGTTCGTCCCCAATTAGAATATGCTAGTTCTGTATGGTCTCCACTTTACTCAATACACATTGATCGAATCGAATTTGTCCAACGTAAATATGTACGCTTCGCATTAAGTCATCTTAATTGGCGTGACCCAAATCATCTTCCTCCATACAGCAATCGCCTTCTTCTTTTAAACATGAATTCTCTTGAAAAACGCCGGAAAGTCAGCAATGTTATGTTTTTACACCAGCTCTTGGTTGGTTCCATAGATTAACCGGTTCTTCTAGAACAAATTCTTTTTAAAGCTAGAAGCCACAGTTGTCGGAACTCTGAAATTTTTCATAATACTAGACTTACATCGTACCAATTATGGTCTCAATGAGCCTTTGACACGTATGAAACATGAGGCTAATGTAAACCATGATGTTTTCGATTTAAGTAACTCAAAGCTTACACTTAAGCACAGGTTGTATGGGCGGTCTCATTAAGTATTCGAAACTACTCGTAACATTATTGTTTTTATAGCAAGTAGTATTTGACTTGTAGTTATTTTTGTAGCTACAGATAGTATAATTTTAAGTTTAGTCAAAACAAAAGAGCTTTGAGTTTTTTAGGTTATGAGACATTGTAGTCAGTGCCGCCGCTGGTTGTTGGTGCGCCCTTGTGCAAGAACCTTAGATTGCCGCCCATATCTGGGTTGCCGGGGGTATATACGTTGAATAAGTGGAAGTTTCATTTATTCTCCATTTCGCAGTTGAAAAATTTAAGCAAACGTGCATTGTTGTTGTCGCGTTCCAATCTTCATCAAATTCTTATAAAACGAACGTAGTCAGACTAGGATTTGGGGGGTCTCTCCTGTAAATAAGTTTGAGAGTTTCTGTTATAGCATATACAATATTTGCATCCTCTTAAGATTATTTACTCTTTTTACTTGAGACTTATAGGTACTACGTATAAGCAAGTTCTGCATTCGTAAAAAAAATCGAACTCGAGATTTTGATCAAAGTTGACATTACGATGATAGCGAAGACGAAAAAAAGTGGGTCTCGAAATTTTGTCCCCACACGTTTTTTTCTTTTTTTTTTTTCAAAATTTTCAAAAAAAAATTAGTTTGGATTTGGTAGATTTTTTAAAAACTTGATAAATAAAAGTTTCTTAATATAAAGAGAAAAAATGTATTACCTACCTAATAATAACGATACCTACTCTACAAATGTTAAAAAATGGTTTTCGAAAATCGTACTTTTCTCGAAAACGTCTCCGAGAATCTTGATAATTTTTTTTCTTATGATAAATTTTTACGTTCTATAATAATTAAACAAAACAAATTGAAATCAATATATTACTGACTGTATCGACCATAGATTTTTTAATTTCTCGGATTTTAATAGATTATTTTTTTAGATTAGATTTTTGCATAAACTAATATTTGCTTGCATCACATGGCATTGTAATCTTAGCTCCAGCTACTACTAAGATTTGTTTCAGTCATTTAATTGATGAACTTTATGTTTATGAACAGTTTTTTTCTAATCGCATTAATTTTTTAAGTCTTTTACATAAGAGCAAGTTCGTATGACTCAGTCGTGCATTTTATTTTAAGAGGAAACACAAAATTTGGCGATTGCGAATAATTTTCTTCAACAAAACCATTTTCAAATAAAATGCAAAGATTCGAGTTCCTAGCGGTGCCGTGAAATAAGGCCAAGTGAAATAAGGCCAACTTTTAAAAATTGGCCTTATTGCACTTTGATAAAGTTAGCCTTATTTCACTTGGCCTTATTTCACGGCACCGTTCCTAGCACAGGTTTTAATTTATGTATGTCAAATCAATCCTTTGGTAAAAATCAATAGTTTATAGCTTGACAGAAAGAAGACAAAGTAGTTTTTGATACTTTTAAACGTTTTTGTTTTCACCTCTCTTTTTAAGACACTTAGGGCCATTAGCTGAAACGAAACTTAAATATTTATATTCAACCTAAGCGTTTATGTTTTACTACATACTCGTACATAAGAGTTTATGTGGAACATACGTCAGTGTTTATGTTCTGTATCAGCAAATGGGCCGTTATCATTTACTTCCGAATCTGGAAGTATTATATATAATTCCTTGACATCTTAGGTATCCTTTGATGGAATGTGACATTTTGTGATTTGTGTGCGAACTATATTTTGATATAAATAGAGTCTGAACTCTGAATGTCATTTGAAAGCTCAAATTCGAACGATCAATGAAACGTTAAATTTCTGGGTTATACTGATTTTGTTCAATCCATTGACATTTAAGTTATTTATCAATTCAATTCTAAAATTAATTAAAAACTCGTAAATCCTTATTTAAAAACAAACATAAATATTTAGAGACACAAAACTTTTTTTCCTTTTACCTAAGACCCTGTCGCTGTTTTTTTTTTCTGTTGTAAAGGTGGTTTGTTTATATTTGTTTACAATGTTTTAAATCATTTTCTATTAATTTCGTTCTAAAGTTACCAACTTAGATTTAAGATATTTAGCTATATCATTGCAATCAGAATATTGATACCCATTCATACAAAAATACGAGTAAATAGTAAAATTAATGTTTTCAAGACACTGTTTTCGTTTTATTTTATGGGAAATACATGGACTGTAAATAAAAAAAAATCAGTATACTTTTCGAGTTTATAGGTCTGAGATGTAGGTTGCGTGAAAAGCTATTTCCCAAGTGTCAATCTATGGCGACATGGCGTTAAGCAGTTTAGACTACGACTGCAATCGAAGAGGTTATTTGTTGTGAGGTGCGACAGTCAGAAACAAAATATAAATAAAGATTAGTAGTAGATTGTGTGTTGGTACTACGTAGTGAACGGTCAAATGTAAACAGGTTCTAATAACTTAAGGAAAAATTTGGAGCATGCTATATACAGGGTGATTGGCATAAGGTGTGACAAAAAGCTAGGGCGTGTAGGTTGGACTTAGACAAGAAAAAAATCGTATGGGAGGGGGGGGTCTATTTCCCCCCGTTTAGGCGGGAGGGGCAATTTAAGAAAAAAATCACTTAAAACAGAAAAAAAATTATTAAAAAATAACGGTGATACCTACAGGGTAATGCTATAGCATTTTGAAAAGCCAGAAATACATTCTTTAATTTTGTTTTTAAATAAAGTTGTTCGAGTGAATACTTTTTAAAAAATTAATTTTCAAAATCAAAATTTTGAAAAAAAAAATGAAATTTTTTTTTTTAAACAATTTTTTTTTCAAAATTTTACGTAATTAAGTATTATTTTTTTATTCAATATTCAATGCTCTTATTAATTTTTGATCAAACACAAAAAACCGGATGTCAAAATGTTTTGTAGTTTTTGAGAAAATCAAAAATAACAAAAACTACTTTTGTTCTAAGAAAAGCCTTTTATTTTAGTTTTTACGTTTTTGGATTCTTATGTAGGTGAATTTACGATTGAAAGGATTAACTTTCTTTTTACTATTCTTTTAATTATTATCGTCTTATAAGCATACAATAATGTGACAAAGTACTGGATTAACCATATTTCACACATTTTTTCATTGAGAACACCTGCGTGAGAGCATTGGTTTAAAATTGACCTGCCACTTTTTTATTATGGTGGGGTCGGCTTGGCTTAGGTGCATTTACGAAAGAAAGGATTAACTTTAAATAAACAGTAATTATGTATTTTATCTAAATATGCATGTATTTATTATTTAAATTGATTTCAAGATTCAGGAACATTTTTGTTCTTATTTCGCAATTGCATTTTTCTGTCACTAGTTAGGGCGTGTAACGCTGCATTATTTAAAAAACATTCGCAGATCAATATTAATCCAATGCTCTCACGCAGGTGTTCTCAATGAAAAAATGTGTTATTGTATGCTTATAAGACTGATAATAAAAAATTTTTACAAAAAAAGTTAATCCTTTCTTTCGTAAATGCACCTAAGCCAAGCCGACCCCACCATAATAAAAAAGTGGCAGGTCAATTTTAAACCAATGCTCTCACGCAGGTGTTCTCAATGAAAAAATGTGTGAAATATGGTTAATCCAGTACTTTGTCACATTATTGTATGCTTATAAGACGATAATTAAAAGAATAGTAAAAAGAAAGTTAATCCTTTCAATCGTAAATTCACCTACATAAGAATCCAAAAACGTAAAAACTAAAATAAAAGGCTTTTCTTAGAACAAAAGTAGTTTTTGTTATTTTTGATTTTCTCAAAAACTACAAAACATTTTGACATCCGGTTTTTTGTGTTTGATCAAAAATTAATAAGAGCATTGAATATTGAATAAAAAAATAATACTTAATTACGTAAAATTTTGAAAAAAAAATTGTTTAAAAAAAAAAATTTCATTTTTTTTTTCAAAATTTTGATTTTGAAAATTAATTTTTTAAAAAGTATTCACTCGAACAACTTTATTTAAAAACAAAATTAAAGAATGTATTTCTGGCTTTTCAAAATGCTATAGCATTACCCTGTAGGTATCACCGTTATTTTTTAATAATTTTTTTTCTGTTTTAAGTGATTTTTTTCTTAAATTGCCCCTCCCGCCTAAACGGGGGGAAATAGACCCCCCCCTCCCATACGATTTTTTTCTTGTCTAAGTCCAACCTACACGCCCTAGCTTTTTGTCACACCTTATGCCAATCACCCTGTATGTTGAGTTAGATCGATCTCTTAATTTTCCGCCCCTAGACGTTGGCGCCCTTGTGCGCCGCACATTTTGCACATATGGTAGCGGCGGCCCTGTGTAGTATACTTTTCAATCAGCGACCACTTTTCTTCATTTAGGTAACATATTAGTTCTTCCTCAATTAGACAGCTCTTTCTAAAGAAGAATCTCCTTAGCTCCTAAAAATTGGATATGAAGTGTGTTCTTCCGTCCTCATATTACATAAGAACCCGGGTAGAAAATTATCTAGGAAACACTATCGAATAGCGTGGCCCTAGGTAGATTGGCCATTATATAGTAAATCCTATGCTGGGCCTAGACAGATGCAAGCCTGGCGGATCTTGACTAATTTATGCTTTTCCTGGCTTTATATTGAACCTGGCTAGAACTGCCTATTTATTGGCTTTTCCAGGAGTATCTTAGACTGGGCCTAGATATTTTTAAATTGATTTAGTCTAGATATGAAACTTTTTCTTGGCGATATCTTGGCTATAGATAGTATCGCCTCTTTATTGGCATTGTAAACAAATAAACTACATGGGACCTGGATAGTTTTTACTTGGTGTAGCCTGGATAAGGAATTGTATCTGGGCGTTATATTGGCCTTAGCTAGTGTCCCCTCTTTATAGGCGTTCTCAGATTTTACTTATACTGGGCGTAGGTAGTTTTTACTTGATGTATCCTAGATATGAAACTTTTCCTTGGCGATATATTGGCCGTAGATAGTATCGCCTCTTTATTGGCATTCTCAGATGTTACTTATACTGGGGCTATATAGTTTTTACTTGATGTATCCTAGATGTGCCTATACATATGTCTCTATAAAAGGCTATCCATTATCCTTCTAAAAACATAACATTTTTGTTTTGGTCCTAAATCGGTATTTTTTAGATTCTTTAATACGTATTTAAGTCTTCTTAAACAGTATAATTAAAAGAGTTATTTGAGTAGCACTTTGAGACACGATATTTTATATATCACAGTGGCGCAATAGGTAGCGCACAAGCACGGCAAGCGAGAGGACTCGGGTTCGAATCTCAGTGGAGGTAAATTAAAAAAAAAAAAAATTCTTTCATTCCAGCAAAAAATCACATAAAGAGTCGAATATAGGGAGGCAAAGAAAAAATGAAAATAATCAACATAAATAAAAAATAAATTTTTTTTTTTTATTGTTTCTAATATTTTTTTTAAGAATTGCCATAGCTCTTGTGCTACTTGTGAAGTCCCATCTAAGGCCCATATAGGAACATCTAGCAAGGCCCATTATATACAGAGCATTAACAAATTAACGAGGGACAAGCTAGATACTGCTCGGTAGGGCCATGACTGAAACTAAGAAAAACTAGCTGGGGCCTTGGCATTATCGAGTCGAAAATTCTACCCGGGAAGCAAATTCTAACTATAGGTCGTTTCTATGTGGCATACAAATAAGTATAAGCAGCTCACCTCTATTTTTAAAATAGGTTTGAATGATTCTCCTTGAAAAGTCTCGTTTAAAGTAATTATGATCGTTAAGATTGTAATTAAGTTTTGAAAAAAAATTCCTTTCCGTAGAAGATCTCGCATTTTCAATAAATGTATACCGAGCGATGGACTGAAGAATAATCTCGAATAGTGCTTTCCTCGCTTGGGCAGGTTAAGAACCACCCAATTGTCGGCAAGATCGATCCAATCCTTGTAATGGGTGATTTTTTGCTATTTTCTTTTTGGCAACACTGGTTTTGACAGCTCACGCACGTTTTGTGTTTTGTGTCACTGTCAAACATCTTCAGTTTGGTCTATAATTTAACCATGAATCATCTTACAAAGAAAGAACGCTTGCAAATTGTTGAATTTTATTATCAAAATGCGTGCCCTGTTAAGAAAGTTCATCGCTCGCTTCTTCCATTTTATGGTCAGTTTAATCGACCTACTGAGGCGGCTATTCGGGCTATTGTTAATAAATTTCGCAACAAACTTACATTGTTGCACATTAAACCAGCAACACGCTTACGTAGAGTGCGAACTGAGGAAAATATATATATATTTCTTGCATTTTTCTGAATTTTATGTGTTTTTTTTTAATTTCCGATAGCTCTTAAAAAATCACTCGTTAGAATACGGTTTTTGAGCGTAAAGCACTTTCGCAACGTAATATTTGGCATTCGGTTTTCGTCCATCTTGATCACTTGTACCAAATAGTCTGCACTCAATTTAAGCGAGGAAAAGAAGAGGTGATAACCCTGCTTCCAAATGTTGAAACTTGAAACATTTTTCTAAGGAAGAAATGCAGCAAATTTCCGAACACTTCTAGATTTGTGCTTCATACAATAGAACTGGTTTTGCAGTAGCGTTTAAAACCTCGTAATTGGCATTTTTGTTGAAATCTACTCGTATTAATAAATATTTTTTTTCTACTTCGAACAAATAGCGCTGCTAGAAACGTCAGCCTTGATTTTGATGTTTTTTTTTTTTCATATTCAGATTTAAGGTGGTAAATATTAATAACATCGTTCCTTTCAATAAGCCAAACAAGATTTTTGGATACTATTTTTTTCTAAAATATGAAATCGGTCTGTAACCTTAAGTGTCAGTAGTTGATTGCTTGTTTGGCCTTAGAATCGGGATCTTCATTGCATTTTGCCATCCCTGGGGCACTATACCTTGATCGAAAATATTCTTAAATAAACAAAATACTTTTTTTTTTTTCTTGAAATGCAGCATTTTTGATCATCGGATATGATATACGGTGGAAGACAGAATTTTTCCCTTTGATTGAGCCTAAACTGCTTTCTAGTTGAAGAAAGTAAAAATCAAATTCCAGTATTTTGCGGATGGAGATTGTTTACAAGTAGTGATGATCTGGTTCAACGCTACTTCTTCGTCTCACAGAATTGGGCACACGAATTTGATTCACTGGATTAGATGAATCAGCAATTAGCAAAATGCTCGGAAATTTGGTTTGAATATTAGGGGCAGTGCTTGTCAAGCACTGTTAAATATTTGCGGATATGTAGAAGTGAGATCTACATGTGTAAGTGAGTTGTGGGTAGGGCAGTGCGAAGCAGGGATAGAAAATGAAATTTTCCAATTGTACTGAAATCTGGAATAAAATTGTACTGAAATGATGTCTATTGTATCAAAAACGAATTTTGTATGAAAAAAAAAATAATTCAACAATTTAAAAGTTTTCCAAAGTATTTTATTTAAAAAAAATCAAAGCAGAAATAATCAGTTTGTCTTCTTATACAAAAATATAAATAAATATAAATAGCGCCACAGAAAAAATACTATCTTCATTTTAAAAGTATAAACATAACTATTGTATTGTCTTTAGTATTAAGTATTTTCTTTATTGATGAATGCTTACACATTAAGACATATATAGTATCTTACTATCTAGTGATAAGCTTTAATATGAAACAAAGTTTAGAAAATTATCAAAGGGCACGGTCAGCCAAGTTCTGGCACTACACCCTTTTTACAGGAACAAACTCAGGCGATTTTTGACCCCTCCTTATCTTCAGAACCAATGAAGTCAGAAACTTAAAACTCCGAATATTTGCTAAGGTAGTTAGGCACAGGCGCCTCACCAAATTTCAATTTTCTAGCATAAGCAGTTTCTGAGATATAAGGCCTCAAAAATCACAAAAACCGTAACTGACTGACTGACTGACAGATCATCAAAATTATGGAGCACTTCCCGACATCGTAGAATCTTGTAATTTTGCACAACGGTAGGTCTTGTCATGCAAGCAGAGGAAAAAATCGAAAATTTTAAATTTTCCATTCAGGGGGCGTGGTATCCGCCCACTTTCTCCGAATATTGGAGCACTTCCCGACATCGTATTATGGAGCACTTCCGACTGCTATAAAACGATGAAATTTGGTGAACCGGTAGGGCTAATATTGCATATAAAGAACCAAAAATAAACACCAAGGTTTTCCTTTCAAGGGGCGTGGTATCCGCCCACTTCCTCAGAACTGATGTAAATTATATATAACAAACTTCCGACTGCAGTAGCACAATGAAATTTGGTAGAGGGGTAGGGCTTAAGTTGCATATAAAGGAACAAAAATAAAAATTGACGTTTTCTATTCAGGGGCCGTGGTATCCACCCACTTTCACCGAATTGGTGTTGGTTGAATGGAGCACTTCCGACTGCTGTAGAATGATGAAGTTTGGTGGAAGGGTATCGCTTAATGTACATTCAAAGCGAAAAATAGAAAATCTAAGATTTTTCATTCGAAGTGTCTTTTTATTGTCATTTTGAAACTATACATGCATTTTGAAATTTCATAACTTTTCTTAGAACTAGAGTGCTCAATTTGGTACTCTATGTTATGTTAACATGAATGAAAAAAGAAAACATTAATTTGCATACCTGAAAAAATTATGAGTTTACATAAAAAAAAACTCTTAACTGTGATGTGAACTACAATAAAACCACTAATTAGGCTGTTAATTGGTGGTCTACCTTCATTTAAAAAAAGGAGTTAAAATTGCAATAAAAACATCATCGCATCCTCAACGATTATTGCTTTTGTATGGTTTTGAGCGGATGAAGGTACTAGTATTTAACATTAAAGTAGGTATGTTAGTGTTAGGTATCTTGCCAGGACAAGAAGAAACAATTGAAGCGCAAATCAAAACAACCAATAACAAAAAGAAAATATACCAACAAAAAATAAGAAGCTATAAACTAAGTTGATTTTATAAGGTAAAGTCCACCCTTCTATTTTTCCGTATCTTTCGAGATTTTTACATGGCAAAACAATAAAATCTTTGCAAAAAGGAGTGATATCAGACCAAAAACATAAATGTTAAAAAAAAGAGCAAAGTTCTTCTATACAAAAACCTTTGTGTAATAAGTCAGCCGTGAAAAGTACTGAGATCTAAAAGTGCGCCAAGTTCTTACTTCATGAAGGTTTAATACCGAATATTTAAAGTAGAATAATATTGAAAAAGCTACAATGTAATAGAGAAATTTTATTATTTAATGATTACTGACTAAAATTTGATGGGCTTACTTGGCAAGTTTTTTTTATGCCCAATTCGAAAGGTTTTAAAAACTTGACCAGTGAACCCATCAAATTTTATTCAGTAATCATTAAATAATAAAATTTCTCTATTACATTGTAGCTGTTTCAATATTATTCTATACTTTAAATATTCGGTATTAAACCTTCATGAAGTAAGAACTTGGCGCACTTTTAGATCTCAGTACTTTTCACGGCTGACTTATTACACAAAGGTTTTTGTATAGAAGAACTTAGCTCTTTTTTTTAACATTTATGTTTTTGGTCTGATTATTATTAATTACATAATGATTAGTATAAAAGAAAGAGTTATATTACCCAGAATGTGATTGAAAGTAGATGTTTAGCTTTTTACGAAAGTTTTCAATGCCCTACACCCTCGTAACATGTCGTGGTAAGTTGTTCCACAAGCGGATTGCATTGATGAAGAACTGAGGTCCGGAAGTCAAGTAGGAAAAACGAGGATGAATGAGCTGTTCCGATCTATAAGAAGAAGTCATACGTAAGCTGTCAAAGAGATAACAAGGTTGGTGTGTTTGAATCACATTACATAGTAAAATTAAGGTCCTGTAGCGCAACAAATTGTCAAAGGAGAAATTATAAAATCTTCTCGAAAAATTTGAAATGTGGTCGAAGTCATAGATATAACGAACAATGTTATCGTAGGCCACATTAATTTTTCGTCTACTGGCTGCATCACTTTTGCAGAATAGTTCACATCCGTAGGTAAGAACAGGACGAACAAGTGTTTTTGCCAGCATCAGTCGCGTTTTTATGGTGTGAAATATTGTGTGGGTCTTTAACAACTGCCGCATTGATGTGAGTATCCCAACTTAGTGTATTATTAAAAATGATGCTAAGGTTTTTTGTAGTTTGAACATATTCAATGGTAGAATTATTTAAAATTATGCTGAGAAAATACGAAGGATCTAGAGGCTCCCTACTGATAACTAAACATTTCGACTTCTGTGGATTTAAAAACAACCTATTTCTTAAAGACCAAGAGAAAACATAAAGCAGATCCAGGTTTATAGAGTTAGCGCAATCTTCGATGAGAATAAGGGGACAACTTTTAAATAATTGGACATCGTCTGCATACATTTGAACCGATGAAGTTAATACTTGTTTTGGAAGCTCATTTATGTAAAGGAAGAAGAGAAGAGGTCCAAGTATTGAGCCCTGTGGGACCCCGCGAGTCGTAGTAAGAAAGGCAGATAAGTTATTCGCGACAGAGACAGCTTGTTTTCTATCGCAGAGATACGGTTGCAACAAGCTCACTGAAGAAGGAGAAAACTGGTATAAGAGCTTATTGCATAGATTAATTTGATCTATCGTGTCAAATAGGTACCTTAGAAAAATCGAGAAGCACAAAAAAGTGACACGGTCTTCATCAAGGGCCTGTCTGATATCTTCTACGACATTAATAAGAGTTGTGACTAGTGACGCAGCTATGCTTAGATCAAAAACCAGATTGGATCGGTGAAAGAATATTTTGGGATCTAAGATGAACATTAATCTGCTTCTGCATAATTTTTTCGAACACTTTAGAAAAGAAAGAGAGAACTAAAATTGACCTGTATTCATTACTATTGGGACTTTTGGGTAAAAGGATTACCTTAGCCTACTTCCACTGGCTAGGAAAAATACTTGTCATTATGTTAAATGTATGTGTTGAAGGGTAGGATAACTGGAAGAAATGCTTTAACAAATACAGAATGAATTCCATCTATCCCAACAGCATTTGATGCAATAGAAATAATACTCTCGGCTACATCAGTACTTTCAACTCGTGAAAACTGGAAAAGTCGTTGCTGCAAATCTAAAGATTCAATGTCTTAGTTATGTACATCGGTATCGTTTGAAGAGACATCAGACAGAGACGAAAACGGCAGTGTAGTAAAGTTATGGTTGTGTAGATTTATATCAACATCATCATGAACTCGGTTTTGCTTACCAACTCCTAATTCTCGCAAGTTCTTCCACAGTTTTCGCCCACTCATAGACAAACTTAAGCAATTGCTATACACACGAGTTTTAGCTACCCGGATTTTGCATACAACTTTGTTCCGCAGATCGCGATACATGTAGTGAAGCGTGTCTAACTTGAAGCGTTTCCATCGAATATAGGCTAGATTGCGCTGTTTTAGAAGCTGTCGAATTTCATCGACATGTATTGTATTGTAATGACGAAACTAAATCTTTAAATTGTCCATTTTTGCGGCACTAGCTTATACAAAAAAATTGAAATATAAAACTAAAACTCACAAATTAAATATTTTAAAAATGCACAGACGAAAAACCGCAATCAGAAATCACATCCACAAGTTTACAGTTTTTGTTCAGTAAACAAAACGATGCGATGTCTGAAAAAAAGCTGATCGATAAAGAGACAGAAACGAAAGACGCGATCAAGAAGTGAAAACTGTAATTAAGAGTTATAAGGGCTCACAGCTCAGAGTTATTGTTCTGGTATGAAAATGATTGCATACAGGCCAGGATGATGTATTCAACTTTTAATTTTCTTTTGTTTTTTTGTTAAAATTGAAATTTTGAAATTGTACTGAATTGAGACAAATTGTACTTTTGTACTCTTACAAACTCAATTGTATCAAATTCGGTACAATTGAACCGAATTTTCCATCCCTGGTGCGTAGGGCTTCCATCGTTTAAAAGAGATACGTTTTATTTTATTTCTAGAATCTTTCCTCTTGTATTTGAAACAGGTGAGCCCCAGAGAGGATGCAAAGCATAGACGTGTCTAGTGATAACTAAAGGGGAATTTGCAGACTTTAAAATATCTTCTTAGGTGAAAGAGGATACATATACATTTTGAAAAGGATACATATAGAGGCAGGGCCGGATTAACCCTCAACGGGGCCCTAGGCAACCATCAATTTGGGGGCCCTTTTTTCACGTCCGTTCCCTTCTTTTTTCGATTAAAAAATACAAACTTATATCTTTCATAAAAAATTTATTGTAACAATGTAATATATCAATAAAATTACTATCTACATTTTAAACATGTCGTTTTCTATATTGTTTTCGGCAAATTCATCAATTAACCTTTTCATGCACTCAACAAAAACAAACACTGCTAGCAATAGCAAAGCAACTTTTAACTTTCAACATCAACTCATTCTCGTTTTCAATCTCATTCATACAGGATTTGAGAGCGAAATGTATATAGTATGCTCAGATGCTCACTGAAAAATAAAAAAGTTCACAACTCACATTGTTGTAGCCTTGTAGCACCCATAACCCATAACGACGTTCATGTGGTTTGAGAACGAAATGTATCCACTGAAAGTGTACACACACACAAAAAAGTATAGCTCGTCCCAACTAACATTTCAGTTTCTATTAGCTTAGAAATATGGACATGCTGGAAGTTTCAATTTATATAGTGCTTCTAAAGAGCCTTCTTCAAAAAAAATTTTCTTATAGAAGTCACGGTTTCAATATCATCTTCTTTTAAACCTTTTGCAAGTAAGACACAAAGTTTTTCAGAGACTAGAACCAATTTTTCGGATATGGTTTTATAAATGAAAATAGAGAAGCTGAAACTTGTATAAATATTGCAATGTGATATGATATAGAAGTATACATCAGTGAGATTTCAAAAGGTTTCTATAACAATTTCCTAAGAGCTATATAGAATACGTCTCTTAAGCCTAGCAGACTTTAACAAAAAGTCTTTAAAGAAAATGTCAATGTTCAAACTTCTAAGAACTCTGCAAATGAATCTTAACAGAAACTAATACATTTAATCTTAATTAAAGTTAGGAATATTAAATTGCATGCATCAACTAAATATTTGTACACATTTATTGTAATCCATCTTGTACTTTTTAGATATTATTCAGGCAAGTATAAGGCTAGCCGCGCACTAGCAAGTTTTAGTTGCGAAACTGCTTGGTTCGAGCAACTAAAAAGTTTGTGTTTTGACACAAACTAAACGATTGCCTAAAATAAGTTCGCCATTTTATTGAACATATAATTATCTGCAAATTCACGGACATTCAACCAAACAGTTCATCTGTTTTCTATAAGTAACCAAACAGTTTCGCAACTAAAAATTGCTACTGTGTAAAAACTGGCAACTGTGATCGAAATCAAATAGTTTAATCACCAGTTGAAAGAGAACAGCGCACTGGCAACTCTTTACTCACGCTCGCACTCTTTTCTCTCTTGCACTTATAAAAAACAGCTCAACAGTTGCGAGGCAATCGTTTAGTTTGTGTCAAAACACAAACTTTTTAGTTTCGAGAATCGAGTTGCTCTAAGTGCGCGGTGTCCCATATAAGCCCATATGTTTCATTTCAGCAACCAAACAGTTGCGAAACTAAAAATTGAATGTGTGCGCCTAGCCTAAGAGTATAAATCGAGTATCGAGATCCCTATGATATATAGCATAGACAATTAGTTTGATTGTTTGCCTTGTGAACCTTAAGGCTAGGCGCGCACATTCAATTTTTAGTTGCACAACTGTTTGGTTGCTTATAGAAAACAAATGTCCGCGCAGGTGCATATAATTATATGTTACACAAAATAGCGAACTCATTTTAGGCAATCGTTTGTTTTATGTCAAAACACAAACTTTTTAGTTGCTCCAACCAAGCAGTTGCGAAACTAAAAATTGAATGTGCGCGCCTAGCCTAAGAGTCTAACGAAGATGAAGTTGAAGTGACGAATAACCAAAATTTAAGAAAAAATGCCTTCGAAAGCAGGCAGCTGAATTTCAGATCAACCATTCGGCTCTTGAAAGTTGAATTGCAATTATAAACGAGCGTTTCGAAACAGGTGCGAAGTTATAACCTGAATATCCTAGAACTTTGTTGTTTTCAAACATATAATGTAGCTGCATTTATATGATTATCTTCATTTTGATCTTCTGTGCCCATATATTAAATATAAATGTGAATTTCTTTGGAAGAGGCATATATTTAAATCCAGCATGATATCTCTATATATCCCTCAAAGTGGAGATGCATAAAACTATAGATGGGTGAACTGACCAAAATATTTGATGGTTTTATTACAAATAATATAAATAAATATTACATGAAAATAATTCACGATATTGAAGAAAGGCATAATGTATACTTAACATAACAAATGTCAAACTAAACGAAATACAAATGTAAGAGATTTCATATTAAAATGTGCTGCAGTATTACTAATCATGTAAATTTAATTAAAAATAATCCTGACCACCCTGTGCTATTAACTAAACATGTACGCATAAAAATGTTATCATCTCATTTTACTTATTTAGTACTTTCTTACATTGCTGTTCTATCGAACGACATGAAGAACAGTTTTTCTTATGTAATCTTTTAATGTATTAACTGTAAGATAAGATCTGATGATTGATGTAAAGAATTACTTGTAATAAAGCTTTCGTGAAAAACAGACGTGTTTTATTTTATTATGTGTATATTATGAGTTGCATGTTTAAAGTTAAAAGTACATTATAATTAATCAGAAGTTGGATTAGAGTACCTGTAACGTATTTTTTTGCATGGTTAAAGATTAAATTTCGGTTTAGTTTTTTTATATTAAATTTGAAACTAAATAATTCTATGATGAATTCACACATTCGTGCTGCTAATTTTGTGCAAAGCGCGACTGTACCGAAATTGAAAGATAAATTGGCCGAGTTGGGTTTGGCCACTAGTGGATTAAAAGCCACTTTGAAGATGCGCCTAGAGGAAGGAATAGCTCTTCTCGATGATGGTCGATTGGAAGAGTTATTCTCGAGAGATGTTCTGGGTGATATAGACGATGATGAAAATAATGCAGATTTGGAAGAGGAGGAAAGTGTTATTTCCCAGAGGCTAGAAAATTTGCGTGAAATGGTAAGAAAAAAAGAAGAGATTATTTCACTGCAAAAGAGGCTAGACGAGTTAAATAATCCAGCGAAAGAGGTTCAATCGTCGTACACATTTCGTGATGTTGAAGATTCAATGTCAATGTTTTCTGGAGACGATAACTATCGAATTAAGAAATGGATAAGTAGTTTTGAAGATGCAAAACTTCTTTATAAATTCAGTGAATCGGAGAGTTTTGTTTATGCCAAGAGATTGCTGCAAGGAACAGCAAAAATGTTTTTAAGATCAACGTCATGTCGTTCTTGGTCTGAGCTAAAAGAAGCTTTACTTGCCGAGTTCCATGAGCACGCGTCAGCTACAGATGTTCACAATATGTTGCGAGGTCGTAGAAAACACAAGGATGAAACTTTCCAGCAATACGTGCTCAATATGCAAGAAATTGCATCACTTGCCGACATCGAAGAGCAGGACGTTATAAACTATATCATCAAGGGAATTCCTGATTCAATATTCAATAAACAGATTTTATTGACCGCAAATAACATCGCTGAATTGAAAATAATGTTGAGAAAATATGAGAAAATGAAATGTGAGCTGCAACCTTCTACTTCAGTGTATCCTAAAATAGCTCCACATCCAAAAAATTTGTCAACTACGAGTAAAAGGGTCACTACCAAGTGTTTCAATTGCAACGAAGCTGGGCATATATCGCCAAATTGCCAAAAGCCCCGAAGAGAAAAAGGTTCCTGTTTTCGTTGTGGACAAAAAGGCCACATGGTTAAGGATTGTCCGCAATCATCTTCAGTTCTTGTGGTCCAGAATACTGAGCTACAAACGCAAAAGCAAATGTGTTCTTTCTCGGAAGATTTTAATGGTGTCTTCGAATATGGATTTCAACATGACGACTCTGGACCTACTTGTTTAACAATGCATGTTATGACAATGATTGACACTGGAAGCCCAATAAGCTTTGTGCAGCAGCGCTATATTCCACCTTTTATGATGACACCTGTACAATCTCTTATGCATGATTATGTAGGTATTAACAATTCAAAACTAGTTTTGTTGGGTAATGTATTTTGTAATGTTAAGATTAAAAATAATTACGTAAATTTATGTCTATTTGTCGTAAAAAATGAAACGATGCAAACTCCGATTGTGTTAGGACGAGACTTCTTACAAAAGAATAATATAAAACTTGTTTTAGATGATGAAAATATTGTTAAAAAGAATTATGTAAATGACGCTTGTGAAGGATTTATAAAGGAAATTTTAAGTATCGATACGTCGGACAACAATGAAGAATCGGTTTTCCTAAAAATTAACGAAAATCTAAATTACGATGAGAAAAAATTAGTTAGAAGTTTGTTTACGCGAAATATATCAAGAACACACAAATTTACAGATGATTTTGAAATGAAAATAGTGTTGACAAATCAGAACAGTATTTTTAATTGCTTGCCTCGCCGATTGCCTTACGCTCATAAGATAGAACTTCAAAAAATTCTGGACGATTTACTTAAGAACAATATAATTCGCGAAAGCAATTCACCTTTTGCTTCACCGATTGTTTTAGCAAAGAAAAAGACAGGCGAATTGCGCCTTTGTGTAGACTTTCGTCAGTTGAATAAAGTGACTATTAAGGATAACTTTCCAATACCTCTTATTGAAGATCAATTGGACAGGTTACGTGGAAAGAAGTATTTTTCACTTTTAGATTTAAAAAGTGGATTTCACCACGTTAAAATGGCTGAAGATTCCGTAAAATACACCTCTTTCACAACACCTTTAGGGCAGTTTGAATATTTACGCATGCCTTTTGGCCTCAAAAATGCGCCGTCTGTATTTCAGCGGTATATAAATAACTTATTCAAAGAACTAATAAGATCAGCAAAATTGCTTGTTTACATTGACGATTTGCTAATCGCAACAGAATCTAAGGAGGAACATTTTCAAATTTTAAATGAAGTTATGGATGTTGTTAGAGAACATAATTTACAATTGCGTTATGACAAGTGCCTTTTTATGTTTGAAAAGATTACCTATTTGGGGTATGAAGTTTCCGCTAGTGGCATAGGCCCAAACGTTAGTGGCTTGAAAGCCGTTGCTGATTTCCCTATACCTTCAAATGTTAAAAAATTACATTCGTTCTTAGGCTTAACTTCTTACTTTAGGAAGTTCATAAAGGACTTTTCGACGTTTGCCAAACCACTGTATGATCTCCTAAAAAAGGATACGAAATTTATTTTTAGTGAAACGGAGTTAAAAGTGTTTGAATCATTGAAGCAAAAATTATTGAACGCACCACTACTTAGCATTTACAACCCAAATGCTGAAACGGAATTGCACTGTGATGCAAATAGTTTAGGGTTTGGTGCAGTATTGATGCAGCGTCAAGAAGACAAACAATTCCATCCCGTTTTCTTTTTTCCAAAAAGAACCACTACTCAGGAATCAAAGTATCACTCGTATGAGCTAGAGACTCTGGCCATAATATCGGCTCTCAGAAGATTTAAAATATATCTCACTGGCATCAAATTTAAAATAATCACTGATTGCAAGTCGCTTACACTAACGCTTAATAAAAAAATATTAAATCCGCGAATATCACGTTGGGCTTTAGAACTCCAAGACTACGATTATGTCATTGAACATAGGGATGGCCAAAGAATGAGACATGTCGATGCCCTAAGCAGGTGTCATAATATTTTGATTGTCGAGCCAGATTCATTTGAGCATGCACTTGCTGCATCTCAACAAAGAGATCATGTAGTCAAAGATCTGGTAAAATTGCTGCAAGAGAGGGAGAGTTCTGCCTATGAACTTATCAATGGTTTGGTTTATCGCAAAGTTGATAAGAATGTTTACTTTTATGTTCCATCCCAGATGGAGAGAATTGTTATTCAAACACATCATGACGCATTGTGCCATGTTGGAGTTGAGAAGTGCTATAACTTTTTACGAAAAACATATTGGTTCCCTTGCATGAAAGCCAAAATAAAAAGTTATATAAAGAATTGCTTAAAATGTGTACATTTTTCTCCGACATACGGTAAGAAAGAAGCAATTTTGCACAGCATTCCAAAAGGTGACAAACCTTTTGACACAATCCACGTTGACCACTATGGTCCATTACCATCTTCTGTGCGGAATTGTAAGAAACATATATTCTTAGTTGTTGATGGATTCTCGAAGTACACTAGGCTATTTGCGGTTAAAACAACAAGTACCAAGGAAGTTGTTCAGTGTTTGGAAACATATTTTTCAACATACAGTCGACCAAACCGTTTAGTTTCGGATAGAGGAAGTTGTTTTACTTCCGAAGAATTTGCCTCATTTTGCGAAAAGTATTGTGTCCAACACATTAAGATCGCCACCAGTTCCCCACAGTCTAATGGTCAGGTGGAGCGCGTTAACCGATGCGTTACTCCCATGTTAGCTAAGGAGAGCGAGGCTGAATCTGGTGATTGGACTAAACATTTATTTAAAGTAGAGTTTGCCATCAACAACACAATTAATAAGAGTACTGGTTTTAGCCGTAGTGTTTTGCTTTTTGGTGTCGAGCAAAAGGGAATTGTGTGCGATAAAATCCGAGAGTACTTAGACCAAAATGTTATAACTAAAGAACCGCGAAATTTGGAATCAATCAGGCAACAAGCAAGTAAAAAAACAGTTCAAAGTCAAGAATTAAATAAAATATATTATGATAAACATCATAAGAAACCGCACGACTATAATGTTGGTGATTTTGTAATGATAAAAAATGTTGTAACTACCCCGGGTGTAAACAAGAAACTTCTAGCTAAATTTAAAGGTCCTTATGAAATCTTAAAAAAGTTAAAAAATGATCGTTACCTAATAAAGGACTTGGAAAACCTTCAGATTTCGCGCATTCCCTATGAAGGAGTTGCATGCCCCGAAAATATGAAACCTTATGTTGCAACTTAAACTAAAATTTCAAATTAGTTTTTACGTATCTATACTTAATTTCATTTTTAATTCCTATCGTATAATATCATATTTTGTTTTGTGACATTTTGTATTATTTATAATCATAATAAATATAATAGATTAAAATGTTCGGAAATGAAAATTTAAAAATTTCTCTACGTACTTTTTATATAAGAAAATATATAGAAATTGATGTATTTTGCTTGCAATATTAAATCGAGGACGATTTGTATTCAGGATGGTCGAGTTGTAAGAGATTTCATATTAAAATGTGCTGCAGTATTACTAATCATGTAAATTTAATTAAAAATAATCCTGACCACCCTGTGCTATTAACTAAACATGTACGCATAAAAATGTTATCATCTCATTTTACTTATTACTTTCTTACATTGCTGTTCTATCGAACGACATGAAGAACAGTTTTTCTTATGTAATCTTTTAATGTATTAACTGTAAGATAAGATCTGATGATTGATGTAAAGAATTACTTGTAATAAAGCTTTCGTGAAAAACAGACGTGTTTTATTTTATTATGTGTATATTATGAGTTGC
Source organism: Chrysotoxum bicinctum (assembly GCA_911387755.1). Taxonomy (NCBI): domain Eukaryota; kingdom Metazoa; phylum Arthropoda; class Insecta; order Diptera; family Syrphidae; genus Chrysotoxum; species Chrysotoxum bicinctum. The sequence goes on along the minus strand of OU426990.1, from coordinate 87,073,086 downwards.
ATGTTTAAAGTTAAAAGTATATTATACAAACATTTTACATATATGAATGAATGAATCGTTTCTAAGGACACAAATCAAAACAAAGAAAGAGTTAAGTAAAACATAAAACAAATCACTACGGTCAGCAATTTAAAGATATTTTTTGCGCCCATTAGGTATGAAGATTAGGGCTCAATACTGAAAATTAAATAAACATTTTGTAGGTAAACCCAACAAAGGAAACTTAAGCCATTTGCTTAGGTTTTGTTTTTCTTGTGTTAACGTGGCCTTGGCAAAATTGTATATCGCAGTCTTGTGTTAATTTTGAAGTTTGAGAAAGAAATAGGCTGATTAAGTTTTTGCATCTTCCAAATAATATTCAATGTGGCCCAGTGCGTAGAGAGAAGGACTATTACACAAGAGATACCGAGTTCGATCCCCAAATAAGGTATAATGTCATTCATGTTTTAAAATTATTCCAAATACATTAATTGATAACAATTCCAATGTGATACATAGTTTCAGGTTCAAAATTGATTAAATGTCGGAAAAACGTCTTCAAAGAAATATAAATTTACTTTTATTTTCGTATTTTTCAGGCTCGGTAAAAGTTCCAGTGTAAGCTTGTAATAGACATAAAAAGCCGTGCGTTTGTAATTTTTGCGAAGCTTTATTGAAGCCATCTGTCAAAACTTGAACTCCAGTTCAATTTCGAATAGGACTCTGTTAAACTTCTAATAGTTCTTGCACGAAGCTGGCACCTTTAAAAGATCTGTGCATGGTACTTCTAAGAAGATTGTCAGAATCACTTATAGAAGTACATAAAAGGTTTTGTGAGCTTGTGTAATATTCTCCTTTTCGTTCTTAAACAACCTTTACAAATGTATTAAAGAACTTCGAAAATATATTTAGTTAGACCGAATCGAAGCTGAAATGTTAGTTGGGGTATCGTACCAACCGGTTCATTCGAATTAACTGTGAACGGATCCAACCAAAATGGCGAACAGTACTCAAAGTTCTTACACTCTCACTCAGATATGAATATGGGAATAGTGTTGTATCTTTAACTTTGTTTTGTTCTCTTCGTGCTGGAAGAATATGAACAAAGTGGGAAATTTGTTTGGAATTTTCGCACTGAATAGTTTTCTTTTTAGTGGAGGTAAGAAAACGAATTTTCTTTACCCTGTAAATACAAACTTGGAAGTCGTTTTTGTTTATTAAAGTAATGCTTTTATAATTTGCGTGTAAAATTTAACTAGAAATTGGCATCAAGTAGTGAAAAAGTTGTTATTAAAAACCGTTGTGATTGTGTTATTGAAAAACTTATAAGCAAACCCTTTTACAAGTGGAATTCAGTAGACAAATCTGCAATTATATCTACTGAAAGACCTACTCCATTGCTGCCGGACTTGACGACAAAATTTTGCAATAAAAAAAGTGTTACTAGAATTTTATGTTTGTAAGAAAATTTTAGAAGTCTTTTTCGTTTTTCGGGGGCCTCCTAAAATCGGGGGCCCCAGGCAACTGCCTATTCTGCCTAATTGTTAATTCGGCCCTGTATAGAGGGATAAAACTGTTAACTTAATATCAAGACCAATTTCAATAGATATTGTTGAGATATTTGATGTTATTATTTGGATTTTACGTGGAATAGATTTATAGATCAGGAGCCCTACTCCTTGTAACTTACAGGACAAGTTTTTTGCTGTTGTATTTGCACTTGAATTGTGAAAGATAAGTGCTATTTTCTTTACTAAGTTACTAAGATATCCATTAAGGTAATACTGGTGAACCTTAAGGGTTCATATTGTAGTTGGATAGAACTTTTGTGTAGTAAATAGGAAATATACTGGGAAAAGTTAATGGGGTATGTGTTGTTCTGGTTAATTGTTTGACTCTGTCGCTCCGATGTTGGATAACTCAAACTCCTGGGCTACAATTTATAAGACGTGTATACGTTCCAAACTCGAGCATAAGTTAAATCTTGTATAGGTGCAGCCATTCATTCACTGGATAGAATCCAGAACAGAGCGTAGACACTGATGGGAAATAGAACTATCATGAAATCAATCCTATCTCTTGAGCCCCGTCGGAATGTTCCATGTTTTTATTGTTGAAACGCTTCTTTCAATAAGTTCACCCATGATATCTGATTCGCTAGGAATGCTCATCAGTACACCTTCAAGGCCAATATTGGACAGATATTTGTTTTCTAGTCACACAACACGATTATGGAATAATTTACCCGGCACTGTTTTTTCTTGCCATTTCAACTCAAAACCAATATTTCTATAAAAAGATCGCTCATTTTACAGGCCTTCATCCAAATTAGCTTCTTTGAGAAACTTAAGTATATTTAGTGGTTTCAGAGACTGTAGTTTGTTTTCTTCTATCTGGTGACAAATAAGAGATCCTTGTCTTTGATGGGTTAGTGCATCACATAAGCACCGGTGTTTCCTTATGAGTTATGAGTGTTTCCTTATGAATCCGCACGTATAGCACTGCTGACCAGACCAAGAATATTGAGGTGTCTTCTCAGTTTCCAGTGGCTATTTAAAAAACTCGTAAATATTTGATTATTCGAAGTTGTTCCTGCTTAAACCGATGCAGGATATAAGGCGTTCTTGGTTGTAGCCCCCAAGAAGCATTTTTGCCTGCCTAAGTTTTGGGAGCTCTTTGTATATTTTTCCGCTCATGGCCTTCTCTTATGTTTTGATTTTGTTTTTAATCACGATCTGGTCCCGTTACCGTTAGGGGTGCCGTTACTTCTTTTGTTCCCAAATAGTCTGCCTCTTCATTTTTTATTACCACTACGTGTACCTCAATTTTGGTTAACCTTCTTATTGATGAAATGATGATCTCAAAATTGAATTCAAGCAATACAAGCAATATCAAAACAGAACCAAACTTATACAAAAAAATACCCAACAACATGTTACCATGTCATTAATAATCTTATTTAGAAATAAAATAAACTTTTAATCAAAAGTAAACAAGAAATGAAATCGATTGCTTAATTAGTAGTTTGGTAAATTTATATGTGCTGAAGTGGATTTCTTAAAATGTGTCTTTTGCAGACTTTGCACAAGTGTTTTAAAAATGTACTCGTATATGCAAACTTCTAACTGCTTTGACATAAAAACACCTAACAGCAGTAGTCAAGTAGTTATTTTGTCAAGATGTTTCGCTTGGCAGTTATTATCTCGAGTTGTGTCTTTATATATGGCGTAAGTGCCCTTGCTCCGAAATACAACGATCGTGTTATAGGAGGAATTGATGCGGTTATTCAAGAATTTCCTTATCAATGTTCCCTTCAAAAACTTGAGAATCATGCCTGCGGGTGTAGCATTTACAACAAGAATGTTGTTTTAACAGCTGCTCATTGCCTCGTTGGAGCAACCCAGAGTGACATCAACCACATGCAAGTACGTGCTGGATCAACTTTCTGGAGCACAGGTGGCACTGTCAGAAAAGTCGAATCAATTCTCTTGCATCCTGCCTACGATACTGCTACCATGGCTAATGATGTGGCATTGATCAAATTATCTTCACCGTTTGTTTTCAGCAACACGATAAAGCCCGTAAAATTGGCAACTTCTTATCCCTCCGATAAAAGTATGGTCGATATAACTGGCTGGGGTTATAAGAAAGAGGAAGTACGAACCATGACGCCTAAGTTACAAAAAGCAGAGGTAAAATATGTTTCGAACAAAGAATGCTCCTCGATGTTGTACAAGTATTTGAAAGAAATCAAAGATGGTATGATTTGTGGTGATGGACAAGATAAGGACGCTTGCCAGGGCGACTCCGGTGGTCCTTTGAGTATTCCTGAAACTGGTGAGCAAATTGGAATAGTATCATGGGGATACGGATGCGCTCAAAACGGTTATCCAGGTATATATTCTGATGTCGTCTACTATGGAGAATGGATCAAGAAAAATGGTGATGCAATGTAATTTCAAATATCTGAACTTTCCGAAAACAATGTTTTAGATATTTTTTTTCAATGAAGAGTTAGTAAAATAATTCTGTATAAAATTGTTCCAAATACAAACGAATATAGAGAAAATACAAATCATTAAATATAAACTAAAAGTTTAATCATCGAGTTGTTTTACTTAATAGTATCGCTTAACTTTAACACAACTGAACTTTGCAATGTGTATATTAAAAGTAGATATCTATTGGAACCTGAAACATCTATTTTTAGGATAGGTGAACTGCCTCCTTCGAGGTAATGTCAAATCCTCCAAATTATTTTCTTATCTTGAAAAGGTCTGCTTATTAACCGTTCGGAATCGATATAAAATTGTAGGTCTCTCTTGTTCCTGCTAACCGGGTCGTTTGAGAGTTGTTAGTTGTAAGTCACTTTACACATTTGTAAGTATTATAATTATGGCATGAAAAATTCAATTTAATTTTAATCGTTTTAAACTAATTCCATAAATTCAAAATACATTGACTAACATGGGTCGCCTGTATCAAGAGAATTGATATCAGATCAAAAACATAAATGTTAAAAAAGAGCCAAGTTCTTCTATACAAAAACCTTTGTGTAACAAGTCAGCCGTGAAAAGTACTGAGATATAAAAGTACGCCAAGTTCTTACTTCATGAAGGTTTAATACCGAATATTTAAAGTAGAATAATATTGAAACAGCTACAAAATGTAATAGCTCTTCAAATCCAGAAATCTCACCATAACTTCAAAACTGCTGCTGTACAGAACCATGGTCCTGCCAGTACTCACATATCGATCCGAGACCTTTGTGCTTAGCAAAAGGCACTCCGACCTCTTAGCTGCGTTCGAGAGAAAAGTTTTAAGGAGAATTGTTGACCCCATATGTGAGGAAGGACGATTCCGGAGACGGTACAGTCATGAACTGTACGCAATCTTTTTGAAGCAGATATCGTGACAAAAATTAAGCTCGGTAGACTCCGGTGGGCAGGGCACCTAGCTCGCATGAGCGAAGAGGAATCTGCTCGGAAAGTTCTTTGTGGTACATTCTATGCTTGCGCTGGAGAAATGGCGTAGACCACGGGCCTGTTTCTCATATCATACACATCATACATTTGATGTTACAACATTTTCATACATCATACACATCATACAATTTTCTGTTTCTCAGATTTCACTGGAAGTGTTGTATGACATTTGTATTGTTGTATGATGTGTATGATTCTGACATTTCATTATCATTTGAGTGTTAGGTTAATATAAATCTCAACTTTGTTTTCTTGCGAAATAAAAATGTTAATTGTTAGATAAAAAAACTAAAGTTTTACTAATTTAAGAGTACTATGGGAAATAATTTATATTTAAAACTATGGAATTACTATACAATAATGTAAACCATATTCTTTGATTAATAATTGTAATTGATTATAATAGTTGATTACAAAAATAAAATTCTTGGAAGAATCAGAAAAATGCTTCTATTGTTCTACTTATTATTATTATTATTTATTAATCAGAGTATAAATGAACAAATTAATTTTAAAAACTAATAGCACTAGCTTCATATCTCAAGGCTAGGGGTTCTGTTTATTTTGAGTCTTCTAGGTGGATTTCACTTCAAACATAAAATTTTCTTGTAAAACTACGAGATAATTTGGATTTGTGAGTGTCAAGCCAGTGAACTTTCCACAAAAAAAAATTCTTGTTTTCAAAGAAATGACTGCAGCACTAGAATTTTGTATTCTTTGGACGACTATAGAAAAGAAAACAATGAAAATTAATTCAAAATTGTTATGATTTTATTAGTTAAAAAAATACTAACTTTTGTATGTTTCCTTTTTATGTTGTATATGCAGTTTACAAAAGAATTTTGTGTTGTATTAAATGTATGAAAATTTGTAGGTTAATTTGCTGTATGATATGTATGATAAATTTCTGAGAAACAGAATCATACAACATTCCAACATTTCCAGTGTAATCTTCGGTCATACATTGTTGTATGACAGCGGATCATACAACAAAACTGAGAAACAGAAATCACACAGCAGAACTGTCATAATCATACAATGTATGATGTGTATGATTTGAGAAACAGGCCCCAGGACCCCCGAAGCGTTGGAGTGCGCAACTGGATGGCGTCAGCTCGAGACCGGGATAGGTGGAGAGACTTGTTGAAAGAGGCCAGGATCGGAAACCGGTTGTCGAGCCGATGATGATGATGATATTGTAATAGAGAAATTTTATTATTTAATGATTACTGACTAAAATTTTTGCCGCTGCTTGCTTGACAAGACCTACCGTTTGTTGTGCAAAATTACACGAGTCTACGATGTCGGGAAGTGCTCCATAATTTTGATGATCTGTCAGTCAGTTACGGTTTTTGTGATTATTGAGGCCTTATATCTCAGGAACCGCTTATGCTAGAAAATTGAAATTTGGTGAGGCGCCAGTGTATGACTAGCTTAGCTTTCTGACTTCATTGGTACTGAAGATAGGGAGGGGTCAAAAGTCGCCTGAGTTTGTTCTTATAAAAAGGGTGTAGTGCCAGAACTTGGCTGGGCACTACCGTGCCCTTTGATAAATGTCAGGCTTTATTGCGTTACATTACATTGTGTATTTGTATTGTCATTTCGGTTCCTTTATTCAAATGTTCACAACAAAAATTAAAACAAATTGATTTTGTTGGATAAGAAAGCTTAAGACTTGAGTTTTACAATTTAAATATATGTACAAGGTTACAAATTTGGTGGTACAACAGCCGAAAGCCGAATAGGCGCAGAACTTTCGATGACAAGAAATACGAGTACTCTTGGAGGATTTGTCACTTTCTGGAAAAAGTCAATATAACCCTGAAATAAATTTTTGTGTCGACCAGATACCTTTTGAATGTCTGGAGATTTCTGGTTTCTGGATAACATGTTTTATGCCAGGAACCTTTCGAACCTGTTGGAAAATTCGAAGAATTCGCAACTTTTTAAATGTCAGGAACTTGCTGGTTCTTGAAGAGGATTTAGTGTATCGGAAACTTTTGAGTTTCAGGAATTTGTTGAAGTTTTGGATAACTTGTGAATTCAGGAATTTACAGGCTATCAGTAACTTATGGCCTGGTAAGGCTTTTAAGTATTTTAAATTTTTGAAGTAAACAACTAGTTAGACTGGTCAGTTTATAGCCGTCACAAACGAATAAGCAGCCATAGTATATCCCTAATCATAATACATAACTTCTAACTATAATTCAACCTCTTCATAATAATATTAATAACAATCTACTGCTAATCAAACTACCATTTCATATTGCCACAGGGAAGAGGTCATGCACGCCTCTTTTACCTGCGCAAGGTACCATCTGAACCGCTAAATACCGCTTGAGAGCTACAAGTCGAACATGAGTACCTATATGTTATGCGACTTCTGTATTTTGTGAGCGTTATAGGTACTACAGAGCAAGTTCCGCATTTGGAAAAAAAATCGAACTCTAGATTTTGTTCAAAGTTGACATACCGATGATAGATAACACCAAAAATGTGGGTTCTTTAACTCCGTCTGAATGTCTGTACCACTCCCTACAGCCTTAACCATTGGAGCTGCTTTCTTCAAACTCGGTACTTCAGGGTATTCGGTGATTCCCTAGAAGAGTGGATACATTTTGGTAAAAATAAAATGGTATTAACTTTACCTGTTATAGAATCTTTTTTTTTTTTTATTTTCGACTTACTCATTAATGGCTCTAACGATTTTAACCCAATTTTTTTAACAGGAGCCCCTTTAAATTTAAAATAATGTTGCGTACACTACTATTTTAAATTTTTTTCGAAAAAATATTTTTTGGGTTTTTTGAAAAAAAAAATATTTTTTTTTTTTGAAAATTCAATATCTTCAAAACGTGTGGACGACTATTTTTTGAAATTGTTTCCTAAAATCTAAATAACAAAATACTTATAATTGGCATCCCAAATTTTTTTCTTGAACATTTTTAAAGAAATTTCTTATATAAAAAATGTATTTAATAATATAACGATTTTTAACTTTGTTTGCACAAATTCATACTTTTCTAGAAATCAGGGGGCAATTTTATGCATTTGAACATTTTTATCTCATTGAATCCATGGCTTCTTATATTTATTCATACATAATTTTGAAATTCCATAGTGCTTTTATATAAGAGCAAGTACGTGCGATCCAGTCGTGTATTTTATTTTTTAGTTGCGACCTTAGGTACTATAACACTATAAGGTATGTATGTCTATACCTCGATCTAGAGCCTAAGCCACTGGACCTAGTTTCTTCAAACTCAGTAGTTAAGGGTCTTCGGTGATTCTCTACCCGGTACCCCCATACACCCGTAATGCATAATCTTTTTTATCTCGAAAACGGCTATAACTATTTTGATAAACAAAAAATTGGTGTGATATTATGGACATGGACTACATTTTGGGCAAAAAGAATTTTGGGGCAAAATGTTTTTAACGGTACCTGTCATAGAACTGTTTTTTTTTGATTTTCCACTTTCTCATTAATGGCTCTAACGATCTTAACCAAAAAATTTTAGCAAGGGCCCCCTTAAGTTTAAAATAATATTGTATATAAAAATATTTGAAAATTTTTTGAAAAAATATTTTTAAAACGCGTGAACGATTATTTTTTGAAACTTTCTCTAAAATCTATACTACTAAATACTTAAAATTTGGCATCCCAAATTTTGTTCTCGAAAAATTTTAAGGAAATTTGTTATGTAAAAAATTATTTTAATATTGAAAGCATTAATCAGACGGCAATTCCATACATTTGAACATTTTTATCTCATTAAATCCATGTTTTATATTTATAAAATGTATTTTAAATTCCAAAGTACTTTTACATAAGACCAAGTTCGTGCGATCCAATCGTGCATTTTATTTGTTTAAGACCAAAAATAGCAACACAAACCGTTCCACAGATTTTCTTAAAAAAATTAAAAAAAAAATCATTTAGTTAAAGGATTGGTTGAAAAAAATTTCCAAAACATGGTTATTAATGGTACTCCCGTTAGAACCATTTTTTTGTTTTTGATTTTCTCAAAAAACGATACAACCTATTATGATCATTTTTTTTATGCCAAGGCTCCCCAAAAAGTTTGAATATTATTGTAAATATATTCAAATTCTCAAAAAAAAAAAAATTCAAAACTCAACATGTATGTATTTCGAAAACTCCACCTACAATTTTTTCAAAACTTGATAACTGAAAGTTTCTTAATAAATAATCTACAAGATGTGAGAACAAAATGTTTTTCCCAAAAATAACGGTACCCACCATACAAATGTTAAAAAATGGTTTTCGAAAATTGTATTTTTCTCGTAAATGTCCCTAGAATTTGGTTAACATTTTTGTTTCGATTAATGTTTACGGTCTATAAATTAATAAAACAAAATTTGAAACTTAGATATTACTGACTGAACCATTTTTTCAAATTTTGAATTTGAATTATCGGCATAACTGATTTTAATGAATTTTTTGTTAAAAGTTTGAAAAACATTGCATTTCAAAACTTAAAAAAAAATATTTTTTGAACTTTTGAAAAAAATTTTTTTTTTGGAAATTCTATATCTCAAAAATGGCTAAGTATTTTTGTTTTTGAAATTTATTTTTTATCCGTACAATAATAAAAACTTTAAGTTGTCGTACCAAAATTTTTTCTTAAAAATGTTTTAAAAACTTTTTATATAGAAGCTTATTTTTCTTAAGAAACCACTACAACGAATTATAATTTTTGTTCTTGCTTAAAGTAATATTTGCTTGAACCACATGGCATCCTGTTTTAAACTCCATCTACAAAAGGAGTTATTTTAGTCATTTAAAAAATGAATTTTATGCTTATGAACAGTTTTTCTCTAATAACATTCATTTTTGAAATTCTTAGTCTCTTACATAAAAGCAAGTTCGTACGACGGAGTCGTGCATTTTATTTTTGTAAGAACATGTTTTTTTGTTGAACTTAATAAAAGCATTTAATGTGTGAATATGTACATACATATATGTTTTTTAAAATATTTATCTGGTTTTATTTAAACATGAGGGTTTCAATTTTCATTATTTCATGATAAGTCGACCTGTACCAAATCAGAAATACATTTTTTTATAATCTTCAATTCAAAATTCCTTCACAATTAGAAAAAAGCAATAGGTGCTACATACATATGTACATATATGACAAATTCAAGAAATAAAAAATCGAACTCGAGATTTTAATCAAACTTGACATGAAGATTGTAGAGAACACGAGGTTCCGTATGTTTGTATAATGTCTGTATTTCTGTTTGTTCATATGACCACATATTCTTATATCTACAGGGTGATCTGCATAAGGTGTGACAAAAAGCTAGGGCGTGTAGGCTGGACTTAGACAAGAAAAAAATCGTATTGGAGGGGGGGGGTCTATTTCCCCCCGTTTAGGCGGGAGGGGAAATTTAAGAAAAAAATCACTTAAAACAGAAAAAAAATATTAAAAAATAACGGTGATACCTACAGAGTAGTGCTATAGCATTTTGAAAAGCCAGAAATACATTATTTAATTTTGTTTTTAAATAAAATTGTTCGAGGGAATAGTTTTTGAAAAATAAATTTTCAAAATCAAAATTAAAAAAAAAAATGAAAATTTTGTCTTTAAACAATTTTTTTTTTCACAATTTTACTTAATTAAGTATTATTTTTGTATTCAATATTCAATATTCAAACACAAAAAACCGGATGTCAAAATGTCTTGTAGTTTTTGAGAAAATCAAAAATAACAAAAACTACTTTTGTCTAAGAAAAGCCTTTTATTTTAGTTTTTACGTTTTTGGATTCTTAGGTGAATTTACGATTGAAAGGATTAACTTTCTTTTTACTATTTTTTTAATTATCGTCGTATAAGCATACAATAATGTGAAAAAGTACTGGATTTACCATATTTCAAACATTTTTTCATTAAGAACACCTGCGTGAGAGCATTGGATTAATATTGACCTGCGAATGTTTTTTAAATAATGCAACGTTACACGCCCTAACTAGTGACAGAAAAATGCAATTGCGAAATAAGAACAAAAATGTTCCTGAATCTTGAAACCATTCTATTGGACCTCCTCTTCTAATCCAACGGTCACTAAAATGTTCATCAAGCCAGTTCCTTACAGTGCGGCTGTAGTGTGCTGGAGCTCTTGCTGGTAGATTAAATTGTCTGCTATGGCAGACAGTATTTAAAATTGTATATATCTATTATTTTTTTATCTTTATATTCTTTCATGAAGATGCATTCGACACTTGTCATATGACAACAGAATGTATCTTTTCTTCAAGTATTGGTAAACACTTTTAATTAATAATGTATTTTTACTATTGCTTTCTTTTTTAATGATAAACAATACATTTTGTTAGTTTTAAGATGAATTTATGTAAAAATCAATATGCGTATGTATTTAAACTGAAGATGAATAAAAAATTGAACTAATTGAATTGAATTGAATATGCATGTGTATCTGAATATACATATGTGTGGCTGTTCCAAAACCTATATACGCAAGTTTTTATCATCTCCCAGAGGGGAAATTGAAATTTTTGTTCAGCCCCAAAAATAACTGCTGTAACGATTTTTTAAAATTTTGTTTCCATAAATTCGTATTTGTTCCAGTAATCTGACAGCATCCTGTTTCTTACACTCCTATTGTCGTATTTATTAGAATTCGCTAAACGCGTGAATAGTTATGCAATGCATAACTATACAAATTCATATTTATAAAACATTTGCCTACCCTGCACAGTTATAATGAGCTTGTGTCAAATAAAGTACCAAAAAGTGAGAATCTATTACATTTAGCCGTCATAACACTCAGCTGTTTATCAAAAAAATAAAAAAAAAACATCTTGTCTGTCTATCGAATTTAATAAACAAAAACGAAACTACCAAAAGCTAAAAGAATTCCAACAATTAACTTTGATTCATCAGATAAAGTATGTTATTATCTCTAGCACAATACTGGAAATAAAATTGTTATTCGTTTCATTATAGCTGGAATACTCCTCAGACAAGTTCTTGAGGATACAATTCAATAATGCAAAATAATAATTACAACACTAACACACCGGATGAAGAAGGATGCGTGGAGAGACATCACCAACAAGTATATTTATCTATTTAGTTCTAAGCAATTTTCAATTCAATTTGTTTCAATAAATAAAAATAACACAAAGTTTTAGTTTCAATATCAAGTCAAAGGCATTTTATTTTGTTGATGATCTTTATAATTCAATGTGTTGTCAAAGTGAACGTGACAGTTCAATACTAAAATGTCCTTATGTAGGCACTATTCAACCTCCAAACGCGTTTAGCTTATAATGCCTCTATTCAACGTCACATAAGTTTCATAAATAACGATTTTGCGTTTAGAGGCATTATAAGGGTTGCATAGCCTTTTGTACTCACTATAATGAGTTTATAATTATGGCTGTAACTATTTAAAGAGTTGTTTTAACATTTTCAAGAATTTCATAAATTTGAACATTTTTCTCTGATGACAAGTATGTTTAATTTATAAATTTTTATAAATTCAAAAAAAAAAGAAAAGATTTATCAATACGTGGAATTCTTTTTTTTACGAATCCAAGACATGGCATATAATTTTTATATTCATATGCTTACCACAAGAAACAAGAAACCAACACAAATGCATAAAGTTATTGTTTTTTCAGGTGGCTTTGTTTGCGTTCTCCAGGAAACCAAAAAATCTTTTCTTTAACGATATAAAAACTCGAGCACTGCCTGCTGAGAAATCACTATTTGGTAAAATGTTGCTTGTAACAACTGCCTTAAGTATTATCGCAAGTCTGGGTGTTTCGGCTTTTGCGGAAGATGCGGTACTTTTAAGCACCGATCGTATTGTTAATGGAAGGAACGCCAGTATCATAGAGTTTCCTTACAGTGCTTCATTGCAAAGACATGGACAACATTTTTGTGGAGGAAGCATTTTGAATAATCTATGGATTTTAACAGCTGCCCACTGCCTTGAAAAATTCCGGCCTGATCAGGCCAATAGCATACAAATTTTAATGGGATCATCCAATTGGAAAAAGGGTGGAGTTTTGAAAGGAGTCCAGGAATTCTATACGCATCCTCAATACGACACACAAACTATGGCTTACGATATAGCTGTGATTAAGCTAGCTTCCCCGGTAAGTTTTAGTGCTGCAATCAAACCCATAAAAATAGCAACAAAAGAGCCAAAAAACGGATCACCATGCGTTGTAAGTGGATGGGGATTTACCAACAGCCGGGTAGCTAGTTTAGAACAGGTTTTAAAGTCAGCTAATGTCAATTTCCGGACAAAAGAAGTATGTTCTTCGCCAAGCTATGGGTATTCAACTTCATTGAAAGAGACAATGATCTGTGGTGAAGGTAATGAAACAGATGCATGTCAAGGAGATTCCGGTGGACCACTAGTTGATGAGAATTCACAAGAACAAGTTGGGGTTGTATCATGGGGCTACGATTGCGGCTTGCGAGGCTATCCAGGTATTTACTCCAACGTTGCAGAACTAAGTCCATGGATTTTGAAACAATTGCGTGCGTGGTAAAGAGAGCATATTGTGAAGTTAATAAATATCTGTAATGTATGTGAATTAAGAAGTTTTTGTCTGATACTTGTCCTTTCAATCCAGTAAAATTTCAAAACAATATTACCGTTAATTAATTAACCGTAATATTTACCGATTTAAACAAAAACTCCACTTTTTCAAAACGTGTTTTACTTTTAATTTAATATTATATTTGTACGAACCAGAGGTGTAGTGGATTCCAAGAACTTGGTGGTAATTCGTAACAGCTCCTTCACTCATGTTGCATACCAACCTCTTTTCATAAGGTGCTATTATACTCGTAGTCTGGTTTGGAATTTCAACCAGCTTGGTTTCTAAAATAAATACATTTAGTTGAGGGTGCAACAGCTCAAAGAAACCAGAACCTAGTGACTTACAACTCTCAACTATTGTTGTGTGCGAGTTATTAGGAATAAGGGGGACCAACAATTTTCTACCCATTTCGAATGCCTAAGATCAGCAGAACTTTTCTTGACCACAGATTGTCTTAGGGGCAGTACTACCTGAAAAAACATATTTGTAGCGGTTAAGAATCGAACCTAAGACCCTCTGTATGATTGTTTAACGCACTAACCATTGTGCCAAGCATCACTACCTCGGTCTCCTATTAGGTATATAAAGGGTGGGCTATCTAGTGGTTTCTTTTTAAATCATAGGTTATTTTGAAACTAACTGACAGCTGTTTCCTGCTCTTGACAGAAAGTCAGTATACTTCCCGCGGAAAGAAATGAGTCGCTTTACGCTTGGGCAACGTTGGGAAATACTTAAAACTTATTTCTAAAGTGAGTGTTGTGTAGTCGAAACGGTGCGTTTTATGAAAAGAAGTTTTTGCCGAAATGAAGAACCCACCGGGGCTGCTGTACGCGAGTTTGTGCAAAAAGTTCGTGGGACTGGTATGCTAGTGGTCGTACGGTGCGCACAGACGAGAATGTGGCTGATGTAGCCGAGAGTATGGGACGCTCAATTAACGAACATCAACTCGCCATCGATCTCAACAGCTCACAATTTCACGCACTAGCCTGAGGATAATCTCCGAATATTCGCTTACAAGTTCCAATTGACTCAGCAATTGAAGGCACGAAGCCAGCCGAGGCAGCCACTTAAACGACATTTTGTTCCATATTTAATATGAATGTTTGCTTTAATAAAGCATAAAACATGTAAAAAATTTAATTTTATTGCATTTTTAGAAAGAAACTTGTATTTGGCCCACCTTGTATACTGTTTTGCACTAAAGCTGTGTAAATAATTTCAAATGATCGAATCGTTTAACAATCGATTACCAAAATGATTCGATCATTTGAATCATTCGATCAATTTCATTTCACTCAAATGATTCAATACTGTTCCGATTCGATTTTCATTTCGATTTCGATGAAATTCAATCTCGGAATTTTAACCAAATTCATTTTGATTTCGATGAAATTCAATCTCGGGATTTTAACCAATCATCAGTTCAATTATGTACCGAATTTGATCGAATACAAATATGTAGATCCAAATATAAAAATATTGTATCAAAGCGTAATGAGACAAGAATTTTTTAACTGACAAAATACGAATAAGAAACAAGAGACTTACCATTTTCTCCGTAGAAAAAATTAATAATTTAATAACCACAACAAAGTAGGATTAAAAACAAAAAACAATTGTATGAACAACAGTATTTTTTTAATTTAATTATTTTTTAATATTTGTTTAAGTAAAAATTTCTAATGGAAGAGCCAAGTTCAATTACTACCAAAGAAATCCCACAGTAAACATACCTGATCCTGATACCTCAAATAACTCCAGTTCAACCCAACAATTGCTTTTGCTGTTCCTGATTGACACAGCCCTTTTTCGAACGGCAAGTTGGCTTAGATCCCATTTGAATCACGTGAGGCACCGCATTCTCTTCCAAGTAACATTAAGTTTTTTAACTTTAAATTAAATAATAGTTTTATGACATTATTAAAGTGAGAAGATTTCCTTAATATTACTTACTGACAATCAAGTTGGATTGAAAATTGTGATGTACTTTTGTCAAAGGCTGAGTTTTGCTCGCCGGTATACCGGGGTTCTATCTAAAGTAGTACTAACTCCAGATTTTAACGTCAATATTCCTTTATTAATAAAAATATCGAAAAGCAACTTAACTTAATTTTACATTTATTAATTTATATACAATTTCAATAATTAATGATTTTCTGTGTTGGTATTCTTGGTTCGTTCTTAAAGGTGGATTTATTCTCTGTAGATATCCTTTTAGTGCATTCGCCTGGTTTCTGTACACCGGTAGAGTGTAGAATGAACGGATACAGGTGGTGCTTCGCTTCTGATGCTGGCAATCTTCTGTTGAATCGGGTAATCATAGATGACTCTAGCAATCACAGACGAATCTGGCAAATCACGGACGAATCCGGCAAATCACGGACGAATCCGGCAAATCACAGACGAATCTGGCAAATCACAGACGAATCTGGCAAATCACGGACGAATTCGGCAAATCACAGACGAATCTGGCAAATCACGAACGAATCCGGCAAATCACGTTCGAAACCGGCAAATCACAGACGAATCTGGCAAATCACAGACGAATCCGGCAAATCACGGACGAATCCGGCAAATCACAGACGAATCTGGCAAATCACGGACGAATCCGGCAAATCACGGTCGGAACCGGCAAATCACAGACGAATCTGGCAAATCAGGGACGAATCCGGCAAATCACAGACGAATCTGGCAAATCACGGACGAATCCGGCAAATCACAGACGAATCTGGCAAATCATGTACGAATCCGGCAAATCACAGACGAATCCGGCAAATCACGGTCGAAACCGGCAAATCACAGACGAATCTGGCAAATCACGGACGAATCCGGCAAATCACAGACGAATCTGGCAAATCACGGACGAATCCGGCAAATCACGGTCGAAACCGGCAAATCACAGACGAATCTGGCAAATCACGGACGAATCCGGCAAATCACAGACGAATCTGGCAAATCACGGATAAAAATCCGGCAAATCGTGTGCTAATTTGTTGAGACCCCTTACCACTGGTGGGGGGAAGTCTACAACTATAATACTTATATTACCTTCCTGGGTTCTAATGTCGACTGAAACTAGACCTTGCGCTGCACTTCTTTGTGCGATGTTACCTCGGTGAACGTCTTCTGCACTCTGTGTTTTTGTCGAACGTTGGGCGGTCTTTTATCATACTCTTCAGCCAAACCATGCGTGAGTTGTAAAGTTATGAAGCGCACATTTACACTCAACATGCTATCTTTCGCTACGTCATCGCTTTTGTCTATTTATAACATTAATTTCCTCCATATCCATTTTACTGGTGAGGGTGACGGGGACATCATATTTAACTGTATGTTATCTCATACTGAAATTACTTATGGTTGCAGGTGGGCGGTAAGAGGGCAGTCAGTTCTTGTGTGAGCCTTAACTCACCATCTTGGTTCTAGGCCCTAGTTGATAAGTAAAGGGGGCGACCGGAAAGAAGACGAACGATCTCTACTTTTATTGTTCGAAAACTCACCATCGAGGTTCTTGATCGTTAACCAGTTGCTGCCTTCAGTGGAGTTCTTCCTTCTTCGTAAATAAATCCCTGCTATCAATTCACCACTCCTAGTAGTTGATGTTGTTTTTGCGTAGCTGGTGTGGTGTAATTGTGCCATTGATTTATGTTTACTGATAAGCTCCTTTGTAATCAGTTGCTGGCTAGGCTATGGCTTGCGGTTGACACATGCTATGGGAGCATGTTGTCGCTTTCGTAAGTATTTGTTTTATTTAATTTTTCACAGGTCCGTAGCATGGGGGGTGTCTTGGTTATGTTAATATGGGACCTTGTTGGATAGGGGATTCGGGGTTGGAATAGGGTTTAGCTGTGGTGCGGTATCTGAAATAAACGATTGGACAGGTCCGTAGTTAGGGGGGGGGGGCGCAGAGTTGTAATGCTTCATTACAAAATGAAATAGTCAGTACTGTTATTCAAAAGAATAAGTGTCGAATGAACTTCAAAATAGATTAAGTACAGTTATTTTTATTTTTGTAGGGATTTACACAAAGTAAATTATGTGTGTTGATAACAACAAAGGAATTGTACAAAGCTATAAGCCTATACAAGTGTATATACAGGTGTCCCAAAAGTCAATGTCGAAACGAAAATGGGTTATAAAGTAGGTGGTGACAGTTATCAGAAAAATAATAAAAAATCGTAGCCATGTATTTTGTAAGTTATAGGCATTCGAAAAAATGGTCACCCTGTGACGGTCTTTCAAGTGCCGTGATTACAAATCTTAACTTTTCTCATTTCTTTTTGTTATGAAATCTTGAATAACCCTGCTAACAATTGCATTCAAAAATTTGAACACCCCTGCAACAGTTTTAAAGAAAATATCACTTTTTTGCCCACCAATGGATTGTAGTTTAAAAAAATGTACTACGAAATTTTGGCAAGTTACTTCAAAAGTTGGCATGTTCAATTCCCGTTTCAAAAGGGTATAACATTTTTGACAACATTCCATAAATAACGTAAATAAAAATGTTTTTCTTAAGAAACCCATTTTTTTTTGTTTTTAATTAGCTAATTTTTCCATATTATTTTTTTTTTGTACATTTTAAGAACTGAGTCAAAGGGCACGTTAGTGCCAAGCCAAGTTCTGGCACTACACCCTTTTTACAGGAACAAACGATTTTTGACCCCACCCTATCTTTAGTACCAACGAAGTCAGAAACTTAAAATTCCTCACCAAATTTCAATTTCCTAGCATAAGCGGTTCCTGAGATATAAGGCCTCAAAAATCACAAAAACCGTAACTGACTGAGTGACTGACTGACTGACATATCATCAAAATTATGGAGCACTTCACGATATCGTAGAATCTTGTAATTTTGCACAACGGTAGGTCTTGTCATGCAAGCAGAGAAAAAAATCGCATCCTTGCTTTTTATGACTTTGAGCGAATGTAGGTACTAGTATTTATAATTAAGGTAGGTACATATATGTTAGTGTTAGGTATCTTGTCAGGACAAGAAGAAACAAGTGAAGCGCAAATCAAAACAACCAACAGAAATAGGAAGCTATAAACTAAGTTGATTTTAGTAGGTAGAGTCCACTCTTCTATCTTTTCGTATCTTTCGAGATTTTGACATGGCAAAATATTAAAGTCTTTGCAAAAAGGAGTGGGATCAGACCAAAAACATAAAAACATAAAAAAAGAGCCAAGTTCTTCTATACAAAAACCTTTGTGTAACAAGTCAGTTTTTTGGCAAGTTTTTTTTATTAACTAAATTATTAAATTATTTAATTAAATTTATCAAATTTAACTTAAGTATCCAATTTTAAGGTACTATAAAAGAGTATGTCTTATTTGTACGTCCGCTATAAAATAAATAAATTGAAACTGAAATTGAAATTAATCCTAGTATTACGGAAGCTAATTCATCTAACCTTATATCAAGAAAAACAAGAAAAACATAAATGTTAAAAAGAGAGCCAAGTTCTCCTATATACAAAAACCTTTGTCTAACAAGTCAGCCGTGAAAAGTACTGAGATCTAAAAGTACGCCAAGTTCTTACTTCATGAAGGTTTAATATCGAATATTTAAAGTAGAATAATATTGAAACAGCTAAAATGTAATAGAGAAATTTTATTATTTGATGATTACTGACTAAAATTTGACGGGTTCACTGGTCAAGTTTTTAAAACCTTTCGAGCTGGACATACAAAAAACTTGCAAAGTAAGCCCATCAAATTTTAGTCAGTAATCATTAAATAATAAAATTTCTCTATTACATTGCAGCCTTCATGAAGTAAGAACTTGGCGTACTTTTAGATCTCAGTACTTTTCACGGCTGACTTGTTAGGCAAAGGTTTTTGTAGGGTTTTCCAATAAGAGGTGTTATTTTGATATTCAAAGAAAAATGGCATTTTTGGAGATAAATGATCGGATGTCAACAAGCAAAACTGTCGCATCTGGGGCTTGGAAAACCCAAGAGTTATTGTTGAAAAGCCTCTCCATCCTCAACGCGTGACTGTTTGGTGCGGTTTATGGTCCCGCGGGGTCATTGGACCTTACTTTTTCGAAAATGAGGCTGGAGCAACAGTTACGGTCAATGGATTGCGCTATCGAGAGATGATTAATGATTTTTTATGGCCTGAATTGGATGGTATTGATCTGGACAACGTTTACTTTCAACAAGACGGCGCTACGTGCCACACAAGCAATGAAACCATCAATCTTTTACGGGAAAAATTTCCGGACCGTGTTATCTCTCGAAGAGGTGATCACAATTGGCCACCGAGATCTTGTGATTTAACACCTTGCGACTTCTTCCTTTGGGGCCACGTGAAAGATAAGGTCTACGCCAACAGCCCAGCGTCGATTCAAGACCTCAAAGATGAAATTCGTGAGGCTATCGAGGACATAGGGCAGCCACTTTGCGATTTGGTTATGGAAAATTTCATGAAAAGGATATGGTCCTGTAAGCGTGGTCTTGGCGGCCATTTGGCTGATGTTGTGTTTCATTATTAACGGCATACCTTCCTCTTTATAATGAAATAAACATCCGATGATTTATCTCCAAAAATGCCATTTTTCTTTGAATATCAAAATAACACCTCTTATTGGAAAACCCTTTAGTAGAACTTTGCTCTTTTTTTAACATTTATGGTTTTGGTCTGATCTCACTCCTTTTTGCTGAGATTTTAATATTTTGCCATGTCAAAATCTCGAAAGATACGGAAAGATAGAAGGGTTGCCTCGTCCTACTAAAATCAACTTAGTTTATAGCTTCCTATATCTTTTGGTATATTTTCTTTTTGTTATCGGTTGTTTTGATTTGCGCTTCCATTGTTTCTGCTTGTACTGGCAAGATACTAGACATGTGTAACGCAGCGCTGCGCTGAAGCAGCAACTGAGTTATGTGCGCTGATACATCAATTTGTAACTCAGTGGCGCAAAAGCGCAGTTCAACTCATCAACTCAATATTCGAATAGCGCTTTGACAAGCGCAGCGCTGCGCTGCACAAACAAAAACCATTCAAGCAGATAAAAAAAGCGCTGACTTCCTTGTAGCGCTCCCATATTTTTCACATGTTTGACGGAATTCAATAAAATTCCATGATATGGTGTATGAAGGGAAAGGGAAAGGAAATTTAAGGAGAGACAATTTTTTTTTCATAAATTGTATCCATGTCTATTAAGACTTTAATGTTAAAGATCTGTATGATATTTTCGAAGTAAAATAAAATGCACGACTGGGTCGCACGAACTTGCTCGTCTGTAATAGAATAGGAATTTTAAAAACGAATGTTATTAGAGAAAAGCTGTTCATAAGCATAAAATGATTTTTACTTGCGACTTATAGGTACTACGAGTATAAGGCAAGTTATGCATTCGGAAAAAAAAATCGAACTCGAGATTTT
Source organism: Chrysotoxum bicinctum (assembly GCA_911387755.1). Taxonomy (NCBI): domain Eukaryota; kingdom Metazoa; phylum Arthropoda; class Insecta; order Diptera; family Syrphidae; genus Chrysotoxum; species Chrysotoxum bicinctum. Next base: position 87,052,119 of record OU426990.1, on the reverse strand, counting down.
GATCAAAGTTGACATTACGATGATAGCGAAGACTAAAAAAGTGGGTCTCGCAATTCTGTCTGTCTGTCTGTCTGTCTGTCTGTCTGTCTGTCTGTCTGTCTGTCTGTCTGTCTGTCTGTCTGTCTCTCTATCCGTTCGATTGCAGCTAAACGGCTAGGCCGATTTTCTTCAAACTTGGTAGATATGGGTTTTAATTTTTTCCCCCCGGATGTTTTTTGATTTGATTTTTTAAGACCAAAAATAACGGTACCTGCCATACGAAATTTTATAAACATTTTTTTTTCTCAAAAACTGTTCGACAGATTTTAAAAATAAAAACGCAAGAAAATTTCATTTAATTAAAGCTAGGTATTTGTTGAAAAAAATTTTCAGAAAAATGGTTATTGAGGGTACCCCCCATGGAACCATTTTTTTTGTTTTTAATTTTCTCAAAAACGGTATAGCCGATTTTGATAATTTTTTTTTTGCTAAGGCTCCCCAAAAACCTGAATAGAATTGTGTACTGAAATTTTCAAAAAAAAAATTTTTTGGATTTTAAAAAAAAAACTTCAAATTTTTTTTTTCAAAACTCAATATTTCTAAAACCATTTGCTAGATTTTTTTTAAACTTGATAAATAAAAGTTTCTCAATATAATCTACAAGATGTGATAAAAAAAATTTTATTTTACCTAAAAATAAAAGTACCTACCATACAAATGCTTAAAAAGTAAAAAAAAATGCTTTTCAAAAATCGTATTTTTCTCAAAAACGGTTCCTAGAATTTTGATTGAGCCATTTCTGAGATATTGAATTTTCAAAAAAGTAAAAAATAGATTTTTTTTTCAAAAATTCAAAAAATATTTAATTTAAGGTTTTGAAATGCAATGTGTTCTAGACTTTTTAGAAGCTTCTCTATAAAAATTTTTATTAGGATCCGTTATGTGGATAATGAGAAATTCAAAAATCGAAAAAATGGTTCTATGGTAGGTACAAGCTGTAATATCTTAATTTCAATTTTTTTTTATTAAATTAAAGATCGTAAAAATTAATTGAAAGAAAAAAAATTTTAGCAAAATTCTCGGAACCGTTTTCGAGAAAAATACGATTTTTGAAAACCATTTTTTTTAAATTTTTAGCATTTGTATGGTAGGTACCTTAATTTTTAGGTAAAATAAAATTTTTTTCATCACATCTTGTAGATATTATTGAGAAACTTTTATTTATCGAGTTTAAAAAAAATCGAGCATGGGGTTTTCGAAATATTGACTTTTGAAAAAAAAAAATTTTGAAGTTTTTTTTTTAAATCCAAAAAAAATTTTTTTTGAAAATTTGAGTACACAATTTTATTTATGTTTTTGGGGAGCTTTAGCAAAAAAAAAATTATGAAAATCGGTTGTACCGTTTTTGAGAAAATCAAAAACAAAAAAAAGAGTTCCTTAGGGGGTACCCTCAATAACCATTTTTCGGAAAAATTTTTTCATCTAATACCTAGCTTTAATTAAATGAAGTTTTTTGTGTTTTTATTTTTAAAATCTGTCGAACAGTTTTTGAGAAAAAAAAATGTTTATAAAATTTCGAAAAAATTCGTATGGCAGGTACCGTTATTTTTGGTCTTAAAAAATCAAATCAAAAAACATCCGGGGGTAAAAAATAAAAACCCATATCTACCAAGTTTGACGAAAGTCGGCCGAGCCGTTTAGCTGCAATCGAACGGACAGACAGGCAGACAGACAGACAGACAGACAGACAGAATTGCGAGACCCACTTTTTTGGTCTTCGCTATCATCGTAATGTCAACTTTGATCAAAATCTCGAGTTCGATTTTTTTTACGAATGCATAACTTGCCTTATAGTACCTATAAGTCGCAAGTAAAAATAGTTAATGAAACCATCTCTATTTCTTTTTTGTATGAAAATCGATTTTTTTTCGTTTCAAATCCTTTCAACCAATTTTTGCGTGTTCCTGTCGAATTTATTGCAAAACACTGTTCAGCATTACTTTAGAATAGGGTTGGGGCAATAAGAAGATGGTAATTTTTTTTCAAAATTCTGAAATTTCATCAACTTTTGAATTTTGATTTGAATTTTTGATTTGAATTGAATTGATTTTTGCGTCATTCAACTTTTTAGTATTAAATTTTTTGTCATTTTGAATTTTTTTTTACACAGAAATAAAGGTTGACATTTATCAATTAAATATATACTTCAATAATTAAGATCTAAAACCTAATACTGATGTTAGAAGCCCTAGAAACCATTTAAATCGGCATATTTCAAAGATTTTAATTAAATTTTTAATTAAAATTTAATTTTTATTGAAAATTTGAGAAAAGTCACCCTACCTCCTCTCCTGTTTCATATATTCCAAAATGAGCTGTGACACATTTGTAGAATAGCATTATTGCAATTAATTTGCATCTTTATTTTTTTTAAATTGTTAAATTTTTCATCAACATTTGAATTTAGAGTTCTTAAAATCGAATCGAAAAGAGTTCCTTGCACGCTTTTAGTAAGAAAAACTTTGCCCCTCCTCAATAAATTTTAGACCAATATTTAGGAAAACATTCTATCTTCCATTTAAAACCTTAACCTTGAAAATTGGTGTAGTAGAACCAAAGATATAAGTACAAACGTCTCCACACCTCGAACGAAAAAAAAAAAAAATTGAAAAGACACCCCCATTCTCACTCAGACTGTTTGGTCGGCGATGAACAACTTGTGAACGCTTGTGCGCTACGAAGTTTGTATGATGATGAATTGATGAGTTAACCAAATACAGCTGCGTTGCGAGTTAAAACAAAAATTGCGTTACGGTGCAAATTGCGTTATGGCGCATTGCGCTGATACAATAAAGTGCGCTTGAGTTAGTGTATCAGCGCACCAATTTTTACTGCGTTACCCATGTCTACAAGATACCTACCTAACACTACCATACCTACCTTAATTATAAATACTAGTACCTACATCCGCTCAAAGTAAAAAAAAAAAACAATAATTGTTGAGGATGCGATGTTGTTTTTGTTGCAATTTTAACTCCTTTTTTTAAATGAAGGTAGCCCACCAATTAATAGTCTAATCAGTGGTTTGATTATAGTTCACATCACGGTTAATATTTTTTCTATGCAAGCTCATAATTTTTTCAGGTATGCAAATGGTTTCTTTTTTCATACATGTTAAAATAACATAGAGTACCAAATCGAGCACTCTAGTTCTAAGAAAAGTCATGAATTTTCAAAATGCATATATAGTTTCAAAATGACAATAAAAAGACACTTCGAATGAAAAATCTTAGATTTTCTATTTTTCGCTTTGAGTGTACATTAAGCTTTACCACTCTACCAAATTTCATCATGCTACGACAGTCGGAAGCGCTCCATATAAATTAAACATTTTCTCAGAAAGTGGGCGGATACCACGCCCCCTGAATAAAAAACCTAAATTTGTATTGGTCCTTTATATGCGATTTGAGCCCTACCGTTCTACCAAATTCTACCAAATCGCCTGAGTTTGTTCCTGTAAAAAGGGTGTAATGCCAGAACTTGGCTGGGCACTACCGTGCCCTTTGAATATAAGTAATATTCTCGACTAAATTATAACCATATATTGCTTCAAGATAATTGGTCCAAGCTTCTTTTGAAACAGGGTTTAGTTGAAAGTTGTTCGGTTGGAATGTTGGATGCTTCTGATTGCTCTCCAAAAATCCTTGCTACTCGTATTTTTAGTATTTTGAAGTTGTCAGGTTTTCGTTGTACTGCATTTTGGCTGTATTTATAGTTGACATGTATAGTTTTCTGCTAGTGATATTCTCAGATAATTTTTTCACGTTAATGGGATTCTTGTTATATAATCTCATTATTTGTCTCATACTTTGTTTCTGCATTCAGCATTAAACCATTTGTTCTTTTGAGGTATTGTCGCAGTATTAAGTCTATAATGGTTTACCATACAACATTCCACTGCAGAATTTTTAATATTGTCAAATATTTGCTCAAATTCTAATGTATCTCTTACAGCTCGTAATTCTCGGCTTTGATCTGCATATTTGAACTGTAGTTTTCAGCTGCAGTCAAATTCCGAACTGATTTCCAATCCGATAAGATTGGTGGCGCATTGTTTAAACTTACTGTGGAACAGCACAAAAAGCTTAAGATGCAGCATGTGTCGTCCGATTGTACGAGAAGCTGAGAAAAGGATTAATAGCTTTATTGCCTACTCCATTATACAAAGTTGAAAGAATTATTTAATTTTGGATTATTATTTTATGACCTAATAAAACAGGTAGGAATAATAATTTAATTTTATTGTTAAGCTTAAATTTCACAGGTAAAATAATCCTTGTGCATATACATTATGGAGGTATACATAAACTATGACAATGGATATATGTTGTTAGTTTTCAAGAGGCTTTACTGACGAGTGGAGTTTGCAAATTAAATACCAATATGAATATTTCAAACAGAACAATTTTTGAACATTTTATCAATGTTTCGAATTCTGAAGAATTTGTAATTCTGATCCAAAACCAATACGAAGATATAAGTGACAACGATGAAACGAAAAAGAAACTCCAAAGATTATACGCATCATTTAAAAAAAATGGATTGACTGTTTTAGAGCTAAAACAAGATTTCTCTCAAAATATGAAGAATTTTTGAATGGAACATTTACAATCTAATGTAATGAAATTGAAGACAGTGACGTGCTAAGTACATCAAGAGGAAGCCCTTCGAAATCCTTAGATACATGTTCAGTATATACCATATATTAATGTAGATAAATTCAACGAGTATACCAAAACCACTTCGGATCTTTTAAAAGCCAAATACAGCTACAAACTCCTGACACCAACTCTGCACAACATTTTGGACCATGGAGGGGAACTTATCAGACATCAAATTTTGTCAATCGGGGAGCTTTCAGAAGAAGCACAGGAATCAAGGAATAAAGACTACAAGCGATATCGATACTCAAATACATGCAAAGTCTCACGGAAACGACAACATGAAGATTTATTTAATATGCTAGCTATGTATATCATCAGATCCACTTGTTTCATCTTTAAGACACGTTAGATCAAAAAAAGAGCTGAAAAAGAGTTACTGCCCAGAACTAATAGGTCTATTAATTGTTGAAAATGATAACGATGCCGATGAATTTTTTTCTGAAAATTAGATCTATAGTAGTTTATTGTAAACAAATATTTATAATTTATTCTATTTTATTTTGTTAATATAAATTTTATATTCTATTTGATTTTTTTTTTCGTCCGTTTACTTTTTTCCTACACTGTTTCATATAATATATATCAGTCAAACAGTTTATAGAATAAACTGATGACCCACAACATGAAGAAATACTGTTTTATAATACTCTTTAAAAAATATTTCTTAAATTGGTGCGTTAACTTTAAGCATCCACTGTTGTTATGAATTCACTTGAATAGTCAAAAACTTTTTTTTACAAAGTTTTAAAAATTTAGGACTGTTTTTAAAAGGTTTACTTTTAGACTTTATTCTGTTAACTCCTTTTTCTAAGAAAATCTTACATCACCCAATTATTCTGAAACACCCTGTGAAGTAGTTTTCTTAAAATTCACAATTTGTATAGCCTTGGAAATTGCCTTTAAGGGAAAAAAAATTGTTGCCATAGCTTCACGTGTTCAAAAGTTATGATTTTTGCAACGAAAAAAGTCATTTTGGACCACAGCGCGGCCCAGGACAGGGTCCCAGTTGATTTTTATCTGGATGAAAGGAAGCCACCCCCTTCCAGCCTAGTGCAATACTAGATTCCTAAACAAACCTTCTCCACATCGCTCTCAAATGCTTCATCGTTGGTCTTGTCTTCGGAGTACGAGTCAGGCATCTCCAGGCTGTTCCAAATTTGTACTGTGTAGGCAGTTCTACCTTTGGTACGGATCTAAATGTTTTATCTATCTATTGCAACATCTGCTACAATAGCCAATCGCGTATGTTGATTGGTTAATCACAGCCACCTCGAGCTTTCTTTACAGAGGGCCTTCCCAGTGACAGTGATTCCATGGTCCTTACTCCATGGGGGCTATAATTAGCGGGGGATTCAGCAATCACTGTCCCCGAGGTACCCAATTAGGGTATTATTAGTTTATAGATATAGTATGTAATATCTTTATTTTTATTATTATTATCTTATAGATATCAATAAACGATATCTTTATCTTTATTTTGTTCTTTTTCTTGTTACTTGTTACAAATATTATGGAGTTATTTTAAAAATACCACCAATAATATAACAGGCGCTTAATAAACTAAGCAAATGGAGTAAAAACCCCGTGGTGCAGATCACAGCTGACCGAAACCAACCACAATCTGCACCGAAATTTTCGAATAGTTTTGTATTTCGTCCTACAACAAATAGGGATAGAGACAATCCCCGCAATCTTTTAATTTCAAGTACCAGGAAGGACCATCAATTACCATTGCTTAACCAAGACTACTAAGCAAGAGAGATGCATTCGCTCAACTACCTTTTATCATTGGCCGTGCGTGACCCCCACATCACATCGTTCAATAAGGGATCCGTTGCTCAGATAACTGAGATAGGATATAGTACCAAAATTTTTTCGGACATGGCTTGAACTACAACCGATGTCCTTTCGCTTTCAAAATTTTACTTTTATTGTTTAGCAATCTTATTTTATTTTATTACGTCAATTCCATAGATTGCTATGCATACACCGAACGAAAGAGATGTCTCGATCGCTTTAAATTATGTATGACCGTGACACTAAAGGTCTTGTTTGAGTTTTCTTAGTTGTCTAATCTCCAGCAAGCCGGAGAAAAGACGTAAGCCACCCCACCACGACAAGGTGAAACTCATCGGGGTGGAGAGCTAAAGGATGAGATAATTCGGCACATTAACGGCATAGAACCTCAATTATGCCTCAGCGTCATCGAAAATTTAGACCATCGGATGAAGGTGTGCCGCCGAGGTCGCGGCGGCTATTTGGCCGATATTTTGTTCCATACATAATTAAACCATACCAATATTATCATAATAAAAAGAAATAACAATCATTTCCTAAATAATTTGTGTTTTATTCAAAATCAAGATCGGCTCTTAAAATTTAACCACACTTTATAATCAATATCAAACCTTTATTATGTGTTTAGTGTAGATTTACTAATCCAGACTTAGTTTAGTACAAATTTACTATTAATTGTTCATTTATTTATTAATTTACAGAAAAATCAAACATTTTAAATCGTTCAACATATTTTTGCCATTACAGTTAATCAAACAATGTATGAACAATGAATTTCGGTTCATATCGATGAACTGGTAACTGGCAGGTACATAACTACGCTTGATTTTAGTTTAATAAATAATCCATTGAGTTATGTTCGATGTTATCATTTCAACAATAATAATTTTTTATAACTTTAATGTTGGCCTTGAACAGAAATGGAAGAAGTTGATTCAGCTTGTGATCCTACCGCACACCTACTCGCAAACTCGATCTTAAGGCTAGCCGCGCACTGGCAACTGTGATCGAAATCAAATAGTTTAATCACCAGTTGATAGAGTACCTCGTACTGGCAACTCTTTACTCACGCTCACACTCTTTTCTCTCTTGCGCTTATAGAAAACAGCTCAACTGTTGCGAATTAATTTAAGGCAATCGTTTAGCTTGTGTCAAAACACAAACTTTTTAGTTGCTCGAATCGAGTTGATCTAAGTGCTCGGTGTACCATTTAAGCCCATATGTTTCATTTTAGCAACTAAACAGTTGCAAAACTAAAACTTGAATGGGCGCGCATGGTCTAAAGAAAAAATCTATATGTTGGTTAGATTTTGGTATTTAATGCTTGCGATTTGTTTATGTTCATATTAATGTAGATTGATACTTAATGATTTTAGTTATAGGGAAGACGAAACAAATGTGTCTGTCTGTTAGGGTACGGGTTTAACAGATAGGTTCACATAGGTTCCACACTTTCCACACAAAAATATTGAAGGCTCGAAATGTACTTTTATGTATGTACCTTCAAGTATTTTGAAAACGGTATTAAAATTATACATACTTACCATCTAGAAGACCTACCATCAAGGTTCGGACTTAGGTTTTAAATTTTCGAAGTAAATACGGAAAACAACTGAAGTAGATTCAAAATTTTCGAAGTAGTTTAAGAAAATTAAAAAAACAACAAATTTTTCGAAACGAAATTCTTGACAAACATTTATTTATTATTAATTGATTATTTTTCATTAAAAAATAAATAATTGATTGCGTACAAGTAAGGTACAAGAAAATCAGGCATACAAATAATAAATATAACTAAAACACGAACTTCAGACTTCAAAAGCAACAAATTAAAAATTAAATAGACATATAAGACTTCTTAAAAAAAAATAATAAATTAAACATGACATTTAAAAGTTAATTCAGACTTGCAAAAAAAATAGTAATTAAATATATCTATTTTAAACTAAATTTTACGTCAACGAATTTTTTCAATTTAAAAGGTGGCCCATAAATATCTTTACGTTTTTCTGTAAGTGTGATCTCACTTACATTTAATCGATTCCTAAACTTGTTTTTATCTATAATACAGAGTGATCAGCGCCGTTTTTAAATATGTTGTTTAAATTTTTTTTTAAAGAGAAGTTGATCCTAAAAAATGAGAAGTAGATTAAATTTTTTTCTCAAAATCGAAGTACATAGATCTACTTCGATCGAAGTAAAGTCCGAACCCTGCCTACCATATACTACTGTTAGCAACCCGTAATATAAAAATTTTATTCTCCTTAAAAACATTTAAGTTTTGTTCGTACAATAATATCAACTTAAAATTGGCGCGCCAAAATATTTTCTTAGGAATTTGATATGATTGATAGCCCTAATACCTTAATACCCTATCTACACCACTCACAGGAATGTCTGAGAGTTTCTAATTTTGTTTATACAGGAGCTTGTAAAAAGTTTAAATAATATTGCTTATTAAAATTTAAAAAAAATGTTTTTGATTAAAAAAAAACTAAAATTAATATCCGAACATTAGATATTCCAAAAACAGTTCATGATTTATTTTGTAGCTCAAATTTTATCGGCACTGCAACTACCAACATTTTTATTTTTAAGTGCATTATACAAATATGAAAATAATATTTTTTTAAATAATACGCCAAGGATTTTGATTTTTTTTGTTATAAATTTATATTTTTTTAAGAAGTCAGACGGACGGCAGTGTTTAAATAACAAACTATGTCCTGGGCAGTTTGGGGAATTTATTTTCAACATTTCTCTATATGGCTACATACATATGTACATATATGTATGTATCTAAGACAAATTATAGCGCACTTGATGATGAGAGCAAGTACGTGCGACGCAATTGTGCATTTTATTTCTGTTTTTCAATACACACATGTTCCAAAATATAGAATCATACATTATATGTAATTTATTTGTATTATTTGTTTGACGTCAACACTTGTTGATTTATTCTCGTTTTTTTTTGAGATATAAAGTCAAGACTTAATAGAAAATTGTCTTTAAATCGCTGAGCATGTTTCTTTTAAAAGCAATCGCAAGTTTGGTCTGCATTTGTATTTTCGCTGGTGCTTCTGATCCGAGAGATGACCGAATCGTTGGAGGGCGAAGTGTCCAAATAAATGAATTTCCATATCAAGCCTCATTACAAAATGGAGGAATTCATTTTTGCGGAGGAAGCATCTTGAGCAAAACAATTATTCTAACGGCTGCACATTGCATAAAAGGTGTTATCAATGAAAAACTGTCCGGTTTGACTGTTCGTGTTGGTTCCAGCATGTGGAGTACTGGTGGCCAGGTAAAAAATATCGTCGGTATGAAAACACACCCAAAGTTCAATCCAAATACAAAAGAAGCTGACGTTGGTTTGATACAACTGGGCTCTCCTATCACCTTCGGTTCAGGTGCGAAGCCAATACAACTAGCCGACGGAGTTCCGACCGATGGAAAAATCGGCATAATCTCTGGGTGGGGTGTTACCGATGAACAAGGCTTTATAATTCCTAATATGTTAAAAGTAGCTGAAATTACATCTATATCAAGGAAAAATTGTTCGCAACCTCCATGGGATTACGGTGACGAAATATTGCCTTCCATGATCTGTGCTAAGGGTAAAGGTAAGGATGCTTGTCAAGGAGATTCTGGTGGCCCTTATGTTAGCAAATCGAGCGGAAAATTGTGGGGTGTTGTATCGTGGGGACGTGGATGTGCACGAGAAAACTACCCAGGTGTCTTTGCTGCGGCAGTGGCTTTTAAAAAATGGATATTAAGTAATTCAATTGATTTTTAATTCACAATTTATTAAGAAAACCAATTAAAAGTATAAATAAAATGAACTCTTTTCTTGTATTTCTTAGTTTTGTTTGTTTTTCATTGAATGTTTCAGCACAGCTCTGATATACATGAATAAAAAAATTCATTGAATTGTTTGATCGAGCGTTGAATTATATAACCAGGAGAAGGATCCATGTATAGTGATTATCAAATTGACTTTGTCTTTTACACTCAATCATGTACAAATGTTGAATACGAGTGTGTAATGCTTGAAAAATTCACTGGAATATAATGAAGGATTTTTAAAACCTCTTTCAAAACGAAATTTCAAGATTTAAGCCCAAATAAAAATAATTCGGTTTAATTTTGTCCTCAATTGACTGACTGCGTGAAATGAATAAAAAATAAAATGCACAATGCTGTCTCGATTCTAGACCAACTTTTTATTTTTTTTTGTTTAACTTCTTAAATGTGTACACGCCTATTTTGTTAAACTAACTGGCTGTTTTGGCAAAAGGTGAAACACAGGTTGGTTGGAATAGCGATACTTCGGAATTTGGCTTACCTGGTTATAATTTAATGCCATTATACTTTTTCGTCATTTCCTCTTTTAGTCTATAGTCTATATTGCTTTTAGCAATACGGGCATTGTTCTAACGAATTCAAATTTCACATGGCTTAAATTTACCGCCCCCAAGAACATCCATTTTTGTTTTGTTTAAAAGAGCATACATTTTGACAACAACTATAAATTAGTTTGATAAGCTGCCTGATTCCGTTTTTCGAATTAGTTCCTTGTACCCTCACACTGACGTCATTATTGAGGGCGACTTCAATTTACATAACTCAAGTTGGATCAGCTATTCAGGACAGACAACACCCAAAGGAAAATATGTTGAGATCTTTGCGGAGATGCACCCCTTTTTGCAGCTTGCAAATGAGCCCACTCAAATACCAGATGTTGCTGGACAAAATGCCCACACTCTCACGCCTCACACTCATATAAGTACCTATACCAAAACGATAAACTCTTCATTCCGCACTGCGGACTATTGTAGGTGTGGTTTATTCACTGCTGCACAGCTAGTGCAGCAAAATTTCTCTCAAGAAACAACAACAATTTAATTGCTGGCGAAAAAGAAGCCAGTAAAAATATGGCAGTTGTGCTGGTGATAGAACTTTAAATTATTGAAGTGAAAATGGCGCTATGCATTAATTTTTTTTGGAATTTAACATATTGTTGTGAACAGAGCTTTATACTACTACAGCGCCATCTGTTGGAAAAGTGCAGATCTAATTTATGGAAGAACCAAAAAGCTCTTTTCCAATGTCAAATGTATTTCCCCTTATTCCAACCATCTAGAACATTCCAAGACAAGAACTTTCGAGAACAACTAATTTGAGTATATAAGGGAGTGTTTAACGAACCTAGTAAAAATATTATAATATGTACATATATGTTTTGACATCAGATTTTGATCTTTTCTATAATAATGGCCAACATTGAAATTGACATATGGAGTAAGTTTGATCGTTTTATTCGCACTTGAATGCTGCGCTGGCTATGCAGCAATGAATAAAACACACCTTGTGTCAAATCAGATTATTTCTCCTGTCCCATCCATGCAGTTAAGGACAATGATCCCAATAGGACCATTTCGCAATACGAACATGCCAACTGGAACCAATCAATGTCCCAAAGGTAGTAGAAATGTCTGGTCGTTTGTGAAGAACGTACAAAATTCAACTTCATCTTGGGTTCCAACTTCCATCTACAACGACAACCCGATAACTTGCTCTTTGGATAAGGCGAATGTACTCGCAGCTTCTTTTGCTGCTAGTTCAACGTTTTTGAGAGCAATACTGCCCCTTCTGTACTTGAGAACGTAAATCGTTCAATGGACAAGGTATATTTCCGCACTCATAAATTGCAAGATCCATTCGAGAACTTGATATGAACAAATCCGCTGGTCCTGATGTTATACCCCATTCTTCTGAAGAGGTGTTCTTTCCACCGCTTGTACTATTCTGGACTTTTCCCTGGAATATAAAAAACCGGAATTTGTCCAGCCTGCCCCTTCTCCTATCGACCAGCACTTACGTCCATTATTTCCAAGGTCATGGAATAGCTGAAGATCGAAAGCTTTTTTATGACCGGCAGTACACCTTTCTCAGCAATCATTCCACTGGTGCTCGGATCTCGGATGGCATATCTCACCGAAGAGTGGAACAGATCTTTACAATTATTTTGGAAAAAGTATGATTATTCCACTTTATATTTCTAAGGCATTTAATAGAAAATACGTGCGTTTGGTATCAACGAAACCTTTATTCTTTGGACTAGAAATTAACTTCTAGTTCAATACATACTATTATATTGGACGGTTTCAAGTCTGATCTTCATACAAAAAATGTTGGAGTTCCCCATCCCCAGGGCTCCGTTTTGTCTCCTACTCTCTTCTTCATTTTTATAAACGATCTCTTGCCTGAAATCTCTTATCTACTACATTGTTTTGCCAACGAATCTACCCTCAGCTTTTCATGCTTATCCTGAAATTCGCGTTTGCACCTTTGTCGAAAAAACCGAAAAACTCTCAATACTCGGTATGTGTGTCAATGGAGATATGATGTTCCTTTGAATGACCACATTCTCGCGACCACAAAAAACGCTGATAAGTTCTTATGATTTCTATATCGTTGTAAGAAATTTTTAATTCCTTAATTATACGTGCAAAACTCAAGTACAACTTAAAAAATCTTTGGTCAAGTACAGCCCAAACTTCTCTTCATTGGATGGAATCCGGCACGGTTTTCCCTTGTCATTTCAACTTGCAAACATTCAAGACCAGTGTTCATCGACACATACTTTCCCCACCCCTAATTTCCCAATGTCTCGTGCTATGTTTATGTTCGATATTATAAGGTCTCTCAATAAACCCTTGATGTCATGTGAATTATAAAAAAAAATAGTCAATGGCAAATTAAAGCTCTCACTGCTATCCCGTAGTATGCATAGTAAATCGGTTCAAGTTAAACCGAAACAGTACCAGCTTTACTATACTGACAGATAAAACTGTGCAACAACTATTTTGAAAAACCAACAAAAATTGACTTACCTTTTTCACACCACAGTAAGGTATAATAATAGTTGGGTTTTTATCCCACTATCTCAAGTAGGCCTTATCTTTTTTTTTTAATAAGAAGACAAAAATATCAAAAAATATAACTTCATTTATTTATAATTAGTTCAATTAACGAAATAACCAAAGACTTAAAAGCCTTAAAAAAGCACTAGTTCCCTACGCTCTTGCCCAAAAATTATATAAAAGGAGTAGTTGATGTGGGTAACCTTAGTAATGTTAACTACAATTTCGGGATTATTGGTCATAATTATACCCACGGCTGTGTGGCAGATAGGTAATGAGGGGTGAACGTCTCTAAGGCGCTGTCGCACCACCAAAATAATTTTATTTTGGTATTGTTCAGAACTTGGCATTCACGGATAGATTCAGCTTGTTACTTCTCAACTTAATCCCGTTATTCTGTGACATCTAAAGATCATTTTAATTAAAAATATATACCTTTCTTTAAGCCGGAGAATATAAATATTAAGTCATAAAACTCATCACCACCATATTGATACAAACCGCAACTCATACATAAATTAAAGTAAAGAACAAAAAACTACAAATTAAGATTGATGCAAATGCAATATTTTATTGAAGATAAAGAAGAAACCTTAGGCCACAATTAGGCATTATATTTCTTACAAGAGTTGAGAATATTTTTCAATCCATTTAGCTACAGTTGCCACACCTGTATATATTCCAGGATATTCTTTGCGGCCACAACCCTTTCCAAAAGATGTTATTCCCGACAATTCATTGCCCACTACTAATGGTCCGCCAGAGTCACCCTGACACGCGTCGATATTTTCATTTTTTGCACAAATCATAGTTTCCAAAATATCTTCATGATATTCAAAGTCCTCTGAAGAACATTTTGCTTTTGAAATTGTGGTTACGTTGGCTGTTTGTAACATAGTTGGTATCATATCAGCCTTTTCCTTCTTCAATCCCCATCCACAGATAAGAGCATTCCGACCATCACCAGGGAGCTTGGTAGCCATCTTAATAGGTTGAACGGCAACATCGAATTCCAACTGTCCGATTAGTTTTATCAAAGCGATATCGTATATTTTTGTATCAGGGTCATATTTTTGATGTTTCATCATTGCTTTTACACCAATATGCTGGCCACCTGAGCTCCATAGTGTTGATCCAGCGCGAATTGAAACTTGGTCGATTGGCAATTTAAGAAGTGGAACTACACAATGAGCCGCTGTCAATATCAATCTCTCATTCAAAATTGCTCCTCCGCATACATGGACTTCCCTGCGTTGCAGCGATACCACCCAGGGATGGTCTTTAATAAAACCCGTTCTACCTCCAACAATACGATCCTTTTGATTTGCAACATCTGCACCTACAACCAGACTTATTAAGCCTAAGACCACCGTAGCGCGAAACATTTTTCTGTCGATTTGGCGATGTATATTGTTAAGCTTTACTTTATATACCCTCATTTGATAAACAAGTTGTTCGTATGTATCTGAAAAAGTGTTTTCTAAATCTGCAAACAATAAAAAGTTTCGTGTGCCTTATTGGCATTTGTTCAATTAAGTTTAGGTTAAACAAAAAAATCCACGATTGTGTTGCACGAACTTGCTTTTATGTTTAACAAGACTTTGGCATTTTAAAAATGGGATGTTTTTGGGGAAAATCGTACATTTATTTTTGAAGTGGCTGAGACAACACCTTTAGTAGTAGTAGGAGCTAAAAATAGAAAATTAAAAAATAAAAGTGTTCAAGGTTCTATTTGCGACGGTTTTTAAACTTATACTTATAACTTCTGTATACAAAATTTCATTGAAATACGTTTTGCTTATAATGGGAACATCAAAATCCATACAAAATTGATTCTATCACATAGAAGAAATATTACTAGAATTCTGGGCACCGTTCTGAGAAAAAATGTGATTTTCGGAAATCAGTTTTAAAATTTATGGTATGGTGGGTACCGCCATTTTCAAATAAAATAAAAATATATTGTTTTAAATCTTTTCGATAGTATTAAGAAATCATTTGGATTTAGAAATATTGAGTTTTCAAAAAAGTAATATACTTGAATACTTTTTAAAAATCCAAAACCAACATTTTTGAAAACGTTGCTCAAATGTCCCAGAGGTAGTTCACATTATACAGTGGTTAACTGATTTTTGCGCAAGCATTTCCAACTTTATTGAACAACATTTATTTTTACGTTTTATAAAACCAAATTGTTAACCCAAATCCAAATTGATTTAAGCTGTTAGCAACCAAATAATTAATTTTTGAATGAAAGACGAACAGAAGAGGGAAATGTGAAACAATATGCATACCTTTTATGTTTACAAACATTTTGTCTCCATAAAATCTTCAAATTTAAAATGAAAATTTAATAGCTTCTAAAAAGTTAACCATGATGTTAACTTTTTAAGGTTGTTAGTGTTGAATAAAAACAAATAATTTTTCAGAGAGTTAACTTTGCCTTGATTCTACTGTACTATTAAAAACGCTTACAAGCTTGACCATAATTTATTAAAATCAGTGGTACCGTTTAAGAACAAAAATCGAGAGTAAAAAAATATGTAGTTCTAAGGGAGGTGCGGTAGATAACTATTTTTTGATATTTCTTCAACCATTTTCTTTGTACTAAATTTTTTGTTTACTGAATAAAATTTTTGAATTTAATTTTTTAAATCTGTTGAACAGTCTTTTATTTTTTCTTAATTAAAAAAAAATATGAATGGCAGGTAGCGTTATTTTTGGTCTTAAGAAAAAAGAAAGACACGTGTCGAAAGAAAAATTTGAAAATGCTAGTACCACATTTGAAGAAAATCGGACTAGCCGCTTAGGATGTAGCATAACAAGCAGACTGAATTGCGAGAGCCACTTTTTCGTCTTCCCTATGGTATGAGAAGTCTGGTCAAAATCTTGAACTCGATTTTTTTTATGAATGCATAACTTACCCTATAGAACCTTTTTATATAGCAAGTAAGAATGATGTTATTTATCACTTATATAAAATGTTTTATATAACCATTTTTTAATAGGACAAATAAACCAATTTGTACAGTCTTCACAGTTAATCGCGACCTTAGAACAATAGGGTTCTAACTGACATTTTTTTCAAAAATGAGTTATATAATGTGGTAGTATAAAATCGAGTATGCTCTTTCGATTCATTTCATCCATTTTTATCTATCTCTTTTAGTTTCCTATTTAGTCAATAAAAATGCATGAAACAAAGTTCTATGTACATCAATTTATTAAAAAACTAAGTTCACAGAGTTCTAAGTGGTATATAGAACCTAGTTTATTTAGAAAAATTAAAAAAAATTGCACATAGAACTTTGTTACACAACAGGATGTAGATTGAACTTTGTTGCTTTAAAATATTCAAACGATCGTAGTTAGGACTATTAAGGCTATGAATTTTGTTTTAAAGTTGAATTTTATCTGAAATGCATTTTAAAAGTTTGTGCTGTGTGATTTTCAAAATGTTTGTTCTTAATATGCATTAATTTTAATAAGTAAGGGTAAGTATTTCTAGATTCAAAATAGCTTTTTTGGATTTTAGTCCACAAAAATTGGCGTTTCGTCCCGGCGATCTCACATGGATTCATCAGTTGACTGTGAGTACCTTGTAAATACGCAATTTTTGTTAAATTCAGCTCATCTTACATCGATTTTTCAATGTGAACTATACCCAACTAAGACTAAAATTGTAATCATTAACGTTGGAAGATTTTTCCCGTGGCCTGGCATTGATTCTATATGAAGGTTTTATAATACAAATTCTATATACCACTGAAATTCATCAGCCAAGTGGAAGACTTAGCACTATTAATCGACTTGTTGAATTATTGATTCAAAATAGCTTTTTTGGCCTTTAGTCCACAAAAATTGGCTGATTTATTTCAGTAGTGCATAGAATTTGTATTATAAAATCTTCATATAGATAAGTATTTCTATTTCAAAAGTAAATAGTTGTACTGTATTAAATATAGGTACCACTCATTTAAAATGTCGTGGTAAAGAGAGCTTTTACAGGAATGTTTTCGGTAGCAACTTTAACCTTGATTTTCACCATCCCAAGTTTGATAAATGTGGCAAATGTGAGGCCTATAAAGCAGCAAAAAAAGAAGATGCGTTAAGTGAAAAATTTACGAAGGAACATGAGGTCCACTTAAACTTAAAAAAGATTTTGTTATATCATGTAAAGGTGAAGAAACTTGCCATATTTGCCAGGCTTGGATGCATCACAAAGCCCGTGTAGGGCTTACTAGAACGGAATATCAAAAGATAAGCAAGCTAGATTACAATGAAATTGCGCCAGATACTCTAGTTGTTATAATGCTACCTCGAAGAAAGATTTAAGGCTGTTTTCTTTGCCAAACGTATTATAACTTTCAATGAAAGTTTTGCGCCTCTTGGAACGAAAAGCAAAGAAATACCTTTTACTGCAATTTGGCATGAGGGTACTTCCGTTCGACACTGAATTCATAGCACTTAACTTTTTATAAAGTCAATATATAAAGTCAACTTTTTTTGAACCATCATCATTTGTTCGCTCCCAGCCAAGAGAAATATTAATCGACAGAATAAATGTTATTGAAAAAAATCTCTTCCAACTGTTTCCTGAAAATAGAAAACAATTCTTGAACAATCTTCCTGCGACCTAGCTTAAAGCAAACTTAGACTAGTTTTAAAAATGTTTTCTTTTTTGATTTACAGTTCAGTTAAAAAAGAAGGAATTTTAATAGAAATAGTTTGCAAATCGGTGTACATAGGGCTTTTTAAATATATCTTAAAAATTAATTTCTATATTCGGGTTACTATAACAGATTTAGTGTTTTCCCTTATAACTAGAAGTATGAAAAATGTAGTTAGGGCCTTCACGATATTATGAGCAGTGTGAGCTTTACTATTAATTAACTTTTCTTTAATAATGTTTATTTGTTTTCCTTTTCAAAATAAAATAAATGCCTTCACTCATACACGCGATGGTGAGTGTGAAGAATAACGTAACAGTAGATTGATAAAGAGAAAAATTGTAGGTATCTGTTGTTAAGCGAACAAAAGTGTGCACTTTCGTGATGTAGTTTTTTTTACTGTGGGAATGGGGGTGTGTATAGGAAATTAAACATCGACTTATTTTTGGAAAAGTAGATATGTATACATATGTCTTTAAATTCAGAATTAGCTGTTAGTTATATAATAAATACCAATATTGGAGTGAGCTATAAAAAGAAATGAGACTTAAATAAAATGCACGACTGGATCGCACGAACTTGCTCTTATGTAAAAGTACTTTGGAATTTAAGGTACATTTTATAAATATAAAATATGAATTTAAAATGAAATTGCCGTCTGATTTCTGGAAAAGTATGAATTTATGCAAACAAACTTTAAAAAACCGTTTTATTATTAAATAAATAAATTTTTTATATAAGAAATTTCTTTAAAATTTTTCAAGAAAAAAATGTGGGATGCGAATTTTAAGTATTTAATAATATTGATTTTAGGAAATAATTTCAAAAAATAATCGTTCATAGGTTTTGAAGATATTGATTTTTCAAAAAAAAATTTTTTTTCAAAAAAACCCAACAAATAATTTTTCGAATATTTTTATATACAATATTATTTTAAACTTAGGGGGACTCCTGCTGAAAATTTTTGGTTAAAATCGTTATAGCCGTTAATGAGAAAGTCGAAAATCAAAAAAACGTAGTCCATGTCCAATGTCCATTATATCACACCTAATTTTTTTTATCAAAATCGTTAGAGCCGTTTTCGTGATAAATAAGATTTTGCATTACGGGTGTATGGGGGGTACCCTTAGTTTTAGAGCTAAAAAAAAAATTTCAATTTCCCCTCTAGGGAATCGCCGAAGACCCATAACTACCGAGTTTGAAGAAAATAGGTCCAGTGGTTTAGGCTCTAGATCGAGGTACAGACATACAGACAGACGGAATTGCCGGACCCACTTTATTCGTCTTCGCTATCATCGTAATGTCAACTTTGATCAAAATCTCGAGTTCGATTTTTTTTCCAAATGCAGAACTTGCCCTATAGTACCTATATCGCAAGTAAAAAAGATGGTAGGTAGTGGTTATGAAGTAGTGGCTTTTTTAACGCTTGCCCAAGGCGCCTTTTGAGTTCAGCGCCCTGCGCATTTGCACAGCTTGCACGTATAGCTTGTCCGGCCCTGATTATAATAATTTGACCAATTACTTGAACTATGAATGTTTATTCCATACTTTTTCCCTACGTTTCGTCGTAATTTCTCGACTTCATCAGGGGTAGTTTATTAAATATGAAAAACTTTTGTTACATTTAATAATAATTATTGACAGATGATGATAATTTTAAACTTTGAATTTTTAGCACAGCACTTTAGAAAAACTAAATGAAAATAAACAATTAATTTTTTTTCACGCTGCGTTTAAAAATGATTTATGTGAATTATTTTGTCTTTAGCGTTAAGTTATTTTGAATTGTTTACAGAAATGGAAAAACTCAGAGGCTGTGTTAGAAACCACCCTTGTTTGAACGATGTGAGTGACAAATCATATTACGACAATAGCTGTGTTTTATTTTTCCCCAGATCTGATCCGGATTGGATTTTGTTTTCAAAATAACATGTAAAACAACAAATACAAACAAAACTGGGTCTTGTGTTGTTTTTGTTATACATGTAATTTTGAATGAAGATCCAATCTGGATCAGATCTGGGGGAAAATAAAACACAGCAAATATTGTTCTAAAGGGCGAGATATGGCAAAAGAAGATTTCCAAAACAATTTTGAGACATGCGAAAATAGAGAAAATAGGGCTCTTCGTCTGATTACAGCTTGTGGTATTATCGGACGTCGTTTCTCTTTTTATTTATACCGTGCACCGAAATTCTTTTTCTTTTTCGAGAATGTTATTCGACCAATTAAATTAACATTGCCTCATGGGAAAATCAAGATTCAAATAATAATCGTGCTGCTGACAGCCTTCTGCCTGACGTTCTGCAAAATAGTTTTAATGCTGCGTTAAAAAGCGTGTTCTGTTTGAAAAGGATTTAGGGTCAACTATAGAGTTATGGAGTCACTGCAGCGGACAAATATGTTTACACTAAGAACTTTTATAGTGCGGCCCATCTTTAGATGATTTTTTGCTAAATGCTTCCTTTTGTATATGATTTAATTACAGAAATGTTCTGGAGTGATCTGGGCAATTATATAAAAGGCCATAAGGCAGTGAAAGGCCGAAGTTTTAGGGCTTCTATGCTGTATTCTATTCAACAGGTACAAATGAATAATGGAAGCACTCTGATGTTCTTTTGTCAAAGGCTGAGGTTTAGGTCGGCGGTTTACCGCGGTTCTATGCAAAGAAGTACTAATTTTATATTTTACGTCTTTTATTTGTTATTTTGAATCCAAATCTTATTATAGTAATACACTTTCTTAACCTTAATTTTGGTTGTCTTCTGTGTCTGGTCGTGTCCTTCAGTGTTGATATATTATCCAATGAGTTGGCCTGTATTGTAGGTACTTTTAGTCACTGCAGAATTAACAGATGATTTTGGTAATCAATGATGCTGGTACCGTCGCAGCCAAAACTGCTAAAATCGTGGACAAATCCGATCAAATCAAATCGCGGAGGAACTCGGTAAAGTCGCAGCCGAAACTGGTACAGTCACAGAAGCCGGTAAAACCGCAAGTGTTGCTAGTACAATCGGAGCCGTTTAATTTGAGACCCCTTTGCTCTTGTGGGGGAAGTCTTACAAATTAATCCGTAACTGTATGTCGCTTAATATTTACCTGAAGTAACTTTACTTCGCGAAGTAACCGAACCTTTTGATATAACCGGGCATCTTGATGCAACTTAACATGTGGTTTGTATCGATGGTTTGTTCAACTACTTGCTGCCTTCAGTGTAGTTCTTCCTTCTTCGTACACATTCGTCTGATCTGATTTCAATACATCTTTTCTTGTTGTTGGTGTAATGTTGGGGTTACTATGCTAGATTGATAAATTTGTTTCTATTCTTCATGCTACGGGAGCATGCATGTTGCCTGGGTAAGTTTGTGTTTTATTATAAATGATCAGGCGCGTCGTTAGGGCGTAGAATTTTAATGCTTCGTTACAGCACTCGTCTAGAAATGGGGGTTATACTTAAGTTAAAGACGAATGTATGACCAAATCAGAAAGAGAAATAATATTTTTGTATCTTAGCAAAACTAAGAAAATATGGTAATTCAATAAGAGATGGTCATTAACGCACATACCGACATTCTCTTACTTTGAGACAAATGCCGTTCATGGATAATGGTTGGTGCATTTCGCTTGGTCGATAAAAGACAGCTTTGGGTGTTCAAAGAATTAAATTCCAAGCGGTTGATAATACCCCATTGTATAATATCATGGTGATCGGAATATAATGAGCTCAGCTCAGCTACGCTGCTTGAGTTCCACAACTGAAAACAATGAAACAATGAAGTGGATACTAACAGCCCGATTCTGACATTGTGAGGACGCATAAGTGACAAGCTCTTGTGAGGTTGTTGTGATCGATATCATTTTTGGTATTCTCAGACAATCCTCATAAGAAACCTCACAACAAATTCACCACAGTAAAATGAATCACAGCAGCTGATTATAAAATAAAAAAAAAAAAAACAATTATCAAAATCAAGAAGAATCCAAGAAACAAATAAAATAATGGAAGTTAATTTTGTATTTTTAAAGAAAAAAAATGATATATTAATAAATATTGATTAAATATTATAGAAGGAGATTGTCAGGGTTCAAAGCGAACAACGCATGGGCAATTTGAGCACTTCCTTAGGTTTATAAGAAAACACCCGGAGATCATGGCCAACAAGAACGACCCAACAAACCCACGGTCTATAAAAGAACTGTGGGCAAAACTGGCTGTAGAGCTCAATTCTTTTTACAGTCCAACGAGAACTGGCCCAAGGTGGAAAGAGGTAATAAAATTCATCATTCTTAATTTTTATATTTTTAAATTTCTCACCCATTTTTTCTGAAACCCCTTAAATCCTTTTATATTAATAATCAATTTGTTTGTATTCTAGTCGTTAACATATTGGAAGCACCAGCTAAGGTCAAAAGCTAGAAGAGTCAAGGTACAAGCGCAAGCAACTGGTGGCGATCCTCATTTCAGCACCAAGTTAAATAGATTCGAGGAGAGGACTCTTGAAGTACTTGGATCGATTGCAGTTGATGGGCTCCCTGATTTCCCAACATTAGGTTTAGACAACAACTGTGGCAACGATAATTTTTCAGCACATCCACCGCAGGTTCATACTTGAATAGTTTTATTTAAACCTAAAATAATTATTAATAATAATTAGATACATTCAGGAAGATGAAACAAAGACAGAGTACCATGGAATCTGAGTCGTTGATTGACTATCTGAAGTCAGCCCAGGAAATTTCGAACCAAACGAAAGATCGTCTTTTGGTTTAACGTGAGCACCTGCCTATTATGGCTCAATCTCACGGGAGGCCTACCTCCATTGAAATCAGATTGGTTCCTGACCATTAACCACGACATAGCAAAGTTGTGATATGTTGAAAGACACTCCTAGTCTTTTGCTCACCTTACGGCAAACTAGGAAAGACACTCCTAGTCTTTTGCTTACCTTACGGCAAACTAGGAAAGACGCTCCTAGTCTTTTGCTCACCTTACGGCAAACTAGGAAAGACACTCCTAGTCTTTGTTCTAAAGAACTGGGACGACGATCCCACTAATATTTGCTACTGCAAATAAAATCTCCAGTTAAGCAAGTAACCGGAGACTTACCCTTTTTAATCCTTTTTATAACTTTAAAAGTTTCTAGCCACGCAAGTAGCCGGAGACCTTACCAGTTATCTCCCATCATAACCTAGTAAAACCTTAAAAGTCTGCAGCCACGCAAGCAGCCGGAGACCTCACCAGTTAACTCTCGTCATAACCTAGTAAGCCTTTAAAGTCTCCAGCCACGCCAGCAGCTGGAGACCTTACCAATTCCACCCTTCACGACCTAGTAAAATCTTATCAATCTCCAGCCACACAAGTAGCCGGAGACTTCACCAATTTCACCCTTAACCATCCTTATAAAAACCTTAAAGATCTCCAGCCACGCAAGTAGCCGGAGACCTTACCAGTTTACCCTTTAACACCATTCAAAACCTGGAAAATACCATAAAATCGAGCAGCTATAGAGAATAGACGTAAGCCCCCCCCCCCCCACTACGACAAGGTGCTACCCGTCGAGGAGGGAACCAAACGAAAATAGTTCCTCCAAGCCCACCTGTTGAAATCTTTCCAGAATTTGCTGTACCTCTTTGCGAAAAAAACACTAAAGGCAACAAGAACAGCCAAACAGTTTTGGACCAAATGCTCAATTTATTTAAAAAGAAGGACAAAAGGGAAATCATTGAGCACAAGGAAAATTTGACAGTCCATAAGGATCTAGCAGAGAGTATAAAATCACTGGGAACAGTTATCCAGAGTCTTGCTGATTCTATAGCTCAGCACTATAATAAGCGCACGGTAGATGGAAGTGATAATGATGCTGATTTGTAGCTTTGGAGTTCTCACGGTCAGTTGAGTTTTTAAGTTGACTTATTTTGTACTGTTGGCTGTGAAATATTAATAAGTTGGTTATAAATATTTATTTATTTCAACATCTTCCATTTAAACTTATACTTACTTACTCAGTCGTATTCTGAGTATATTAAAATATCTTTATAATGTTCCTCAATAATATTAAAGAAATATTTTGAATTTAGACAAAAATTAAGAAAAAAATTCATCTAGAACAAATTTTGTTACTGAACTTTTCGAAAAATAACCAAATTCGTTTCAAGAGAAAATTGTTCTTAATTTTTGTCTAAATTTAAAATAATTGTCAATATCAAGGACAGGAATTAATACTCACGAAATCTGAAATCTCTCAAATCGACAAAAATGAAATGCATATTCAAATTCTTAGGAAATATATTGCGTATTTCTATGTTATCCCACAAAATATGTATACATAATGAAGATACACATACTCCAAAAAGTCTCCGTACACTACAGTAGACTAATTTTTTATTTATTTGCAAAAAAAATAGTAATGAGTAATAGAATAGATGAAGTGAGAACACAGAACGAGAATATGTTTTCTCCCATCATCTTTTTACCAAATCCCTGTGTGTAAGCCTCTTAAGCTATGTTATCAGGAAAACTTTCATGTATATGATAAAAAATATTATGATTAAATTAATTGGTTTTGTACTGTCAAGGAGTTTATGTATGCTTGTCGAACTCTTTTTCCTTCTCTAAGATTATCAGGATTTTCATCCGAAGTGATCGTTTCAGTTCTTGTCATATCTTCTTGCACTACTGTTGCAGATTCATCATGAAATATCCTATTTTCTTGTAGAATATTATGAAGAATGGTACATGCGTAGGATATGTATGCAATTTTTTCATGTGCATAAAGCTTTCGTTCATTGAACAGCGAAAACGAGATTTTAAACTCCAAACACCGTTTCAATCACATTCCGTGCTTTAATATGCATTGCATTGAAACATTTTTCCTTTTCTGTTGTTGGCGAGTTAACAGGTGTCAAAAGCCATTGCTCCAAAGAGTAACCGGAATCTCCTATTAGCCATTTTGAAATCGATGAGTTATAACTTTGCATCAAGTTAATTCTTATGTTTGATGTTGACCATACACCCGAATCATGGCAAGATCCAGGGAATTTTGCGTTAACATGAATAAACCGCAAACCATGGTCACAAATCTATGATGATTAAAAAATAAATTATTTAAATTTAAGGAAATGAGAAAAATTTCTTACCGCTTCCATATTCACACTGTAATATCCTTTTCGGTTCATATACAATGACGCAGGTGTTCTAACATCCATAGTTTTTGGAGTAACCATAGAGATATGGCTGCAATCAATAGCTCCAATAGTGCCTTTTATTCCAAATTTATTATAAAACCTGGGGCCAAATTACCGCATCCGTTATCGAGTAATACGTGACTGAATTATGTGAGTTTGGCATTACCGCTTACGTTATCGAGCATTAAATTACTCCAATTTGACATTTTCATTCGATCACTGATGGGACTCACTCACTCGTCACTGGAGCGGTAATTCGGCCCCTGAAAAATTAATTAGGATTATCTACGTAAAATATAAATTTGCAACGCACACAATTTACTTTGCAACAAATTCTTCATTGGTTGATTGAAATTCAACCACATTTTTCTTAACTTGCACTAAAAGTTTGCAAATATACGTAACGTTTCTGGACACAGTAGCTTGACTCAATTGAATTGTGTAGTTACTCGTATTTCCTATACACTTTTGGTGAGAACCATGTGCAAGGAAATAAAGCACTGAAAGAAACTGTACAAAAAATATAATACTGTAAGGACAATATGATCATAACTTCTTAACAATACTTTATACCTAGCTCTAAGTATACTATTTCAAACTTGTTATTAAATTATTCTAAAGGAAATTCCGATAACTGCAACAGTAGCGCAGCTTCGAGACATTTATGTAAGAAAAGAAGCTGAAATTTTGATTCAGCCTTCAGAAAACATTGAAATTTCCGAAAATTTAGAACTTTCCGAAAATCCAGAACATTCTGAACGACATGATATTCCGATAAGTTCTGATGAAAATAATATAATTCCAAGGAATGTTACACAGTTGGAAAATGAAGAAGCTCTCATTGAAAAAGAAATTCGTATTCTTGAAAAGAAAAAGAAGTTAATCGCATTACGCAACGAATTGAAATTCTTAGACGAAGCGAGTGAATCAAGTAGGATTATTGCACCTTCTTTCAAAGATATGAAGCACTCGATTCCCGAATATTCAGGTGATGATTCATATGATGCATATAAATGGATAGATACATTTGAACACATATGTGAATCATTGAATGGTGATTCATCCTTCCGTTTGAAATCCATCCGTCGACTTAAGCGACCTGATTCCGCTGCTGAACTATTTTTACGAGTTGACAATTCCAAAACTTATGATGAATTCCGATCAAAATTTCTTTCAAATTTTGGACATAGTTACTCAATATCTAAAGTAATTGATAAAATGCGAAAAACCACCTTCGGCTCAGTAAAATCATCAATTATGGGTTACATTTTGAAAATGAAAGAACTTGCATCTCGTGCTAATATTGATGAACGACAGACAATCCAATTTATAATCGATGGATTTCAAGATCGTTCAAATAATGTGGCCATTTTGTATCCTGCTCGCAACATTAATGAACTGAAACAATTATCTCATCGCTATTCACAGCTACGTGAAATGAATTCCGCTCACGATACTGTGTCCCATTCTGTTGGTTTCAAGCATTCCGCTTTCTTAGCGATTCCGTCGATTAATGAAACCAGATCAAGAGAAAATAAACAAGTTCTTTGCTACAACTGTTCCGGAGTTGGGCATTATTCCTCATCTTGCCCCGAGCCAAAAAAAAACGAGGGTCATGTTTCCGATGTGGGTCGACTCAACATAGGTATAATACAAAATTGTTCAAAACCTGCACCTAACAACCGACAAGTGGCATTGATTGATTCATTCCGAACTAATTCAAATTTTGTTCAAACATTTGATCAAAATTCCGAAACAAAATCTCAACATCTTGAAGAATTAAATCATGTAAGTGTAACTTTTCTGCCCAAGAGTTTTGATTCACATAGTAACACATTTACATCTCTTTTTGATACTGGAAGTCCAATTAGTTTGATCAAACGTTCCGTTGTTCCCAAAGAAATTCAATTTGAACCAATTCAGCCTTCCGGTTTTAGTGGAGTTGGTAATTTCCGAATACAGTATTCCCCGCTTAATTGCACTGACCATTTTGTCAGATTTTTCGGTCAATTATCCGGGTGGTTCAATTAACGAAACCCCGCTTAATTGACCGACCTGTTCAATTAAACGAAACCCGTATAATTGCACGAGTCGGTCAACTAAAAATTAAAATATTCATCCCAGAAATTTACTATGAACATTTCATTTATAACTTACGAAAACCTTGAAAAAACTGAAAAAGAATACACACACACAAATATTTGAACACGTTTTATTTAAAAAATAAGCATACATACTAGGGTGGGTCAAAAAAAATCAATTATCTTTTTTTTTGGATCCGACACATGAAAACAAGTTCCTAGGTACCTCTAGAAAGTACTTACCAAATAATAGCTCTTAATATTGACGGGAAGATTATGCTCATCATAGTTTTCCATTTTCAATTTAATATCATATAAAAATGGTCATATCTTATCAACAATAGATCGTTTAACCAATCGCATAGTCAATATTTATAGGAAGTTGAACGCTCTACAAAAATGGTCTTATATACTTTTTTCATTAATCCAACCATTTAAAAGATATTCAACGTCAAAGATTGAAGTATTTTAAGGAAAATAACTTTTTTGTTTTGAATTTTGTAACTTAATAAAAAATAATTATTGTCAAATAAGTTTCAATTATTTCTATAGGAAATTGAACGCTCTACAAAAAAGATCTCTGTAGTTAATCGATTACTCTAGCTATTCAAAAGATATTCCAATGCCTACTGATTTTAGTAGTTTTTCAATAAATATTCCCAATTTACCCAGTTAATTTTTGAATTTTAAGATAGTTCATGTTCTATTTCAGGAAAAGAAGGTTTTTATTTAAGAAATATAATTTAACATGTCAGCAGAAAAAAAAATTCTATTTCACCATATGAAATTTTATAATTTAATAAGTGTTGATACAAAATGATTCAAATTGGAACTAGTTTTCATGTGTCGGATCCAAAAAAAAAGATACTTGATTTTGTTGACCCACCCTAATACATGCATAATTAAAACTATGAAACAGACATAATTGTTATTTGCATACATTGGTTTGAAAAAATTTGTGATTTGATTTTGATTGATTGTTTTGTTTTGAACAATGTCTTCTTGTTTTTCAGCTCAACTGTAAATTTATTTAGTGGTAAGAAGTATAAACGTAGAATTGCAATGTCCTGAAGAATTTCGAAAGTCGATGGTAATATGGCTTCAACTTCTTCTTTTTCTTTAACCATTGTACTTAAGTATGTTGTCTATGACCACGATATCATTTTCCGGCTGCTCTTCATCTTGAATAATACCTGTCTTTTAAAAAACCACTTCAGACGTAGGTTAAGTAATAAAATATTTCTAATATTTGTTTCATTAAAATTTATTGTACGTCCAATTATCCGAAAAATGTCCATATATTTTTTTTTCTGGTGCATATTTTAAAGTTCAATTAACCGAGTAATTCAATTAAGCGGGGTTCAATTAACCATCTAAAAAGCTATGCTACTAATATGGGAAATTTTGCAATGCAAATTTTTCGGTCAATTAAGCGGGATGTTCAATTAAGCGAGGTGCAACTAAGCGGGGATTACTGTATGCACATATGGTGAAATTGAAATTTCTGTAACTCTTCATGGAATTGCCAAATCAATCAAAATGTATGTAATTCCCGATTATTTAATTAAACATTCATTGATATTGGGTCGCAATTTCTTGCGATTATTTAAAATTCGTTTATCTTTTATTTCAAATTCGCTTCCGAAATCCCAAATTTAACTTAATATTGATTCCGATATTAACAAAATTAAAGTCGATAGCCAAGTGTTACATTGTGAATACAGCAACTTGTTGGGAAAAGAATTAAGATTTTCTTCCAAATGTTTCTTGTGCAGTCAGCCGTTAGTTGTCGGCTTAGCTGATAGTATATGTGGTAAACCTGAGAACATAAACTGTCATTTGGTACCTGATATTTATGCTATTGATTTAATTGAAACCGGATCTGAATCTTATAATATTAACCCAGACATAAGTCTTTTTCAAAAAGAAAGAATTAAAGAAATTATATTTTAAGATTATTTATGTGTTGATAATATTCCAATTATTGAACACGATTACAAGATGAGAATATATATTTCTTCTAATAATCCTATAAGTTATGCTCCGAGAAGAATGTCATATGCAGATAAAAAGATTGTTGAGGAGACTGTTCAAGACTTATTAAAAAAGAAATTCATACGTCCAAGTGAATCGCCTTACGCCTTTCCTTTAGTTTTGATTCCAAAAAAATGTGGCGAAAAACGCCAATGTGTTGACTATAGACCATTGAATAAAATAACTGTTCGTGATAGTTTTCCGTTACCACTTATTGATGAATGTTTAGAGAAGTTGAGTAAAAAAAAATATTTTACTACTTTAGATTTAAAAAATGGATTTCATCAAATTCGCATGGATGAAGGTTCAGTTAAATATACTGCTTTTGTTACCGCAGATGCACAGTATGAGTATTTAGTTATGCCTTTTGGTTTGAAAAACGGCCCACCCGTTTTTCAACGCTTTATAAACTACGTTTTGTGTCCATTTTTAAAAGAAGGATCCGTTGTTGTTTATTTAGATGATATAACCTTGGCTTCTGATTCTGATACTATTGAAGAACACTTTATTTTACTTAAACGTGTTTTACGGCGACTTGCTGGATTTCGCCTCGAACTTAAATTTAAAAAATGCCAATTTTGTTATACCGAAATAGAATATTTAAGATTCACTGTGAGTCAAAAAGGAATAAGACCTAACAATCAACATTTAAGTGTCATTAAGCATCTTCCGTTTCCCTCTAATGTTTCCGAACTACAAAAATGTCTTGGACTATTTTCATATTTTCGTAGATTTTTAAAAGGATATTCTACAGTCTGGTTTCCTTTACGACAATTGATGAAATCAAATGTTCCTTTCAATTTTGATGATACTTGTAAAAAAATTTTACTTCTTTGTGTGAACAATTAGTAACTAGCAGCGTTACCACTTCCGGAAAATAAGTCGAAGTAGATTTGAAGAAAAAAGTGAAGTAAATTGAGAAAAATCGAAGTAGATTTTAAAATGACTTTTAACTTGCTTTTAGAAAAATTTGAACTCGAGATTTTCATCAATTTACATTACAACATGAAAAATTAGAAATTCCGTCCGTCTACAGGCCTGTACCTCAACCTGGAGCGTAAAGGAGAATTTGAAATGTTTTTTTTTTTCCATACAGCCATTATCAAATATCATATTTATTTCGAAAACGGCTCTAATGCTTTTTATAAAAAAAATTATGTTCTACGGTCTACATTTAATCAAAAAAAATGTTATCAACGGTACCTATTATAGATCTTTTTTTTTTTGATTTTCTACTTTCTCATTTCTGAATCGTACGATTTCGATCAAAATTTTTATATCGAAATAAATACTTAAAATTGTCAATACATTTCTTTTAATTTTGAAGAAATTTGTATATAAAGAATTAATTTATTAATAAAACTTTCTTTTATAATGAATAACATTCAAATTACTATAATTCAATATAATATAATTTTAAAATAAAACACAAACGCAAGCGAAATTTTCATAAGATTCGTGTTTCTTTGCTTTCAAAATTACTCATTTTTGTATTTTTATTGTGTTGACATACATTTTTTTTTATAATTCTCGTGCTACATCCTTACTAGAGTGTAATGGAGAAATAGAAGTAAATTTAACCTTTTTTGGTAAAATTGAAGTAGATTGTAACAGAGTTTTTTAAAATGAAGTAGATTTAAGTATTTTGCTGATGGTGCGAAGTAGGAAGTAGAGTTTAAAATATTTTGAAAAAAAAAGAAGTAGATCTACTTCAATTGAAGTAAAGTGGTACCACTGGTAACTAGTCCAGTCTTAGCTCTTTACAATACAACACGTGAAACCGAATTGCATTGCGATGCTAGTTCATTGGGGAATGGTGGTATTCTTCTTCAAAAACAAGACGATGAAAAATTTCACTCGGTTGGATATTTTTCAAAAGCTACTTCCGATAGTGAGTCTCGTTACCATAGCTATGAATTAGAAACGTTAGCTATAATCTATTCTCTTGAAAAATTCCATACTTATGTGGATGGTATTCCACTTCGAATTGTTACTGACTGTAACTCATTAGCTCAAACATTAGATAAGCAGACTATCAATCTACGTATTGCTCGTTGGGCTCTTCCTTTGGAAAAGTACAATTACACTATCAAACATAGAACTGGCGCATTGATGGGTCACGTAGATACTTTGAGTCGATATTTTCCAGTATTAGGGAAGGATACACCAAATTCACTGGTTGACGTTAATGATATTGATTTTCAGCTTAAAGCTACGCAAAACCGTGACGAACGTATTGTTCGATTAAGAGATAAGTTAGAACATGAATTAGTTCCTAATTTTTTTTTGGAAAATGGACTTGTTTATAAAAAAGACAAAAATGATCGTTTGTTGTTTTACGTTCCGAAATGGAAAGTAATGTTATTCGTGAAGCACATGAAAAAATTTGTCATTTAGGTACTGCTAAATGTCTTGACCAAATTAAAATGAATTATTGGTTTCCGGCTATGAAAGAAAAAGTTGAAAGTGTTATTCAAAATTGTTTAAAATGTATTATGTATTCTATTCCTTCACATTGCCATAATCGAACATTGCATTCAATTCCAAAGAAACCTATACCTTTTGATACTTTACATATTGACCACTTTGGCCCACTTCCATCTATTCGTTCAAAACGAAAACATGTAGTTCAGCGGGGTCCTAGGATTGATGTTCTTACCGAACATTTAGATGAAAAATTTGAAAAATGTGATCGTGATTTTAATAAAATGCGGGAAAAATCATTGGAGCAAATCGAAAAATCTCAGCAACGAAATTCAGATCTAATAACAAAGAAGTTTCGACAAGCAAAAATATTTACCAAGGGCGAGTTTGTTGCAATTAGAAATTTTGATAAAACAGTTGGAACAAATAAAAAATTTACAAACAATTTTAAAGGACCGTATAAAGTTTATAAAGTACTACCTAATGATAGATATGTTATCAGTTATCAGGGATATTGAGAACTGTCAACTTACTCAATTACCATACGATGGCGTTATTGAATCTAGAAACTAGAAATATCCGCGGCTGGGCTGATTGGCGTAACTCAATGGATGTCAATCTTGATTCTGAGTGTGAAGAGTAACACCATTTTATTTATTGCATATTTTCCAATTTTAATACCAATTATTTTATTTATCATTTATTTGTTTATTATATTTGTAAATCTATTAAATTTAATGTATAAATTTTATTAAGATACACAAAAAAATAATAATATTAGATTCCTTATAATTTATAAGTCGTTATGATCGGGACGATCATTTGTCAGGTTGGCCGAGTTGTAAGGACAATATGATCATAACTTCTTAACAATACCTTACAATATAATATACTATATACCTAGCTCTAAGTATACTATTTCAAACTTGTTATTAAATTATTCTAAAATAAAATATTGTTTGAGAAAGAATATAAAATAAATGTTTATAATAGATTGGTTTCTAAACCTGTTTTTCATTACTTAGAAGACGTTATAATACCTACTCTTTAAAGACTAACAAATGCTGCTTACTCGGATTACAAAAGGCAATAAAGTTTGCTGATTGTCATAAGGCTTCAAGCTCCGAATCACATCCCAGCACAAAGTCTTTGGAAAACGAAAAAACTTAATAAAGATACTATTTTGGAGAGCAAAAGGATCATTAGGCCAGGCGCGCACATTCAATTTTTAGTTTCGCAACTGTTTAGTTGCTAAAATGAAACATATGGGCTTATATGGGATACCGCGCACTTCGAGCAACTAAAAAGTTTGTGTTTTGACGTGAGTAAAGAGTTGCCAGTACGCGGTTCTCTATCAACTGGTGATTAAACTATTTGATTTCGATCACAGTTGCCAGTGCGCGGCTAGCCTTAGTGTCTCTTAAGTATCTTAGAAGCCGTCGGCGCTGCAATCTAATTAATATGATAAGTTTATTAATAAAAGAAATATAATAGGTAGCAATTGAAAAAATCTTACTTTTCATTTTCGCATGCAATATCTGCCATAAGTTGCATTACAACGATTCCTATTTCCATTTTTGTTTGGGTAATGTGTAATGTTTCAATGTCAAAATTCTATTAATTTTGAGTTGTGATCTACTCTGAAGGAGATCACAATATTAATAGTTCTTGTGAGGCTCACAAGTTGTGAGTGTACTGTTAGAATACGAAAACCTCACAAAATCATATTTACCACACCTTGTGAGGTTGTTGTGACTTGTGAGGTTTCAGTGAGGTTGCGCAAAATCGGGCTGTAAGATTCAGACAAAAGATCAACCTAGAAGATAAGGAGAGTGTCGGAGACAGACAAAACGGAGCCTTGCGGCACACCAGCATTTTTTTTTAATATGAGATTTGAAACCGTTCAGAAGTCTAGAGATGATCTGTTTCCCCTATATTATTCTACTATATTATTTACGTTATTTTTCTAAAGTGTAGCAAGCTAATGTAAATATATTACAGTACATATTATACTACTCCGTAAATAAATCTACAAAGTAGAGACACTGAAAGCACTGGCAACTGAGACCATCGGCTTAGACATTACAACAGAGTCAATCAACAAGTACTATCCACGCACAATTATGCTTGATTTCGCTGATCGATGGGAAGCGATGCTTTCATTTGGCCTAGGCCGTTGACTAGTGTAAATATGTATGTTATTAGTCACGTGAGACACGTTGTTTAACTGATCAAAAATATTGGCATAGTTTCCATTTCGCGTTGATTGACCAATATACAAAATACTAAAAACTTAATTCGTTGCAAAGATTGAATGTTTTTGGACAAGCGGGTTTTTAAGTTATATCGCTAAAACGAATTTGAGCTAAATTCATAGCTTTCAATCGCTAACAACTTAATGCTGCTTAGCCCTAAAATACCTACAAATACCTGTCGTAAGTTAAAAATCGGTATCTATAATCAATTTCATCCACCGCGTTTAAAGATCACTTAAAGCTATTTTAAAACTTATTCTGACATATCGATTGGCCTCTTTTAAGTTTTGAATTTTCAAATTGTAAATTTCTTTGTGATATTTCTGAATTATAAATTTAAATTGTACTCTAAAATGAAATTAGTACATTGAGTTCTAATGGAAAAAGATCCTATAACATTAAGAAGCCTCTGTTAAATCAAATTTTAAAATAATAACGTTACCTTGTCGAAGAAATCTCGATTTCCAGATCTTTTGTTTTTGCTTATAAAAATTGTATTTTTTTTAATAGATTTGTAGATTCTTTTACGTAACGTGACACAAACATCGTTCAGTAAAGTACCAATGCAAAATCAATTTCATACACGAATTGTAGCTTCATCATTCTAAAAAAAATTAAGAAAATCATATAGTGTGACTGTCGTATCTATAAGAATTTCTTAAACTGCATCTTAGAGGTTATTTAGTTAAGCATACTTAATATTTAATTTGCATATTTAATCTGCCTTTAAATTATGAAAATTCAGTTTAAGTTTTAGTTAAGAGGCCTTTAAGTAACGTTACTTAAATGTGAGAATTGATTATAGATACCGATTTCATACTTAAGAGCTGCTTGGAGGTATTTTAAAGTTAAGTGACCGGAGAACCGACACCTATATATAATTATAATGTTTGCCCGTTGAGATGTCATGTAGATCTTGGAAGACTTTTCCCTACACGTTTGCTCCTTAGAGTTTGTAAGACTACGTATTTCAGTATTATCCAGACAACTCTGATCATTGTAATAGGAGTCTCCCAAAATTGAGTATTCGTCTTTGCAATAGAGCAGGGACAACTAATTTATTAAAGAAATTTCTTAGAGCTCTTGAGATCCACCTTTGGTCAGAGCTTGCTTTTCTCTTTCTAGTGTCTTTCTTAAGCAATAAAATAGCTTAGGTATTGTTTCTCCACTCAAAACGATTTGAATGAATGATTGAATTATGTATTGGCAGGAATTTCATGCACCTAGAGGTCTATTGTGTCTATCCCTTAGTGCATGTGTGGACAACATTTTTCTAGTGGGGGGATTCAAACAAGTCGTCCGCGGACCGTCCGCCACACCCACAAAAAAAAAAAAAAAAAAAACAAAACCCCGAGGTGTCACAATCTAGTGGAAACCGTAAAGTAAGTTCAATTGATTATTAAAAGTTTTTTTGTTTCCCTTTAACGGTTCCTGTTTTGGAATTGTTGTTTTTACTCTTATAGGTACTATAAGGCAAATTATGCATTCGTGAAAAAATCTAACTTGAGATTTTGATCAAAGTTGACATAAGATGATAGCAAAGACTGTAGGTATGTCTGTCTGTTCGACTACAGCCTAAAAGGCTCGGCCGATTTTAGTTAAACTTGGTAGATATCGTTTTTAATTTTTCCCCACAACAAGTTTTCGTTTTTTTCTTTTTTTGTTAAGACCAAAAATAACGGTGTACCTGCCATACGAATTTTTTTTTTCGAAAATTTTTGTTTGGAAAATTTGATATCTCAAAAACGGCTTAATATTTTTTTTGGAAATTTATATTTAATTCGTACAAGAAAAGAAACCACTGCAACGACTTATGATTTTTGTTCTTGCATAAACTAATATTTGCTTGAATCAGATGGTATCCTGTTATTAGTTCATTCATTCATCGGTTAATTCATTCAAAAAATGCATTTTATTCTTATGAAAAGTTTTTCTAATAACATTAATTTTTGAAATTCTTAGTCTTTTACATTGAGACCCAGTCACTCATTTGGTTTGTGTGAAAGTTACAGTTACTGATGAGTAGCAAATAGCACTCGCTGGGGAGCGTTGTTGTTATAATTACTCGTATGTTGTATAGTTAACGTAGGTACCAGTTGAGTGTTCCTGTGTCCTTATGTTTTTGTATAACTCTTTTTCGTATGATCGCAAAAGTACAAGTTATGACTTCATGTTTTAATATATTGCGGACTATAGTTTTGCGAATTTGGAATATTAGGCGAACCTAGAAATTATTATAATTCTATTGTAAGGTAGACTTGTGGAACCACTTACACTCTTTCTCTTCTTGTTACATTGCCCGTAATAAAAGTCTATGTCTAACAATTTATTCCGGAATAAATATGCCCAAAAGGTGTTTGGTGCCCTCGTAGTGAAATATTCACTACAACTTTTAGTAACATTATTCAAATTTGCCAAATAGGTATCTGTTTTAACATGCCTATGATGTTTTGTTTTTCGATTAGCTGTATGAAATAGGCCCTATCCCTAAGAAAAAAATTATTTAGTTATAACATATTTATTCATGAACAGCAAAAATAAACAAAAACTCAGCAAATAAGTACAACCAAGCTTAAAAGACTTTATCAATAAATTCCATCTGCGTCAATAACGATATGACACCAAACTGTAGACTAATTAACCAATTTTGGTTATAATGGTGGTTAAATATTTAGTGACATTTGTTTCATGGGAAAAACCCCAAATTGCTTATGTAAGAATATTTTAAGAGAATTCGATATTCTTGTTTTTGAACTAAGACATTTGAGATAAAAAGTATGAGTTAATTTAAAAAAAACTATATTTTTAACGGAAAATTTTAAAAGCGCTTTTTATAAATTATTTGTCTTGTTTGTTAAATTTTTGTTGTTAAAATTTTTGGAACGTACTCGTAATATCATTTGTTTTTTTTTCAGAACCTTTGTGCGAAATTGGAATAACATTTGCAGACCCATTAATGATATATAACGGCATTGACCCAAAAAGAACACAATTTTCATAAAAATAAAATGCACGACTGGGTCGCACGAACTTGCTCTTATGTACAAAATTTAATGTTACTAGGGGAAAATGTGCATAACCATAAAATTAATTTTTTAAGTGACTAAAACAACTCCTTTAATAGTTGGAGCTAAAAACAGGATGCCATGTGATTTCTCAACGAAGTATTAGCTTTTGCATGATCAAAAATTAAAAGTCATTGCAGCGGTTTCTTAAATAATAAAGCTTCTATTTACAAATTTCTTAAGAATTTTTTTTAAGAAAAAGATGGCATACCAACTTTAAGTTTTTATTACTGCGCGAATAAAAATAAAACTTACAATAATATTAACTCGCTTTTAAGATATAAAATTTTCAAATTCTATTAAATATTTTTTATTCTAAAAATCTGTTCGACAGATTTTTTAATAATAAATTCAAAAAAAAAACCGATAAATGGTTATTATGGGTGCCTCCTAGAACCTTTTCTTTTGTTTTTGATTTTCCCAAAAAATGGTAATACATTTTGAAAAATGCTAAGGCTAGCCAAAAGTTAAGATAGGATTGTGTATTCAAATTAAAAAATTAACTTTTTAAAAGAATTAAAACATTTTTTTCTTCAAAACTCAATATTTTAAAAACCACATGCTGAATTTTCTGAAAACTTGACAGTTAAAAGTTTTTTAAAAATCTACAAGAATTGAGCAAAAAATTATTTTAATTAAATATAACGGTACCCACTATAAAAAATGTTAGAAAATGGTTTTTGTAAATCGTATTTTTCTCTTAAACGGGATCTATAATTCTGATAAGACTTGTTTTCTTTTAATTAATTTTTACGATCTATAATTCAATAAAAAAAAATGAAATTAAAATATTACTGACTGTACCTACCATAGAACCATTTTTCGAATTTTGAATTTTTCACATAACGGATCTTAATAAAACAATTTATAGAGAAGCTTCTACAAAGTTTGAAAAATATTGCATTTAAAAACTTAAAAAAATATTTTTTTGAATTTTTGAAAAAAATAATTATTAATTTTTGAAAACTCGATATCTCAAAAACGGGTGCATTTATTTCTGGAAATTTAATTTTTATTCGTACGATAATAAAAATTCAAAAGGGGAGTACCAAAATATCTTCTTAAAATATTTTAAAAATTTTGCTCTTAATAGCTTGTTTTTTTAAGAAACCTCTACAACGACTTAAAATATTTCTTCTTTCATAGTTCCATATTTGCTTAAAGAATTACATGGCATTCTGGTTTTATCTCTCATTACTAAAAAAAATTCAAAAAATAGTTTTCTCTAATAACTTTGGCGCAAAATTTTAATTGAATTGTGATACTATAGGTTAAAACTACGAAAAATAGCATCATGCTTTCCCCACCCTTTTATTAAAGTTAAAATCATCGAATACCTACTTTATTTTTTTAGTATCGTGCTAGCTTCATATGACTCTTTGACATTTGCAAACATCAAAAAAGGTTCGTATACTTACTTTTTACACGAAATGTCACTGTTTTAGGTGTGTTCAGAAGCTTGTGCGACCCATACGTGCATTTTATAATTTAAGAATGCATAACTTGGCATATAGCACCTACATTTATTTCGCAAATAAAAATCATTCGATTTAAAAAGAGAAACCGATGCACATTTGTGTACTCTGGCTAAAGAAAGAATCTTTGAATTTAATATTACGCCCAAAGTTGGGCTCAAGGTTAAACTAATGGAGCGTTCTAAAGCGCGAGTATTACGGTTTAATTAATCCCTAGAACACTGTTTTTAAAAATAATGGTTAGATAATGAATGACAAGAAACATTGCGACGGTGTTCGATTGATTCAAATCTTTCTGTTTTACATACTTCTATCACCTATAATATTTAAAGCTATTTTTTGGATTATTTCCAAAAGACTCAAGTGTGTTATTGGAGCACCTGCCCAAAAATGGAATTGTACTCGAGCTTTGGACGAATATTTGCCTCATAGATTACAGCCAGATCAGAAGGGGTACACAATTTCTTGAAATGTCCAAGGAAACCTAATGTGGATATGTGTTCATTTCTCACAAGGTGGTGAATCCGAGTTCTGATGATGAAGACGAAATAACTTTGAATGTTGGTGCCGCCTGTTCACACAAATATTATGATTTTGACTTTTGGAAGGTGGGAACGTGTTTCCAAATGAATTACCTGGTGAAATTGAGTTAGCATGTAGATTTGATGATTGATTGATCGCGGAAAATACGACGAACCGGAAGTTGATGTTGTAACAAAAGATTCAAACAATGCATCAACATCCGAAAACGTTGCTTCAACATCCTAAAAAATAATCAGTATCTCTTCATTATGAGTTGAATTTTACAATCAATTTATGACAAAATCGGTAAACTTATGATATTTATATCATTTAGAATCTATTCTTTTCTTGAAAGAGTATGCTAGATGACCCTATCTATTTTTCTTACAGGTAACTGGATACGTTGAAATTATTTCTTGGCAGTGATATTATCAATTTAATTGTTGAAAGCACAAATGTGTATGGCACTGTAGACAAACATTATCTAACATTCAAAGTGAGTTCAATTCAATTCAATTCATTGGAATATTGTATTTTTCTGGAATGCATACATAATAAAAGATACCAAGTTATATTTAGGCGTTTGTGATAACAGTGCCATCGATCCGAGAGAAAAGTTTGCTTAAGTACCAACGCTGAAGCGAAGAATCGCTCAATCTGCTGCTGGATGTACATTTCCCAGATAGCTCTCCTTTCGTTAATAACACTGATACTAACAACATCGTCAGTAGTATAACTCCTCCACAAGGTCTGATTACAAAGGAAAAATTAAAATGGGCAATCAACAGCTTCAATCCATATACAAATCTGCTTGGCCAGCCAGATGGAATAATTCCAGCGGAATCACAGAATAATTCCGACGTCTTAATACCCATTCTGGTCAACATCCTAAATGGTTGATCACTCTGGCTCACATTCCTTTGTCATGAAGAGAAGTCAATGTTATTATATATTATATGTTATAAGATATATACGAAAAAACAATAACATAACAAAAGAAAAATAATAATATTATTAACTTCCCATAGGGAGTTATTGTAATCGGTCCGATTTGTCAAATTGGAATTTTTGACATTTCTCGACGTTTCAAGGTCCCTAGAGGCTATATCAATCATTTTTAGAGAGATGTCTGTGTGTGGGTGTGTACGTACGTTCGTACGTTCGTACGTTCGTACGTTCGTACGTTCGTACGTGCGTACGTTCGTACGTCCGTACGTTCTTGTACCATTTTTCGTCGTCGATATCTCAAGAACGAGTAAAGATATCGACTTCAAATAAATTTTGTTTAATAGATAATAACTTCGAAAGAGGCTGAAAGGGCGTTTATTAAAATTCAGTGAGTAGTTTTTTCACTATAACGGTTTAAAAAAAAAGTAAAAATTTTGGTTAGTTTCAAATATCTCACGAAAAAACAATGCTATTGACTTCAAATAAAATTTAATGTACTCACTATAAGGTCATACAGATTTGGTATGAATTTGGAAAAAAATGAACATACCGTTATTTTTTTAAATTAAAAAAACTGAAAAAAAAAATTTCATAACCCAGATATTCTAAGAACAGAAAACAATTTGAAACTCAAAATAATTTTATTTTACGAAAAATAATGTGTTTGACAACTGGTGAAAATTTCAAAAAAAAACAGCTTACAGTTTTTTTACAAAAAATAAAAAACTATACAAAATTCTATTAAAAATTGGTAAAAATTGTTTTTCGACTCAAATTTCTCGAGAACTAGTAGTGATATTGACTTCTAATTTAGTTTATTTTATGCATAGTATAATTTTGTACAATTGGTAAAATGTTGACAAATATTGAATTAATAGTTTTTTTATTTTACCTTTTGTTTTTCTTCATTTAATTCAATAAAAACGCATTCTTTTCTTTTTATTTTTTATCTGTATATATATTTCGAGGTCTTACTTGCCTCATCATCAGTAGCTAAAAATAAATACATGCGTTTTTTTATTAACATAAATATATAGATATGAAATTTAATTATATATAAAAAATTACCAAAATTATTTTATAGACAATTATTTGATAACAATCTGTTTTTTAATATTAGACATTTGTTTTTGAAATTAAAAAATTAAAAATCATTGAACAAATTTTCTTATAAAGTATTTAAAGTGTATAAATTTATTTAATTTTTAACTTGATTGTTCTGTAAATTTGTATTAACTATTAGATTGTAGTATGTATTAGTGTAGTCTCTTTTATCTGTTTTGTAGTTACACGCAATGCCCTCATTCTTTATAATTTGGTTAACTTCATGAATTTGTAACTTAAATTTGTTTCTTTCTAATTTTAAAATTTTAGCACCATTAAAATCAAAAGAATGTCCATTTTTCCTAACGTGATCAGCTAAAGCAGCTATATTTTTGTTTACTGATCCTTCGTTAACTTTTTGACATTCGGTATTGTGTTGATTCATTCTTGATCCCAGTTTTTGAATAGTTTCTCCAATGTATATTTTTTCGCAATCATTGCATTTTACAGAGTAAACTAATCCACTGTTTTCTGTTTTATTAATTTTTTGTTTTGTATTTAGAAAGAATTTTGAATTTTGTTTTGTTGGCTTCATTGCTGCTTTAACATCTGGTATAAAATATTTGCAAACTTTTGCTAAGGACTCACTTAATTTTGGTACATATGTCATCGCTGAATAAATTTTCTTATCTGTATCTGATGAATCTTTTGTCTGAACATCATTATTAGATAG
Source organism: Chrysotoxum bicinctum (assembly GCA_911387755.1). Taxonomy (NCBI): domain Eukaryota; kingdom Metazoa; phylum Arthropoda; class Insecta; order Diptera; family Syrphidae; genus Chrysotoxum; species Chrysotoxum bicinctum. The sequence goes on along the minus strand of OU426990.1, from coordinate 87,010,254 downwards.
AAAGCTGTAGTTACTTTGGTCAAATCTTTGAGGTGAAATAATTTTGGTTTGTAGATTTTCGTTTTTAACTGATGAAATAAGTTTTTTGATTATATTAATTGGATAGTTGTTTTTTCTTAATATATTTTGTATCCTTATTATATTATTATTAAAATAGGTCTTATGGCTAAATGAGAATACTTTACGAATAAAGTTTTTAACCATATTATATTTCATTTGAGTAGGATGAGCTGAATAATAATTTAATAATCGATTTGATGCAATTGGTTTATGAAACCAATTTGTGATAATATTACCATCATTGTTTCTCTTGATTGTAACATCCAAATAATTTATTTGATTTTTAAGTGTGTCTTCCAATTCATATGTAAAAATAATATTTTTGTCAAAAGATTCCAGAGCAGATTTTACTTCGTCAATTTTGTTTTTTGGAATAGCTGTTAAATGATCATCTACATGCTATCCAAAATTGTGGCTTAAAATCTATTTTATTCAAAGCATTTAATATTACTTCATCCAAAACCCATTCCACGAGAATTGGAGCCAAAGATGATCCCATGAAAAGTCCTGTTTTCATTCGAATATACTGATTTTTAAAACAAAAATAATTACAATCAGAAAGACAAAATTTTAACATTATCATAAATGTTTGTTTTGGAATTTTAGTTTTAGGTTTGATACGTAAATCAAAGTTACGTTCAACAGTTTGTAGTGCCAATTCAGTTGAAATATTGTTAAAACAATTTGATACATCGAAAGATACAAGTATATTTCCAGATAGAATTTTGGTTTTTGTAATTGTTTTTACAAATTGTTTTGAATTTTTGATTGTAAATTTTGATTTATAAGATTCTTTAAGAATGTTAGCTAAATATTTTGATAATTTGTAACTCGGAGAATTTATTGTTGAAATAATAGGTCGGACTGGTAAATTTTCTTTATGATACTTGTATTGTCCAAATGCACGAGGTGAAATAGCAATATATATGTACGAAGGTGTTTAGACTCTTGTTGGCTTATTAATTTTCTATTTTTGTTAAAAATAGTACTTATTAGGCGATTATTTTTAGCTTGTAGCGATGACGTGGGATCTGAAGCCAAAACTTCAAATTTATTAGTATCATTAAATAAGTTTACTAATTTATCATCAAAATCTGTACGTTTAGCAATAATGGTCACATTACCTTTGTCACTTGAAGACACAAAAATTTCATCATTATCTTTCAGAAACGTTGCTGTAATTTTAGCCGCTTTAATCAAAAACTTTGTAATCCTGTTTTGCTTTTTATATAATATAATAATAATATAATTCAGCAAAACAAAAAATCATAATATATATATGCATGTCGTGTTCAAACAATAATGACATCCTTGCAATCAAATGATAACTCTTCTGTTAATAATCCCTCCTTATTCGCAAATAAACAAGCTAAATATGCCCAAGAAAAATCAAGACTAGTATTTCTACTAAAATGTAGACGTTGGAATATTTCACCAAATTTCATTAAAAGAAATACTTCACGTCATTCAATAAATTCAAATTGTGATACGGCAAAAAACATCTTAAAAAAAGCAATTATAGAATTTAACAAACAAATTTTGAATGCAGAAATTGCAGATTGTTGTTTCAAAATAAATTCGATAAAAAAAAGAACTTTCTCAATTATCAAATGTAAATTATATAGTCCCTTCTTTATCATTAGTTAATTCAAACGCTCCCGTTTATGAAAATGATCATTTTAAAAGACTTTTTCAGATAGATAATGAAAGGCTTAATAAAAAATTCCAAAAACTTAATAATGAACAAGAATTATTAGAAGATATAAAATATGATGACACTTTTATTAAAAATCTTTCTAACGTTATTATACCTCGTGAAATGCTAATTTTACTTGGACTTGGCCCTAAATTTGCTCTCCCAGTTCACACCATCCCGACTCTAGACTTAATTGCTGATTTAGAATATATTATTTCACGATTCGCAGCAGAACCAATAAGAAAAGCTATGAGATCTCAATTAACTTACCTTATTACAAGACATATAAAATCAAATAAAAAGCAAAACAGGATTACAAAGTTTTTGATTAAAGCGGCTAAAATTACAGCAACGTTTCTGAAAGATAATGATGAAATTTTTGTGTCTTCAAGTGACAAAGGTAATGTGACCATTATTGCTAAACGTACAGATTTTGATGATAAATTAGTAAACTTATTTAATGATACTAATAAATTTGAAGTTTTGGCTTCAGATCCCACGTCATCGCTACAAGCTAAAAATAATCGCCTAATAAGTACTATTTTTAACAAAAATAGAAAATTAATAAGCCAACAAGAGTCTAAACACCTTCGTACATATATTGCTATTTCACCTCGTGCATTTGGACAATACAAGTATCATAAAGAAAATTTACCAGTCCGACCTATTATTTCAACAATAAATTCTCCGAGTTACAAATTATCAAAATATTTAGCTAACATTCTTAAAGAATCTTATAAATCAAAATTTACAATCAAAAATTCAAAACAATTTGTAAAAACAATTACAAAAACCAAAATTCTATCTGGAAATATACTTGTATCTTTCGATGTATCAAATTGTTTTAACAATATTTCAACTGAATTGGCACTACAAACTGTTGAACGTAACTTTGATTTACGTATCAAACCTAAAACTAAAATTCCAAAACAAACATTTATGATAATGTTAAAATTTTGTCTTTCTGATTGTAATTATTTTTGTTTTAAAAATCAGTATATTCGAATGAAAACAGGACTTTTCATGGGATCATCTTTGGCTCCAATTCTCGTGGAATGGGTTTTGGATGAAGTAATATTAAATGCTTTGAATAAAATAGATTTTAAGCCACAATTTTGGATAGCATGTAGATGATCATTTAACAGCTATTCCAAAAAACAAAATTGACGAAGTAAAATCTGCTCTGGAATCTTTTGACAAAAATATTATTTTTACATATGAATTGGAAGACACACTTAAAAATCAAATAAATTATTTGGATGTTACAATCAAGAGAAACAATGATGGTAATATTATCACAAATTGGTTTCATAAACCAATTGCATCAAATCGATTATTAAATTATTATTCAGCTCATCCTACTCAAATGAAATATAATATGGTTAAAAACTTTATTCGTAAAGTATTCTCATTTAGCCATAAGACCTATTTTAATAATAATATAATAAGGATACAAAATATATTAAGAAAAAACAACTATCCAATTAATATAATCAAAAAACTTATTTCATCAGTTAAAAACGAAAATCTACAAACCAAAATTATTTCACCTCAAAGATTTGACCAAAGTAACTACAGCTTTCTATCTAATAATGATGTTCAGACAAAAGATTCATCAGATACAGATAAGAAAATTTATTCAGCGATGACATATGTACCAAAATTAAGTGAGTCCTTAGCAAAAGTTTGCAAATATTTTATACCAGATGTTAAAGCAGCAATGAAGCCAACAAAACAAAATTCAAAATTCTTTCTAAATACAAAACAAAAAATTAATAAAACAGAAAACAGTGGATTAGTTTACTCTGTAAAATGCAATGATTGCGAAAAAATATACATTGGAGAAACTATTCAAAAACTGGGATCAAGAATGAATCAACACAATACCGAATGTCAAAAAGTTAACGAAGGATCAGTAAACAAAAATATAGCTGCTTTAGCTGATCACGTTAGGAAAAATGGACATTCTTTTGATTTTAATGGTGCTAAAATTTTAAAATTAGAAAGAAACAAATTTAAGTTACAAATTCATGAAGTTAACCAAATTATAAAGAATGAGGGCATTGCGTGTAACTACAAAACAGATAAAAGAGACTACACTAATACATACTACAATCTAATAGTTAATACAAATTTACAGAACAATCAAGTTAAAAATTAAATAAATTTATACACTTTAAATACTTTATAAGAAAATTTGTTCAATGATTTTTAATTTTTTAATTTCAAAAACAAATGTCTAATATTAAAAAACAGATTGTTATCAAATAATTGTCTATAAAATAATTTTGGTAATTTTTTATATATAATTAAATTTCATATATATTTATGTTAATAAAAAAACGCATGTATTTATTTTTAGCTACTGATGATGAGGCAAGTAAGACCTCGAAATATATATACAGATAAAAAATAAAAAGAAAAGAATGCGTTTTTATTGAATTAAATGAAGAAAAACAAAAGGTAAAATAAAATATAATAATATAATTCAGCAAAACAAAAAATCATAATATAAATAGTTTTTTTTTAAATAAAAAAAATATTAAAAATTCTAGTGAAAACTAGTTAAAATTGTATTTCAAGTCGAATTTCTTGGGAATGAACACCGAAAGTGCCTTCTTAAGTATGTTGATTTATACATCGATATCTTGCCGTAAGAAGGTATACTAAGCGAAATTTTGTTCAGGAAATGAAAAAAATGAAGAAAGTTCTAGTTGAATCATGGTGTGCTAAGAGACAGTTTTGGTTAAACTAAGTGACATCTAACAAAATTTTTTGTTACTCACGGCAATGAGATCTTTATTAATGTCGCTTAGCATAATTTTTTTGGCGGATAATACAAATTTCAGGGGGCAACATTATTTAAATGAGAAAACATGGCAGTTGGTAAATTTTTTTAATTGTACTCTAGTTTCCTTTTCATGCATAATAGGTTGGCGAAACCCAGGCCAAAACGTGGCCCTTAACATATAGTATATTTCCTCATCAAAAAGTCATTTTCGAAAAAAGTGTCGCTTAGTACATTCTTACGGGAAGGTATCGACATAATACAATTATTGACAAGTATCGAATAGACAGTTTTAACAAACATATAAAAAAAAATCTACTAAAAAGTGGTAATATTTGTTTTTCGACTACAATATCTTGAGAACCAGCAATGATATTGACTTTGCCATTATTTAATTTTATACATAAAACAATTTCTAACAAATGGTTTATATTTGACATATATCTATTTTAGAGCAGATATATTTTGTAAGTACCCTTCCATCAATAACCAAACCATATCTTTTATATTTGAATATTTCGTTTTTAATTTTTTTCCAATTAAAATGTTTGGAACCGAAATAATAAAGTAATTTCTATAATACGGATATAATACATAATTTTATAATTTTATTATCAACTTAGTTTTTAGAAGAATGTATGTACTGTACATACGTATATGAATAAGGTTGTTCAGTTGTACCCAAGTCCCACATATTCAAATTCCATTAATAGCTATGGTAAAGGTAAAATTGAAGAAAACGTCACAATATGTTTTTATCTTTCTGTCCATGAAAAAGATGTAAAATTCTACTCAAGGTTTTCTTACCACAATGGGAAGTTATCAGTGTGGGTCACACCCAGCCTCTTTTTGGTGTTCTAATCAGCACGTCTGAATGATCACTTACGTCTGGTGTTGTGACGTTGACTAGCCCACATCCTATAGTGGCAAGACGAACCACCTCCGTGCAATGTTCTAGCCAAATTATGAACATTGTCCCTCATTCTTCTATAAGGAATCGAAAATCGCGTAGAATTTAGTGCTTCAAAAACATCTTGATGTCTTTTATCGTAAAAGTTTGAAGAGCTGCTATCTTTGAGGAAACACCAGCTTTCAGTTTCCGATATGTGCATCACAGGCCACCTTGTATTAACAAATACTTAACTTCACCAAAAATGCCGCTATGTGTTTAGGATTCCTTAGACGTTTCAAGTATTGTGTATTACAATTAAAATGGTAAAGTAGTTTTATATGTATATTCGTTTCAAGTTATACTAGGTTTGATATTACAATTTGTTATTTGACTTGATGTTATATGCCAATTCGGTGATTGGTTATGTGAGAGTCAGTCAATATGCACACCTAGTGGTGTGCCGTTTATGTTGTAGTTGGTAACAATTTTCCTCAAAGATAACAGGGTGAGTAGGTAACAGCAAGACACTTTTCTGCAGATGCCTCTTTAAGCTACTTGTGTCTTTTGGATAAAATCCGAAAAAGGCTTTGAAAGTGATAATCGACAGAACTGTAAAGAAAATATTTGTGTCTTTCATCATTTCGTGCTTATTTTTGAAAAGAGTTCTAGTGGTATAAGCTGATATCACACTAATGCTCCAGGGCCTATAGTGTACGGATTATTTTCTTTAAACGGATGTATCAATAAAAATCAAAAGCCTGTTTATAATACATTACATGTGCAGTTGCTTTTTAATATCAGTTCAAACTTTTTTCCCGATTGTGGGATACCCCTTTAAGCCAATAATGATGCTGGTATATTCTCCTTCAATTCAAAATTTTGGCAGACTTCTGCCAAAAACATTATTGTGTATGTAATGAAATATTACTCTCCTGTCCATTTCCCTTGAAATGTCACCTTCGACTTTGGGGTTAGAATTCCAACCACACAGACAACAAAGCCTGCAAAACCCATACCGATCTAAGATAAAAATATTTTACCCTCCTTAAGTGGTGTCTGCTTCCAGAATGTCCCTTTCATAAGGATTATTTTATAGTGTCACAATAATGTAGCTTTGGTAACTTTTTAAGCAGCATTATCTGGCCTTTGATATGTTTTTATGGTAAGTACAATGACAAATATTAAATGCAAACTCTTTTGCTCAGGAAGTCGATCCAACAATATTCTCAGAAAAATATATTCCTCACACTCGATTGTACTCCATATACATAAGGTATGTCCACACTATTGGAGAAGAAGAAAAGATACCTTCTGCTTCGTTTAATGGGAGAGTATACTATACCCTGCAAAAGTTTGAAAACTATCTTTCATACTAAATACTAGTCTATTGTGTTTGGCGCTCCATGTCTTGATCTCTGTCAGTTTTTATTGCACCTGTTTTTATAGAATAAGAATAAGATTTTATAAGTTGTTATGAACTTTGTTTTCTAATTTTTCAAATGTGTATTATGTAAAGTGAAAGAAACAAAATTAAGTACCTTTTTGTCAATATGTTTGCTTGTCCAATATGCTGATGGCTGCGCAAATTTTAGAGTATAAACATTTTTTGAAAAATTATAAGACTTCGATGTATATAAATAATAATTATAAGATGTAAAAATTTTGCATTTAAATTTTTATTTTTTAAAGTCCGCATTTTTGATGCTTTTTAAAAGAACTGCAAGTAAAACCGTCATTAAATTTAAGAACGATTACAAAAAGTGGGCACATTGAAAAGTGTGTCTAAACTTTTGCAGGATAGTGTAATACTTCTATCCCTTGATGTGGTATTTTGTTTATTTAAAATTTATTTACTTGTTGCTTTTACTAAAGTTTCAAGTATCAGCTAACCGCATACAGAACAAAACTTAATGACGAAGCTTGTGGTAAAGATAGGATACCTGAACAATCGGCCATTCAAGGCCAATTATGTGCACTTAGATGGAAGAATGGATATTTTATTTTAACCAAACAACTTGTACGTCAATACATATTTCAAATCTAGTTACATACGTACATAATACCCCTTCAGTTAGGGGCAGTTGATTTGCTTGTCGGTGAAGGATACTAAAATTCTGGATGATTTTGTATGGGTTTAAATAAGTTTACCTTCATCGTAAATGGTCATGAACATGATCCTATCCGACAGAATTTGCGCAAGATCGTAGTAAAAGATGAAAAAAATCTATAGATCGGAAGAGATGCAGATATCGCTATAGAGAAAATCGAAAAGAAGAAAGGGCGAAACTTGTCGCGTATTTGGATGAGAGTGTCGTATTCTTTTGTTTTTATAATCACGCGATCTTTTTAGCTTTGACTTCCCTTAAAATGGAAGGCACATTGCGAGCGTAAGTAAATTAGGAAATACGGGACGCCGGAGGCCGGAGGGAGCTAAGAAATCATCAGAGAAGGAAGATCTGAATCGAACTTTATAGTAACGGGCTTTCAGGTCAAAATAAATCCATCTTAAGAAGATAGGTTCAAGCCCAAGAGTGGACAGTTTGAATAGAATTAGTTTATGCAAGATTTTCTCAAAGGCGTTATTGAAATCGCTTGAGGCAACGTCAACTTCCTTTCCGTTTTCTAAGGCTGAGAGGCTGAAGGATACGAATTCAACAAGGTTAGTCGTTGTGGACTTACCCTTGACAAAGCCGTGTTGTCTTATAATATCATACAAAATGTTTTCAATGATTTTGGGAATATGTGAGAGTTTAGCAATTGGACGATAGTTTGTTACTTTACACTTTGGTTCTTTTTATGCATTGGGGTTATGAAAGAAGTCTTCCATAACTGAGGAAATACTCCTTGAGATATAGATAAGCCGAAGAGGGGAAGAGAGAGTGTTGAAGAGAATTTTTTGAGAATTATGGCGGGGATACCATCTGGGCCACGAATATACTCATCATTGAGTTCATTTCGCTTATTTTCGATGAGTAATGAATCAATGGTATGAGGTAGAAATGGTCCGAGCGAGAAATTCGGTAAATAATTGAAATAATTACAATCAGGTATAAAGGAGTCGTCGGTAAATGATTTAAAAAAAAAGCTAACAAAAAAGGTTGTCAAAAGGAAAGTAGTTGTAGTAGCTTGGATTGGAGACGATAACATAGGGGAATCAGAATGAGTGGTTGGAGTAAGATTGAATGAGACTCGCTGAGATTTCGGTAGAACTGAGCTCGTTTCTGCCAGCATTTGAGAGTAAGCAAATTATAGGGGTTATTATTTCTGGGGATGTTATGGAAGCTATGTCGAGGTGTATCAGGGGGGTTAAGATGTAGACATTTGGGAGATACACTAGGGAGGTTAACATTACTTTTTTTGTTTTGAAACTTTTTAGAAAAATTAGGAAAAACACAAATTTTCAAACTCAAGTTGTTTTTTGATTTTGGTGTTCGTTTTGCTCTAGGGAATCACCGAAGACCCTTAACTACCGAGTTTGAAGAAAATACGTCCGGTAGTTTAGGCTGTAGTTCGAGGTACAGACATACAGACATACAGATAGACAGACGGAATTGTCGGACCCACTTTTTTCGTCTTCGCTATCATCGTAATGTCAACTTTGATCAAAATCTCGAGTTCGATTTTTTTTCCAAATGCAGAACTTGCCCTATAGTACCTATATCGCAAGTAAAAATGAAAACGAATACACACATACACTAGCGACATCTGTTGCTTTCAGTTTGGCGATATTTGTCAGGGAAAGAGAGAAGATAGAAAATGCAGACGTGAGACGTCGCGTCGTCAAAAATGCGGACGAATATGACTGAATGCGTTCCTGGGCTCAAACCTACCTCATTTTCGGAACAATTCCATTTATGTCATTTTTTGTTGACAATAAACAGCTGGCCGATCGATGTGCAAAAAAAGTTTTACAAAAGTAAATTGAATTTATGTTTTTGAAGTTAGCTACATATATTTCTTTAGGCGCGTTATGAAAAAATGACGAGAGTGAAAGTTTTAGATGTAACACAAAATTCACAGGTTGACGTCACTCCGGCGACGTGGGTTCAATTCCAATATTATGGCCATAACAATAGCTGAAGGACAATGACATGAAAGAACCGAAACAAAAATTGTTAATGTGTCACAAAAGTGTATAGGTTTGAAAGTTTGTTTACCAGTAACTGTTTTCCTTTGGACTCCAGGATTGAATGCTTAGTAGGTACTTCTCATTGCATTCAAAAATTTAAAAAAATCATGAATTTTCTGTAATAAATAAATTGGCACTCGAATTTCGAGAGCTGGGTCGGCTAGTATATTTAAATATATGTACATATAGTAAATTTAAACAAAAATATTTTCTTTCTTTTCTCTATTTTCGATAAATAATTTTTGCAATATTTTGGGATGAATGTTGTTGCGGTCACCTTCAAATGGAAATTCATCGGTGCATAAACTGTACTATTGAATCGAACGAAAAGTTTTTCGATTTGGTGGTGAAATTCAATTTCAATTGGCTTTTGTGCTTTTTCCTGCAGATAGGAATAGAATAGAATAGAATCTTTGGCGGTCACCAACATGGGTTATGTTTGTGACCCAAAATATGTAGAAGTAATTTCCGGGACTGGATGTAATTATTTTCATCAGGAAAAGTCTGCGTAAACCCCGGGTAGAAACAAGTAAAACTTAAACATTGGGGTGTTCTGATCGTGAGTCAGAAGTATCCGGCGAATCAAAAAGCACCTTAGAAAGTACTCCTAAATTGCTTAAGATTCGCTTCTGACAAAAATAGAACTATTATTACCATAAACGAAAGAAAATCGAAATCGAAACAGAATTGAAATTACTCGTAGTTCATGGTATACGATTATTATGGATGAAAAGAGAATCGTTAAGAAATTTTTAACTATCGTCACCGGATCCTGGAATTATAATTAATAATCGAACAAAGAAATCTTTAGAGTTACAATTAAACATTATTTTTTTGTAACTAGAGGTTCTTCCATGTGCTTTGTTTTGTTCTGTTGCAGCAAGACTTTGCCTAACCACCCGTCTTAGAAACCACCAATAAATAGCTTTCTGCAGGTAGGGTTCCGGGGTGAGTTTTTAAAAACGCTAAGATTAAAGCTGCCGAATACTTTGGAACGAGGGAATCGGGAGGAACCTAGTCCTATGAAATATGGGACCAAAAATCCCGATTGGCGTGAGTAAAAGGAAAATAGACCTAATAACGAAAGACCAAATCAATAACTCCTGGTCCTGCGGGGACCACTGCGTTATCTCTAGAAGTTTATGGTCTAGAATTAATGAAAAGGAAACTCGATATATTTTATCGCTGAGTAAAAAGAATATTAGAATCCTGATAAGTGTACTAACGGGGCATTGCGCCATTGGCACAATGGCCACTAGAATGGGCGCATTTGCACCCGATTTGTGTAAGAGATTTCAGGATGTCGAGGAGATTGAAACCATTATACATCTGCTCTGCGCCTGTCCGAACCTTCAAACAAAACTTCGGAAACAGGTTTGTTGGAGAACTGGACAATCTAACGCAGGTCTCAATGGCAAATGTGAGAAAATTCATAGTAAGCACAGGCTGGTTCGCAAATGAACCAGTCTACATAAGACATTAGTTTAGGAGCCTCTCTGCTTTTATTAATAGGCGATCACAATGGACCAATAGGACCCCGTGTACGCAGGAGCCTCTATGCTGTGCACGCCCCTCCTAACCTAACCTTACCTAGTCCTATAAAGCTAAAATTGGTTATATAACTCTCGCCCAGACCACTGCGAGTATTTGTAGAAAAAGTGCGAAGACTAGACCCCCTCCCAATTCCGGTGATATTAGCGAGCAGTCCACATAGTGGATATTCTATCCCGTCTTTTCCCCATCTCTGTAGCTAGTTTTTATTCCGGAATTTTTTCGGTTTCAGATTCGTCCAATACCCAAGTCAATCGAAAATAAAGTCCTTTCAGACTCGTCCCTAGACTCCTCGCTCATGGCCGATTCCTGTTTAGCTCTACTTTTCCACCCAATAACATGCCTTATTTATATCTTATATTTTTGAATACAATATTAATTTCTTGTCAAACGAAATCTGTAGATTGTTGTTTCGCAGGAATTATTTTTGGAAAAATTGGTCATCAATTTCGTCGGGCAGTGAAAGTGAAGATGATGTAACTGAGTCATTGTACATACATTGAAAGAAGATAATACAAGATGTTGTCGCGCATTTGAGTTGAAAAGCGGGCGAACGTGACTTTAAATATCGCTTTCGTTTTTCAAAACCCTACAGCAATTATGGTGCTAAGGATTCACTTCCTTGCTACGAGAGACGGTTACAGTTTTAAATTAGAAGTGACCTGAAAACATAAGTCCCTCTTAAAACAGATCTCGTGAATTACGGGCAATCACACATTAGTAACACTACGGTTTTATGCCGAATCAATCCAATTGACTATTGCAGAATGGTTGGGATGGAGGTTAAAATATATATCGGGAGTAAGAATATGACCAAAGCACATAGTCGAAGGAATGTTTTAAGAATCGAGATTAAGAATGGTTTTTGTTGCGGTAAATCTTAAGGTAGCACGCTGATGAAAATTTGTACAACGAATTGCAGGCAGACACTCACAATCGAGTTGAGCGTTCATAAATGGCGTTTATAAAAGCAGATTTCCAGTGTTGGCTTCGGACCTTAGGTGCCAAATAGAAACGACAAAACTCATCATCATCGCTTGCGCTGTTATCCACAACATAGCAATTGATGCAAAAGTGTCAGGAGCTGCTCCAGAAATACCCGGATTTGCTGATTTATTTGCCACAAATTTGCCATCAACAATATCTTTGGGGGTTGCCGATTGGTAACAACTTATTTTTATTCCTAAGTAGATCATTCATCACAAATGTAACAAAAACTCGATTTTATTGACCGAATATACATACCTGTACATATTCAGCACTGTACATACAGTTGTAAAATAAAAGTCAAGATACCATTTGCTTTGTAATATACATGTCGATTACAGAATTCGCAGAATTTTAATCCCGGTGAGTTGACTTGATTCGCATCCGCTGTAAAACTCAATTATGAAATTCGTCGGATGAACTACATTGTCGATTTCTAAAATTACCTTATCATTTATGAACTTTCGTATCGACACTGTCAGCAACAAACATTTATTCAACTGGCCTAGGCTGTGATAATAGTATCGTTTTCGATCAACGAAATCAAGCATCGTTGAGAGTGGTTAGTACTAAGATGGAGGACGGTTCAAAACCAACCGTATGCTCTTTTTTTTTTTTTTTTTAGATTTCTTGCTCTCTGGTTGCGTTGCTATTTGTGCGTTTTTTATTAAAATTTGTTAAACAAACACTTTAGCATTCAGTATGATAAGCTTTTGACTTAAATTTTTGTACTCTCCATTGTTTATTTTCGTTTAATCAAAAATTCACTTCAGATTCGTCTCGAAATGGGTGCGAATGTAAAATGATAGAAATTGTATGGAGTGCGCATGGATTGCGTATTCTGTAATACCATTTAAGTTGAACGAAATGTCAGTGGTGCAGGGATTGTTACCGACATTCGTTCAACTTTCATTCGTCGGATTCAGTAATAGCAAAAGTTTGGAAATGAATTGAAATTGTCACTTTAGCTCATTCGCCGAATTCTGTAATAGGGGTGATAATCTTTATTCTTGTCTCTCTGGAATTCAACTAAGTACATGAAACCATTTGCACTATTTATAGCTCTACAGTTCGGCCATCCTATCTTTGATCTTGTCCTCAGGATCAACCACAGAATCGGGTTCATCATCATCATCGTCGTCTTCTTCATCTGCATTCTCGAATGGTTCTGCATCTGCCGGGAGCTGACACCATCGCTTCATTTTGTCCGAAGACATATAGTAGAGAATCTTCGCTGATTACGTTGCATCCCAGGAATGTCTTCAACCACAAACCGATCATTCGGGAGAATTCTGGTGACAATGTATGGACCTCGGAAGACCGGCTCCAGCTTCCGCGATGTACCTGTGGCACCTGGTTCATTTTCAATTAATACCAAATCATTTACCTCATATTTGGATGGCTTTCGGTGCTTCTGGTCAAACGACCTCTTCTGGATCTGCTGACTCAGCATAATATTCTGAAGGGCCGAACTCCTTCTTCCTTCTACCTCTTCTTTCTTTCAGTTTATTACCTAGAATGTCTCTTGGAGTGTATGAAAACAGCAATTCATGTGGACTTGCCCTGGTCGTAGAATTCTAACTCTACATGAAACCATTTGCACTATTTATAGCTCTAGACAGTGCAACCTCGATATAATAAATCGGAAGGGAACAAGTGACTATTCGTTATATCAAGTAATTCGTTGAACTGAGGTTTGTTATGTTGAGGTTAGGTTGGTCTAAAATTCGTTATAAGGATGTAACAAAATTGTTTTATTCACCTCAACATTACGTACTCATCTTGTTATAGCGAAAAACTTCTACTATACTTCATCCAACAAAAATATGCAGTACACGTCTTATGGGAGAGCTTTCTTAAAATCAGTAGCGTGCTATATTTTTGCACCATACTAAATTGAAAAAAAAAACTCCTCCATAAAAAAGTGTTTGTGCGCCCGTAAATTTTCGATTGCATCTGACGCGGACCCGGCGTCCTATTGACCGCACATCTGAGTGTGAGTGTGCACTGAATTGCTGTGGCCTATGGCTGTTGGTGAAATTCAATTTCAACCCCCTTTAAATATTGATGTGCATTCAGAGTTACCCTTGTTCATTTTCTAACTTGTTCAGTTTTTATTCTTTGGGTTTCTGTTGAGGTGCTTTTGATTTTAGAGCTTTAAAAAGGGTCCATTTAAAATCAACTCTACGACAACCCTGTGAGAGCTTTAATGAAGGACAGATTTATGGAATCCACTGTAGCCAGAATGCGAGGCAAACACACTGCATATTTTTGTTGGACAGAGTATAATAGCAAAAGCGTGTCGAAACCTATTGCGACATGAATCACATATACTATGAGATTAAGGGTCATACATTGGTGGGAACTTTATATAAAGGTTTTATGTTGACAAAATTTTACATTGACTCTTATAGAAAATTCAAGCGAATTACGAAGAATTTGTTAAATCGAGGAAGTCGTTATATTGAGGTAATCGTACGTTATATTAAGGTTGCACTCTATTTTAACAAATATCCCAAGGGACAGGGATATTTTTCAAATCAGAAGTTGATCAACTTTAGATTTTCAACTCGGGAGTTGAGAACAAAATTTGTGAAGAAAAGGAAATTTCAACTTGCGTTTGAGCTCCAGAGTTGAACCAACTCCCAAGTTGGTCAACTTGAGAGTTTGCCACAATAGTGAAGAAAATGGGCCTAAAAATACCAACCAGCGAACATTTTCTGCTTATTTATACTGTTGGGATTAATCAATACAAATGTATCAATATAGCTATTTGTAGAATATTATTCGTTCTGTTTTTCTAAAACAGTCTCTATAATATATATATATGTATGTACGAAATACCTTCTCATTTATTTAGATAGTTTGTTATAGCTACTATTCTGTACTTTCATCAAATAACTAATTCACTAATCAAATACTAATAATCTTTGAGAGATCATCACCTTACTTACTTTACTTTAGATGGCGCTCACAGTCCAGGGTGGACTAAGGCCTCAACCAACAAGCCCCTCCAGCTAGATCGGTCCCTAGCTAGCTGCCTCCAGTTACGCACTCCAAGTTGGTTGAGGTCGCTCTCCACTTGTGCGCGCTACCTGAGATGGGGTCTTCCTCTGCTGCGCAGACCTTCAGGGGTGGATTCGAAGATTCGACGGGCTGGTGCGTCGGTGTCCATACGCTCCAAGTGTCCCAGCCATCTCAGCCGTTGTATTTTCAGCTTCTTGACTAGGTCAACGTCGCTGTAAAGCCCGTACAGCTCGTTGTTGAACCTTCTTCTCCATACTCCATCGATACAGACTGGACCGAAGATCAAACGAAGAACTTTTCTTTCAAAGCACCCAAGCAGATTTTCATCCATTTTAGACAGTGTCCATGCTTCTGCCCCATACAGCAGGACCGGGATGATGAGGGTCTTATACAAGGTCTCCTTGGTTCTTTGAGATAGGGCTTTATTACTCAAATGCCTTCTTAGCCCGAAAAAACGGCGGTTGGCAAGAGTAATTCGTCGCTTGATCTCTGCACTGATGTCGGTTTGCGATGTTATAGTGGAGCCCAGGTAGACAAAGTCTTTGACGACTTCGAAGTTATACCTATCCATCGTGACGTTTTGCCGGAGTCGACGATGTTGAGATTCCTTTCTCGATGATAGCATATACTTCGTCTTGTCCTCATTAACAGCCAAACCCATTTTTGCAACCTCCAGTTCAATACTTGCAAACGTACCGGTAACAGCTCGCTTCGTCCTCCCAATGATATCAATATCATCCGCATAAGCAAGCAGTTGAACTGACTTTTGAAAAATTGTACCTCTATTGTTGACGTTTGAGTTTTGAGAGATCATCACCACAAAAATATTTTACCAAAAAATAATATCCTGTGAATTTCTTGCCCTTCTTCAATGATTGCTTTCTTTGCAAAATACCTAATATGTATATGAGTCACTTTGTCCTCAATATTTCCTCAGTAATCAATCACAGGTCTACCATCTAAGTTGGCTCTGAAGTTAGCTGTAGATTCAGATATATCCCAATTTTTCCAGCACTTTCGGTATTTGGATTTGGCAGGAGGACTCCATCAACTACTACGTGCTCTATGGTTTTACCTTACGACGAATACGAAATATTTTTTCTCTGTTTCCCTTGGAAATTTTGTTTGTATTTTCGTATAGACATTGGTCAACTCCGTCATGGTATAATTTGATTTATTTTTCCGGTAAGAAGTTTCCCGCTCGTCATCGCTATCATCTTAGATAAAACCTTTTTTTATTATCAGAGAAGCATACCTGTCATGGGTTACAAATTGGACGATTTGCGAAGTGTGTTGTATCGCATATCAATAGATAACCTAATAGGCAGAATTCCCACGAAGCAGATAATTCGTTGAAGTAGGCGGCTTGGTAAATATTTAGGATTCTAGTTGCATAGTTTTTAAATAAAATCTCAATAAAATGTGTAGTTGCTCTCTGGTGGCATTGTTATATACTTAGGGGGTGTCCGTGGCGTGGCGCGATGGATGTGTGCTCGTCTGTGAACCTCATGATCACAGGTTCGATCCCTGCCGTCGTCTATGTCGTTTTAATTCCATTAAAAACCTTCTAAAAATTGTCATCAATGGGTTGCTGGTTTACTCATTACATGTTGTTCAGGCATAACACTAACAACATGTAATTGAGTTAAACTAGTATGCCCAACAAGGTTGAACACGAATAAAATAATGTGAATTATAAGCGACATAGAAATAAGACACGGCAATCCCCGCTTTAGTTCAGCCGCCATCCCTGGAGATAAAATATCTGAGACAACAACCTTCAGTCTCAGAACATCGTGCCACACATCTTTCCTATCCTTCTTTCTCTTCCGTAACTTCACGCCCGCGCTGTGTTGAAACATTTAAAGGGTAATCATAATCCCTTGAGCGCGGGTAGATTATAAAAAAAAAAAAGCATCACTGTGAAACCATTTGAATTCTTCGGAAAAAATTGAGCTTTGCAGGACTTGAAACTTTTAGAACAGATGACTTAAATCTTCAAGCTGAGGATAAAATTTTGTTTACCATCGTCAATTTGTTTTTCCCGTTGGTTTTGAATTCACAAACTTGAGTGTTTTACAGTAAAACTATACGTGCGAAAACTCGGTAGCTTAAGACGACAACAAACTAACTCTCGTATCCATACATCATTGGAGCTTTTTCAAATGATATCATACAATGCAACACTAGATCCAGAAAGCCTATGCGGAAGTGTTAAATGCTAATTGATACTAATTCTAAAAGTGAAATGCGGTTTGCAACTTAACAACTTTTATAGTATAGCTTTTTAATTTGGGAAATGCAACGAAAGCATTAAATAAATAAATAAATTTGGTGGTCTAATAGTTCTTAGAAAATCAGAACCTTGTAACTTATAAATCGATTTCTATGTGCATTTTCTGCTGAGTCCGTTCGTACGGCTAAAATTAGCAACACTTTTTATGACAAGAAATACTTTTGGAATACTTTTACGCAAGAGGCAGTACATCTCTGACAAACATTTTTGCAACGGCTGAGAGAACCCAACATCGAAGGGGTACACAATATTCAAAAGGAACATCTTAACGAAAGGTCCTCCCTAATAGTAGTTAAAACAAACACAAGATAATTGGTTGAGAATTGTAAATCACTATATTTACTTGCGACTTATAGGTACTATAAAAGAAGTTATACATCCGTAAAAAAATCGAACTCGAGATTTTGATCAAAGTTGACATTACGATGATAGAGAACAAGAACAAAGTGGGTCATGTCTGTCTGAATGTCTGCTCGACTACAGCCCAAACGGCTCGGCCGATTTTCTTTAAGAAATCATTTTTAATTTTTCTCCCATTATCTTAAGACAAAAATTAACGGTACCTGTAATACGATTTTTTTTCCAAATTTTTTTTTTTTAATTCAAATTTCATTTAGTTATAGCTAGGTAATGGTTCTTAATGATACCCTCTGGGAACCATTTTGTTTTTGATTTTAACAAAAACAGTTCAACTGATTTTGATAATTTTTTTTATGCTAAAGCTCCACCATTTTGAATAGTATTCTGCATCCAAGTTTTAAGACAAAAATTGTTTTCCATTTTTAACAAATTTCCAAAAATTTTTGTTCAAAACTCAATATTTCGAAAACCCCATGCTTAATTTTTCTAAATCGTAACAAATATAAATTTAATAATACAATCTACAAGATACGAGAAAAAAAAATTTAATTTAATCCAAAAATAACAGTTCCGACCATACAAATGTTAAAAAATGTTTTTTGAAAATCGTAGATTTTATCAAAAACGTTACCTAGAATTTTGATAAATATTTTCATTAATACTTAGATAATTCTTACTTTAATTTAATAAAAAAAAATATCTCAAAATCGAGCAATATTTTTTTTTTTTTAAATTTAATTTTTGTTCGTAAAAATAAAAATTAAAAAAAAAAATTTGGAAGGCCAACTTTAGGTTTTTGTTATTGTACGACTAAAAATTAAATTTCCAAAAAAAAAAACTGAGGCGCTTTTAGGATATCGAATTTCCCAAACAAAAATTTTTTTCCAATACTCAAAAAAATATTTTTTATAAGTTTAATGTTTTTCAAACTTTTTAGAAGCTTTTTTATAAAATATTTCATTTAAATCCCTTATGCCGATAATGAAAAATTCAAAAGTTAAAAAAAATGGTAGGTACAGTCAGTAATATCTTAATTATTTGTTTTTTTATTAAATTATAGATCTTTAAAATGAATCAAAGGAAACAAATGTTATCAATATTCTAGGTTCCGTTTTGGAGAAAACTACGATTTTCGTAGACCATTTTTTAACATTCGTATGGTGGGTGCCGTTATTTTTAGATCAAATAATTCTTTTTCTTACATCTTGTAGATCGTATTTAGAAACTTTTATTTGTCAAGTTTAAAAAAACTAACATATTGAAATATGTATTGAGATTTAAAAAAAAAGTTTGAAATTGGTCGAGCTGTTTAAGCTGTAGTCGAACAGAGAGAATTGCGAGGCCCACTTTTTTCATCTTTGCTATCATGGTAATGTCAACTTTGATCAAAATCTCGAGTTTGATTTTTTTTACGAGTGCATAACTTGCTTCATAATACTTATACGTGGCAAGTAAAAAGTCATATATAAGTACTTTCAGGACCATACACAAAAATTCACACTCAATTTTCTCATTTATTTCAATAGCATTTTATTCAATCCAGCGATTCATCGACCTGAAATTAAGTGAACCGAATGAATTTTTATTACAAACGTTCCCTTCTTAAAGAATCCGTGTTGAAATATTTAAGTCGTTAAAAAACATACATATAACTGACGAAAGCCTGTTGGTATGGAAATAATCTTTTGCCAAATTACATGGAACTCGTGTTTGCGAATCTTTTTCGTACAACATCAAAATTGATACGAAATCCATTATTTTTATTTTTCTTTTAAATATTTCCCCGCTCATAATGGAGTAGACTTTGACAATAGTGAATCGATTCCCGCCAAGATGTCTCGGTGATTTTAAAAGAAAACACGAGCATCATTGTGGAATAATACAACATCCTTTTTACTTTCGGGAGGCGGGCGGTGCGGCGGCGGCGTCGGCGTGCCCTCAATAAACAAGAATCCCTTTAGCTATCATTTTCCTAATTCACTTCTTTATAATGTTGTGTGTTTGAAGGGTTTAATCTTTCGCTCAATGGTTTCGGGATTGTACTTTTTTCCTACAAGTTTTTTTGCGTCGAAAAAAACAAGAAACTGACGGTATGGCAATGGCGCCTTTCCATTGCTCTTACACATGAGGAACAGAGGAAGCATATTGTGATGAAAAAGAAAATTGTACGATGAAATAAAACAAATATTCTTGGATCATGTTTTTTTCAATTGAAATTTTCTTTTAACGACAAGATAATACACTCAATCTTTATTTTTGGGGCAACCTCCTTAAGTTGAGCATAAGCCCACATATGGGTGAATTACTTCTGTCCAGTCAAGCATACCTATGTCTTTTTATGGATAATGATGTGTACGTGCATTAAATACATTTATGGATATAAGTATGAGTATTATGAATACTCTGTAGCACTTGTTAAAATAAATATGAAAAGTGCCTTGGACTGTCACGCGGAAGGGTCTTGAGTCCGATTCTCACTGGCTGCAAAAATTATTTTCGGGGGTGTGTTGCCTTTTTCAAGGAATTGGAAAATCCCAAGAGTATCTCTTGTCATCAAAAGTTCTTCTCGATAGATAGCGGTTTGAAATCGGCCAAAAATTTTAGGTCTCCTCCATTTCTCTAATTTTGTATTTAAAAATATTTTTATTCACAAAAAAGGACCTGCCATATAAAGGGCCATAGACGTGGTGGACCTTCACAGCCGACTCTTCAACTTTGGTGTTCAGTTTTAAGACAACAGGTTTGGTAATCAATCCGCTAACATTCGTTTGTCAAGTGCAAGTGTACAGCAGAACCCTAGGCGCAATCGATTCTTCGATGTGCACAAGAATTCGCAGACTACAACTCTTCAGGTCTGTTGGAGTAAGCCACAAGTTACCGTTGCCCTTAAGATGAACAGAACAGAAGCCATCGCTCATATTCATCCGGATCTTAGTGAAAGATCAATTGAAAATTGGACCACTTGTATTCGTGCCGGCGCGCCGTAAGAAGCCAATGCGGCCATTTGAACTATTGCGTATTTCATAATGGCATAAATGGGCCTTTCAAAAGCAAATAGATTTTGTTAATATTTGACACACAATTTGTTTTATTTTATTTCAACATCTAACAGCCCTTATTGATAAAAACCTATGCAAATGTTAGATCCCTTATGTTTGAAAACAGCTTCTTCGATGACCTGCAATTTAAGATATCGTTCAATGAAGCAGTAAGCTTGCATGCGGGACAACCATGCCCTAAAATGTGTTGAGGCTACAGTAGCACCGTGAATTCCTTGAATTTAGAGGAGAAGAGTGCCCAGCGGAGGGTTAATTAATATTATTAACAATTAATATCCAAGCAATTAAAGAAAAACAATATAAAGTTAATATGTTGCTCCCACTTTCGTGGCCTTTCCAACTCTGACTATTCAACCACATTCTTTTCTTTTGTTAGCTACCCATCCACAGCGATCATCCCTTACACGAACCCACATTTTCTGCACAAATAGTTAAGCTTAATCCTACTTAGTGTACACTGCACCCACAATTAAAAATTTCATCACTTCCATATTTCGAAATTTCCTCCCCCTTAATAAAGTGTAGTACACTACATAGTTCATTCAAATATTGATATTCGATAAATTAATTCTGTGTATTAAACTGCGCTGACCCACGTTGGTAGTGTTTGCCCTTGGCTTTGGATTAAGACATCAATTGCCTTGCCATGGAACAACCCAAATGACTATTTTTGATGATAGTGACCTTGGCCAATACAGAATGAGTAGAGTATATATGTATGTATGTACATTATGTATTTATGACAACAAATGGAGACAACTCATAAATGTTGTTGGTGGGCAAAAAATTTTAAAATATAAAGTGGAGAACGATCAATATGATGGAATGCGGATATGGAACCTGATCATCATGAAAATAGACATCACCATGGGTAAATGTAGTGATGGTGTGAAGAATATCCATTATGACGCCTTCCCTTTTCGTTTTAAATGAAAAAAAAGATCAATAACTCCGACAGACCAACACTTCCGCCAAGCAGGTACCTTAAACTAGCTTCCTTAAAAATGCATCATCATCCATTCATCAAAAAGCAGGCCTTGTTTGATGATTTGCAAACAATGAACAACACTATAGCCTTCCATCCTAAATTTTCCATTTTAACAAGGGGATCGCTACAAACTTAAAAACAAAACAGCGTCCCTTTTGAAAGACCCTTTACATTATCTACAATTTTAACATAAATTCTAAGCCTCAAGAACATGAGGGCAAGAACTTGGAACCCTGTCGTGCATAAATAATTGGGTAAAGAAAAAATTCCGTTGGAGCAAATATACAACTAAATTAAAAACAAAAATAATTATACAGATAACGTTTGAGAATAATATAGATATGGTATTGAAAAACAGGAAAATGGAAAATTTGTTAATCCAGCTCCTCAAGCACTTTCGGATAACACTGGTCGCAAAATTTTCTCCCATACTATTTTTTTGATGCCAGAATTCAAATCCAACCTCAGAATGGCTCCATCATTCGAATATTGAAGTGCAAAAATATTTATTTTTATTAAAATAGATTGGAAAGGTTATAAATGATCTCAATTTTTGAACCTAGTGCTTGCAAAAATCCCAACTTATATGAACGCCCATTCAGAAAAAAATAAAATAAAAACAAATTTCGAACATATGTTAACGTGTCGATGTGTGTCTAGAATCTTCTCCCTAAAGCTCTCCAAAAGTAAAGTCATATCCAAGCAACCATACATTTTATAAAACATCATCCTTTGTTAAATGGACCTACTTGTTCCTCGCTAGAATATATCATCACCATAACTTTCGCAAGTTAGAGGTATTCTAATCCTCTCATGAGACATATCCATTATCCCAGCAGACAACATATGTTTTTGAAATCTTTCCTGGGCTACATTCATAAGCCAGTCGGATCTGTAGAAGGAGTCGAAAACAACACAGACTAATATTATTCCGTACCAAGGCCGCAAGTGTATAATAAATCTCTCTCTAAAAAAAAGTTCACGTTCACACCTTCACACAGGCATAACCGCACATATTACACAAAACTCGTCATCACCAGGTCTGATGTGAATTGTTAATGCCCCAGAGTTAAAATTGAAAGTCAAGGGTGCGACTAAAAATAAACTATAGCCTCACCGTTTGAGTCTCCGAACTCCGACCATTTTATAAAAACTTGTTTCGAATGCAATTGGTGATCTCGACATACCTAGATACTTTGTCAAAAATAATATAACAGAGCATAAAATTTCACTCTTGGCACAGTCATTGTTAAGTGCTATTTGCGTTTCTTCTCTGTAGATTGTTGCCACATCCTGGGACAGGGACCTTCCATCATATCAATGCCAAACCATAATACTCAGAAATTTGTGGTACATTTTGTTATGCAGACAACGCACAATTGTAAAGCTAATTTCAGCAGACGCAGGACAGGATAACCAACCAACTTTCAAAAAACCACTCGCGCGAACATAATAAATATTAGAATTCCGATTCAAACCAATTGGCATTATCCTTCCTAATTTACATAATTAAGGTTTATTTTTGCTATACTTATATTCGAGTATAGCTGAAGCTCGATAAGCCAGTCATCACTTCTGCCAGAGAGGACGACGGCGATGGTTTCAAAATTCAATTGGACGCGCACGCACAAAATTCAGGAAACAAGGATGTACCGGAACGGAACGAACTTCCCTCTATCGTAAACGTGACGGAAGTTCGTAATGAGCACGCAATTCCATTAAAATATAAAGGTATACCCTTCCTCTCACTAGGAAGACAATCAGTGTCGATATTAATTATGGATCTCTGTGCACTGCATGCAGAAAGTATTTATTCAGCGAAAACAAAAAATGAACGAGGTCATTAGGGTAAACACCCTCTGAACAACAATTAAGTGATAACTTTCATTAGATATTAGCACGGAATTTTGTAATTTTACAAAACCCTTCCACTATCGCATGTTCGTTCATGGACAGGATATCGGACAGGATAAAGGATCTATTTCCGTGAAATATTTATATGAATGTGCGCGACGATAACATCATGGAACGTTGCCGCTCGAATTACCAGAGCCAAAACAGAGAGGTATTTTTGTGGGATAATTAAGGTGACCATAGGCATTTGATTTGAAAAGATAGCTATGTTTATGTTTTTGGCGAATGGGGATTTAAAAAAAAAATTTTTTTTTTGGATTTATAAAAGTTGAAGAATAGATTTAGGTTTATTTATTTTTATAATTTGCACACAATGAAGGGATTATGACTACCCCTATAATGTTATGGCGTAAGACAGTACGAGCTTAAAGGTAAAACGGAGAGGATTTGTGTATATGAGATGTCTTTTTTTTTTTACTATCAGAATTGGTCGAAGAAAGCTTATAGCAAGCTCCGTCTTTCGACCAATGGTTTGCCAACACAGAGAACTGTGTTATACCACCAGCTCATCATTTAGTGCAGTGTTAGTTGTTAGTAGGCAAACTCTATTACAATTAACACTCACACAAGAAAACATGAAAAATAAACAAATAATATTACGTAAGAACAAAACAATAACATAACATGAAACAAAGAACATTTAGGAGCGTGGACCACTGGTTTTGAGTAGGTTTTTTAATTTACTTTTATTTATATTAAAATCAAAAATATTTCAATTCCAATTTACAAGTCTACCCATACGTGTCAAGGGCTCATGCATGCCATAGTTGGTCCTATGTGTTGGGACCTTAATCATATCGAGGCCTCGAAGATTATAACCTTCTCCCCGATAATTAAAATAAACCGAACATAAAATATCTGGTGCATCTGTGACGCCTGTTATTAATTGGTGGAAAAATAGCAAATCATTGTTTGTTCTTCTTTGTTCCAAAGTTTGCATCTGAAGAATAGATAATCGTTGGTCATAAGAGAGGACATACGAAGGATCACTCCACTGAAGTCCTTTCAAGGCAAAACGAGTAAAGTTTCTTTGCACAGATTCTAGTCTCCCAATATGAATATCATAAAGAGGAGTCCAAACCTGCGATGCATACTCAAGATGGGGACGAACCAAAGAGTTGTATAAAGCCCGGGTGACATTGGGATCAACAAATTCTTTAGACCAGCGCTTAATAAACCCTAACATTGAATTGGCCTTATTCACGATTTTATTAATATGAGCAGAAAAATCTAAATTGGGTGTAAAAAGAACTCCAAGGTCCCTTACGGTCATGAAACGAGTTAAAATGTGCCGTGAGATAACATATTCATGAGAGGAAGGAGAACGTTTTTTAGAAAAAGTCATAGTTTGACATTTTGTCGAGTTGAGGTTCAGATTGTTCTTTTCACACCACAAGGCAAAATGGTTAATATCATCTTGCAGTAGAGCCCGATCATTTGAAGATACTATATTTTTATAAATCTTCATATTGTAATATTTTTCCTAGGTTCTTTAAATAAAACTTATTACTCCTTTTAGAATTTCAAATTTAAATCATACTTGTTTAATAACACAATCCAATAAGCAATACTTTTGCACACTTTCATAATCCAAAATCAACTGTGTCCAGCTAACCGTGAACACTCCCTTATATACTCAAATTAGTTGTTCTGGAAGGTTCTCGCCTTGGAATGTTCTAGATGGTTGGAATAAGGGGAAATACATTTGACATTGGAAAAGAGTTTTTTGTTTCTTCCATAAATTAGATATGCAATTTCCCAACAGATGGCGCTGTAGTAGTATAAAGCTCTGTTCACAAGAATATCATCTGCAAAGATTAGAATTTCGCTATTGCGAACACATAGAGGAGCATCATTAATAGCCAATGTAAAGAGTAGTGGTTCCAGATGGCTTCCCTGCGGAACACCTGGTTTGGCAATAAATTCTCTTGAGCATGAATTTCTGAATTTGACTTGATATAACCTATCTTCAAGATATGAAGATATCCACTTGATGAAAGGTGGTGGAAATCCGTATGAGTGAAGTTTAAACCTGATAATCTCATGAGACAGTTGATCAAAAGCTTTCGAGAAGTCAGTGTATACACAATCAACTTCTTGACCACTTTCTAGAGAGTTTAAACATTTATTCAAAAAGACAACAAGATTAGTAACAGTAGAACGTTTTGCATAAAACCATGTTGTTGGTTGCAGATAATAGTTTTACATATAAATGTCAAACTGTCACATACAACTTGTTCGAACAACTTCGGAATGCAAGAAAGTTTGGAAATTGGTCTATAGTTGGTATTATTGGCTTTATCTCCCTTTTCAAATACTGGCGTTAAAAATGCTTTCTTCCAAAAAGCAGGGAATTTACCTAATTTCAAGGATAGAACAAAAATATTATGCAGAGGAAGAGCTAAAACAGACTTACATTTCTTCAATAAAGCGGGTGGTATTCCATCGGGTCCAATAGAATAGTCGTCTTTTAAATGTGACAGAGAGTCCAAAATTTTGTCATGATCTATTGTAATATTATTAAATGATACCTGAGGACAATTTCGTAAGAATTGAAAATAGTTATCGTCAACAACAACAGGGGAATCAATGAAGGATTGGCTAAAATTATTTGCAAATCCCTCACAGATTTCTGGAGTAGTACTCAAGATTACGTCATTATAAACGAGATTAACAGGATATCCGTCGCTTTTCTTTTTGCATATTGGTCTTGAAAGAGCCTTGAAGAATAGAACAGATAGAAAGGCTTATATCACAATAATTTTGCGAGGAGCGTCTTTTCAGATATTGATATATCAACAGGACAAACGGGTTTGTATATTGCAAGATCTTAAAGACTCTTGTGATTGTACTAAAGAAGACTTGTCCCAAATAACCATTAACCACTTAAGTCATAATCCTGCGTGGCAAAGTCGAATTTGCACCAAACGGGTGGCGCGGCGATTCCAGCAAATTATCTTTTTCTAGTGAGCATACAAAAGGAGTGTTGTTATAAAATATTTTTTTTTACAAAAGACGAAAAGTTTTACTACCTTTGGGACATTGTATAATACTTTCCGTAGTTTTTGGTCATGAAAGAACTATTGAAGGTAATCACTTATTTCACATATTCTTCTAATCATTAACTTTAACAAAGGGGACTGCATCTTTTTTACAGGAAAAAGCTCGGTCAATTTTCGACCTTTTTTTAACTTCAGTACTAATAGACTCAGAAAAATCAAATTCACAATATTTGCTAAGCTGATTAGTCGGCTCACTAAATTTCAACTTCTTAACATTAACACTAAAAGACAATCTATATAATGGAGCACTTCCGGACAGCGCAGCGTAGAAACCTCTTATTTCGCAAAACGATATTTTAGAGCACTTCCATTTTTTGTAAGGGTTTTTCAATTGGCACGAGTAGATTTCACCGACCTGCAGCGGCCATGTTGTTTTTGTAACATCTGTCAAATCTATTGTTCATTATTCAATTGCTGATGCCAAACACTCATGGCATGTAACACGATTGAACAGCACGTCCAAATTATATTTTTTTATCAAAATAAGTGTAAACGTTGACTCTTGAACATTAGGTGGTCGAATTTGAGACGACCGGTTCGGTTAAAAATCAGCCAACATCCCAGCGTCAAAGAAACGAAAGATCGACCAAGAACACCGACGCAGTCCGTGAACAGCAGAACTTGGCCTTTTGTAGACTTCAATTTGTCGAATTTTGCGACGAGACTTACGCCTTCACAAGATGCAAGATCCAAAAGACTTAGAAGCTGAAAGTTCATGACCATACACAACGCCATTTGTTCGCTGATTGTGCTTCGGAGTGTTTGGGAGAGGACCCCACCGCCGAAAAATCTAGTGTTGTCAATTGACAATTCACATGTAGGATTATGAATAGAGTTTAACAATATTTTATGAATATAAGAATAGCTTGGCGTTATTAAAAAGGCATAATATGAATGATACTTTAAACGAAAATGCTACCTATCATCGAAAACGTTTGATTGATGCGTTACTATGTTTTCGGTGGTATGGTCGATGAGATTTTGCATATAAACTGTGGGTAACAATTTTGTTTCTCTTTTTGAACATCTTTATAAGAAGGAAATACATTTTTTGCATAACTCCTTATGACATTGTAATGATGTCGAGACAATTCAGCTTCCACCATTATTTATAAAACTTCTAAGTAGAAACTTTTTTGAACTTATTACAATTTTGTAATTTATCTAAAAACTCTGGGGAGGATGTTGCTTCTTTGACCAAATCAGCTTCTTGTTTTTGACCGGATGCTCGTTAGTTCGTTTGAGCTGTAAGAACAGGTTCAGATGTTGGAACAGTACTTAGTAACTCTGTATGTGCAGTGCGCTTTTGTTTTTTTCACTATTTTTGGTAAAATCAAGTGCAGGGCGTCCAGCCGATGAAATATATGAAAAGAGCGTTTCTTCTTTCAATTTGAACGATCCAATTTTGTATGAATTTTGATTTGAAGTATTTTGAAGCTGATTTTAAATTGGTGATGTGACTTGGGCTGCACAAACTTTTATTTTGTAGGATTGAACGTCTAAGAACTTTTGATTTTTTTTTTGTTTGCTGAGAAATAAATTTGGACCAATTTTTTTCTTGACCACTGAAGAATTTTATCTTCAGAATCTAAAAGCGAGTTGCTTGGTGTAAAATGTAATATACTTTTCAAAAAGTTAAAGGGCAAGTAAAATTGTGGGTTATTTCTAACCTAAGTAAAGATGTTAATTTGTAATCTGACTGCTTTTTTAAGGCTCAAAATTTGCTACCGGCTCTTGGTCTATTTGGAAGCACAATATTTTATTAGTAGTACAAATTAAGCAAACTCTTGCTTGAATATCATAGTATATTAGAAAACTCTATTCCAAAGCTAGTGTAGGTGGCTCAAAATCACCAAGGTTGCAAATTTCAAGATTGTTTGTATGCCAAAAAAAAAAAATTCAAGTTATAATAATTGCTCTTATAGTTTTTACGTTGACAGGGCAGCCTAGAACTCTCTATACGTTTTTGTATTATTTTACAGAAGACCATCAATTTGGGAACATTTTTCTATTTTCGATAAAATGAACAAAAACAAAACAAAGTACATAATTTAAGCATTGTTTAATAACACGGGTATATTATGTGTATGTACATTTATAAGCAATTATGAAAAAAATACATACAAAATCTTCCACAAGCAAAATACGTGCCATCATGTCCGGGAACGTTCCCGAAATGACCGTTCACTAAATGACGATTTCAAATTATCGCGCGCTTTTATTATACAGTGGCCATCTTAAATGTCACCTGACCTTGTCAATAGTAAAATATTTGAGGTTACTTTGTTATTTCGTGTCGTAAAAAAGAATTTCATCAATAATTAAATGTAATAGCCACGTTCACGAATTGACTGACTATTGATGTACGCTCCACGAATAATGAATTAAAAGGTACCTGCGACTCAAATATAATTTTTTTGACGAAAAATACATTGACAGCCGGCTTTGATTTTGTTTGCTTCGTCTACTGACGTTTGTGTTCACATAAAATTATTTCTGTTCGATTATATCGATGCGTTTACTGAAGTGACTTATGTGCTATCGGACAAACTATTTTTGCATTTTTATAATTAAAAAAAAGTTCTGTTAGTATCATTTTCAAAATAAGATTTTGTGTAAAAAATACGGTATATTAAGTAATGACAGGAGTTAAATATCTTAAATTTTTCATTAATATTTTTGACTTGTTGCTAATGATCGTACATTTGGACGCGTTCCCGAAATGACTTTCCCTGCATTTATATTGATTTAATTTTAAAGTAGTAAAAGTAGTAATTTATTTATTCATTTCATACTTAAAAACTATATTACAAAAGCTTATATGATAGAAATATATATAGAATAAAAGTATTCATTCTGTAACTATGGAAGTTAGTGTTGAATGAAACATCGAAAGCTTAATTTATAATTCAAATACTCGTAATATTTGATGTGGGGTGACAATCAGTGTTTACATAGTAATGATATAATAAAGAAAAAAGAAAAAAATTGAGAAAAAAAAAGTTATTTTACAATACGAAAATGTTTTCAGCAATTCGAAGAAATAATGAATACATACGAGTATTTATAGACGTAGAAGTTCAAAAAGGTCTACATTTACAATTTAAAATGAAAGAAAGCTTACAATTTTAGATAGACTTACTTCTTTAATTTAAAATTTTTTTGGCGTCATTTTATCATTCCATTAAATGTCAAAATAAGAGGTTTCCCACAGACATAATATCCCCCACAAGAAACCATAGTAGTTTTTACTTGCGACGAGTTACGCAATCGAACTCGAGATTTTGATAAGACTTAAAATTACGATAATTGGGAAGACGAAAAAAGTTGGTCTCGCAATTCTGTCTGTCTGTTTTACTGCAGCCTAAACGGCTCGGCCAATTTCTTTATATTCGTACTTTTTAAATATAATTTATTTTTGAAAATTCGATATCTCAAAAACGGGATATTAAACGTACCAAAAATGTTCCTAGAATTATTAGCTTTCTTGGGTACTTTCATCTAGTTTTTGGATAAAAACTCATTATTTCAGAGAATGTTGTGATCTTTTGGGTTTCTAACATGCCTTAGGGAAGACATAAGTGGATTCTATGAGGTTAATTCAGCCGATTTTGGGCTCCTCGGATTCTTCCGACAATTCTTCAAGTGGTAGTGATTGTTATTAGATGATATTTTGATTATAAACCAATATTTTAGGAAGAGTAAATGAGAGTTGTTTTTCGGAATACTTATATGTATATGCCCGGATATCAAGGGAAGCATCTGAGCTCATTCTGGGGTTTGAATAAGATCACCATTCGGTCATTGTAATGGTATGGGTATTGAGTTATGATACAGACCTTGTTTTTAGACAGAAAGGAGTCAAAACTTCGGCGGAAGTTTATGAAACGACTGATTTAAAAAACTTTGTCAAGACTCTAAACAGTGTTCGCCAACAACCAGTGGACATTTCAACAAGACACTTCTCCAGCTCAAAACACAAAAACCACTCAAGAGTAACTCTTAAACAATATATCGATTTTATTTCACCGGATGATTAGCTAGTCGGTGGTCGAGACCTCAAGCCGTCGAATTACAATTTGTAGTCCATTTCAGAGGACCGCATGCAGGATCTTCTTTTTTTTTTTGTTCCTCTCAATATTCTTTTGTATCTTCTCTGGGTTTAGTTTCATATTCGCTTATGAACCTTCCGTAACTGTTGATGAACGATTGTTACTTATTTGTTTGTACCTTTCTCCTTTGCACGCACCGCGTGCTTTGTGCATTCTTGACTTTGGAAACTTTGAGCTTATTATCGTCGTATGGCAAGCTGCTTCAAGGCTTCCTATAAATTTGACCTATAAATGTGACTCTGCATGTTACGCTATGTTACCCAAAGATTGTATCGAATATACATATTATTGAATATACATACATGTGTGTAGAATATACGAGTACATATGTTCGAATATTGTTTTTTAGAAAATAATCGGCGACAAAATGAACATACTGAACACAAAATAAAGATCATAATATTTTCGACTAATTCACTATTGACGAATATGGTCACCCTAATCGTATATAAATAATCTTCTTCTTCCTAGCCGGTGGTGTTGGGCTGAACAGACACAAAATATATGCACAAAGTATGTACATATATACATAGTTCAAAAATGTACGGTCAGTTGGGCGGATGATTAATGAGCTTGTCCTGTTTTACATTTTATTTATTTTCGTTCTTTTTGCGTGATGTTGGAAAAAATGCATGCAGTGAGAGTTTATATGTCCAGTTTTGTAAGTCAAATAAATTAAAGGATTTGAGTGTTTTTATATTTTCTCTTTTTTAATATCGAGTCCATTCAGTGTCCTTTTGTCCATTCTGTTGTGGCCTTGTTATTAGGTATATATAGGTAGATATATACTGATGAAGGACGAGTGCAAAAGCAAAAGGGACAGATAAATAGCTTTTTCAATGAAACGCCTAGTTGATGTGAAAATTTTTATATTTTATGCAAGAGTTTTTCCCTTAAATATGACGTCCTTACTAACGTATATTCTATATATTCTTTTTTCTATTTCAAGCTGAAAGAATAAGTATTAAAGATCCAATATCTTGTTTAAGAGAATTAATGATAGGAAATAAGCAGTACGCCTTGAGTTACATATGTACATAACATACTTTAAAACATAAAAGCTATGTGTATACATGTACAAGAGCCGGATTAACAAGTAGGCAGAATAGGCAGTTGCCTGGGGACCCCGATTTATGGGGGCCTCCGAAAAATGAAAAAGACTTCTAAAATTTTCTTAAAAACATAAAATTCTAGTAACACTTTTTTTTATTGCAAAATTTTGTTGTCAAGTCCGACAGCAATGGAGTAGGTCTTTCAGTCGCTATAATTGCAGATTTGTCTACTGAATTCCACTTGTAAAAGGGTTTGCTTATAAGTTTTTCAATAACACAATCACAATGGTTTTTAATAACAACTTTTTCACTACTTGATGCCAATTTCTAGTTAAATTTTACACGCAAATTATAAAATCATTGCTTTAATAAACAAAAACGACTTCCAAATTTTTATTTACAGGTTAAAGAAAATTCATTTTCTTACCTCCACTAAAAAAAAACTCTATTCAGTGCCAAAATTCCAAACGAATTTCCCATTTTGTTCATATTCTTCCAGCACAAATAGAACAATACAAAGTTAAGATACAACACTATTCCCATATTCATTATCTGAGTGAGAGTGTACGAACTTTGAGTACTGTTCGCCACTTTGGTTTAATCCGTTCACAGTTAATTCGAACGAACCGGTTGGTACGATACGAGCTATACTTTTTTGTGTGTGCGTACACTTTCAGTGCATACATTTCGTTCTCAAACCACATGAACGTCGTTATGGGTTACGGGTGCTACAACAATCTGAGTTGTGAGCTTTTTTATTTTTCATGAGCATACTTCCAATGGATACATTTCGCTCTCAAATCATGTATGAATGAGATTGAGAACGAGAACGAGTTGATGTTGAACGTTAAAAGTTGCTTTGCTATTGCTAGCAGTGTTTGTTTTTGTTGAGTGCATGAAAAGGTTAATTAATGAATTTGCCGAAAACAAATGTAGAAAATGACATGTTTAAAATGTAGATAGTAATTTTATTGATATTATTACATTGTGACAGTAAAATTTTTATGAAAGATACAAGTTTGTATTTTTTAATCGAAAAAAAGAAGGGAACGGACGTGAAAAAAAGGGCCCCCAAATTGATGGTTGCCTAGGGCCCCGTTGAGGGTTAATCCGGCCCTGCATGTACTTGCACTGGCTAATGCAATAATAGTTCAAGGTCAATAATAATCTTGTGATCTCTAAAACAGTTTTACATACTTTTTGTTGTTATCTTTTTTAATATCTTTTCTTCTTATATTTACATTTATGTTGATGATGTACTGTTACTTTGTATGTTGTAAATTGGTAGAAAATCAAGAGTGCAGTTTATTGTTGAACCTCAAAAGAACAAGTTTTATTTTATAAATTAAATAAAAAATCATTGAAAAAAACTAAAGTGTCTTATAATTTCTCTTATAACAAAAAAAGTGTTTACCAACATGTGTGATCTTATTACTGGCGCAGTCGGAAAAAAATACTACGCTCGGAATAAAAGCAACGTTTTCGCTAACGAACACTCCGTTTGACAATAGGGTTTTGTCATTTGGACGTGCTGTTTAATAGTGTTTCTTACCATGAAGATTTGGTGATGATTTACTGAATACTAAATAAAAGAGTTGACTGATATCACCAATACAATAGTGTCACCTCAGGCCTCCTAAATATACCCGACCCAACTGAAAAACTCTTTAGATGTTAATAAAACACTAATAAGTGTTCATAAATCACAAATAGTATAATAATCATAATATCATAAATAATATGAACTTTTGTCCACCATAATCGATATTTTCATTCTTTTGATCTTGTGAATGCATCAATTGATGCGGTGAAGATAACAAAGCTGTAAAAACTAAATTACTTATGTATCCAAAGTTCAGTGTTTAATTACAGGCTAACTTACAATAAATTACTTCCACTACCGCGTTTAACTGAACGATCTCAAAAAATAATTGGCTTGATTGCATTGTTCTGAATTGTAGTCCAGACTTGTATACACATACTGTAAGTATGAATCGCCTTTCATTGTATAAACTTAGATTCATATTCATTATCATTATTAATATGTTCAATATATTATTATGCACTGAATTTCTGAATAAACCCTCTACCAACGAGACGTAGAATTTTTCCTTTGACGTCCCTCTGAGGAACATAACAGTTGTGATGGATACAACCTTTTCTTCTTTGAATCTTTCCATTGTTTTCAAAAGAAGTGAAACCCCCTTTATTCCCTTAGATTAAGTGATGGACATTAACGGTAAACCGTTTTATTATTTTTTCTAAGTTCCGGAATGGAATATTTCAAATCCAATAATTTTCATTTGCATATCATGTAAATATTATCTTCACAAAAAATATGGTTGGAAATGCTCTTCTTTTTGGGTTTTCATAGTGTATGTATATATGTATGTATGTGTGATGTGTCAGGTAAGATGTAAGAACGTCGAAGCTTATAAACCAATATAAATGGTGACACCTGGCGAATCTAATCTGTTCTCAACTGCACTGCACGCAAGAAGATTCTCTGGACTAGAGAGATAGAGAAGCATGTGGTTATGATCCTTTTTGTTTTTTTAGAAAACATATTTTGTTCTGGTTTTGAACAAAGATGCAAATCAATGACTCCACATGTGGATGCAAGTGAAGGAAAACACTCAAAAAAGAATGTGAATGTGAATGGATACTCCGCCCATGGGGGTACGTCGTTACCAGGTGTTGCATAATTTCCAATCGAGGGAAATTAATGTTTATGTTGATTGGGTCTCGAGTATTTACTTCGAAATTCTAATTGGAATGTATAATTTGAATGCAATGGTTGGAAAGTAGATACAAATAAAGTTATTTTTTTTTCCTTCCCACTTTAAAGGAGGGTTATTTATGTTAGGTAATTTCAGTAAATGCAAGTGTTGTTTATTTGAACAGAAATATTGGAAGATTCGGTTTTTTTTTAAGATTTCTTGTTTGGATTTATAATAAAGTAATTCTGTGCTCTTAGGGTCATTTAATATTTTCATTTAAGTTTTCTATAAAATGATTAGGTAAGATATACATACATATAATTAAAATTTATAACCAAAATTCCATTTCCTTGACGGCAACTTTAATAGCGTTGACGCCAATTTTTGTCCGTAATTAGCGTAATGGCTAAATGGCTTTGTCAACAAACAGAATACATATACGCATTATTAGTTAGGTGAAAATCCTGATGTGCGCGAAAAAACACCACTTCATCAAAAATAAAAAGCACGACTGGGTCGCACGAACTTGCTCTTATGTAAAAGACTAAGAATTTCAAAAATTAATGTTATTATAGAGAAAAACTATTCATAAGCATAAAATTCATTTTCTTAAATGAATGTTACTTTATGTAAGAACAAACATTATAAGTCGTTGTAGTGGTTTCTTAAAAAAATAAGCTTTTATATAAACATTTTAAAGAAACAATTTTCGTACGTTTTTGAGATATCAAATTTTAGAAAAAAAATATATTTTTTTTTTTTTCAAAAATTCAAAAAAATATTTTCTTCAAAACTTTTGAAATGCAATGTTTTCCAAACTTTTTAGAAGCTTCTCAATAAAATATTTTATAAAAATCTGTTATGCCGATAATGAGAAATTCAAAATTTGAGAAAATGGTTCTATGGTAGGTACAGTCAGTAATATCTTAATTTCAACATTTTTTTTTACTAAGTCATGATCTTAAAAATTTCTCGAAAGAAAAAAATAAAAGCAAAATTCTCGGAACCGTTTTCGAGACATATTCGATTTTCGAAAACCATTTTTTAACATTTGTATGGAGGGTACCGTTATTTTTATGTAAAATAAATTTCTTTTTCTCGTATCTTGTAGACTATATTAAAAAACTTTTATTTATCAAGTTTAAAAAAAATCGAGCATGGGGTTTTCGGGGAGAGTACGATAACTTGGCCGCCAAGATTTGATAACGGGTTTTTGTAGGGGGATCAAAAACAAGCACTTTTTACTATGGGAGGGGGGGGTCTATCTCCCCCCGTTTAGGAGGTAGGGGCACTTTTAAAAAAAATGGTTTAAATTGAAAAAAAAATATTAAAAAACAACGGCAACACCTACAATAAAGTGCTATACTGCGTTTGAAAGCCAGAAGATTGTTCTATAATCCTGCATTTAAATTTTATTACTAATATTAATAGTTTTTGAGAAGTTCGCATTTAAAGTCCAAATATTGATAAAAAAACGTGAAAAAAAAAGTTTAGACCGGTTGTTTTCAAAATTGTGAAATGAAATTGTAAATTAACTTATATGTGTTTCATGTACCTATCAGTTCTTAATCGAACACAAAAAACCGCATGTTTCTATGTCTTCTGGTTTTTGAGAAAACCTCCGTTTAGGAGGTAGAGGCACTTTTAGAAAAAATGGTTTAAATTGAAAAAAAAAAATATTAAAAAACAACGGCAACACTTACAATAAAGTGTTATATTGCGTTTAAAAGCCAGAAGATTGTTCTATGATCCTGCATTTAAATTAAATTACTTATGTCAATGGTTTTTGAGAAATTCGCATTTAAAGTCCAAATTTTGATAAAAAAACGTGAAAAAAAATGTTTAGACCGGTTGTTTTCAAAATTGTGAAATGAAATTGTAAATTAGCTGATATATGTTTCATGTATCTATCAGTTCTTAATCGAACACAAAAAACCGCATGGTTCTATGTCTTCTAGTTTTTGAGAAAATCGAAAATTACCAAAACTACTTTCTTTGATTTTTGGTGGTGACGGTGATTCCATTTTAAGGATTAATGTTAGTTCAGTACCGCAATTCATTTAGCGTTACCCAGAATGCACCATGAGGAGGTAGAATTGCATCTGGGTCAGTTATTTTGTCAGTTAAACAGGAGTTAGTCAGTGATAGTTAGTTCAAAATGGTCAAAATGTATTAAAAAGGTGTGTAAGTCTCGTCAATAAAGCCAACGTCCGTACTATAACTTTCGAGTTCGTTGAGTTACTCTTTTATGGTGGGAAGCCGAGGATGTTTTGGCGGTAAAACACTTTCTAAATTTTCGCTCTGAAGGGTGGGAGGATCGATGTCTTTTAACTGTAAACCCTCACATATATCACCATCGGTATAACAAGGGTAAACTTTTTTTACATCTGATAAAAACTCTATTATTTGCGAACCCCAGTCGTCCTTATATTTCCTTTCTAGGCAGTATTTTCGATAGAAAAATAGTGCCATGTATTGGTGAACATGGTCAGAAGTTTGTTTTGGTTTTCAAGATCGTTTATTGTATTTTATATGTATTTAGTGGACATTGGATAAATAGAATAAATTTGAATTTTTTTAAATACAGATTCTGTGAATGCAAAAGAAACTTTGCATGCACCCAACCTCGAACCTACCCCAAATCCTATAGTGTGCCCAAGCAGGGGGGTTGCAGGGGGGCAGCATGCCCCCCCATACATACTTTACTGTTTATATATTGTAATGTTGGAAGCTAGCACTGATTTATTTATGTAAGGAAGCAAAAAATATCAAACATTTTGTAGAAAAGTAGTTTTAGTTATTTTCGATTTTCTCAAAAACCAGATGACATAGAACCATGCGGTTTTTTGTGTTCGATTAAGAACTGATAGATACATGAAACACATATAAGTTAATTTACAATTTCATTTCACAATTTTGAAAACAACCGGTCTAAACTTTTTTTTTCACGTTTTTTTATCAATATTTGGACTTTAAATGCGAACTTCTCAAAAACTATTAATATTAGTAATAAAATTTAAATGCAGGATTATAGAACAATCTTCTGGCTTTCAAACGCAGTATAGCACTTTATTGTAGATGTTGCCGTTGTTTTTTAATATTTTTTTTTTTCAATTTAAACCATTTTTTCTAAAAGTGCCCCTACCTCCTAAACGGGGGGAGATAGACCCCCCCCTCCCATAGTAAAAAGTGCTTGTTTTTGACCCCTCTATAAAAACCCGTTATCAAATCTTGGCGGCCAAGTTATCGTACTCGTGCCGGGTTTTCGAACTATGTATTGATTTTTCAAAAAAAAATTTTTTGTTTTTTAAAATCCAAAAAATTATTTTTGGGAAATTTTAATTCACAATAATATTCAAACTATTGGGGACCCATAG
Source organism: Chrysotoxum bicinctum (assembly GCA_911387755.1). NCBI lineage: Eukaryota > Metazoa > Arthropoda > Insecta > Diptera > Syrphidae > Chrysotoxum > Chrysotoxum bicinctum. Next base: position 86,972,184 of record OU426990.1, on the reverse strand, counting down.
CAGAAAAAAAAATTATCAAAATCCGTCGTACCGTTTTTGAGAAAATCAAAAACCAAAAAAATGGTTCCCCTCCTGGAACCTGGAACCAAAAATAACAATTTTTTGGAAAATTTTTTTCAACCTTTACCTAGCTTTAACTCAATGAAATTTTTGTAATTTTTTTTAAGAAAATCTGTGGGACAGTTTTTGAGAACAAAATATTTATAAAATTTCGAAGAAAATTCGTATGGCAGGTACCGTTATTTTTGGTCATAGAAAAAAAGAAAAAAACATCCGGGGGAAAAATTAAAACCCATATCTACCAAGTTTGAAGCAAATCGGCCGAGCCGTTTAATTGTAGTCGAATAGACAGACAGACAGAATTGCGAAACCCACTTTTTTGGTCTTCGCTATCATCGTAATGTCAACTTTGATCAAAATCTCGAGTTCGATTTTTGTTACGAATGCATGACTTGCCTATAAGTCGCAAGTAAAAACGAGCTTTGGCGGGATTAAAAGGGATAAGTCGGGATTTTAAAAAGCGGGATTATAGCAGATAAGGAATTTGAATAAGCGGGATTTTAAAACTCGGGATTTTAAAAAAGCGGTATTTTAGAAGGCGGGATTTTAAAAGTTTTTTTTCGGGATTTTTAAAAAACGGGACTTTTAAAACCGGCATTACGATACGCTGCCACTAAATAATTGTGAGGTCTTGGTCACCGTCAATGACGTTAACTTTGTCTAGAGCTATTTCCGGAGTAAAGAACCTGAGAAGGGGCAGAGCAAGGTGGAAAACAAATTTTTAAATAAAATATTCGTTCCTCCAACTTAGCGTTGTATGATAAATTGATAACTAATACGCTTTATTCAACAGACTATGATATTTTTACATTTTGTTCGGTATTTTATACTAAAAATTAGAAGCACAATATAATTTATTTAAAATACAAAAAGTGTGTTTTCCTGTTATCTAATTGACACTTTTCAAATTAAATACTGTTTCAAGAAATGTGCTAGTTATAAATTTAAAATTAAGTTAAGTTAAAATAAAATAATTCAAGTTAAACAATAAAATAAAATAATTATCAAATGATGGCTTTTGAAGGATTAAAATTAAATAAATTAAATTATTATTTTTTGGTTACTTAATTTTAGTTCATTTTCATTTAGAAAAATGAATTTTTCTTACAATAAAAACAAATTTTTTTTAATTAAATTTTTGTTGCCTGTAGCAAGGAACTGCCTAAGGTGGTAATGGACGTAAGTAAGGAGGGAGGTCAAATGGATTCCCTAACTTGACTATGTGCTTGGTATTTCATTTCTTCGTGCTGGGCCCCAGAAACCAGTTTGGGAATCCAAGCCGGGTACACCAGCGGTTCGTTTCAATACATTATCAAATATTTCTTTTAAATATCTCAACTTAAATTACTCAACGGTTTCGGTACACTGCACTTTGTTTGATGCGAATTCGGACGGCATCGAGTCGTCCTGGGGCCTATTGCACCATCTTACAAAATTGTGATTACAAGCATTTTTTTAACAAATTTGTAAAAAATCGAGATTTATTCATTTGTAATTTATTTGTTAAACACAAATTTGTACTTGTGAATTACAAGTCACAAATTGTTGACAAATAGAATTTTTCGTTGCACAAAAAAAAGTTATAATTGTTAATTACAAGCTAAAATTTGTGAAAATCGTTCTTTTTTTTGTGGGTTTCTGTTCCACCATAATAAAGCGATCACAAATTTGTTTCAGTTTTTGAAAAAATTCTATAGGTGAAAGACCGTGTGTAAATATTTCTACAAATTTGTTAACACACTCATTTGAACATGGTGCAACAAAAAATCGTATACAGGATTTGTATTTGTCGATTACAATAACAAATTTGTGGTTATAAATTGTAAACTGGTGCAATAGGCCCACAAATCTTTCTTTGAGTTTACTTCTCTCAGATTGAATTTAAAAAAAAAGTTTAAAGAAAGTGTAGGGCATATTGTCCTTCATAACTTCTTAACAATACCTACTCTAAGCTTTATATACGAGTACATACCTTACAATATAATATATTTTATACCTAGCTCTAAGTATACTTTTTAAAGCTTTATTCTAAAAATTAATATTGTTTGATGAATAATACAAAATAGGTATATATGTATGTATATTTAGATTGATTTGTAAACTTCTATTTCAATATAAGAAGACCCGTTATAAAAGGGATGATTAAAAACGATATTCAAAGCGAGCAAGCCAAGGTAGGTTTCACGTAAGTAATGTAATTCTAAATAAACTAATTGTAATACTGGATATCTGTACGTATCCCATTGTTAACATTAACATTAACATTAACATTAACATTAACATTAACATTAACATTAACATTAACATTAACATTAACATTAACATTAACATTAACATTAACATTAACATTAACATTAACATTAACATTAACATTAACATTAACATTAACATTAACATTAACATTAACATTAACATTAACATTAACATTAACATTAACATTAACATTAACATTAACATTAACATTAACATTAACATTAACATTAACATTAACATTAACATTAACATTAACATTAACATTAACATTAACATTAACATTAACATTAACATTAACATTAACATTAACATTAACATTAACATTAACATTAACATTAACATTAACATTAACATTAACATTAACATTAACATTAACATTAACATTAACATTAACATTAACATTAACATTAACATTAACATTAACATTAACATTAACATTAACATTAACATTAACATTAACATTAACATTAACATTAACATTAACATTAACATTAACATTAACATTAACATTAACATTAACATTAACATTAACATTAACATTAAGATTAACATTAACATTAACATTAACATTAACATTAACATTAACATTAACATTAACATTAACATTAACATTAACATTAACATTAACATTAACATTAACATTTAGGATTATGGTATGACGTAAAATGTATTCATCCTACATTTATTATAAAAAAAAAAAACAGAAATTACATAACACTTTAAGATACAATATCTTATAAAAATGGCTCAAGAATCAAAATGCATTTTATTAAATTGATATTTTAGTTGTGCAAAAACATGTTGGCAAGGGCGTACGCAGGGGTGGGCAGGGGGGGGCAGTCGCCCCCCCTAGAAATTTTTAATATATTGAAAAAAAAAATAATAATGATTAGGTACCTAGATAATGATTGTAATTATGTATGATTTTTAGGCAGAGTTTCTCAAAATTCAGTATAATTAGAAACAAAATATTTTATTACTACTATTACTATTTTATTACTGGTCTATTCTAAAACGACAGCACAGTTCATCAACCCAGCAATTGTGAGATACACACAAATACATACACGCACCATCTTTCATACGAACTGATTTTTTTCAAACAGAAATCTACCGCACGACATGCGCATGCGCACTGCGCAGAGCGATGAGAGATACACATAAAAATTCACTAAATAAGTGGAAAGAAAACCGTTATTTTCTTATTTTCTATAAGAAAGCGTGAGAGGTGTCAAAGTCAGTGAATAGAGTAAAAAAGAGGATACATACAGAAATTTCATGAAATCGGCGCGCCGTACCTTCCGTAAATTGGAAACAAAAAAGATGCAATCAAAGAAAAAAGTTTTTAGGTTTGAATAGTAAATGCAACGCACTTCTACATCATCATAATATAATTTTATGCCATTTTATTTTGCTCATAGTCAAAGAATTTGTTTTGCGTTTGTCGACAGATTGTTGTTTATTATAAGTGTTTTTAGTGCATAATAAATTAAAGAATTAAGTGATAGTCAAGACAAGAACAAAATTGAAGAACTTAGAAATATAATAATGGATATAAGAAATTTTTTTACACGTGAGTACCTACCTACCTAAATATATTCACACCCATCCAATTGGATACATTGATGTGATTTGTAGAGTAAGAAATTAAATGTAAATGAACGTAATCGTAAATGACGTGCGAACATTTTGTGAATGAAAACTGGAAAAAGGGACAAGAAAAATTTCAATTTCATTCTGTTCTGGGCATCTCTTAGAAAAATGACTGACCTCCTAATAGATTAGAATCCAATGAAGCTGATTTTTATTTTATAGTCATAGTCCTAAGATTCGTAATAATAATAAACAGGAATAATTCATTATAGCTCTTGATGATGGAGTTCAATTAGATTTGATGTTGTTAGTGTTTGAAATAATTTAAATGTTTCAAAACAATTATGCATAAATATATTTTCAATTAAGGTGGTACAAAAAAAATCTTTTTTTACAGATTATGAAAAAATTGATGTTTTATTACACATAATGTTTTTTTTAATTAAATATTTTCACATTAGGGCGGCTTAAAAAATTCTATTTTATTCATTAAACTGTGGAATTAAATAAAAAAATTAAAGTGGTTAATATTTCAAACAAATTATCGAAGGAAACAAATTTTTGAATTAGGGTGATGTTAACAATTTTTTGATTAAACTAAAGTAAAGAATGGAGTCACCGATAAATGCGTTTTTCTAAAAAAAATCTGTCTTTCTTAATTTATAAAATTTTATTCATTTATGGCATTTAAAGTAAAGTTTTTGCTTTTACTAGTTTGCACTAATTTTTTGTGAAAATCCCATGTAGATTGAAAGTGAATTTTTTTCCACCTCAATGATTTTGACCCATAAAACTGACTTTCTACTAATTGTTTAGCTGCTCAAAAAAGAAAACGTGCTGAGACTGATGAAACCGATGAATGTGAAATAAGTCAAAGTATAATCCCAATCCGAAATTCAAATCATGATCTCGAAACTACTTCGGATGATTTTCAGGCAAGTGTATCAGTCGCTTCGACGTCTTCATGTGTAGATGCATTGCGTCCAAAAGAATATCCATTGCTCGACATAGGAGAATGTATTGAAAAATTACCGTTTATGTCATCCTCTGAAAAAATGGAAACTTAATGGGCAAGGATATGATGGTTGTTCAACCATGTCGGGAAAAGATAACGGTGTGCAGGCAATTTTGAGGAAAAAGTATCCTTATGCTTTGTATTTTCATTGTGCAAGCCATAAGTTAAATTTGGTAGTAAATGACCTAAATGAAGTTCCGGAAATTCGAAATACAATAGGGACAATAAAAGACGTGATTACTTTCTACCGAAATTCGCTTTCAAGAAAGAAATATGTTACAAGCATTCCAGGGTTCTGCGAAACTCGATGGTCTGAAAAATACAAAAGTATAGCCATCTTCAAGGAACACTTTTGCGGTATAGTGAATGGACTTAAAGAGCTTTCTGTTGTAGGAAACTCTTCAACAAAAACAACAGCTTTTCAACTCCATTGTGCTATTACACAATCGTCATTTATTATATGCCTTGTCCTTATAGCAAAATATTCAGCTTATTTGGAACCAGTTGTAAATATTCTGCAATCAAAAAAATTAGACATCCTCGCATGCACCAAACATATTCACAAAATTATTAATATGGCAAAGGATCATCGAACAAATGTGGACTCAGGAGTGGAAGAACTCATGACTGATTCGAAACTGGTGGCTGAAGAAGTTGAAGTAGAACTGCAAACACCAAGAATAGTCAAACGTCAAGCACATCGCTCAAACCCTCCTTCATCGAACGCAGTTGAGTTTTGGAAGAGATCGCTCCTAATTCCATATTTAGATTCCTTGATTTCTTCACTTGAACGAAGATTTCCAGATGAAAACTTACCAGCATATTCCCTTTTTATTTTGCATCCAGTAAATATGTTGAAGTTTAACTTAAATGATTTTAAGTTAAAATCAAAAATTTTTGTCGAATTTTACCCCGGATTGCAAAATTTTGTTGGGGAGGCTGAGTTGTGGTACAATCTTTGGAAAGATAAAAAATTATCTCCAGAAGATCTCCAAAAACTGGACTTATGCGATATCGTACATGAAGCAGACGATTTTTTCCCGACAACGAAACTTGCTCTTCATATTGCCCTTTCTTTACCGTGCACTACTAGCTCGGTTGAAAGAACCTTTAGCACGTTGAGGAGAGTCAAAACATGGCTAAGATCAACCATGATCGAAGATCGTTTGAATGGTATAACTGAATAATCCCAAAATCATAGTTTGTAGATAACTGTTTGAATGTTTTAATTTGCAGGATTATGTATGCTGAGTGTACACCGAAAAATGGTTTCAGAAAGAGAGGAGGAAATCATAGAAGGTGTACTCAACAGATTTGCTGAGGACCCACGCCGGCCGCTTGGCTTTCATTTGAATATAATGATTCATTATTGTTAATCTGTATATACATAGTACATATATAAAAAATTAACAAAAATTCAACTTATTTAGTTCTCGAATGAGTTTGCCCCCCCCTGATCGAAATCCTGCGTACGCCCTTGCATGTTGGACTAATAAATAATAATAAAATAAGAATGTAGACGTACAATGACAAAATAGTAATGAAAGGTAAGACACCTTTGTCATCATCAACAAATTCGTTATTCATACTAGTATGTCAGGTAAGATAAAACCAATACTTGGGCTACAAAATAAAAAAAAATAAAGTTTTCTTTGAAGAACGAAACGGCCGCTTGTATACAAAATATTTCCGTATCTACCTTCATATTAAAACAAATCTTCAAATGTATTTGAGTTGAAAACTAAAAGCATAATCTGTATACAAACGGTAACTTTATCAGACGATTAGAGATATTTCCGAATCACCCACTTACTCCATCTAACCCGCCCACAACCACATCAATTCCCGTCAACCACCACAAGGAAAATTGTTTGCATCAGTAAAATGTCATTCAATGTGTGTTCGTGGTTTTCCAATTTTATCCGAGCTCACTTCACTGTTCTTTCTGATCCCGAATTGTCTGTGCGGTCAAGCGTCAGAAGGACATTCAAACAAACCAAACAATTGAAATTTCAATTGACAGCGTGCCACTTGCATTGTCCGCCTCTAATTAACACACAAAACCCAGTGGTAAGTGGTTGGTGCAACAGAACGTGTGTGAGTAAGGTCACTGTCAAAATATATATTTTAATCTAAGCTATTCAAGTGCTTAACAATCCTTCCATCGCTACGCGCCGCCGCGCTGGCCGTTGCTAAACAGTACCTTTCGTTTCCCTTTCCTATGTTTACGGTCTACTTCCGATTTCAAAAACAGTTTTCTGTATTGAACGTATGCTAGCCGTGCCACAACATCCATCAGAATTCATTCAGCGTGTGGTGCGTTTTACATTTCATTAGCGCCATAATAAACCTTCTCTTTTGTAATTCATCTACCCGCGCGTGAAATAGGAAATCGAACCAAGTTTTTAAATAAAAAACTAGGACAATATTGGCCAAGGAATTTCACAACAATAGTAGATGTGGGCTGGTTGCCTTAAAAATCCTTAAACAAAATAAACAAAAGCTGATGGAAATCACAATACTGCATTCACAATAGAGCCGCTGACCGATCACAAGCATGTTGTATGCCACAACCATGGCGGTTGCTGAATGAATATATAGCTTTTCTGTCCAGTGGCATATATGTACGTATGTACATAAGTACTCTACGACACCTTATATATAGAAATAAGGACAGAGTGAAGTGCCCACGCTTTTTATCGCTTTTTCAGTCCATTAGCTCCAGCTGTGCCATAACCATACAAGCAATGTACTATGTAATACCGTGTTGGCAAGCAGGTTCCAGTGTTTGGAGAACAAAGCGATACGCGAATAGGAAAGAGCGCAACCACACGCGACAACTGAAACAGTGGATATTGGAGCAGTACCGAATCGACACACAATCATTCTTTAATGTGAGGTCAGGAATATGGGTTTTCCTTTCTTTTTAGTATAGTTGTGTACAAACGGGTAAATAGGTACTTAAGTGTTGTTAGTGAAAAAATTACGTTGCTTGTTTTGTGGTTTTGCTAAAGTATTGATATGTATAACTAAGTTATCATCAAACAAATATTACTTCAGAACAATACATAAATACGTTTAACTTATTAAAAATGAGGGTTTTGTTTCATACTGCGTAAATTCGTCGAATTCAGACTAAAACTACTCGTATCTTATCAGGTTATTCTAACTCTACACGAAAACTTCTCCTTGGCCGTCTTGAAATTTTTTAAGACCAATTATCTAGGAAATCGAACAAAACCACATTTTTAAACGTTGGCAGAAGGGATTAGAACTACCCTTAAAATGTTTGAATATAGCGCGAGCGATAACGAGAGTTTGAGAAATTAAAAAGAAGATATACCGATGCATAACGAGTGATTTAAAATCGGAAATTTAAAAAAAAGAACACATACGATTCAGAAAAATGCTTAAAATCTTTATTTGAATCGATTGTATGGTAGATATAATTTAATGTCTGAAGATTATTTCATGCAACTGTAGGCCGCGGCTGCGCCTCAACTCTGTCCAACAAAAATGGTCAGTACAGGCCTTATAGGAGAGCTTTTTCTAAAGCAGTGGCGCCTGATGCACCCTCACTACAATGCGTTAGGAAAAATGCTACTAAAAAAGAGCAAGCCACTGACTTTTCTTAAGGAATTGTTGTTGTAATTATTTACAAAAAGTTGTACACCCCAACACGACCGTGTCGTATCCCACTGCTGATGAGATACTGTCAAGAGTGTCAATGTCAAGTGTCACTCAATACGATCGTGCACGTGCGCACTTTAACTATCGTTATATAATTCTCAATTTCAAGCAAGGAGCTTTTTCAGTGGTTTTTATTAAGGAGCTTTTGGGATTTGAAGCTTTTGAGAACATATTGTTGCGAACAGAGCCTCCTACAGCGCCATCTGTTGAGAATTACATATCTTCTTATGAAGGAAAAAAAAACTCTTTTTCATCGCATCTAAATTTCCCCTTCTTCCAAACAACTAGAACATTCTATCTGCATATGAATTTCCACTTATTCCAAACAAATAGAATGTTCTAGACAAGAACCTTCGAGAACAACTGGTTTGAGTATATAAGAGAGTGTACACGATTATGAAAGTGTGCAAAGCTGAACTATTGGATTGTGGAAAGTGTAATTAAAGAAGTGGATTTAAGTTGGAATAAAAGTATTAGAGTTGATTATAAATTGAGATTTATTGTTTGGATTTGAAAAGTGTAAATAAAGAAGAAATATTAGAAACAGTAATAAGTTTTATTTAACGAACCTTGGAAAAATATTACATTGGTGTCAGAAAAGTGGAATAAAACTTATTGTGAAGTGAAGTGTGCGAAAAAAAAAAAAAAAAAATAATAATAATAATAATAAAAATGAGCAAGTTACTAAAAGAGCTCAACTGTAATGAGCTGAAAAGTGAATTAGGCAAGCGAGAACTTTCTAGAGCAGGATCGAAAAATGAGCTTGTTCTGCGTTTGGCCGAATATTTGAAACAACAAAATGAAGACCCGGACATTTTCGTCTTTGAAGCTGACCCTGAGGAAGCAGACGTAAGTAAAAATGTAGATGTTTCAAACAGATTAGTCTTCTGCTTGAACGTTTCGAAGAGCAACGAAATGAACAAAAGAAAGAACAAAAGAATGTTCTCGAACGTCTCGAAGAGCAACGAAATGAACAAAAGAAAGAACAGGAGAATGTACAGAAGAATGTTCTCGAATGCCTGCAGAAACAGCATAGCGAACAAAAAGACCTTCTCGAAGAACAGAGAAACATGCTAGAAGGCAAGCTTGTTAACATCGAGAAAAATGTATCTGCACTTGATGAACGTGTTTCATTGTAAGAGAATCAAGCCGAACGTGTTTCATTATTGGAGAATCAAGTCGACAACAAAATGGAGACGTTTTCAAAAGAGCTAGATCGCATTCGAAATATAAAGATTCGGGAAAGTTCTGGAGAAACCTTGAGGAAAAAGGAGATGCAACCTCCAACCTTTGATGGACAAACTTCTTGGTCTATATACAAGAAGCAATTCGAGGCAGCTTCCACAACAAATGGCTGGGATGAGGCTGACAAGTATATAGCCTTAACTCTTGCTCTTAGAGGAGCAGCTGCTGAGTTGTTGCAAACCATACCAGCAGATAAGAGCGGCGACTTCAATTCCTTGGTTTTGGCTATAGACAAACGCTTTGGTAACAGCCACATGAAAGAAGTCTTCAAAGTGCAACTCAATTCCAGAGTTCAGAAGAGGGGCGAAACTCTACAACAACTGCCAGCGGACATTGAAAGGCTTGTTCATCTTGCATATCCAGATGTTGGAGAGGAAATTTGTAACCAGTTCGCAGTTGAGGCATTTGTTCGCGCCATTTCTGACATACATCTTCAAAGGGCCGTACGAACTGCTGGAAAACGAACGCTTTCGGAAACATTAGCGTTTGCCTTGACAATGGAAGCAGCTGAGCAAGCTTCTCACGGAGTACATCGACTTAGAGAAGCCGTCGTCGAAGAATGCTCATGTCAAAGAACTGATGTCCAAAGGAACCAACGAAACGGACTTGCAAAGTGCTGGAATTGCAATAAGACTGGACATTTACAGCGTCAATGTCGGTTACCACCCAGAAGAGCTTGTCAACATTGTGGACACGGAGCTTCGAACTCAGAACAAGGTAACCATAACACCAGTGTTACTTCCCGAACAGTTTCCCAACAGGGAAACGAGTAAGAACCAACTTCGAGGGGCAGAAGCTGGTTTCTGGTATCGATGGCCCCAGAAACACCATCCAGGTCTCTCAAACTAAGCGAGACAATAGAAGACTGACTGTCGAGGCAACATTAAATGGCAACAAACGTGTGGTCACCATCGACACCGGTGCCACAGCCTCCATTGTGCGTCAAGACCTAGTGCACTTGAAGTGGCTACACAACACCAATAGCTACCGTCTAAGAACTGCCACAGGAGAAGCAGCTAGGGTTTATGGTGAAGTCCGACTTAGAATTCGAATTGCAGATCTAGAATTCTCACACAAATTTTTGGTGGCAGATATATGTGACGAGTGCATCATCGGAATGGACTTCGTGAAAGAACATCGAGTAATTTTGGATATTGGCAACCAGGTACTCAAATACCAGAATACAGAGATTCCAATGATCTATGGGCACGAAGGAACAACAACTCTAAGGACTGTCATCAAAGAAGATGTGGTTATTCCTACTTCTTCTGAGGTATTCGTTTGGATAAAATTAGAAGGTGAGTGTGGACGCCATCGATACCTAATGGTGGAACCAGGCCCAGATTGTTCTTCCCAAAATTTCATCATTGGGAAGACACTTGTGGCTCCGAAGAACAATATGGTCCCCGTACGGATACTCAACACCAAACCGTACGATGTAAAGTTAGTGAAAGGAGAAGTTGTTGGTAAATGCGAATCTGTCGCAGCCATAACACGAATTGACGCTGAAACACCGAGAAAGACATTAGACCCTGAGGAGCTCAATAGCATCAAGGCAAAGATATTCAATTCAGCTAACCTAGACCAACATCAGGTTAAAATGGCAGAAAGCCTTCTGAATGAGTATGCCGACATTTTCGCTTCACCAAACGGGAAATATAGAAAGACACAAATGGTGCAGCATCGAATAAATACAGGAGATGCAAGACCCATTCGTCGTCACGTGTCTTCCACTGGCCAAACAAGGTGAAGCTGAGGAAATGATTACCACCATGAAGAAGGATGGTTTGATTGAAAACTCCAAAAGTCCTTGGGCGTCACCAGTGGTCCTAGTCAAAAAGAAGGACGGAAGTACACGGTTTTGTGTTGACTACCGAAGGTTGAATGACGTAACCAAGAAAGACAGTTACCCCTTGCCAAGAATTAGTGACACCTTAGATGCGATGGAAGGAGCACACTGGTTTTCAACACTGGACTTGAAAAGTGGATATTGGCAAGTTGAAATTCACCCTGAAGATCGAGAAAAGACAGCGTTCTCCACAGGTAATGGGCTGTGGCAGTTCAACGTGATGCCGTTTGGTCTTTGCAACGCTCCGGCAACCTTTGAGCGTTTGATGGAGTGCGTCCTTCAAGGCCTGACGTGGAAAACTTGCCTTGTCTACTTGGATGATGTTATCGTTTATGGGAAAACATACGACCAACACTGTAAGAACCTAAAGGGTGTGTTCCAGAGACTTCGAGAGGCTAACCTTAAACTGAACCCAGAAAAATGTGCACTGTTCCAGACTGAAGTAAAGTATTTGGGACATATCATCTCGTCCCAAGGAGTCAAGACCGATCCTGAAAAAGTTGACACCGTCAAAAATTGGCCAACACCACAGGACAAACATCAACTACGAAGTTTTCTTGGTCTTGCTACTTATTACACACGTTTTGTTAAGAACTTTGCCGGAATTGCGAAGAGTTTGCATCAGCTTACGGAAAAGAACAAGCAGTTTAGATGGTCAGGTGAGTGTGAAAAAAGCCTTCCAAGAACTGAAATACCATCTATGCAATGCTCCGGTGCTGATCTATCCGACTCCAGGCAAGCCTTTTATCATCGATGCTGATGCAAGCAACGTGGGAGTCGGCGCTGTTCTGTCACAAGTGCACAATGACGAAGAAAAGTTTATCGCCTATTTCAGCAAAGTACTGTCGAAGACCGAAAGAAACTACTGTGTGACCAGAAGAGAACTCTTGGCACTCATTTTGGCAACGAAACACTTCCATAAATACATCTATGGACAGAAGTTTCTTCTACGAACCGATCATGGTGCTCTTAACTGGTTGTTGAACTTCAAGAACCCAGAAGGACAAGTCGCAAGGTGGATAGAAAGACTGCAGACTTACGATTACGAAATTCAACACCGAAGGGGAAAGCTGCACTCAAATGCCGACGCACTATCCCGGAGACCTTGTAAAATAGATTGCAAGCATTGCAGGCGACAAGAAGAAAAGGAATCCATCAACATTCTGCGAATAAGAGCTGACCCCATTTGTGGATGGAGCAATGAAGAAATACGATCTGCTCAACAAGAAGACCCCGACATTGAACCTCTTCTCGCATGGAAGGAACATGAAGAAAAACCCGCATGGAATGACATTTCCGATAGGAGTCCAATTTTAAAAGCCTATTGGCCACAATGGAACTCACTTCATGTGCAAGAAGGTGTTCTTCGGCGAAAATGGGAGTCCGCTGATGGTAAATCCTATGTAATGCAGCTTATGTTACCTCAATCGAAAATCAAAGAGGTTCTTCGAGAGATGCATGATGGACCTTCAGGAGGTCATTTGGGAGTCAATAAGACTTTAGAAAAAGTGAGACAACGATTCTACTGGTTGCATGCAAGAGACGACGTTGAAAAGTGGTGCCGAAATTGTGAAGCTTGTGCTGCAACCAAAGGCCCTGGTAGAAAACTGCAAGGAAAAATGATGCAATATAATGTTGGCTCACCGTTTGAAAGGATTGCTGTTGATGTAGCTGGCCCATTTCCGGAAACGAATGATGGAAACAAATACATTCTGGTGGTAATGGATTACTTCAGCAAATGGCCTGAGGCATACGCTATCCCGAACCAAGAAGCCAAAACCGTGGCCGACCAGATTGTGTCTAACTGGGTAAGCAGGTTCGGTGTGCCTATGGAGCTCCATTCTGACCAAGGAAGGAACTTTGAGTCGAACATATTCCAAGAGGTGTGCGCGTTCCTTGGCATTAAGAAAACGAGAACCACACCACTTCACCTGCAATCTGATGGAATGGTCGAGAGATTCAACAGGACTTTAAAAGAGCACCTCACTAAGGTCGTAGGCGACTACCAAAGAAACTGGGATAGGCACATACCACTATTTTTGATGGCCTATAGAAGTGCAGTACATAGCTCAACAGGACAAACACCATCTGAAATCCTGTTCGGAAAAAGCATACGGCTGCCTAGTGAGATAAGGTTTGGACACCCACCACAAGAGTCTCAAGAAACAGGGGATTACGTGAGTGACCTAAAAGAGAGGCTAATCGACATCCACGAAAGGACCAGGACTAAAATGAGCACTTACAGCGATCGAATGAAGACAAGGTACGACACAAGAGCAAACACGACAGGATTCCAAGTAGGAGATCGTGTATGGCTGTATAACCCACATCGTCAAAAGGGATTGTCGCCGAAGCTTCAACAAAACTGGGAAGGCCCTTATACTGTCGTCACGAAAATCAATGATGTCGTTTACCGAATTCAAAGAGGGTTAAGAGGAAAGCTAAAAGTTGTGCATAGCGATCGACTGCACCGATACAGTGCCGAAGCTGGTGATAGAGTTGTTCGGGACGAACAATCTTAAGAAGGGGGCAATGTTGCGAACAGAGGCTTATACTCCTACAGCGCCATCTGTTGAGAATTACATATCTTCTTATGAAGGAACAAAAAAAGCTCTTTTTCATCGCATCTAAATTTCCCCTTCTTCCAAACAACTAGAACATTCTATCTGCATATGAATTTCCACTTATTCCAAACAAATAGAATGTTCTAGACAAGAACCTTCGAGAACAACTGGTTTGAGTATATAAGAGAGTGTACACGGTGAGCGGAACACAGTTTATTTTCGATTATGAAAGTGTGCAAAGCTGAACTATTGGATTGTGGAAAGTGTAATTAAAGAAGTGGATTTAAGTTGGAATAAAAGTATTAGAGTTGATTATAAATTGAGATTTATTGTTTGGATTTGAAAAGTGTAAATAAAGAAGAAATATTAGAAACAGTAATAAGTTTTATTTAACGAACCTTGGAAAAATATTACAATATTTTAAGAAGATGAGTATGTAGAATGTTGTCGTATTGCTTTTCAACTTAAAAAAAAACGCGCCTATTATTTTACCGCTTGGTGTTGTGGGAAAAGGTAAATTGAATATTGTTTTCAGTCGTTTTGAATCGGCAGACGGTAGCCCTACGCGTTTTTTACTCTCATTTGCGGCGACTTATAATGTAAACTACGGAATCCCTGTGAAAGCTTTAAAAGGCGACACACCTATGCATGGCAATGCAACCAGAATGAGAGACAAACGTCCTATCTTCCCTGTACTGACAATTTTTTTGGACAGAGTATAATGATTTATATAGTATTTTTAGTGCGTAAACGAATTAGGCCATACTGATAATGGGGCTTTCCATTTCGTACATAGTTTCCACTATATTTATTAAATTTAAAACAACGATTTATATAAATGTTTTATATTTTTAGATAGTTTCAAGTTATTGCTTTAATGTGACGAAACATGTAATGAAGCATTACAACTCTGCGCCCCCCCTAGCTACGGACTTGTCCTATTGTTAATTCCAGTAACTTACCATAGCTAAACCCTATTCCAACCCCCAATCCCCTTTCCAACAAGGTCCCATATTAACCTAACCAAGACACCCTCCATGCTACGGACCTGTGAAAAATTAAATAAAACAAATATTTACTAAAGCGACAACATGCTCCCATAGCATGTGTCAACCGCAAGCCATAGCCAGCAACTGATTACAAAGGAGCTTATCAGTAAACATAAATCAATGGCACAATCACACCACACTAGCTACGCAAAAACAACAACAACTACTAGGAGTGGTGAATTGGTAACAGGAATTTATTTACGAAGAAGCAAAAACTCCACTGAAGGCAGCAACTGGTTGACGATCAAGAACCTCGATGGTGAGTTTTCGAACAATAAAAGGAGAGATCGTTCGCTTTCCTTCCGGTCGCCCCCGTGAATTATCAACTATGGCCTAGAACTAAGATGGTGAGTTAAGGCTCAGACAAGAACTGACTACCCTCTTGCCGCCCACCTGCAACCTTAAGTAATCTACTACTGCAACATCATCTTCCAAAATTAACTTAAACGTCGATAACAATCCGAAAATCCATCCCATAAATAGTGTTATTATCAATAACAATTCGTCTCAAAACAAAAAAATCAACAATAAAAAACCTAAAAGTGTGTATGGTTCTAACAATTCTCTCACTCTCAACTCATTGCCTATATATAAATGGTTTCACCTGTCTAAATTTGACATCAACGTTAACACAGATGACATTATAAATCACATCTCTGATAACACCGAAATTCCTAAAGTCCATATCAAGTGCTATAAGCTTATAAAAAAAGATGTGCCAACTGCGCTAAGGTTCATTAACCTCAAAGTCAGTGTTCCAGAGAACATGCTAAACATTGCTATGGACCCAAAGCTGTGGCCATCTACATTACGCATAAAAAAAACCATCACTCATCCAAAAAACGAAGACATCACACAAATCACACGAACAACTTAAATAATACTCTGATTCCACATCTCCTCTGCCCACCACCGCCTTCGTCAGCATCACCCAATAACCAGTTTTTCTTATACTACCAAAACACTAGTGGACTTCGTACAAAAACAAATGAATTGTTTCTCCACTCTCTCGCTTCACAATATGATGTCTTGGCTCTTACCGAGACATGGCTCACTAATGATCATTACAATGCCGAATTATTCGATGAAAGTCAATATAATGTTTTTCGTAAGGATAGATGCTTATTGAAAACAAATCTTACCAGAGGCGGCGGAGTATTAATAGCCGTACGATCTAATTTCTCTTGTGCGCAAATAGAATTGGATTCAGATGCTGTTAATTCAGAATTTGATATTGATCAACTATGTGTACGAGTTTCAATGAATAGTTTGTTTGATATATTAATTATTTTAAGTTATATACCACCAGGAAGTTCAATAGATTTATATAAAATACATTTTAAAAATTTTCATTCACTATTTTCAAAATTAAATTACAACCAACACATAATAATATTAGGTGATTTTAATCTTCCCAATATAAAATGGAATTTTGATGATGATGAAGTATGTTTAATTCCTTTTAATGTTAATTCAGAGCTTGAAAGCATTGTCTTGGATTCTTTTCATGAATTTGACCTTATTCAAATAAATAGCTTCGTTAATGATTTAAACCGAATATTAGATTTAATTTATGTTGATAAGGAACTTTCTTTTGATATAATCAAGTGTATAAATCCAATATTAAAAAATTCAATCCATCATTTAGCACTTAGTCTGAAATTAAGTTTTTTTGGTTACTTTAAACCTATCTGTGATAAATTAGTAAAATTCAATTATACCAAAGGTAATTATAATGCCATTATAGAATATTTAAACTCGATTTCTTGGCAAACAATTTTTGATAGTAATATTCTTTCTGTTTCTTATAGTATTTTTATTAATCTGTTAAAAGGGGCAATTGATAGTTTTGTGCCTAAGAAAGTAGTATCTTTAAAGTCAAAGTCTCAATGGTTCAATAAAAGATTATGCAATTTAAGAAATAAAAAAAATAAAGCATATAAGAAATTTCGATGCTCCATTAACGATTTAACTTTATTATATAAATATACACGTATTCAAAAAGATTTTGATGTTCTAAATAAATTTTTGTATAAGGATTATCTTATTCGTATAGAATCAAATTTAAAACAAAATAGCAAATTTTTTTGGAACTATATAAATGAGAAAAAAAACTCCAATGGTATTCCCAACAAAATGTTTTATTTACAAAACTCTTCCACCGACATTTTTACGATTACTAACTATTTCGCAAATTTCTTTCAATCGGTTTACACCTCAACTGACATTCCTGACTCATCGGTACACAAGACCTTAAATAGCTTTCTAAATCTAGGAACATTGCAAGTTAATGGGCCGTACCAACAATCAAATTAAGAGACGACTTTAATATTTGAGCGAAATGGACCATTATTTAAAGATCTCTACAAAGTTAACCATGCATGTTATGAACTTAATATTTATGTGAACTCTAAATTATGAACCATTTATTGTACGGAACCTAAAAAATAAAATGCAGAATATATGGTCAGTTATATAGAGTCCATTAAATAATGCTGCATTTCGCTCAAATATTAAAGTCGTCTCTTAATTTGATTGTTGGTAAGGCCCAATGTATCAGAGGTTATGGAAGTTTTGAACAGTTTGAAGCCAGAAAAACAATGTGGCCCAGATGGAATATCTCCTTTTATTTTAAAACAGTGTGTAAGCGCCCTTAGTGTTCCATTGACTCTCCTGTTTAATACTTCACTTAGAAATGGGGAATTTTTGAAAGATTGGAAAATTTCTTTTATTACCCCTGTCCATAAGTCTGGACCTAAACAGGATGTTTCAAATTATCGCCCGATTTGCAAACTATCTCTAATACCTAAATTATTTGAAAAAATTGTATGTAAAAAACTTTCTTTTCTTCTCAAAGAAGTCATTTCACCTAATCAACATGGTTTTATATCAGGTAAATCTACCTCTACAAATCTAATGGTTTTCTGCAATAAGGTAATGTGATGTCATCTACACTGACTTTGCAAAAGCTTTCGACAGAGTCAATCACAAAATTTTAATACAGAAGTTAGAAGAATTGGGTATCCACTCGAATCTCTTGAAATGGTTCCATTCCTATCTATGTGATCGTATTCAATTTGTCAATATTAACAATATTAAATCCCATCAAATTCAAGTTCCCTCAGGTGTTCCCCAAGGTAGCCATCTTGGCCCACTTTTATTTCTATTACTGATAAATGATATACCTCTTCGTATTATCAACTCTGAAAAACTGTTGTTTGCTGATGATTTGAAAATCTTTTGTCGTATTAAATCTATTTCCGATTGCTTACTTCTCCAAGAAGATCTTAATCGACTTGATCAATGGTGTAAACAAAATTTATTATTTTTAAATGTTTCAAAATGTCAAATCATGTCTTTTTATCGTTATCAGAGTCCTATCTTTTTCAATTATAGAATTGATAATGCGCCTCTTACGAGAATTTTTGAAAAGAAGGACCTAGGTGTTTTATTTGATAGAAAACTTAATTTTAATCTACATATAGATTATATTGTTGCGAAAGCAAACTCGATGCTAGGATTTATATCGCGAAATTCGAAAGAGTTTTCGGATCCATATACTCTCAAATCGCTTTATATTGCTTACGTTCGGTCTGTGTTGGAATATTGCTCGGTGATATGGAGCCCTTTCTATTTAAATAGTTCTTTAAGAATTGAAAATATTCAAAAACGCTTCACTAAGCTTGTAGTTTATCGTTTACATTGGAATATTCGAATGCCCTCATATGATTCGCGATGCCACCTTATTGATTTAACTAACCTGGCTAATCGCCGTAAATATTTCTCTATAATATTTGTAAGAGACCTATTATATAATCACATCAACTGCCCCTTTCTTTTAGCTTTAATTAAGTTCTGTGCTCCCTCAAGAAACTTGAGAATAAGAAATATTTTCTGTGAACCCTTTCATAGAATGAATTATGGGTTAAATGAGCCTCTTACAAGATGTTTAAGAGAAGCAAATTCAGTTGAGAGTTTTATAGATTTTTTTAATTCTTCAAATAGAAACATATTCAAAGAAAAATTGTTAATTGTTATAAGGTAACCTGGATGGTAATGAAGTCTATATATATTGTATCTAGTAGTCATAAAGAAGTATATTGTTATTATTATAATGTATTATCTGTTAGATGAAATAAATGAACTAAACTAAACTAAACTAATCTCAGTATGAAATAACATATAATTAAATATGATGCCCCATCGCCCTCACTAGTAAAATGTGACAAATAGACAAAAGCGATGACGTAGCAAAAGGCAGCATGTTGAGTGTAAATATGCGCTTCATAACTTTACAACTCACGTATGGTTTGGCTGAAGAGTATGATAAAAGACGGTCCAACGTTCGACAAAAACACAGAGTGCGGTAGTCCACTGCCGAAGTAACATCGGATCACAGAGTGCGGTAGTCCACTGCCGAAGTAACATCGGATCACAGAGTGCGGTAGTCCACTGCCGAAGTAACATCGGATCACAGAGTGCGGTAGTCCATTGCCGAAATAACATCGGACACAGAGTGTCAGTCGGCATAAGAACACAGGAAGGTAATATACGTATTATAGTTGTAGACTTCCCCCCACCAGTGGTAAGGGGTCTCAACAAATTAGCACACGTTTTGCCGGATTTTTATCCGTGATTTGCCAGATTCGTCTGTGATTTGCCGGATTCGTCCGTGATTTGCCGGTTTCGACCGTGATTTGCCAGATTCGTCTGTGATTTGCCGGTTTCGTCCGTGATTTGCCGGATTCGTCCGTGATTTGCCAGATTCGTCTGTGATTTGCCGGATTCGTCCGTGATTTGCCGGATTCGTCCGTGATTTGCCAGATTCGTCTGTGATTTGCCGGATTCGTCCGTGATTTGCCGGTTTCGACCGTGATTTGCCAGATTCGTCTGTGATTTGCCGGATTCGCCCGTGATTTGCCGGATTCGTCCGTGATTTGCCAGATTCGTCTGTGATTTGCCGGATTCGTCCGTGATTTGCCGGTTTCGACCATGATTTGCCAGATTCGTCTGTGATTTGCCGGATTCGTCCGTGATTTGCCGGTTTCGACCGTGATTTGCCAGATTCGTCTGTGATTTGCCGGATTCGTCCGTGATTTGCCGGATTCGTCCGTGATTTGCCAGATTCGTCTGTGATTTGCCGGATTCGTCCGTGATTTGCCGGTTTCGACCGTGATTTGCCAGATTCGTCTGTGATTTGCCGGATTCGTCCGTGATTTGCCGGATTCGTCCGTGATTTGCCAGATTCGTCTGTGATTTGCCGGATTCGTCCGTGATTTGCCGGTTTCGACCGTGATTTGCCAGATTCGTCTGTGATTTGCCGGATTCGTCCGTGATTTGCCGGATTCATCCGTGATTTGCCAGATTCGTCTGTGATTTGCCGGATTCGTCCGTGATTTGCCGGTTTCGACCGTGATTTGCCAGATTCGTCCGTGATTTGCCGGATTCGTCCGTGATTTGCCGGATTCGTCCGTGATTTGCCAGATTCGTCTGTGATTTGCCGGATTCGTCCGTGATTTGCCGGATTCGTCCGTGATTTGCCAGATTCGTCTGTGATTTGCCGGTTTCGACCGTGATTTGCCGGATTCGTCCGTGATTTGCCAGATTAGTCCGTGATTTGCCAGATTCGTCTGTGATTTGCCGGTTTCGACCGTGATTTGCCGGATTCGTCCGTGATTTGCCAGATTCGTCTGTGATTTGCCGGATTCGTCCGTGATTTGCCGGATTCGTCCGTGATTTGCCAGATTCGTCTGTGATTTGCCGGTTTCGACCGTGATTTGCCGGATTCGTCCGTGATTTGCCAGATTCGTCTGTGATTTGCCGGTTTCGACCGTGATTTTCCGGATTCTTCCGTGATTTTCCAGATTCGTCTGTGATTTGCCGGATTCGTCCGTGATTTGCCAGATTCGTCTGTGATTTGCCAGATTCGTCTGTGATTTGCCGGATTCGTCTGTGATTTGCCAGATTCGTCTGTGATTTGCCGGATTCGTCCGTGATTTGCCGGATTCGTCTGTGATTTGCCAGATTCGTCTGTGATTGCCAGAGTCATCTATGATTACCCGATCCAACTAAAGATTGCCAGCATCAGAAGCGAAGCTCCACCTGTATCCGTTCATTCTACACTCTACCTGTGTACAGAAACCAAGCGAATGCACTAAAAGGATATCTACGGAGACTAAATCCACCTTTAAGAACGAACCAAGAGCACCAACACAGAAAATCATTAATTATGGAAATTGTATATAAATTAATAAATGTAAAATTAAGTTAAGTTGCTTTTCGATATTTTTATTAATAAAGGAATATTGACGTTAAAATCTGGAGTTAGTACTACTTTAGATAGAACCCCGGTATACCGGCGAGCAAAACCTCAGCGTTTGACAAAAGTACATCACAAACATTTATAAGTCTAAGTTCAAGAACTTACTAACTATTGGTAGACTATTTTGTTTCTTATGCATGCCCCACCGTAAAACAACCAAGGTTCAGAACTTAATTTTTTCTTAGGTTATTTTGGTTAATCTATGAATATATTCATATTACTCCTTTTCAATGTGCAGATGCAAAATACTTCCAAGAAAGTGGCTTTGGTGTTTTTGAGCTAGGTAATATGAGAGCCAAGCCATACATTTGTTTTAAAATTCCGACGATGCCCCATCACTCCATTAAGTATCTATAATTTGGTCGTTGTTATTTTTAGCCATGATTAAATTATATATACATAGGTTTATAACAATAAATTATCGTATCTTTGTTTTTATTTTGAGTACCAGATCATATAATATATAAGTTATCACGGCCAGGCATTGACCCAACCAAAAAAAGTGTCGCCGATGCACACGGGCATCCGCTTCGCACTTTGGATTGTTTCCCACCGGGAAACTCGAGCCGAGCAAACACCTTTGCACTCGGTCTGTATGAGAACTGCATTTCAGCTATATTAGGTTAAGTTTTGAAATGTATTTATGATTTAATTTGATTCATTCTTTTGTCTAACTTAAAACAGTGCAGTCGCACGCTAATAAACTGTTATAACGATTTTGAAAGTCTTGTTTAATTTGCGACCAGCGACCATTAGAATGGTTGAAGGAATATCAGAAGATATCAATAAAAGAATTTAGAATGGTTGAAGGAATATTAGAAGATATCAATAAAAAAGAATTATGATAACATGTAAAAAACTAAATTATTGTCAATTCATTATTATGCTCATTTATTAGAATTTCAGACTGTTAACACGATACATTTTGGTTTAACTTAACCTTTGACTTCGTTTCCCTGATAAAATATATTTATGTACATACATCAAAAGTTACCATTTTTCATGGAATGCCCCTAATACATTTTTATGATTTGGACCTTTCGTTCAATCGTTTAACCTTACATAAGCAATTAAATGATAAAGAACGGATTTGACAGATGTCACCAACACAAACAAAATTGAAAAAAAAAGTTTTGCAAGAGGTTCTCTCATTAATAATTTTTTTTTTTGATTTTTATGTGAAACAGCTTTATTTTTAGTTTTTAAGTTTTGAATTTCTGGTGCCCGAGATGAAGATAAGAAAAAATAAAAAATCCATAATAGGTTGAATTTTGATTTTAATTAAAATTTAATTTGATTTTACAAACAATGTTTGAAAGGAAAAAATGATTTATTTTTTTTCTAATTTTCGAGTCCTCAGATTTTAAATGGAAATAAGTGTAGAAATGATTCATTTTCTTTGAATGAAAATTATATTTATTTATAAAAAACAAACTGATAGTGATAAGTATGAAAAGATTTGTTTCTTTAGAATTGCTGGTATATTGCAGTACCATGTCTTGCGTGATTAATAAGAATTGAGTCAAATCTTTGTTTGACTACAGATGATGTAATATTTCTTATTATCTTTTATTGTGAAATGGTTTTGGTATCCTTTAGATACTCCGACAAAAGTAACTAAATGTAAAAAGTGGTGCTTTTCAATTTATGGTATTGGGATATGGTCATCCTCTATGAAATGATTTGATTTCTATGGCACCCAAGAAACGCTCTAGATGTGCCCTTAGAGCAAACATGAAGCTAACTTGCAGATAATTCATTGAGTTTGAGAGCACTATTGACTTAACTTAACCTTCCGAAGGCAAGGCTTTTTTTCTACGTGAACAGCAACTGGGGTTGTTCATCACCCCATCACTTTTTCTTGTAGATAAAACAATATTTAAACTGAAAAATAATTCTTATTTATTATGAGATCGAATGTTTACATTAATAGGAAACTGAGAAGTTTTTTTTTTTGGATTTTTAAAATTCTAAGTACATAATAATCGAGAGAAAGAGACAATAACTTCCTGTTAGATATTATGGTTTTTCTCATGTAGTAGGGTGATAGGTAACCCCACTTGCCTTCGGAAGGTTAATAGTGCTGGTAAGTATGTTTTGTCAGCTAAAAGCTTTAATATACACTCTAAAACTTCCCCAGAAACTCCTGTTAAGTAAAGTTATAAATTACACGGTTAAAAATCATGGCGTTAAATTTAATATTCCAAAATGATATTTAAATGTAATGCTTTGAATATATTTGATTTTCAAACTCAATAGAAGACATATTGAATTTCAATACCGTTTTGTATTAAAAAACAAGTTCGAATTATTAAATAGTAACACACATAATTATTAATATTTAAACCAAAAAAATAAAATTCATCACTTCTTGTATTGGTTTTAAATGCATTTATATTAGAATTTAATACGCTGGATATTGAAAACATATATTTTTTCATTTAAATTGAATATTTTTTTACTCGTTTTAAGCGCAAAGAGAGTTTAAATGTAATACAAGATTATTAAATCTTAATACTATTTAAGGTTTCATTGGATTACTCTTGAACCCAGATAGTATTGAAAACTAATACTTATTTATTAAATTTCAATACTATTTATTAGATTTGATTGGATTACTTTTGAACCCACATAGTATTGAAAATTAATAGCAGATGATCAGCTTCCGCCGTCACTAACGCCCTTCGAGAAGAATCCTGAAAAGAATGGATCAGAAGCCTTTTTTAATCCTTAAATTAAAAGGCGATTACTCTTGATTTAAATTTACAACTTTATTCTTCGAATGACAATGAATGATAGGACAAAAGGGAAACGTCCCAGTATACTTATAATCATTAGAAGTAGTTCAAAATTAAAGTACTTGAAGTTAGTTATAGTGCTTTAAAGTACACTTATAATAAAATGCTTAGTATGGAATTTCGTTCATGTTATTCCGTGCGTACATACTCCCCACCTTGAAGGACATTGGTTTCTTCAACCTTTGGCAAAAGGCATAACTTAATAACAGCTCTTGATATTCTTCCTTTCGCAGTTTGAATGTCTGCAACACGAGCAACCCCATCATGCCCTGGATGAATTTGAACTATACGACCAAACTTCCACTTCAATGGTGGAACATGTTCGTCCTTTATAATAACGATGTCGTCTATTTGAAGATCCTTTGTCAATTTTCTCCATTTACCTCTTCCTTGAAGGCTGTGAAGGTAATCACTGCTCCATCTATGCCAGAATTGTTGCATTAACCACTGTACTCGTTGCCATCTACTTAAATATGTAAGATTTTTATCTGTTAAGTCATGATCTGGTAACGTTAGTAAAGGACTAGCCACTAAAAAATGCCCAGGTGTTAATGGCTGAGGATCGAAAGGATCTTCTGAAAGGGGGGAAATTGGACGGGAATTAAGAATCGCTTCTATCTGAATTACTAATGTGTTTAATTCCTCGAAGGTCAAGGATGCTAAATGCAGTAGACGCTTCATGTGATATTTAGCCGCCTTAACAGCCAGCGGCTTCCCAAATACCACCAAAATGTGGAGATCTGGGCGGTATTGTACGCATTCGACGCCATCATCAGCATAGCAGCTCATCACCGTGTCCTTAAATGCTTGAGAATTAAAGAGTGCATACAGTTCACTTATTTCATTTTTTGCACCCACATAATTGGTCCCGTTATCGCTGTATATTAATCTACTTAATCCTCTTCTACCAAAGAATCGACGAAGTGCTCCCATGCATGCTGCTGCGCTCAAATCACTAACTAGTTCAAGGTGTACTGCCTTAGTACTTAAGCAAATAAAAATAGCAACATATACTTTAGCTGGAATACTTCCTCTTCGTTTGAAATGAATTAAGAACGGACCACAAAAATCTGTCCCAACAGCTTCAAATGGGCGAGACGGATGAACGCGCTCAAAGGGTAAATCAGCCATAATGGGATAAGTTGTTTTTTGGATTACTCCTAAAACAAAGAACACATTCTCTTACAACTTTCTTTGCCAGAATTTTTCCATGTACTGGCCAAAATTTTTGGCGAATGATAGCTAATAAACCTTGCGCTCCTAAGTGATGGTATTTTTGGTGATAGTGCGTCACAAGAGCCCGCGTGAAGAAGTTATCCTTCGGTAATAGGATTGGGTGCTTAAAGTCGTATGATATTTTTGCATGACTCAATCGACCACCAACACGTAGGATTCCGTCGTTATCAGGAAAGGGACTTAACGAGTGAACATGTGATCTGGGATTTATTTGAGAATTCTTTTTTAAAAGTTCAATCTCCTTGCTAAATGTTTTACTCTGGATCGACTTAATTATAACCATTTTTGCATTTTTGATTTCAATAGCATCCAATTCATTGGTTCGTTTTACAGTTAAGCGCTTACTCGCTCGTAGATTAAATATGAATCTCAACACAAATGCCACCGTTCTCACAAGTCTTAAGTAGCTATTTTGAAACTTGATCCTTGTAAATATATCATATTCTTCTGAAACTAGCATGACATTCTGTTTTTTAGGTTTCCGCTCCAAAATTTCATCCGAAATATCATTATCTAATAATTTATTAGTCGGCCACTCGTTATGTGGTAGTTCCAAAAATGATGGTCCATAAAACCATATTGGGGATTCACATAATTCATTTGGAGTTGCACCTCTTGATAATATGTCTGCCGGATTGTTTTTACTACCGACATGAAACCACTGTTCGGGATCAGATAACCTTTGAATAACAGCAACACGATTGCCTATGAAGGTTGACCATTGATGAGTTTCCGATGATATCCAACTCAAAACAACGCTTGAATCCGTCCAATAATAATACCTGCTAAACCTTATCGGTGTTACGGATCGAATTTTCTCAATCAATCTTGCCAGCATTACAGCAGCGCATAATTCCAGTCGAGGTAATGTTAATCGGTTCTTATCGATTGGAGCAACCTTGGATTTGGAGCAAAGTAAATATATTGACACATGACCGTCATCTGATATCGATCGTACATAGACACATGCACCATAAGCCTTTTCTGAGCTGTCGGCAAAGCCGTGGAGCTCCGCGTTTTGGATATCACCATGTAAAACATGTCGATTTATTGTGATTCCTTCAAGACGTGGTAGTTCTATTCGAAAAGAATTCCATAAATACTGAAGATCTTGAGGTAGCGCTTCATCCCAATGCAGCTTAGCCTTCCACAATTGTTGCATAAATAATTTGGCACTGACAATTACTGGATTCACTAAACCTAGTGGATCAAAGAGTCTTGATATGTCGGATAGAACTGCTCTCTTTGTTATTTTATTGGTGTCATTAACCTTAACCTTTATTTGAAAGGTGTCATTATTAGGCTCCCAAATCAAACCAAGCGTCTTCACAACATTGTTGTTATTTAAGTTAAAGAATGGTTCTCTATCAACATCGTCAACATCGCTTATAATTTGCTCATTGTTTGCGCACCATTTTTGCAATTGAAATCCACCAGTACGTAGAGTTAAATCAAGTTCTTGTTTAATTTGTTGAGCTTCCTCTATGGTGTTAGCTCCAGTAAGGACGTCATCGACGTAAAAGTCCGACTTTAAAACCTTGGCTTCTACAGGATATTTTGAATATTCATCTTCAGCCAATTGGTGCAGGATACGAGTGGCAAGAAAAGAAGCTGGGCTAGTTCCGTATGTGACAGTTTGTAATTTATAGATCTTGATATTTTCATCAGGTGATTCCCTCCAAATAATGTATTGGAATCTAGTATCATCATCATTCAGCCTAATTTGACGGTACATCTTGGTTATGTCCGCTGTAAAAACAAATTTATGATATCGGAATTTTATTGCAATAGAAAATAGATCTGATTGCAACACCGGCCCAGTATACATAACGTCATTGAGAGACTTGCCTGTATCAGTTTTGGCGGATGCATCGAATACTACACGGAGTTTCGTTGTTGAACTCTCTGGTTTAATCACACAATGGTGTGGGAGGAAATAATGAGGTTTATTAAAGTCAACACGATCAGTACTCTGCATGTGAGAAAGAGAAGCATATTCACGCATAAATGCTATATATTCCGCAGCCACATTAGGTTCTCTATGGATTCGCCTCTCCAATGATAAAAATCTTCTTAAAGCGATTTTATACGAATCTCCTAATTCAGCTACGTCACTCTTGAATGGTAATCGAACCTGATAGCGACCACATTGAAGTCTCTCATAAGTTGAGCAAAATAATTCTTCGCATTGTTGCTCTTGTTTTGTATCAGATTGATCATCCAATATATTTTCAACCTTGGAGAAATCTTTAATTAAATTTTCAATGTTCTCATCATCGAAACAAAAATTGCAAGAGAGTTTAATGGCCTTTGCTTCACTGACTACACCAGAGACAACCCATCCGAGCACAGTATTTTGGAGAGTAGGTAGTCCATTCTTTAGCTGAATCTGTCCAATTGAGAGCATTGAAAAGAAGTGACTAGCACCGATTAAAATGTCTATTCGTTGAGCAGTTGCGAATAATGGGTCTGCCAGTTTAATGTTAGCTGGAATTGGCCAGTCGCTCACGTCGATTGATCTCTCTGGTATTAAATCAGTTATTTTTTTTATTATCGTGGCTTCAACGTTGGAAGTGAATTCATTGACACGTGATTTGATATTTATGTTTATTTTGAATTTAGATGACGCCGTATTTGAGCCGATCCCAGTTATATTTGTACATGATCGTACTTTTTGGGAGCCCAGCATGTGTGCGAAACGATCAGTTATCAAATTAATCTGGGAGCCAGAGTAGGATGCGGCATGGAATATAATCGTTGTTTTTGTCTTTTACTAGTACTACTGCTATTGCTAGAAATGTGAACATGTGATTGATGTTATTTGTGCTTATTTGTAAAACGCTTCGAACGCTGGCGCTGAAGTCTTGTGACGAATGAAAATTAGGTGCATTTACGTTTAATTGGTTAGCGGTAGGACCTGAATAAAGCAAGGTATGATGGGGCAAATTACATTTGTGGCATACGGAAGCCTTGCAGTCTTGCACTTTGTGGTCGTCATGGAAGCAGTTGGCACAAAGCTTTGTCTCCTGGACAAATGCTTGCCTTTTGATGACAGGTAGATTCATAAACTTATAGCATCTGTTAATATAGTGGCCTGCTCGTGAACAATATGAGCATTGGACCTTGTTATTCGTGATCGTGAATGCCCTAGCACGAGGTTTTCTAACTACAGTCGACTCCGCTTATCTGCACTCCGCTTAACTGAAAATATCGGATATCTGAAACAATACATCTATCACCGATTTATTTTGTACTCTTTTCCAAATAAATAGGTTCGCTTAATTGGAACTCCGTTTAAGTGAACACTCCTTTTATTTGAAACAATTTTTTTCCCCAAATAAACAGTTTGTATTAAAATAACTCCGCTTAAGTGTAACTTAGAACGTGTCCAAAAATTTTCAAAGTAACACACATAAAATTTTACATTTGAAGTTACAATATGAAGTTACATTATCACCCTTCCATCAGTCATTCCAATCGTCACAGTCGTATTTTTACCTGAAATTTGAATTAAATGCAAATATGTATGCATAAAAGTAAATATAATTTGAAAACAACTCCGCTTAAATGAAAAAAAGTTGCATTTATCCGAAGGTCGCTTAAGTGCAACAAGGTTGCAGTTATCCGAAGTTCGCTTAAGTGAAAAATCCGCTTAATTGCAACGATTCTTTTGCATTTTGGGGTTGCAGTTAAGCGGAGTCGACTGTACTGAATTAATTATATTGGTACTTGCCTGATTAGTTACGAGTACATTGTTTGTACAGTCCATGATTTGACAGCGCTTATCAACAAATTTCATAAAGTCCTTCAAAGTAGGCAACTCGTCAACTGGGTGCTCCTCTTGCCATTTATTGCGTGTAGTAGAATCAAGCTTTGTGGTAATAAGATGCACTATAACATCATCCCAAGATTCAACAGGACGTCCTAAAGAGGCTAATGCACGTAAATTGCTGTTGATGCAGTCGGCTAGCTCACGTAAGGCTAATGCAGATGGTTTTTGAATCTGTGTGACATCAAATAATTTCCGCACGTGCTCCGAACATATGAGTCTTTTGTTCTCATAGCGACTGATTAGAATTTTTAAAGCAATATCGTAGTTTTTGTCGTTCACCTCCAAAGATTCTATAGCACGTGCAGCACTTCCAGATAAAGATGACTTTAAATATTGAAATTTAGCGATATTGGATAAAGTGAGGTTGGAGTGGATAAGGGAATTAAAGGAGTCATGGAAATTTAGCCATTCTGTAATTTCACCTGAAAATGAGGGCAAGTTAATTTTTGGTAACCTAATGTTTTCGGGTTTAGTTTTAAGTGGTACTTCCTTTGATTGTTCCTTTGTCTTAAACGTTTTTTTTTTTTTTTTTTTTTTTTTTTTTTTATAATTTACACGCGCTCAAGGGATTATGATTACCCTTTAAATGTTTGAACACAGCGCGGGCGTGAAGTTAAGGAAGAGAAAGAACGATAGGAAAGATGTATGGCACGATGTTCTGAGACTGAAGGTTGTTGTCTCAGCTATTTTATCTCCAGGGATGGCGGCTGAACTAAAGCGGAGAATGCCGTGTCTTATTTTTATGTCGCTTATAATTCACATTATTTTATTCGTGTTCATCGTTGTTGGGCATACTAGTTTAACTCAATTACATGTTGTTAGTGTTATGCCTGAACAACATGTAATGAGTAAACCAGCAACCCATTGATGAAAATTTTAGAAAGTTTTTAATGGAATTAAAACGACTTAGACGACGGCAGGGATCGAACCTGTGATCATGAGGTTCACAGGCGAGCATACATCCATCGCACCACGGCCATGATGGATGTAAGTTGTGGACGGATTTTATAATAAAGTTCCTCTTACTTAGCTCGAGTATCTTGCTCACACTCAATTTCAGTGGGATCTAACTCCTCTATCCCTGATTGTAGTTTTTCGAAAGCATGAAAGCTGTCGTCAAACGCCGTAGTCCGCAACTCGACTTGAGGAAGCGTGATGTCCGTCCCAGTCGCATCCAAGAATTCAGCAACGCGGTTGTGAAGGTTGGGAGTTGGGTAGAATTATCCCTTTGTAACAGCAGGTGGCACGCTTGTGTGAGCACGGCTACGCTCGCCGGATGGGGGGGATCTTGCTGCATAAACCCTTCCAAAATAAA
Organism: Chrysotoxum bicinctum; assembly: GCA_911387755.1. Classification (NCBI taxonomy): domain Eukaryota; kingdom Metazoa; phylum Arthropoda; class Insecta; order Diptera; family Syrphidae; genus Chrysotoxum; species Chrysotoxum bicinctum. The sequence continues at coordinate 86,941,363 of OU426990.1, read as the reverse complement.
AATAATTCGTGCCAGAAAAGTACTATGTATATAAGTACATATATTTAAACATAAAAAACAAAACTGCATGAGAGAAAGGGTATTGTCTTCGTCTCGTTATATTCACAACTGGTTTTATGTTGTGTTAACCAAATGGTTAAATGGCATCCCTTATCCATTAGTACCGAAAGTTACCTCCATACTACACCTGCCAAAGAAGTTTAAGTGAGTGCAGCCCCTGAATGCGCTTACATCACATATCCTCTATCACCTCTCCATCCTTCACCCCTTACCCCTCCCTAAGAAAAATTTTAGAACATTATCATTTTTAATAAATCATAACTTCATTAAATTTCACTTCAAAATTCATTATTTTCCTTTTTATTTCAACTTAATTCTTAAAACTAACAATATTATCAGGTGTATGCTTTCTTTTAAGCTGAACTAGGTCATTGACCTTTTACTTTCTTTTGCCTTTATGATCTGCAGATCAGCTGTTTGATTTTTACATAAAACTTAATCATACTCTCTTTTGAGTGAAACAAAAATCATCGCACTTGAGCGTAAATGTGATCATCTGAAATTTTGCAGATTTTGTGCAGACAAGAGTTGCTAATCCAACAATTACATAGAGCAAGTTATAAAACATGAGAGATTTAGCAAAGAGAGTTTCTGTAATCTTTATAATCCCGATTATAAAGAGAAACTGAGATTATAATCATAAGAAAAAGGCAAAAAAAAATATGCATTTAATGCTACATTGAATTGACTTAATTTTCTTTCATTTTAAGAGATTTAAATCTTATCAGTACACCAAAAAAAATTAGATAGCAATCTTAATCCTTGAAATTCAAAATTGAATGTAGTGATAGAAAAAGAGTTATATTTTTTTCACATCAGTTAATTTTACCTTCTTTTTTTCACAATTTAGGTTACCAATATTACGCCAAAAACAAAAATAAAAAAAAATTAGGTTACTCACTTATTGATTTGTTGATGACGATCGGGATCTATCCACCGCTGTGCGCACAATGATGTTGAACTCGTTGTACTCGTCTTTATTTTAATATTGCAATTGGTTTTATATATTTTTTTTTTGTTTTATAGAAAATATATATTATTCAATTTATTTAAGCTTTTGGAAAAATTTGGTACTTAGGTCCTTTTTTTTTTCTTTCTTTTTATATCACTCACATTTTACACATTTTTTTTTTTCAAAATTTAATTTTATCAAAATTTAGAACTATCTTAGCTTTATAGGGTTTTACTTTAGAATTTAGACTTTAGACTTAAGTAGGTAGGTATTTAAATTTTGGAAAACTCGAATATGAATTTTGAGTTGGAATTTGTAGTTAGGATTGGTTTTATTCCGTATTCCTGTTTTGGTGTACTTTGTGGCTCGGGATTGACTGCATAAGCACATGTGGAAGAAGCTCGACCTATTCGTCGTGGACCAATTTGCCAGATTCAGCGTAATAGTAATTATGCTACCGATGGGCAACGGGTGCTTATCGCTGAAGAAGCTGAAATGCTGGCTCGTGACGTGTCAATATTCTCGCTGTTCACGATATTGGTAGACAGAATTTTTAGGCGTCGGCGTCGATCGATGCACGTTAATTCTGAACAAAGTGAGAGTTTTATTAACTTCTCATGAATAATGTTTCAGATTTTGGCACTGCAATTAATATTTTTTTTCCAGTTTAAAGTAGGCCTAGTTTAATTTAAGAAAACGATAATTTTTAAGTACTTACATATTGTAAAATATATGTTGAAAAATTTTCAATGCCACGAGAGTGGATGGATCGACTGGCTCCAGCTATGGTTTGTGCAGAAAAGAACGTTCGTGCATGGCGGAAATGAATAGATAGCTGATGGCTATTCGGAGAGTTTTCGAAAAAAAATGAGAATTGGTTCAATGGTTCTTTCGAACAAAAAGTTTTGGGGATGGTTTACATTAACCATGGTGAAATTGGTTTGTAGCTTTCGCAATTGTATTTCTGGCTTCGTAACTATTTTTGAGACCTTGAAATTATAGTGGCTATTTTAATTAGAGATTCATGACAAAACCATTGATTTAGAACCATGATGAGATCATGAGAGAAAGAAATGGAAATCGGTTTATTGGCTTAATGAACGTGTGGCTCGACCCATGCCCTGAGATATTAGTCTCATGCTTTTTTGTTTATATTTTAAGGTCTTTTGAGTGAAAAATGCCAACGGGTTTTCCCTTAGTATCAGCTACTTCATAAAGTGCATTTCCTACAGCTCGTATTACTCTACACCTGAGATATTTCGGACAGAATTTTGCATTTATGTTTTTTCCCGCGTCACTTAGGACAAAATTCCTCCTGTAAATTTCTTGGCCTGGTTTGAATTTTTTGTCAGAAGATCTGAGATTATAAGTCTTTGCATGTTTATCAAAAGCAACTTTAAGATGTTCTTTTAAATGCTCTTGAATAAGATTAACGCGGTCAGCTTTACCCACCATCTCAAATTCTTGGTCATTCAGAAGTTGAAGTTTTTGTAATAAAGGATACATCCCACCGTTAGTTACCATTTGCGTTCCAAACAACGAAAAATACGGTGTCTTAGAGGTTGACTGATGTACTGATGTGCACAGAGATTGTTGAATTTCAGGAATATATCGGTCCCAATCCCGATGATCCTTTTTAATATAAGAACGAATACCAGATAATATCGTTTGGTTTACGCGTTCAGACGCATTTGATTGTGGCGAGTACAACGCTGTTCTCATATGCTTTATGCCATGCTTTTCTAGATGTTGTTTAAATTGAGTTGACACAAATTGCTTGCCATTGTCAGAATGGATATTCTGTGGTACTCCAAAAATGCTATAAACGGTTTGTTCTAAAAAGTTAATGACTGACTGTGTATTCGCTTTAGCCATTGGCTTTAAAAGCACAAATTTAGTAAGATGGTCTAAAAGTACGAAGAGGTATATATTTCCCTTTTTAGACCTCACATACGGTCCCATAAAATCAATATATAATTTTTGGAAAGGTCTTTCATAAGTAGTGTGGACAGTCATGGGCGGTCTTACTGTCTTATTTGCCTTTTTGCTTTCTTTACATATGTCACAGCTAGCAATAAATTCCTTCACGTCTTTTGCCATTTTTGGCCAAAAATAATAGTTTCGCAACCTTGCCAGCGTTTTGGCTATACCGCCGTGACTACAATTCGGAGGTGTATGAGCTTTCTCAATGAGTTCTAAAGCGAGACTTTTGGGGATCCAAAGTCGCCATTGGAGGTCAGTTTTTTCCACATCACTATCCGAAGGAAAGAACTTTTTGTATATAAGATTATCAGAAATTGTAAGGTCAGGATTTTGGTTTGGATCTGTTTCGATTTTCTCTATTAACGAGGTGTACTCTTTTGACTTAAAATGCTCGGACTCTAGGTCTATGGCTAAACTACTCTGGTCTATGTCACTAATGCTTTCGATAAATGCTCGTGACAGCGCGTCTGGCACGACGTTTGCTGACCCCTTCCGGTGCTCGATTTCGAAATCGAATGCCTGCAGCTTAAGAGACCACCTGGCCAATCGACCGCTCAAATCTTTCAGATCCATTAGCCACTTAAGGCTAGAATGGTCTGTAATGATCCGAAAGTGTGAGCCCTCGATATATGGCCGGAATTTTTTTACTGCCAGAACAGCTGCCAGGCACTCTTTTTCGGTAACCGTGTAGTTTGCTTGACAAGAGTTCAATTTTTGGGAATAAAAGGCAATGGGCTGCTCCTCATTTTCATTATTGATTTGAAACAACACTGCCCCCACTCCTTGATCTGACGCATCGCACTGTACAGAAAACATTTTGGTATAGTCCGGATTGTTCAATAGAGGAGCCGATGTCAACGCCTTCTTAAGCTCTTCGAACGAAGTAATGGCTGCAGGTGTGATTTCGAATTTTTTGTTGGTTTTTTTGAGCAAATCAGTAATAGGAGCTGCAAGGCTGGCAAAATTCTTTATGAATCTGCGATACCAGCCGCACATCCCAAGGAATCTGCGCACCTGCTTCACGCTTTTTGGAATTGGAAAATCGTTTATCCCTTGCACCTTTTCTGGGTCGGGTTTCATATGACCATTACCTACTATGTAACCTAAAAATCTCAATTCACGAAAACAAAATTTGGATTTCTCCACATTGATCGTAAGGTTTGCATTTTTTAAACACTGTGCTACTGTTTCAAGCCGTTGAATATGAGTGTTAAAGTCAGCCGAAATAACCAGCAGATCGTCTATGTATACAAAAACAAATTCTCTAAGTGCCGATGGAATCACTTTGTCCATTACGCGACACATTCTTGCTGGTGCATTACATGCTCCAAATGGCATAACGGTGAATTGCATGAGCGACCTGCCTGGCACGGTAAATGCTGTTTTTTCTCTGGACTTTAATTCAAGGGGAATTTGCCAGTATGCGTCCTTAAGGTCAATACTGGAGATATAATGAGTATCCCCAAGGCGACTAAGCACTGCGTCGATGTTATGGATAGGATTTGCATCCTTCTTTGTCAGGGCATTCAATTTTCGGTAATCGATGCATAATCGATTTTTGCCAGGTTTCCTGACTAGCACAACCGGTGACGACCAAGGGCTTTCACATTCTTCGATTATCCCTAAAGATAGCATTCGATCTATTTCTTCGTTTATGAGTGATTGTATGACAGGTGACACCGGATAACTTCTTTGCTTTACAGGTTCAGCAGCACCCGTGTCAATGACATGGGCATCCACAGTGGTCTTACCTAATCCTAACTTAGAAAAAGAAGGAAATTTCTCAATCACAGCTTCCAGCGCCTTTGCTTGGTCATGGATTAAATCGTGCTTTGTGGTCTTTGGGTCATCGGCTATGATTTCAGAAACTACATTCGGGGAAATTTGGAACTCTAACCAAAAATCGATACCTAGGTACAAAGGTTGAGCAAGCGCGGGGACGAGATACAAATTAATACTACGAGTGGTGTTGTTATAGAAAATGGGAACGTTAATTCTTCCAACTATTCGCTGTTTACTTCCATCGGCTGTCTTTATTCCCGATTCAAAATTTATAACAGTTAACTTGTTACGTTTAACGAAATTTTCACAACCCTGTCCTAGACATGAAATGGAAGCACCACTATCAAGAAGGCCTTTTATATCCTCATTACCAATTCGAACCGTGGCATACGGCCGAGGATCATTTTCAGATATGATGTGTGATGACTCTATCAAACGTGTAAAAACACGTCTCTTTTTCTTTCTCTGCAAGGACTTATTTAGTCTTTTTGTGGGGTTTACTGAATTCATTTCTTCAACCGAAAATATTTTTGCGCGTAATTCGTTGTATCGTTTAAGTCTCTCTTCGTATGTTTTGTAAGGTCTAGGTATGGTTATTAACTTCCCATAGGGAGTTATTGTAATCGGTTCGATTTGTCAAATTGGAATTTTTGACATTTCTCGACGTTTCAAGGTCCCTAGAGGCTATATCAATCATTTTTAGAGAGATGTCTGTGTGTGTGTGTGTACGTACGTTCGTACGTTCGTACGTTCGTACGTTCGTACGTTCGTACGTCCGTACGTTCTCGTACCATTTTTCGTCGTCGATATCTCAAGAACGAGTAAAGATATCGACTTCAAATAAATTTTGTTTAATAGATAATAACTTCGAAAGAGGCTGAAAGGGCGTTTATTAAAATTCAGTGAGTACTTTTTTCACTATAACGGTTTATAAAAAAAGTAAAAATTTTGGTTAGTTTCAAATATCTCACGAAAAAATAATGCTATTGATTTCAAATAAAATTTAATGTACTCATTATAAGGTCATACAGAGTTGGTATGAATTTGGAAAAAAATGAACATACCGTTATTTTTTTAAATAAAAAAAACTGAAAAAAAAAATTTCATAACCCAGATATTCTAAGAACGGAAAACAATTTGAAACTCAAAATAATTTTATTTTACGAAAAATAATGTGTTTGACAACTGGTGAAAATTTCAAAAAAAATCAGTTTACAGTTTTTTTACAAAAAATAAAAAACTATATAAAATTCTATTGAAAATTGGTAAAAATTGTTTTTCGACTCAAATTTCTGGAAAACTGGTAGTGATATTGACTTCTAATTTAGTTTATTTTATACATAGTATAATTTTGTACAATTGGTAAAATGTTGACAAATATTGAATTAATAGTTTTTTTTTTAAATAAAAAAACAATTAAAAATTCTGGTGAAAAGTAGTTAAAATTGTATTTCAAGTCGAATTTCTTGGGAATAAACACCGACAGTGCCTTCTAAAGTATGTTGTTTTATACATCGATACCTTCCCGTAAGAATGTATACTAAGCGACATTTCTAAAATTGTTCAGGAAACGAAAAAAACGAAGAAAGTTCGTTGGCGAAACCCAGGCCAAAACGTGGCCCTTAACATATATTATATTTCCTCATCAAAAAGTCATTTTCGAAAAAAGTGCCGCTTAGTACATTCTTGCGGGAAGGTATCGACATAATACAATTATTAACATATGGTTAAATTTTGACAAGTATCGAATTGACAGTTTTAACAAAAATATAAAAAAAATCTACTAAAAAGTGGTAATATTTGTTTTTCGACTAGAATATCTTGAGAACGAGCAATGATATTGACTTTGCCATTATTTAGTTTTATACATAATACAATTTCTAACAAATATGGTTTATATTTGACATATATCTAGTTTTAGAGCGGATATATTTTGTAAGTACCCTTCCATCAATAACCAAACCATATCTTTTATATTCGAATATTTCGTTTTTAAATTTTTTTCAATTAAAATGTTTGGAACCGAAATAATAAAATAATTTTTATAATATAATATTAAAAAACACGGAAATCTATAATTCAGTATATAATACGAGTATGTACCTACCAACCTTCGTAATTATTTTAAGTTTTCAATACCACAAATGGGAAGTTATCAGTGTGGGTCGCACCCAGCCTCTTTTTTTGTTTTTTGTATCAGGGGTCGCAACCACGACTGATTGGTTTGAGGCTCTGACTAGATCCTCTGTAATTGTATTATTATCGTCTAAATTTAAACCGGGTTTAATTTGGTTGAGCGAGACTCCCCGGTGGGCTTCTCGCTCGGTTTCCGGTTTTCCGGACTCGGATTGCAAGTTGGACACTGCGGAGTTGTGTACCCGTCCAAACCACATCTATAGCAGAATAATTTCCTTTCTGGAGATAAACAATTCATAAAAGAATGCCCTTCTTTTTTGCAATTAAAGCATTTACTGTTCCGTATAGGAAAAGTTTTGCTTTCTATGGCATTTATATCTTCATCTCCAAAAAAGCTGTAATCTGGGTGATCTATTTCATGAACATTTTTCTGAGTACCATATTGGCCAAATCGCATTCGAGATGCATCTCTGGATGCTAACATTTTCTCCGTCTTCCTGCATTCCTCACGCAAATGTTCCAACGAGAAAATGGACATAGGGTAAATATACTGCATTAAACGAGTGTTAAGATTATCTTTAACAATTTTCAAAATATCGGTTTCTCGTATTGGTTCTCGTAACCGGTTACGGAGATCGAGAATCGAATTGTAATAATCATCGAATGATTCGGTAGAGAGCTGGCGACGTTCCATCATGCGCTTTATGATTTCAAAATTGGTTTCGTAGCTGCGGTACTGTACCAGTAAGGAGCCACGCAAATCATTCCACTCTATTCCATCAGGATTAGCACGTGAGTACCGCCAAAACCAAGTCTGAGCATTTCCCGTCAAGAGAAGGTGAAAATTCTTAACTACATCAGCCCACGGCATCCGATAATTTTCTTTAAGTTTTTCCACACGGAAGATAAAATCTTCGATCGACATCGACTTTTCGGTGCCTTCAAATTTAAGTCCCCAACGATCAAGATCAAATTTACGACTAAGGTCGCAATAAATTCGATTCGCCTGTATGTGCTGATCTTGGTTATGTAGATCAGTCTGTGAAAAGTTATTTGATGTATTGGAACCGTTTAGACTACTACTATTAACATGAAGATTATTTAGCTGTGGTTGTATGTCTGGAAGATTTCTAGACTTGTCAGCCTGTGGTGCTGAAGGAACATTATCATGAAGTCTAAAACTGTTGCGAGAATTTGAAGTTGGTAACAAATTTGACACCCTTTTGTTACGTCTTGAATTATTCGTTTTTTTGGGTAATATTTTCTTTTTGAAGAATTTCTCTCACACTTGTCAAGACAGAATGTTCGATACTATTTTTAACTGAACTTTCTAAAGAAGATAAAAGCTGAGTGTGAAAAGTTTCAAGGCTTTGTCGTACACAAATCGATACATAATTTTTAATTGAATCATTAGGTTGGCTGCTAACATTCTGACTGGAAGGATTATTTGCAGAAGTTTCAATCATGATGTCTTCACTTTCTACAAGGTTAGCCATCTGGTCAAGATTATTTTCTATATTAGATTGAATATTAAAATCTCGGATGGATTCTATCGGATCTATAATCGAATTTGTATTAAGAGTTTTTTCAGCTCCAAGTGCTGGAGGATTAATTTTGATAGGAGTGTGTTGAACTCTAGGGTTCGATAACCTAGGCGACCCTATATCTGGGGTCTCACTAGTGTCTATTCTCGTTCTGTTTCCCGAACGTGTATTCACAGATGGAGCTTTAGATTTATTTTTAGGTATGGCACCTTGTGACATTGCAAATATAATTTAACTGGGATAAAAATTAAAAAAAAAAATATAGTGGTATATAATTGTTTATTAAAACGAAAATATAGGTAACGGTTATGTTAAGATATTGACAAAAATTCAAATAAATTTCACTTTCGATTGTCGTATATTGTATTTGTATTGTTTGTAACTATTCATTAATATAAGGAAAAGATAAAAGATAATAAATGGTTGCAGCATTAGAGGATATATGACAATGTGCATGACGAAATAACTTTTCTCTCAAAACAAAAACAAAATAAGTTGCGGAAACAGAGAATTGTCAATTCTCCTTTCACTTCAACTCACAGAACGTAAACTGGATTTCCTCGTTCACTCAAGAATGTATAACAATGAAGATAACAAAACTTTCTATCGATCTACTACTGAACTAAACCATAGATACAAGGGAACCTCTAGCTTACGCTCAAAAACAGTACAAATGATAAGTTAACGCAGCTCTGATAGGTTTTCTCCCTTGCGGATTAACGCTTACCGGCCTCTGTTTACTTAACTTAACAAAAAAAAACTAAACTTCTTATATTAATGTTACACATTAATAAAATAGGCCTAGTCGTTGGGCGCCATATTATTTTGTGAAGGTTGGGAGTTGGGTAGAATTATCCCTTTGTAACAGCAGGTGGCACGCTTGTGTGAGCACGGCTACGCTCGCCGGATGGGGGGGATCTTGCTGCATAAACCCTTCCAAAATAAAAATAATTCGTGCCAGAAAAGTACTATGTATATAAGTACATATATTTAAACATAAAAAACAAAACTGCATGAGAGAAAGGGTATTGTCTTCGTCTCGTTATATTCACAACTGGTTTTATGTTGTGTTAACCAAATGGTTAAATGGCATCCCTTATCCATTAGTACCGAAAGTTACCTCCATACTACACCTGCCAAAGAAGTTTAAGTGAGTGCAGCCCCTGAATGCGCTTACATCACATATCCTCTATCACCTCTCCATCCTTCACCCCTTACCCCTCCCTAAGAAAAATTTTAGAACATCATCATTTTTAATAAATCATAACTTCATTAAATTTCACTTCAAAATTCATTATTTTCCTTTTTATTTCAACTTAATTCTTAAAACTAACAATATTATCAGGTGTATGCTTTCTTTTAAACTGAACTAGGTCATTGACCTTTTACTTTCTTTTGCCTTTATGATCTGCAGATCAGCTGTTTGATTTTTACATAAAACTTAATCATACTCTCTTTTGAGTGAAACAAAAATCATCGCACTTGAGCGTAAATGTGATCATCTGAAATTTTGCAGATTTTGTGCAGACAAGAGTTGCTAATCCAACAATTACATAGAGCAAGTTATAAAACATGAGAGATTTAGCAAAGAGAGTTTCTGTAATCTTTATAATCCCGATTATAAAGAGAAACTGAGATTATAATCATAAGAAAAAGGCAAAAAAAAATATGCATTTAATGCTACATTGAATTGACTTAATTTTCTTTCATTTTAAGAGATTTAAATCTTATCAGTACACCAAAAAAAATTAGATAGCAATCTTAATCCTTGAAATTCAAAATTGAATGTAGTGATAGAAAAAGAGTTATATTTTTTTCACATCAGTTAATTTTACCTTCTTTTTTTCACAATTTAGGTTACCAATATTACGCCAAAAACAAAAATAAAAAAAAATTAGGTTACTCACTTATTGATTTGTTGATGACGATCGGGATCTATCCACCGCTGTGCGCACAATGATGTTGAACTCGTTGTACTCGTCTTTATTTTAATATTGCAATTGGTTTTATATATTTTTTTTTGTTTTATAGAAAATATATATTATTCAATTTATTTAAGCTTTTGGAAAAATTTGGTACTTAGGTCCTTTTTTTTTTCTTTCTTTTTATATCACTCACATTTTACACATTTTTTTTTTTTCAAAATTTAATTTTATCAAAATTTAGAACTATCTTAGCTTTATAGGGTTTTACTTTAGAATTTAGACTTTAGACTTAAGTAGGTAGGTATTTAAATTTTGGAAAACTCGAATAAGAATTTTGAGTTGGAATTTGTAGTTAGGATTGGTTTTATTCCGTATTCCTGTTTTGGTGTACTTTGTGGCTCGGGATTGACTGCATAAGCACATGTGGAAGAAGCTCGACCTATTCGTCGTGGACCAATTTGCCAGATTCAGCGTAATAGTAATTATGCTACCGATGGGCAACGGGTGCTTATCGCTGAAGAAGCTGAAATGCTGGCTCGTGACGTGTCAATATTCTCGCTGTTCACGATATTGGTAGACAGAATTTTTAGGCGTCGGCGTCGATCGATGCACGTTAATTCTGAACAAAGTGAGAGTTTTATTAACTTCTCATGAATAATGTTTCAGATTTTGGCACTGCAATTAATATTTTTTTTCCAGTTTAAAGTAGGCCTAGTTTAATTTAAGAAAACGATAATTTTTAAGTACTTACATATTGTAAAATATATGTTGAAAAATTTTCAATGCCACGAGAGTGGATGGATCGACTGGCTCCAGCTATGGTTTGTGCAGAAAAGAACGTTCGTGCATGGCGGAAATGAATAGATAGCTGATGGCTATTCGGAGAGTTTTCGAAAAAAAATGAGAATTGGTTCAATGGTTCTTTCGAACAAAAAGTTTTGGGGATGGTTTACATTAACCATGGTGAAATTGGTTTGTAGCTTTCGCAATTGTATTTCTGGCTTCGTAACTATTTTTGAGACCTTGAAATTATAGTGGCTATTTTAATTAGAGATTCATGACACGGTCCATCTGCTTGCATGATATAGCACGCCGTGTTTTTAAGGTTTCCAACCTCTTAATTTCCTTTTTCGATTCCATTTTGAGGTTAACCACAAATGACAGAAATGAAGATGATTATTTTGTGTTATAAATGAAAAAATAAGTTGCTTGTGATCACGTCGGGGTCACCATGAAAAGAATGGATCACAAGCCTTTTTATGATCCTTAAATTAAAAGGCGATTACTCTTGATTTAAATTTACAACTTTATTCTTCGAATGACAATGAATAATAGGACAAAAGGGAAACGTCCCAGTATACTTATAATCATTAGAAGTAGTTCAAAATTAAAGTACTTGAAGTTAGTTATAGTGCTTTAAAGTACACTTATAATAAAATGCTTAGTATGGAATTTCGTTCATGTTATTCCGTGCGTACAAATCCTTTAGCGTACTCATCCAAAATGTATGCCGCTGTGCTTGTTTTTATAAGTGCTTTTAATCCCTGTAAAATTAGGAAAATTTTATTTATATAGGTACATTAAATTTAGAAGTGGTAGGAGATTTGAATATAGACATCCCTAAAAATAACACAGATTCTGACAATTACTTACTGCTTATGTCTTCATTTGGGTTAAAATCGATTGTGAAGGAGCCCACACGAATAATTGAAACATCTCAAACATGCATTCGTCGTCGTTCTATGAAAACTCCCTAAGTCCATTTAAAAAAAAAATGTGATTCAATTCTTATTCAATTCATTTCGGATAAACCATTTGCAAAAAAAATTATTGCACAATGGCTACGCCAAACCCATTCTACAATTGAAGCCTGAGATCGTGCTATTCTGATAATTTTTGGATTTTTTTATATTAATTTCCAAGTTTAAAAGCAAATATCTCAAAACACAAAAAATGGACTTAGGGAGTTAGGGAGTCATAGAACGACGACGCATTGATCACATATTTGTAAGACTACAAGCAAATTGGTTTGACGACCTATCATGCGAGGTTCTAGATTACAAAATAACACATCACTGTATGACAACCCTTCAATTAAAGCGATTAATCCAAGACAACACAAGTAGACATATTCCATTTCGTGTAAATGACCAAATAAACTTTTCATCTCTTTTAGAGAACTTTAAGTTTGAGTTCTGGGAATATATAGTCAAACAAATCCTTCTAGTGCATATGATATTTTTATTCAAATCTTAATAGAACATATCAATCACTCTACATCTTCTTGCTCTAACTCTGAAAATGTAAAAAGCTTACAACGCCTTAAGCCCTGGATAAGTGAAAATCTTATTCTTTTAATTAAAAAGAAAAATTCAATTTTTAAAAAACATAAACGTAATCCTACAAACAATGCCTTGAAAAAATATCATAAAAAGCTTAGCAACAGCGTAAATAAGCAAGTAGAAGTTAGCAAAGACACCTTTTACTTTAAGAAGCTTGAAAATTGCAGGCGAAATATAAAAAAGGAATGGAAAATAGTTAATTGTATTCTGAGTAAGAAAAACGGAGAGCACTCCATTCAAAAAATAGAAGTAAATGATGAGTTAATTTCAAATCCACTTAGTATTGCTAGTATCTTCAATAATTACTTTATTTCAAATGCCTCAAATTTGAAACCGCGTCCCACACTAAATGATTGTGGTTGTGAATTATATCTAGATTTGAAGCAAGATTAGATTCAAATCAGTAGTTTCGTCTTTGTTCCTTTCACATCTCTTGAAATTTACAAGAAAATAATGTCCCTTGACAACAAATCCTCAAGTACTTCTGATATGAGTCTGAGTTCTGGTATTTTTCCTTCGTCCTTGAAAGATGCGGAAGTCATTCCTTTATTTAAAATGGGAAATCGTTGTGAAATTAGTAATTTAATTACAGACCTATATCATTATTACCTCATTTGCTAAACTTTTGGAAAAACTTGTGAAAGATCGTATGATTTTATTTCCAAACAAAATTATTTTAGCAAAAATCAATTTGGTTTTTTGTGAACGTAGATCCACTGAGGACGCTATATTAAAGGTTTGTGGCGAAGTTAGTGAAGGTTTCAATAACAGCAATAGTGTTTTAGCGTTGTTTATTGACATGACTAAAGCTTTTGACATGGTAAACCATCAGATACTTTTAGAAAAACTTTATAAGGCTGGGTTTAGAGGTCAAGTTTTTGATTAGTTTGCTTCATACCTTTCTGGTAGACATTAAAGGGTTAAAATTGATGGAGTTTATAGTAATGCTTTCGAATTAGTAGTCGGTGTACCTCAAGGCTCTGTTTTGGGTCCGATTTTATTTTTAATATATACTAACTCTCTCTTCAATCAATCAGCCACTGAAAACTAGTATAACTGCGTTCGCTGATGACATGGCTAATGGTTTGCCAGGCACGAACTTATCGTTAGTGAAAAGACTAAGATTATTATTAAATATGCGCAAGCTTACTTTAATATTACTTTATTAATTAGATTAATGTTTAGGTAAAGTTATAATGTTACAATTAATAGTTAGACGATGACGCGACTTTACGTCTTGATGATCACGAGCGAACTGATGTGATTGGAGATGTAGACATCACTGTATGCCAGGTCGCATACACAACATCCCTTAACATCCAGATGGGTTATAAAATTGTGGGGCCTGTCGTTTGCGATTAGATCTGCGGGGCGTCGTTGCTTCCAATGGCGTTGATGAAGTTGCCGTTGATTCAGTAGCAGCTGGTAAAGTTATTTGCTCCGGTTCAGCAGACTGTGATACGCTGTGACCTGATTCGTCAATGGATGGGTCTTCTCTAGGGTCCTCGTGAACAGACATGCCGATTGGAGTTGGTGGGACTCGACTACGTAGCTGATCTAGATGACGTTTTACGACTCGGCAGTCGTTTAGACGGATACTGTAAGAAATGGGACCAGTTTGTTGAGACACCATTCCCTCAATCCATTTCGGCCCAGTGGCATAATTTCGAACCCAAACTGGACTACCTGCAATGAAACATTTAGAGTTAATGGGCTCACAGACCTTACCAAAAGTTATTTCTTCTGGTTGTATATTATAAAAGTATGTTCTTAGCTCGCGGTTGAATAATAGCTCTGCGGGCGAACGATTGGTAAGTGCATGAGGGGTAGTATGCTGACTGAACACATATCTAGCCAGGTTCAGGTCAATATTTGTGTTGTGACCTATCTTCTTCAGATAGTTCTTTGTGCTTTGTACCATTCGCTCCGCTTGACCGTTCGTAGCCGGATGAAAAGGAGCAGATCGAATGTGTCGAATTAAGTTGTTTTCCATGAAGACTTTGAATTCATCAGAGGTAAAAGCTGTCCCGTTGTCAGACGCCAGTTCATCAGGAATCCCATGGGTCGCGAAGAGCTGACGAAGGAACTTAATGGCGGACGCTGATGAAGTTGAACTGACCACGGCGACCTCGAGCCACTTTGAGTAAGAGTCGACAACCAAAAAAAATGTTTTTCCTTGGAATGGCCCCGCAAAGTCGACATGCAGGCGGCACCATGGACGTTTAGCTGACTCCCAATGTTGTACTGTAGACTGTGGTTGCTCATTCCGATTCTGCTGACATTGTGGGCACCTCCTCACGACAAGTTCGATTTCGGCATCGATATTAGGCCACCAAACATAGCTGCGTGCCACTGCCTTCATTTTGACGATACCAGGGTGTGGTGCATGTAACGCATTTAAGATTGTTTCTCTGGCCGGAGGAGGAATAACAGCACGATTTCCCCAAACTATGACACCCTTATTAGCAGAAAGTTCATCTCTTCTGCAATAATATGGGTATAAATCACTCGAACGGTCGATTTTAGTGTTTGGCCAACCCCTGAGCACCCATCTTAAGACTTTGGAAAGTTGGGCATCCTTCAAGGTTTGAGTCGCTAGTAGTTGTGCGCTCACTGATGATGCTGCTAATTCTATCATAAGAACGTCTTCGGACGATGACTCCACTTCGATCGTTATGGGACAGCGGCTCAGGAAATCTGCGTTACTTATTTTTGCTCCAGCACGATGTACAAGGTTAAAGCTATATGCATTTAAAAATATTGATCTACGAAGCATTTGAAACGATATTACGTCGGGAACTGATTTTGTTGTAGTAAAGATTCCTAATAGTGGGCGATGATCTGTGACTAGCGTGAATGACCGACCATATAGATAGTTGTGAAATTTGTTTACTCCTGAAACGAGAGCCACTGCTTCTCTGTCGATTTGCGCGTAGCCTCTTTCAGACTTGGATAGAGTTCTTGAGTAAAATTCAATGGGTTTTTCGGTCCCATCTGTTAACTGGTGACTGAGGACAGCTCCGAGACCATAGGGTGATGCGTCACATATTAGAACTAATGGTAGCTTCTCATCATAATGAATTAACACATTATCTGATGCAACCATCTTCTTGAGTCTGGCAAAAGCCTCTTCGTGGTGTTGTTTCCATGTCCAGTGTGCATTTTTGTCCAATAGACGGTGCAACGGTTCTGCTACAGTAGCTTTCTGTGGCAAAAATGCATGATAAAAATTTAATAGGCCTAGGAATGCTTGCAATTGTTTTTTATCTTTCGGTGCCGGTGCGTTATGGATCGCATTAACTTTATCAGCTGATGGTCGTATACCCAGAGAATCAATTTTGAATCCCAAAAACTCCACTGATGCTACGCCAAACTGGCATTTATCTCTTCGTAATCGTAAGCCAACTCTGTCAAATCGGGACAGCACCTCATTTAACCTTACTGCCAGCTCCTGTTCTGACTTTCCCATAACGATGATGTCGTCAAAATATGGTAAGACTCCTTGAATGTTTTGTAGTATATTTTCAATACAGTTTTGAAATATACTAGGCGCTGATGAGATTCCGAATTGGAGTCTAGTCACCTTGAATGCGCCCTTGTGTGTGGCTATTGTCTGTAGTAAAGCTGAGCGTTCATCGACCACCAATTGTTGGTATGCTTGTGCCAAATCGATCTTGGCAAAAATGGATCCCCCTTCGATGGACGCCAGAAGTGTGTTGACTGCAGGAATTTTATGGCAGTGTGGTTTGATTGCCCGATTCAAAGTTGATTTGTAGTCGCCACATATTCGTATAGAGCCATCTTTCTTAATGACAGGCACAGTGGGAGTAGCCCATTCCGAATATTCTACGGGTTCAAGAATACCTTGACTGCACAAACGATTGATTTCTTCTTCATACAGACCCTTGATCGCAAAGGGTATACGACGTGGTGGTAGTCTCACTGGCTGAACAGTTGAATCGACGTGTAATGACACTGGCGGTCCCGTATAACGACCAAGTTCGGGTAAGAATAAATTATTAAACTTGTTAACAACTGCATCGACACTGTGTTCATTATGATTGATGGCGTGAACGCCTTCGATGCGTATACCCAGTGCGTCAAACCAGTTACATCCAACCAAATTTGAGCCACCACCAGACACGATGATAAGTGGAAGATTTTCAATTTTACAATGGTTGTAATGAATTGACACATCGATAACTCCCTTCACTGGAATCGGATTGCGTTGAAAATCATTTAGATCCAATTTACATTTGCATAGAACTGGAGTTTCTTCAGGCCAGATATTTTTGAATACGGTTTCTTTCATGATAGTAACAGGCGACCCAGAATCTACTTCAAACGTGCAAGTATGGCCGTTGATGACAACGCTGATAGATTTTTTTTGGTTGACCAAATGTGAGATTTGGTTGATCGAAGATTCTCCTCGAGATGATCTGTGTTGTGACGCACGTTGACGTGCTGATGTTGAACTTGGTGTAATTGTTGACAATTTTGTTGCTCGAGGGTTGCGGCAAACGCGCTGTAGATGACCTTTAAGGCCGCAGGAATAGCAAACAGTGTCTCGGTGTGGACACTGCTTCCGACAATGCTGGCCTCCACATCTATTCATGAATAGATTCGGCACTATGCGGCTCTTCTTGGTGGTCTTTCGTAGCGTGTCTCATAGACATAGCACTGATCGCTGCAGCCTCACTTACCGCGGCGCGATCCATGACTTGTTTAACCGTTAGCTCACTCTCTGCCAGAAAACTTTTCTGCAAACTTTCGTCCTTCATCCCGCACACAAATCTATCACGCAACATGCGATCCAGTGCTGACTCAAATTTACATTCAACAGCCAGTGTGCGAAGCGCTGCCATATAGTTGCTGACGGACTCGTCCGGATGTTGATCACGTTTATGGAAATGGTAGAACGCAGCAATTTGTGAGGGACGTGGAGATAAATGGTCGGTTAATATCTTGTAAATTTCTTGTAAACTTAATTCGCTTACCTGTTTTGGAGATGCCAATGATGTCAATAGGTCGTAAAGCGGAGCGCCAGCCAAAGTGAGAAAAACAGCTTTTTTACGCTCGTCTTCTTTGACATCATTGGCCAACAGAAATAATTTGAAACGCTCTACATAAGCAGTCCATTTGCTAGGTTGGGCTAAATCGATAGGTTCAAGGCTTCCAACTCCAGCCATGATGACTCGTGAAGTCTGATTAGCGATAGCTGATTCTGTCTTTATAACTAGTTTGTTGGAATTTACTTTTTCTCGCCAATTTTATTTTCGTCTCCCTTGTGATCAAAGAACAAGACAAACAACGGCGATTTCACTTGCACAACTGTTCTAATGTATTGCAGATCAATGTAACGGAACGCGTTATGTACTGTGATGTGACTGCTGTTGCTATGTCTTTAATTTTTAATAATTATGCTTTGTTCTTCTTCGCCTTCGTAAAAATAGTTAAGGACAACTTGGTATGGAATCTTGCGCACATTAATTTAACTGTGTGTTGCATCCCATCCTCGTCGCCAATATTAAATATGCGCAAGCTTACTTTAATATTACTTTATTAATTAGATTAATGTTTAGGTAAAGTTATAATGTTACAATTAATAGTTAGACGATGACGCGACTTTACGTCTTGATGATCACGAGCGAACTGATGTGATTGGAGATGTAGACATCACTGTATGCCAGGTCGCATACACAAAAATTATGCTCTGCAATCTCAAAGAAAATTTTCTACTTACTGATTGCAAAGTTATGTTTTATTCAGCAATATGTGAAAAACTTAGCTTAGGCACTCATTCTTGTGGTAAATGTAGTTTTCTGAAAGATAATGTATGTTCTAATGGTTGTTTTGAGATCGAGTTTGTTAAAAAATTTAAATACCTAGGAGTATTTATAGATCAAAATTTAAACTGGAAATTTCATACTATTAATCTTAAGAAATATATGATAGCTTTGACTATTTCTATTAAAACGAACCTGTTCAAAAAATCTGCTTACTACCATTTACTTTGTAACGAAGTTACATATTTCAGCCGACGCGGCACGCCGACGCTACTACTCAGCTACTCATCTGAAGCCGCCTTTTCTGCTCAACCACCCAACATCTAAACGTATACACCGAAGATACAGCTGAAAGTACAACAAAACAATTGCATACCTTAAGGCGCCCACGGGGATGGACATTGGACATACAACATACATTGGAATTTTGTCGTCGGTGGTACAACAACAAAATACGAGAGTGCATTGTGTTTAATTCTATGTATTCACATTTGCTGATGGCCATGGATATGATATAGGAAGGTGGAAAATCGGTACAAAATCGGATTTCTTCTCGCCTATTGTTGTGGATGTACCAATACCGAGTACCGAAGTAGCGTAGAAGACTATCCCTTGAAACACGCTGATAGAGTCCGTAGTGTACTGTCCAGAAGTGTGTGTGTTGTTTTTCCTTCTCGGTACCTCTTCTTTATTTTGTCTCGAACTTCGTTTGAGGCCAGGGGTTTAATCCTACTACGCTTGTACCCTGCTGCGATTTGAGCCGAGGCTAGAGATTAATCTCACTACCGATTTTGCCAGGTAATTCAATCAAAGCTAAGGATTTAAGCCTACCGTCTGACCGTGCCCTGTCGCTGCCTTAGGCTAGGGATTAGCGTTGTGCTAAAGTGCCCAATTGGGCCATTTGGCCCCAAGATTCTTATTTTGGCCCGGTGCCCCGGGTCATCACGAAATGGCCCCAAAATTGGAAAATTTGCAAAATAAAGCAACCCATTTTGCACAGCATTAAAAAACAAAATTTTATTTTAGAAATCGATAATATCCAAGTAGTCGATATTTACTCTCATCTATATGCTAATTTGGCTGAACGCATTCATTGAAAAATTCAACACATCACATTGACTGACAGTAGCACATACCGGATGTCTTACTCTTTTTCTCTGTCTCATATTTAAGTTCTTCACTTTTTCAGAATCAAATTCGTTACAGTGCCTGTGCAGAACGTGTTATTTCAGCTCTTAATAATACGTGTGTTTTATTCATTGCTGCATAGCCAGCGCAGCATTCAAGTGCGAATAAAACGATCAAACTCACTCCATATGTCAATTTCAATTTATATTTCAATGTCCATTATTATAGAAAATATCAAAATCTGATGTCAAAACATGTATGTACATATGTTTAATTCTAAAATGTAATGCATAGCGCCATTTTCATTTCAATAATTTAAAGTTCTATCACAAGCACAACTGTCACTTTTTTTACTGGCTTCTTTTTCTCCAGCAATCAAATTGTTGTTGTTTGTTGCTGCGCTAGCTATGCAGCAGTGAATAAAACACACCTAATATTAAAACCGAAAATCGCAATAGACTTAGCTATGAAGTTATAAATTCGCTTATGAGCTTTAAGGGGTTTCTGAAAAATAATACATGTGGTAATTTTATTCCGCCTCCAGAATTGAAAAATAAATGTTTATACAAATAAAATAATATCTTCTGTTTTATTATTTAATTATTTTATCGAATGTGGAATAACGAAGTGGCCCCAAAAAAGTTGAAATGGCCCCAAAAATGGCCCCAACATTTTGCTTCCCAGGAACAACGCTGCTAGGGATCTAATCCCACCTGCGTTCTGCCTATAGCTTCAGTCAAGACTAGGGAAGTTATCCCACTTTCTGTCATCACCGTCCCCAAACGTTTGTTTTGAGGCTAGGGATCTAATCCCAAAATTTAAACTTTGCGACGATTTGAGTTGGGGCTACAGATTTAAGCTCACCAACCGTTTTGCACGGCATTCAGTTCAAGCTTCCGTCCGTGCCCTGTCGTCGTTTAAGGCTAGGGATTTAATACCCCCTGCGTTTTGCCTAAACGTGAGTCAAGGCTAGGGATCTAATCCCATTATCTCGCCTTGTATATAAAATACCGTGTTAATTATTTAGGTATATGAAAAATTGTGAACTATATGAAATACCGTGTTAGTTAGTTAAGAATCTGAAACTAGTGTATGAGTATATAAAATAAATTGTTAGTTAGAATTAAGTTAAAACTGAATAAAGTCGGACATTATTTGGAGTTTTGAACTTTAAAACTGAATAAAGTCGGACATTATTTGGAGTTCTGAACTTTCAAAAAACCGAGTTTTGTGCTTTCTTCTGACTGACTGACCCTGGACAAGCTGACGCCTTCGAATAAAAAAGCATCACAACTTTGGTCTTATTCATTCAAAACTTCAGTACGGTATAGCTAGTTGGGGTGGTGCCTACAACAATACGCTTAACCCGGAGATTTCAGCGCAGAAGCATATTGTCCGAATCGTATGTAAAAAATCAAGACTAACAAGTAGTTGGCCTTTATTTCAAGAATGCTCTATATTACCATTAGAACACTTGTATATATATAAAGTTCTCAAAGTTTTTTTCATGAGAATCGGATACAGCACGACACTCAGAAGTTCAAATTCCTATAGCTTAAAGATTAATACTCAAGGTTAGTGAAAATTCCACTGTAATAAAACACATTTCTCAAATTTTTTTACTGCAACAGCACCTAAGCTTTTTAATCAATTGCCGCTTAATGTAAGAAGGCAAAACCTCTTCATTCATTTTTAAAATCAGTTAAACAATGGCTTTTTAGTATGGATAGTTCGATGGTCAAAAAATTTTTTTTTAACATTAACTTAAATAATAATATATTACTGTTTAATTTTTTCTATCTACATTGTTTTTGAATTTTTGTTTTTTTTTTTTTTATTTTCTCTTTATTGTTCTTTTAATTTCATGTTTTCATTTTTAACTTCCCATAGGGAGTTATTGTAATCGGTCCGATTTGTCAAATTGGAATTTTTGACATTTCTCGACGTTTCAAGGTCCCTAGAGGCTATATCAATCATTTTTAGAGAGATGTCTGTGTGTGTGTGTGTACGTAGTACGTTCGTACGTTCGTACGTTCGTACGTGCGTACCTTCGTACGTCCGTACGTTCTTGTACCATTTTTCGTCGTCGATATCTCAAGAACGAGTAAAGATATTGACTTCAAATGAATTTTGTTTAATAGATAATAACTTCGAAAGAGGCTGAAAGGGCGTTTATTAAAATTCAGTGAGTAGTTTTTTCACTATAACGTTTTAAAAAAAAAGTAAAAATTTTGCTTAGTTTCAAATATCTCACGAAAAAATAATGCTATTGATTTCAAATAAAATTTAGTGTACTCATTATAAGGTCATACAGATTTGGTATGAATTTGGAAAAAAATGAACATACCGTTATTTTTTTAAATACAAAAAACGAAAAAAAAAATTTAATAACCCAGATATTCTGAGAACGGAAAACAATTTGAAACTCAAAATAATTTTATTTTACGAAAAATAATGTGTTTGACAACTGGTGAAAATTTAAAAAAAAATCAGTTTATAGTTTTTTTACAAAAAATAAAAAACCATATAAAATTCTATTGAAAATTGGTAAAAATTGTTTTTCGACTCAAATTTCTCGAGAACTTGTAGTGATATTGACTTCTAACTTAGTTTATTTTATACATAGTATAATTTTGTACAATTGGTAAAATGTTGACAAATATTGAATTAATAGTTTTTTTTTAAATATAAAAACTATTAAAAATTCTAGTGAAAACTAGTTAAAATTGTATTTCAAGTCGAACTTCTTGGGAATGAACACCGATAGTGCCTTCTAAAGTATGTTGTTTTATACATCGATACCTTCCCGTAAGAATGTATACTAAGCGACATTTCTAAAATTGTTCAGGAAACGAAAAAAACCAAGAAAGTTCTAGTTGAATCATAGTGTGCTAAGAGACAATTTTGGTTAAACTAAGTGACATCTAACAAAATTTTTTGTTGCTCAGGACAATGAGATCTTTATTAATGTCGCTTAGCATAATTTTTTTGGCGGATAATACAAATTTCAGGGGGCAACATTATTTTAATGAGAAAACATAGCAGTTGATAAATTTTTTTATTTGTACTCTAGTTTCCTTTTCATGCATAATAGGTTGGTGAAACCCAGGCCAAAACGTGGCCCTTAACATATAGTATATTTAATATTTCCTAATCGAAAAAAGTGTCGCTTAGTACATTCTTACGGGAATGTTTCGACATAATACAATTATTAACATGTGGTTAAATTTTGACAAGTATCGAATTGACAGTTTCAACAAAAATATAAAAAAAATCTACTAAAAAGTGGTAATATTTGTTTTTCGACTAGAATATCTTGAGAACGAGCAATGATATTGACTTTGCCATTATTTAATTTTATACATAATACAATTTCTTACAAATGGTTTATATTTGATATTATCTAGTTTTAGAGCGGATTAATTTTGTAAGTACCCTTCCATCAATAACCAAACCATATCTTTTATATTTGAATATTTCGTTTTTAATTTTTTTTCAATTAAAATGTTTGGAACCGAAATAATAAAGTAATTTCTATAATATAATACATAATTTTATTATCAACTTAGTTTTTAAAAGAATGTATGTATCTACTGTACATACGTATATGAATAAGGTTGTTCAGTTGTACCCAAGTCCCACATATTCAAATTCCATTAATAGCTATGGTAAAATTGAAGAAAACGTCACAATATGTTTTTATCTTTTTGTCCATTAAAAAGATGTAAAATTCTACTCAAGGTTTTTTCTTTTTGAATTTTGTTATTAAAGTAACTTTTGTACCCCAAATACTTACTTATTATTGAATTAATATTTTGATTATAGTTCCTTCACCTCTAATTTTAAGCAAATTACAGAATGAACCTATTATTCTTTCCTTTTTTTATATAAATTATGTCTTTATAATTACATATAGTTAAAAAAAAACTTATTAAAATTGTATTTAAAATAAGGATGAATAAATTGAATTAAAAAAAAAAATTGTATTGGCTAATTATCTTAGCATCAACATTTGTCCCAGAACTTCTTTTTATTTACATACAGGCCCGGACCAACCATATGTGCAATAAGTGCAAATGCACATGGCGCAAGATTCTGGGGGCGCATTACTAGGAGCAAGAAATTGTAATTTGATCGTGCGCAAACAAATACTGTCATTTGCATTTTAACCACAAAAAATTTTCAAATGATCCCAAAATAAAAACTGTGCTAAGTTATTTCTTACACACAAACTTAAATCACTTTCATACGGAATCATGTGGGTGCAAGCGTGCAGGTTTTTTTATAGACGTAGAACAAAATTTTTAAATGTAGATGCTTATGCCTTGGATATTGAAAGGTGTCGCAATATATTGTATGCAATTAGATATTTATTGGGCATTTTGGAAAAAGCTATTGGTGAACTAGTACAAATTCTTTTTTACACGATTAAATATAATAGCACAAACTTGACTGCTCAATTTTTTTTGACATACTATTTAAAGAATATTATTGTTCGTCTTTTGACCACTTTATACGTCTCTGATCTGCATCACACGCTGTTTGTTGTCAGCTCGCTTAAAAAAAGAAAATAAATACGGTCTCCATTTACAAGTGCTGTGCCGTGGCGCGCTTTCTACAAATCTTGCACAGTTCGCAAGTTTGGCTGGGGCCGGCCCTGTTTACATAACAATGTAAACTTAATAAATAATTAAAAGCTATAATATACGTTCAACGTGCGGGGATTTCTAAGTGCGATTTCATTTTTTTCACAAATGTTAATACTGTACTTTGAAATATTACAACGGCCTTCTAAAATAATTTGCTTTAAGTGGATGAAAATTTAAAAAAAAAATTATTTTTCTCGTGTGATTTTTTCAATAAAGCTTCTGTGTTTTTTTCGATTCTTTTGAAAATGCAGTTAATAGCACTGTTAATAGTTTTCTTTTTCTCTTGTAGGTATAACAATTCTTAAATATTCGATATTTTCTAAAACATGCATTAAGATAAGCTGCATTTCTTATTTCTTAGCTCTTAAAAAATAAGAATTCCAATAAATCAAAACTCTTCGTTACTGGGTTTGTTTTAATTTTACAGACATTTTAGAATTTTGAAAATAAGTTTTTGAAATGATAAAAACTTATTTTCAAAATGCGCTAAAAATATTTTCAACAACCAAAACTGCTAACAAAAATAAACATTTCACAAAAGGCAAAATATAGAAGGCTCTTCTTGTATTGTATTTTGACTTGCTTGGTACTAAAGGGAAAGTTCTGCTTTTGGAATAAAAATCGAACTCGAGATTTTGACCAAAGTTGATATTACGATGATACCGAAGACGAAAACAGTGGCTCCGGCAATTCCGTCTGTCTGTCTGTACCTAGATCTACAGCCTAAACTACTGGAGGTATTTTCTTCAAACTCGGTACTTACGGGTCTTCCTTCGGTGCTTCCCTGGAGGGAAATATATTTAAGATGGAAAACTAAAAACCCATATACATACACCCGTAGTGAAAAATTTTATTTATCTCGAAAACGACTCTAACGATTTTCATCAAAAAAAATGGGTATACTATTATGGCCATGGGTTACATTTTAGCTAAACAAAAATTAGAAACAAATGTTATTATCGGTATCTGTCATAGAACCTTTTTTTATTTATTTTCGACTTTCTCATTAACAGCTCTTACGGTTTTATCCAAAATTTTTATGGAGGAGCCCTCTTAAATTTAAAATAACATTGTATATAAAAATATTCGAGAAATTGTTTTGGGTTTTTTGAAAAAAAATAGTTCAATTTTTTTTTAAAAACGTGTTAGCAATTATTTTTTGAAATAAGTGTAATTTGGGGTAATGTGGTATAGGCGGGTAATGTGGTATAGGCAGTTTTTCAAAAACTAAGCATGCTTCTTTAACGGTTCTTACCTTAGCAGGCGGCGATTTAAGTAAAACTAAGTATGTGTGTTCAAACGAGTCAAAAATCTTCTTATATCTCAAGCAAATAGTTGAGAACATTAATTCAGTTAAGTTGAGTTTTTTTTGGGTGAAACAAAATCTGTTTGTGTGCTCTCAAGAGTTGTGTTTCCAGCTAGTATATAGATTCTGTGCAAAAATAAATTAATTATCTACGAAAAATAATTGTAAGTTTTGTTTAAAAGTGTATAGTTTATATTTTATTATTTTTTTTGTAAAAATATAGAGTTTCGGCTGATGTGGTATACCTACTTGCCGTGGCTAATGTGGTATAGTGTACCACATTACCCATCATAAATGTTTATCATCATCATCATCGGCTCGACAACCGGGTTCCGGTCCTGGCCTCTTTCAACAAGTCTCTCCACCTATCCCGGTCTCTAGCCGACGCCATCCAGTTGCGCACCCCAAGGCTTCGGGCGTCCTGGTCTACGCCATCTCTCCAGCGCAAGCATGGTCTACCACGCTGTCGTCTACCATAGAATGTACCACAAAGAACTTTCCGAGCAGGTTCCTCTTCGCTCATGCGAGCTAGGTGCCCTGCACACCGGAGTCTACTGAGCTTAATTTTTGTCACGATATCTGCTTCAAGGTAGATTGCGTACAGTTCATGATTGTACCGTCTCCGGAATCGTCCTTCCTCACATACGGGGCCAACAATTCTCCTTAAGACTTTTCTCTCGAACGCAGCTAAGAGGTCGGAGTGCCTTTTGCTAAGCACCCAAGTCTCGGATCCATATGTGAGTACTGGCAGGACCATGGTCCTGTACAGCAGTAGTTTTGAAGTTATGGTGAGATTTCTGGATTTGAAGAGCTTTGACAGACTATAGTAGGCTCTGTTGGATTTGAGAAGCCGCCCGCGTATTTCTTCTTCTATATTGTTATCGGCTGCTACTATTGACCCAAGGTATTTAAAGGATTGCACCACTTCAAATTCGTGCTCCGCAACCTTGATTGTTTGACCAACTGTTCCTCTCGCATTCGACGCCATCATGTACTTTGTTTTACCTTCACTAATGTGCAGCCCCAGATTTTGTGCCGCCTGTTCGATCTGGATGAAGGAATCGTGTACAGCTTGTTCGGTTCTTCCGATGATGTCGATGTCGTCTGCGTCAGCCAGTAACTGGCTGGACCTGTTGACGATGGTCCCTCTTGTTGACGTGCCAGAGTCACGGATTGCTTTCTCCAACGCCAGGTTGAAGAGGAGGCAGGCCAAACCGTCCCCTTGTCGGAGTCCATTAAAGATGTTGATTGGTCTGGATAGCAATCCGGCTATTTTTACTTGGCTTGTTACGTTGGTCATGGTCAACCTACATAGTCGTGTCAATTTATTTGGGATGCGGAATTCTCTCATGGCTTTGCAAAGTTCTACCCTGGCTATGCTATCATAGGCGGCCTTAAAGTCTATAAACAGATGGTATGTTGGGATGTTAAATTCTAGACATTTTTCCATCGCCTGCCTAAGGGTAAATATCTGATCAGTTGTTGATTTGCCTGGAATGAAACCACACTGATATTGTCCGATAACGGTTTTAGCGTATGGGGTTGTCCGGTCTTGTAGGATAGAGGAGAGTATCTTATAGGAGGTACTCAACAACGTGATACCTCTATAATTGCTGCACGTTGTGACATCTCCCTTCTTATGTATGGGGCATATTAAACCTTTTCGCCAGTCTTCTGGCATTTCTTCCTGCTCCCATACGTGTACTATAATATCATGAATTGCTTGACGTAAGGCTGGCCTGCCGTAATGGAATAATTCGGCTGGTATGCCATCGGCTCCCGGGGCTTTGTTCTGTTTAAGCCGGCCTATAGCCTTCTCAACCTCTTCTATGCTTGGTGGCGACAACATAGAGTATTCTTCTTGAAGTAGTGGAGCCTCCACTTCTGCAGTGAGCTGACCATTTAGCAATTCATTGAAGTACACTTCCCATCGCTCCAGTATGCTTTCAGGATCGGTGATCAGATTTCCCTCTCCGTCCTTGCAGTATGTGCAGCGTGGTGTGTACTGCGTCATGTTTCGGACGGATTGGTAGAACTTCCGCGCCTGGTGCGGACCTCGCTCTCGGCTATTTTCAATTTCACAGATTAGGTTCTTCTCCCAGGCTGATTTTTTTTGTCTGTGTAGCCGTTTTTTTATTCTTCTGAGCTCTTTATATTCCTCTTCGCGTGCCCGCGTTCTATGAGATTGTTGCATTGCTCGGTACGCAACATTCTTACGTTCAGTCGCTAGCTTGCATTCATCATCAAACCAGTCGTTCCGATTTTTACGACTGCTGCCTAAGATGGAATTGGCAGTACTAATGACAATATTCTTAAGGCGTGTAAACTTCTCATTTACACCCAGCATACTAGCTCCAGGACTTACTCTCCCTAAATCAAGTGATTCTAGGGCGAGTCCTAATGCATTACCAAAGGTGTTACTGGTGTTTTCATTGCGCAGGGCAGCCGTGTTGATTCGAACCTGATCGGCGGATGCAATGCGTCTTCGCAAGGCAATCCGCCCTCGGAAAACCATACCAACAAGATAGTGATCCGAGTCGATATTGGCACCTCGGTACGTTCGTACCGTCATCAAGTTCGAGTAGTGGCGACGGTCTATCAACACGTGGTCTATTTGGTTACGAGTGACTCCATCAGGTGATACCCAGGTGGCTTTGTAGATATCTTTACGCGGGAACTGCCAATTCTAAGACTCGAAGTCCATTGTCATTAGTGTTCTCATGCAAACTATGGGTGCCTGCGTAATGCCTGAATACCGGCTTCCGACCTATTTTTGCGTTCAAATCCCCAAGGATGATTTTAACATCATAACTTGGACAGGCATTGAGGGCCCTCTCGACTTGTTCGTAGTAAGTCTCTTTTTCTTCGTCTGAGGACTCCTCCGTAGGTCCGCGAACGTTAATGAGGCTGATGTTCATAAATTTGCCTCTCACGCGAAGGGTGCATAGCCTTTCGCTTATAGCGTTAAAGCCGATGATGTTAGACTTCATTTTTTCGCTGACTAGGAAGCCTACCCCGAGCACATGGTGTTTTGTATGACAGCTTTAGTATATGTCATATTCTTTCTTCTGTAGAACACCATTCCCTGTCCATCTGATTTCTTGAAGAGCTGTTATGTCAGCTTTATATTTTGACAGGGCATCGGCTAGCTGCTGAGCAGCTCGAGCTCTATAGAGCGATCGTACGTTCCATAAGAAAATTCGTAAATCATTTTTCAGTTTTCGTTGCGTTGGTTGTCGTCGTGTGATCAGTCCGTTTCCGAGGCTTGTTGTCGGTCTCGTAATTCAAAAGTTTTACGGGACAGGGAATTAACCTGTCGCCAACCTGAGGAACCAGCCTGATCATATTAGCCAAACCTTTTTAAAGGCTTGTTTCTAGCGGCCGCCACGGAGAGGCTATGATCAGACTTCCACCAGTCCCGAATAGTTACGGCACGTGCATGTTTTCGTATGCTACATGTTATTCCCCCTATTCGTCTGATGGCTGACCGCCATAAATGTTTATTCCATTTTTAAATTGCCTATTTGTTATATTTCTAAAGATTCATTAGTTAAGATGCCTAAAAAGGGCGAAGTAAGAAAATGGGATTCGAAAGACATGAACAAATCGATGCATGCTGTGAGGAATGAAGAAATGGGCATTTTGCTAGCTTCTAAGAGATTTGGGGTTCCACACACAACTCTTCAACGCTATGCTAGAAGTGAAAAATCATTGGGAGATCTTCTATCTATAAAGTTGGGTCGAAAACCAACATTAAATGAAGATATTGAAAAAGATCTTGTGAATTGTACTTTGGAAATGGAATCTCGTTTGTGGGGTCTTACAAGGAGAGACGTTCGGTCTCTAGCTTTCCAAATAGCACTTAGGAATACAATTCCAAACAACTTTTCCACAATTGCGGAATGTGCTGGAAATGACTGGCTAAACAGCTTTTGTAGAAGGGCATACAAATAAATTAAGCATTCGTTCACCTCCTTTGATCGTGCAAAAGGGTTAACGCGGCAAAACGTAAACATATTCAATGACCTGCTGGAACAACAATACTCGAAAAAAAAAAAAAAACGAAAGGGAAAACGGCAAATTGGAGCTATGACTTCAGCGGAGCGTGGATATTTGATAACAGTTATTTCATGCATGAGTGCTGGTGGTTCGTTTGTCCCACCCTATTTTATTTTCCCGCGGAAAAACCAACACCCTATTCCTATGAAGGATGCGCCACCAGGTTCGGACTCATCATGTCACCTTTCAGAATGGGTTCAAGTGCCTATATTTACCAGATGGTTCAAACATTTTTTGGATTTTGTAAAACTATTCAAAGATGACCCGGCTCTACTTATTCTGGATTGGATGGTCATTATAGCCATACCAGGAATATTGACATTTTAGATTTAGCGCGTGAAAATGGTGTTATCATATTATCTCTTCCACCTCATTCAACACATAAAATGCAGCCTCTTGATAAGACTTTCATGGGACCATTGAAAGTATATTATAATGATGAAATACGTCGGTTTTCTCTAGAACATGCTCGCAAAGTAACCCAATATGACCTGGTGGGATTATTTTCCAAAGCGTATCTAACAGTTCAGACAGGTGAAATTGCCGTAAATGGATTTAAAACCACGGGAATATATCCTTTTGATAAGAACATATTTTCTGATGCCGATTTCATAGCTGGGGAAATGGAAAACGAATTAGAAGGTGGTCAGGAGGAAGGTAGATATTTTATAATTTCGATTAAAACTATATAAATACAAAAATTTGTTCATGTATTTACAGAAATTCATGTATCATCTTTTACAAATGAAAACAAATTACCTACGTTAGACGAATGTATTGCAAGCACTAGCACCGAACTTTCACCTAGTATTCCTCAATCTGCGTTTCATCAAGTCTCATTAACATCATTGGAATCAACCACAAATGTAAGCCATGATAACAATAAAGGTTTTATTACACCTTGGTACATATCACCACCACTTAAAATAAAAAGGATGGCAACTAGCAACAGGGGTAGGAAATCTAAGGCTACTGTCCTCACTTCATCGCCTTACAAGCTTGAATTGGAAACAACCATTCAAAAAATAAATCAAAAACGACTACCCAAACTAAAATCAATGAGTCAAAAGAAAATTGCAAAAAAAGAAGTTTCAACTGAAAACACTTTAAAGACCCCACATCCTAAAATACTGAAATCTGCAGCAAAAAACATTGGGAAAACAACATCAAATCGCACTTCTAAGGCCGTCAAAGGTGATGACGAATCGTCAAGCGGTTCAGAGATAAGCATCCAATTTCAGGAATCGGATGATGAGGAACAATTTGACTATGTTCCTCCATCGGGTGACGCTATCTGCATCTTCTGCAATAAACAGTGGAAGGATGAACAAAGCATAAGTGTGAAATGGACATCGTGCTTACAATGTGAAATGGTTTGGGCGCATGAAAACTGTATTCCTCAAAAGAGTGCCATATTTTTTTGCTGTTCCTGCTCAGAAGTTTTTCCATAATGAAAATATTATAAGTATTTATTCCAAACTTTTTTTCAACAACCAAGAAGGTTTTTTCTTAATTATCATTTATAGCTTCTTTTTTTATTCATACATTCTGCATTGTTATTTCTTACTTTGTCATTAAAAATTAATCTAACCATTTATCCATCATTTTCTTTAAAAAAAAAACAGCAAAGAAAATGCACTGGGTAATGTGGTATAGTATACCACATTAGACAGCATAGTGTACCACATTACCCTTCAATTTTCAAAAGTGATGATTTCGAGGTCATATCAATATTATGTCTACATCTTTGTCAGTTATTGTTAGAATTCTACAAAAAGAAATAATTTAGTTTTTGGTAAAATCTACCAAATTTAGAAGGATTTTTTTGATTACTTTTTCAGTTAAGTCAAAAAAACAAACATGAATACCACAATACCCCAACTTCCTCTACATGTTTCCTAAAATCTAAATTACTAAATACTTTAAACTGGCTTCCCAAATTTTTTTCTTGAAAAATTTTAAAGAAATTTAATAATAATAAAATAAAATAATAAAATAACTTTAATAATAAAACGTTTTTTAAACGATGTTTCCGCAAATTCATACTTTTCTCAAAATCAGACAGCAATTTTATAAATTTCATCATTTTTATCTCATTAAATCCATGTTTTATATTTATTTATACATAATTTTAAATTTTTTAAGTACTTTTACATAGGAGCAAGTATATGCGTGCTTTTTATTTTGGTTATTCTAATAAAAAAACTTACACAAATGAAAATAATTTTACTGATATGCATTATCTTGAATATTATAGAAATTAAAGATTTTCGCCTTTTTGCTGGGTTCCATGTTCAATTTTTGATTTTTATCAAATGCATGAACGTACCTTCTGAGCAATTTAAAAAATGTCCTCTTGCTGGTTTATGTTTATGGTTGATTGAAGTTAAGAGCACTCATCATCGACCATAACAACAATTAGGTCTGAGTCTATTAATAAAACAATTGTCTTTGAGGTCATGTCATTTATCTAACTCAACTCTGACATGCAAGCACAAAGTTTAGTCGTTTTGTTATTATCCTTTCGCAATGTCCTGCTGATGTTGCCATCCGCTGCCGGGAGAACTTTAATCCCAAAATCATGTTATCTTCTGGAACTTAAATTTTCATTTGCGGTTAATTTTGCAGGCATGTAAACGTCTCCCTATATGCAAACTGTCTGAACTTTTCGTTTAATTAATGCACTTTACATTGGGTCAGCCCTGTATACAAGTGACAGGCAAACACAAGAGCCAAGCAGGATAAACTTTCCGAAATCACACGCCCGCCCTCACTTTTGGCATAATGTCGTGTACAGAATTTATGCGAATCTATGAAAGTGCAGTAACGAGCACCAAACACACATAATTCGTAGTCTCTGACTTATATCGAGTAGGAATTCCATCTACCTACATCTACATAGATACATAATATTCCAGTCCCGACTGAAACTCCATAAATCCATCGGTGATGATCTTGAAATGTTTGCTGTCCATTGTGGCCATACGAACATGTCCTAGACCACAATTCTTGGTCCTTTAGGCACGAACAGACACACACAGTATGTTGGTTCTTTGTGCAAATTTCGGCGACTAAGTCAAATCCAATTTTAATAGCTTCACGCAAATATTGTCATTTATCATTGGTATTCACCCGGATAACACCTAGTTGTAGTTCCGAGGCGGAACATCTTGTTTCAAGATATTCGAAGAATTTTACACTTTGGTGAACATTTGTCCTATCGAGGAGGGAAAATCGTGCTTTACATTTTATCGAGATCGAAAATGTAGTGCACATCATTGGGACAAGACAAGAGTAAAGTAAAAAAATAAGTTCAAATCCTAATCGACCCTTTATTTAAAATTTAAGAAAAACAGGATTATGTGTTATGTGTATTATCCTTTTGCAAGTTCTTAAAAGCAATGTGTTTTTTGAAAACAACAAAACAATTTTCTTTGCGACGGAATATAAATCTTTTGAAATTCAAAGGTAAACCTGAGTCTTTCTTGTTTTGCCAAAAAGTTTTGATACAAATCATTTTGCCCTCTTTAAGGACATTTATTATCGCTAAACACTAGTGAATCCATTTTTTTCGATTTCGTTTTGATTTATATTTGTTTTGAGAGAAATGTGCTTTTGAGATTTGTTGATCAAATATTATTCCGGTCATTTATAGCCACAGATGATGTTTGTTTAAAGTTTAGGGGAAAAAGATAAACACGTGCAGTTTATAGACTTCTCTATCGCTTGAAGTCTTCGTCGTTTCATGCCTTATGTCAAAACTGCGGCATTCAAAATAAACTCCACTTCCGTAACAAACCTTAATCCTCGAAGAGGATATGTGAAGATTGCTTTCATCCTTTCTGATAAATGATTGCTAAATGGTGGTTTAGGAAATCTTTCGCAAGGCATGCTGTGTCATCATTTGTTGTATCCTCTTTTATGGAGGCAGTTGACATTTTAGAGATGAAAAGGAAAATTGCTTTTCAGACAAATTGATCCGACATTTTCAAGTGATGTGTCATGGAAGAAATTCCGAGTTAACTTAGGAAAAAGATTAATATTAGATGCCATATCTTTATGAAAAAAATTGCAAGTCTTGCCCCTAATCTAGAGGAATTCAAATATAGCCAGATTTTTTTGTTTTATAATTTTCTTAATACAGCTCCCCAGAAGAATAATCCATGTCTGATGTAGATTCATCTCATAGAAATATTTTTTTCTTTTTGTTATGTTCAAACAATAGCTGTTGTTAGATAGAAAGATATATTGCATTTCGTTCAAAAACTCCAGTAAGCTATCGCACAATTAACAGAGCACAGAGAAGTGATTTACATATGGGCTTATCTTTCTACTGAAGCATATATGTACATAGGTATAAAAAGACTTAAATTAAATAAATAAAACATGAGGACAAAAACAAAAATCTCAATTTAAGTGAGAAAAAATATATAACGGGGTTTTCAATTAAGGCAGGCAGAAATTAAAAAAAAAAATAAAACAAAATGTGTGTGAGGTTTTGATAAAATTATTTTTAACCGTTATGTGTGAATTATGATACATTCAGTTGCCCACTTCGGTTCTGACGGTGGAACGGATCTGGGTGGTCTAATATTGAATGACTCTTCGGCATAGATCCGGCTGAATTTGAGCGATGGCATGTGTTATGTTCGTGTTAGGGGCGACGGTCGATTGTGATTTACTCGCATAGACCTGCGATTTCAAAAGACCGCACAGTAAAAACTCCCGCAGGGTGAAATCGCTTGCCTTTGGTTTCCAATTCAGGCCACCTCCGCAATCTTAATCTTTAAATGGTTCATGGAGAATGTCAATATAGCGGCGACCGCTGCGCTATGTGAACTTAGCACCGTCCTGTTGGGGCCACATGTCGTATGAGTCCACATGGTTTAATTTGAGCCATTATTATTATTATACAATAATTTTAGATCATTAAAAACTCTATGATTAATAATATTACATAATACAAAAGAAAAGATTAAATAATAGTTCTATGCCTTTATATGTATAAGGTGATTCTACAAACGATGGAATTTTCGACGGCCCCAGAAATATTTTAAAATCCTTTCAATTATTTAATCAGAATTTTTTTTATAAAATTAAATCAGATTGATATTGTTGTGAACAGAGCTTTATACTACTACATCGCCATCTGTTGGAAAATTGCATACCTAATTTATGGAAGAAACAAAAAGCTCTTTTCCAATGTCAAATGTATTTCCCCTTATTCCAACCATCTAGAACATTCCAAGACGAGAAGCTTTGCGAATTTTCGAGAACAACTAACATGTGTATATAAGGGAGTGCTCGCGGTGAGCACAAGACAGTTGATTTTTGATTACGGAAGTGTGCAAAACTCTGCTTATTGGATTGTGGAAAGTGTAAAACAAGTGTGATTTTAATAAAGTATTTGAGTTGATTATAAATTGAGATTTATTGTTTTGAATTGGAAAGTAAAAATAAAGAAGAAATACTAGAAAGAGTAATAAGTTTGATTTAACGAACCTAGCAAAAATATTACAATATCAACCTGGCCAAACAATAATATTAGGGTGACCTAATTTTATTAAGCTCAAAAAATTCTTTAAAGTGTCTGATTCTCAGTCCCCTTTGCGTTTTTTTTTTTCTCAAAAACTGTCCCACAGAATTTAAAAAAAAAATTGAAAAATTTCATTTGGTTAAAAGTAGCTAATGGTTGAAAAAAATTTTACAAAAAATTGTTATTTTTGGTAGCCCCCCTGGGTCCATTTTTTTGTTTTTGATTTTCTCGAAAACGGTACCGCCGATTTAAATCATTTTTTTTATGCCAAAGCTCCTCCAAAGTTTGAATATTATTACATATTCAAATTTTCAATTTTTAATTTTTTAGATTTAAAAAAAAAAATCAAAATTTTTTGTTGGAAACTCAATATTTCGAAAACTCCATGCTCGATTTTTTTCAAACTTGACAAATAAAAGTTTCTTAAAATAATCTACAAGATTCGAGAAAAAAAATTTTGTTTTATCTATAGCTAATGGTACCTTCCATACAAAGTTTAAAAAATGGTTTTCGAAAATCGTATTTTTCTCAAAAACGGTTCCGAGAATTTTGCTAAAATTTTTTTTTCTTTTGATTAATCGTTACGATCTATAATTTAATAAAAAAAATTAAATCTAGATATTACTGACCGTACCTACCATAGAACGATTTTTTCGAATTTTTAAATTTTCATTATCATTTTTTTTTTTTGAAAAATTCGATATCTCAAGAACGGCTTAGTATTTTTTTTTGAAAATTTGACTTTTATTCGTACAATAATAAAAACTTAGAGTTGGCATACCAAAATTTTTTCTTAAAAATGTTTTAAAAATTTTGTACATCAAAGCTTATTTTTTTAAGGAACCACTACAACGACTTATAATTTTTGTTACTGCATAAATTCATATTTGCATAGCATTCTGTTTTTATCTCTTACTATTAAAAGAATTTAAAAAATTCATTTTATCCTTATGAACAATTTTTTCTAATAACATTCGTTTTTAAAATTCCTAGTCTATTCCATAGGAGCAAGTTCGTGCGACCCAGTCGTGCGTTTTATTTTTACTTATCGTCCAACACTCGGCGCCGTAGAGTAGAACTGGTAAAATTAGCGTTTTGTAGTTATATCGTGCACTTTGTCTTTCGAGAAAGGAGTTTTGAACCCATTTGTTTGGCCAAACCGAAGTAGCAGCGGTTTGCTAGGGTAATTCTTCGTCGGATTTCCACTAAGGTGTCGTTCGTGGGATTGATGTTTGTTCCGAGGTAGGTGAACTCCTTGACTACCTCGAAATTACTGCTACCAACAGTGACGTTTTGTCCTAGGCGATAGACAGATAAGGCTTTGTTTGTTGATAGCGTTTCGCCTGTTCATCAATAGCTGTGAACGCTTCTAGCACAGCTCTCTTGGAGCGGCCGATGATATCGATGTCGTCCGCATAGTCCAGCAGTTGCGAAGACCTGTTGAAGATAGTGCCTACCAGGTTAACAGCAGTCTTGGGCACTATTTGCTCCAGGACTAGGTTCAAGAAATCACATGATAGCGCATCTCCTTGTCTGAACCCTGTATATGTCTGGAATAGCTCGGATGAGCTGTTACCCATTGGCACGTTGCACTGCGTATTTTGTAACGTGATGCGGCATAGCTGGATTAGTTTTTTCGGGATCCCGAGTTCCGACATCGCCAATAGAAGCTATCATATGCGGCTTTAAAGTCGATGAAAAGATGGTGGGTCTCGACTTGAAATTCGTTGGTCTTTTTCAGGATTTGCCTCATTGTGAAGATTTGGTCTATCGTTGATCTGCCTGGCGTGAAGCCACACTGGTACGTGCCGATTATAGTGTTGCAGAAAGGTTTTAGACGCTGACATAGTACGGTGGATAGGATCTTGTAGGCAACATTAACCAGGGTTAAGCACCTGTAGTTTTTGCAGGACATAGGATCGCCTTTTTTGTGGATTGGGCATATGGAGCTATTTGACTAGTCGTCGGGCATACTTTCCTCCTCCCACACTTGGTTGATGAGCTGATGCATGCACCCTATCAGGACGTCTCCTCCATACTTAAAGAGTTCCGCAGGTAGGCCATCCGGGCCTGCGGATTTGTTTTTCTTAAGCTTGCGGATTACTTTCTTCACCTCTTCAGTACTGGGTAGTGGGACTGGATCTTCATTGACTCATCTTATGCTTCTTTGCTCCCCTGTGGTTTCCTCTAAATAATACCCATTAAGCAGCTTCTGGAAATGCTGCTTAAACACGTCTACAATTCCCTTCGCTTCGGTGACTAGGTTCCTTCGCTGTTACGAAGAGCAGAATCGGCGGGATGTTTGTGGCGGTGCTAGACTCCTCGAGATACCGGCTGCTCTTTTTTTCTGCGCAGGGTTTTTTTCTCCTTCCTTCTCTTTTCACGGTACTCTTCTTTTGCTGCTCTTGTTTTCCGTTGCAGCATTTGCATTCGTGCATTTTCCGTCTCCTGCTTCAATACCGCGCATTCATTATCATACCACGGGTTCTTTTTCCTAGGTGGTTGATAGCCTATGGTGGACTCGGCTACCTCCCTAATGATGTCGCGGTACTGGCTCCACTGGTTGTTGACGCTTGTGGCTGGGGGTACGGCAGAGAGTTTCCCGGTCAATTGCTTACTGTAGTCTCTGGCTTTCTCAGGTGTGCTAAGGCATGCAATATTAAATTTCTTCCTTTGGGCGGTCCTTATTTTCTTTTCGTTGGACAGTCGGGCTCTGAACTTTGTCACAACAAGAAAGTGGTCAGAGTCCACATTTGCACCTCGGAAAGCTCGCACGTCCAAGATGTTCGACGCGTGCCTTGCGCCAATTAGCACGTGGTCGATTTAGTTGGCGGTTCGACCATCTGGAGATTGCCAGATTTCTGTGTGTATCCTTCGCCTGGGGAACCTGGTGCTACTTATCACCGTATTCCGAGCTGCAGCAAAGTCGATTAGTCAGAAGCCGTTATCTATTGTCGTTTCGTAGAGGCTGTGCTTTCCAACTAATCCGCCAAAGATATTTTCTTTCCCGACTTTAGCATTGAAATCTCCGAGCATGACTTTGAAATCGTACACCGGACGGGCTCCGTCCAGGAGGCCGTAAAACTCCTCCTTGTTAGACACCTCAGCTTCATCGGTAGGGGCATGTGCACATATTATGCTGATGTTTTGAAAAGTAACTTTGATGCAGATCACAGCCAGGCGATCACAAATCGGCTTAAAATCGATGACTTTTGATCTGAGTCGATTTCCCACGACGAATCCGCATCCTAAAATGTGCATTCTTTGATGACAGCTGTAATAAATGTCGCAATCTTTTCTTTTCGCTATTCCTGATCCTATCCATCATATCTCCTGGATCGCGGTAATGTCTGCCTTGTACCGCGAGAGAACAGATTCAAGTTTTTGAGTAGCACCTGGTGTGTAGAGCGTCCTTCCATTCCAGGCGCATACTCGTAAATCGTAGTCCATTTTCGTTCCGGGTCTGATTGCCATTTGTGGGGGTCATTATCCGAGGCTTCTCGCGTCTCTCTCATAACAATTGGTATTTTTTACTGTGGCTGTGTCTGTAGGGCCATGGGTTTAGTGTTGCAATTGTTTCCTTGGTCAACACTCGCACTTACAAGTTTAGCAAGTCATGACATTAAGCCAAGACCAGTATCCGGCGGTTACCAACGAGGAAGTAATGTAAGCACTTGATGTGTAGGAAAAGATACCGCTCGAAGCCCCCAGTTCCTACAACATCCAACCACTACATTTTGTCATTATTCTGCATTAATTTGAACTTCAGAGCTCATGCCATTTTCGTTCCGAACTTTTATTTACAAGCAATCTGAATTTCTGCATAACATTTAACACATTTTATTTTTCGTCTGCATATATAAATGTCTTTGCTCTTAACACAACATGATTAATCATTTATGACATGAGTGTCATCGTTCTTTTTGGATAATAACATAAACCAAAAGTCTGCATAAATTCTTCATCCACAACAACAACAATAATACAAGGACAAGCACTCAACATATCTCCAGTTTGTTAAGCTCCCACAATCAACGATTTATCCCATCGTTCGCCATCGCAGAATTTTCGAAGCTTAAAGCGATAGTAATGCATAAATGAATCTGAATGCCCTTATATTCAAGTGTTTTCGTGCGCAGAGATATCCTTATTCGCCTTCCTCAGAAAAGCGGATCTTTGTTCTTCCCCAAATAATCCTCGATATCCTTTTATAATGCTTACATCCACATCTAAGCCATATGAAAATTTCCAAACAAATTCCTACATGAAGAAAAAAATTCTGAACAAATCTCTACCACCCCCTAGCCTAGAAATCATCAACCGGGGAAGGATAAAGGAAACAAAAGCTGAAGTGAAAAACAAATTCGAATTAAGATCACAAAAATTGATACTCGTCATGTGTGTTATGTCTTTGTGTGTCCTTTGGGGTTGGTGGGGGTGGGGGTGGTGATGGAAATCCTTCAATGGTTTCAGATTGTATACCGACATAATGTACCTACACATATTCTTTCATATTAGGCTGTGTTTATTTTAAATTTCAAGGAACTCTAAAAAAAATAATAAATACGATAAGCGAAATCGATGTGGCGTGGATTTGAGACTTATTATGGCGCCTATATGTGTTTTTATTTTTTCTTAATGTTTTGTGACGATCAGAACGGGAATTTATTAAGTCGCAAAGAGCAGGCACAGGCAGTTTCGCTTTCGCTTATAGTTCTTCAGAAAGAAAATTAGGGGGTGGTATATTTCGGCGTGGAAGAGATAATGTCTAGGGAAAAATATGTCGCTTGTCGTAAATTTACTCAACATACAGAATAAGGGTGTGTTTGGAATAACATCAAGATAAAACAAGTGTGGGAGACATTAGAGGGTAATTAGAATTCTTAGCGCCCCATAATTTTGACAAAACACACCGTAGCGTGAGAGGAAATGAATCATAGAACCCTATTTCCGGCAAGAAGTCGAGAAGATTACTGTGTTTTTACGATGTGCCCTTTGGAAGAGGAATGTCATGCTTGATATAGCTGTTAATACGAGTATTATAATATCAGTGGTGCACGTGGCGATGTTGGAAGTAATGTTGACATGTATTAAGAGATATCCCCTTAAACTAAGAAGAATAAGTTAAATGCTTTGTAGCCCAAAAATATTTATCACACGTTTATAAACATGAAGGCGAGAGTGAAGAGATTGAATACAAAAAATTCCTAAAATTAGATTAATGTGCGGAAAACCTTGGTTGCCTAGTGTTATAATCCGATAGAAAATACAATTCCTGGGAATGTGAAAACTTAAGTTTTGTAACCTTTTTTAATTTCTTTGATACTCGCATCTAGCCCGTAATATCTACATATATAACGCCAAACGGAATAATAATTTTCCAGATAATAATGCCAAAGTATTGAATACGTGTTGGAAACGGAAAAATACAGGATGGATGAAAATTTAGTGAAGAATTTAGACCACATCAGGTTTTTCCCTCTTCGTAGTCAGAGCAGCCCAGACAACTCCGTTGCTATGGAACTCTTGACATAGTCGAAAAACATACAAAAGCGACTAAACATTCCCCTAGAGGAGAGTTGCGTACAAACAAAAGTACCTAAGAAAATAATTGTTGATTTAGGGGTTGATTAAGCAATTCTGAATTAAAAATAAGCCCGCACGGTCTAATTCAATAATCAAGAATTTTAACGTGTTACAGGTCTAATAATAATAACCCTTGAAAAAGTTGGAAAATACCCAACGAATCGTCGGGAATAATTTAAAAAAATGAATTAATTTGTTTTATTAATTGCATATTAATTCATTTTTTTTAAATTATTTTATTAATTTGTTTTATTAATTGCATACTAAAGAAAATTGAAGCCGGTGTACCACAAGGAAGTGTCCTAGGACCATAGCTGGGCACCGTTAATCAAACAGTTAACTTCGTTAATCGTTAATCCGCTACTAAAAAAGTTAACCTCGTTAAACGTTAAAGCGTTAAATTTAGGAAGAATTAACGCAAGTTAACGTTAATCGTTAATCCGTTACCATGTGATAAAAATTGCATTTTTTTACTCTGAGCACCGGCGCGGCGGCGCTAAGTAATGCCGGTCGTCCACTAGCCAATCAACGCACAAATTTCGAATTCAACGCATTCAACTCTAATGTACGGTGCCTTCAATTCTGTTCAACCAACGGGTTGGATCTAGTTGTTGGCTGTTACTCAACGAATTGTTCAAGAGCCCCTCTTATAAAAATCGAGATGCCAGGGAATTGGCTTGGTCTCAAATTTCCTCGAAAATGCAATTGCCTAAACTTTGAATTCGAATTCACGGGCGCGGTGGGATCAATCGATCTTAATTTCTCATATATTTCATTGAAAAAACGTATTTCTTCGCGACTCAAGAAAAAATTATCTACCCAGAATCGTCTTGGCAGTTTTTACTTTCTTTGTCGTTCATTTTCTAATATTATTAATGCAGCAGCCACTTTTTTTTTCTTAGAGGAAATCATACTCATACGGAACAAATTTAAGAATATTTTAAAGCGAAGGCGTGCGTCGACAATAAATGTATGTACCGAACTGAAGTCAAAATTATTTCAGGTTTGACGTTTGAGTTTTTTGTTTATCGTGGTGCGTTCAACGCGTTCCCCAACTAGTGATCCTTGGTTAAGTGTACGGAGGTATCAACTCGTTCGTCAACTGATTGAGCAACAATATCGAAAACGCAGTTCATCAAATCGAAAAAATGTTTTTTTCTGTCAAAATCGAACAAGTTTATCAACTAGTGTACGAGGTTACTCAACATTTGAGTAAGTTGGTCAACTAGGTGTACGGAGCTATTCAACACTGGAATAAGTTTTATGAGTTGATCAACTAGGTGTGCGGGGTTAATCAACATATGGGAAAGTTGGTCAATTATGTGTACGGGGTTCCAAACGCATTTTGTTCAACATTAGTTGCTCAACGTAAATTACGTAAGTTGCTGCACTAGTGTAAGAGGTTGTAAATTCGTTTATCCAACGAAAGAGTTGAATAAAAAGTTGAACGAAGTTGGTTGAACTTATCGCGCACATAGTGGATGACCGGCATAATGAAATGATCAAACGAAACGAATCTCTTCGCAGTTTTCTCACTCGCACGCGCCGTCAAAATATAATACGTACCTAGCTGTTTTTGTTTCACCCGCGACACGCGCCGCACGGCACTTGTCTCATACTTTTCTGAACCTGTTTTTCGCGTCGCGCGGTAAATAGTAGGCATTGGATTAACGATTAACGGACTTAACGTGGATTAACGGATTTAACGTGTCCGTTAACATTTTTAAAAGTTAACTTAAAAATTAATCCGTTAATCAAAATTTTAACTTCGTTAATTAACGATTAACGGATTAACGAGTTAATGCCCAGCTATGCCTAGGACCAACCCTGTATCTGTTATATACAAGGGATATTCCAGTGGACATCAACGCTATCATGGCGACCTTTGCTGATGATACTGCAATATTGGTGCCAGATAAATCCGTTACGAAGGCTACACAAAAATTGCAAAATGCAGTCGATAAAGTTAGTGATTGGACGCAGAAATGGCGTATCAAATTAAACGAAACAAAATCGACGCATATAAACTTTACAAACAAAAACATAAACAATGTTCTAATATTTATAAACAGTACAGAAGTACCTTACTCCAATACCGCCAAATACCTTGGAATGAATTTGGATGCAAAGCTTAAATGAAAAGAGCACATCAAAAAGAAAAGAGAAGAACTGAACTTAAAGTACAGACAAATGTACTGGTTACTAGGAAAGAACTCTGACCTATCTATCCAGAACAAACTAATATATAAGCAAGTATTGAAACCCGTTTGGACATATGGCATCCAACTATGGGGCTGTACAAAGAAAACAAATGCTGAACCCATCCAAAAATTTCAAAGCAAGGTCCTTCGTGGAATAATAAATGCCCCTTGGTATATAAGAAATAGCGATCTACATCGTGACCTTCAAATTGAAATGGTTACAGAAGTGGTTAAGAAACACGCTGTATCATACAATCAGCGACTGCAAAGTCATACTAACTCCGAAATGGAGACCGTATTAAATGTACGAGACAATGTCCGGAGA
This sequence comes from Chrysotoxum bicinctum, assembly GCA_911387755.1. Taxonomy (NCBI): domain Eukaryota; kingdom Metazoa; phylum Arthropoda; class Insecta; order Diptera; family Syrphidae; genus Chrysotoxum; species Chrysotoxum bicinctum. The sequence continues at coordinate 86,898,063 of OU426990.1, read as the reverse complement.
TTAAGAAGAACCAAGCCTCATGAGCTGATGGTCTAAAAGCTATGGGAAAGTGTTATTTCTTTAAACTTCCCCCAATGCGATTTAAAAATTAAGAAATAAAAATCATTTGTCGATCTTTCATAGATTGGTCCTGATTCACCGGTGGTTTTAGTGCGGTAAGAGTCCCACACTACTCGGTACCGATTCTTACCGAGTGTCTTTTGAAGATTTCCATCGGATAAAAAAAAAAAAAAAATTAATTGCATAAAAAATAAAAGATCAGAAAGCCCAATTAACCCACATAAATATTGTATTGAGTTTATTGTATTATTTATACATTATATTATACTAGCCGACCCGTACTCGCGTTGCTTCGCAAATTGTAACTACGAATATTTTCTTAATATTAATATTAGCATATGAAAACATTTCTCAATGGGACTGAGCATATTTGCAACACAACTATTAAAAGAAGACCGGCACCACCCAGCTCTAGATATATCATTAAACATTAGCCTGTGCAATGACTTTGACAAATCAAATGAAAATCTTGAGTTCAACTTTAAAAAATGTAATTTTGATCAATTATTTAATTTGTTGTGTATTGTTAACTGGAATCAAGTTTTTTTTAATTGTAATATTAACGAAATGTGTTTAAAATTTTATGATATCCTTTTTAAATGTTTTATGAAACAACTCCACTACGTAAATCTTGTAGTAGATCTCAAAATCTACCATGGTTTAACACTGAGCTTAAAAATCTAAAAAATAGAAGAAACAAAGCATGGTTGAAATATTCCAAATCCAGAGCTGATGAAGATTATATCGCTTACTCCGATCTGAAGTCTATGTTTTCTGACTACTCTAATATTTATATTCCGATTACATTTAAAAAATCGAAAATGATCTAAAACGAAATCCTAAAAATTTCTGGAACTTCGTGAGTAGTAAAAGAAAAATTGACGGCTACCCCAACTCTATGTCTTTTAATAACGTAACCAGTCATGATTCTGGAGAAATATCTAATATGTTTGCTAATTTTTTTAAAGATGCATTTGTAGAGTCTGGTTCTCACGAACCCTCTGATTTTTCACCTTCCCTCCCTATTTTTTCACACCTTAACACAATTAACTTCTCTATTTGTGAAGAATCTATTGTTCAGAATATTTTGAAACTCGACGATTGTTTTAGCCCTGGTCCTGATGGCGTACCATCTAGTGTATTAAAGAAATGTGTATCTTATTTATCATATCCCCTATATGTTCTATTTAATGAATCTTTAAATTCTTCAATGTTTCCTTCTATGTGGAAAAGTGCTTTCATTATACCCATCCATAAAAAGGGTCAAAAAAGATATAACTAACTATCGCCCTATTGCTAAATTGTCTGTAATTCCCAAATTATTTGAATCCATTATATGTCTTATCTTTTAATTGTAAAACTATTATTTGTGATAGCCAACATGGTTTTGTCCAAAAGAAGTCGACTGTCACAAATCTGTTTGACTTTACCTCTTTTTGTATTGATTCCTTTGAAGATCGAAAACAGTTGGATTGTGTATTTACTGATTTTAGCAAAGCCTTTGATAAGCTTTGTCACAAAACTCTAATTAAAAAACTAATTGGCTTAGGGTTCAATGAAAACTTTCTTTTACATTATGTAGAGTGTCCGTTTTTTCCGATCTAGGAATTATTCTAGATTCTAATTTAACTTATTGATAACATTAACTTTATTATTAAAAAAGCTAATAAAACTTTGGGATTTATAAAAAGATTCTCCCGTGACTTCGTGGATCCTTACGTTCTTAAGCTTCTCTACATATCTTTTGTCAGACTCGAATATGGCTGTGTAGTCTGGGCGCCATACTATTCAGTTCATATTAACAGACTTGAAGGAATCCAAAGGAGATTCTTACGATTCTGTCTTCGTTTTCTTCCTTGGTCACAAAGATCGACACTGCCCCCTATAACAATAGACTCATCTTAATAAATCTCTCTTTACTCTCAAGGCATAGACAATATCTACAACTATGTTAAATTATAAAATTAGTCAACGGATCAATAATATCTCCATCAGCTCTGTGCCGCTTGAATTTTAGTTTTAGTCAAGCTAGCTTGAGAAATCAACGGTCTCTATATGCCAACTTTAGCAGAACAAACTATGGTATGAACAGTCCCTTAAATCAATTGATTTCAGTTTTCAATAAGTATAATTTTTTAATTTCTTCAGTTAATGACAATTTAAAATGTAGTAAATTTAAAGAAAACTTTTTTAATACATAATTGTAAATAAATTCATATTTGTAATGTTATCTAGTTTTAAGTTTTGTAACGTTAGTACTTTAACGGATTAAATAAATTAAACATTAAATAAATTAAACATTAAACAGTAATATTAATTTTAGTTTATATGTATAACATACCGTATCGAATTAGATTCTCTTTCACACTTGAAAAAAAAGAGCTTGTTCATGTTTGTGCATATTATAAATATTTTAATATTAAATTATTATTATTATTATTATCTTTATTTTTTCAACATATAAATTACAAACATTTAAATACAAAAAGATTAACAAGCATGGCTATAAAGCCGTCTGCAGGTATTATCAAGATTTAATTACATTGAGAAAATATACTAATATACTTGAAAAAAAAACAGCAAAAGATTATATTATAAATATAACAATATAGAAAATAATAAATTTTATTTCAAATAAATCGGTTGACTACTTTCTGAGATCGTGCGTTACAAACTTTAAAATGGTTTCGCTTTTTTATAATAGTATAGATATAGATATATATACTTATATTATGTTATTATATTATAAATATAACATTTTAAATATTTTATACTAAATACTAGTAGATAGAGGTTTTAACTCGATAGATAAATAAATAAATAAATAAAATTACTGGCACCCGAGTAAGTACAGTTATTGGCACCCAAGGGTACAATTTGGCACCCCAAAAATGAATGAAAAAATATGTTTTTCGTATTAGAATTAAAATTTGTATGTAGGTCTAGAATATTAAACTATTTGGAACTCGCTTTTTTGGATATTCGTCCATATTTTAATGTGGAGAAGAGCTTGCTGAATATCATTTCCGTTGTACTTCTGTTGATACAGTTATTCGCACTCTTAAAAGCATAATTATTGGCAGTGCCAATAATTGAAGCCCCATAGAATGAATAATTGGCACCCCCATGCCAATAATTGAATCCCTACTTTTTTGGGGAACCAATTATTGGCACCCCGTTTTATTTCTTATTTTTATTAAATATACCATAAATCAAAAACGGACGCTTACCAAATTCTCTTTCCTTAGTGGAAACTCTCTTTCCTTAGTTGGTCCAAAATAATGGGGTGCTCATAATTGAGGCTATGCACAGTGGTTCCACTCCCGAACAAAGGCGGCCATAATTACTAACTTAATTGATAAAATCTTAAAACGATTGATGCTAAAATGTTTTGAGCTCTCTGATTTCGAATCTGCAATCAGTTTTAAACTATCTCGTCACGACTTTGAGATACGTTCGATAAAAGGGTTGAAGATCGGTTTAATATGGTTTTATTTAGTTGACATTACTAAGATAGCGAAGTCTAAAAAAGTGGGTCTCGCAATTCTGTCTGTCTGACTGTCTGTTCGACTACAGGCTAAACGGCTCGGCCGATTATCTTTAAACTTGGTGATATCATTTTTAATTTTCCTCCCACACGTTTTTTTCTTTTTTTTTAAGACCAAAAATTACGGTACCTGCCATACGATTTTTTTCGAAATTTTTTTGGTGGGTATCCCCCCCATGGAACCATTTTTTTGTTTTTGATTCTCTCAAAAACGGTACAACCGATTTTGATCATTTTTTTTGCTAAAGCTCCCCAAAACCATAAATAGAATTGTGTATTCAAATTTTCAAAAAAAGTTGTTTGGATTTTAAAACAAAACTTCAAAATTTTTTTTTCAAAACTCAATATTTCGAAAACCCCATGCTAGATTTTTTTTAAACTTGATAAATAAAAGTTTCTCAATATAATCTACAAAATGTGAGAAAAAAATTTTTATTTTTTCAAAACTAAAGGTACCTACCATACAAATGCTAAAAAATTAAAAAAAATGGTTTTCAAAAATCGTATTTTTCTCGAAAACGGTACCTAGAATTTTGATAATTTTTTTTTCTTTCAACTAATTTTTACGATCTTTAATTTAATAAAAAAAATTTTGAAATTAAGATATTACAGCTTGTACCTACCATAGAACCATTTTTTCGAATTTTGAATTTCTCATTATCCACATAACGGATCTTAATAAAAATTTAAATAGAGAAGCTTCTAAAAAGTCTAAAACACATTGCATTTCAAAACTTTACAAAAAATTCTATTTTTGTCTCTTACTATTAAAAGAATTTAAAAAATTAATTTTATCCTTATGAACAGTTTTCTTTAATAACATTCGTTTTTAAAATTCCAAGTCTATTACATAGGAGCAATTTTGTGCGACCCAGTCGTGCATTTTATTTTATATGTAATCTGTACGATACGTGAATAAAAAATTCAAAGAAACGAATCCATGACTGGAGTGGGGAAAGACCGAATTCATATTTGCATTCATTAACTGGGCTTCTCTAAACATTTTTCAATGTTATTCACTGCTCGCGGCAAAACCTTTGAAAGGTCGCCCTGAAGTTGAAGGTTGCCCCGCAGAAGTTGAAGGTCGCCCCGCAGAAGTTGAATATGGCAAATAATTGTTATTTTCAGAAATGATACATACTTCCTTTGTATTAAGGCATCCTGAATAATTTTTAACAAGAAGGCATCTCTTTCGGCAAGTTTTTTTTTTCCAGAAATACGTAAGTTTTTTACAAACATATACGATTATAGTTTCCAATACTCTATAATCTGCATTTGGACTGTCATCTAAAGACTTGGAAATGACGTCTAATATTGAATGGGACTTATTTTTGTTCGGTTCCATCAGCAGTTAACCAACGCTGAAGCAGAAACATTCTCGTAAATGAGACTTTAGTTAAAAGCCCTAATATACAAAAAATGAGACTTTAGGTGGCTCAAAGATTAATTAAAAGTGAATTCGCAAGTAATCGCAGCTAAGTCAACGTGCATTAAAAAGTACATGAAATTACCTTTCTGGTAATATATAACTTTGTAGGGGCGTAACGGGGCGTAACAGTTAAAAGTTTAAAACAAACAACATTAAGCTAATTTATTTTTATTTTTATTTTATTTAGACCCAATTTATAAACTCTTATGCTTGGTCGAAAAATGAATCATAAAAAATAAATAACAAATATCTTACCTTCCACTAATATATCCATTATAAAAAAAAATAATAGAAACAGATGAAAAAAAATTAATTAAACAAATGCAGTCGCAATTACTCTTAGAGCACTAAAACTCAAATGTCATGTGTTGCAATGTTATTACTCTGAATATAAAAATCTTACGGTTTTTCTTTTTCTATTTCTAATTAATTTAGAATGTTCTCAGCTCATTTTAACCGTTTTATATAATAATCGCCACAGTAATTGTTTTAGAGTTTTGGCCTATGGTGGAACCTCAGTGTTATGAGTGCAATAGTGGCGTAACCCACTTTTTTTCAAAAATGGGTTTTTCATAAAAATGGATCTCTTAATATATCTATTTTAATACAAAAATAGTTTTATGCAGCTATCTACACTCAAAACTAGATGGCACTCAAAAAGGTGTTATTGCATTTTATAATTTGATCATAGTTTGAGTGCAATAGTGGCGTAACCTTCATACTTCTCTTAGAAACTGTTTAGATTGTGACTGTTCACTCTACGCCCGCCATGAAATGAATGAAAGGAAATGAAATGAGCAGGGGCTGAGGCAAGATTCGGAAATGACTAAAGTATCTACCGTTACTTTGGTGTTAACTTTTGATCTCATGAAGACCCTTCCAACTCACTATATTAGGTACAAAAGCCAACTTTGGACCTTTTGCTTCGGCATACATTATATGGGTACTGAAAAAGTTCACATGTATATTTGGGGTGAGTCCACAGCGTCAAGGGGGTTTCAAGAAATAGGATCTTGTCTTATGAATTATTTTAAGAACGTAGGAGAGTCTAAAAAAATTATTATGTATTCTGACCAATGTGGGGCCAAAATAGAAATACATATAAACTTTCACTGTTGTGCTAATTTTTGGTATCCCATCCCGATTTTATGATTGAAAAAATCGGCCATCAATATTTAGTCAGTGGCCATTCCTAATTTCCATGTGACCAAGATTTTTTGTATAATAGAAAAGATACTTCGTCCCAGATGATTGTATTAACGTTATTTCTTCGGCCAGAAAGAGAAACCCATTTGAAATTGTGAAAATGACTTCATCTAATTGTCCATTTCAAATTCCAAGGTTGAATGGCTTAAAATTCAGTGGTTACATTTCGAAAAAAGTAAACCATTTTCAATTTTTTTTTTTATAAATATTCTAATGAAATTGATGATTTACTCTAAGAGGTAAATGTAAAAAAGAGACGACAATCTGTTAATATTAAAAAAACTCAACCAGCATGAACAACCTAAAATAAACGATAACAAAACGAAATACTCAATTGAACTGCTTCAATTTATACCACCAATCCATCCTTTTTTTATAATAATTTAAAAACGTCAACAAGTGTTCCAATCGAAATATTTGACGATTTATCAGACAAGGAGTAAAATCATTAAAAAAACGAGTAAAAATGTACATTTAATTTTTTTTTTTAAATATGAACTATGAGAGAAATAAAAAATAATATAATAAGTTTGGCGTAACCTTTCTTTTTTCTTTATTTTTACAGAAAACCATGAATGCAATAGTGGCGTAACCTACCTTTTTTTCCAAAATGAAGTTGAATTAAAAAAAAGCTTGCTCTACATAATATGCCTTTTTTCAAACCGTTCCACGTTTTTAGATAAATCAAAAATGTCAAAGGAAAAATACAAAAAATGTTTAAAGAAAACCTGTTTCTTAAATCTCTCGTACCTCTAAAGTGAATTTTATGGGTTACGCCACTATTGCACTGATAGCCTCAATTGTATCTGTTACGCTAGTACCTAAACAGTTTTTTGTAGCTATTTATAATTGCTGCTTTTGTGGTTAAGTTAAACTTGTATTTATTTACTACTTGATACATATAAAACCACGTCTGTGAAAAGTTCGTATGTCCCAGTATCTCAAGTTAAAAAAAACCGATGATCAATGAAATAATGTAGATAATGCTTGCAGTACGCTCTACTTAAAATTTGTTTATGAGGGGTACCTATTAATTGCAAAAAATGACTGACGAAATATGAATATAGAGCGAATAAAAATGAGAATAAAACATTCCGGCATTTTAAACTGTCATACAAATAATGTAAAAAATATGTTCGTTTATTTTTTCGTTATTTTTTTAAAGTAAAATGAATGTGACTTCCTCTTTACCATCCCCGTTCATTAGCTTAAAGAATTTACTTCAAAATATCTTTGATAATGTTATATGTTATATTTTCCATACCAAAATAATTTACTCTGCTTAAATAATTCGATTTTACCCGAAAAAGTAAAATACAAAAAATTCTTAATGTAATTCGCTGAAACTCGACACCTTCAAAAATAAGATTTTTTTTATTTAGCAACCCCTGTTTATACATTGGGAATGGTAGTTCAAAACAACACTGAAATGCTTTATTCCCAAACATTATTAACTATGTTGTTCTGCGCGGAGAATCAAATGCAAATCTGCTAAGAATGTAACAAACTGTACAACTTCTCCGGTGGTGCTCAAAAGTTTTTATGTTATCTTTAACCCTTGATTGATTTTGAAAGAACTCTTTGCTTCGCCTGCAAGAAGACAGAAAATACATTTTCAAGCTCTACTCAAATGCCAAACTGATTTTCGTCAGAAAAAGAATGTAATCCGCTTTCAACAAAGACAAGAAAGATATTTTGCTAAGTAAAATACATTATTTCCAAAACATTGGAGAAAAAACACGCACAAGTTGCGACGACACCCAAGCAAAGAGTAATAAGAACGACGACGATTGGAACTTTCAATCTCAACTTTTGGACTTTAGCTAAATCCACAATGAAACTTAAGCTAACTAAACAAAAACACTTCTCCTTCTTCAATTTTGGTATAAATAAAAGCAATTCCTCAACTCATAAGTCGTTCAGTGAAGTTAAACAGCAGCATTGAGGGTGCATTTTCTGACATTTCAATGAAGGACTGGGTTCTTATATGCGAGTAGTCAGAGTCACTCTATTTACAATAACAACAATAATGCCGCTTCACGGCTTATATCCTGTATCAATGTTTCACTTAAAAAGTTTTCCTTCTCACTATAACTTAAACATTGTCAAAGTTTTTAACTTAAACTGAAACATTCCTTGTCCCAGAAAGTTCTGCTGGTGGCAGAGTAACTCCCTACGTGGGAGAGTGTCCTTGTTTTGTGCATTCAACTTTTGGTCCAGGAGTCAGCACTTGGGGTGTAAATTAATGGCACAATCAAACAACAACAAGTACAAACCAAGGTAACATAAAAAGAGTCAAATGGCTTAATTAATTCTTAATAAGTTCTGACTTCCAGAAGGTTATTCCTATGCTTACAGACTCAGTATATTGATTCCAGGAGTTCGACAGACTTTGGAAAACAAAATAAATTCATAACAAAAAGACCACATGACCTATTTAAGGCACTTTTGATGTGTTTGACATCTGTCAGGATTTCAAATGGACAAAGTGTCAAAACGTCAGAGAACTTTTCATCGCAATTTCTCTCTCTCTCTCTTAATCTCGACACCATATTTGTATATTTAAAAGACCTAAGCACCTTTGCGGTTGCAACAGAGTGTTGTGTTGGTAGCAGACGATTTATGGCTTCCTATCGATTCGGATATGGAATTTTCTTTCATAAGGTTTTGAATGCTTATAGCCATTAGCACAGGGAAACTTTGGTGAAGAAAGAATGGCAAGGTGCAAGGGAAACCAATAGAAGGCGATATATGTACGAGACTTCAAAGGAAAATTAATTTGTGAGGGTTTCGTGTCAATGGGGTGTGAAGAGGGTGAAAAACTTCGAAAGTTCGGACTGAAACCCAGAACAGAAATGGGGTTTGTTAAATTGGAAAAGTTCACGGCTTTGATTCTGTATGTACTATGTATAAAGTTCTCGTTTTCTTTCATAGGAAGTTTTTTCCTTCCACTTTAATTTTTGGTCCAAATAGAGGAATTGATGAAGGTTTGAAGGGTGGACATTTGGGTCATCAGGGTGTTTGTAGATTTGGTTTTGATGGAAAAGGTGTATATATGTATTGGGAACTTTGTAACATTTTTCTTTGGGTCTCAACCCCAAAAAATGTATTAGACAAATGGTGGTAAGTGGGAAAGGTTGAATTAATAGGTTTGATCTATGAAGCATATCGTCGATTTAGTTGGTTTTCCTTCGAGTAATCAATGAGGTAGAATAAGAAAGCAAACATTCATCGACTGGGAGGCGGATAGAACGCAAGTAAAAATGTATGGAGGGACTAAGAAGAAATTGACTAATATAAATTTTATATTTTAATTTTGTTTTGTTTCCTGCTGTTATTCCGTTTTATAAACAAGTGTCAGATATTCTTCAAGAATGTTTGAGATTTTGCACTATTTTTTTTTTATTGGAAATATTCCAGACTCGCCCCTCCCTCTTCTTTTGTAGCCCATGTAACTATTGGTTTGCGGTTTTGAAAGAGGCCCATTGAAGCTTTTAATATTTTCATATCATCCGCATAAATCCAAAAATTTCATTTCAAAATCATTTGGTCCAGATCACTTCCCTTTAGAATACCGAAAGTTACGCTGAGTCGAAGTGGAAGAAATAATCAGAAACCAATAATTTATTTTATATTAGTCAAGTAGGGTTCATGTGATAAAAAGTTTTGACAAACCGGGGATTTTTCGTTTGTAGGTTAAGATTTTTTGAGCATGCTTATGCCTACAAAATTTGTTGTTATTGACCTGTTGGCTAGAAAACCATGATCTGCAAGTGTTTCAGAAACAATACTTTGGGCCAATTTCTAAGCGCACCATTTGCTTTGCCGTGAATGCTAGCGTTAAAGTAACTCTTACGTTAGATATAATGGTGCATTAAATCTCTTTATAGCTAGAGGAATGTAATGCATCCAGTTCACACAATCAAAAAATCTGAGTTACATCTTTCATATGGACAATTCAACAGAATATAGATTCGTTGTCCCAATTGCTACCCAAACTACGGGATTCTATAAGTTCACCTTGTCTCTGTCTCAGTCATTCAACACAATTGCAATATGCTCATGTCATATTAAATGATAAATCGCAACGCGCATCAATTCAATATGCTTTCGATCTACCCGACCCCTTCACCAAACAAAGACCCATCGAAATAATTCGTTTGCAATTTTCATAACTACACCTCTCCTATACTATGTACAAACATGTATATCTTCGTCCAATTTGCTGACAAAGCCAAGGCAATCATTGCTTTCCTATATCTTCTGTTTGCGTTTCTTTTCAAAAACTGCTAGAATTGTGGTTATTTTGGCTTCGAATAAGGACCAAGCTCAGACTACATAAACTCTATAGACAGTATAGAACTTGACAGTTGTCCCGCAATTATTTGTACAACAATAAACACCCACAAATCTTGTTTTCCTACCGAAGGTTTTTTGTTCGATACACTGGAAAGGGACGCAAACGAAAAGGGGCTGGTGTATGTGTGATATGAGCTTGGTGCTTTTGTCCTGCCAGGGAGAATTGAAAGAATGGCGTTTCTTTTGGACACAAATAATATCCGGTTAAGGGGGACGAGATGAAGCCAACCAACTAGGACAAACAGACTATGATTTATGTGAAACGTCTGGTGGCGACTTTTATCTGATAAAGATACCTCTTACATGGAGCATCTGAAGGATAACAGCACAAAAGGCTAACAAAATAGATCGACCACTGCCGTGTTTTTTGCTTTAATCAAATACTGGACAGAGATAGTTACGATGAAAAAAGGTTTTTTCTTTGAAGAATCCTTCTCATCCCGTTTATAGGGATATCTGCCATCAAAACGATAGTGTGGATCTAAAGAGGAGTGACAGAAACACATGTCTTAATGGCGTATTCCATGATCCAACAAACGGCATTGTAGCATTGCAATCCAGATGACAAGTTGTTGTAGACCGAATGCGATGCTATGCGTTGATTTGATTTGATTTGATTTGATTTGATTAATGGATTTCTTAAGTCACCTTTGAACTTTTAGGTGAAAGTAGATAGCAATATGATTGGGTATACCTTCGTATCTGTATGTGTATAGTTCGGTGAAGGAAAATTATTTGGGCAAAAACTACAAACAATTCAATTTAGTAAATATTGTTGCTCCGTCTGTTGCTCTACTTAAAGGTCGCTTGTTATTTCATCCCCGAAATAACTGCAGTCCTGAAGCCATTTAAGACCTTGTTGGCAAAAAAATACGCGTTGTCTATCAGCTGTTTGCAATGCGTCAAATCTTATTTTTTTGTAAAAAAAATAAGAACACAATCAGCATCCCAGACCTTAAAATATCATGAATCTATATTTAACAGGTAGGGTAAAAGGGGGCACTATGGTACAGCGAGGGAGGTGGCGCAACATTATTATTTCATACATCTTTTATTAAATAAAAATCATCCTTATTCCGAAAGTTGTTTTAAAACGACAGTGCTTCAGAAAAATGGCGGTCAGCCATCAGACGAATAGGTTGAACAACATGTAGCATACGAAAACATGCACGTGCCGTAACTATTCGGGACTGGTGGAAGTGTGATCATAGCCTCTCCACGGCGGCCGCTAGAAACAAGCCTTTTAAAAAAGGTTTAAAAGGGTTAATTCCCTGTCCCGTAAAACTTAAAGAATTTCGAGAACGACAACAATCCTCGGAAACGGACTGATCACACGACGACAGCCTACGCAAAGAAAAAGGAAAAACGATTTACGAATTTTCTTATGGAACGTACGATCGTTCTAAAGAACTCGAGCTGCTCAGCAGCTAGCCGATGCCCTGTCAAATTATAAAGCTGACATAACAGCTCTTCAAGAAATCAGATGGACAGGGAATGGTGTTTTACAGAAGAAAGAATATGACATATACTACAGCTGTCATACAAAACACCATGTGCTCGGAGTAGGCTTCCTAGTCAGCGAAAAAATGAAGTCTACTATCATCGGCTTTAACGCTATAAGCAAAAGGCTATGCTCCGCGTGCGAGGCAAATTTACGAACATCAGCCTCATTAACGTTCACGGACCTACGGAGGAGTCCGGTATTCAGGCATTACGCAGGCACCCATAGTTTGCATGAGAACACTAATAACAATGGACTTCCAGTCTTAGAATTGGCAGCATCGAAAAACATGGTCGTTGCGAGTACCAGGTTCCCGCGTAAAGATATCTATAAAGCCACCTGGGTATCACCTGATGGAGTCACTCGTAACCAAATAGACCACGTGTTGATAGACCGTGTCGCCACTACTCGAACTTGATGACGGTACGAACGTACCGAGGTGCCAATATCGACTCGGATCACTATCTTATCGGTATGGTTTTCTGAGGGCGGATTGCCTTGCGAGCAGTGCCGCCGCTGGGTGTTCGTGCGCCCTTGTGCAAGAACCTTAAATTGCCGCCCCATGTCTCGGGTGCACGGGGGTATTTACGTTGAATAAGTGAAAGTTTTATTTATTATCCATTTCGCAGTTGAAAAATTTAAGCAAACGTGCATTGTTGTTGTCGCGTTCCGAGCTACACCAAATTCTTATACAATGAACGTAGTCATTATAGCATATACATATGTACAGTTCTTGCATCTTTTTAAGATTATTTATTCTTTTTATTGCTTGAGACTTATAGATACTATAAGGCAAGTTATGCATTCGTAAGAAAATCGAACTCGAAAAAAGTGGGTCTCGAAATTTTGTCCCCACACGTTTATTTTTCTTCTTTTTTTCAAGACCAAAAATAATTGTACCTGCAATACGATTTTTTTCGAAATTTTATAATTTTTTTTTAAAACAATGTCCAACAGATTTTAAAAAAATTAAAAAAATTTAAAGAATTGGTACAACCGATTTTGATAATTTGTTTTATGCTAAAGCGCCCAAAATTTTAAATATTCCTGTGCATTAAAATTTTCAAAACTTTTTTTTTTGATTTCAAATTTTTTTTTTTTCGAAACTCAATATTTCAAAAACCCCATACTGGATTTTTTTTAAACTTGATAAATAAAAGTTTTCGAAAGCCGTGTTTTTCTCGAAAACGTCTCCGAGAATTTTGATAAATTTTTACGTTCTATAATTTAACAAAAAAAAATTGAAATCAAATGTTACTGACTGTACCGAACATAGAACTATTTTGACGATTTTTGAAATTCTCTTTACCGGTTGAACGGATTTTAATGAAATTAAAAAAATTTTTTTTTTGGAAAATTCGATATCTCAAAAAAGAACTAAATATTTTTTTTGGAAATTTATTTTTTATTCGTAAGGTAATAAAAAAAAATGTTTTAAAAATTTGTATATAAAAGATTATTTGACTTATAACTTATAACTTTGTTATAAATTTTGTTCTTGCACAAACTAATATTTGCTTGCATCACATGGCATCCTTTTCTTAGCTCCAGCTACCAGTAAAAGAGTTGTTTTAGCCATTAAATAAATGAACTTTGTGTTTATGAACAGTTTTTTTCTAATAACATTAATTTTTGAAATTCTTAGTCTTTTATATAAGAGAGTTCGTGCGACCCAGTCGAGAAAATTATATTTTAAGAGGAAACAAAAAATATGGCGATTGCGAATAATTTTCTTCAACAAAACTATTTTCATACAAACTGCAAATATTCGAGTTCCTAACACAGTTTTTAATTTATGTATAGGTATGTCAAATCAATCCTTTGGTAAAAACCAATAGTTTATAGATTTACAGAAAGAAGACAAAGTAGTTTTTGATATTTTTAAAAGTTTTTGTTTTCACTTTCTTTTTAAAACACTTAATCATTTACTTCTGGATCTGGAAGTTTATATGTATATAATTCCTTGACATCTTAGGTATGCTTTGATGAAATTTGACATTTTCTGGCTTGTGTGGGAAGTATATTTTGATATAATTAGAGTCTGAACTCTGAATGTCAATTGAAAGCTTAAATTCGAATAACCAACGAATGAAACGTTAAATTTCTGGGCTATTCTGATTTTGTTCAATCCGTTGACATTTAAGTTATTTATCAATTCAGTCCCAAAATTAATTAAAAGATATTCGTAAACCCTTATTTAAAAAGAAACATAAATATTTGGAGACACAAAAGATTTTTTTACAGTTGTTTTCTTTTTTTTTTGGTTTCCGTTGTAATGATGGTTTGTTTACATTTTGCATCGGTAAAATAAGGAATGTTTTAAATCACCTTCGATAATTTTGTTCTTGTTACTAACTTAGATTTAAGATATTTAGCAATATTTGCAATCAGAATATTGATACCCTATCATAGAAAAATACGAGTTATTAGTAAAATTAATTTTTTGAGACACTGTTTTCGTTTTATTTTATGGGAAATACATGGGCTATAAATCTAAAAACAATTCAGAATCCTTTTCTAGTTTATAAGTCTGAGATGAAGGTTGCGTGGAAAGCTATTTCCCAAGTGTCAATCTATGGCGACATGGCGTTAAGTAGTTTAGACTATGACTACAATCGAAGAGGTTATTTGGTGTGAGAGGCGACAGTCACAAACAAAATATGAATAAAGATTTGTAGTAGATTGTGTGTGGGAACTATACGTAGTAAACGGTCAAATGTAAACAGGTTCCAATAGCTTAAGGAAAACTTTTGGAGTATGCTGTATAGGTTGAGTTAGATCGATCTCTTAATTTTCCGCCCCTAGACGTTGGCGCCCTTGTGCGCCGCACATTTTGCACATACGGTAGCGGCGGCCCTGCTTGCGAGACGCATTGCATCCGCCGATCAGGTTCGAATCAACACGGCTGCCCTGCTCAATGAAAACACAAGTAACACCTTTGGTAATGCGTTAGGACTCGCCCTAGAATCACTTGATTTAGGGAGAGTAAGTCCTGGAGCCAGTATGCTGGGCGTAAATGAGAAGTGGACACGTCTTAAAAATACTGTCATTGGTACTGCCAACTCCATCTTAGGCAGCAGTCGTAAAAATCGGAACGACTGGGTTGATGATGAATGCAAGCTAGCGACTGAACGTAAGAATGTTGCGTACCGAGCAATGCAACAATCTCATAGAACGCGGGCACGCGAAGAGGAATATAAAGAGCTCAGAAGAACAGAAAAACGGCTTCACAGACAAAAAAAATCAGCCTGAGAGAAGAACCTAATCTGTGAAATAGAAAACAGCCGAGAGCGAGGTCCGCACCAGGCGCGGAAGTTCTACCAATCCGTCCGAAATATGACGCAGTACACACCACGAAGGACGGAGAGGGAAATCTGATCACCGATCCTGAAAGCATACTGGAGCGATGGGAAGTGTACTTTAATGAATTGCTAAATGGTCAGCTCACTGCAGAAGTGGAGGCTCCACTACTTCAAGAAGAATACCCTATGTTGCCGCCACCAAGCATAGAAGAGGTTGAGAAGGCTATAGGCCGGCTTAAACAGAACAAAGCCCCGGGAGCCGATGGCATAAAAGTCGAATTATTCCATCACGGCGGGCCAGCCTTACGTCAAGCAATTCATGATATTATAGTACACGTATGGGAGCAGGAAGAAATGCCAGAAGACTGGCGAAAAGGTTTAATATGCCCCATACATAAGAAGGGAGATGTCAAAACGTGCAGCAATTATAGAGGTATCACGTTGTTGAGTACCTCATATAAGATACTCTCCTCTATCCTTCAAGACCGGATAACCCCATACGCTAAAACCGTCATCGGACAATATCAGTGTGGTTTCATTCCAGGCAAATCAACAACTCATCAGATCTTTACACTTAGGCAGGCGATGAAAAATGTCTAGAATTTAACATCCCAACATACCATCTGTTTATAGATTTTAAGGCCGCCTATAATAGCATAGCCAGGGTAGAACTTTACAAAGCCATGAGAGAATTCGGCATCCCAAATAAATTGACACGACTATGTAGGTTGACCATGGCCGACTTAACAAGCCAAGTAAAAATAGCCGGATTGCTATCCAGACCAATCAACATCTTTAATGGACTTAAATAAGGGGACGGTTTGCCCTGCCTCCTCTTCAACCTGGCGTTGGAGACAGCAATCCGTGACTCTGTCACGGCAACAAGACGGACCATCGTCAACAGGTCCAGCCAGTTACTGGCTTACGCAGACGACATCGACATCATCGGAAGAACCGAACAAGCTGTACACGATTCCTTCATCCAGATCGAGCAGGCGGCACAAAATCTGGGGCTGCACATTAGTGAAGGTAAAACAAAGTACATGGTGGCGTCGAATGCGAGAGGAACAGTTGGTCAAACAATAAAGGTTGCGGAGCACGAATTTGAAGTGGTGCAATCCTTTAAATACCTTGGGTCAATAGTAGCAGCCGATAACAATATAGAAGAAGAAATACGCGGGCGGCTTCTCAAATCCAACAGAGCCTACTATAGTCTGTCAAAGCTCTTCAAATCCAGAAATCTCACCATAACTTCAAAACTGCTGCTGTACAGGACCATGGTCCTGCCAGTACTCACATATAGATTCGAGACTTGGGTGCCTAGCAAAAGGCACTCCGACCTCTTAGCTGCGTTCGAGAGAAAAGTCTTAAGGAGAATTGTTGGCCCCATATGTGAGGAAGGACGATTCCGGAGACGGTATAATCATGAATTGTACGCAATCTACCTAGAAGCAGATATCGTGACAGAAATTAAGCTCGGTAGACTCCGGTGGGCAGGGCACCTAGATCGCATGAGCGAAGAGGAACCTGCACGGAAAGTTCTTTGTGGTACATTCTATGGTAGACGACAGCGTGGTAGATCATGCTTGCGCTGGAGAGATGGCGTAGACCAGGACGCCCTAAGTCTTGGGGTGCGCAACTGGATGGCGTCGGCTAGAGACCGGGATAGGTGGAGAGACTTGTTGAAAGAGGCCAGGACTGGAACCCGGTTGTCGAGCCGATGATGATGATGATGATGCTTCAGAAAAATGACAATTACGTTTAAATAAAACGGAAAATTTAACGTTCTCTCTGTTCTTCCTTTTTTACTGAAATACTTATTGCAGCTTCTGGAAACTTGCCGTTTTTCTGGTGATTTAGTAAAACGATTACCGGAACAAGATTGTATATTTGATTTTTTTTATTCAAATTAACTTTTCGACAAAATGCGTATGTCTTTACGGTAAATTTCAATACATAGTAACAAATTTATTTATTAACTGAGTACTATTTTAAAATAAAGTTCTCATTTGTTAACGATTCATATAAAATGATTGGGTACATTGTACATATATCTTGATGATGGCTTAAGTGAATAAATAATATGAACAAGAAACCTGCAATGTGCCAAAGGCAGTAGAAATTTCTGATAATTTGTCAAGTACGTACAAAATTCTAATTCATCTTCGGTTCCAAATTGCTCATCAAGTACTCAGCTCAGCTCATTTACTAGCTAGATTTATGTTGCCTGGAAGCAGTGTTGCCACTTTTCTGTACTTCAGAATGTAGGTCATTCAATGGGACTGGCTTTCTCTCGCACTCGTAGAGTTACCAGAGCTCTTTGTGATCTTGATATAAGAAAAAATCCGCTGGTCCTGATGGTGCAACCCTATTTTTCTGAATAGGTGTTCTTTATCAGTGGCAAAACTACTGCGTAAGATTTTCAATCGCTCCTACTGTTCTAAAAAAAAAACATTTGGAAGAAACGCCAAGAACAAAAGAAAAAGATCTGAAAATTGGGATGCTTCTCACAAGGTAATGTCTTTATGTTGCAATATGCGACAAACAATTTAAAAAGGAATCATTGCTATGCCCAGATTCTCCTTCAACAGCTTAAAAGACAAAATTAAAAGAAAATTTCATTAATCGAGGACAAATGTTCCGATACAAACTGGAAGCGTGGAACATACAGTGAGCGTCAAAAGTGAGTAAACACCAATATGATTTCTGGAGTTACATGAAATTCGAACAAACAAATAAACAATGGATTCTTATAATGAAAATAAATGAAAATAAATCAAAACACAAATAAAAATTCAAAATATAGCTTCTTACAATTTTTCCTAATAAAAACTAAACATACTATCCATATTAACGCATCAGAAGTAAGAAAACATCATAAACAGAATATAAGGAACACAGTAAAACATGAAAGTGTGGGGATGTATGGTCGCATATTCGATCGGAAATCTTGTTTTCATTGATAGTATAATGAATAATGAAGACTATCTAAACGTCCTAAGCAATAACCTTTAACCGACCTTACGCAATTTAGGGATACTTAGCAATTGGATCTCTTAGCAAGACAATGATCTTAAGCATGCCTCGCAGTTCCTTAAAAAATGAATACTTTATAGGACTTCAAAGCACCTCCACCACCCTCCCCAATCGCCGCACCTAAGCCCCATACATCAACATTTATGGGATCATTTGGACCGGAAAATTTCACAAACGGGCCATCGAGAACAAAGATGACCTTAAAAGGCTTTAATTGAAGAATTGTCCCAAATATCCTCCGATGTTAGAAATAACATTGCTGTTTTTATGTCACGCTGACTAAGAGATGTTATGAAGTCTAAAGTTGATCAAATGAAATACCCAGTTTTTTACTTGAGGTACTATATTTATAGATAATTTGAATATATAACAGATGTTTACTTACTTTCGAAGCGTAAAATATGAAGTTTATTTAGTTTTTACTGGCCAAAAATGCATTTGAATTTTTAGTTTCGTTTTGATTTATTGCTATTAAATAAAAATTTTATTTTGTTATTGGAATTCAACTTTGGTTTATTTTTTGGTTTCAATTCCATGTAACTCAAGAAATTATTTAGGTGTTTACTCACTTTTGACGCTCACAGTATATTTTAATCAAAAAAACATTTCTATATTTTAATTATTTGCATTTTAAAATTCTGATTGGTTCAGTTTAATATCTTCATTTCAATGATACTTCCCAGCTCATCACAGTTGCCAAACTGCAATGATCAAACTACTCGATGATATTCGGATTCAATATGACCTTGACAAGCAACGTGGCTGCTCTGCGTTTTCTTTTTTTTCGAAAGCCGAGTAAACCATCAAATATTTTGTATTAAATTAAAGAGATAATGGGGGCTATCGTGAACAAAATTTCCCTCGGAATTTTCCCCAACTTGGAAAATTGGAAAGGTCAACACTTCTGCACTGTTCATTGTAAGCTGGCGACTACCGTTTTTAAATAAGAGCCAAGGTCACTATGAAGCTTAATTCCCAATATCAATAAATTCCATGGGAAACTTTCGACATTATTCGAGATTACAATTTTGAAAGTTGGGAACAATTCCCAGGGAAATTTTATTCACGATAGGCCCCAATTTGGTTTTCATGCATCTTATAAAAGACTATTTATATAATAGGAGTCATAGATCATGTGATATTTGAAGTTATGAATATGAAAATGAGGGTCCCCAGGGCTCTTTTTTGTGACCAATTGTATTTTGACCTTTTATTAACGATATACCAAAAGTTTGTTGGAATGTTTTGATTTACTTGTATGCTGATCGTGTGCAAATTTATTTGGCTCGTTTAATAGGCTTAAAGGCGGATCTTATTTGTAGAATAAATGATGATCTCCTCCCAATCTCCATATGGTCACGAAAAAATGACCTAATGGTCTCGCTGTATACATAAGGATAAGGAATGATGTCGCTTTCATCTTCAGCCTTAGTACGGCCAAGTTCTAATACGAACTTCAACTTTTTGTGGATCAAGTGTACTGTCCGTAAGCACATTATTGTTTTGTTTACAGAAGCCCTAATCTTGACAGCAATTCAACCTTTAACGAAGTTGATGCGCTGTCGAACTCTATAATTAGAATTATTACCCATTTTCCTCGCACTGAAATCGTTATTACGGGAGATTTCAATGTACATAATTCTTCTTGGCTTCGACATTCTGGTCAGACAACACCCAAAGGAAGGTTTCTTGAGATCTTTGCTGTGTTAAAACATTTAACACAGCTTGTGAATGAGCCAACTCAGTTTCCCGACATTGACGGGCAATCCGCAAACACGCTTGATTTGTTCCTTACCTCTGACCCTGATAAATACAATGTAAGTGTACTAGCACCTCTAATAGGTAAGTCGGACCACTGTGTCATATCAGCTAATTTATCATGTTCCACCAATCCAGTTACAGAAAAAATACCAAAAAGATCAGTCTGGAAATATGAGAAAGCCAACTGGAACGGTCTCAACAATTTCTTTCGAGACTTTAACTGGTCACTATGTTTCCTCGAAAGTGACGTAGATCTTAACACTGATATGTTAACAGGTATTATTCTAAATAGAATGAAATCTTTATCCCTAACAGGACTAAAAGCATAAAAAGCAAGAAAAATTCATGGTACGATAGTAGCTGTAAAGAGGTTATAAGGTTCAGAGGGTATAGCTTCTGACGGATAATTGAATAAATAAAAATATATATTAATTTTAATTTTAATTAGTTATTTTATTTTGTTTACACAACTATTTTTTAAATATTAATTAGCAACGCGTTTCGGAATTAAATTCCATCTTCGGGCTACTTAAACTGAATAGTGAATATTGACTTTTCATGTGGTGTGCCTGTCTCTTACTATATTTTTAATGTTGTCTTCTTTTAGCAATTTGTTTATTTCAATAAGGTGTTATATAATGTATTTCCTTAGTGTTAATTTGTCGTTAAGTAGATTGTCTTTCTCTGTTTTGTGTGATTTGTATATTTCGTATTCTTCGAGAGCGTCAAGTAATTTTCCTTTTCTGCAGTGGTGTAGGGGGACGAGGTTGGGGTCAAAGTCGGTGTAATTGTGGTTCGTTTCCACTAAATGTATTGCAAAATTTGATTTTGTGTTTTGTTTTGGTCTGTGTTCGTTAAATCTGTCCAAGAATGCTCTCCCTGTTTGACCTATGTAATATTTAGTGCAGTCGTTGCATTTTAATTTGTATACGCCGGTACTTGTTTTTGTTTCGTTTTTTTGTTTTTGGTTGAAATTGTTTATAAAGATGATTATTAGTTTTAAATGAAATTATTATTTTTTGTTTCTTAAAAGTATTTCTTATGATTTGTGGTAGTAGATTTATATATTGTGTGGATATGTATTTAGGTGCTTCAGTTGATGACGTGCTATTATGATATGTGATGCGTTTCTTTTCCATATTCTTGATTTTTGTTTTCTTCTTTTGTTTAATTTGGTCTATCATTTTTGGGTTGTTTCCATTTGTTGTTGCTATGCGTTTTATCAAAGGGCACGGTAGTGCCCAGCCAAGTTCTGGCACTACACCCTTTACACAGGAACAAACTCAGGCGGTTTTTGACCCCTCCCTATCTTCAATACTAATGAAGTCAGAAACTTAAGATTCAGAATATTTGCTGAGCTAGTCAGGCACAGCCGCCTCTAGCATAAGCGGTTCCTGATATATAAGGCCTCAAAAATCACAAACAGAACAATGAACAATGAACAATGAAATTTGGTAGAACGGTAGGGCTTAAATTGCATATAAAGGACCAAAAACAAAAATTAAGGTTTTCCATTCAAGGGGCGTGGTATCCGCCCACTTTCTGAGAAAATGTTTAATTTATACGGAGCACTTCCGATTGTTGTAATTAAGGTAGCTATGTTAGTGTTAGGTATCTTGTCAGGACAAGAAGAAATAATTCAAGCGTAAATCAAAACAGCCAATAACAAAAAGAAAACATACCAAAAGAAACAGCAGGCTATAAACTAAGTTGATTTTAGTAGGTAGAGTCCACCCTTCTATCTTTCCGTATTGTCCGAGATTTTGACATGGCAAAATATTAAAATCTTTGCAAAAGGGAGTGAGATCAGACCAAAAATATAAATGTTAAAAAAAGAGCCAAGTTCTTCTATACAAAAACCTTGGTGTAACAAGTCAGCCGTGAAAAGTACTGAGATCTAAAAGTATCTACGCCAAGTTCTTACTTCATGAAGGTTTAATACGGAATATTTAAAGTAGAATAATATTGAAACAGCTACAACCTACAACGTAATAGAAAAATTTTATTATTTAATGATTACTGACTAAAATTTGATGGGCTTACTTGGCAAGTTTTTTGTATGCCCAATTCGAAAGGTTTTAAAAACTCACAAGGAAATGCAAATTTGCTTGCAGCCCTGTTTTCTGCAAATTCGACGCTGCCACATAGTGTTATGACTCCTCCTGTTCTTGAGAGCGTAAATGGTTTTATGGGACGAATCTTCTTTCGCACTCGTGCAGTTGCAAGAGTCTTAAAAGATCTTGAAATACACAAATCCGCTGGTCCAGATGGTATATTCCCTATTGTTCTGAAGAAGTGTTCTTCTACGCTGGCAAAACCATTGCGTAAGCTTTTCTATCTATCCTATTCCGCTGGACTCTTTCCTAGTGGATGGAAAACAGCATTTGTGCAGCCAGTCCCCAAAAAACGCGAATCCTCTTCACCCACAAATTACCGACCAATTGCACTTACGCCCCTTCTTTCCAAGGTCATGGAATCGCTAATTAATAATTAGCTTAAGAAATATCTTGAAGAACAAAAGCTTCTTAATGACCGGCAGTACGGCTTTCGTAGCAACATTTCTACTGGTGATCTGATGGCATATCTAACCGAAAAGTGAAACCATCGTACTAACACTTGGAATCTTCATGCCACTTTATAACTTAAGCAAACTATGGAACTCTCTGTCAGTAACAATGAGAATGTCACCAACAATGAGAAACATTATAGCTGCTGCAATTAAAAAAAAAAAAAAAAAAACAAAATCTTACATAAGAGCAAATACGTGCGATCCAGTCGGCAACACGGGATAAGTGTGCACAAATTTTATATTCAGTAAGCTCCGATGTAGGCAGTGAAAGTGTGAGATGGAGTTCCTTCAAAATGTAAGCTGTATGCTCTGGCATCAAGTGGTTTTGAAAACTGTAACTATGATTTTCAGCATAAGGCTTCGGCCACGCAGTGAGCGACGAGCGACTGAGCGATGCAAACAAATTAAAACACATTAAATATGGAGGTAGTCACATAAGCCCTGAGCGACTTGTGAATATTTTAAGCGAAACAGCGACGTCGCTCGTTGCTCAGTGCGTGGCCGAAGCCAAATAGTACCTGCATTGACATCTATTGCTTTATTGACGAAAAAAAACTTTAATTTTTTTTTGTTTTGCGTACGGCAAAATTAATGTTTGGATTTAATGTTATTATTTTAGATGACTCAGTTTTAAAAAAAGCCCCTTAAAGATGAACATTTATGTTGGCAATAACTAGCCAACGCACATAATGTTTTCCTCTGCATAAAATACACATATCTAAAAACATTTACGGAGGCACATCCTCGGAAGTTATGGCTTAGTCAACAACAAGGGCAATGTACTGCATGATTGACGTATAGCATACAACAAGCGGCTGGGATGTGGATGTATGCAGATCAACATATCCCGCATATATCCGTTTAATATTCATGGAATTTTAAACGTTCCGAAGCAAATAAGCAATATTTTCCAGTTGCCATCACTGTAGCATAGCAGGTAGTGTACATATGCTTAGTTAAGTTCAAACGAAGGATGCTGCTCTAGCTCTAGTTGGAGTTTAAAACAGCCAACACGATGACGACGATACGCGACTTCCTCTCGCGAGTATGGATCTTCAAGTCTTACCTTTTACTGCTCGCCGCTGCAACTCCTCATTATACATAACATCAGGAGGCTTTTCATACGTACTCGCTTCAGTTTGGAGTTTACTAGTGAATTCCTTGTTATTAAGCCTACTGCATTTTTCTGCAAAGAGAAGAAAAAAGGGGAAGAGAATCAATCCAATATTGGAAGTGAAAGGTGCAAAAATATTTCAGGGATTTTGTAATAAATTTGGCGAAAACTTATATTGCGAAGGTTGGGTTCATAACCCGGACACGGCAAACAGTAGCGGACTGAGTATACAGTTGCTTGTGCGTATTTTTGTTTTTTGTGAACAATATTTTGCTCAAGAGCATTATCAATTAACTAATGAGCACATTGTGAGGCAATTATGTTTAGAAAAAAAACATTCGTTCATTGCTTTCAATTTTGAACTTCACTTCACGAAACAAGTATAATTTCAAATATCACAAGCAGATATTTGGAATAATTATTCATTTCAAGTGGTGGGTGTGGTAAATAAATCCGATTTTACTCAGGGAAATCTGTGTGTTCTGTCAAAGACAGACTATACAAATACAAGTATACATTCATAATGAATATAGGTATTCGTACTTTCACTGAAATCTCTCAATCAGATGTATCGTAGACGGAAGCCAGGGACTAATTGCCAAAATCTATGGCAAAAACACGTAGACTTATAATTAGAGGCTTTTCTAGGATTTTCGAATATGATAGGGTGGATTATTGTTTAGCGGAGCAGTCTTGCTGATTAATGTGAAATGAACTTTTGGATAAGAAAATAGCATAGAGCGGCTTGCAGACAGCTTTGTCGACTATAGATTTTCCTTTGAAGATACACCTATACTTTCGGATACATGAAAGGAATGAATTTTTCTATTATATTGTAATATTGTACTCGTATGTATGTAAGGGGTTTTTTAATTAGCGCGGGTAGATCTACCTGAATCTAGAAAAATTATTTTTTAATTGTTTTACCACAAGAATAGTTGCTTCTCATCCTCGCTTATACATACAGCTTCTGCAAAAAATCGTTTGAAAATACGCCAAGCCGCACCTGTTATGGTATTTATAACAGAGCTGATGTGCATTTAAATAAGTCCATCAAACACATAAGGGCTGTTCAATAAATCTTGGAGACAGAGTTCAGAGACTCAATAGCGGCTTGACTATCAGAAAAGATGCGAATATAAAACTTGATATTAGGTTTTTTATGAACCAAGATAAGAACTCTTTTGCGCTAGAAGTCGCTCCTGGAATACGCTACAGTGATTAAAAAGACGGAATGAGAGACCTTAATTTATTTCATCACAGTACACACCCCTACCAACACCATATTTTGTCTTTGATCCATTGATGGTGTAAAAAGAATGTATTCATCTTAAGAACTCCACATCCTCAAAGGTAGATCTGGAACCTTTCGTTACTTCAAAGTTTTTATTGAAATCTAATAATTGGAGACTCAGTCAGTGGTACTTGGAAGTTATCAGAATGAATTCAGAACAGCAGAGAGGCCAATCTCATTATAATTATTTATCCATTCTGAAGAATCTTCATCGAAGGGTAGACCATGTAAAAGATGTTGGCTTAACATGTGTTATGTGTGTAAAGAAATTGAATAGAATTTTCCTTTGATGTACATACATATATGTACGTCTCGGGAAACTTTGAAAAAATTGTGATTTTTGTACATAATGAGGAATGTATGAATGAATGAATATCTTCCTCCAAGTTTAACCCTTTGATGCGTTTGGTTATTTGAAGTACCTTCAGAGAGAATAAACCGCTCTCTGACGCCACCTGGTGACGTCTTTGATGCATAAATGTTTCGCATGTGCCTTGAGTATTACAGAATTTGCATGTGGGGCTGTTTGCCAGGCCCAGAATACTCAAGTGTCTTCTTAGCTTACAGTGGCCCGTGAGAAGTCCCGTTACTTTTCGTAGATTGTTACTTCTTTAAAAGATACATTTCATGAAACGATCTTAATTATAGTTTCAAGAAGTAGTTTGGCCTGCCTCAGTTCTTGGATCTTTTGGTCTCCTCTTTTATTTTGATATCGTTTTTAATCCTGTTTTCTCCTACTCCGCAGTAGAGCTCTGGCTTCATTAAAGGATTCCTTGCGACCATTTTTGATAACGAGTCTGCCTTCCAGTGGCGTAGCGTGCCATATCGGCGCCCGTGGCGAGTGACCCATTTCGCCGCCCCCATTCGATACTTAATTTAAATCAAATTTCGAGACATCATATCACAGGTAATGAGGTATCTTTTATTGAAGGTAAAATAGGATCAGCGGTTACACAAACAGAATCTACGGGCCTTACGAGCAGCGAAGTCAGAAATAACTTTTTTAAAATCTATATTTGCAGCCAGTTCTTGTTCAATCGACAATATAGCCAAGTTTGATAGTCTAGTGGAGCTCATAGTGGATCTGAGATAATTTTTGATTAGCTTCAACTTCGAAAAACTTCTCTCACAACTAGCAACACTAATTGCCAAAGTCAAATATGTATATACGAATCAAGATGACTATACTTGGAACCGAAATCACCAGATTCAGTTCCATTGGTCCTTTGCCCCTTATATCTTTCTTTGATTCAGAACTGTCCAAAAGTTTCGCTATTTCTTGAGCTTGTTGGAATCGAGTCGTCATTTCTTGAATGATCTTGTCAAATAATGCGAACACCTCTCGACGGAATTTTGCTCGTGAGACAAAGCTGCTTCTGCGGATTCATCGCCATGCGTTTTTTCCTGCGAATTCTTCTCGTTTTGAGTCCGATTCAGAGTTTTTCGCGCATTTTGATTTCGAACGTGGTTCTGACCTTCAAAACATACGTCCATTCGTTTGGCTTGTGTAATTGGATCCAGTAAGGGCCATCGTTGGCGTTTACCACCTTACATGTAGGAGATTGCTGACCTAGTTTTAAAAGTTGATTTCACAGGAGCTTACTTCTGATCCACGTCTATAAATCGGATGCTGTAGATGGCACAAATGTCTTTCTTCAGTAAGGGAGAAATATCCTAAAAGTTTTGTAAAATTAATCATTTGTATATTAATAAAATAACGTTAATTTTTTTATGGAAATTCTGGGGTTACATACTACCTAGAGTGAAACAAATAAAAACAAGTAGATTTTGTCTTTTTTTGTAAAATTAAAGTAGGTTGAAAAAGAGGTTTTTAAAATGAAGTAGATTTCATTATTTTGCTGATGGTGCGATTTTTTTTTTGAAAAAAAGAAGTAGATCTACTTCAACTGAAGTTAAGTGCTTGGCTATCTGACATACTGGCAAATATATGTTTGTTTCGGTTGATTCTTTCGATATTTTGAACTAGTGGATTATTCCATTGGTATGGAAAGTTTGGTTCTAGGTGAACCATCCGTGTGGCTTTGAGTAAATAGTTTTCTGGGTAGACGAATCAGAAAACTACACAATGAGGAAGGCTATGTTATGTTTTTTTTTAATCTCAACAAACTTTTCATACAGCAGTGGCTCCTATCGTTACTTAGTATTCATCTCAAAAGCATTTGATGGAACTTTACATTAAGTTCTTTTATAGAAACCGTATGCATTAGTATCGATGAGAGATTACAATTTAAAACACTCCCATATTTTTTATTTTAATACACATTAAATTAACGCGAGTGTACGGGAGAGCTCCGTCTTGTCTCCGAATATACATATTTCTCATATTCGTCATTGATCTCTTGTCTGAAAAGCATTATCCATTAAATATTTATTCGGACAACAGTACCCTGCTTCAGTGGCGGATTTACCAGCAGGCTAAGTAGGCTTGAGCTTAGGGCGGCAGATTTTAGTGGCGACAAATTTGAAAACCATCTCTCTAGAAGTCCACAAGACACCTTAGCAATGACTTTTCCCGCTTCTTCCGCAAACTTCTATATTCAACGGTATAACATCCAGTTCACGGGCCAACCAGAAATCGGCCGTTGTCCACACTTTCTATGAGTGAAATGAGAAAATTGTGGAAAATATATTTAACGCTCTTCCCACTCCAACTACGTACTCAAACAAGTCCGACTTCTGGTTGGGGGCTGTGAACTAAGTGGATTGTGTACGTATTGGTAATTGCGGTATTGGTGTGGTAGATCTGCATAAAAAATTGTTGCAAAGAAAAATGTTTTGTTTAAGATATTCTTCGTTTTGAATGGATCAAAAGATTTCAAAATAATAATCGAAACATTTTATCAATTTTAATCTTATGTGTTGACTACTGTTTGTTGAACAGGTGCTTATTTCAGAAAATTTTATTTGAATGCTAAAAAAAAACTCAAATACTTTTCAGATTGAAAACTAGATCAGCCGAAAAAATGTTTTTTCCCCGAACGCGGTGTTTTTTTTAACGCTACAATAGGTTTGTTCGTTGAGCCCTGAAGTCACCCTGGGTTCGCCCTAAATCGTTGTTCTTAAAAACCTGAAGTCACCCTGGTGAGCAGATTCTTTGTCTTTTGAGACCTGGGTCGCCATGAAGTGGATCTAGTTATTTTGCTGGGGCGAGTTCAGGTAACGATCAAACTCTGTCAAAACTCATATGAGATTTCTTTTGTTGTCGTTTGGCGATTCGCATGTTGCATGTTATGGCTTGTGTTTGCAATTAAATTTTGTTGTCCTCATCAGATGAAACATTCAGCAACAACGTGAAATTGTTTTCGTTCATTTTTAAAACTAATTTATAACAAATTTAAAGTTGATGAAACATTCAGCAACAACGTGAAATTGTTTTCGTTCATTTTTAAAACTAATTTATAACAAATTTAAAGTTTTATCAGAGCACAAAATTATTTTGTCTTGCTTTAAGTTGTCAACAAAACAGTTGACAGGCCTTGGGTGTTTTTTTAAAAACGAAAACCCAGCCTTGGGTAAAGTTGAATGAACGAACCTAATATTACCAATGTTTCACGTGCACGTTGTGGGACCTATGCCCCATTCCAAGAAAGGTTTGGGTTCCTTCGATTCCTCGAATCGTTTTTTCCAAACGGATGGAGAATGGAGGATATGTTGACATTGTTGACAAATCAAATTGAAAAACGAAAATGAAACAAAAGAAAATAAGGCACGAGACAACAAAAAACTAAAAACCTTGGGAATACATATTGAAGACTGTCGTGGACAATCATATGATAATGCCATGAATATGTCTAGAATGTACAATGGCTTACAAGCTTAAATTCAAAGGCAAGCACCGTTTGCTTTTTTCGTTCCTTGCTCTGCCCACTCTTTAAATTTAGTGGCAACTCCGACTGCTGAATCTTGTACAGAAGCTTGTCCCTTCTTCATTTTGCTGAAAGAAATTTACGTTTTTTTTGTAAGTTCGACACAACGCTGGAAAAATTTATAACTGAAGTCGGAGAAGGGAATTCGGTGATTGTACCAAAATTTTCTGTCACACGAAACGAACCTACAGGAGTTCTTCTAAAATTAGAACAGCTGGAAACGGCGTTAATGGTTGTTGTGTGGAATATTGTTTTGGAAAGAATAAACAAAATGAATGTACAAATTCAGGCTTCTACCGTAGATTTGATCTCTTCGCAAATTTTTTGTAGATCAACGAGAAAATTTCAAATATTTCGAAGAAAACGGCGGTGGAATTAAGCGTGCCGAAGCGGTACAAAAAAGACACGGAAAAAAGACAATCGGAAAGAAAAAAAAATGTATGAAACGCCCGATGAAGAAATGAAAATGACCGCGAGTGATACTTTCAGAATTAACACATTTCTAGTGATTATTGATAGACTTGTATCTGAATTAGAAAAAAGACAGAAGGCCTACAACAAGTTCAAAGAAAAGTTTTCAGTTTTGACCAAAATGACGAAATATATTCTAATTATTTAGAGACTGACTCAGTTCAAGAATGCATTCATTTTCAAAGCCACATTTCTACGGAAAGAATTTCGGTAAAACCAAATTCTGAATCATTGGAAAGTCTATCTTCGTTTCTGCGAAAACAGAATTTGCATAACGTTTATCCTAACTTGGACATAGCTCTTCGTATGGCATTATGTACTCCAGCGACAAGTTGTTCGGGTGAGAGAAACTTTTTTTGTCTAAAAAGGGTAAACAATTATCTGAGATCGACCTTAAGTCAAGAAAAATTAAACGCTTTAGCTCCTTTGTGTATAGAGTCAGAACTAATGAACAAGACTTTAATAAGTTAACTGAAATTATTATTTTTTTAACTGTTTGTATGTAAGCGCAATAAAGATTATTTAACTACGATAACCGAACGTACATTATTGTGTGAGTGGCATACCCTGTCTAATTAGTTGTAGAACATTGAACTTTGATTACCTCAGAAATGTACTCAAAAACTATTTCTTGTGCAATTTGAACCGAAATGTTGGATTGTAAAGATAATGTAGGAACAGAAAATTCACAATTGTAGAGGTAAGGGCGATAAAAATTCAATAGCCTATACTTGGGAATTGTGTAAATCCGCCACTGCCCTGCCTTAAAAATTAACGCAATCCTTTGCTTTAAAAAGATAGATAGACAGATAGATAGATGATTTTTATTGAATTAATATACATATAAATTTAAATTTTAACAAAAATCTTAATAGCATGGCTTGGGCCGTCTGCCAGAATGACAACATAAAAAAATAAATAAAATAGAATATTATGTAATAGCTTTTTAAAAGTAGATCATAAGCTTACTTGAATTACCACATTTGTAATACTTTGTCAATCAATATTTGTTGAAGCAAAAAAAAAAAAAAATTAACTGACTTTGAAAAGAAAAGGATTCGCTTCGTTCATTATTATTTTTCTATACCTTAAGGCAATTTTGCAGTAGATACTCAAAAAGTTTGACGACATCCATCTCATTTAATTCGCACAAAACTTGCTCTTCTGTTAAGATGTTGCTTCCAAAAATAGATCTTCTTGTTTCGCTCAGTATAGGGCACTTTCCGATAAATTGAATGACATCTTCCCTTTCTCTTAAGTTACAAAGACTATATTCCAATGGTAGGTCCGGTCTATGTGGAATAAAATTTAAATTGAGCATTTCACTTCTTAACTTGACCATCATAGAAATAAATTGAATACTATTTGTATCACAGAAGTAGTTATTTCCTGGGATATTATGAGAAAGTCTGCTATAAGTTGACCTAAACAATGACTCGGCCGCTTCCGCTTCATACTCTGCTCTCCACTGTTCATCAATCTTAAAGATAATTTCATACAGATTATTTCTACTAGCAGCTTCATCTGTACTATTCAAATTTAGTCTCACGTTACATCCTTCCGCGAACCTCAACCACTCTCCATACAAACTACTACGGTCTTGAATACATTTAAGTACTACTCTCTTTACCAAACGGAATTCAGGCATCCTAAGAACTTTAAGCAAATAGTCCGCTTGAAGCTTAAGTGCTTTTATAAACAGCGGCGAGATTCCTGTTTCAAGCATGACAACGTAATTCGACGTGCTTACTGGAAGCTGAAATACTCTCTTAACGTAGTAAATAAGGAGTTTTTCAACAGAGCCGAACTTTTTGCATCCCCAAGCCTGGGCAGAAGTATCGTCGATTTTTTTGCATCCCCAAGCCTGGACAGAAGTATCGTCTCCGAAACTGACTCAAAAATCTTATATTTACTACTGTGAGCTATGTTTAAGTTTCTAAAGCAGCTCATTCAGGTGATGCTTATTGCTGTCTTTGCCTTTTGTAGTTTATCACTGAAATTCTTCTCTATATTCAGGCTGCTCGTAAATATTAAACCAAGATATTTGTATTCCTTGACTACTTTAATAGATTCTCCATTGTAGACTCATCGTTCGTTGGCAGCTTGTCTTCCACCTCTTTTGAAAATCATTACTTTCGATTTTTGAATGTTGACAAACAGATTCCATAAACGAAAATATTCATACACCTTGTTGATCATACGTTGAAGGGTTTCGGGTGAGTAAGCGAACATAACTACATCAACAGCAAAGAGCAATGCTTTAATTTGTACACCCGCAAAGAAAACTCCACCAGGAAGGTAATCGATTGGATCATCCAAAAAGATGCTTAGATGCTTCGCTTTAAAAAAAGCACTCCACACTTTTTCACTGTCCACGAACGAGTTAAGTACAGATATAGGCTTTTGCAAGCCTCTGATCTCATGAATATTTTATCATACCTTAAGAATACCAGTATATTCATTATTTTAATTTTATCCGTCAACAAGTAGCACAAATCCTCATAGCAAGATCTTTTTTGGCAACTTCCCAAAAATCGTTTTTTCGAGTTAGGTCAGTATTCCATTAAACATGCGATTTATCCATCACATTTCAGATATGACCAGTTTGAAAATACAAAAGGTTGTCAAAAACGGTCCAAAGTGTTCAGGTTTGTTTTTAATAAAAAAAAATGATCTCGACAAGAAAGATGATGTCAATCTATCACCACCTGGTCAAATTCCTAAATGTTCTCCATAAAACACAAACAAAACATACAGCACCCCAAACACTCTCCAAATTCATATTTAATAATTTTCAATTTAGAGCCACCGCCAAGCCAAAAAAAATGTTTTAAAAAAAATATATAGACTCTGCATCAGGCCGGATACTTCAATGAAATCACCAGGCCCTCTTTAAATTCGCTCCAGCACGCAACACATGGTGTGTACAACAGTTCTTGTCATCCCTATATTCCAGAACTCAGAATTCAATGAATAATTATGTCCTGACACATAACTTGCTACTTTGCATGAATTCCTCATTCATTTTGAATATCAATTTACCAATTTTCCGCTTGCCACTTGCCGTTGCTGCTCCTCTTATATACAATTTTTTCTTCACATGGCCTTCCAAGCGTGTTAGTACACAAAATTTCCCTAAATTTTAACACCATTTGCGCTTCGTCTGCTGGCAAATGTTTTCCAATTTTTCCATGTTATTTTCTAAAGTCCTTCTGACTCCAAAGAAGCAATCAGGGTAACGTTCTCTGCGTTGGTATATATGTATAAGTACATTAATATATAGTATTTTCCATAAACAACTCCAAGCGGAGTTAGCGGGTGCAGAAGGACTTGATTATGATGAAATACCAACAATTTAATGGACCACACAGGAAATTCTATTTTCATTTATTGAAGGACGGAAGAGTAGGTCCTCGAAGGAAACCATTTTCCATGTGAATGATTCTTTTATAAGTAAAAAAATAATTGGAAGGAGAAAGGCACAGGTAAAGGTAAGGAAACTAAATGTCACCTTGATTCATTAAAAACCATTTTTACTGCCGAACGTTTTGAGTATTCATGTAAACGACGGACTTATAAGGATAATATTGCGTTGAGTGTTTCGAGTAACGGCATGGAGAGTTTTAAGAAAAAAAAAAAATGAGAAACAGGAACCAACTTTACCAAACCACGAACAAGAAGGCGAAGAAGGTAACTGACAGCCGAAGAAGGAAAAGGGAAAAACCTTTCAGGATCATTTATCAGCTCCCAGTACACCTACCTATGCCTACAAACTTGGAGTAGCAAAGCTTGACATTTAACGCCACATACCGGCAATTTCTTTTTGCTCTTTGTGTGTTTTTCTTACCAGGCTTACTAAATGTAGTCCTAGCTGCATAAAACTAACCAAAGAAATAAATAAGACCGAACAGAGTTGGTGACACACCTCCACAATGATTTGTATCCTTCGAGTGTTTTTGTTTTGTTTGTGGGGTGAGGAAGGCTTTTTTCTATTCCATTTGTTATTTGCTTGGCTTTGTCTGGTCGGATGGAAGGTAGGTACATACATTTTTCTTTTTTTTGTAACAACGCGCGGTGAGAAGAAAAAGTATCACAAACTTAAAACAAATAGAAAGGAAGGCGAGAAGTGTCCAAAGAGAAAGTGATTTATAGCTATGGTCCTTAGGAAGAAAGATAGTGATCACGGAGATTGTCTGGTCTTAGGACTGTTTGAATTCAAGAATGGCAGTTAGTTGTAAGCAGTAGGGCACCGGCGAATAAAAGTGGTGGAAGGAAGAGGTTGTCTGGAAGTGAACTGGTAATCAGTTTGAGGTTTTTCGGATACATAATACTTTACACCCTTCTTCCTACTTGTTTTTATAAATAGAAATAATTTTTTGACATAGAATACAAATTGCCAATTAATCGAAGATCTGAACCTGGAACTGCTGAACAACTTCAGCTATGTATTCAAAAGAGCAGCAAAAAGCAACAAACAGGGAATACAAAATTTAGAAGTTGATTTTTATTACCAATAAAAATTATAAAAAAAGAAATAATTAAAGCCGCACTACGAGTATATTCTCCCCATCGTGGTTTTTTGGCCAGTCACTCCTGAAGCTCTCTATAATATTTCTTCAGTAATGAGTCCCAACAATCCCTTGCAACAAATTCCCAATTACCTTTACAAGAACTTCAGGATCCCTAAAGTCTTCCCTTGTCAAAGAAGATTTTAGTTGTTTGCTTTCTCATCGTCAAATAAACTGTCACCTGTTCGCAATACTTAGTTCTCACAATTAGGCTGACACTTTAAGAAGGCAAGCATGACAGATATCTTCAATCATTTATTTTTAAATTTCTATTGCTGTTTTCTAACAAATATCCATCTCCATTTCTGGGTAATAAAAGGGTGGAATAGACAGAAAAAGGAATTAACACCCACGTTATAAATACCTAACAAATTACGTTCTTGCAGCAAAAAAGATGTAGCAGCCACAAAAAGGTGAATGTAAAAACAAAAAAAAAAACAACATCCCCATCGTAATTGGGTATCGAGGTAGAAGGTTATTTTAAGAAAACAAGCCAAAAGCACACGAGCCCATTCTCGGAACTAAGGTAGGTATATAGGTAAATATTTAATCAGGATAAGTAAGGATTGTAAATGAGTGTACACTTTAGCTAATTAATTTTCCATTTTACTATGCCACCCGTAACCACCCAACCACTTAAGCTTTAGCTGATTCAATGCTCTAAGATGTTGAACTTAAATTCAGGTGAGCTTTATGCTACTCCTTACGGGCTTGTATATATAATTTACGGTCTCGGGCAGTTCCTGCCATTTCATTAATAATTCACTCGCGGATCTCTTCACCTGAAAAGCCGATCCAATTAAGGATTAACATTTATTACGAGTGTTTTTCCAATCGAAACCAATTGAAAAGCCACCCAATCTCTCGTGCCCTCACTTGCTCCTCACATGTATAACACAGAAGTGTGCTAGCTATACCATGTAAACAGTCTTCCATCATTTCATAGTCCTGTGAGCTGGTGAGCCTATCAATAGGTAGATAGGTGGCAGTGTTGCTCATTTTTTCAA
This sequence comes from Chrysotoxum bicinctum, assembly GCA_911387755.1. Classification (NCBI taxonomy): domain Eukaryota; kingdom Metazoa; phylum Arthropoda; class Insecta; order Diptera; family Syrphidae; genus Chrysotoxum; species Chrysotoxum bicinctum. Next base: position 86,862,952 of record OU426990.1, on the reverse strand, counting down.
CACTCAATGACATCGATACAGAATTCCAACAATAGACAGGATGTGCACAAAGGTAGATATGGAACTCGATCGATAATTCAATATCCGCTTTAATGTCATCGGTTTAGGGGTTTGGGATTTGTATGTATAGACAACAGCAATGGCAACGATGACGGAAACGAGCGAACGACCGACACTGACAAAGCGTACGAAATGAAACTGCGTTTTAACCTCACAAGTCACAACCTGTGTGCCTGGATGACATTAAATTTATATGTCTGCCTGCAAAGAGAGAAGGGGAGGTATTCCAACTCCCCTTTTTACAAAGGTTAGTTAGCGTATATGAGAGTGGGGCTTAGTCGGTGGCAAAGCAGTGGATATGTGATTCGACTACACGGAATATTTGAATGACTTTTGTTATTTTGCGGAAGGAGTAAGTATTCAATATTCGTGTTTGTCGGATTATCAATAATATTCAAGGGATTTTTTAATCTCGGTTAAGAAACTATATTTGATATACTACTCTAAAATCTAAATAAATAAATAGATAGATAGATAGATAGATAATTTAGATAGATAATTCGATTTATTGTATCATATTTTTACAAAGTATTTTTTTTACAAAAAAAAAATCGCTTAAGCTTGGCTATGCCGTCTGCCTGATTGACATCATTTAGAAAAATATATACTAAAGTATTGTGTAAAAGTTTATTGTTTGTTTGTTTATTTTTATTTTTATATAAATACATATATATTATATGATTTAGTTTAAAGGTTTAGGAATTTTTTTGATCTGACAAGTTGTTGCTGTTAAAAACTTGTCGTCTCACTTCGCAAAGAATTGGACATCTTCCTATGAAATGCAAGACATCCTCGCGTTCGTTGAGATTGCAAAGACTGCAATATACCGGTAAATCATCTCTATGTGGCCTGAAGTGGAGTTGTACAAGTTCACCTCTCAATTTGAAAATGGCTGAAATCAAACCGAGTTCATTTTCAGGGCGGAAATAGTTTGCCTCACAAAGATTATGGTTGAGGCGACTGTATATTTCTCTGTGCGTAGAAGATGCTGCTTCATTTATGCAATCTAGTCTTATTTGTTTATCCACATTGGAAATGATTTCAAATAGCACATTTTTATCGAATCTTCCATTATCATCAAACAATTGAAAGTTTATAAGGCAACTGCTGGCGAGATCTTCCAACTTTTCATACCAATATTTTTTTTTTTTTTTGAACTGTTTGAAGGGCAACAATTTTTGGAAGCCTTTCGTCTGGCATATTTAAAACCTTGGCAATATATTGGGCATGAGAAGTTAGTGTTCTTATAAAGAGTGGCGGCAGTCCTGTCTCAATGGGAATCATATAATTAGGGGTTGTTTTTGGAAGTCGAAAACACTTTTTGATGAAAAATCTCAATAATTTTTCCACTGTTTCGTATTTTTCGAAACCCCAGGCTTGAGCTCCATACAACATTATAGATTCGGCAACTGTGACAAAAACCTTGTATTTCACGCTGTGACTGATTGATTTGTTTGCGAAACATTTATTCCATGTGGCATTTATTGCACTCTTGGCCCTTATAAGCTTTTCTTTTAGATGGGTTTCCATATTGAGGTTACTTGTAATAATCACTCCTAGATACTTATAGGATTTCACTATTTCAATCTCTTCACCATTGAGATGCCATTTTTCACCTCTAGCATTTCGTCCTGGACCTTTTCTAAATATCATTATTTTTGATTTTTCCAAGTTGATTCTCAAATTCCATAATTTACAATAAGTTCCAAGTCTGTTAATCATCAATTGGAGCGATTGGGGTGTGTAAGCGAATAAGACTACATCGTCAGCAAACAGTAGTGCTTTGATGTTTATTCTTGATACTTCTATTCCACCGGGAAGAAATTCGATAAGGTCGTTAATGAATAACGCATACAGGCTAGGATTTAATGAGCATCCTTGCCGAACTTAGCTGACATTCCAGCGTTGTATAGTTTGAAAAACAGAGCTTCACGATCGATTGCATCGAAAGCCGCCTTAAAGTCGACGAAAAGGACGTACAATTTCTTTTTCTGTTCAATAAAGTTGTTGGCTATACATTGGAGAACAAAAATGTTATCAGTGGTCGAATAGCCACTTCGAAATCCTGCTTGAAATTCACCTAGCAAATTGTTACTATTTATCCAATTGGTTAAACGATAATTTAGAATTGAAGCAAAGATTTTATATGAAGCGTTGAGAAACGATATTCCACGATAGTTTGCAGGGTTGCATATATCTCCTTTCTTATGGATAGGACAAATTAAACTCTTTTTAAATTCAACAGGTATTTCGCCAGTATTTAAAATCGTGTTATACAAAACTAATAAGTTCTCCAACAGTTCATCTGACCCGTATTTTAAAAACTCAACGGGAATTCTATCCTCCCCTGCTGCCTTGCCATCCTTTAGCCCTCTTAGTACTCTGTGTAATTCCTCAATGGTTATAATAGTGTCTAAAATCTCATTTGAGTATGCTGGTTCCGCATAATAGATAGGTAAAGCCAAGGATTCTGGATTCAGAAGTTGCTTGAAATGATCATACATGGAAACAATATTGATTTTAGGACTTATTTGTATTTTTTTCCCATTAAGTTGGTTTAATGTTTTCCATAATTCTTTCGTGTCCTTACAAGTCGTCAGTTTCATCGCTTCATTTTCAAAAAAAGAGGTTTTTTTTTCTTTGCAAATGCGTTTGAATGAAAGATTAGCTTTTGTATACATTGTTTTAAAGAAATTGTATTTTCGAAACATATTTAGCCACCCGAATGATTCATTGCGAGCTTTTTTACATTCCATGTCAAACCATTTTTCTTTGTTAGTTGAAGATTTGCGAGGGGTTTTCAGGTTGTTATCTGGATTAGCTTTTTTTACTAATTCTTCGACGTCTTTTATAGAAGATAAACCTTGTGAAGGAAAGTTTATTTGCAGGTTTTGTCTGAATTTTTCGGAGTTATGCTCTTTCCAAACAAGTTTTGGGGGTAATTTTAAATTAATAGTTTCATCGTTATATTTGGCTTCTATTCCAAATTCAACTGTTACTGGCATATGGTCTGAATATGGAACTCCAAGGACTTTAAGATCTGAGAAGAGGGATAACCATCTACCTTTTATTAAGCAAAAGTCAACAACAGATTGTCCTTGTTGTCCTACAAAAGTAAATTCTCCAGATTTATCAGATAACGATGTTCCGTTCATGATTCGAAACCCAAAAGAATTGCAGAGATCCAAAATCTTCATCCCTCTTGTGTTAACCGTTGTATCTTTTGAGCATCGAATCTTTCCTGCAAATCGGTTTTCTCTGCCTTCATCAACTCCAATGCGTGCGTTTAAGTCACCAATTATCATGACATTGTCACTTATAAGATGTTCAATGAAGTTGTTTACTAAACTAAAGTCATGATCCCAATTGTTACAGTTAATATATAGTGGTATTATTATGTAATTTGTAGATAAAATTCTTATATTCAGGAAATTGATTTCCTCTTCAACCATAAAATTGCAAGTAATATTCGAAATAGAATGTTTGTAACCGAAGAAGCATCCTCCACTCGCCCTTCCTCTTGTACTTTGCTTTGTTGCAGGAATCCAAATAAATTTAAAGTTACTAAAAAGTTCACTATATAATTGACATTCATTATTAACCAAAAATGTTTCATACAGAAAAATAAAATCGTATTCATTAATTAAATTCCAAAAATCTACATATAAATTTTTATTTTTCATTCCTGCTATATTATAACTTAATATTTTTAATTTTTTTGTTTTAACAATTTTTTCTTTACAATTTTTTGTGTTTTGGCAGACGGCAACACCCTATGCTCTAATAATAGATAAGTTGGTTTGTGTATTTGCTGGAGCAGTTGACGCAATCTCACTGCCAGGGGGCGGGTAAGTCTTCTGTCTGTTTTCTTCTTCTGTCTCATTGATTAGTTGACTGATATCTAATTGATAAATGTCATTCAAAAGATAAACAGCATTAGCACCATTGTTTTGAAATAATCCCACTGAAACATTCCAACGAAAAATATTTTTTCCAATGTGCATTTTATCTTCTCTTACTTGGACTTTTATTTGAGGATTTATTTCGTTTGATACACAAAAGCTTATTTTTTTTTGTCGAATTGTAAGCGGTAGATCTTTAGATAAAATTACACCAGTGTTACGTAGAGCGTTTAAAGCTTTAAGTGCATCGATCACTTGATGCTTTGATTGGAGCCTCACCTTGAAGCATTTTTCGTTTGCATTTTTTGTGAATATTTCGTTGATTTGCAAACTATCTACTGACGTATGATGAATAATGTTTGAGCAAATGCTCATTGCATGATCTTTTTCGTCATGCCCTTCACGGGTTTTCACTCTCAACATAAGATTGTTTTCTGTGTCTTTTTTTTGCAGATTTTCAATTTGGTGTTCGAGTAAGTCGTACTTTTTTTCCAAGGCTACAAGTTTTGAGGTTAAGATAGCATTTTGCTTTTCTATATTTTGGTTGGCGGTAATGAGGGAATCGATGTCACTTTTTTTAGCTACACTCACCATTTTTGCTTCCATAATCGTGGCAAGCATTTCAAAAAGTTCAGTTTTTGTCATCGATCCTACCAATTCTGAAGACATTGTAGCAGACGGTTGAATTTTTTTAGAAGTTGAAGATTGAGGAGAAAGTTCGTGCGCTTTCCTTTTTTTATGCATGTAGTGTTGGTATGTGAGAGGTTATGATCTCGGTTTTTTTTTTTTTTTTTTTTTTTAGATCTAACAAAGGTACCTTCATTCTCTAGGACTCACTTGTTTTTCATCAAATACGAGTAGTTTGAATGTTAAAATTAGTCTTTTGAATAAAATTTTAATTTTGTTCGAATATTTAGTACAAAAAAAAAACTTTAAATTCAGAGCAATTTATTAGACAAACTTATCAATTCACTTGACAGATGTCAACCCCAAATAAAAAATAGTAATAATTGAACTTTGTTTGCAGTCCAAAAGGTGGAATCAAATGAGATCCTACAACAAACTTTGGATTTAATTGAAGTTTCTGGGACGAAATGAAGGAGGAGTCCAATAATGTAGTCATTCCAAGCCGTAGTCTCCCGTTGAATATCCGATCACCATGTTCCGCCATTCGAGCCTTATATCTGTGCTTAAAAGGCAAAACATCTTATGTTGATTTTGTAAACATTATAGTAGAGCAATTTCAAATTTTAAATTGTGCTCTGAAATAAATTAGGTGTTGGAAACAGAAGTTTTTTTCGGCAAAATAAGGAAATATTATTTGAAATTCTATTAAAAGCAATTTTATTTAATAGATTGAGGGATTAGGTTAAAAAAATATGCTTTTTTGACATAGGTCGTTTTACCAAATCAAATATGAGTACATATTTAATCTTAAGTCACATAAGATATTTTTCCAAATCAACAATTAGTTTTTTTGAAAACTTAAGTCGACACAAGTTTTTTTGCCAAACGTGGTAAAAGAAATTTGTGAAGATAAGCTACTTTTTTATAAGCTTTAACTTTTATTTATTTACGCTAAATACTAACGCTTAGTTAACAAACAAAAACTTATAACTAAATAAATGATTTATGTAATACATTCAAATTTATAAAGATAAGTTAAACATTAGTGATACAACAACAAACACAAAATTAAGAATTTAAATAATGTGAGAAAAAACTAATTTTGAAACTATTGGATTTGACATTTTGATTTACAGAATTTAAAAGAAAATTATTATCATTATACAGGGTGATTTGCATAAGGTGTGACAAAAAGCTATGGCGTGTAGGTTGGACTTAGACAAGAAAAAAATCGTATGGGAGGGGGGGGGTCTATTTCCTCCGTTTAGGCGAGAGGGGCAATTTAAGAAAAAAATCACTTAAAACAGAAAAAAAATTATTTAAAAATAACGGTGATACCTACAGAGTAATGCTATAGCATTTTGAAAAGCCAGAAATACATTCTTTAAATTTGTTTTTAAATAAAGTTGTTTGATTGAATAGTTTTTGAGGGCGTGTAACGTTACATTATTTAAAAAACATTCGCAGGTCAATATTAATCCAATGCTCTCACGCAGGTGTTCTCAATGAAAAAATGTGAGAAATATGGTTAATACAGTACTTATAAGACGATAATTCAAAAAAATAGTAAAAAGAAAGTTAATCCTTTCAATCGTAAATTCACCTAAGAATCCAAAAACGAAAAAACTAAAATAAAAGGCTTTTCTTAGAACAAAAGTAGTTTTTGTTATTTTTGATTTTCTCAAAAACCACAAAACATTTTGACATCCGGTTTTTTGTGTTTGATCAAAAATTAATAATAGCATTGATTATTGAATAAAAAAATAATACTTAATTACGTAAAATTTTGAAAGAAAAAATTGTTTAAAAAAATTTTTTTTATTTTTTTTTTTTATTTTTTTTTTTTCAAAATTTTGATTTTGAAAATTAATTTTTCAAAACCTGTTCACTCAAACAACTTTACTTAAAAACAAATTTAAAGAATGTATTTCTGGCTTTTCAAAATGCTATAGCATTACTCTGTAGGTATCACCGTTATTTTTAAATAATTTTTTTTCTGTTTTAAGTGATTTTTTTCTTAAATTTCCCCTCCCGCCTAAACGGGGGGAAATAGACCCCCCCTCCCATACGATTTTTTTCTTGTCTAAGTCCAACCTACACGCCCTAGGTTTTTGTCACACCTTATGCAAATCACCCTGTATATGTTTATTAACTGGTTAATTGGACTGCTACAACCATAGTTTGATCGGCTAAAGTTTGTTCGAATCGGCACTCGATTTCTTAAAAATTATTTAGGCTAACATTAAAATGAAAACGACACAAAACTGATGGTGGTGAAATGGATCCATTTAGAATTCCAACAATGAAGCAGAGATAGAGTTGCAAATACTTACGGTGATTAGTAATCGTTGGTAGACTTATAAGTTGTAACCTGTCAGAATAAGGAGGCAAAGCTAATTCATGTGGCCATGGGAGAAAACGCAGTGTAAACCTTAAGAACCTTCTGAATACCTTCAAGTCTGTGAATATGATTCGAGTAATAAGGGGCCCAAATTATACAACCGTATTCAAGGAATGACCTGACAAATGATACATATAGAGTTTTAAGGACATAAGGAATTCCCTTCCAAATCTTTTTATAAAGCCTAGTGTCTTATTAGCTTTTTTTACAATGTAGTTAAAATGGTTAGTAAAAGATAATTTTGAATCCAAAATGATACCTAGGTCTGAAAAGATAGACAATTTTTCAAGGTACGAAGAGTTTAACAAATAGTCATAGTTAAGAACATTATGTTTGCGTGTAAAACTCATTGTTTTACACTTGTCAATATTTAACGTTAAACGGTTTGTATTGCACCATTCCCATAGTCGATGTAGATCATCTTGTAATAATTCACAGTCCGTTAAGGTATCAACTATTCGAAATATTTTCACGTCATCAGCGTATATTAATGTCATTGAATTATTTAAGATAGAGGGGAGGTCGTTTATAAACAGAACAAATAACAACGGACCAAGATGGTTACCTTGAGGTACTCCAGAATTAACAATAAACGAATTAGAATAGTCATTTTTGAAGGCAACACTATAATGTACCATATATCGGTAAGATAAGATGAAATCGACTCTATTAATTTGTCATGTAGTCCGATTTGCTCTAATTTACTCAAAAGTACTTTATGGCTTAGTTTGTCAAATGCTTTGCTAAAGTCTGTAAATACACAATCAACTTGTTGTTTTTTCTCGAAAGCGTCAATACAAAATGTTGTAAATTCGAGTAGATTTGTAACAGTAGATTTTCTTTTTACAAATCCATGTTGATTATCACAGAAAACCGAGGAACAATTAAAGGAAAGAACGTCACAAACAAGCGATTCAAACAATTTTGGGATAACAGACAGCTTAGCTATAGGACGATAGTTGCAGATAAAATGTTTGGGACCTTTTTTGTGGGTTGGTTTGAGGAACGCATATTTCCATAAGAGGGGGAAACGAGAACATTTAAACGTTTGGTTAAACAGAATAAACAATGGGTATGAGAGTTGTTTTTCACATTTTTTAGCATATACCTATATGATGGCAAGCCATCAGGACCAGGATTGAGGTTTTCGTCAAGTTTTAGAATTTTGTCAAGTATAGTAGATTCAGAGATTCTTAGGTTTATGCGAGCTAAGTGGGGAAACTGATAAGTATTAGTAATAACTGTTGAACTATGATCACAAGTAGCACAAAATGGTATAATTTCGGTATCACATTTCTTAATTCATACTTTATTCCTTCTTTATTAGGTATGTCAATTTATGCCTACTTAATTCCATCTTAATATGATCTTTATTAGGTATTGTTTTAAAGAACTTAACTTGGTGTGTTTACTCTACTTAAAGCATTCTTAAATACTTCTTAAATTCGCATTTCTTAAATCGGTTTTTTTTGTTACTTAATTCCTTCTTTAATCCTTCTAAAAACATAACTTTTTTGTTTTGGTCCTAAATCGGTATTTTTCAGATTCTTTAATACGTATTTAAGTCTTCTGAAATAGTATGATTTATAACGCCGTTTTCGTACTTTTAGTTTTAGGTGGAAAGCAAAATGTGTGAACCGAATTTATTAAATCTTAAAAAAAAAAAATAGATTATTTCATTATTGCAGACAAACAACAATTAAAATAGCATTTATGTAAAATGTGACTTTTTTGATGACATCCGTTTATGTATAACTGACAAAATGTCCATACTTAATTCATACTTTATTCCTTCTTTATTGGGTAGGTGTGCCGGTTTATGGCTACTTAATTCCGTCTTAATTTCGTCTTTTTTAGGTATTGCTTTACAGAACTTAACATGGTGTGTTTACTTCTACTTAAAGCATTCTTAAATACTTCTTAAATTGGCATTTCTTAAATAGGTTGTTCTTATTACTTAATTCCTTCTTTAATCCTTCTAAAAACATTCCTTTTTTATTTTGGTATTAAATCGGTATTTTTCCGATTCTTTAATACGTATTTAAGTCTTCTTAAAGAGTATAATATTAAAAACACGAGAGAGTTATTTGAGTAGCACTTTGAGACAAGATATTTTATGTGTCACAGTGGCACAATAGGTAGAGCACAAGCACGACAAGCGAGAGGACTCGGGTTCGAATCTCAGTGGAAGCACAGAGGTAAATTAAAAAAAAAATAACTTTTAAAATTCTTTCATTCCAACAAAAAATCACATGAAGACTCGAATATAATAATAATATAATACAATAATAAAAAAAAACAAACAGTTAATAAAAAAAATTATTTTTATTGTTTCTAATAATTTTTTTAAGAATTGCCGTAGCTTTTAAGAAGGAGTTAAGAAGTATTTAAGAAGATGTAAGGAACTATTTAAGAAGGAGTAATGAAGTATTTAAGAAGAATGATATCCCGATTTAAGATCATTTTAAGACTCAATTTATCTTCTTATTTCCTTCTATCGGACCGCCCACTTGCGCCTTTTCTCTACTTAATAGGAACTTAAATCCGTCTTATAGAAGATGTCAGATACCGATTTAGAATTCTTAAAGACTTCGTTAAGTAATTCTGTGCTACTTGTGATTAGTTTGAAAAGAGTCTTCATAGGCACTTTTAAAGAAATCAGCAAACATATTGGACAACACTTTAGGATTGTGACTTGTTTTTTCTTTATATGTCATGTCTGGAGGATACCCGTCAAATTTTCGTTTACAGTCAACATACTTCCAAAAATTTCGTGAATTCACCTTAAGTTCACGTTCAGTATTTGCAACAAACTCGTCATAAACACAATTTCAATAGATTACAAATTCATTTCTGATGTCTAGATAGAGACCATAATCAACATCACTAAGTGACTGGCTATATTTTATCCAAGCCTTATTCCTTTTATTTTTTAAGCTTTTAAGATGCCGATCAAACCATGGTGGATTTTTACCTTTAAGTTTTATTTTACGGAGAGGTATATTTTCTAAAAAACAATAATTAAATAATATTTTATAAAATTTCAAAACCATATCATCTAAGTTTAAATTTAAAAAAAAAACTTCTACTTCTAAAACTTCTCGTTTATAATTGAAAAACACAAAAAGGGCCATTTGTCAAGGTGAATAATTTATTAAGACAAACAAATTAAAGTAAATACTTTCAAAGCACAGTTTGTATTATTGCTAATACAATGAAGGTTAATATTAAATGTATACATTCAAAGTAACTTAAGAGAAAAGTTTAAAAGTATAACATATAACCTAGTACCTAAACAAAAAAAGATAAAAGAGATAGTAAATTTTTAGCTTATGACGTTTCATTATCAGTTTCCTCAGTAAGATCAGGATGATAATTTGGTATGTTGTCAGTAGGCAAATTTTTATAAAAATTGTGAAAAGTAGTATCGATTAGTGGCAGTATCCATCAGATCCTTTTTCTTTTCCTTGCTGAGGGATAAAGGTTGTAAGTAGCACAATGTAAAATTAGACAGTCGTACGCTTGAAACACCACGACGCACAGTGTGGTAAATCGCAAATCTAGCTGGACAAAATTAAAAAATCATGTTAAATCGACTTTTTCCTCATATATTTTTTATTTAATGGGTGCAAATAGTTGAACACTCATAAACAAATAAAGATTTTTTTCAAAAAACTTTTGATTTTTCATATAAAATAGTCAAACAAAGCAGTTTTCATTGTGATGAAAAAAGACATTTTTAAGATTTAATTTTTTTTATTAATTTATCCTTAAAAAATTATTAATGGCCTTAAATATAGTAATAAATAGATTAAATATTTTACAAAATCTTTGATAATTTAAATTATTAAGTATTTTCTAGGAAAGAAGAGTCCCACAAAATAACAAATTTGAACATTTAGGGAACTGATACAAATGCCTTATGTTAATCACTTTCATATTCATCGTTAAACGATTCTTCTTCTAGGCTATCGAGCTATCGGCACATAATAACGAAAGCACTTCTTTTGTTACCATATCCCGTATTCGTAGAGGAGTGTGACGAAAGCTGGCAATATAAGGATCGGAAGAAATTAAGAGTCGATTGAAAAGATCTGCATTTGAGTCCAGTCTTGATGTTTTCTTTGTGAACATCTCTCTAAATTTCCTAGTGTCCTAATTTCTTGCCTCTTGAGCTTCCTCTGACAGCTGTCCTATAGGGAGAATGCATGATCTAATTATATCTCTTCCATGACAGAGAATTTTATGAACACTAACTGGCATAATATACCATGGGTATTCATTCAAATATAATTATCTTGTTTTTACTATACTTTGTAGCCAAAGTTTCCAAAATTATATGGAATCGGTCTATCAATGCTTTATTGACTCCGGTTATTTCGGAACTTTTTTTTACTGCTCGGAAGAACCGTCTAGCAGTATTACCATCATTTGTATTACCTGCTTGCTGTGTTGGCATGTCCACAAGTAATTCCATCTCAGAGCGAAATCTCAGTTGAATATTTTTTTTTTTACTTCAGCGACTTTTGCTTTATTTTCTGCTCCTGGAGCTTGCCAGGTCATGATTGGAAGCTTATATGCTATGTGCAATATACACTCCATAAAACGGATCCATGAATGAAGAGGAGACATTCCAAAGGTCAAAGATCTTTGATCGACAACTCTGCTTAAAATCATAGATGGTTTATTAAGCTCTTGGAAAATGATTGTTTATATTGCTTTTGCGAGGCCCCATCGTATACCAATTTTATTAAAATATTAAGACGATTTTCTGTGAAAAAGTTTTTTCACTTCCGTACCTTTACTGGATGAAGATTCCGATAGATCTTTTGGATTTGGGCTGAATCTCGTTTACCCATTTTCCGAAACACTAGCTTTTATAATTTAATTTTCGTCGTTCGAATCTACAAGACTTTGCACCTTTCTTCTTTTCGGTTTCTCACCGCACTCATCGGAGCTTTTTGGTTTTCTTCCAGCTGTTTTGACAGTGACTTCTTCGGATTTTATTTCAGGCAAAACATATGTTTCATTAAGTCAAATTGAATTGGAAGTAAAGAAGCGGTTGCGATGACTTCCAATTTTTTCCCATTTTTCGTTTATCTTGGAGCAAAGATTGCTAATATTTGTCTTAAGTTTCTTTTTTTCACTTTCAGGTATTTGATGAAAACCATATCTGTCCATTATTAAAGCCAAGACAGCATCTTTACGATGTATCTTGTCTGCTCCTTGCCAAGTTTCAAAAATGTCATTTCGTGACAAAGGGGTAGTCATTCTGGAAAAGTGAAAAAAGTTGTATGGCGGTCGAGAAAACGCGAAACATGTAACTAGCTAATCTTAATGACAACACTCCACAAAATATTAATTAAGTAATTTCAGACCGGAAAAATGCGGAAAAATTAACTTTACCTCTATTTGAAACACAAGAATATTTTTTGTTTTGCACTTTATAACCTTCTTACGGAATTTATTGTTTTTTAATAGTTGCAATGGTAATTAATAAATATAAATTGTGGTACTTTACCTCCAAATGTAGATTAACAATAATAAAAAAAAATTACGATAATAAAAGTACCACAGCGTTTTTAATCGTCAACCAAACTCAATCGAAAAATAGAATACTTTGTATTATCACTATCCAACTGTTGACTAGAACCAACTTTCAAGCTTAGTTTTTGCTAATCCGAGATGAAAACAAAAAAACAAAACATGAATTACAGTTACCCATTGTATTGAGAAGCTAAACTCATGATTTAAAATCATATGACTAAACTTTTTTTTTTTAATTTTGTCCAGTTAGATTGGCGATTTACCACACTGTGCGACGCTTCAAATTTAATACTTCAAATGGCTCTTCTTCAGAGAGCGAAGAACAAAAGAACTCCGAACTTCTTTTCATATCTGACCCATTTGATCTCTTGCCATAAGAACTTATTTCCATTTTCATCAACTTTTCGCCAGAGGAATTTTTCTTTCGAAGTTCTGGAAAAGTGCAGGAATTTTTTTCTAGTCATTTCATTTACTATGAAAGGCGTTTTGGTTCCTACTGTGCGAACTAATTAGTACCAGTCCCCCGGATGGTGTATATAAACGAATGTTAATTTCTTCTTCCTTTCTATAGCCGCATGGTCGGTATCACACTCCATATGTGTGTGACCTGGTATCAAAAACTTATGATCAATAATTTGAATGCTTGATTCTGTTTACATAAACAATAGGAACATCGTTGAAACAAAAGAGTTCTTGTTCTGACCTCCACAACAATCACTTTAAAAGATAACCTCCTTACAGGTTCCAGGTAAACTCTTAAAGTTCTCAAAAACACAAGAAGCAATTTCGTTGCCACCACGACGTCCATCGTCCTCATGCCACATAAAACAGAAAGGCTGATTCGTTGCACCATCGTGAACCGTTAAATTAAATGTCCATAGCTGCCTTTTGTAGAACGAAACATTTGTCCTTAAGAAGGGAGTGGGAAGGCACTGTTGCATGTCAAAAGTAAATACTTTTCTACTTATATCATTTTGACAACGAATTTTGTCCTGTTTTTTGGTGTCGTATGACAGATCAGCATCTTCTTGGTGCTCTTTCAATTCCTTTTCGAATTGTTCTTTTTCATTTCCGCTGCTCATTTTTAATTTCATGTGCAGGATTTCACACTTATTGCAAGTATCGAGCTGTGGTTTTTTAAATTTTATGTTCATAGTTTTAAAAATTTTGGAGTATGTAGTAAGGGATACCGTTGTGCCATATTTCTCAGTAAATAACCGATACATTTGAGAAAGACTTACATCGGCATAAAAGTACTTTTGCGCTGATTGTTTTCTAGTATAGTGTGACTCATATGCTGGAAAACTTTGTACATGGCTGCGTATTTCCATTTCTGTAGCACCATTAAGTTTATTTGGAGGAGTTTTTCGACCTCGTTTGTCTTGGGAAATGGTTGTACCTGGAGATACTGAATTAAAATTATTTCTTCATGCAACTTATTGTTTTTGTCAAGTCAAAGAATAACCGCACTTTTAAATCTCAGTTCGGTCTTATTTGAGCACCAAAAAGTAAAATTTCAGCCATCAATCATCAACTTTATTATCCTTACAATTATTATTACAATATGCAACATATTTAATTTCAAAAAATACCCCAATGCTTCCGAATTGGATCTCGAATCATCATATCAATACAAACCACTTAACCTCCTGTTTGGGTAGAACACAAAAATTGGACAAGTGTTCGCGTCAGTAATCAGAAAAGTAAATAAAATATACACCCGAAACAGCGCGTAGTGGTATTATATTTGCATGTGTATTTTATATTTGCTTTTATTTATTGAATTTATTTTCAATTAATTAAGGATTTATCCCTTAGGTATAAAAATTCAAGTGGTACCGTGACCCACTTTTAAAGTTTTTTTTTTTTTCCAACTCTGCGATATTATGCACTTGCATAATCGAAATGGAATTTTTCAATTTTGCTGAGCTGAGAATGGCCCTAGAGTTTTTTTTCCAGAAAAATTTTTCTGTTTCCATACATTTTTCCCAATAGATGGCAGTGGAAGCAGGCAAAATAAAGTTCGTTTTTTGGAAAGGGAATAAGAGTCTCTTAATTGTATAGGGATTGTGTATGTTTGGGCGAAAAAGTAGTGAGTACGTTACGTATAGTACTGAAATCTCAATTAATGAATTTACTTCCCTTTGTGTGCACAGGCCGACACTAGGGCAGTATTAAAATAAATTTTAATGAATGATATTTGTTTTTCCTCAATGAAGCTTTTTAAAACTTCAATTCAATGCATCAGATTGTATCGGCTAGTTATATATTTTTGCAACGCAAGAGGATTACATACACATTTTTAATTGAATTTCGATGTTTGATCGAAATTAAATTATATTTAAATCTAGTTATAAGCTGGACATTTACTGAAATTGGTGCCTGATACTCAAGCGATTTAAGCAATTTTTTGGTCGATATAAAGTTAATTCTAATTTAATGCAATTCATTTCCAAAGATTGAGAAATGCATGTACTTCGAAGTTAACCTTTTATATGCAGATAGCAAGTCTTATAATTAATTGAGAGATTCACAAGAATATCATCTTTTTGATGCAAAGTTGGTGGTTATTATCAGGAACTGCTTTTGTAAGGCTATCAGCGTTTAGTCTTTAATTGAAATGTAACGTAAAACTTTATTATCAAAATGAGCGAGTGTTAGTTCAAATATAGTAGCAATTTTATGATAGACGTAGTGGCCCTTCCTAGTCGACTCTCCTCCGTCTAGTGGCCTAATTCAGACGACAGGTTCGGTTATCAATAAGCAAACATTCGTACATAAAAGGAACGCATGTTCGGACAAACATCGCCATTGTCCCTACTAGTGTACAGCAGAACCAGAGGCAGTCGATTCCCCACTGTGCAAGAGAAATCAGCTTTTCGAAGACAGGAACTCAGCGAACTTTTCGTCTGGACTTGAGCCTACACCTGTGCAAGTACCAACTAATCCAAGAACTCAAAGTTCACACTCAAAAAATTTCATGTGTAAATTTTACTAAAAACTACGTGAATTTTACGAGCTTAGTTCGTGGTTTACAGCCTCGAATAGTATTCGTAGAGCGAACGTAGGTTAGTACATATAACGAATATTTTATTAGTATTCGTAGAAAAACAAACGCATATTGTTTGAATACTATTGGTACATATAGGAATGGTTTTATTTCCAATTTGTATATTGTAGTAAATTTTTTGTAAAACTTACAACCAATAAATATGTCCTCTGACATTTCCTTAAATATTAATTGTAAGAAATAAGTTAAAAAATAATTTTAATTTATTTTACTGTTTTAAATATGAATAAAGTTTAAGAAACTAAGAAGTATTTTAAAATAATTAATTATGTATAAAGTTATGTATTTTTAAGTAAAAAAGTGGTTCTTAAATTCATGTTACTGTCTTAAATATAAATAAAGTTAAAAACAAACTAAAAAGTATCTTAAAATCAATAAATAAAGAAATGTTCATCGGTATTTTTTTGTTTATGTCAGAATATTGTTCAATGACGATAGTGCTTTTTTGCTTGTGAGTGACGGTGGCAAAATTAATTGAACAATATTAAATACCATCAGTTGCACTGC
Source organism: Chrysotoxum bicinctum (assembly GCA_911387755.1). Taxonomy (NCBI): domain Eukaryota; kingdom Metazoa; phylum Arthropoda; class Insecta; order Diptera; family Syrphidae; genus Chrysotoxum; species Chrysotoxum bicinctum. The sequence goes on along the minus strand of OU426990.1, from coordinate 86,846,838 downwards.
ATTTAAAGTATAAGCAAAGAAAATGCAAAATTCAATGTTTTATTTTTATTTCTGTCCAAATACTTACATAACTGTATTCAGTTATTTATTTTAATAAGTCATCAATTAGCTTTACCCAAATTATTATGCCCTTGCCTTAGTTTGTTAAATCTTTTGAATTTCCAAAATTCCGAAAAGGAACGTAAAGTCTAAAGTCATACTTTCTTAATTTTACCAAAAAAACATATTCAAATAATTTATAGCTTACCAAACAGAAACCATCCGGCGATTTATATGGTGACCAAATGTCAATAATTTGTTTGTTTGTTTTTTCAATGCCTTTGATGGAATTCATTCGGCTAGCAGAGTATCCACACCCCAATGAAATATTTTTCTTCATATGACATTGCGTGAAAGTCGGTTTTGAGCATTCTATTGTTTTTTCATAATTTTGATTTAGAAATCGAATTTTTCATAAACTTTTCACTAAGCTGCTTAATTGAATTAAATAATTTATTTTTGTTTTGTTCGCTCTAATACAGAAAATGATTTTAAATGGTTCATAACCTCAATATATATTTTTTGTTCAAAAACACTAACAGCCTTATTTATTATTTTTTACTAATACTGGGTTCAACCTCGGAATAGTTAAACCGTGCCGAAGCACTTACTTCGAGTTTACGCCACGTCAAACAAATCCTTATTTAATATATATTTTCTTAGCCCTATTAGCTACGCCTTCCTTATGTCAAATATACTGGGAATATACTGGGAAAAAAGTGACAAATCTAAAACTCTGGTTATTATACACCTAAATCAAACCCCAGCTGATTTCCATTATTATTCATTTTATTATCATTGTATGCATATTGGAAATTGGATACATTTAAAATTGGATTGTATAAAGTTCAAATCCAATAAATGAATGTACCAACCAAACCACATTGCGTTCCCAATACCGTACAACTGTTAGAGCATTTGAAAAATATAAATAATTTATTATTGCAAAATATCTATCCTTTTCGTCTTAGTAAGAAACGAAAAAAAAATTGCTTACACTGCTTTTTGTAAATTTCACAAGATGTCATCTCAAAATGACATTTAGATACTAAAACGGCCTTAAACCTCCTATGAACCAGTTTTAACTTATTCCACCTCTATTCCTCGTGCATTTTCATTATAAAAAAAGATTGTGTGTACTGACGTACGGTTGAAGTAAAACTTCTTTTTCCTCAAGCAAAGCTTCTGTAAGATTATAACCTACGAACAAACATTTTGTATTCTAAAAACATGTCGCTGTCTTTGACGGATAACGTGACGTTTTGACATGTCACTGACAGCTGCATAGACATTTTTTTACCCCCAACGCCGCGCAGGAAAAGAAGTTTTACTTCAAAAAACATCAAAAAGATATGTTTGTTTGTTTTTTTTTTTTTTAAAGGATAGTGGTTTCTGCTTGTTAAATTGGTCGACCACATAATTCACAAACATTTTGTATTTTTAAAACATGTCGCTATCTTCGACTGATAACGTGACGGTTTGACATGTCACTGACAGCTGCATAGAGAATGTTGTACCACCAACGCCGGAAAAGAAGTTTTACTTCAAAAAATTGAATGTGCGCGCCTAGCCTTAAATGAAATCGAGAAGAAAAGTACAAAACTGCCATGCCACTTGACAAGCAAGTTGCCTCGCTTTGTTTGTATTACCCTAGGGCTGCACGTGCAAGTATTGGCAAGCATGTTGTAATCTTGTAATGTACAAAAGCATTTCTTATTAACCCGTACAAACCCGAGCAACTTAGTAGTCACCTGGCATTAATTCAGTATCCAGGCAACTTGGAAAGCATCAAGTACACTGACAGCGACACTCTTGTAAAATTAATTATTAAAGTATTTGATTGATTAGTCGGGTGACGTTCAAATTTATAAATACCAAAACAAATGTCGGTGGCGTGTGCGATTAAGCGAATAAATATTATTAAAAAGTATAATTTCAAAACTTTCAGGCAACCTGATGGTCATATGGCATGCCGTCTATGACAGCAAGAATACAAATGGTAGTGGATATACCCAACTTTTTGGCCAGTACTTTGTATGCGAGGGTTAGGTGTTGGTAAAATTTATTTGGATTGCAATATGCTTGTCAATAATTATTCGTGTTGCATAGCCATTGCGCGTCTGAACCTATAGTTTTATATTTATCTTTGAATGCAGCCATTTGAAATATGTAAATTCTAAATCGTATCCAACTTCATGTTATAATTACTTTGTATTCTAAAAACATGTCGCTGTCTTTGACGGATGGCGTGACGGTTTGACATGTCACTGACAGCTGCATAGAAATTTTTTTACCCCCAACGCCGGAAAAGAAGTTTTACTTCAATAAGGTTTTCAGGATTAGAGCCGTTGTAAAGTCGAAGTAACTTTACTCCGTGGCTAAAACGAGTTAGTAAATAAGGCTGTAAAACTAAAGGGGCAGATTATCTCCCTAGAGAAAACATTTGCTGCATTTTCACTTCTATTTAAAAAATATAGGAACAATGCTTGCTTCATGTTGAGTTAATTCACAAATATATGACGTAAATATGTATGCTTTAGTTTGATTATTTATCTCCAAAAGCAATTAAAACACGGTGGTACACTTGGGCGTATACGCACTTTTTTGATACAGCTCAAAAGGGTGAAACATTGATAACAATCACTTCCAAATGTACATTTGGAGATCAATAATTTAAGAATTTATAAAAGTTTTTATGTAATTTTATTTATTTATTTTATTTTTATTTATTTTATTTATATATTTAATATAATATGCAGTAGTTAAGGAAAACGTTGAATGCTAAAAAAATATTCCAAAAGCAAACATTTTGTCAAAAACCAGGATTTATATATAAATAAAAAATAATATAAAAATAAAATAAATTATATAAATGATTAAAATAAAACATAAGTTACTCACCTCGGCTTTTAGAAAATAAAAGATAGTTGTCTGCTTGTATCGAACTGCATGAGGATGGTAACTCTGCATTCGATGTATCTAATAAATATATAAACTTGTACAAAATTCCTTTGTAAAACTTAACGAAAGGAACGAGAATGTTTGAGAATTTTATTAACGATAGTCAGTAGTCTCCCAGTAGGCTACCGAGCAGCCTTTCAAAAGCTTGTGTAAGCTTATTGAGTCATACTTTTAAACAATGAATATTGTATTTAATGGCGCAAAATTTTAAACATTTGAAACCTACTCTAAATCAATTTAAGAATGGGAGTCGGCTCTAAATATTGAGTGTAAAACGAGAACCGACTTTTTTGTTAATTTTAAAGGACATAAACTATACTTTAACGTTAAAGAGCTTGTCTTAATTTAACTGCAGCAAATAGCTAGTTTATCTTTTAAAAGTATACTTTATCCATATTGACAATGGTCATTTCATACCAAACCAAATCGAAGAAAAAATATTTACTGATGCTTTATTCGATTTTTTAAAGATGTTCTTTGTAAATAGACTGAATCACTGAATATTATAAATTCGAAACAATCGTACGAAAGTGCTCTACGATCAACAAATCTGTACATACAAATGTACATTATCTTATTTATGCATGCCGAGACGAGAATAGCTAAATGAATCTGCACCTTGCAACAACAAATTGAGTTTTTATGCTGTGAATTTGTGATTTATACTTTATTTCCATCTTAAATAATGTAAATAACTTATAAACAATCTGTACCGAGGTAGTAGGTATATAAAATGTACTTTTTCGGCGAAAAATTATTTGGTTTGAAGTTTGTTGTGGACCACCTCATCCAATTCATTATATCACACCAGCCTTAGCTACAGTCAAATAAATTTGATGTATACATTACAAAAAAAAAAGGAATGAGTTTATGAACACTAGCCACACGGAATTCAGTAGATATTCATTCTACATTCTACATATCATATGTATGTTATTAAATGACGATATTGAAACATAGCAAAACTAAAAGCATTTCCTGCTTTGCGGAAAATGTTGAAATGAAAACACATGGCGGTCTAATAGTTCTTCTTGTCAGAACCAATAGTTCTTTTCGTTTCCAGTACTCGCCGGTGGTAGAACCCTTCAACATTTTTCATCTTTTTTCTTGAGGTAATAATTGTGTGAATAATTATAATTAACATTCAATTAAAAGTCGCATCAAAAACAAATTTCAAGTGCACTTGCTGATGCAAAGAAAATAAATTGCAAGATTTACAACGCCACGATTCAAAGCTTTCACAGCTCATAGTTTGGAATTGCTCGATTAAAACTAGCCAAATTAAAACTATAAACAATGTGTATGAAAGTTGTATTAAATGTGTTGAAAGCAAATGGATACAAATGACGAGCTCTTGATATTATGCGATTTTAATCTCTCAAACTTGCGATGGACAATATCTTCAGACTTCAACATCGTATCTCCTGCGAACCCTTCCACAGCTAATGAGTTCTCAATAATTGATGGTTTGGCCTCGTGTGGACTTAGTCAATTTAATGGGGTGCTCAACAGTTTCAACAATATTTTGGACTTAGTTTTTCTCTCCAACACTATAAATTCGGATACATCTGTAACCCCTGCTGATATCATACTATTAAAAGAAGACCGGCACCACCCAGCTCTAGATATATCATTAAACATTAGCCTGTGCAATGACTTTGACAAATCAAATGAAAATCTTGAGTTCAACTTTAAAAAATGTAATTTTGATCAATTATTTAATTTGTTGTGTAATGTTAACTGGAATCAAGTTTTTTTTAATTGTAATATTAACGAAATGTGTTTAAAATTTTATGATATGCTTTTTAAATGTTTTTATGAAACAACTCCACTACGTAAATCTTGCAGTAGATCTCAAAATCTACCATGGTTTAACACTGAGCTTAAAAATCTAAAAAATAGAAAAAACAAAGCATGGTTGAAATATTCCAAATCCAGAGCTGATGAAGATTATATCGCTTACTCCGATCTGAAGCCTATGTTTTCTGACTACTCTAATATTTTATATTCCGATTACATTTTAAAAATCGAAAATGATCTAAAACGAAATCCTAAAAATTTCTGGAACTTCGTGAGTAGTAAAAGAAAAATTGACGGCTACCCCAACTCTATGTCTTTTAATAACGTAACCAGTCATGATTCTGGAGAAATATCTAATATGTTTGCTAATTTTTTTAAAGATGCATTTGTAGAGTCTGGTTCTCACGAACCCTCTGATTTTTCACCTTCCCTCCCAATTTTTTCACACCTTAACACAATTAACTTCTCTATTTATGAAGAATCTATTGTTCAGAATATTTTGAAACTCGACGATTGTTTTAGCCCTGGTCCTGATGGCGTACCATCTAGTGTATTAAAGAAATGTGTATCTTATTTATCCTATCCCCTATATGTTCTATTTAATGAATCTTTAAATTCTTCAATGTTTTCTTCTATGTGGAAAAGTGCTTTCATTATACCCATCCATAAAAAAGGGTCAAAAAACGATATAACTAACTATCGCCCTATTGCTAAATTGTCTGTAATTCCCAAATTATTTGAATCCATTATCTGTCTTATCTTTTAATTGTAAATCTATTATTTGTGATAGCCAACATGGTTTTGTCCAAAAGAAGTCGACTGTCACAAATCTGTTTGACTTTACCTCTTTTTGTATCGATTCCTTTGAAGATCGAAAACAGGTGGATTGTGTATTTACTGATTTCAGCAAAGCCTTTGATAAGCTTTGTCACAAAACTCTAATTAATAAACTAATTGGCTTAGGGTTCAATGAAAACTTTCTAGTCTGGATATCATCTTATTTAGAAAACAGGAGGTATAGTGTTACTTTTCGTAATGAGCGTTCTGATCAATTTTTGGTCAACTCAGGTGTTCCACAAGGGAGTCATCTAGGCCCATTACTATTTGTTCTATATATCAATGACTTGACATCAATTATAAAAAATTCATCTATGCTTATCTATGCCGATGATATCAAAATTTTTAAAAGAATAGCCTCCATCAGCAACTGTGAACAACTTCAAGACGACATTTATAGGTTCAGGGAATGGTGCAATACTAACCGTCTTTTGTTAAATATTGACAAGTGTAAAACAATGAGTTTTACGCGCAAAAAAAAATGTGTTAACTTACAACTATATGTTAGATTCTTTTACATTATGTAGAGTGTCCGTTTTTTCCGATCTAGGGATTATTCTAGATTCTAATTTAACATTTATTGATCACATTAACTTTATTATTAAAAAAGCTAATAAAACTTTGGGATTTATAAAAAGATTCGCCCGTGACTTCGTGGATCCTTACGTTCTTAAGCTTCTCTACATATCTTTTGTCAGACCAGTACTCGAATATGGCTGTGTAGTCTGGGCGCCATACTATTCAGTTCATATTAACAGACTTGAAGGAATCCAAAGGAGATTCTTACGATTCTGTCTTCGTTTTCTTCCTTAGTCACAAAGATCAGATCGACACTGCCCCCCTATAACAATAGACTCATCTTAATAAATCTCCCTTTATTCTCAAAGCATAGACAATAGCTGTGTTTTATTTTCCCCGAGATCTGATCCGGATTGGATTTTGTTTTCAAAATAACATGTAAAACAACAAATGCAAACAAAATAGGGCCTTGTGTTGTTTTTGTAATACATGTAATTTTGAATGAAGATCTAATCTGGATCAGATTTCGGGGAAAATAAAACACAGCTAATATCTACAACTATGTTATATTATAAAATTAGTCAACGGATCAATAATATCTCCATCAGCTCTGTGCCGCTTGAATTTTAGTTTTAGTCAAGCCAGCTTGAGAAATCAATGGTCTCTATATCCTAACTTTAGCAGAACAAACTATGGTATGAACAGTCCCTTATATCAATTGATTTCAGTTTTCAATAAGTATAATTTTTTAATTTCTTCAGTTAATGACAATTTAAAATGTAGTAAATTTAAAGAAAACTTTTTTAATACATAATTGTAAGTAAATTCATATTTGTAATGTTATCTAGTTTAAAGTTTTGTAACGTTAGTACTTTAATGGATTAAATAAAACTAGCCGACCCAGCTCTCGAAATTCGAGTGCCAATTTATGTATTATTTATTATTTATATTATTGGCAGTGTTTTCAAGCAAATTTATTAAATTAAATTTTATTTTATGTAATATGCAAAGTGTTCGACAGTGCAAAAACAAAAATGACCCACAGTGTGTAAATGCGTGTCTCAAGTATATTCTGCACATCTCCGTAACTGTGGCTTTCCAACCATATAAAATTTATCGAAATCGGTTAAATACTTTTGGAGAAAAGTGTACCACAAAAAACATGTTTGCCGTTTTATTATATGATTAAATTTAAATTAAATAAATTAAATATAGCCAAAACATCTGGCAATAATTTGTTTGCGATTACTTGTTATTGAAAGGCTCTCGTCGTCAAATTACCTATCATCACTAATTTGGGTACTCGGCCAGGTTTGTCGGAGGCCTATTACGTCTGCATCACCTCTTCACGTGCTCCTATGTGTCCGATAAGTTACGATCTGTAACAAAAAGCTGTTGTCTAAAGGTCCAACAAATCTATATCCATAATATTTCTGGACAAGTCATTGTAGTCGTCCTACAACAATAGACCATCATCTCCACTAGAAGCAGCCCAGCATAGAACATTGTTACTACGTTATAACATATAGCAGCCAAATATACTACCCTCAGATCCCACAGAACATCGTCAGCCAGCATCATCATCAACATCAAAATCATCCCAAAACACAATACCTATACGTAGAAGGCAAAATTCTTGTCTGTCAATTTGTTATTGTTTTATCATTTGTTATCAAGAACTGATAAAGAGCTTAGATTGCCAAATTCCGAACTCCGAAAGTTAAGTACATATTGATTTTTTTTCTTATCATTTGTAAAGATCGTTCATTTGTTTCTTAAATTTATTTTTTTTTAAACATTTAGCTAGCGCGTCGGTAATCCAATTTGCTGTGCACATCATATTGAGAAACCACTACTGCTACAAAAAGGATTTTTTGGTAATAAGAAAAAACTTTTCATTTAATTAAAAAAACAAGACAACTGGTGAGTGAATACTATTTTCTTAGTTATACAATTGAACGAACTATAAATTTTGTTTCCATTAATTTATATTGTGATAATTTTTCTTAATAACGTCACTGCTCTTAAAGCTCTCCTCTGAAAGGAGATACAAAAACAAATAAACAAAACAAATTTTAGGTTCATAATTTTCTTTACTAAAGTAAAAGCTCATTGAAAATTCGTAAATCTTTCGGAGCTTTATTATTTATTGCAATTCATTTCTTTAAATTCAATTTACGCTCTTTTTGTTTGAAACTTGATTTTAATTTTTTTAATCGGGATTCGATATTAAAACAACCGAAAATAGAATTTTTATAAATATATATATACCTACATATTTCTTCATGAATAAAATTTCTTTTTATTGTGAATTTTGAGAATGAATCTTCTTTTTATTTGAAATAATTAAGTCATATTATTGTTTGAGATGAATATCTAATTCCCTTTTGTGTAGGTGTGGGGAAGTGTAGTAATTTTAGTGAAGTGATGTCAAAGTGATCCTGTAAAAGTTCACTTATTACTTTAGGGGTTTTTGCAAGAAAAAAGAAAGGCGTGAAGCAAAATCCAAGGTTATCCATTATCTTATGAAGGTGGATAGTGGGAGGGCGAAACGCAAGGAAACTTATTCCATCTTTAAGTTTTCCGATTTTGAGGATTAAGTTTTCTGTTTGTATGATTTTTGTGTGAGTTTAAGAAAACAAAAAGGAAAATATCTGATCATTTAATTTAGGTATGATAAAATGTACGGCAGTTCAGTATACGACCTCACATGCAACCATCTGTGAGGTTGTATGGACAATACGCAATTTTTGTTAAGTTCAGTTAATCTTACATCGATTTTTCAACAAAAACCAAGTGTGAACTATAGCCTGCGCAAGATCCCACCCCGCCGACGAGCTAGTTTTTCTTGCGTAACGCAAGCATGCCTAACCGCGCTTCGTTGACTGAACAACCCTTCACATTGCCCATAGATTCCTTAAGGGATTCCTGTGTTGCTTGGGGTATCTTTGGGATGGATTAAGATTTTCTTTTGATGTGATAGGACCATCTACGGTTACAAGTTGTCTCTTCTTTTTACTTTTTTTTGTGTTTTTGTAGTTGTGTGAGTTATGTATCTGTCAAATTAAGGTTTGTTCAACTCAAATTAGTTAGAAGAGTTGTGATTAAAATTTATAAAAAAGTTATACAAGGTCTCCAAGCTAAACGACTGCGTTAACTCTTTAAAATTTTGCGCCAATATTTTTAAATTATTATTAACTTTTATTCTAACTATCCACTATACAAAAATATGTCTATGTCTGTTCTAGAATTGAATACATTTATTAAAAGAAATAAACGATACTTTGGTTGCAAGTTTTTTAAGCTAAGCTAATGCCTTGTTCATTCTACGCATAATGAGTTCAGTCTACTTATCGTAGTTTTACTTAGTAAATAGTACAAAGTTATTAGTAAATATAACGAATTCAATAGAAGAAAGTACGAAGTTATTCGTACGAGGAATCAACAAATGCTTTTAGTCATACATATGTACACAACAATTCGTACAATGTACTCAACAAAATTTTGTAGTTCTTGTTTACGAACAAAAATAGTATCATAAATAAATAGATTCGTGGATACCAACAAAGTTATTAGTTAACCTTTACAAATGCATTCGTAGATATAGCACTGTGCAAATACTTCGTATAGTTACGAATATTTGTACAATGGACGAATATTTTGTTTGCGAATGTTATTCGTATCGATTTTACTAATACATTTTCTGAGTGCATGACCTTAGACAACGGCTTGAAAGCGTTTGTGACGAGGCACAGTCTTAGATAAACGCCTGTGGTAGCAAGCTAAATTGCAATATCTGATATCCACTCACATGAGATTTACAAGGCGATAATGACCACACACAATTCCCAAGAATCGCTTACAAGACGCATGACATAGTTCGATTATTACTAAAGGTTCCTCATGTTCCTCATCGACATTCGTCAACCAAACAACAAAACAACGACATATTGCAAACATAAACAATACTGACCCATGGAGTGCAAGTATGTCAATTACAACATATTATGGTGCATTCGTTGTTTAAATAAGCAAACTGTGTCAAGGCAAGTGAAATAAAGTAGAATGCGTGGTTGACTTGAAAGAAGTGATGATCTAGGATAGGTAACGAAGGAAATAATGAGTAGAGTTTGATTCACTCTTATTTTGAACCTAAACCGAAGAGGTTGTTTTCTTGTGTTCTCGTGAAACTCAACAATTCTAAAAAAGTAACCATTTGGTGTGGATATTTGAGAGTAGGGATATCTCTGGCGGAAATGATGAGAATTGAGCACCTTGGCCAGTTTTCCACGCTAGACTTTTTATTGTAGGGTTCCCTGAACTTGCAGGTCTATTTGAATAGACCACAAGTGACTGACGCCCTTCTTAAGATGCAAATAACATAGGCCGTCAATCAAGTTCAGCAGGATCTATGCGGAAGAGTCGTTAAAAATCGAACTACTCAGAAACGTGCTACCGTAAGAAGATAAGGTGGGCATTTTGAAACGATGTCATATTCTGTACATAATGACATGTATGGGCCTTTCAAATTAAAACCACAGCTTGTTATATTTCATTTCAACATCTTCCTACCCTTATTTAAAACCGTTTAGTATAGAAACGAGTCTCAAAAGCAGTGAAAGGTGTCACTTTGGCATAAAATTCCTAAAATTTCTTTTTTCTATTTGACAAATACGCAATGCAACCCTGAGAGGTCCCTTGTATTTCATTCGTCGTGCATGGCCGATCTCCTTCGCATCGACTAGAAAACAATTTGTTCCAAAACATTCCATTCACACAATTTTAATTCTAGTTTATTCACAAATGAAAAAATTGAGCGCCATTCGAAATATAAATAGAATTCAATTTTCCAGTGGACTTAAGCCCCATAATTATTCACTCAAATATTAAAAAGTAGAAAAACATTATATATACTCAGTGTTTCAAACGATTTGTCCCACATGTTATCCCATCGATTTTAATTCATAAAATGAGGTTTAGACAGAGTTCGGGAGAAATATGTGATAATAGCCAATTACAGTGGTTAAAACTCATTTAAAACGACGAAATTCGTGACGCATAGTCTTGATCGGCGAATCAAATAGCTTTTGAGTTCAGCCTTAGAAACACGTGTGAAAGAAAAAAACATATAACAAAATTAAAAACTTCTTCTTCATATCAAAGCTTAAAAATAATCTGCCTGCCCTTACCACGCCATCTGCGTTTAAATGTAATAACTGTTGACTACAAAGCATCATCGATACACGATTTCAAAATGGAATCGTGAACCTACATCACTTGTTCAGAGCTTATTTCACATGAGTTCGTAAACATTCAACTCGCCACAGGATTATCTCTGACACCTAAACACGGATAATGATGTTTCTCTGATTTACTACCAAATCCAAAACACACAGAGAATGAAGACCAAAACCCATTTGGTGTCTTATGAGCCTGTCCTACGCAAACAATATGTCCGACTGTTTGACAGAGACAAATGTATTTGCCATTAAAATTCGATTTGGCTGCGATCAACAAAAAAATTGCTAACAAAAAAGGGAAACCAGAACCCAATTCACATGGAGACGGCTACGGCCGACGTCGTCGGTGGTGGCGGTGGATAAAGGGACTAAGACCAAACACAACAAATCCAATTGGGAGGAAAAAAATTAAAATTTCCGGCGAAGGATGCCAATCGCAATGGGGTAAACCTTACCATGTGACGGGTTTCTCCCCTGACGTAGGTGTGAGCCCTGATTTATAGATTTGGTGCGTGCATTTCACCACGCAAAAAAAAATATGAAAAGAATAAAAAAAATGCAATCAGGAGAGGTTATTTAACTCTCATTTGAAAGTAGAGATTGATTCGGACAAAAAAAGAAAAACGACGAACTACAATCACACAGAGTTTTAAATAAATTGTGTCATGCGGCCTGGCGCGCACAATGCAAGATAAAAACTTTAGAAAAGCAATCAACCATTGAAAAGGCATATTCATCACGTTTGACATTCAAGTGCCAGTTTCGGCATATAACAATGGAGATGGAGTGCGTTCCAAAAAACTTATGTCCATACTGTACATGTTTCTATATTTATGAAAGCGAATACCAAAGTCAAGCAAACAAATCGGCAATGCACAGTGGGCCAAGGCGGAAAAAACTCGATTTTCCGAAAGTGCTGATTTCGATTAGCTGATTCATGTTTCTTCCAGTAAATTAGCCAGAGAATCTGGGTACACTAAGGATTTTGGCCAAAACTTAAGTCTAAATACCTGAATAGACGCCCAAAGTAAAAATATTTAAAATTGTATAGGAACTTGATTTAACTTTTCTAGGGTATTACGTTAATTCGGGGTGAACTAAAAATGTTGTTTTTTCTTTTTTCTTGCTTCCTTAAGATGCTTAATAATACAATACAGCGGTCAAGCTCAGCAAAAAAAATTGAGTGAATTACGCTATCACAATATAAGACTCAGCCCACAGTAATGGAAAGTTGTAGTCGTTTAAAAAAAGCTCCACTTTCCTCCGGTCAAAGTTTTCTTTCAAACTAAATTTAGCTGCAAATATCTGCAAATCCGCACATTGAGCAAGCAGATTTAAAGTTACGAAATCTGGCAAAAAAATCATTTTTCTTTTACTTCTGAATATTTGTATCGTAATTGTACATATAATCTTTGCTCAGTAACTAAGTTATAGATAGCAATATATGATAACAATATTGAATATACTCGTATTAGCGACATTTTTTTAATTTAAAAAAAAACAGAGTAAAATGTCAGATCAGTAAGAAGTAATGGTAAAATAGGCGAACTTATATGCAATTCTTAATGACTTTACAATTCATATTAATGTAAATTTAACTTTTTTTTCTCTTTTTTATATACATATGGTGGTTTAACATAGCGTACTACTTCTTTTCAAAAACGTCGTTTTCAAAATTGAAAAAAGTATTTGATGCAAGTTTCAGTAGCGAACACTTAACGTAAAAAGTGTTGCTGGCTTGATGCATGCATGAATGTTTGACGATCTGTTTGTAAATTTACACTTGTCAGCTTTTATTTATTATATTATTTTTATGATTTACAACCACATAAAAAGTTACTTCTTTTTATACAATCACTTTTGCTATGAAACATAAGAAATCGATTTTTAATAATTTTTCTGAGAAAATAAGAACAACACGGTTTTTTTCCATTATCTATATCATACAAACACTGAAGACTGACACCCATATTAATAAAGATGGTTTAGTGGAGGTTTATCTTTAAGTCCTGGACTGAGTGCGAAATTTCATTAATAAAACAAATTTTCTGTTAAGTGACGTTTACTAACTATGATTAAGTTAAACCACCGAAGTAGGTGGTTTAGCGAAGGAATAAGAAATGGAAATGTCAAATTCGTTTTTTTTTATCATCGTTATTTTTGTCCAAGTCTTTTTTTATTTGCGTTGGTGTCAACACATTTGTTTTCGATAATTGTGATTGCCTCCGTACACAATTCTCGAAGTGGGTTCTAAAATAATCAATTAATAATAATCAATAATAGGGTTACTATATTAAAAAAAAAACATACTTTGTCTTTTATGCTCCAATTCTCACTCCTTTTTCTTTGTGATATTGTTCATAATTGATTTTCCAATATAATTTATAAAACAACACATACACAATAAGACACAAGCAATTGACAATCAATTTAGGCAGACACAGAATATAAATGAATCGGTCATTTCAAAAACCTCATAAGTCATTCAATTAGAATTTTTCAGGAATCAATAAAAACTGTTTCATGCTCAAACAAATGAGTTTTAAACCACTTTTTTATGCGTAACTAAGTATTTTAGTGGTAAGAAAATTAAAAAGCGAAAAAAATTCACAGTTTATTAATAAAAATAATGAAAAAAAACCTAAAAACCTGTTCTTGACTTAAGTTGTTTTAGCAAGGACTGGGGTAAGTGGTATATAATTTAACCAAAAAAATGGTAGTAATTATATTTTGTATTGCTTATGATTGAAAATTACACTTAAGAATAACTTTTTGTCATGTTTTAATATCTTTAAGGTACATAGATTGATTATCTTCAACATTTTCTTATTGATGGGCACTTTTAAAACATAAGCCTTTGCTAATAGAAGTGAAACCGAAGTTGCAACTTTATTTATTACTAATAATAAATGTTTAATCAATCCACCAATATATTCCTATGATAGTACCTTTTCTATGTGAAGCATACTTAAAGCTCATATATGTCGAAGGTGCTTTTTTCTGTTTTTGTGGGATTTTTTTCTTTAAGATTCAGTGTTGACAAACATGTTTTTTTGGACAAATTTGGCCACAATTTCATGAATTCCAAAACATCTTCAGTTTTTAGCTCTATGACTATATTTTCTAAATTTCTTATGAGATGGACGTTAATTTAACAGACGCGACGGATGAATATGAAAAGCTAAGATAGACAATGAAGTCCAAATCATCAGATCATTCAGTTTCAGAGATCATTCATAAAAATGAGAAAAAGAGTCTGGGACTAAACGGAGACCTTGGGGTCCCCAGCATTTATTTTGTGAAAATCCGATTTGAAACCTTCCAAAAAAAAAAGTATTGAACAATCCAGTAGAAAATTTCTAATCCAACGAATAAGGGCTTCATTGATACCAAACTCAAAATTTTCGATATAATAGCTTGATGCCAAAATCCATCAAATGCCTTAGAAATATCAAGCTCAATGATCTTACTTCGACATATACTTAATTATTCTACTCTTCTGCAGCTTGATATCAACAGTTCTTCGGTTTTTCAAATCTCTTAGATAAATTAGTTTATGTCTTGTCTTTCAATTTTATAATTTGTTATAACATTTCATTAAGGTATTACAGGTTCTCTTCTTTTTCGGCGCACCATCACTCCCTGTTTCACTTGAAGACATTTTTAAAGCTAAAATTACTTTTCGCAGAAAATAGTTGTATGAAAAACGCAAATATGACATTGATGACGGTTGTTATCAAATTGAAGATTTGAATATTGTTGAACCAATCAGAGCAAAGCAAATTTAAAATATCAAACTACTCCCGCCATTTTGGTAGTGCATGCAAAAACCTATTAAGTTACTGACTTATGTTGTTTATGCAATGAACGTCTTTCCTACGGTATTATTTGAAGAGGAAGGAATGTACAGACTTACGTGGTTCTTACCCAGAATACGCATCTCCCTTTAAGGAACCATTTTCAGCAAAAAAAGCATTTTGGAAAAAAATGTGACTTAAGAGGTTTTTGAAATGACCGATTCAAATATGAGATAGCTTACTTGTTGTAGTAGATTTTTTCAAAGGATTTTTGATAAAAGTCGCTTAACTATTCCGCGAACATTTCATTTTTATTATTGTAAATATTTAAGCCAGGACTTAACTCCTATTCCATGGTTTAGTTAAACGGTGGAATATAGGTGGAATAATCGTTTTTACTTGCGACTTATAGGTACTATAAGGCAAGTTTATGCATTCGTAAAAAAAACCGAACTCGAGATTTTGATCAAAGTTGACATTACGATGATAGCGAAGACCAAAAAAGTGGGTCTCGCAATTCTGTCTGTCTGTCTGTCGGTTCGACTACAGCCTAAATGTTTTTTTTTGTTTTTTTGATTTTCTCGAAAACGGTACAGCCGATTTGAATCATTTTTTGCTCCTCCAAAGTTTGAATATTATAACATATTTAAATTTTCAATTTTTTATTTTTTGGATTAAAAAAAAAATAAAATTTTTGTTTTTGAAAATTCAATATTTCGAAAACCCCATGCTCGATTTTTTTCAAACTTGACAAATAAAAGTTTCTTAATAAAATCTACAAGATTTGAGAAAAAAAATTTTGTTTTATCTAAAACTAACGGTACCTTCCATACAAATTTTAAAAAATGGTTTTCGAAAATCTTATTTTTCTCGAAAACGATTCCGAGAATTTTGCTAAAATATTTTTTCTTTTGATTATTCTTTACGATCTATAATTTAATAAAAAAAATTGAAATCTAGATATTACTGACTGTTCCTACCATAGAACGATTTTTTCGAATTTTGAATTTCTCATTATCGGCATAACGGATTTCGATGATATTTCGTATAAAGAAGCTCCTAAAAAATTTAAAAAACATTGCATTTAAAAACTTAAGAACAAATATTTTTTCAATTTTTAGAACAAAAAGTAATTTCTTTTTTTTTTAAATCGATATCTCAAGAACGGCTTAGTATTTTTTTTTGTAAATTAGACTTTTATTCGTACAATAATAAAAAATTAAGGTTGGCGTACCAAAATTTTTTCTTAAAAATGTTTTAAAAATTTTGTACATAAAAGCTTATTTTTTTAAGGAACCACTACAACGACTTATAATTTTTGTTCCTGCATAAATTCATATTTCCATAGTATTCTGTTTTTATCTCTTACTACTAAAAGAATTTAAAAAAATCATTGTATCCTTATGAACAGTTTTCTTTAATAACATCCATTTTTAAAATTCCTAGTCTATTACATAGGAGCAAGTTCGTGCGACCCAGTCGTGCATTTTATTTATTAATATGACGGTGAATGTCTGAACCGACAAATACAGAAGGATTGCATTTATCAAGCATTTTATTCGATTTTTTTTTTTCGTGAAAATATATTTTTCTAATTACTCAAAATTTAGCTTACCAACTTTGGAATTTAGACAAACTTTTGTGTGGGCGTATCAGTGGGTGAAAATAGTTTGGTGACATTTGTAAAACTATCCTTTATAATATTTGAAAACATAATTTTAATCAGTTGTGAGGTTCGGAATTTATCACAATAACAAAACCTGTCTACATACAAAACAAGTACAAGAAAGTAAAAACAAAAGATTAAAAACCGCCCAAAAAGAGGGTTTGGAAAAGTTGAATGGCCAACATCCTTCAAAAAAAGCACCATCTTCAACCTTGACTTGGAACAAAACCAGGTTTTTTTAAATTTTGCCGATTTTTTTGTTAGTGGGCGTGGCAGTGGGTGGAAATTATTTGTAGTGCTTTATTTCCGAAATTACTTTCATCCTTGAAAATTTCATCCAAAGCAGTTAAGAGATTCTGTTTGTATGGACTTTTTTCCGCTCTCCCATACAAATGGCCCCACTGTGCGATCGGGCGATGTACTCTAGAAATGTTTTCGGTCTGTTTTTTAAAATGATTTCTATTTTTAAATAAATCTCATGGACCAATACTGAGAAAATTAATTTGATCAATTCAGTCAGCAGCGCAGTATTCTTAATAGTTCGGATTATATATATGTAATTTTTTTTAATATTATTTGCATACATTCAAGCGATCACGACTATCCTTAAAATGTTATGGAGTAACACAGTGCTAACGTTTAGTTCAGGTGGAGAAGATATAATAGGATATCTCGATGCACAATGGTTAAAGGCGCCAATGTATTCCACATTCTAGAAGTGCGGCTAAAGAGAGACCCTCTATATTTGACAGGCTTAAGGGTATACTGATTGAGCATTCCTAGTTAGATGAGCATTATACGGCCCATACACTACTCATGCCTGCATGCGCAATACAGTGATTGCGCATGCGAACTGAACATGTATGGTCTTGATTGTGTGGTTGTGCATGCGGCATGAGTGATTTCTAAAATTTTTGATTTTTCCATGTTTGCGCATGCATGATTGTGTGATGTGTGTGTTTAAAATTCAAAATTGCTCAGTCAAGCGATAAATTTCAGTCAATTTAATAATTTTCTTTTTTACTTGCGATATAGGTACTATAGGGCAAGTTCTGCATTTAAAAAAAATCGAACTCGAGATTTTGATCAAAGTTAACATTACGATGATAGCGAAGACGAAAAAGTGGGTCCGGCAAATTCCGTCTGTCTATCTGTATATCTTGAAAACGTGTGAACGATTATTTTTTGAAATTATTTCCTAAAATCTTAAAATTGGCATCCTAAACTGTTGATGTTGGAAGTATGGAGTTAAGCGTTTCTGATGTTTTCGAAGCTTTGAATAGTCTTGATGTGAAAAAAAGTGCTGGACCTGATAATATTGCTCCTATTGCCCTAAAAAAATGTGCTGCTTCTCTTGCTTTGCCGCTTAGTATTATTTTCAATAAATCTCTACAAACAGGTCAGTTTTTAAACTATTGGAAGATATCCTTTATAACTCCAATTCATAAATCGGGATCGAAACAAAATGTTACGAATTATAGACCAATATGCAAATTATCAGTGATCCCAAAAATTTTTGAAATGCTTGTTTGTAAAAAGTTAAATTTTCTTATTAAGGACATTATATCTGAATTTCAACATGGCTTTGTTCCCGGTAGATCTACATATACAAATCTATCAACACTATGCGAATCAGTTCTCTATGGATTTGATAACAGTTATCAAACTGACATTATTTTCACCGATTTTGCTAAAGCATTCGACAGAGTTGATCACAATATTTTAATTTTCAAGCTTTTAAAATTAGGTTTTCATTCTAGTTTTCTTAATTGGATCTCTGAATATTTGAAAAATAGAGTTCAATTTGTTAAATTGGGCAAACATAAGTCTAAAAGGATAGATGTTACCTCAGGTGTACCTCAAGGTAGTCATATTGGACCTCTTTTATTTGTCCTTTTTATAAATGACATCCCAGACAGTTTCAATCATTCAAAGTATCTTATGTACGCCGATGACGTTAAAATTTTCCGGCCCATAAAATTTCCCGTCGACTGCCTTCTTCTGCAAGAAGATATCCACAAACTATCTGAATGGTGTGAATCTAACCAATTGTTTCTTAATGTCGCCAAATGTCAGAGCTTTTCTTGCCATAGAAAAAAAACACCCATTATCTTTGATTATACGATTAACAATATGACTCTAGATAGGGTTACAGTAAAAAAAGATTTGGGAGTTGTTTTAGATGTAAAGCTTTCGTTTAGCATGCACATCGATTACATAGTGAATAAAGCTAATGGGATGTTAGGGTTTATCAGACGAAACTCTAGGGATTTCTCTGACCCTTATACACTTAAATCTTTATATATTTCTCTTGTAAGATCGGTACTGGAATATTGTAGTATAGTTTGGAATCCCTACTATAATACACATTCGGCAAGAATCGAAAAAATTCAAAAAAAATTTACCAGGTTTGTTTTTATAAAATTGAACTGGAATATGGAAGTACCTTCATATGCATCTAGATGCTTGCTTATTGACATTCAAACGCTTGAGCTAAGAAGAAAATACTTCTCAATTATGTTTATAAAAGATTTAATAAGTAATCGTATCAAATGTTCTCTTTTACTTCAACGAATTCACTTTTACTTTCCGTCAAGAAATCTCCGCGCTCATTTTCATCTGCGAGTAACTTTTGCCAGAAGAAACTATAGTAGAAATGAACCGTTTGCACGCTGTATAAGAGAAACTAATTCTGTTGTTAACTTTATAGATATTTTTTCAAATAATTCAAGGGATGTATTCAAAAAAATGTATGGTTGGCTTTGCTATTTCCACACAACATGTAATTATACTATTTATTTATCTTTTTACTTATATATACATATGTACAATTTTATATTTATTTTATATTATAGTAGTCTGTAAGAGTTGAAATCTCTGTTTGATGAATAAAACTAAAACTAAAACTAAAAAACTAAAAACTAAATTTTGTTCTAGAAAAATTTGAAAGAAATTTGTTATATAAAAAATTACTTTTTTTGAACTTTATTTGCACAAATTCATACTTTTCTGGAAATCAGACCGCAATTCCATGCATTTGAACATTTTTATCTCATTAAATCCATGTATGTTTTATATTTATAAAATGTATTTTAAATTCCAAAGTACTTTCATGTAAGAGCAAGTTCGTGCGACCCAGTCGGGTTTTTTATTTTTTTTTATTGCCAAAGCAATCAAAATTATTGCACCAGCGGAGTTTGACATAACTTTTCTACTAGCGATAAATACACGAATGAATATTGTGCGGTTTGCATGAATAGTGTATGGGGGAAGAATATTGTGCATGCTTGTGATTGTGCATGCAGGCATGAGTAGTGTATGGGCCCTATTACGGCGGAATTGTTTGAGGAGAGGAATGCAACTGGAAATTTCAATTGAGCATTGTTGATAGAAAAAGCGATAAAACAGTGAAACACAGCAGACGTTACGAAGGTTTTCAAAAGAAAAAAATGTTTCCGAAATGGATATGTCTCCTATAAGTTTTAGAGCTCCGTTCTGAATTCTATACAATGGGTTCAAATGACTAATGAGGGAACGAGCCTAGAAATGACAGTATACTTAAGTTTTGCATTAAAGATCATAGCCAGATGAAGAGGGGAAAAATGTGTCCATCTTTTACGAAAACCAAAACATTTTGCTGCATTTTTGGCTACCTCCAATATATGATTATTACATAAGAGATGTTCATTAACATACATACCCTTACCCACCATGGACAGCTTTTCAGTTTCTTTGATACCTGTGTCATTCATGGCAAGGGTGATATAGGCTGAGTTCGTAATTGCAATGTTTGTTGCTCCTGCCCTGAACACAATTACAAAAGCATGTGTGCAGTCATCATACTTTATTAAAAATGAGTTCATAATTGCTAAAATACCAAACATAGAAAAAGTCAGATGTGTAGGTATGTAAAAAATAGAAAATTAAAAAACCGAAGACGAAGGAAAACATTTTTGAATAAGAGAACCTGCAGAGTGATGTTTAGGCATATTCCAAAAAATACGAATTTCCTCAAAACGATCAAATAGCTCAGCCATTAGATCTGGAGGGAGTTCAGCATTGTGTGGAGATCCATAAACTTCATAGAACTTATGGAAGCAATCCTATGAAGAAACCTCCCTACCGCTTAGTTTATTTCCTTTTTTTAATCCTACTGTAGGGTGCTTTTAAATTTTGGAACTTCCTTATAATAAATATCCTCCCTATCATAAGGAAACGTGGGGAAAATAGTTTTAATTTCTTGATAAACCTTTCTCATAGAACCTTTTTCTTCCTGCGCCCAGCTAAAAATTCAGATTCCATTCCCAAACGGATGGAAACCAATAATTCAATATCAGCATCGGACCAGATTTTGGCTTTGTATTCAATCCTGTGGATGGACAGTTATTAATTTCTTATCAAATGTGAAAAAATCAATATTTTTACGATTATAAACTAATTTCAAAAAAAAAATTACTCACATTTGATCCTCTGCCATTTTCCTGCAAATTCAGTAACATAAAAAAACACATGGCAAATTGACCGCATGTTTACTGTAATTTTACTTTTATGAACACAAGTGTTGACATGCTCATGCAAAGATGATGCTGTTTGTTTACAATTATGAACTCAATTTTTGCAGGACTGCGGAAGTTTTACAAATTCGAACTCAGCCATATTTCGCTTGGCCGACAGCTTTGTGTTTTCGAAGCATTAAATTCCACACGGTTGGTAGTTCTCGAATATATAATACTGTTGAGATCGAAATTTAATGAGCTTAGCATACGCTGTAGTATCAGGCTTGTAAGTCTGGAAGCAAATATGAAGAGCTGAGGGTGATATCGTCGGCGAAAAAATTAATTGGAATAGAAGTTACAGCTAAGAGTTAATTTATGAGAATAAGGAAGAGTACCGGGGACAAAACGCAGCCTTGGAGAACGCCATTTTTTGTATGAAGTATCAGACTTGAAACCGGCAAATTCAATTTGTATTGGGTGGTCCGAAAGGTCATTTCTAATCCAACCAAAAATAGACTCTTAGATATCAAATGCATTCATGCTCGATGAAAGACCTCGTGCCAAACTTTATCAAATGCTTTAGAAATATCATGTGCAATTAACTTTGTTTCTCCAAAATGATGAAAGGACTGGTTCCACTTTTCGGTGAGATATGCCAACAGATCATCGGTGGACCTATTGCTAAGAAAACTGTGCTGTCATTCATCTAAGAGCTTTCGTTCTTCGAGATATTTCTTAAGCTGAAGTTACTCGTATTTGAAAAAAAAAGTCAAAATTGTAAGTCTAAGCGACGACGAGTACTACATTTAACTTCAACTTGTTCGTAAAAGGAAACAGTGTCTCTCTCATAAAGACTCGTCAAACAGGAGTTCTGTGTTCATAGATTCAAGAAAAGACAAATTCAAGAAATACTCGTAACACGGATCGGTTCGTTGATTAGCAACTCTTCATGTCAACTTTATTAAATCCATGTTCAATATTTATTTATAAGTAATTTTTAAATTTTAAAGTACTTTTACAAAAGATCAAGTACGTGCGATCCATTTAGGCATTTTATTCCTTTGAACATTTTGGAATTTGGCACAGATTTTGATTTAAAATTTGATTAAGTTGGCATATCATAGAGTTTGACGTCTAGAATTTTTGACATGGATTCTTGAATTGACTTCTTAATAGATCCATATCCAGCACTCATGTTCAAAGGTGACTCGGGTACAAATTATATATGAGTTCATTTCTGAGATTGATCTGCAGAATTACTATAACCTGGTAACTTACCGCTATGAATCTTGCTTGCGAAGCTTTTTGGTGTTTTTTAGTTTACAAGTGAAATCCAGTAAACTCACACTCAATGCTTATCCTAAGTAATTTTAAAGTAAATTAAATATTATCTATATTTTCTTTTGTAATGTTAAAATTTTTTGTCATAAATTTATCAAAGATATTAAAGATGTAAAGAATAAAATTCTAAAACTCTTAAATTATGTAAATATGTAAATAATGTAAGCTTTAAACTGCAAATAAAACTAAACTTGAACTTGAACTTAAAGTAAATTTATCACACAATTTAAGAATACTTACATGTATTTATAAACTTAAATAGTAGTATTATTAAAGAGGAGCGGCCGTAGACCTATTCTTTCGCACACCAGAGTTGCCAATCTCAAAAATACGTTGAGTATATGTATATGCAATATAATTAAATAACTGTTACCCATTATATAAATGACATATATGGTTTAAAAACAAAAGTAAGTTAATTATTAATTCCTATACAGATACAATACAAAACCCATTTTAAAAAACTCAATTTTTCCAGAAATGGGATCAATTTTCGCCTCCAGGGCGCATTTTCAGCTTATTGTAATCAAAGCTTCATATTTTATTTTGCCAGAAGAAAATGCAATTAATATCGATGAACTAGCTAGGTACCGAAACAAATTATGTTTCTTTAACATCTCCATTATTAATTGCACCGACCATCGTAAAATATCTTCCAATTTCCCAACAGTACCACAATCCGAGATTTCACATTATACATAGCTTTATTGTGTGTAGTAGGTATAAACTTTTGATTAACAAGATGAAAAGATTTCCCATTCATCCATTGTTAGTTTCTCAAGCACTAGCAGACCTACAAAATAAACTGCACAACAATCAACATTCCAAGGATTCATTCATTTTCAAGAAAATAACTGAAGCACTCTAAAAAACGGAGAAAATCCAAATACCAGAACCTACTTTTTACCCCAGAGAATTTGTGCAAAACAATCACAAGTAGCTGGAGAAAGTTTATTCAGGTCCATGTTTGGAGTCCTTGTTCTTCTCTTTTGTTGAATTCTGTGTGCGTGTGGGTTGTGGGCGGTTTATAATCATAATACAATTTCTTCTGGAAGGTCATTTCTATTCTATAGAGAACCCTTACAAAACTCCTTCTGTAAATAACTCAATTCTTTTCATTGCAATATCATATTTTTGCGTTCTAAAAGAAAATCCACCAACCAAAGGAATGTTCCTCCAAGAGCCATTCCTACCTTCAATCAAACCCGTTATCAACGGACAAAGCTAATAAAGGTCTAGATACGTTCTTGCTTCAGAAGGTATTTAATAAATCAAAATTACTACACATTACCTTAAAAGTCATTCTTGTATAGACATGGGACGTCAGGGAACCTTAGGAATTTTGTTCTTCATAACAAATGGTCATAAGGACGAGCCAGTGGAGTGCTGCCCACTCATTCAAAAAGATATGACAGTAATGAAACATAGTAAGCACTCAAAGAAGAACTTCTGCTTTCTGTTTGATATTCTTGTTTAATTCACCAAAAAAAAGTTGACTGGACTAAACAAATATTAAATGCGTACCAGTGCAAGTACTCCATTATATTCATAGGATTAGATGCTACAAAACATGGCTGTATAGCACTCCCAAGTGGTTATATGTATGTGATAACATTGAAATGGAAAATATATGAACATATGGATGACACGAATTTGACCTTATAAAGGGTGGTTAAATTTTAAGGGCTGATGTTGGATGTGAACCCCAACTAAACGTCAAGTTTTTTTTTGTATTTAATTTGACATTTGTCAATTTCAGACTAACTCAATTTGAACCATGGAAAGATACACAATCGAGCAACACGTTAAAGTTATTCAGGCTTATTATGAAAATGGGCGTTCAAATCAAAATGCATATCGTGCACTTCGTGATTTCTTCGGTCAATTTAATCGTCCAAATGTGCGTACAATCGGAAAAATCGTAAAAAATTTGAGCAAGCCGGGTCTGTAGGAGACATGAAAACACCAGTGCATGCTCGTACAGCTCGTACTGCAGAAAATATTGCTACTGTTCACGATAGTGTGGCTGAAGAGCCGTCCACCTCAACTCGTCGTCGTGCCCAACAAGTGCACCTCTCACGCTCGTCGTTGATGAACATTATGCATAAAGACTTGCATTTACACGCTTACAAGGTGCAATTGACTCAAGAACCAAAGCCTCTTGACCATTTCAAGTGTCGTCAATGGTCAGAATGGTGGCAAGAAATGGCAACAGTGGATGATCAATTTTCGAAGAAAATCATCTTCAGTGATGAGGCACATTTTCACCTCAGTGGATTCGTCAATAAGCAGAATTGTCGCATTTGGGCAAATGAGAATCCAAGAGTGATTATCGAAAAACAAATGCACCCACAAAGAGTGATTGTTTGGTACGGTTTAATGGCTGTCGGCATCATCGGGCCGTATTTTTTCCAAAATGAGGCTGGTCACTGGTCAGGCAGTTACTCGTACTGTGAATGGTGTTTGCTATCGTGAGATGATAACGAACTTTTTATGGCCCGAATTGGAAGATTTGGATGTGGACAATATGTGGTTTCAGCAGGACGGTGCGGTGCCACTTGCCACACAGCTAAGGAAACAATGGCTCTTTTGCGCGACAAATTCAATGGCCGTGTTATATCACGTGGTGGCGATGTCAATTGGCCGCCAAGATTATGTGATTTGACACCGTTGGACTTCTTTCTTTGGGGTTATTTGAAAGAAAAGGTTTTTTTTTTATAATTTAGCGCACTAAAGGTATTATGACTACCCTTAAAATGTTTTAGCACAGTGCGAGCGTTTTAGAAAATTGGGAGAGGATTTAAGAGGAGATACCGATGCACATTGGTTTTGAATGTCTGAATATTACAATGGGAGGGAAACATAAAGTCGGGTAAAGCATTCCGCATTCGTGTGGTGCGGCTGAAGAAAGAATCTCTGAATTTAAGTGTACGTCCGAAATTGGGCTCAAGGGTAAACTGATGGGCATTCCTTGAAGCGCGTGTATTACGGTTAAATAGTTTAAGGGGAGGAATGCAGCTGGCTATTTCACTAGAACAGTGTTTATAAAAATACCGGTAAAATAGTGAAAGACAAGAAACATTGCGACGGTGCTCGAGAGTTTCAAATGTTTCTGTTATATTTGTATCACCTATCATGTTTAAAGCTCTTTTTTGAATTCTATCCAAGAAACTCAAGTGAGTTATTGGAGCACCTGTCCAAATATGGGAATTATACTCGAGCTTTGGACGAATATAGGCCTTATGGATGACAGCCAGATCAGAAGGGGTAAAAAATTTCTTGCAACGTCGAAGGAAACCTAAGCACTTAGCAGCGTTTTTGGCGACGTCGAATATATGGTCATTCCACACAAGGTGGTCTGTGATACACATACCGAGAACTGAGAGCTGTTTGGTTTCCTCAATGCAAGTGCCACTCATGGATAGCGGCATAGGGGGTGGGTTCTGCTTTAACGACAGGAGACAGCATTTTTTTTAAGCATTAAATTCTACACGGTTTTTCATTCCCCATTCGACAATGCTATCAAGATCAGAATTTAATGAGCTTATCATACGCTGCCGTTCTAGATTCACATCCGAAGAACAAGGACATGTATCTGGAAACCAATATGAGAAGCTGAGGGTACTGTCATCAGCAAAACAATTTAATGGATTAGAAGTTTCAGACAAAAGATCGTTGATGAATATCAGAAAGAGAGTCGGAGACAAAACGGAGCCCTGTGGCACACCAGCATTTATTTTATGGACTACAGATTTAAAACCGTCCAATACAACTTGTATTGAGCGGTTTGAAAGGTAGAGTCTAATCCATCGAAGAAGAAATTCATCAATACCAAATGCACGCATTTTCTATAAAAGAGCTTGATGAAAAACTCTTTCAAATGCTTTTGAAATATCCAGTGCAATAATCTTACTTTCTCCAAAACGATGTAAAGATTTGTGCCACTGTTCCGTGAGATATACCATCAAATCACCAGTGGACCTATTGCTACGAAAGCCATACTGCCGGTCATTAAGAAGCTTTCGTTCTTCAAGATATTTCTTGAGCTGATAGTTTATCAGCGTTTCCATGACCTTAGAAAGAAGGGATGGAAGTGCAATTGGACGATAGTTGGAGGGGGAAGAAGATTCGCCTTTTTTAGGGACAGGCTGGACAAATGCTGTTTTCCATCCACTCGAAAAGAGAACAGTAGAGTAGGACAGATAGAAAAGCTTACGCAATGGTTTTGCCAGCGTTGAAGAACACCTCTTCAGAACAATTGGGGCGATACTATCCGGGCCAGCGGATTTATATATATCGAGATCTTTCAGTACTCTTGCAACTGAACGAGTGCGAAAGAAGATTAGTCCCATAGAATCATTAACGCTCTCAATTACAGGATTAATTATATGGCACTCTCTGGTAGCGTTGAATTGACAGCAAATTGTGCTGCAAGCAAATTGGCTTTTTCTTGAGAGCTGACATAAGGAGTGTCATTGAAAACGAGCGTAGGAACCGAAGACGAAGTAGTATTTCGTACATTTTTTACTAATGACCAAAAATTTTTACTACCTTTAGGACATTGTAGTATTTTTTGCCGTAATTTTTGATCATGTAAGAATTTGGTTCTTTGAATATGATCATTACAGGTCTTTCTAGCTTGCTTAAACTTTTTCCGATTTTCCTCAGTAGGGTTGGCTTTATAATATCGGAAACTTACTTTTCTAACCCTAATAACCTCTTTACAGCTCGAATCAAACCATGAGTTCTCTTTCGGTTTGATAGATTTTTCCCTATTCGGGATAAACTTTCTCATTCCGAAAAGAATAAAATTTGTAATCATATCTGCACTGGAGTCCACGTCACTATCGAGGAAGCATAGTGACCAGTTAAACTTCCTGAAGAAATCGTTGAGACCGTCCCAGTTGGCTTTCTCGTATTGCCAAACGGTTCTCTTAGGAATTATTTCTCTAACTGGGTTTTGTTGGCATGAGAAATTCGCAGATATGATACAATGGTCGGATGTGCCTAGAACTGATAGAACATTTATAGTGTATTTGTCAGGTTCAGAGGTAAGAAATAAGTCTAGTGTATTAGCGGATTGACCTGCAACGTCAGGAATTCGAGTAGGCTCGTGAACGAGTTGAGTCAAGCTGTTTAATTTAGAAAAGATCTCGACATACCTTCCTTCGCGTGTTGTCTGACCAGAATAGCGCAGCCACGAAGAATTGTGTACATTGAAATCGCCCGTAATAACGATTTCACTGTGCGGAAAATGAGAAACAATTCTTTGGATACAGTCAGATAGCGCATCGAATTCATTAGAAGTTGAGTTGCTATCCAAACTTGGGCTGCGATAAATAAAGCATGTATGAATGATGCGCTTATGGATTGTAAATTTAAACCACATAAAATTAAAATTTGTATTTAAACATGGGCCATATTGTGGTTGAAGCTGATAAGCGACATCGTTCCGTACATATATAGCGAGACCATGGTGGGGGAAAAATAGAGGCACTAAGCTATAACCAGGCAGGTTGAATTCTGTGTGATCAGAATTTTCTCCCACCTGGGTTTCGCTAAGTGCCAAAACTGCTGGCCTGTTTTTCGCAGTATGGACATAAACAGAACAGAAATTCTTTCTAAGCCCCCGAATGTTGCTACAGTCAACTCTAAATTCACTCAACATTACAAAAAACAAACATACGTCGATAAACCAGCAACAATTCAAGAGCTAAAGGATAAGATAATTCGGCACATTAACGGCTTAGCACCTCAATTATGCCTCAGCGTCATCGAAAATTTGGACCATTAAATGGAAGTGTGCCGCCGAAGTCGCGCCGGCCATTTGGCCGATATAATATTGTTCCATACATAATTGAACCATACCATATTATCATAATAAAAAGAAATGACAATAATTTCCTAAATAATTTGTGTTTTATTCAAAATCAACATCAGCTCTTAAAATTTAACCACCCCTTACTTCAAGACTGTAATTTGGGCAAAACATTGCAAGCTTAAAGTTAGTAGTAACCCGTTAGCGTGACAGAGAGTAGTACAATTGCTCCTGGACTCCTCCTCAATCAAGTCTAAGTCAAATCAAGAGTTTTTAAGGTAAGTAGCGTATGAACTATTTATTCGTTGCAGTGTTGATGGTATGAGGAACGCGTATAGAGTTTCACATTTCAAACATTGAGATTCCAATTCGTGATGAACAATTTATTTTTTGGAATTTCACTTACTTAAGCAACTAAAACGGGAATTTTAATTTCTTCACATTAATTACAAGAAATTTTCTACCATTTTTTTATTTGTTTTTAGCTTATAAATGTTTTAAATCCCATTTGTTCTTTTATTCGTCAATCGTTGGTCGCTCTCGTGAAAAGTCCTTAAGACTTAAAAATCTTATTCAATATTTGAATGATCTTGCATTATTCGAAGTAAATTTAATCGTTATACTCGTTTCGTGCTGGTCAGCGCATTTTAGACAAAAAACGACTAGGAATATTGAGAATAAATTAAAACTGAAGCGTGGGAGCTTCTTATCCTACCAACGATTACTTATGTAGGAAACCAGAGCCAGGCGACCAAATTATTATTTGTTCAGCTTGTCTACTGCTAATGCTAATACAATCATTCAAATAAAAACAAATGCTCCAATTTTAGTTGTTTGCTATATGAGTTTATTAAACAGACTGCGACTTTTCGTGATTTGCTGCGGCCTTTTATACTGTATAAGCCGGCAGCACATGTAACGAACTTTCCAAGTTTGGAGGTCTCAGGTTTACTCCTCGAAGACGAATCTCCCTCCTCATATTTAATGAGAAGCAACAACCGTCCTTGCCCAGTGACCACTACACCCCCAAACCCAACTAAGATCCCTTACAGAAGTGAGGGAAGACAAAAGATTGGCTTCCCTGAAGTCGATACGATTGCCTATACCCCCCACTTTCTTGGAATATTTCGATATTATATACTCCTCTTTCTATCACACCTTTCTTAATTCCTTAAGGAACCTTTCCTCATCTATACCGTCGAATATACCCGAACTCTGTTATAAATCCGCGAATATATATAACTTTTAGACGAGGTTGTCTTCACTCAACAGCCACCTGGGCCTGCTCGATGCTCGTTTGCTTAGCTCGCCGAATGGGGCGGGGATCTTGCAGCCGGAGTGTCGACGATGTTACATTAGATTTACAGACCCTATTAACCTGCAGTTATGGTTGAAAAACGAAATTTAAAAGTGCTGAAGCCCGAAATTTGTAACTGTAGGCAAACCGTAGATGAATGTACTCTTCATCCATGATGTTTATTTTTGAAAGCAAAACAACTACGCGACTAACAGTAGAGAACATAGATGTTCGTGTCTCTCGAACCGAATCTTCGCCCCGCCCTATCTCTCAGTAGTACTGACTGAATGAAGCCTTTGGTTTCGTATGGTTCGAATAAATTCAGAAACCCCCTTAAATTTGAGAGAATCAGATGTATTTGACCCCTCTGCCTTTTATACCCAACCCCGCGATCCGAAGATACTGATCTTCATATTCCGACTTCGATTCTCAGGTGGCAAAAATATTTTTTTATGAGAATCCCCCATACTCGGATAGAGAAGTTCAAAAATAAACTCCCCTTAACTCATTAACTCCAACCTCTCGATACCCCTCGACCTTCTCTTAATCCTCCATAATCATTATTGCGTGTATCGTTACTTTAGATCCGAAAAAAAATAGAAAAAAAAATACGACTCTCAAAATTCATTTCCTTGAACCCTTATAAGATGTTATTTTATTCTCTTAAATAATTTTATCACATTCTTAGGTGTAATTCGGATCAATAACATTCTTAGATATGATTCCGATCGACTTCAGAATCTCTTTTTTGTATTTTACTTCTTAGTTATAAAAAAAAAACATTACTTTATGATAAATTTCATACCTCCGCTCACTCGATCTTTAATATTAACAAAAACTAAATTCTTTTGTAATCTTGCATTGCCCGTTAAATCTTTATATCAACAAAAAAATGTCGACGCATTTACAGAATCGTTTCCGTTCACCACGTCTCGAGAAAAAAAAATGCTTATATCTTTTTCTTTTAAGAATCAGTCGTTTTGATCAGGTAATATCAATTTGTAATCTTGGTTACTATATCATGATATTTCCATGATGTCACTTTTGATAACTTTTTTTTTATTTCCGTAATTATAAATCTTATCGTTATGCTATCAAAGGGACCACTTTGTCCTTTTATGGCATTAACATAAAAAGTATCAACCAATATAGAAAAAAATTAATAGACAATATCATCAATAATTACTCACCAAACTTGTCCTGGATGTAGAAGTGCACTCGTACTCCGGTGTTCGGCATTTAAATTATAGTTGTTTAAATTATAGTTGTTTCTATGTAGGTTAGACACTATTAGTATATTTAATAAAAAAAATTACCCAATTGGGTTCCTTGATCCAACTTGAGATTTAGGCTACCGAGGAGCGGAAGAATTCACACTTAATTATTCTCATACTTTAAATTATACTAACATGTTTTTAA
Source organism: Chrysotoxum bicinctum (assembly GCA_911387755.1). NCBI lineage: Eukaryota > Metazoa > Arthropoda > Insecta > Diptera > Syrphidae > Chrysotoxum > Chrysotoxum bicinctum. The sequence continues at coordinate 86,815,608 of OU426990.1, read as the reverse complement.
ATTCTTGTAACATAAAATCTGGAACTCACTGTACTATCTTTCCCTAATACTTTGTCTTCTTGTGACATATTCTCAGATTCTTACTTTCATTTACTTAGCAAAAATACTAATTCTACTTAACACTATGAACCTGGCTCTTCGATTTTTTTTTCTTTTGGTTTGGTTTGTTTTTGTTTTTACTTCATCTTATTTTTAGCCTAACCTTATCATCAAAGGATTCTTTTTAGTGTCTGTTGATGATGCTAGTTTTGTTTCCTCTGTGATATACTTCAATATGACGGTCATTCGAGCTGTAATAAAGCCCGGATCTTTGTAATACTTGGCATCGACGGTGGTCTTAATCCACTTATAGAATGCTTGTGGGTTCGAATCTGTTTGCAATTGTTTCAACCTTTCAGCTTCTAACTTCAACAATGGATATAAAAATGCCAAAGATCGATCGTCAAGAATTTCAGCCCAACCGAGTCTTATTGCGATCGGCTCCGGGAAGGCTTTTCATAAGATCAATTTGACTGGCTCTGAACATCTACTCGAGTGTATCACGACCAAGAGATTTATGCAATTGCTGGAGTACCAACAAGAAGAGGGGATAGTGCTGAGCGTGGTACGTTTTTCTCTCTTGATTTTTGTTTTTAATTGTCTTTTTGTCTTTTACAGTCGCCTACTTCAGTACTCCCCTTTCGTCGACCTGTAGAGATAAATAAAAAAAAATGGCTTAAGTTTGGGGAAAATCGGTTTTCTTTTCTTCTCTATTCTTTCTTTTCTTAATTTTTGTTCTCATCTTTATTTTCAACTAATGAGTTACTACTAATTCTTACCTTTCTGGTTTTAGGATTTCAATGATTTTAAAATGCTGCTGTTTGATTGGTGAGTTTTTTTTCTCCTTTTTTCCCCTTTTTTTTTTTGGGTGCCTAAGAATGGCAGATGGAGTGCACACTTCGACGGTCAGAAATTGAAAGATCGATTTGGTTGTCGATTGCGGAAAGGTTTGCCATTCCAAAAAAATGGCGTAATTTACAACGGAAGTTGAGTGGACCGTGGATGCTAATTGTGTTCTGTTCTGTGTGCTTAGTTTCGGGACCTTTCCTTCAAAAAAAATTTAGTTTAAGGGTGACCTTACACTTTATTTATTTAAGTGGTTGATGTTGTTAGCCACGTTGTTTCCTACAAAGCTTCTTCTTGCGACTAGTCTCTGACTCGTCTTCAAGAAGAAGAAAAGAAACATCCTACGTAATGTTTACTTTTTCTACTTGAGTCTCATGTGCAGCTGACTAGCCGGGCTGCTGAACCTTCTCATCTTATTTCTTTAAATCTTTAGTATGAGCCACTGATTCGAAACCTTTCATGTCTCTTACTTTGTATAAGTTATTACCAATAACTTTAAGAATAGTTACCTTCAAGAATTTCGGACTGAGTTTAGCGCTTCTGTGTTTAGTCGCATCACTCAAAGTGAAGTTTCGCTTGAATGCAGTTTCTCCTACTGTGAAATTGACTATCCTACTTCTCAAATTATAACTCGCCCTGTATGACTCGTGAGCTTGATCTAACGCGGTTTTTAGGTATGCGTGTAAAATGTTCATTTTTGCAGTTTTAGGCAACCAGTCTATCTCTGAGTTATTGAGGCCATTAAGTTCTCTCAAGAGTTTATAGTCGGCCCCGTGCTCAATCATTCTCTGCCCAAATAGTGCCTCGTATGGTGACATACCTAAGACAGAGTGCACTGATGTGCGTAAAGCACTTCCTATGCTTGATAAGTACTCGTCCCAATTATATTGCCTAGCATCGATGTAAGAGCGAATTGCAGATAGGATGGATCGATTGACTCTCTCACTCGCGTTTGCCTGCGGTGAGTAAGCAGCGGTCTTCACCTGACGAATACCAAATGTCTCAACCATCTTACTGAATTCCTTACTGATAAATTGTGATCCGTTATCGGACAATACACTCTCTGGAACTCCGTACATCAAAAATATCTCGTCTCTCAAAAACTTGATTGCTTCAGCCGAATTAGCCTTTTTCAACGGTTTGATGAGGACGAACTTAGTTAACTGATCTAATGCAACAATAATACACGTGTTTCCGCTACGCGAACGCGGATAAGGTCCGAGAAAGTCAACGTACAAATGTTGAAATGGTCTTTCAACGGTGTATGCTTTCCCCATCTCTGTGCGCAAAATCACATTCGGTGCTTTAGTTGTCTTACAAGTTTCACAACTACCTACAAATTGTTTAAACTGAGTTGCCATTGTTGGCCAGAAAAACTGTTGCCGGAGGCGATATAGGGTTTTGGCTATCCCCCCATGCGACGCTCTTGGTGGACAATGTGCCCGAGAGATTAACTGATCTGTCAGCGACGACGGAATCCATAGCTTCCAGACTTGATCGTCTTGAAGCGGATTACCTGTACAATGCCTGATCTTCTTGTACACGAAACCTTTCGAAACTCGAAGATCAGGTAGTCTTTCGTTGTTGTGTCTGATGTGTTCTACGATTTGGAGATATTCTTCTGACTTGAATGCCGGATCTTCCAATTCGATGTGCAACACTTCAACCGGGTTGATTGACACAGAACCCCGATGGAATACCTCTGAGTGTAGACCCTCTACTTCGTGCACTCGAGATAGAGCATCTGGTACTACATTCAGAGTACCCCTCCGGTGCTCTATCTCAAAATCAAACCCTTGCAATTTGAGACTCCATCGCGCTAACCTCCCTGTTGGATCTCTCAAACTCATTAGCCACTTCAGGCTCGCGTGGTCGGTGATTATCAAAAACCTGTATCCCTCCACGTATGGTCTAAACTTCTGGATACCTTTTACAGCAGCCAAGCACTCGCGTTCCGTAACCGTATAGTTACGTTGCGCCGCATTTAGCTTCTGCGAATAGTAATAAATTGGCTTCTCCACTCCAGTCTCATCCTTCTGACATAGCACGCAGCCAATGCCTGTGTTCGATGCATCACATAAAATTACGAACTGTTTGCTGAAGTCAGGATTAACGAGGACAGGAGCAGAAGTTAGAGCCTTCTTAATATCATTAAAAGCTTTCAACGCTTCGTTCCCAAACTCAAATTTGGTTCCCTTCTTCAAGGTGTCGGTCACAGCACTGGCTATACTAGAAAAATTTTTTATGAAGCGACGGTACCATCCCGCCATGCCGATAAATCGACGTACTTGTCTTATCGACGTTGGTACTGGAAATTCTAAAATAGCAGATATCTTCTCTGGGTCTGCTTTTAAACACCCGTGTCCTACAACGTATCCTAGATACTGTAACTCTTGAAAACAGAAGTTCGATTTTTTGACGTTGATCGTCAATCCTGCTTCTAGCAACCTTTTCGCTATTATGCGCAATGTTTCGATATGTTCTTTAAAATTTTTTGATATGACCAATAAGTCATCTAAGTATACGAATACTCGATCACGCAATTCCTGTGGAACTACAAGATTCATCAGGTAAGTGAGACTTTGAGCGGCATTTGGGTATTTTAGCAAGCCCTATTGCTATATTGCGTAGCACGCTCTAAATTGCTGATTAAAGCGCAGCTCGCTTCAAACAATGGCTAGGGAGCCGCAGTTAAATAATTCAATCTTTTTCAAGTTAGGAATTCAATTAATTTTATTTACAATTCTTACAGCTATTTATACCTAAATTATTTTACAAATTATTTGGGCTATCCCCACTTATTATCATTGATATTCTTTTCTTCTTCTAATATACAAATTATTTGTAACAATTTTATTACTCATAACTTTGCATTCTGGAGCAATGTAATAAAATACATTCTATGCCACTCATAATGCATCGTCACCAAAACGATGTCTTTGCACTCAATTTTGTTGGTCAAAGGGAACAACAAAATTATGATTCAATATTATGGTTATACGTATAATGTATCAATGAAAGTGCATTTTACTATGCGGCTCTGTTTACATTTGGTATTGTTAATGTTTTGATTGTGGTTCTTTAAGAATGAATGTTATTACATTACATCCCTCCCCTTTAAAAAAAATGATATTTGTTTACATTTCTAAAATTTAAATAAATATCATGTCTTTTGTTAAGTATATGATATTTGGATTTAGGTATGTGGTATTTATTGTTGTGTGGTATTTATTGTAAGATTGTATTTCTAGCTTTAATTAAATTATTATTATGTATTTCATAATTCTTATCATCTAACAGAATAGTACTGTTTACACCGTTTCGTGATATTATTTTATATGGTCCTCTAAAGGGTTTGTCAAATTTTCGTTTGCTTTGATTTTTTAGATATACATAATCACCTACGATAAAACTTGATCTATTAACATTTTTTTGAAAATTCTGTTTTTTATATTTATCATTTATTAAGTTGTTTTTTGCTTGTTCATGAGCATGTCTTAATTTACATTTAAATTCATTCAAGTAATTATCAATATTATAAATTGTGTCTTTGTTTTCTATTACTTCACATGGAAGTGTACATAATTTTCCAAATACTAGTTCAAATGGTGAATATAAAGTGCTACTGTGTGGTGTTGAGTTATAACAGTAAGTATAATATGGTAACCATTCTTCCCAGTTATTTTTATCCCCTACGCTCATTATATATTCATTAAATACCCTATGATTTCTTTCTATTGATCCCATTGTTTCATGGTGAAAAGGTGTGGAAACTATCTTTTCTATCTTTAAAAGTTTGCAAATATTCTTTAGTAATTCATTTGTAAATTCTGTTCCTTTATCTGTTTTTAGTTTCTTAAAGCATCCATATTTAAGAATAAATTTCTCGACTATTGCTTTTGCTACAGTATTCGCTTCTTTCGTTTCTATCGGGAATGCTTCTACAAATTTCGTTAAATCACATTGTACCGTTAATATGTATCTATAACCATTTGATGGCCTAAGTGGTCCTACAGTGTCAATTGTTATTGTTTCAAATGACGTACTGGGTGTATCTGTAATTACAATATTTTCTTTTGTGTATCTAGTTATCTTTGTTTCATTGCATGTTTTGCAGTTGTTAACATATTTCTTAACCATTTTATTCATATTCTTCCAAACATATCTTTGTTTTAACTTATTGACGCATCTTCTGATACCGCAATGTCCTCCTATTTTAAAATTATGATATTCTTCTATCAATTTGTGCATTTCTTTCTCATCTATTATCTGCTTTGGAGGTTCAAATAATATTATGTCTAGACATTTATCCTCATTTATATTTTCTTGCAGCTTATTAAATATTTCTTTAAATTCTTGTATGCATACTTCATTAAATATTAGACTATTTCTTGCTAGCGCTAGTCTTTTAACACCTGCATTGTTCATTTTGAATATTAGCTTCCTCAGAATCAATTTTACCTCTGATAAAGATTTATCGCTATATTCTACAACTACAGTGTTTGCTGCTATTATTATTTCATTTATTTTCCTCTTTGTAACGTTACTTTCTTCAAATTCTATCTTTTTTAATCGCCTAATGTCCGATATTGATGTACAGTCCCAAATATGAAGGTAGCTAGTCTTCGTATTTGAGCCCAAGGCTTTTGCACAATTTTTTTTTTCGTTTAGTATTTTGTTTTTATTCTTCTTCATCGCTCTTGTTAAAACGTCTATTTTATATTTGGGTATCATTTCTTTTAATTCGTCGGATTCAATTTTAATTCTTGATAAAGCATCTGCATTTGTATTCATCTTGCCCTGCTTAAATATGATTTCAAAATCATAATCCATTAGATCAACTCGAATTCTTGTTAATTTCGATGATGGATTTTTATGCGTGAATAAACTGACTAATGGTCTGTGGTCTGTGTAAACTATGAATTTTCTACCAAAAAGATAAGGCCTGAAATAATTTATTCCCCAATGTATCGCTAACAATTCTTTTTCTATAATGGGTTTGTTCAATTCGTGTTTATTTAGGGATCTACTAGCATATGCTATTGGCTTATCGGTTCCAATATCTCCCTGTGACAAGATTGCTCCTAACGCGAAATTAGAAGCGTCTGTTGTTAGTATGAAAGGTTTTTTGAAATCTGGATAACTAAGTATGGGAGGAGTCATTAAATTTTGCTTAAGTGTGTTAAAAGATTTTTCACAATCTTCTGTCCAAGAGAATATCTGTTTCTTTTTCAGTAACTGGTTCATAGGTTTAGCTATTTCTGCAAAATCTTTTATAAATTTTCTATAATAGTTACAAAATGCTATAAATCTTCTTACATCATCTGCGTTTTTAGGTGTTGGATAATTTTTAACTGTTTCATACTTCATTGGATCTGGCTTTACTCCATTTGGTGTTATCAGATGACCCAGATAAATTACTTCTGTTTTCAAGAAATTACATTTTTCTAAGTTGAGTTTCAAATTATATCTACGAAGCCTTCCTAAAACTTTGATTAAATTTTCGTTGTGATTTTTCAAATTCTTGCCAAATACTATTACATCATCAACATATAGAAAAGCTGAGGCCTGTAAACCACTAAGTGCGATCGACATCATCCTCTGAAAACTATTTGTTGAGATTTTTAATACGAAAGGTAGTCTCTTGAATTGGTAATGACCTTTATTTGTTGAAAACGCCGTTAATGGCCTAGAATGTTTGTTAAGTGGAATTTGATGAAAAGAGCTTGTCATATCTAGAGTAGAAAAATATTTAGCATTACCTAGTTTATCTAATACATCTTCTAATCTCGTGAGTGGAAATTTATCATCTACAACTTTTTTATTTAGTGACCTAAAATCTACTACTAATCTCCATTTAGTTTGTCCGTTTTGGTTTTTCTTTGGAACTATGAGTAACGGTGAATTATATGGACTGATAGACTCTTCTATTATATCATTCTTAAGTAACTCAGACACTTGGTTTTGAATCTCATCCAATTGTGCATTTGGTAGTCTATAATTTTTTATATAAACTGGATTTTTGTCTGATAGAGTGATATGTTGTTCATAAAAATTATTTGTGGTCAGTTCCTTATCTTCATCATGGAAAACATCTTGAAATTCTTCGCAGATTTTTATTACTGACTGTGCAGCAAATGTGTCCAAGTTGTCTCCTTGAATGTTTTTCATAAGTTTTTGAAATTTTCGTTTGTCTTTAAATTTTGTGTTGTTTGATAATATCCTATATTTACTCAACGGTTCCATTGCTATCATAACATTTTCTATCGTTTCCTCTTTATCTGTACTATTTAATATTTTTATATGTTTTATGCCTTTTGATGGTACTATTGAATTTGCTAAGAAGATTCCCTTTTTAATCTCATTCCCTATGACAACATTATCTTCATTTAAATCTAAATTTATACTTTTTATTACTTCTGATCTCGGTGCAATTTTTATTTTGCCAATATTTTTCATAAACATATTTAGTGGTAGCACAATTTCCTCTTCTTGTACTAAAATTATCAGAACACAAGTTTCATAATCAATCTTGCAGTTATGAGTTTTGAAGAAATCCCTTCCTAGTATTGCATCTGTTGATATATTTATTTCCTCACTAACCACGTGGAATTGTTGTTTTATATTTGTTTCTCCAAATATGAGTTCTAGATCCGTTGTTCCTTTCGAAAATATTGTTTTATTTGCTATGCCATTTATTTGACATGACGTATATTCATTTAAATGTTTTACCAGATACTCTTTACAAACAGAAATATCTGCACCCGTGTCAATTAAAAACTTGAAAGTTCTGTTTAAATGTTTTATAGTTATGTTAACGAAATTTGTATCATATTCCCCATGGAAATTTAACACCTTCTTTGATTTCCCCGATTCTGTTGACCGGGGATACCTATGTTTTCCGACCTACACTCAGAGAAAAATACCATAATATTAATGGGAATTCCCATTGTATCAATGGTTTTTTACGATTAAAATTAGTCAATGGGACGTACACCATTACCGTAATAGTTTTGAAACTATTATTTTAATGGTACGTGTGTACCATTGTTTTAATAGTTTTGTACTTTTAAAATAATAGTCTGTCTTATTAAAAAACAATGGTTTGTACCATTAAAGAATTAAATTAATAAGGCATGTCCCATTGAAAATCTATGTGATAATCACATTGTTTCAATGGTCGAATACCATTGTTTAATTTCGAAGTTCGAACTCGAATGTATGTATTTGTATATGAATTTATAGTGGGTACTATTGATTCAATAGTATTATCTTATTATTTTTATAGTATGCATTTTTGAGAGTTAATAGTACGCATTATTGTTTTAATGTGATAACTATTAATTTGATGGTGTATATCCCATTAAAAACTAAAGGGATACCGCATTAAAATAATCGGGTAATACAATTAAAACAATAGTATGGCACTATTGTATTAATAGTGTAGTACTATTATTTTAATAGTTAAGTACTATTGTTTTAAAAGTATAGTACTATTGTCTTAATAGTGTAGTACTATTGTTCTAATAGTATTGTACTATTGCTTTAACAGTATTATCTAATTATTCCTACAATATGTGTTCTTCAGAAATAATGTACACACTATTGATTTAATGATATATCTATGTATATATCAATAAGTAAAAATTCCCTTTTGCTTTTAAAAGGTTATATACTATTGATATTTAATTGAAAGATATTTCATTAAAAAAATAATACGTACCATTATATGTATTTCCAAAAATACAAAAATGAAAGTAAAAAGAATATTTTAATACGTTAGATCCAAATCCTTTTAAAAATATACTTACTTTTCCATTATAAAGTGTCGATGTAGTACATAACCTGTTAAGTAAAAAATCTCCAGAAAAAGAAAGAAATTACAAAAAAATTAAGTAATGTATTTTATTTCAAACATTTATTATATTATTTAAAACATAACAATTTTAATACTACTTAAAAACAAAATATTTTCCTTAAAATTAAGTATTAATACCGGTTTTGTTTTTTTCCTTAGTCGTTGTTCTCATTTAAGAGCTACAATGAATAGCATTGGTGGCTTCTGGAATGTCCTTCATTTGTTTATTTGATTCATCGAGGACATTTTTTTTTAAATGTTCCAATGCGCCCTGCCTCTTCTCTGCTTCCAGCCTCAGTTGCAAAACCAGACTATTGTAAAGAAATAATCTATTAATAAAAAATATACTATTATAATCTAAAAGAACTGATATTAATTGATGCCTATATGTACTGGACTATAATGGTATATATCTACTATTAATGTGAATAAAGTAATGAGATATACAGTATATAAATCTAACGGAAATTTTACGGAGTGATACATATTTTAACTCGATTTTAGGCAATCCAAAAAATTGTAGAAAACACTAATTTATTAATAATTCTCTATAGTTTTCAAAGTAAATTCTATAATACATACCTGAGTTGCACTCGTTTTAGATTTATACAATTTCCATTAATTAAGACTTCACCTCCTTTTAACTTTGATTTAAATTAAATAAATTGCGTATTTTTGCACTAAGAACTGCTCTTGATTACGAACAACAAAAGAATGACAACATTTTTAACAGCATCAGTACTCAGTAGGTATATAGACTATTGTAATGCGATAAACTATTACTTTTAATGAAGTAATGTGGTACATCCTATTAAAATCTTGAGATGTTGATAATTTTAATGGGATATACTATTATTGCTTCAGAATAATAGTTTATATACTATTAGATTCTAACGGAACTTTATAAAATGATGCCTAAATGTAATGGGATATACTATTAATGTTAAAAAATTATTGGGATTCACACTATTATTATGTTGAAAAACTGTTGATTTTAATCGGAAATACTATTATCGCTTTGAAGTAATGTGATATACACTATAAAAACAAAACTTAACGGAACTTTTATGCAATGATGCAATTTAACTCGATTTTAGGCAATTCTAAACATTTTTAGAAAACATTCAATAATTCAATAATTATTATCAAAGCATATTCTTCAAAATATATGAGTTTCGTTTTATATACCTATATAAATTTCTTTTAATTAGACTGCCCTTCCTTTGCCTATAATTTTATTTCACTACAAATTGCACTTAATATACTGAAAGTGACTCTTATTTTTATATTCTATTTCATTGAAATCCATAATTGAAATTTTTTTTTCGATTTTGAGGCATTGGCGCAACCTTTTACCAATTGATTTTTAAAATTTTACTTATCTTTTGTAAGTTAGTCCAATCATGGAAATAAATAATTAAAGCCATTTTATTTGCAAGAAATTATTATTTAAGTCAAAAACTTATACAAAACAATACAATTTATATTATTTTGTTGTTTTAAACTAACCTGGTGTTTTTTTTTTACTATTTTATAGTAGATTTGGCGACATTTTGTGTTATTTCAATATTAAATTGTTGATTTGTTAAAACCCTCATCAAAATCTTGTAATTTTAAAAGAAAGTGTCTAGTGGCACCCTATTTTATTAAACTGTAACAAATTTACAAGAATAATAGGACGTACTATTAATGTTGAAAGTAAACATTTCTAAATCAATAGTATATCTAATTAAAAGCAAAATGAGTACTATAAATATTTTAAATAATACTATAAAATCAATGGTATTTTGATATTATTATTATGGGACGCAAAAGAATGTTGACAGATCTTCCTGTGACAGGGTGTACTGCTTACTATAAAAATAATAACAATAAATTATTACCTAAATAATAATAATAATAATGATACAAAATACTTGATTCTATATTTGTTTGTGTTCCATCACTTACAATTTATAGCATTATATCACTTTTCACTTTCACGAAACTGAATTGTTTTTCAGAGAAATTAAAAATCTTAAAAATCAATAAAGCCATACAAACAATCTAATTAGGAAATTATCGCCGGAAATCTTTATTTTGGAACAATACCCCCTAATGGTGTTCCAAAGAAATTGTAGAAAGTTCCCATCGATATCAATTTTACAGGAGGTGGAACCAAAATGGTTTTTCAGGAATAACTTCCAAATAGTAAGTTGTAAAAAAAAATGCAATGAACATATTTGTAGCCTAGAAAATTCCCTACAAAAACATTAACATACTTTTTTTATAAAAATAATTTTTTTCGAAATAAATCAATCGGGTGGGTTAAGGGTTTCACTTTTCTATTAGTGGGGTGGTTTAGTTAAAAAATTGTTTGTGATAAATTGTTAGAACATTATATAAACATGTTTTTAACACATTGAACCAACCTGCTTGTGCACCCTCTTGGACATCTTAAAGTGGGAGGGGGAAATAAAAAAAAATATAGAAAAGTAAAATCCTTAACTCTTCCGATTGGTTTATTTCGAAAATGGTTATTTTTATGAAAAAAAGTATGTCAATATTTTTGTAGAAAATTTTCTAGGCTTAAAATTAGTTCTTTCTGTTTGTTTTCTAAAACTTACCGTTTGCGAGTTATTCTTAAAAAAACATTTTGGAGGGCCTACAACCCCCTAAAATTGTTAACGATGCTCACGTCGATTAGAACTCTTGACAGTTTCTTAAGCACGCCATGAGCAGGCTTTATACCATAATCCAGATTTTCCGTGTCTTTTCCGGGTCAAATGCTGGACAGTGGATTAAGGTTTCATCTAAATCGAAATTAATTTGTTATAAATAATGAAACATAAGTTTGATTCAATGGGATGAAAATGAACAATGTACTTAATAAGTAATTCTGATAAAGTTTCTTTTATTTTTTAACCACAATTACTATTTAAACTTAGTCCTTAGCATTTCTTATTTAAAAGGAAATTGTGTACTTTACATTTATAAATCTGACGTTTTTCGATTTAAAAACATCGAGATGTAATAATTAATTTTTTTTTTTGTTTCGCAGTTATTCAATTACATTACTATTAAAACAATAGTCCGTATTATTAAACTTATCTGTTAAATTAATGGTATTTCTTATTAAATTTACGCTGTATTTTATATTTTCAGCAAAAGTTTCGAATATTCGAAAATATATAAATTTAACACATTGGTTTAATGGGATGTACTATTAATTAGTTTCTTTTTCTGCTTTCGTAAATATTTCATTACATGTAACTATTAAAACAATAGTTCATATTATTAATATCAATAAGACAAATCTTATTAAATCAATGGCATTTTCTTATTTAATTAATGGTGTGTACTTTATTTCGAAAAATAGTATTAATGGTATTTAGTTAATAGTAAAATACTATTCTATTAATGATTCACACCATTGAACTAAAGAGACACACTATTAATATGATGTTTTTTCAATGGTATCGAAACTATTGAAAATTAATAGTAACATACCATTACAGTAATAGTACGTGTTATTAATTGTTAATGGTGGAATATTATTGAATCAATAGTCTTTCCCATTGAATTAATAATACGTGTCCTATTAAGATTAATAGTTTCAAAACCATTGTATTAATAACTCAAGTACCATTGAATTTACTAGAAAACCATTGTTTTTATAGTAAAATATTATTAAAAAGCGTCTTTTGAAATCAATGGTCGTACCATTGAAAAATCAATGGTATATTTTTCTCTGAGTGTAGTATTGTTGTTATGGTATCCTCTTGCACTACCTCTAGCACTACCTCTATTATTACTGTTGCTTCTTTCATAGCTATTGCTATAACTATTTTTATTGTAATGTCTATTATTATTGTTGTATCTATTATTATTATCAAATCTAGAGTGATAATTGTTATATTGGTGTCTACCTCTAAAGTTTGTTCTAAATTGCATGATGTTGTTTTGTCGCGAAGAAACTTCAACTTCAGTCGCTATCTTTATAGCTTCATTGAATGTTGTAATTCTAGATGCTTGTATGACTTGTCTTGTTGCTTCGTTTAATCCGTTTTTGAAAGCATTTAACCCTAACTGATCATTTAAATTTATTATAACTTTTCTATTCGCTTCACCTTGTTCAGCTATTTGTATCTCGTTTAATTGAGATATAAGTAACTCTATTTTCTCAGCAAACCTATTTATTTCTTGGCTTCCTTGGTGTAATCTGGCTAACTCACTATGTATTTTCAATGGATTTGTTTTTGGTTTGTAAATTTCTATCAAAGCCTTTTTAAAATCAGGAAAAATTTCTGGATGATTTTCTAGGGTAAGAAGTCTGTTTCTTACTTTGTCATAAACTTTTGTTGCTATTACAAATTTGATCAATTTTTTCTTTTCTATTTCTTCACCTAATGTATCATTATAGAATTCAATTAATCCTAAAAAATTTGATAAATTCTTTGACTCACCATTGAATTCTGTTATTAGCTTTGCAGCTACTGATATTTCAAATTTTGCCATTTCTTTTGAAATTGTCTTTTCTAGTTTTGGTGTTAATAGGTCTATTATTTTATTTTTTATTTCTAAATATAAAATTTGTATCTCTTTTAGTTCATCTTCTTTACAAGTTTTTAAAATTTTATTCCAAATATCTTCTGTTTGGTTTTTTGTTTTTGAAATGTACTCTTCTGAGTAATGTCTACTTGGATTTTTCTTTAAGTTTTTCAATACAAGTTTTAATTCTTCTATTTTATCCATCGAAATTTAATTCCATTTTATTTTTTATTTATATATAATTATATAATTATTTATCAAAAATTTATTCAAAATTACTTAAAAGCTTGTTTTTTTGTTTTTTTTTTTTTATATATTGTTTATTCTGTTTCTTATAATTTGCTTCCTTACATATTTTTTATAGTAAGAATGAATTTTTGCAATTAATAAAATTATAAGTATCAAAAATGTGTACATATTTATATTACTGCTATTAAAAATTTGGTTCGTTTGGCTGCTGCTCAGATTATTGTTGATTACTTCTTTTGTATTCCTCTATTGTCAGAGGTTTCGGGCCTGCTGTTTTAGGTGTTGCCTTGTATGTTGGTGTATCTGCATTAAGAGCTTCCGGAATATATGGTGCATGAGGTTTTTCCAGCTCCTCAAAAAGAGTATCCAGTTCTTCTTTGTTGTACGACATCTATTTTTGGTCCGTCTTGCCTGTTGGTTACTTATATATATATTTTTTTTGTGTACCCTAACAGGTTTGGCAGGATCGCCATGTAATATTTTATGGGTATTTTAGCAAGCCCTATTGCTATATTGCGTAGCACGCTCTAAATTGCTGATTAAAGCGCAGCTCGCTTCAAACAATGGCTAGGGAGCCGCAGTTAAATAATTCAATCTTTTTCAAGTTAGGAATTCAATTAATTTTATTTACAATTCTTACAGCTATTTATACCTAAATTATTTTACAAATTATTTGGGCTATCCCCACTTATTATCATTGATATTCTTTTCTTCTTCTAATATACAAATTATTTGTAACAATTTTATTACTCATAACTTTGCATTCTGGAGCAATGTAATAAAATACATTCTATGCCACTCATAATGCATCGTCACCAAAACGATGTCTTTGCACTCAATTTTGTTGGTCAAAGGGAACAACAAAATTATGATTCAATATTATGGTTATACGTATAATGTATCAATGAAAGTGCATTTTACTATGCGGCTCTGTTTACATTTGGTATTGTTAATGTTTTGATTGTGGTTCTTTAAGAATGAATGTTATTACATTACAGGCATCACCTTGAACTGATAGAGTGGTCTACCAGGGACGGTAAAAGCGGTCTTCTCCCGTGAACTTTGCTCCAACGGTATCTGCCAGTACGCATCTTTAAGGTCCACACTCGAAATGAACTGTGTCTCTTGAAGGCGTGCTAACAGTCCCTCTATCTGAGCAATTGGATTCGCATTCTTTTTAGTCACGGAGTTAACCTTCCGAAAGTCCAAGCACATTCGGTTCTTGCCGGGTTTTCGTACCAATACGACCGGTGAACTCCATGGGCTGGAACTTTCTTCGATAACACCTAACTCAAGCATGCGGTCCAATTCCTCGTACACTAGGGCTTGTACCGCTGGAGATATGGGATAATGACGCTGTTTGATTGGCGCCGCGTCCCCAGTATCTATCACATGTTCTATAAGGTGAGTCCGTCCTAAGCCTCTGTCCGCGAAGGATGGAAAAAGCTCTATTGTCTCCTTCAATACCTTCGATTCTTGCTTGGACAAAACGCATCTTTTCGGTTCTTCTTTTTTTGCTTCCGATTCGGTGTTACAGTCAATGGACGAAATCAGGTGAGGAGCGATTTGAAATAAGGCCCAAAAATCAACCCCTAAATATAAAGGTTGGGCTAGAGATGGTACGACAAATAAATTCAATTCGTAGGCTTTGCCATTGTATTGAATCGTTGCCGTGACTACCCCTACAATTGCTTGCTTCTTTCCATCAGCTGTTGATATTGCTGACGAAAAATTTTTGTAAGGAATGTTTTTCTCCTTTAAAAATTCTAAGGCTCCTGAGCCCAGACAACTTAAGCTGGCTCCGGAATCTAATAGACCCAGCCAAGTTTTTCCAAATATTTCCACCGAAATATATGGCCGCGGATCTATAGAATTAATGTCCAAATCAGTAGTAGATATTGCTTTATAGACTTTCTTTTTGTTCTTCATTTTATTTCTTAATTCAGAAATCTTCTTTGAGCGACAAGGAAATGTCAAAATTCTCTGACGAGCTTTAAAATATTGTATCTGGCGTTCTTTCAATGTTTTCATAGTAGGACTTAAACTTACTTGTTCCGATGATTTGGTTTTCGGATCTTCATTCGTTTTTGTTTCAGGTTTTAAAATAGTTATCGTTTTAATATTTGGTGTTGTGATAGGAATAGCTACTTTGCCGAGTAGTTGGTCTTCGCATATTCCCCCTCGGTTGAGGAATTGCTCTTCTGAGAGTTTTCCGAGCAAATTGGACAATTCGGCGTAACTACGTCAGCTCGACCACATTTAAAACAAAAAAGACGTCTCTTCGTGTCAGGACAATCTCTGAAGCTATGACCTACGCCCTTACAATTCCAGCACTTAAAGTCGTCTTTCCTATGGAAAGCCTCCAATGAAGTGCCGGAAATTGGTTTGACGTCTTCAACTGCCAACTGATCTAACTCATGCACTTGTCTGCGAACCGGATTGTTTGCATAATTTGTTTGGGTCTGTGGTTTGAAACGTTGAGTCTCGTTACCGTTTAAATATTTCTCTATGGTTCTGCAAACGTACACCAATTCGGCTAAACTATTCGTATTGAATGTAATTAATAGTTCTCCCATTCTTCGTTTCACATTTTGCTTTACGAGCTCTACTATTTCTCTTGTCGGTTTCGGTACCTTCAATCTGGAGTTGATTTTAATGAGATCATCGTAGAAATCGTTAAAACACTCATTAAACCCTTGGCGTCTATCTGACATCTTCCTAGACAACTCAGAGTCTGTTTCAAGGCTCCTGTATTGTTCTAGTAAGGCATTCTTGAGTATCGGCCACGACGTTTGCCTGTTACTCTTCGACCAGGTCCAATACCAATCTTCGGCTGAACCGCTAACAAAATGATGGAAGTTATTTACAACTTCCTCCCATGAAACATGGTAACTATCTTTAATCCTTTCGATTCTAAATAAGAAATCATCTACCGTCATATTCTTGGTGTCAAATCTGATTCCCCACTTGTGGTAGTGTGGAAATCTGACAAAGGAACTAGCTTGTGATTGTGTCGGGTTGCGTTGGTCTGACGAAATTGGTGAATCGTTGAGGTTCATTTGACCTAATTGTGTCAAGAAAGTGTCTACGTTAGACCCCCGTGCCATATCAATAGGATGAACACTTGCTCTTGGTTCACTCTGTTGGGTTTGCCTTGGAACTTGAGCAGTAGTAGTGATTGGGTACGATGGTATGCTTTCGCGTAATTGAGCGGCTGGTGTTATCGCCTCTGCTAAATCTCGGACATTCTGTACATTCGGTTGTGTTGTAGGTATCGATTTCGCAAGAGTTTCCCTAACTATAATACCTACTTGTTCTAGGATTCTAGTTTGATTTCTTTCTAGCTCCTCGCGTAAGAATCGTTGATCTTCAGTTCGATTTAAACCGACTGTAGCCGATACTACCTCCCGCACATAATTATCGAACTGACTAGCATCAAAAGATTCTCTTCTTTCATTTCGACTTGAAGTATGGGGAGGATCATCTACCTCTATCCCTTCATGAACACTGGAGGCACGACCATCCTCTTGATCTTGTCTCGAGTTTCCGGCTGCGGTGTTGTTTGCAGTATTGCGATTAATATTATTATTGGCCGCGCTCATTTCTAAGGCTCCAGCTCTTGCTCTATGTCTTAAATCTCTTGGAGTTGGAAACGAAAGTCGTGCTTTTTCTGTCCTACTCATTGGAAATATTCAAAATTATATATGATAACTTACTTGCTATAAACGCGTTATATAAATCAAAAAAAATTTACTTAATAAGAGTTAATAGCTAATTTATCTAAACTACATTCAATCTAAGCCTTATTTAGACTCCTAGCAAGGAATGTCCTGAGTAAACTTAACTAAATCTTAAACTATTAGATCTTTTTTTTTTTTTTTTTTTTTTTTTTTTATATATATCTCAAAATATTTTCTAACTAGACTTCATAAAGTTGAAAAACTATAAATCTCCAAAATACGCTATCAGAGATAAATATTTAAAAAGAAACTATTTAACTTAATCCAGGTAAAAATCTTCTCAAAATATCTGAAAACTAATACTGCACCGCCAGGCAAAACTGACTATACCAAATATATATCTCAAAAGCTGAACTATCATAAATTTTCGGGGTATCGAGGGTTGGAGTGAGAGTCCGAATAACTACGATATCTTTCTCTCCACTAAACTAACTGAATGTGTTGTAACTACTCGTACTTAAAAACTTCCTATGTAACTACCCTGTTAGTAGTTATACAAAAAAAAACAAATTAAATGATTTGATCTTCATCGCGAAAGAAACTTTTCATTATCAGAGAAAACGAATATTCGTCACGTTGCAACAGACGTGCTTCAGGAACTATTTCTACTAATCACCGGTCAATGTGTTCGAAGTGTCTCATTTTCGTCTTCAAATTAAATCTATATTTTTCAAAGATTGATGCGTTCATGCGTGTTCTTTTTCTCGAAAAAGTGAAATCCCAGCAATTATCTCTATACTCCTACAACAGCCATGTGTCAGGAACTTGTTCAACTAACCACCGGATAAAAGGTAAAGAAGATAATCACTGTGAAATCTATCACACCATTTTAGAATAAAGCCTTAATGCAACTGACCACCAGGTGTTTACACCCAAATGCGGACACAAGGGTTCATTCCAAAAATCGAGGCTGGAAACAACCAATCGTATCATTACAACAGCCAAAGTTCTACTAATTCACAAAAACTTCCGGATAATGCATCCGACTAACTATCTCTAATAATTCCTCGAGTGAACTTTTTCAATCGAACCAAACCATTTCATCAAAATCTCAACAAAAAAAAATGTTTACTCTTCTGAATTGCTCTCAAAAAAATAAAATTATTTCTGCAACACTGACAAATTTTCGGGCCCCACGCGTTGGGCGCCATCTGTAACGAACTTTCCAAGTTTGGAGGTCTCAGGTTTACTCCTCGAAGACGAATCTCCCTCCTCATATTTAATGAGAAGCAACAACCGTCCTTGCCCAGTGACCACTACACCCCCAAACCCAACTAAGATCCCTTACAGAAGTGAGGGAAGACAAAAGATTGGCTTCCCTGAAGTCGATACGATTGCCTATACCCCCCACTTTCTTGGAATATTTCGATATTATATACTCCTCTTTCTATCACACCTTTCTTAATTCCTTAAGGAACCTTTCCTCATCTATACCGTCGAATATACCCGAACTCTGTTATAAATCCGCGAATATATATAACTTTTAGACGAGGTTGTCTTCACTCAACAGCCACCTGGGCCTGCTCGATGCTCGTTTGCTTAGCTCGCCGAATGGGGCGGGGATCTTGCAGCCGGAGTGTCGACGATGTTACATTAGATTTACAGACCCTATTAACCTGCAGTTATGGTTGAAAAACGAAATTTAAAAGTGCTGAAGCCCGAAATTTGTAACTGTAGGCAAACCGTAGATGAATGTACTCTTCATCCATGATGTTTATTTTTGAAAGCAAAACAACTACGCGACTAACAGTAGAGAACATAGATGTTCGTGTCTCTCGAACCGAATCTTCGCCCCGCCCTATCTCTCAGTAGTACTGACTGAATGAAGCCTTTGGTTTCGTATGGTTCGAATAAATTCAGAAACCCCCTTAAATTTGAGAGAATCAGATGTATTTGACCCCTCTGCCTTTTATACCCAACCCCGCGATCCGAAGATACTGATCTTCATATTCCGACTTCGATTCTCAGGTGGCAAAAATATTTTTTTATGAGAATCCCCCATACTCGGATAGAGAAGTTCAAAAATAAACTCCCCTTAACTCATTAACTCCAACCTCTCGATACCCCTCGACCTTCTCTTAATCCTCCATAATCATTATTGCGTGTATCGTTACTTTAGATCCGAAAAAAAATAGAAAAAAAAATACGACTCTCAAAATTCATTTCCTTGAACCCTTATAAGATGTTATTTTATTCTCTTAAATAATTTTATCACATTCTTAGGTGTAATTCGGATCAATAACATTCTTAGATGTGATTCCGATCGACTTCAGAATCTCTTTTTTGTATTTTACTTCTTAGTTATAAAAAAAAAACATTACTTTATGATAAATTTCATACCTCCGCTCACTCGATCTTTAATATTAACAAAAACTAAATTCTTTTGTAATCTTGCATTGCCCGTTAAATCTTTATATCAACAAAAAAATGTCGACGCATTTACAGAATCGTTTCCGTTCACCACGTCTCGAGAAAAAAAAATGCTTATATCTTTTTCTTTTAAGAATCAGTCGTTTTGATCAGGTAATATCAATTTGTAATCTTGGTTACTATATCATGATATTTCCATGATGTCACTTTTGATAACTTTTTTTTTATTTCCGTAATTATAAATCTTATCGTTATGCTATCAAAGGGACCACTTTGTCCTTTTATGGCATTAACATAAAAAGTATCAACCAATATAGAAAAAAATTATTAGACAATATCATCAATAATTACTCACCAAACTTGTCCTGGATGTAGAAGTGCACTCGTACTCCGGTGTTCGGCATTTAAATTATAGTTGTTTAAATTATAGTTGTTTCTATGTAGGTTAGACACTATTAGTATATTTAATAAAAAAAATTACCCAATTGGGTTCCTTGATCCAACTTGAGATTTAGGCTACCGAGGAGCGGAAGAATTCACACTTAATTATTCTCATACTTTAAATTATACTAACATGTTTTTAAATTCTTGTAACATAAAATCTGGAACTCACTGTACTATCTTTCCCTAATACTTTGTCTTCTTGTGACATATTCTCAGATTCTTACTTTCATTTACTTAGCAAAAATACTAATTCTACTTAACACTATGAACCTGGCTCTTCGATTTTTTTTTCTTTTGGTTTGGTTTGTTTTTGTTTTTACTTCATCTTATTTTTAGCCTAACCTTATCATCAAAGGATTCTTTTTAGTGTCTGTTGATGATGCTAGTTTTGTTTCCTCTGTGATATACTTCAATATGACGGTCATTCGAGCTGTAATAAAGCCCGGATCTTTGTAATACTTGGCATCGACGGTGGTCTTAATCCACTTATAGAATGCTTGTGGGTTCGAATCTGTTTGCAATTGTTTCAACCTTTCAGCTTCTAACTTCAACAATGGATATAAAAATGCCAAAGATCGATCGTCAAGAATTTCAGCCCAACCGAGTCTTATTGCGATCGGCTCCGGGAAGGCTTTTCATAAGATCAATTTGACTGGCTCTGAACATCTACTCGAGTGTATCACGACCAAGAGATTTATGCAATTGCTGGAGTACCAACAAGAAGAGGGGGTAGTGCTGACCGTGGTACGTTTTTCTCTCTTGATTTTTGTTTTTAATTGTCTTTTTGTCTTTTACAGTCGCCTACTTCAGTACTCCCCTTTCGTCGACCTGTAGAGATAAATAAAAAAAAATGGCTTAAGTTTGGGGAAAATCGGTTTTCTTTTCTTCTCTATTCTTTCTTTTCTTAATTTTTGTTCTCATCTTTATTTTCAACTAATGAGTTACTACTAATTCTTACCTTTCTGGTTTTAGGATTTCAATGATTTTAAAATGCTGCTGTTTGATTGGTGAGTTTTTTTTCTCCTTTTTTCCCCTTTTTTTTTTGGGTGCCTAAGAATGGCAGATGGAGTGCACACTTCGACGGTCAGAAATTGAAAGATCGATTTGGTTGTCGATTGCGGAAAGGTTTGCCATTCCAAAAAAATGGCGTAATTTACAACGGAAGTTGAGTGGACCGTGGATGCTAATTGTGTTCTGTTCTGTGTGCTTAGTTTCGGGACCTTTCCTTCAAAAAAAAATTTAGTTTAAGGGTGACCTTACACTTTATTTATTTAAGTGGTTGATGTTGTTAGCCACGTTGTTTCCTACACACATTACAATAGAAAATTCACAAAATATGTGTTTGTTAACAATTTCGTTTAGCACTTTGTCATTTACTTCATATAAAATAAAATGCACGACTGGGTCGCACGAACTTGCTCCTATGTAATCGGCTAGGAATTTTAAAAATGAATGTTTTTCAGAGAAAACTGTTCATAAGGATAAAATTAATTTTTAAATTCTTTTAGTAGTAACAGAATGCTAAGCAAATATGAATTTGCGCAAGAACAAAAATTATAAGTCCTTGCAGTGGTTTCTTTAAAAGAAGCTTTTATATACAAACTTTTTAAAAGATTGTTAAGAAAAAATGTTAGTACGCTAATTTAAAGTTTTTATTATTGTTCGAATAAAAATTAAATTTACGAAAAGAAATATTGAATCGTTTCGGAGATATCGAATTTTCAAAAAAAAAGACAAAAAGAGATTTTTTTTTTTCAAAAATTCAAAAAATATTTATTTTGAAGTTTTGAAATGCAATGTGTTTTAGACTTTTTAGAAGCTTCTCTATAAAAATTTTCATTAAGATCCGTTATGTGGATAATGAGAAATTCAAAATTCGAAAAAATGGTTCTATGGTAGGTACAAGCTGTAATATCTTAATTTCAAAATTTTTTTTATAAAATTAAAGATCGTAAAAATTAATTGAAAGGAAAAAATTTTTATCAAAATTCTAGGTGCCATTTTCGAGAAAAATACGATTTTTGAAAACCATTTTTTTTTTAATTTTTTAGCATTTGTATGGCAGGTACCTTTATTTTTAGGTAAAATAAAATTTTTTTCTCACATTTTGTATATTATATTGAGAAACTTTTATTTATCAAGTTTAAAAAAAGCTAGCATGGGGTTTTCGAAATATTGAGTTTTGAAAAAAAAATTTTGAATTTTTTTTTAAAAATCCAAAAAAACATTTTTTGAAAATTTGGGTACACAATTCTATTTATGTTTTTGGGGAGCTTTAGCAAAAAAAAAATGATCAAAATCGGTTAAACCTTTTTTGAGAAAATCAAAAACAAAAAAAAATGGTTCCATGGGGGTACTCTCAATAACAATTTTTTGGAAAATTTTTTTCAACCATTACCTAGCTTTAATTAAATGAAATTTTTCTGAATTTTTATTTTTGAAATCTGTCGATCAGTTTTTGAGAAAAAAAATAATTATAAAATTTCGAAAAAAATTCGTATGGCAGGTACCGTTATTTTTGGTTTGAAAAAAAAAGAAAAAAAGGTGTGGGGGAAAAAAGTAGAAATTATATCTACCAAGTTTAAAGAAAATCGGCCCAGCCGTTTAGCCTGTAGTCGAACAGACAGACAGACAGACAGTTAGACAGACAGAATTGCGGGACCCACTTTTTTAGTCTTCGCTATCATCGTAATGTCAACTTTGATCGAAATCTCGAGTTCGATTTTTTTTACGAATGCATAACTTGCCTTATAGTACCTATAAGTCGCAAGTAAAAAACGACATCATGACATCACGACATCATCACGTAAATACAACAACTACTTAAGTCTACACGGACTTAGCTAAGTGCAGATAATTTTCAAGACTTAACCTAAGTTCTGATAAAAACGGTGATGCCAAAATAATATTATCTACATATATGTCATCGATAATTTGTTCAGCGAAGTCAAAAGTGACGTTTTTGGATGCTGGTTGATACTAGTCGTCAATACAGCTGACAAATGTCATAGCGTGCACACTGCACAGTGCTTGAAATTTTCTCGAAAGAAGTTCCTGAGTCCCGATGTCGTATTTTTCTACAATTCTATATGGACTTACAAAAAAACACGGCTATTCTTCTTTGGAGTGGAAGATGGCGTGAACTAAGTTAAGTAGATAAGGCCAAACATTCGTTCATTTTTACATTGTTTCGGCTTCGGTCAGAACGCCTAGTTGGGAGCCATCATTTAAATTGTTTGAATCTATATTAAGGTATTGACACCCAGACAACTATACGTGGGTTGGGTACGAAATCCCGCAAAACGAAATCCCGCGTAACGAAATCCCGCGTAACGAAATCCCGCAAAACAAAATCCCGCAAAACAGAATCCCGTAAAACAGAAGCCCGCATAACAAAATCCCGTGTAACGAAATCCCGTAAAATACTACTTTCTTTGATATAAAGAGACAGCGCAGTATAATTATTTGTATTCCCATAGTGTTTTGAAACACTAATCAATGAGAATCAAGGTGGACGAAGGTGGCTACTATTTTCGAAACGGCACTGTTTCATTTAATTTTAGATTAACCAATGAGAATCAAGGAAGGCTATGTTAATTATAAAGAAGACCTCATTGTATTTAACATTTAAATACTTTATGAGAATTGTGAATTATTTAAGAGAATCAAAGAAGACCGCGCTTCTCTATGCTCAGTGAGATTAACCAATGAGAGACAAGCAAGGACGTTAAGCATTAAGCTCATACGAAACAATAAGAATCAACGTGGACGAACCTATACCCAAATAAGTTGCACAATGAAAAGTATAAAATGAGGAGTGATTATGGAATAATCTTCAGTTGTTATTACAAATGCCTAGAGGTAAGACTTCATGAGATGTGAAACTGGTTATTTGGTATGTTCTTTGGTTGAGGTAGGTTTCGGCGAGCGTTTGCGGATGGTTGTTCTTGTTCTTGTTTGGGAGTTTTGTTGAGGTGGTTTAGGATTAGGAGATTAGGACGCGGTGTGGTGCGACGCACAGTGGTTGGATTTGTATGAGACAAGTGGCCAAAACTAAAATTTAAATTTCAAACTAAAAGAAACATCATTGTTTTAATTTATATATATAAATAATTTATTAAGTTCTTAAATCAATAACTGTAATACTTTGCTTAAGAAGAGCCACCAACGACACGGGCTATGAAACAAAACCAGAAGCTGCAAACGGTGTTGAGCAAGAGAGCAGTATCTGAGAAACTTCAGTTCTTGATCAACATAGCCCACAACTCCACCGTAGCTTAAAAGGTATACTTACCTAAAACCAACCGAAACCCCAATCCGTTCTTTTCAGAACGACCACAAAATCACAAAGAGATAAAATAATAATGTCATTATTAGTTTCAGAAAAATATACAGTTTTCTTGAACAACAGTACCTTGGGTGGCCCGCTTCGCGGGTTTTCAGTAATTTAACTTTCTTTTTCGGGCTCACACCCGCTAATGCAACTCCATTGCTCCTCTTAGGGTGTATTCAGTCGCCAGGCAGGCGCCGGTAGTAATAGTTTTCTTAATCAAAATACCTGCTGTTCAAAAAAAAATATTTATTATTTCAATGTTCAATGTTTTTTACTTTGTCAACTTTGAGGGGTCTACGAAGCTCCGTTTAGCCGTAAATAGCGTTTAAAGATACAAATTCGTTTTTCATTTCATGCGATATGTGGATTGAAAGGTGGCACTCTCTAGATCACGAATATGCAATTTTTATTTCTCTAAGATGAATAGTTTAGCCAGAAATCACGGTTGAAAATGTCAACTTTGGGGGGTCTACGAAGCTCCGTTTGGCCGCAAATCGCATTCAAAGATAAAACTTTGTTTTTCGTTTCATGCGATACGTGGATTTACAGGTCGCACTCCCAAGAGCACGAATATGTATTTTTTAATTCTCTAAGATGCTTGGTTTAGTCACAAATCACATTAAAAAAAAGGTGTCAACTTTGATAGGTCTACGGCACTTCGTTTGCTAGAAAATCGACGTTAGAGATATAAAAATTTGTTTTTGCGACTGTAGCAACAGTTTTCTTGGGCAACAGTTCTTTGGGTTGCCCGCTTCGCGGGTTTTCAGGATTTGAACTCCCTTTTTCGGGGACACACCCGCTCACGCAACTTCGTTGCTCCGCTTAGGGTATGTAAAGTCGCCAGGCAGGCGCCTGTGACATTAGTTTTCTCAATCAAAATACCTGTTTCGTTTCTCTTTACAATCTTTTTTTTAGCTCTAAAAAGAACTTTTTATATGTAAAAGTCATTTCAACATTTCATTTCCATCGTCCAACAAAGCAGTCACCCAATCAGCCGTCGTCCACCAAGCCAGTCATCCAACAAACCCGTCCACCAAACACACCCTACCACAACGGAATCAAGTTCCTATCTCCTCGCGAGGTCTTACCTCTACGGTACGGAGTTCTAAGAACAACTGAAGTTTAACGAGGAACCACTACTGCTTAAATACTCTTTTTCGTTGTCCAATACATGTATTTTTTCCAAAAATACGAAATATTATTTAGAAAAGTATTAAAAATCCTGCTAAATATTAGCGAATTTACGGGTTTTCGTTTTACGGGATTTCGTGATTACAATATTTTTCTGTTAAGATAACAGACCTTTTACAGAATGTTACTTTGCGGGATTTCGTTACACGGGATTATGTTATTCGGGATTTCGTAACGCTCCCCTATACGTATATAAAGTACTCAGACTGTTTTACTAACGAACTGGTTTTAACAATTTAACTAGTAACAATTTTACCCATTCATTAAGAGCCTCTAATACTGTGAAAGTTCCTAGAGCTAGAACAGAACATGTTAGACGATTTGCAATTAATATAGCTCCTCATATCTTTAACAAACTTCCAGCCGATATATCAAATAGATCTACCCTTAACAAATTCTTAATTAACCTCAGAATCTGGCTATTGTCAAGATCAGGTGTAGAAGATTTAATTCAAATAGTTACTTAATTCAACGTTCATTACTTGCTTAATTCATGAATATTATATGTCTCAAAACCCCTCTTGCCTTCTGTTTCCAAATCTTCCAAATAACTCTAAGTTTCTTAAACACAAAATATTTTTGTAACAATTTTTTCATTTCAAATTTACTTTCTCCAATAATTTAAATAAAGATAAATAAAATAAAAAATAACTGGTGTTTGTACCACAAAGTGCATATTTAACTTCATTTCAATCCATAATTCTTAGTTTATAATATAAATATTTTAATTGTTTAATGATAACTACTTATTGTAAACTATGTATTGAAAATAATGTATTGAAATAAATCTAAATCTAAACAATTGGAAAAAAAGTATTTTAGTTTTAGTTAAATGAAGATTAAAAACATTTCGTATCGGTCAAAGTCTCGTTAAAAACGAAACGGCTGGATAAAAAATGATTTTCATTGAATGAACGATTGATTGAAAACAGCGAATCCTTGAACCAATCAATCATTGATTGATTCGATCTTTCCAAATGAACGATTGGCACAGCTCTGCACTTTGGTTATATTGCGGTAGTTCGTAAATCTACATGCTCTAACTGCGGTGAAAAATTCCACATGAAAAATAAAAATAAAAGGCACAACGTAAACGATAATTATAGTCTACCTAATGATTGTCTCTGTTTGCTTTTGGGAGATTTAAATTACGACAATTCTCGATGGGAATCGAACAATATTGACAAAAGAGGAAAAATATTAGAGGATATGTTTAACAATGATGATCCTACACATTTTGGTCTTGCTTACAACATATATAGTTGTATCAATTTAACTATTGTATGCCCCTCACTAGAAAACTATTTCGAATGGTTTGTCTGTAATAGTTTGCATTTCCCCATTATAATTCTTATCATTCATATGAATAACGGAAATATAAAACGCAAAATATTTCTGGTTAAAAAGCGAACTGGGATGTATTTAGAGAAAGTTTGTCATTTGATTCAAAAAAATATTGAGTTAGAAGATGAAAACCAACATAAAAAATGTGCTCTTAATACAATCCTCGAAGCTGCTAAGAAATCTATCCCAATAATGATCATCTGCAGGACCTGATATGACTCAATATTGTAATGTTTTTACTAGGTTCGTTAAATAAAACTTATTACTCTTTTTAGTATTTCTTCTTTATTTACACTTTCCAATTCGAAACAGTAAATCTCAATTTATAATCAATTCAAATACTTTTATTCAAATTTAAATCACACTTGTTTAATAACACAATCCAATAAGCAATACTTTTGCACACTTTCATAATCAAAAATCAACTGTCCTCCGCTCACCGTGAACACTCCCTTATATACTCAAATTAATTGTTCTCGAAGGTTCTCGTCTTGGAATGCTCTAGATGGAGATGATTGGAATAAGGGCAAAAACATTTGACATTGGAAAAGAGCTTTTTGTTTCTTCCATAATGTAGATATGCAATTTTCCAACAGATGGCGCAGTATAAAGCTCTGTTTGCAAAAATATTGTTGTGAACAGAGCTTTATACTACTACAGCGCCATCTGTTGGAAAATTGCAAATCTAATTTATGGAAGAAACAAAAAGCTCTTTTCCAATGTCAAATGTATTTCCCCTTATTCCAACCATCTAGAACATTCCAAGACGAGAAGCTTGGCGAATTTTCGAGAACAACTAACATGAGTATATAAGGCAGTGCTCGCGGTGAGCACAACACAGTTGATTTTGGATTATGAAAGTGTGCAAAAGTATTGCTTATTGGATTGTGTTATTAAACAAGTGTGATTTAAATTTGAATAAAAGTATTTGAGTTGTTTATAAATTGAGATTTATTGTTTTGATTTGGAAAGTGTAAATAAAGAAGAAATACTTAAAAGAGTAATAAGTTTTATTTAACGAACCTAGCAAAAATATAACATTGGTATCATAAAAGTGGAATAAAACTTATTTTTTTTTTGTTTCTTAAAGAGTACCTATTGGAGAGTGTAAATCCAAAAAGTTCGAACAAAAAGCTCCCATGCGTTGTCCGCCATTTTGAAAAAAAGCTTTGGAAAGCATGAACTCGATTTTCTCGGCTCCTATCATATATAGAGCTGTATTTTTTTTTTAGGTTTATACGTTAAAATATCTTCTTTAACTTTTGTTCAGAAAAAACTTGAAAACCTCTTCCCAAAAAAAAGTTATCGACGAAAAACTGTCGAGATTTTGAAGTAAAAAATGGTTTTTAACGTTTATCTCGCCTAATGTTCATCTGATCCAAAAAATACAGAAGTTGTTTTTTATAGATTTCTTTATTTCCTACATTTTGGTATATTTAAATTTTCTGTGCGACAAAAACTGTAGGAAATATAAGCTGTCAAAATGGCCAATATCCTGCGAAAATTAAAAAAAAAGAAATTTACTAACGTTTGAAAATTTTCAAATTTTGCTACTCGTATGTTCATTATAAAATTTAAAGAAACAGTTCAAATTCTTTTCCACACCACCACCGAGGTAGAGTTACGGCGCATTTTTTTAATGTGGTGTCCTCAGGAGGTATAATCCACGACTGAATCGTTTTCGTTTCTATATCAGCTTATCGATAGCTCAATGTGGCATAGTTTTTTCATGTCGTTTTTTTCCTTTTTATTTTGGGCTAGGCGTGCGAACATCAAAGATCATATTAACGTTGTTAGTGCTGGGATCGTCATTGGTAGTTTCTTCAATGTTTTCAGATGAGGAAAGGTCTTCACATGCGTCTTCATGTTCCAGTAAATTTTGCAGGGAAGGAACATTCTTTTTTTTTTGAAAGAGGTTTCAAAGTTTTTTCTCAACAAAAGTTAAAGAAGATATTTTAACGTACAAACATAAAAAAAAATACAGCTCTATATATGATAGGAGCCGAGAAAATCGAGTTCATGCTTTCCAAAGCCTTTTTCAAAATGGCGGACAACGCATGGGCGCTTTTTGTTCGAACTTTTTGGACTTACACTGTAATGGTAGATTGACCCTACACTCTAAGGAGCGATATTATGCCTCCCACTAACGGCCAAAAAGAACAGGAACTTCCTGGTAGTCAGTGAGTCAAAGAGTAGGTTGTCCTGGTAGGAAAGTGCGGCAGGCATGCTTGTACGTATACGACACTAGCTCGTCGGAAGTCGTGGGAACTTGCACCTATACCGGACACCGTTCTATTCTACATGCCTGAATCCTTGTATAAATAAACATTAAACACACCGAAAATATAACCTCACTATCCTGTGTTATAATTCATCCCTCTCACTTTAACTTTGTTGGGGAAACCTTTGGATGTTATCGGTTTCCACGGCACATCCCTCCCTAAGCCGAGATAATACAATAACCTGACCATCCTATGGCTAAAACCTCGCCGTAATATATGGTGTTAGCCCCTTACTCGTGTTCAAGTAAAGTCTTACTCAAACCCGTCACATCGACCACGACCCTGCATAGTACTCCCCCTTATCGCACTCAATTAAAATTCACTCATCTAAAAAATTCTCTCTACTCAAAATGGTAATGTTGAAAAACTCGATTTTCGTTTGCCATTTTTATTTCAAATACATATATTTATCCGATAATAAAGTTTTCTCTTAAAAATTAATTAAAAAATATATACATATATATATATAATATCTACTTGAGTAATAATATACGAAACGCGAGATCGATTAACCTTGAGAATCACTAATCCTCTTATCTCTCTTAGTTATGTTATCAGTTAATTTCTCTTAATTGGTTGTTTATTTTCTTGTAAAATTTTCCTTTTTTTTTTTGTATTCTTTCTTTACTTATTCTTTTTGTTGTTTTACTAATAACTGTGTTTAGTATGATTTTCTTATTAGAAAGTTTTATACTACTGTGAGAACTAAATATTGCTTTCTTTAACTTTAATTTCAAGAGATTGGATAAATTCAATGTCATGGCCAGTATGCCTAATTTGAGAGACTCTGGTCTGGAATATTTTTAATTGAACTTAACTCTTAATTCTCTTTTTCTTTTCATCACTTCTGTATATGTATTATGTTTCGTATTTTTTTTAACTATATAGTTTTGGATCTCCTTCTAAATGTATATATTTTAACTCTCTTCTATTTTACAACTAACTAAAAGGTATCTTTACTCTATTCAAATTCATCAGAGACAGAATTTAAGATTCGTTCAAATTTCAAAAGATATGTATTAAAAATGAAACTCACCGACTGGGACTATGACCTTATCACCGCTTTGGTCGTTTTGATAAATTTAATTTTTACTTGCGACTTATAGATAGATACTATAAGGCAAGTTATGCATTCGTAAAAAAATCGAACTCGAGATTTTGATTAAAGTTGACATTACGATGATAGCGAAGACTAAAAAAGTGGGTCTCGCAATTCTGTCTATCTGTCTGTCTGTCTGTCTGTCTGTCTGTCTGTCTGTCCGTTCGATTGCAGCTAAACGGCCGATTTTCTTCAAACTTGGTAGATATGGGTTTTAATTTTTTAGCCCCGGATGTTTTTTGATTTGATTTTTTAAGACCAAAAATAACGGTACCTGCCATACGATTTTTTTCGAAATTTTATAAACATTTTTTTTTCTCCAAAACTGTTCGACAGATTTTAAAAATAAAAACACAAAAAAATTTCATTCAATTAAAGCTAGGTATTGGATGAAAAAATTTTTCCGAAAAATGGTTATTGAGGGTACCCCCCAAGGAACTCTTTTTTTTGTTTTTGATTTTCTCAAGAACGGTACAACCGATTTTGATAATTTTTTTTCTGCTAAAGCTCCCCAAAAACATAAATAGAATTGTGTACTCAAATTTTCAAAAAAAAATTTTTTGGATTTAAAAAAAAAACTTCAAAATTTTTTTTTCAAAGCTCAATATTTCGAAAACCCCCTGCTAGATTTTTTTTAAACTCGATAAATTCAAGTTTCTCAATAATATCTACAGGATGTGATAAAAAAAAATATATTTTACCTAAAAATTAAGGTACCTACCATACAAATGCTAAAAATTAAAAAAAAATGGTTTTCAAAAATCGTATTTTTTTCGAAAACGGTTTCGAGAATTTTGCTAAAATTTTTTTTCTTTCAATTAATTTTTACGATCTTTAATTTAATAAAAAAAATTTTAAAATTAAGATATTACAGCTTGTACCTACCATAGAACCATTTTTTCGAATTTTGAATTTCTCATTATCCACATAACGGATCTTAATAAAAATTTTTATAGAGAAGCTTCTAAAAAGTCTAGAACACATTGCATTTCAAAACCTTAAATTAAATATTTTTTGAATTTTTGAAAACAAAAATATCTATTTTGTATTTTTTTGAAAATTCAATATCTCATAAATGGCTCAATATTTTTTTTGCAAATTTAATTTTTATTCGAACAATAATAAAAACTTTAAATTGGCGTACCAAAATTTGTTCTTA
Source organism: Chrysotoxum bicinctum (assembly GCA_911387755.1). Lineage (NCBI taxonomy): Eukaryota > Metazoa > Arthropoda > Insecta > Diptera > Syrphidae > Chrysotoxum > Chrysotoxum bicinctum. The sequence continues at coordinate 86,784,124 of OU426990.1, read as the reverse complement.
AGTTTGTATATAAAAGTTTTTTTTTTTTGTAAGAAACCACTACAACGACTTATAATTTTTGTTCCTGCATAAATTCATATTTGCATAGCATTCTGTTTTTATCTCTTACTACTAAAAGAATTTAAAAAATTAATTTTATCCTTATGAACAGTTTTTTCAAATAACATTCGTATTTAAAATTCCTAGTCTATTACATAGGAGCAAGTTCGTGCGACCCAGTCGTGCATTTTATTTTGTTTGTTGACGTTACTTTAATTTAAGATGGATCGTCCTCCGATGGATGGTGTGCACAGCATTCGTCGAAGGTGGCTCGTTCTTGTTGAGTTTAGCTAAACACTTCTTATGAATAGAAAAAAAAATCTTTTGGAAATCGAACGAATTTACATATGATTTTCAATTTAATAATACTTAACTGGGCAATAGAGAAAGGAAATATCGTATTTAAAGTGATCCGTGTTAATATAATAATAATTCTCCTACAATCTACGCTAAGATAAAGGCGTTTTATACATCTGTTGCTGCTGATATTTTTGCACGTTCTACGCATCGTTTATAGTAGACGACAGAAATGTGTCTGAACAAAGACAAATTCACCTGGTAGTCACAGATCGCGTGAACGATTTCGGTGCGGATGGTGGATGATGATCACCTCCGTTGTGACCAGGCCGCGGTATTTTAGCTTGAAATCTCGTTCCCCTTATGATGTGAGGGTCAAGTGTGCGTTGGTATTATATTCTTCAGAACACCTGCTCAGCTTTGATCTGAACGAGGAGATAGAGGACAAGTTGTTGCGATTTTTAAGGTGGTCAGCGAGGTTTATGGTGCCAGACGATCACACTTAACTCCCCGATCTTCTAGCTCCGACGTAGTGAGGACCCTTTGGCGTCCGCACTGAGGCGTTTTGTCGTTTTCTCGATGACGTTGCTGTGGAGAAGCCAAGTGGTGAGTCCAAGAGTTCTCTGGACTCTCGATGTACTTTTGTCCAAATTAAACACTCAAAACCAGTGAACTATAGTTTTCCGTACGAGATGTGAGTGTGGGCCGAGTTCGTAGTAATAATTTTTCAGGGCAAAGCACGTGCGCTGGAAGACACATTCAGCATACGCTGCTCGTGTAAGTACCCTAACAGAATTATTTTATTACGTGTAACTCGTTTTTCGATTATTGTAATAATACATTACCTCTTATTAATTTTAGTATATATGTATTTATATAAGTATAATAACTATTTAAATGGTATTCTATACAGACTTTGATGTTAGGAAAAATGTGTTCCGCACTCGGCCCGTTCTCGGATGGAAAAGATCGATTGGATGGATGAATTTTTTTTGACAAGACACGATAACCTCTTTGCCAATATGTCACCCTACTTCCGATTTTCATTAGACCAAAGTATATCAGCAGTTTGCTGATGGAATTCCGCATGTGTGCGAACTAGGTTTCCACAGGGTGACAAGAAATGTTGTAAGGACGTTCACACGGTAAGGCGTTATTAGGTGTTATGGTTTTCATTTTTTGTTTTTTTTTTTTTGTGTAAGTTTGTAGGTAGTTCCCTACAACACTCTCCAGTACTCTTTAAGAAACAAAAAAAAAATCGACGCAGTATTTTTTGTAGATATAAAATGCTAATTTGACTGGACTTTAATGTGCTGTTCAATTATGTACCTCTCCATGGTTGAATTTGTCAAACACTAAAACAAAGAAATGTCAAATTAAGTTGGGCAAAAAACTTGCCGTTAAGGTGTGACTCACAATTAACATCTTGCATTATGGTTTACAATTACAAACATAAATGTTGAATATACAGGGTGTCCGGTAATTCGTCTGCCATACACCCAGAGAAAAACAACATCATAAAATTAAGTAGGAAAGTATTTAAAATTACGTTGCTATAACTTTTGATTTATACGCTTTAATTTAAATACGATCAACTTTGTTTCAAATAAGAAAAATGTTTAATTAATCAAAGTATAGTTAAACACCATTGAATTAATGCTTTTCTATTTTTAAATGGAATCGAGGCATTTTCGCTGTTCATTTAAAGACGTTTGATATTTAATTTATTTGAATCAAACTTGAAACTTAATACATCAAAGTGGTAACTTATTTGATTTTCTTTCCTTTTTGAATCGTATACATAATTCACTTTGAACCAAAGTTAAAGTACAACAAATCAAAGTTGTAATCCTTTTGACTTGTGAGCGATAACAGTAAAAATTTTGTATAAGAAAGAAATCATATGTATATGTGTTCGCGGCTGTCGTTGTTGCGGGTCGAGGAAAATGTATCTGCCATTCTCTTTAGAGCTTGTAAGCTGTACTTATTGTGAAGTGTTACCGAACGTTATAACCTAAAAGTAATAAAATAAATTAAAATAATTCAAGTAGTGGACGAAAGCGGACAGCTTCGAAGTTTAATTTATTATAATCCTGCTAACGAGAACAACCGCGACGATTCCGCAAAGCTGCATGAAGATCTGGAACTATACTTATTCAGAAATTTGAAGGTAACATTAAACTATCTCTTTTTTTTTCTTATTATATAAATTTTATTCAAGTTCCGAATTGATGACGAAACCCTCTCAGAGATCTCAAAAGTGGCAAATTGGCAGTGCCAAAATTTCAACAATTCTGATTCCCGTCAACACCAACCTCAAGTTTAAAATCATTTCTTAAAATTGTAAGTATACATACATACATTTTTCTCAATATAAAAATTATAATGTAATAGATATATTTTATAGGATATTTTAAAACTTTTTAACTCATCATCGAAAGGGAAATCATTGATCCAGTCTTTACAATCCCTCCACTACACTTGTATCAAATTAATAATGGCAAGACTTACATACATTATGTAAGACACAAATATTTGTAAATTTTGTTTGTTGTTTTGTTATTAAGTTAGTTTATAAGAATTTTTTTATTATTTTATTTACAATAAAAAGAAAATGCTTTTGCAAAAATAATTGTTTTTAATCGATTTGAATATAGTGAGAATGACTTTAAATCAATAAATTCTAGTAAATAATATTAAATTGTTTGTAATTGATTTATTCCCGATATCTATTTACTTTAAACGCAAAGCGTGTTTAAAATCAATTGATATTTTTTTGAATCAAAAGCGAATCGTATTTAAAACTATAATAGCGCTTTTTAATTTAATGTTACGTAGTAATTAATGTAAATATGTTTATAATTGATTTGATTCCGATTTCTATTTACTTTAAACGCAAAGCGTGTTTAAAATTAATTTATATTTTTTGAATCAAATGCGGATCGTATTTAAAACTATAATGCTACAACTTCAAATCATATTGGTTTCAAATTTGATTTGAAATGAAGTAGGGAATCACTTTTCATTGATTAACAACTTTAATTTTAGTAATAGTAGGGACCTCATTTTGGAATTTTTTTTAGTAGAAATACTAACCTTCAAAACAACGTTTTAATTGAGCTGATATGTTTTTAGCATTGCCAGATATTCAATTTTAAATGATGTTCAATTTTGCTTGCCCGATCAAAATTTTGACTTTGAGGTAATTTTTTTTTCAAAAAATGGGTAATAAACATAAAGTTTTCTTATTTTTACCTGATGAACAAAACAATAATAAAAAAAAACTCATTAATAAAAAAATGGGAAAATCTAAAACAGGAAAAAAAATCGAATTTTGGGTTTCTTACCCTTTTTTATTGCAGCACTTAGTAATAAGAGTGGTTTTCCAAGAATTGATAGTTATTGGGTAAGGCTGTGCAATCATGAAAAGGGATTAAAGTATACTTATGCCTACTTGAATTACTGTCAAAACCCTAATTACCTTACCTCTTCTCAGGGGGAGTTAAATTTATGGTATGAATGTTTAATGGGTAAGTTATTTTAATAAGTGGTAAAAACGAATTGATAAACGAGTTCATTCATCAGATTATCAAGTTAAGTCACGATAACAGTTTGATAAGAGCGCTTTTTGAAATGCCTTCGTTTATGAGAGAAGAATACGCAGACGTTTTCTTCGTTTATGGGTTGCGCAATTTAAATTCGAGAAGAGCACGACGAAGATACCAGGAACTTGTGCGGGACCTCCTGTATAACAAACTACCTACTTATATAAAAAAAAAAAATATATAGTATATAAACAAGCCTTTCATATCACCCTGTATAAAACAAAAAAATAATACATGGAATTCCATCACATACCAGCTGATTTACTCCTGTCCAAAGAATGGCGGAAATAAATGAGATTCGTCAAGCGGCAAAATTTCCTGAATCCATTTCGTACATTCTTTCTTTCTCTTCTGAAATCTAGCCAAAGTTGGAGTTACTAACCCTATAACTATTCCGAGAGTTCCAAAAAAATAAAAAGTTTTCATTTATCTTACTGATATAAGTATATTTATACAGTATACATAGTAACAAAGTAAGTAAATTTTATTAAAGTAATCGAAGTTTAATCTCAGTTTATTGAGCAAAAGAAATTAAATACTATTCTTAAATAGGTATAGCTACTTAAATCCCGCATACCTAGAGTATTGGAAAAGTAGAACGATCCACGAACACCACGTGATTCGCGTCGGTATTCAACCACAAGTGGCTTTTGAGAGTGCCTTTTAGTGCATCAGAGTATGTCGAATCTTGCGCCAAATAGTAATCGGAAAAGACACGAAAATTAACACGAAACTTACAGTGAGTGTAATAAAGAAAAAAAATCTTAACCTATTACCGTCAGGTTTAATACTCTGATAAGGAACTTTACTTCCAGAATTGTCGAAAATCAATTAAAGCCCCAAGGCTTTACACTGAATTTTGTGTGTCACGGCGAGAGATTTGTCAGTCAAAAAGTGATTAAAAGGCACTGCGACGTCGTACTATAAAATCTCGGTCTGCTTATCTCGAATCATCTAGTTCCAGAAAGATCCACGTGTTCAATGGCATATTGGCCATTGCACATTGTCATTCAAATTTTTTTTTTATCATCATACCAGATTTGGAATCCCAAACGAGCCATAGGTGACAACACCAACGCCAGCAACGTGATAAAAACCAAAAAAAAAAAACGGCATACGTAGCAAGATTTCGAGCCTCCACTGGACTCGAACTTGCGAAATATTAATTGAGGCGAGCACAGGATTTAATAAGCATCCGCCTAGCGTGCTTTGATCTCTACATCATCACCCAATCCAACTGGTTGGTCTAGCACGCATCGATGAAGGTAACTTTAAAAAGTTCCCACGAAGAACAAAAAAAAAATACACACAAAAAAAAAGCTTATCAGTTCAGCTGACACGAACCTCATCCTTGGTGCGAGACCGTAACCATCTCTTCATTCGCGTCTTCATCCAATGTCACGTAGCCAATATAACCATCACGATCAACATCAACTATTAATATTAATTATCGGATCATATATTTAAAATATATGATCTTGTCTTTTTTCAACTATTATACTCATCCCGCTCAGTTGCTCATTTTTAATTTAAGAAAAAAAGAGATAAGTATTTTCTATTTTAAATGCCTTTTTAAGATCGTTCGAGTGCAAAAGAATTTTGTTTTACTTTCATCCAAGTGTTTAGCCTAAAGATCGAGCCACCACTCTTACACCCCGACTCCACAAGATATCTGTCTCTCCAACTCAATGTCTGATATCTCTATCTCTACGTTTTCTTATTGCTTCGCTGGGCAAATTATGTCATGATTTTTCATTTACATCCATACTGCACGGGATGTGTTTTGTGCGGACAACAGAAATTAGCAAAACGTAAAAACTAACAAAAATTATATATATTTGAAAAGAAAAGAATGCGCATCTACCTAAAGTATAAATAAATAACACCAAACATAACTTAACGCACGAACAAATAAAAAACATGACACATTAATGTATTTATCTACTTACAAAATAAAAAAAAAATATTTGCCGACGGAGTACTTGACAAGAACCAACCAAATGAAAAGACACGCAACAATGAGACAAAAGTACGAAAAAAAACCATCTGTCAAATTTCATATCAGACATCTATATCAAGACAAAACCGCTGATATAGATCGCTGACATCCCATCATAAGAGGAAATATCGCGTCTCCATTGGAGATTTCATATCATGATGAGCATCCTGAGAGAATTTATCTCCTGTGGAGTCGGGGTGTTATGAATGCTGTGCACACCATCCATCGGAGGACAAAGCCGTCTTCATAACGTACAAACAACAAACAACAACCTACGATATTAAAAGAGAAGAATAAAACAAAACAAAAAAATATAAAATCGGTGAGTCCCATTTTTTCTTTCGAACTTAAACGATCATTGCCTCATTTTTATTAGAGTGTGAATAATTTTGGTGAGTAAAATATCCTTTGGATATTTTGAGAAATACTAGTTTTGAAATATTTATATATCTAAGAGAAAACATATATATTTTGATTTTGAGACATTGAACTAAAGAATTAAAAAGAGAAATATGAATTAATAAACAGTAAATAAACTACTCGTATGTTACGAACCGATTAAATTTAAGAGAGCGAATTAGTATCAAATAAAGTACGTATACGCAAGAGTGTACATGTATTTGTGTGAGAGAATTTAATCGAATAGAAAGGAGAAATATACTAAGTATCGAATGGTAATATTAATAAAGAGATAAACAAAAATTATTGATGATTTGTAATCGTACATATATAATTTAAAGAATCCCTATAAAAATACTCAAGCATAAACATATATACACACCTACAAACGGATACGTACAATAAGTAAATAAAATATAATCACAGAAGATTAATTTATATTTTAGATTTAAGATATTATTTAGAAGTCAATAAATTATGCAATTGAATACGCTGAAATCTGAATTATGATGTACCTTTATTCGAAATACTTTTCATGAGAGAAAATATTTGTTAAGAGAATGAGTTATTAAGATAGTTTGAGTGCAAGGGGGGAGTAAAATAATGATGGGTAATCGACGTAAATTGAGAGTATTTTAAACAATTACTCAACTTTGAGTTAGGGGCTTTCGCCATATTCTTTGTGTGCGAGGCGTTGGCCATTAGTCCAGTCAAAGCGTCATGAAAAAGGGCCTGACCTTGCGCGCAGAGGCATGGTCAATTTTTTTTTCATGGATCGATAGGTGCTTATGAGAAAAGCTTAAAACCAAATTTGCACCACATGACAACTTTTTTTACCAAAGTTATTGGTAAAAATGTGTTTTGTGTCATTTTTTGGTCATTTGCGAATATCTCGGCTCCACTATCTCGTACAAACAAAAATTAAACATGTGTTTATTCCTAATAACATTATCTGTTATGTTCTAAAAAAAACATTTGTTTAAACAAATCAAAAAAAAAAGTTATAGTAAGTTAAACAAATTTTTTGTTGTTTAAAAATCACTTTTTCGTGATTATTAAGAAAAAAGCTCATTTAACGATGAAATTTTTATATTTTATAATTAAAGTTCTTGTAATTCCCTACAATTTAAAAAAAAATTCAACATCCTACGATGAACGAAAGCCGAGTAATAAATTATTGAACATAGGTAAGTCAGCGCACCCACGCATTTTATGATTTTATGTTTTAATTAATATCTCAGCCCCAGTATGTCGCAAAGTGAAAATAAAAAACTGTATTGCTAATAACAATATTTTCTATCAACTTGCATTTAATTTAATATGTTTGAGCAAAAACATAAAAAGTTACCGTTGGTTTCAACGTTTTTTTTCTTGTTTTTAATACCTTTTTTTCATAGTTATTGAGAAAAAACCTGTATTTCACGGTAAATACTTTTCAGTTTTGGATTTTTGTTTTATAGTCCTGCTAATTTTCTTCAAATTAAAAAAAAAATTAGTCCATTACGACAAACGGGAACCAAGATATTCATGATTTAAAAATTTAGGAAAGCTTACAATTTAGTATTTTAACCTTGTAGCTTGTAATTTTGGTGTCGCCAGCAACAAGACATATTGGTATCCTTCAAACACTCCACACATACTTACACATATTTGTTGCTTCTTGTTGCTGGCGACACCAAAATTACAAGCTACAAGGTTAAAATACTAAATTGTAAGCTTTCCTAAATTTTTAAATCATGAATATCTTGGTTCCCGTTTGTCGTAATGGACTAATTTTTTTTTTAGTTTGAAGAAAATTAGCAGGACTATAAAACAAAAATCCAAAACTGAAAAGTATTTACCGTGAAATACAGGTTTTTTCTCAATAACTATGAAAAAAAGGTATTAAAAACAAGAAAAAAAACGTTGAAACCAACGGTAACTTTTTATGCTTTTGCTCAAACATATTAAATTAAATGCAAGTTGATAGAAAATATTGTTTTTAGCAATACAGTTTTTTATTTTCACTTTGCGACATACTGGGGCTGAGATATTAATTAAAACATAAAATCATAAAATGCGTGGGTGCGCTGACTTACCTATGTTCAATAATTTATTACTCGGCTTTCGTTCATCGTAGGATGTTGAATTTTTTTTTAAATTGTAAGGAATTACAAGAACTTTAATTATAAAATATAAAAATTTCATCGTTAAATGAGCTTTTTTCTTAATAATCACGAAAAAGTGATTTTTAAACAACAAAAAATTTGTTTAACTTACTATAACTTTATTTTTCATTTGTTTAAACAAATGTTTTTTTTAGAACATAATAGATAATGTTATTAGGAATAAACACATGTTTAATTTTTGTTTGTACGAGATAGTGGAGCCGAGATATTCGCAAATGACCAAAAAATGACACAAAACACATTTTTACCAATAACTTTGGTAAAAAAAGTTGTCATGTGGTGCAAATTTGGTATTAAGCTTTTCTCATAAGCAGCTATCGATCCATGAAAAAAAAATTGACCATGCCTCTGCGCGCAAGGTCAAATGACGCTTTGACTGGACTACATGGATGGTCACTATTTCATTTTTACGCAAAGGGAGCCAAATACCACCTTGTGGCTTCCCAATAAGATATTCGGACATAGAGGGAGAGTTTGCTTCTAGCCACATTATATAGAGAGTTTGTTTGAAATATTTATTAGTGTTCCATTTCTTAAGAATTTTTCGATAGGCATGTAAAAGGTAACGAATGTCCGGTAGCAGTGCAAGAACCCACGACACCGACGAGCTAGTGACGCGCGTGAGCAAGCATGCCTGCCGCACTTCCCTACCCCGGACAACCTTCTCTACAACCCATTGAAACCAAAGGGGGTTCCTGTTCCTCTTGGTCTTCGGTGGCCTGGCAGAACACCGCTTCTTGTAGGCAAGGGTCGAGCTAACGTTACAAACTTTATCATAACAGACAACTTCCTTCTCGAAATGTTTTTGGAAATACCTTCCAAAGGGTTCGAGAACCTGGATAAGTTTCAACTGCAAGACCTAACGTGGGAGCTGCAAGCACAAGAAGAGTTTCGGTCGATGAAAGAATACTGGCAGGCAGCTGTTGAAATCGATTATTCCATCAGTATAAGACGCTTGGCTCTACAGTTTAATGTTTCCAAACACAGAATTTCCAGTATAGTGCATGGAGAAAATATGTATCCATATCACCATACACCTGTGCAAGAACTGCTTCCCGATGATTTTGAATAGAGACTCGTAACTGTAACTGGTTGCTAGAGAGAAACTTGGATATCAACCAGTTTATAAACAAAATTTTTTGGACAGACGAATCTCAATTCACAAGAGATGGTATTACGAATTTCCATAATTTCCATACATGGACTTTGAACAATCCAAATTCAAGACGACAAAGACCATTTCAGCACTGATTCAGTGTCAATATGTGGGCAGGTGTAATTGAAAATAGATTAATCGGGAATTTGAAATTACCACCCCGACTTAATTTTACTAACTATCTGGAGTTTTTACAAAATAATCTACGAGACCTATTGGAGCATTGGAGGATGTTCCACTGCTTCAACTAGCTTCATCATATTTCCACCAAGATGGTTCTCCGGCCCACTATGGTCATGAAGAATACGGTGATCGATGGATAGGCAGAATGGAACAATTCACTGGCCTGCAAGATTTCCCGATTGCACTGTACTGGATTTTTTTGAATGGGGACGAATGAAAGAAACTATTTACCATCTGAAATAACAACTTTAACTGAATTAGAACAACGTATTTCCGAAGGGCACTTTGAGCACTTATTATGACTGTATTTGGGTGTACATAAAATGAAAAATTACTAAAAACTACACAAATTATTGTTTTATTCAAACCCTTTACACCTCAGAGCAAAAAATCATTTTTTTTAAATTTTGCTTTCACTTATTAATGAGCTTTTTTATTATTGTTTTGTTCATCAGGTAAAAATAAGAAAACTTTATGTATATTACGCATTTAAAAAAAAAAAAAATTGACCTCAAAGTCAAAATTTTGCACGGGCAAGGAAAATTGAACACCATTTAAAATTGAATATCTGGCAACCCTAAAAGCATATCAGCTCAATTTAAACGTTGTTTTAAAGGTTAGTATTTCTGCTAAACTACACTAAATTGTAAAATTAAGGGCCTAAAAAATCTAAAGGGTTGAAGGCCAAGTTAAAATTTTAAAATAAATAAGTCAGAATCTAAGCGGTCAGATTTTTGACTTTACATTTACACCTTTAATTTAGAAAACAGAAGTCTACTAGTCAAAAGCAAAAAAGTAAATGAGGCAAAATTTTAAACAAATTATTGTCTTAGCATTTAACTTGTTAGCAATTTGCTAGACATTAAGTAATTTACTAGCTATTCGAAAATTTTAATCCTTTTTTTCGTTTTACTAACTAAAAAAAAATAAGAATACTAATTCCTATTCTGAACACGTTTAAATCATGACAGTTCGTGAAAATTAACGAAGCTAATAAATCTAAATCTCGGGAACGGACCTAATAATTTTAAATGTCGGAAACTCAAAAGTCAAAGGGACAATTTATTTTGTTATTTGTTTATTTCTGACAACTCGACGACTCGACCATTCCATTTAATATTCCTATGAGATTAATTGTTGTACATAGATATATATTTTGTGTTCTATTAGGAAGTTAACTTACCAGCCTCATGAATATTTCTTCCAAAGAAGCGTAATATAGATACATAAATAGTACTTGAAATTCTAATGAAATCGGAAGCTCAATGCATGTAATTCGGTCTTGGATTTTTAGGTTTTCAGCCAAGAACCGAATGGTTGTCTTGTCAAACCTGGTGTAAAATTTTACATCGTCCATCTCTTCATAAGGATTTGCTCGGGACTTAAAACATCGCACTTTTCTGCACAAAGCTGAGTCTTCAAACAGTTGCAGTCAAAATATAGGTAGTGTAAATAAAATCATTGATAAGTCCATGAATTTTCATGTTTTTGTGGAGGAATATTATGTGGTCAGACGAGTCCAAGATTGTGTTATATATGTAAGAAGGCCTCCAAACGCTTCATAGCCAAGACAATAAAACATGGAGGATCCAGCATAATGGTTTGGGCATGTTTTTCCTTCTATGGTGTTGGTCCCATATACTATATACCGGATTGAAGGCATTATGGGTCAGGACCTTTATGTGAAGATGATGGAGGCAGTTATGTTCCCATATGTTGAACATGAAATGCCACTGAAATGGTTCTTTCAACAAGACAACGACCCAAAAGCATGCAAGTAAACTTGCGAAGCAGTGGTTCCAAGAAAAGAGGGTTAATGTCATGGAATGGCCTGCGCAATCCCCAGACCTCAACCCTATAGAAAATCTTTGGTGCGATGTCAAGAAGTACTATATGTTGCTATTTGTAAGCCAACTACTGTTTAACGTGAGCACCTGCGGATTATGGCTTAACCCCACGCGAGGCCTACCCCCATCGGAGACAGATTGGGTCATGACCATTAACCCTGACATAGCCGAAGCCATCTCAGTCGCAAAGCTGTGACATGTTGCAGGTATGAACACACCTCTTGCATGGAGGCGAGGTCTATCTAGCACCTCTTGAATCCAGGCACGCTTAGAAACCATGTGACTTCGCATTCGAAATAAACCACGCCACCACGATACTCCCACAGGGAGGCCTGCCGCATTGATAGTATGAAGAATGCTCGCACGCATGCGACAGCTGCACCTCTCTATCCGAAGATAGAATAGGAGAGCCCGAAGACATGACAGCTCACAAACCTCTGGGCACTATCTCCCGTGGTGCAAGAATATAGCTTCCGCTCGAGCTTCGCAACCGTGAAGGTCACTTACAAATGAGTTCCTGCAAAACTCAGGGCCTGTCAACCCCAGATACACACACCCAGCAATTATTCGGGGTAGAAACCATCAACCAAGAATGTGCACCCCTCTGGTAAGTTGTTACACTCTCCTTAGCGGATTCCTACTTGAAGGACACCGTCCAGACTGTTCCTATCTAGTTAGTTCAGTTACTTACGTAACCTTTCCACAGGCACCACAAGGAGGTCGATAGAGTTGTGCAATACCGGCCCACCGATAAATCAGTGGACGAGCCCATTAGAACTAAAAACCAGCATTACCACTTTAGCACCTATACACGTTAGTGCATGGTTTGTGCATCCGTGGCAATACCAGCAGAGTTCACAGAGCCCCGTACATGCCTTACTCTACCAAGCACGTTATCACCCCTACCTGCATGATCAAGGTACAAATAGACAAACAGAGAGACCCACGTTTGATTTAAATGTTAAGCTAATTTTTTAAGAATCAACAACTGCCACAATTAATTGTTCCTTTCTTTTGGCCGGGAAGTCTTACGTCAACTGCTTTTGTTGTCAAAACTTGCTACAAAGATTCGTTCCACGTTTTTTATTCACTTTCAGTGAACAGAAAATGATTTAATATCAAGGACAAAGAAAAGAAGTGAACACAGGCACAGACACACAGACGAACTGGTATGTTCTTTTATTTTATGTAATTGGTTTCATCTCTGACGTCCATAGGAGCATTGCTCTCAGATTGCATAGAGAAAACGTATACTCTTAAGGGAATCCTTTGATGTTAACAGGAATATCCCATTCGAATCGGAAGAATAATACAAGAGAGCAATACAATAACTTCTACTCATTCAATCTCAACCAATGGTTTGCGTCACGTGGACGTGATCCTTTAACATATTCCCACATTTGTATAAGTTTTCAAGAGAGGCAAAGAAAAATTCGTTTCCTTTGATATTTTATCTAAGAACATTCTGAGGATTTTTCTATTGTTTACTGGTTGCTTAACTGACACAACTCATTCCTAAAGTGAGCTAATACCATTGTATGAAATGTGTATGGTTATGATGTGGAGACGGATGGATGTGGGGCGTCTTCTGACGATGTTTCGAGAATTTGAATGGAGATGACATAGTTTTTGATTGCCCTTGTTCTCAAATCTTTGAAATCTCCTCTGGGATGGCTAAATGGTAAGATGAATTAGTTGGTGAAGAGTGAAACGCTTATTGTGCTTTGAAGTTTTGTGAGATGAAAAGCTATGTTGCTGTGATTTCCGTTGCTTTGATTAACTTTTTTTCAAATATGAAAAGATAAAATTTGATGTGACGTATCTTTTGAAGGAAAACTTCTAAATCAGATTAAAGGATTAAACTAGGGAAGATTGTATGAACATTTTATAGTTGATGGTTATACAAAAAAAGTATCTATACAAAATTAAACTCAATCAGAATGAAGAAAACCCAGCACCAGCAGCTTAAATGTTTTTTTGAAAAGTCATTGATTGTAAGCTTGTTAACTAAATTGTCCATTTCTTTAATGTCACTTATCTATCTAAGTTCTAAGGGATTTTGCATTTTTTCAAAATGTCTGCATCTTTTGCATTTCAAAATTTAAAGTTAATTAAACTAGAACAGATATCTGTCAATATACTTGCGAATAATGAGTAAAATGTACGGACTCAAGAAAAGAAAATTATAGTAGTTATAAATAAAAGTAAATCAAAAGGCTGACATTAACTTTACAACATAGTGTTGAAATAATGTTAATTTCCTTTACACGCTAGGGATTTCGATCGCGGATCAAATTTTTTTTCTTTTGTGCATATATTTTTTGGTGTGGAGGAACGCGAAATCTGTCGAGGGATCAAAATCGACATAAGACTATTCGTAGGAAAAAAAAAAAACAGATTCTACTTCCCATATTTCGAACTAAAATAGCTTGTATATTTACCTAATAGAAATTCAAATTGTCGTTTTGAAATATTTTTACTTGCGACTTATAGGTACTAGGTATAAGGCAAGTTATGCATTAGGGTGTGTCAAAGTGCTCAACTATGGTATTTTCAAATGTAATAGCTTTTAAAAGTTGCATTGCTTATCAAAATTAAATGCTGCGTTTACAATTTTCATTTTAATTAATATCTTTGGCTCGCTCAAAAATTGGATGAAATCCAAAAAAATTTTAAATTTTAAATTATATAATTATAAAATTATATAAAATATTTTTAGGCTTTCAAGTAAAAGATAATAGCAAGGAAACACTTTTAAGCTTATATTTGATTAAATTGAACACTTGATAAAGAAGCTAAGTGTGAAATAATAAAAGAAGGAAGAAAAATCATTTTTTATGTAAAGTCTTTTTTTTTTTACATAAAAAAATTCTTAAAAATCAACGGAACCACCTACAATATCGTGGTATATCTTTTTGAAAGACAAAAATTCTGTCTGTATTTTGTTTACTTTTTTTGTTAGTTTACGTAAAAAAAAAAATTTTACAGTAAATTAAATTTTTTTTTCCAACTTCAACCGATTTGAGCGAGCCAAAGACGAGCGATATCTTATTTTTTTTTACATGTTTTTAAACCTCAGACCCTAATACAACTTTTGAGCACTATTACATTTAAAAATAAGAGTACTTTTTTGCGGCCATACAAAAGTGACACACCCTATTATGCATTCGTAAAAAAAAATCGAACCCGATATTTTGATCAAAGTTGACATTACGATGATAGCGAAGACTAACAAAGTGGGTCTCGCAATTCTGTCTGTCTGTCGGTGCGACTACAGCCTAAGCGGCTAGGCCGATTTTCTTTAAACTTGGTAGATATCATTTTTAATTTTTCCCCCAACAGGTTTTTTTCTTTTTTTTTAAGACCAAAAATAACGGTACCTGCCATACGAATTTTTTTCGAAATTTTATAAATATTTTTTTTCTCGAAAACTGTTCAACAGATTTAAAAAATAAAAACCCAAAAAAAAAATTTCATTTAGTTAAAGCTAGCTAATGGTTGAAAAAAACATTTTTTTCGTTTTTAATTTTCTCAAAAACGGTACATCCGATTTTGATAAGTTTTTTTTTTGATAAGGCTTCCTAAAAATTTAAATAGAATTGTGTATTCAAATTTTCAAAAAAAAATTTTTTGGATTTAAAAAAAAAAACTTAAAGTTTTTTTCAAAACTCAAAATTTCGAAAACGCAATGCTAGATTTTTTTCAGAGTTGATAAATAAAAGTTTCTAAATTTATTTTACCTAAAAATAAAGGTACCCACCATATAAATGTTAAAAAATTAAAAAAAATGGTTTTCAAAAGTCGTATTTTTCTCGAAAACGGCGCCTAGAATTTTGATAAAAATTTTTTTCTTTCAATTTATTTTTATGATCTTTAATTTAATATAAAAAATTTTGAAATTAAGATATTACAGCTTGTACCTATGTACCATAGAACCATTTTTTCAAGTTTTGAATTTCTCATTATCCACAAAACGGATCTCAATGAAATTTTTTATAAAGAAGCTTCTAAAAAGTCTAAAACACATTGCATTTCAAAACTTTAAAATAAATATTTTTTGAATTTTAATTTTTATTCGAAAAATAATAAAAACTTTAAATTGGCGTACCAAAATTTTTTCTTAAAAATCTTTTAGAGATTTAGTAGCTTTTTTTTAAGAAACCACTTAAACGAGTTATAATTTTTGTTCTTGCATAAATTCATATTTGCATAGCATTCTGTTTTTGTCTCTTACTACTAAACGAATTTAAAAAATTATGATAATCTTATCCTTATGAACAATTTTCTCTAATAACATTTGTTTTTAAAATTCATAGTCTATTACATAGGAGCAAGTTCGTGCGACCCAGTCGTGCATTTCATTTACTCTGGAAAGGTTGCTAAATCAACGTTCATCACTAAGCTACAGTGACAGGTTAGGTACACTGCAAAATACAAACATTCAACAAAATTGGCTCAAAATTCTGGGAACAAACCGCATTCAGCTGTATGGGAGTATTGGGAGCTCTTTTTCGAAATAATCTGCTTATATTTAGTATGGCTTTATTAGCAAGAGCAAGCATTCCTATTAATTATGAAACACAACGTCGCGTGTCGGTCGTACAAGCGGATGGTCATGTGCCTTTAATTGCTGAGTTAATTGGACCTTGTAAGCGAATAATCTGAGATCTTTGTGCAGAATTCTCCTCAGGCTAGTGCATGAAATGTTGAGCTGTTGAGATCGATGGCGAGTTGATGTTCGTGAATTGTGTCTCACACTCTCGGCAACAGCAGCTACATTCTCGTCTGTGCGCACCGTACGACGAGGGGGACCATGCACAGCACTCACTTTGGAAATAAGGTATCAATATTTGCCAACGTAGTTGCGACTCATTTGGTTCCGCGGAGGTATGATACTGACATTCTGTCAAGATTTCGAGCGGAAAACAGATGCTACTGTCAAAATAACCAGTGATTTAAAAATAAACCACTAAATGGCCCACCCTGTATGTTTGTTCCTCTTCCAGCGCAAAAGTATTCTTTTTTCTTTTCTCTGTCAAGAAAGTTCAAATTCGTGCTCCGCTACCTTGATTGTTTGACCAACTGTTCCTCTCGCATTCGACGCCACCATGTACTTTGTTTTACCTTCACTAATTTGCAGCCCCAGATTTTGTGCCGCCTGCTCGATCTGGATGAAGGAATCTTGTACAGCTTGTTCGGTTCTTCCGATGATGTCAATGTCGTCTGCGTAAGCCAATAACTGGCTGGACCTGTTGACGATAGTCCCTCTTGTTGCCGTGCCAGAGTCACGGATTGCTTTCTCCAACGCC
Organism: Chrysotoxum bicinctum; assembly: GCA_911387755.1. Lineage (NCBI taxonomy): Eukaryota > Metazoa > Arthropoda > Insecta > Diptera > Syrphidae > Chrysotoxum > Chrysotoxum bicinctum. Next base: position 86,767,122 of record OU426990.1, on the reverse strand, counting down.
AGGTTGAAGACGAGGCAGGCCAAACCGTCCCCTTGTCGGAGTCCATTAAAGATGTTGATTGGTCTGGATAGCAATCTGGCTATTTTTACTTGGCTTGTTACGTTGGTCATGGTCAACCTACATAGTCGTATCATTTTATTTGGGATGCCGAATTCTCTCATGGCTTTGTAAAGTTCTACCCTGGCTATGCTATCATAGGCGGCCTTAAAGTCTATAAACGGATGGTATGTTGGGATGTTAAATTCTAGATATTTTTCCATCGCCTGCCTAAGGGTAAAGATCTAAGCAGTTGTTGATTTGCGTGGAATGAAACCACACTGATATTGCCCGATGACGGTTTTAGCGTATGGGGTTATCCGGTCTAGGATAGAGGAGAGTATCTTATAGGCGGTACTCAACAACGTGATACCTCTATAATTGCTGCACGTTGTGACATCTCCCTTCTTATGTATGGGGCATATTAAACCTTTTCGCCAGTCTTCTGGCATTTCTACCTGCTCCCATACGTGTACTATAATATCATGAATTGCTTGACGTAAGGCTGGCCCGCCGTGATGGAATAATTCGGCTGGTATGCCATCGGCTCCCGGGGCTTTGTTCTGTTTAAGCCGGCCCATAGCCTTCTCAACCTCTTCTATGCTTGGTGGCGGCAACATAGAGTATTCTTCTTGAAGTAGTTGAGCCTCCCATTATGCAGTGAGATGACCTTTTAGCAATTCATTAAAGTACACTTCCCATCGCTCCAGTATGCTTTCAGGACCGGTGATCAGATTTCCCTCTCCGTCCTTGCAGTATGTGCAGCGTGGTGTGTACTGCGTCATGTTTCGGACGGATTGGTAGAACTTCCACGCCTGGTGCGGACCTCGCTCTCGGCTATTTTCTATTTCACAGATTAGGTTCTTCTCCCAGGCTGATTTTTTTTTTGTCTGTGTAGCCGTTTTCTATTCTTCTGAGCTCTTTATATTCCTCTTCGCGTGCCCGCGTTCTATGAGATTGTTGCATTGCTCGGTACGTAACATTCTTACGTTCAGTCGCTAACTTCCGATTTTTTCGACTGCTGCCTAAGATGGAGTTGGCAGTACTAATGACAGTATTTTTAAGACGTGTCCACTTTTCGTTTACGCCCAGCATACTGGCTCCAGGACTTACTCTCCCTAAGTCAGGTGTTTCTAGGGCGAGTCCTAACGCATTACCAAAGGTGTTACTGGTGTTTTCATTGCGCAGGGTAGCTGTGTTGATTCGAACCTGATCGGCGTCTTCGCAAGGCAATCCGCCCTCGGAAAACCATACCAACAAGATAGTGATCCGAGTCGATATTGGCACCTCGGTACGTTCGTACCGTCATCAAGTTCGAGTAGTTGCGAGAATCTATCAACACGTGGTCTATTTGGTTACGAGTGACTCCATCAGGTGATACTCAGGTGGCTTTGTAGATACCTTTACGCGGGAACCTGGTACTCGCAACGACCATGTTTTTCGATGCTGCCAATTCTAAGACTCGAAGTCCATTGTCATTAGTGTTCTCATGCAAACTATGGGTGCCTGCGTAATGCTTGAATACCGGCTCCCGACCTATTTTTGCGTTCAAATCCCCAAGGATGTTTTTAACATGATACCTTGGACAGGCATTGAGGGCCCTCTCGACTTGTTCGTAGTAAGTCTCTTTTTCTTCATCTGAGGACTCCTCCGTAGGTCCGTGAACGTTAATGAGGCTGATGTTCGTAAATTTGCCTCGCACGCGAAGGGTGCATAGCCTTTCGCTTATAGCGTTAAAGCCGATGATAGTAGACTTCATTTTTTCGCTGACTAGGAAGCCTACCCCGAGGACATGGTGTTTTGTATGACAGCTGTAGTATATGTCATATTCTTTCTTCTGTAAAACACCATTCCCTGTCCATCTGATTTCTTGAAGAGCTGTTATGTCAGCTTTATATTTTGATAGGGCATCGGCTAGCTTCTGAGCAGCTCGAGCTCTATAGAGCGATCGTACGTTCCATAAGAAAATTCGTAAATCGTTTTTCCGTTTTCTTTGCGTGGATTGTCGTCGTGTGATCAGTCCGTTTCCGAGGCTTGTTGTCGGTCTCGAAATTCTTTTAGTTTCACGGGACAGGGAATTAACCTGTCGCCAACCTTAGGAACCAGCCTGATCATATTAGCCAAACCTTTTTTAAAAGGCATGTTTCTAGCGGCCGCCGCGGAGAGGCTATGATCACACTTCCACCAGTCCCGAATAGTTACAGCACGTGCATGTTTTCGTATGCTACATGTTGTTCCCCCTATTCGTCTGATGGCTGACCGCCATATTTCTACAGGTACTCCAATAACTTACTTAAGTTCATTTGATAGAATCCAAAAAAGAATGATTTAACAGTAATGTTAGCGCTTAGGGTAAAGCCTATCAGTTTATTAATGAACCCAACTTCAGGGGTAATGTTAAGCAATGAGATTCTTTCTATAGCCGCACTCCCATTATATATACGACATTCAAAACCAATAAGCATTTTAAATTCTCTCCAACTTCTTCTCTTCTCCAACTGTCCGCAAACCATTTTAAGGTTAGTCATAATCCTTTAAGTGCTCGCAAAATTAAAACGAAAATTGTGATTTGGTTCCATTTGAATGAATCGTGGATAGATTTAAATCATTAACTTTATTTTTAATACTTACTTCGACAGTTCCACCGGGTAAGCCAACTCTGGTTAAACTCAAAATTAAATAATTTTGAAATATTGGACCAATGTCACACATGAAATTTAATATCAAAATAATTATAATTTATATTTTCCTTTTGAAAATGTGTTTTATTTATTATATTCATTTGCATAAGAATCGCCTCAGATATCTTCAAAAGCAGAAAATAATTGACTTAAAAAAAAAAGAGATGATTTATTTAACCAACGCTACGCCCTAATATCACATTTGCATTTTAATAGATAAGCTTCATGAATTTGTAATGCCTATTAAGAAATACATAATCGATTCACATTCATGTATCGCTCTGTTGGGATTAATTTGAAGGGTATATTTAAGGTTCAATGTGAACATTCGATAAATGTTTTTTATTCTTATCTTAAAAACCTATTCGTGAATTTTTGATAAGCACACTGACCGTTTGGAAGAGGATTTTTCAAAAATATTTCTTCCCAGGTTAGATTAAGATTAAGCGCAAGGGTCTACTCGTATCAATAGTTGTTGCATTATGCATATTGGCGAGTTGTAAAAACGCAAAATTTAGAAAGTTTTAAGTTACTTTTCGGTGCTGCACGTCATAATTTTTAAATAAACTTCTAAGCCAAACAGTAGTCAATAGAAGAGGGGTGCAAATATTCACCCAAGAAGGGACAGAATGTTGACTGTAGAATGCCAAAACATGGTGGCTTATGTTAGATAGGAATTGAAATTCCAAAAAAAACTTCTAACTTCTAGAACTTTTCCAAAAAAAGGAGTCAAAGTGTTATCCCTACCCGAAGAAGACAGAATTACAGTCTCCAATATAAAATTGGTCCTATAGCTCCTATGTATAGTAAAATGCTAAGTTAAATGTGTATTATGTTGTAATGCTAAGGAGAAGTTCATGGTACTTTTTCACGTCAAAAAACCAAAATTATTAGATACTCATTTTGTCAGACAGAGAGGGTAGATTTTGAAATGGAATAAAGTAAGCTGTATGTGAGGTATTAACAAAAATTCTTTTTTTTATTTGAGAGGACTTTATGTATGGAATATGAAATCTATCAAATGTCCGACTCAGCATCTTATGGTGGGACGAATCCATGTGGTCTAATTTTCCATGATGCTTCTATGTTCACGACGAGAAGACCGAACCTCCGCTACAGAGTCCAGGCGGTTACAGACGCAAGAGCGCTTGGTCTCGACTACTGGAGGGAGCTCCATTATCTCAGTCAGAGATCCTCCATGGATAAGTAAGTAAGTAACGTTATTTTTAGGTAAAATACAATTATTTTTCTCACATCTTGCAAACTGTTTTAAGTTTAAAAACAAAAGAGTTTGGGTTTTCGAAATATTAAGTTCTAAAATAAAATTGACAATTTGTTTAAAATTTCTTTTTTGAAAATTTGAATAAGCAGTACTATTAAAATTTGTAGGGTTGTACTGAGTTATCACAATGCACTCGGATATTGACCCAATATAAAGGCAGCAAATCATGTTAGATTCGCGGGGTCAGCACCTGTTCTCACAGTCCAAGTGCAATAATATCATAATACGCCTCATTCCGTTGCCACTATATGAACTTGCATTATCCTATTTAAGGAGTTAGGGATTCGAACCGTGGGACCAACAACCCTACCTGCATCGTGGAACGAATGAGTGCCTAACGCAAACTTGGATTCCGTTAGCCAGTTCTTATTGAACCTCCGCCTGTACTAGATCAAAAATAGTAACATAATTTGCCGTTGCCTTAAATTAAGACTTCTTTTACTAATACCGTAAGTCGAACCGTTAAATGCCATCGCATTTTTAATATCCTCGGAAAGGATATCTTTAATTTACTGTTTGAGAAAATCAAAAAGAAACAAAAATGTTTTTTGGGGGATGTACCCATTAATAACCATTTTTCATAAATTTGTTTTCAAGTTTTACATTTATTTAACTAGCTAAATGAAATTTTTTAATTTTTTTTTTATTTTAATATGTGGAACATTTCAATGTCATATTCTAAAAACTGATTGTCTAAGTACCATAGAGAAAGATGCATTCCGTTAATATTCACTTCTCTGCGTCTCCATAGGGAGTGGCTGGGGATACATTAATTGAGATTATAGCCAGTGATTTTTGTTTTGGACGTGATTTACTTTGAGTGCTATTGCCGCGATGGTGGCCGAAATAATTTGATTACTCAATCTTATTTTATCTTATTTTATTCAACACGTTAAATACTAACGCAACAATCTTAAATTATATCATACTAGCGGCCCGGTACGCACTTCGCTACGTATAAAGTGAAATAATAACAATATTTTTTGTTTTTCCATTTTGAGCATGAATAAACAAACGGCTGGGGGTACCGACTTTGGAACAGGCAACATAAAGTTGCCCATGTGAAAAACATGATTCCTCCAAATTCACACCACAAAAGTGTTTGCCCTTGATCCTTGTTGATGGACATCGAAAATGATAAACGCACAGGATATTGTAATCGTTTGAACTCAAATGGCATATCAGTTGGAATCATAGGGATACGTGGTATCAAACAAACTTCTCCTTTTGATTTAGCAGTTAAGATCGTAGCTTTAATCAAATTTGGCAATAACTTTTTCACTGCCAATCTGGTACCATTACACAGTTTTGGTGGACTAATATTTCGCAATAATATAATCAAAGAACCAACTTTCAGATTCAAGCAATGCGGTGGCATACCAGCTAGTTCCAATGAATTTTAAAATTCAATTGGATAATTCATTGCCTCATCTTGATTCATAACACTGTTGATTACCACGTAAATCTTGCATTGTTCGATTAAATGCTTCTAGTGATTTTTTATTCGCCGTTGTACACTCATCCCATAAAATAATTAACGTTAATCGCAAAACTTTTGCCATAGCAGAATTTCTCGAAATATTGCAAGGTGGAGTTTCAATCACCTGTACATTCAATGGCAATTTTAGTGCAGAGTGTGCAGCAATTCCCGAAGATGCAAGTGCCAATACAATTTTCTGTTCCGACCGAATAGTTAGAATAGCTAAAATCAATGACATAACGAACGTTTTGCCTGTACCACCAGGCGCATCCAAGAAATATAATCCACCTTCATTATTGGAAACGGTTTGCATGATTGTGTCATATACGATGAAGTTCCGAAACATATTGCAATTGCTCATTTCTGCGATGAAGTACAATATCACGGGATTGAAACTGATCACCAAAAATTACAATTGCAACCTCATCAATTGTCGATGTTCTATCAGCCCTTATTACGTTTTTGTGATTATCAGATAGCATACCGATCGAAAGCAATTTTTAACAATTGAACTAATGCGTTATGCTGATGGAAAAACCTTTGTAGCTCACGAATAATTTCTCGTCTTGTATTCGAGACAATTGCACAACGTTGATCCAATTTACGATTTTCATCACCAATAAAATAAATTTGCTAAAATTGATGATCAGCGTCGAAGTATGGCAATACCGAACCAGCTTGATGATAAATCTGGCCCTGAATCTGTAACAGGTATGCAATTTCAGATAGATGTTGGATCAAAATTTTTAAAACTATCGAATACTTTATGTTATGATATTAACAATTTATTTATTTTAGATAATATGTATATAACAATCTATTGTTTTTAATGAATTGAAAATTGAATTAATAATTGATTTCTTTGATCTAATTTCTACATTAAATATTTTATAAAGTATAATATAATAACAAGTACAATCTATAACATCCCCTTTTTTTTCTTTTATGAGCAGTCGTAGTCTTCCATTTTTTTTGGAGGTCTGATATTACGCTTTGGCCTGATCTCGATGTCTTTTTCTATTGTTTGGCTATTTTCGTAAGTTGATAAATCTGTTTCTGAAGTTTCTTGTAATACGTTTGTTGTTGTTGGTAGCTGCTCTATTTCTGGCTGGTATATTTCAGGGTGTTGATCGGTAAGTTCGTTCATTTGAACTGGATAGTTATGGGTAATTTTTTTAGGTTCTGGTTGTTTTCTTATGTGGATCGTATTGCGCTTGTATTGTTTTGTACCAACAATGACTATATATGTTCTGTCGGATAAACATTCTTTTATCTCCCCTTTTTTCCAGTCGTCATTTGGATTTATTTTTATATACACTTTGTCACCAATGTTAATAACTTTTTCTTTTCTTGTTCCTCTGTCAAAATACTTTTTACTGTTTACACGTTGTTGCTGAATGCGTTCTGGTACTTTTTCTACAATCTGTTGGTTTGTATTGATGTTAGGTATATCGCAACGTAACCACAGGCAAAAGAATCTTTTTGAAGGACTTGATCCAATTTTATTTGTTGTGTTTCTCCATATTAACAACGATTTGTAAAAGTCTGTGTTGGAGGATAATGTTTTTTTTAAAAGCTGTTTTGCAATTTTTACTGCTGATTCTGCTTTTCCATGTCCTTGTTGATGATATGGGCTTGAAGTTTCATGCTTGAATTCCCAATTATTTGCAAATATTTTAAATTCTTCACTTGTAAAATTTGTGCCATTGTCAGTTATAATTTTGAGTGGTATTCCATATCTACTAAAATTTTTTCTGCATACGTATATTGTTGCTTTTGCTGACATGTTATCTAAAATATCAATTTCAAAAAAGTCTGAATAATGATCCACTGTTATTAGAAAATTCTTTTTTTGTCCGTTTATCATCATTTCAAAAACATCCATTGATACTATTTCGAAAGGCGTATTTGGAATATCTGGAATTTTAAGTGGTTCTTTTTGTTGATTTCGTGAATATTGGTTACATGTTTCACACGCTTGTATCATATTCTTGATATCTTCTGTTATTCCCATCCAATATATTGTTTCTCTAGCTAATTTTAGAGTAGCTTCTATGCCCATATGTGGTTGATGTAATCGTTCCAAAAGTTGTTTTCTTATTTTTATTGGTATTATTACCCTATCTCCTTTTAAGATTAGTTCATTATTTACTATAAGTTCATCCCTTATTTTCCAATATGATTTAATGTTTTCATTTAGTTTGTCCTTGTTATTTGGCCAGCCTTGTAATATTGTTGTGGATAATATTTGCAAAATTTTATCTTCAACAGTAGCTTTTCTTATTTTATTTAAAGTTTCATCACTTATTCGTTTTCCTTCAATATCATTGCAATCTTCTAATTCTTTTAATTCTTCTTCGATTTGATATATTTCTAAAGATTTTTCTTCGTCTTTTATATCTATAGGTGATCTTGATAAAGTGTCTGCTATAAACATTTCACTGCCTTTTTTGTATTTCAATAAGAAGTTATATCTTTGAAGTAGTAATATCATGCACTGCAATCTTTTTGGTGTTTTTAGTAGTGGTTTATTGATTATATTAATTAATGGTTGATGATCGGTTTCAATTGTAATATCACTTTTTCCGCAAATATATTGATCAAATCTCTTACACGCAAACAGAATTGCTAACATCTCTTTTTCGATTTGAGCGTAGTTCCGTTGAGTTGTTGTTAGTGTTTTAGATGCATAAATTATTGGATGATTTTCTTGCATTAATGTACATCCGACTGCAAAAGATGATGCGTCTGTTTGAATTCGTACTGGCTTTGTTACATCATAGAATTTCAAAACTGGAGTCGTTGTCATCGCTTGTTTCATATTTTTGAATGCTTCTTCTTGTTTTTGATTCCAACTGAATTCATTTTTTACATGAGTTATTTCTCTTAGTGGTTCTGATAATTTTGATATATTTGGAATGAATTTGCTAAGATATGAAACCATTCCCAAAAATCTCAATGTTTCTTCTTTGTTTTTAGGTCTTTGCATAATTGGTTATTGCGTTTATCTTCTCTGGGTCTGGTTTAATTCCTTCGCTTGTTATAATATGTCCAAAAAACTTAATACTATTTTGACAAATCTTCATTTTTTCTTTATTAATTTTTAGGTTTTCCTGTCGTAACCTTAATAATAATTTTTTTAGATTGTTGTTGTGATCTTTAATAGCTTCTTCAGTATTTTTTCCTTTGCCATAAATCAAAATGTCATCTGCTATACAAGTTACACCTTTAAGTCCTGCTATTACCTGATTTTGGCGCATTTGAAAAATTTCCATAGCTGGTTTGATTCCGAATGGTAGTCTTGTAAATCTATATTTTCCATTTGGAGTCCAAAATGTTGTTAGTTTACTGCTTTTTTCATCAAGTTGTAGTTGCCAGAAGCCATTTTTTGCATCTAATGTGCTAAATATTTTTGCATCAGCTAATTCAGCAAAAACTTCTTCTACTGTCGGTAATTGGAACTTCACATCTCTCAGTGCTTTATTTAGTTCTCTTGGATCGATGCATATTCGAAGTTTGTTGTTGTTTTTCTTAACTATAACTAAGTTACTTGTCCATTTAGTATATTCAGGTTCATATTTAATTATACCTTCACGTTCCATTTCTGCTATTGTAGTTTTTAGTTGTTCACGTAATGCTATTGGTATTCTTCGTGGTGGTTCATTTTTCGGCGTTATGTTTTCATCAATTTCTAATGTTATCTTGCCGGATAGTTTGCCTAGGCCTTCGTAAATGTCGTTAAAATGATTGATAATATTGTATGCTTCTTGTTTTTCTGAATTTTGAGTTATATTTTTGCATAATTCGATAAGTTTCAATGATATGCATGTTTCTGCTGACAGCAATGGACAGTGATTTCTTTTTATAACATAAAATAGAAGTTTTTGTTGATTTTGATGTCCTTTTACTTTTAAATATATAGTTCCCATTGTTGGGATATGCGTTTCTTCTATTGTTTTTAATATATTTTCGGTATTTTTTATAATTGGATTCTGTTCTATTTCTAATAAGTTGTTGAGGCCGATTAAGTTACAAGTTGCACCAGTGTCCAATTGAGCTTTTACTTTCTTTGGTATGTTCTGTTTGTTGAATATTGTTATCTCTCTGAATAAATGCTTTGAATTTCTTTGTTCAACTGTGCTACAAACATATTCTGTTGTCGTTTCAGTTATTTCTCTTATTGTTCTGTCGCTGTTGTTATTTCTATTGATGTAATTGTTGTTATTTCTGTTGTAATTTCTATTATCATAGTTATTGTTATCTCTTCCTTCCCTGTTGTTGGTATTTGACATGCAAACTCTAGCATAATGTCCTTTTTTGTAACATTTGTTGCAGTTTATGTTTCTTGCTGGACATTGATCCAATGTTGTGTGGTATTCTAGTCCGCAAAATTTACATACCTTTTCTTTGTTGCGTTTGTTGTAATTTTGTTTGAAATTTATGTTGGTTGTTTTTTCTATTTCATGTATTTCTGTTTGAGTTTTGTTGTCTAAGCCATTTAGTTGTTTTTGAGATTCTTCTTTGGATCTACATATTTCTATGGCTTTTTCTAAAGTTATGTCTTTTTCGAGCCATAACCTTTCTCTCATATTGCTGTCTTTGATTGAGCAAATTATTTTGTCTAGTAGTAAGTCATCTTTAAGTTCTCCGTATTGAGCATTTTTGATCATACTTCTTAAACGATTGAAATATTCGTCATACGATTCATCATCTTCTTGTTTTGCCATATTAAATATTGCACGTATATATCTTTTATTTATGGTTGGAGATAAATGTTTTTCAATTTCATTGAGAAGTGTAGCTGCTGTTTGTACGTTTTGTTCTATTATTGGCATATTTGTGTATCGTTCATAAACTGCATTGCCAACAGCCGTAAGCAGAATAGCTTTTTTAACATTCTCGTCTTGTGAACTTAGTCCTGTTGCTTGCAGATATAAATCCCATTTAAGTCGAAATTTTTTTATGTTTTCTGCAATATCACCAGACTTTATTTCGATTGGTTCTGTGTAGGAAACGCTTTGAAGGCAAAGGTCAAAACTTTCTCTTTCAGGTTAATATTTTTGCAATCAAATAAGAATTTGTATTAGTAGTTCAAAAGTCCAACAGTCATTTCGAACTGTTATACGTATATCCGGCGGTAGGTTAGCTAAAATCCGAACCATTTTGATCGGGTAAATCGGTTTCTAATTCAATATTTTCTAAACGTCGATTATTATGGTATATCAGAGCGAAATTCCATAACGAGAGCAGTTTTCTTTGGCTAAGCTCTCTTCGAAATTGAGATTTCGTTGGTTTCACACCATTACATTTTTTTTTCTCTTTTTTTTTTGTATTGGCAACATGGAGGAGCTTCCGAAGTGTTTTTCTTGCGTTTTTTTGACCTGAGGATTAAACTTTTGGCACACCTATTTTTGGAAAAATCGAAAATGATTTTTAAGGCCAAAAGTTTTGATCTGTGGTTAAAATTACGGCCAGGATGAGGACTTCCGGAGGTACCTTCTTTTCCTTCTAGAAGGTTTTGTTCGAAAACTTTCGAACATAAGGCCAGCCTATAAAAAGCCGCTGCAACCTACGATAGCTCTCTTTGGGGTCAGTGAGAAAAAGTCGGTACGGGTCGCCGGGAAGGTTAACATTAAACTTAATTTTGTGTGCGGAAAAATTAATCTTAAACCCGGGTTGTTTAATGATTTTTTTTTAAAATACGGCAAAAAAAAAAAACAACTAATAAAGTCCGAGAAAAAAAAACACACAAAACGCAAAAAAACTATGAAATTACGAAGGAAAATAAATGAAAATAAAAACCCGAAAACAAAAAAAAAACCGCTCAAAAACTCCCCTGCCCGCGAAATCCGGAAAAAAATAAACACCTAAAAAGAGAAAAAAGTTATTTTGCAACAAACAAAAAATTCCGATAAGTTAAAAAAGGTAAAATTCATGCAAAAATTATACAAAACGGGAAAAAAATATGAAGAAGAACGAATGAAATAACTGAAAAAAAAAGACAGAAAATAGTACAAAAAAAAAAAAGAGTAAAACCGCTCAAACCACCCCCCCTCCCCTTCCGCGAGATCCGAAAAAATAAAGGAAACTAAATCTGCAACCTCCCCCGTACAAGAAAGTGTGCTACCCTCACCTGGCCATATATGTATAAACATATATAATACCTACTAGTGCGAGCTTAAAATTCCATAAACATAATATAAAGAAGAGAAAATCCAAAAGAAGATAAAAAGGAAAATGAAATGAAACATTACCTACATAATATAGAATATAGAAAAATACTAGAAAGTAATAAATATTAGTAAAAAAAAAAAAATGAAGGAAAATAAATAAAAGTGTAGAAAAGAGTTTGAAAATATTATTGTAAAAAAATAAATAATAGTGTAGAAAAAAAAGTTTCAAATTCTATTGTAAAGAAAAATTTTAAGTATTATTGTAGAGAGAGTGAAATAATAGCGTAGAGAAAAATTTAAGAAATAAATTGTAAGATAAAAATTATAAGAGTAGAGAAGAAAAAAGAAATATTTAAAAGCTTGAAATAAATGAAAAAAAAAAGAGATAAAAGAAGTGCCTATGTACATAATTTTAATAAGTTGAAGTGTGTAAGTGTTCGAAGCTGTTGTTAGGGTAATGGAATTAATACCCCTACATTTATATAGGAAGACATGTCAAGCAACCATCAACCTGTGAAGCGGTGCACCACCTCATCAGGATAAGTTATGGTAAGACCATTTTACATTTTTTTTTCATTTTAAATTCGATATCTAGCAACATTATTCGAACACAATTTTTAGTTGTAAGATTGTTCTCAAATATATAATGAAGTGCAGTGTGAACACCTTAGGTTAAACTATGCTTTGCAAATTGTTGCCAACTGGTAGAAAATTCTTTTTCCTCGGTCTTATTTCGCTCGTAGACAAATTAAGAAAATATTTTTAATCAGTCTCTAAGGAAAAAAAAATAATTTTGATTATGTAAACTAGCTATATAATAATAAATAAATAATAATAAATAATAAAATAAAAAAACGTCAACAGAACGAAGAGATATTCCTTAAAGTAGGGAACGATTCCTAGGAAACAGATTGCTAAATTGAATTGAAAGCACCTTTTCGGCTACTGTTGGACTTTTGAATTGTTTTTTGTTTTTATTTGTTTTGCGAATATAATTTTAAGTTTATTTTGGTAAATAAAATGTGCAAATTATGTAAATTCGAAATGAAGATTGGTTGTCTTTTTAATTGAGGTATTTGACTTGTTCCACTCTTGTTGTTGGTCTTTTTTGGGAAGATTCTTCTTTTAGCAAGGGATACTCTCTAAAATGAGAATGTTGTAAGTACCATATAGGTGGATGTGACGAGGCTATCCGGCCTAAGAAACGGAACATGGCAGAGGAAGGAAGATACATAAACATGTAAGCTCTATATTTTTTTTTATTTTTTTTTGTGACAGGTATAGGGGCTGTCATCAATACGGAGGACATGACAGTCAAGGTTATATCCATGTGATATGTGGGTGGGATTTATCCTCAGAGAGCCAACACCATCTAGCGCTCTCCCCCTAGGAAATGTGATTGTGTAAGGGCATTCTATTTTTAGAAAAAAAACAGCTTAAGGACTAAATCGGGCTCTATTTTTGAATCCGAACATTCTTACGATATTACTACTCCGGCATGAAACATACGTAACGACCGTTCAGTTTTCATTGGCAAGAACCTCCCCATTCCGACGAGCTAGGACTGGCTACTGCTAGCATGCCACGCCAATGGAAGCTGAACACCCTTCCTTTCCGGCTGCCCGGATCGGCCCAATGTACCTATAAGCCCTGGGTCGTAACGGTGGTGAAGGTGGGAAGGTTTTTGGACTTGCTTTGTCATATTCCCACCATGTGCTTTGTGCCTGTTTTTTTTAGCACCTCACCAGTTAGTGAGATCGCAGGGATAATGTGAAGAGAGTTCAAGCCGACAACACCTCGGTACCGTTATAGGTGGCGCCCAACGTGGGGCCCGATTTAGTCCTGGATGTCCATACTAGAGATATGTTGGTGTTGCCTTTTATAAATTAAGAAATTTCCGAAAGCCTAGCTTTCTAGATTTATTTTAAATTTTTCTTACAACAGTGTTGACTGTGTTGCAGATCGCCGCTTATATTTCAATTGTATGTGTTGAGTTAGATAGCTATGATCGGACGTCCGCAAATGAGTTCGAAGGCCTTTCCTTGTTTGGTCAGTTGCGACGATCAACAGCTACTAACAATAAACTATGTATATAAGCAAGATATATTTTTACGAAGAATGCAGTTAAATCCGTATTTTTGGCTCAGTCGAATTTATAGCTGTTTAATTTGTCATTTTTTTTCTTAAATTTCATTTTCGGAAAATAATTTCCATGTCGACCGATAGAATGAGCTCTGGAAGCACGTTCTATGTCAGCTGCGAGTGGATTGATTTCTCCAGACTTAATACTATCTTTAGTTATTCATCTGCAATAATATCTCACTACTATACAAACATCAACTTCTCAAACCTGGATCCCTAACAGTCTATTTTTTCCAAGGGTGTATAAAAAAAAAAAAAAAAAAAAAAAAAAAAATGCTTTTGAGCTTTCCGATTTCTTGGTGGTTCACTCGTCACATCCACCCTGTTTTCATGAAAATCTTTTAAAAAAAGGATAAAAAAAGGAAATAAACTTAACGTAGATTTTTCTCGTACATTCAAATTTTAATTTTTAGCGTTCGAATTGATTACTTTAATTACTTCCATTTCAAGTTTGGATTTTGATTTGATTTAATTATTTCTAGGTTGAGTATTTTTTTTTCTAGTCTAGTTTAGTTATTTTTCGCATTTTTGGGAAAATTTTTTTTTATTTACAATTAGTCTGTTTACCTTATTGTAATTTCTCTTATAGATTTATTTTTCTTTTTCACCTATTTTTTTTTATTCTTTTTTGGTTGCTCCTTTTTGTTTTCCATAGTATTTATAGTTTTCAGACTAGAGTTCATTCACCTGTTGACTATCTTTTAATAGTAAGGGTTATCTACTCCAATAGATAGATTTGTATCTTTGAGTTTGAACTAACTTATGCCTACGTCGGGTGAACATCATCTTTTACGCTCAGGTAGAGGTTGGGGCAATAATTCTGACAATCGTGGTCGAAGTCGTGGGTCGGGAAGATTTAGTCGTGCGCGCGGGTCTTCAAGAAACAATAACCCAACGGCAAGGTTCAATATCGCAAGCCAGAGAATGGACAATTCAACTGTTTCCGATTTAGATCTGGGGATGCGATCTGATGAAGCCTTGGGTCGCCAAGACAAGGGCAGTGTCAATGAACAACATGATTCGAGTAGACCCTCCGGATCGTGCGAAAATGCCGAGAATTCGTTAAAAACCCCGGTTCCCAGAACAAGCGTTGAGGCGATAAATTTGCCAGAGTACATCCAAGGGTTAGTTACTGCGTCAATAGGTATTCGTAGAACCGAGGATTTGCAGGTTATTCGCAGGGAACTAGAAGCTAATAGGGCAGAAATGAAATCGAAAACCACTCCCATTGTTGACCGCGAGTACGAGATGCATAGGCGACAACCACCTTTAAACATACCTAATCCGACCTTGCAAAATCACATAGATGTAGGTAGAATCTCGGGTATTTCAAACCTCAATCCCAGTGCGGATGAATTTCTGTCTAGGGTAAGGAACATGAACCTAGATGATACTTTTCCGCAAGCAGAACCTCAGGTTAGAGAAACGTTACCAGCCCAGCCATATCTTAAATGTCATAGTTTTCACAAATGGGGATTGAAGTATGACAACAAAAACATGACAGTGGATGAATTCATCTTTAGATTAGAACGGTTGAAGGTGTGCTACGGTGCCACTTGGCAAGATATTGTGTTACATTTCCATCAATTCATTGGTGGAGACGTAGACACCTGGTACTGGGTGTTCCTTAAATCCAACCCTAGGGTGGATTGGTCTGGTCTTCGATGTGCGTTGATGGAACAGTTCCATACACTGGAAACCGATGCTGAGTTGTCTAAGCAACTCTACGATCGCAGGCAAAATCCCAATGAAACCTTCGATGAGTTCTTCATGGGTATCCAGAAGATAAACACCAGATTGCTGCATCCGAAGCCAAATCATGAATTTATCAGCCTAATAAAACAAAACGTCAACAGCCGTATGGGTGAATTACTGGTGACCTTCAGGACTCAGAATCTCAACGAAATGGTTTATGTGTGTCGAAGTCTGGAAAAGTTCATCAATGCACAAAATAGGAACAAAATTCGAGATCCAGTTGCTCAACCTTATCGTCGACACGTAAGTGAAGTCGATCTACTAGACCAATTCACCACCCCAGCCTCAGAAACCGTTGAAGCCTTGCAGGTACCCCGAGATACAACCAAATACATATGTTGGAACTGTAGGGAGTCAGGACACAGTTACACAGAGTGTCCAGTTCCTCAAAGGTCGCTGTTTTGCTACAGATGTGGTAAAGAGGGAACAACATCTCCTCAGTGCACAAGTATCAAATGTGCGGAAAACTCTCGCAAGAGCAAACCATCTGCCGGGATGGCTTGCTCTCGCAATTAGTAACCGGACCTTCAACTTCAGACATAGATCGCAATTCGAACCTTCATACAACAGAATCCCCTATTAAAATTTTAAAACGACAAACCTATGATCGAGAGATAAAACCCGAGGTAGAAGAAAGAAAGCAACGTTCCTTAAAATCCCTTCATGATCGAAAAATTGAGTATTACGCAGCCAGGGAAAGAATTTTCGGACCACCGAAACCCCGAGTATCGGCTAGGTTAGCTAGGATTCGAGAACGAACTAAGAACAAAAGAACGGCTTTGAAGTGTATTGCTTCAACAACATTGTGTTGCTCGGATGATCCTCGTCCTTATGCCCATGTAAAAATCTTTGGAGAAAGCATGCTGGGATTGCTTGATAGTGGCGCAAGCATTAGTTGCCTTGGCGTAGATGGCGAGACTTATCTGAGTACAAACTGCATACCTTACACTCGTTTCTCATCCAAAGTAAGAACAGCGGATGGTCATTGTCAATCCATCGTCGGTAAGCTTAACGCTGACATCACATATAAAAACGAAACAAAGCCAATTGAATTATATATTGTCCCTTCACTTCAACAGAAATTGTATCTAGGGATCAATTTCTGGAAGTCTTTCGGTATCGCACCACATATAATCTCCGAAATCTCACCATCATTCACACAGGGTCACGATGTGCTTTCGGAAATGCGGGAGCTGTCAGGGGAAGAGTTCAGTAAACTCAAAACAACCATCAGCGTGTTCCCGTCTTCAGCCAAACTTGGCTTAGGTCAAACCACGTTGGAGGAACACGAAATCAACACGGGTAATGCGGAGCCGATCAAACAACGACACTATCCTGTTTCTCCTGCGGTTCAGAGGCTTTTATATGAGGAATTGGATAGGTTACTAGAAATGGGTATAATCGAAGAAAGTAATAGCCCATGGAGCTCTCCGGTGGTCTTAGTACGGAAACCGGGTAAAAACCGGATGTGCATAGACTTCCGGAAAGTAAACAAGTTAACGAAGAAAAGTGCCTATCCTTTGCCTCATATTCAAGCTTTGCTAAGTCGTATTTCAGATACACGTTATATCTCTAGCGTAGATCTGAAGGACGCCTTTTTGCAAATACCGTTGGATGAACACTCCAAGGAAAAGACGGCGTTTACGGTTCCGGGTCGTCCGCTGTACCAATTCAAGGTAATGCCCTTTGGCCTTTGTAATGCGCCTCAACGCCTTTGCAAATTGATGGACAAAGTGGTACCACATGAATTAAAAGAAAACGTTTTTGTTTACTTGGATGATCTCCTTATAGTTTCACCCACCTTTGAAGATCACATTCGTGTCCTTAACATCGTCGCAGAAAAGCTTAAGCTCGCTGGCTTAACTATTAACCTTGAAAAATCCAAATTTTGTTTCAAGGAATTGAAATATTTAGGGTATATCGTCGGTGACGGTTTATTGAAAACAGACCCAGCGAAAGTGTCGGCCATTAAAGATTTTCCCATTCCACAAAATCAGCGACAGGTCCGTAGATTCCTTGGAATGTCGGGGTGGTACCGTAGGTTCGTTAGAGATTATAGTACTTTGGCAACACCTATTACAGAAACCTTGAAAAAAAATAAAACATTTGAATTCGGTAGTGAGGCGATAGAGTCTTTCAACAAAATTAAGGATATTCTGACATCTGAACCAGTATTAATTCATCCTGATTACAGCAAGCCGTTTGTTATTTTGTGCGACGCGTCGTCAACAGGGGTGGGAGGCGTTTTGTGCCAAGGAGACAGTGAAGGTAACGAAAGACCAATTTTCTTTTATTCACACAAACTCAATAAGGCTCAAGTTAATTACTCTGTCACTGAACGTGAATGTCTAGCTGCTGTTATGAGCGTTGAACAGTTTCGCCCATATGTAGAAGGTTATCACTTTAAAATAGTAACGGACCATGCCAGTTTAAAGTGGCTGATGAACCAGAAAGACCTCAGCGGTAGGTTGGCTCGTTGGAGTCTTAAACTTCAAGGGTATGACTTCGATATAGAACATCGAAAAGGTTCTCAACATGTCGTGCCTGACGCTTTGTCAAGAGTCTATGCAGCGGACGAATTGAATCTCGATGAAAGATTGGAGTTATATCCTTCTGATGTGCTGCACATAGATCTGACGGACCCCAGTTTTCAATCTGAGGAATATGTTAGGATCATTGACAACATCATAAAGCAAAAAGATCAGCTGCCAGACCTTCAAGTCTCGGAAAATTTCGTGTACAAGAAGGTCAAACACAGCACAGGGAATCCTTTTGAGGATGACCATGGGTGGAAGTTATGGATTCCATCGCAGTTGACCGACCGTCTGATTACTCTGGCTCATCGGCCACCTAGAGCAGCTCATGGTGGTTTGGGAAAAACGTTACATAGGCTCCGTCAACAATTCTTTTGGCCAAATATGGCTTCTCAGGTGAAGTCATTCATTAATAAGTGTGAAGTATGTAAAATGTCGAAAGCCTCGAGCCAAATACAACGACTACCGATGGGGAAGCCCTTTGTGGTTGAACGTCCATTTCAACACCTGTACATGGACTTCCTTGGACCGTATCCCCGATCTAAAACCGGAAATTGCTATATCATCATCGCTCTTGACCAACTTACGAAGTTTGTAATAACCAAAGGCTTACGAAAGGCTACAGCAGAAACCGCTACAAAATTTTTGTACGAAGAAATCCTTTGTTTGTTTGGTGTTCCTGAAACTGTGTTAACAGATAACGGGAAACAATTCATTAGTTCAAGTTTTTCAAAATTATTAAATTCATTTGGCATTAAACACATTAGGACCGCGGCCTATGCTCCTCAAGCCAATGCCAGCGAGCGGGTTAACCGTTCTATCCTCGCGGCCATTAGGTCTTACATTGGCAAGGATCAGAGGAATTGGGACGTTAATCTTCCAGCTATAGCATCTGCGCTTAGAACATCTACGCATTCCGCCATTGGTATGGCACCTTACGAGGCGTTGTTTGGTCAAAGGATGATCGAACACGGTTCTGACTTCGAACTTTTAAGAAAACTTGACTGCGTTAACAACTCAGAATTGAACTTGATACCAAAATCTTCAAAAATGAACATCATTCATTCAGCCATTAAGGATTCACTAGAAAAAGCTCATCTTAAATACGAACATGCGTATAATACGCGTAGCAAAAACATTTCGTACAACGTTGGGGATATTGTTTTCAAAAGAAATTTCGTTTTAAGCGATGCTACAAAAAGAATTAACGCCAAATTGTGTCCTAAATTCACAAAGACTAGGATCGTCGGAATTAAGGGAAACAACCTGTATGAGTTGGAAGATGAGAATGGCAAGTCGTTAGGGATTTTCCACTCAAAAGACATAAAAAAATAGGTCGAAGGGTATATACGTTTACATATTCTAGCACCCGGCTAGCTACAGTCTGTGCATGAGACGTATTCTCGGGCATGGGTAGACTATTTTCCTTTCTTTTTATTCCCTTACTTAGAGCGTTTCGTTTCTTCTCCATTTGAGTCGGTCCCTTTCAAATGTAAAAGTGATGTAGGAAACGCTTTGAAGGCAAAGGTCAAAACTTTCTCTTTCAGGTTAATATTTTTGCAATCAAATAAGAATTTGTATTAGTAGTTCAAAAGTCCAACAGTCATTTCGAACTGTTATACGTATATCCGGCGGTAGGTTAGCTAAAATCCGAACCATTTTGATCGGGTAAATCGGTTTCTAATTCAATATTTTCTAAACGTCGATTATTATGGTATATCAGAGCGAAATTCCATAACGAGAGCAGTTTTCTTTGGCTAAGCTCTCTTCGAAATTGAGATTTCGTTGGTTTCACACCATTACATTTTTTTTTCTCTTTTTTTTTGTATTGGCAACATGGAGGAGCTTCCGAAGTGTTTTTCTTGCGTTTTTTTGACCTGAGGATTAAACTTTTGGCACACCTATTTTTGGAAAAATCGAAAATGATTTTTAAGGCCAAAAGTTTTGATCTGTGGTTAAAATTACGGCCAGGATGAGGACTTCCGGAGGTACCTTCTTTTCCTTCTAGAAGGTTTTGTTCGAAAACTTTCGAACATAAGGCCAGCCTATAAAAAGCCGCTGCAACCTACGATAGCTCTCTTTGGGGTCAGTGAGAAAAAGTCGGTACGGGTCGCCGGGAAGGTTAACATTAAACTTAATTTTGTGTGCGGAAAAATTAATCTTAAACCCGGGTTGTTTAATGATTTTTTTTTAAAATACGGCAAAAAAAAAAAAAACAACTAATAAAGTCCGAGAAAAAAAAACACACAAAACGCAAAAAAACTATGAAATTACGAAGGAAAATAAATGAAAATAAAAACCCGAAAACAAAAAAAAAAACCGCTCAAAAACTCCCCTGCCCGCGAAATCCGGAAAAAAATAAACACCTAAAAAGAGAAAAAAGTTATTTTGCAACAAACAAAAAATTCCGATAAGTTAAAAAAGGTAAAATTCATGCAAAAATTATACAAAACGGGAAAAAAATATGAAGAAGAACGAATGAAATAACTGAAAAAAAAAGACAGAAAATAGTACAAAAAAAAAAAAGAGTAAAACCGCTCAAACCACCCCCCCTCCCCTTCCGCGAGATCCGAAAAAATAAAGGAAACTAAATCTGCAACCTCCCCCGTACAAGAAAGTGTGCTACCCTCACCTGGCCATATATGTATAAACATATATAATACCTACTAGTGCGAGCTTAAAATTCCATAAACATAATATAAAGAAGAGAAAATCCAAAAGAAGATAAAAAGGAAAATGAAATGAAACATTACCTACATAATATAGAATATAGAAAAATACTAGAAAGTAATAAATATTAGTAAAAAAAAAAAAATGAAGGAAAATAAATAAAAGTGTAGAAAAGAGTTTGAAAATATTATTGTAAAAAAATAAATAATAGTGTAGAAAAAAAAGTTTCAAATTCTATTGTAAAGAAAAATTTTAAGTATTATTGTAGAGAGAGTGAAATAATAGCGTAGAGAAAAATTTAAGAAATAAATTGTAAGATAAAAATTATAAGAGTAGAGAAGAAAAAAGAAATATTTAAAAGCTTGAAATAAATGAAAAAAAAAGAGATAAAAGAAGTGCCTATGTACATAATTTTAATAAGTTGAAGTGTGTAAGTGTTCGAAGCTGTTGTTAGGGTAATGGAATTAATACCCCTACATTTATATAGGAAGACATGTCAAGCAACCATCAACCTGTGAAGCGGTGCACCACCTCATCAGGATAAGTTATGGTAAGACCATTTTACATTTTTTTTTCATTTTAAATTCGATATCTAGCAACATTATTCGAACACAATTTTTAGTTGTAAGATTGTTCTCAAATATATAATGAAGTGCAGTGTGAACACCTTAGGTTAAACTATGCTTTGCAAATTGTTGCCAACTGGTAGAAAATTCTTTTTCCTCGGTCTTATTTCGCTCGTAGACAAATTAAGAAAATATTTTTAATCAGTCTCTAAGGAAAAAAAAAATAATTTTGATTATGTAAACTAGCTATATAATAATAAATAAATAATAATAAATAATAAAATAAAAAAACGTCAACAGAACGAAGAGATATTCCTTAAAGTAGGGAACGATTCCTAGGAAACAGATTGCTAAATTGAATTGAAAGCACCTTTTCGGCTACTGTTGGACTTTTGAATTGTTTTTTGTTTTTATTTGTTTTGCGAATATAATTTTAAGTTTATTTTGGTAAATAAAATGTGCAAATTATGTAAATTCGAAATGAAGATTGGTTGTCTTTTTAATTGAGGTATTTGACTTGTTCCACTCTTGTTGTTGGTCTTTTTTGGGAAGATTCTTCTTTTAGCAAGGGATACTCTCTAAAATGAGAATGTTGTAAGTACCATATAGGTGGATGTGACGAGGCTATCCGGCCTAAGAAACGGAACATGGCAGAGGAAGGAAGATACATAAACATGTAAGCTCTATATTTTTTTTTATTTTTTTTTGTGACAGGTATAGGGGCTGTCATCAATACGGAGGACATGACAGTCAAGGTTATATCCATGTGATATGTGGGTGGGATTTATCCTCAGAGAGCCAACACCATCTAGCGCTCTCCCCCTAGGAAATGTGATTGTGTAAGGGCATTCTATTTTTAGAAAAAAAACAGCTTAAGGACTAAATCGGGCTCTATTTTTGAATCCGAACATTCTTACGATATTACTACTCCGGCATGAAACATACGTAACGACCGTTCAGTTTTCATTGGCAAGAACCTCCCCATTCCGACGAGCTAGGACTGGCTACTGCTAGCATGCCACGCCAATGGAAGCTGAACACCCTTCCTTTCCGGCTGCCCGGATCGGCCCAATGTACCTATAAGCCCTGGGTCGTAACGGTGGTGAAGGTGGGAAGGTTTTTGGACTTGCTTTGTCATATTCCCACCATGTGCTTTGTGCCTGTTTTTTTTAGCACCTCACCAGTTAGTGAGATCGCAGGGATAATGTGAAGAGAGTTCAAGCCGACAACACCTCGGTACCGTTATATCTGGTAATGGAATTTGTGGAATATATGATTGTTGTTGTTGAACTCCTCGTTGTTGAATTGCTTGTTTTAATCTTTCGATCTCTTCTTTAAGATTTTTAATTTCGGCCATTTTATTTTGTTTTATTTATTTTTTTATGTTATTTTTTTATGTTGTTATTTATGTATGCACATCTGACACCATGTTATGATATTAACAATTTATTTATTTTAGATAATATGTATATAACAATCTATTGTTTTTAATGAATTGAAAATTGAATTTTTTTTTAACAAATTAATAATTGATTTCTTTGATCTAATTTCTACATTAAATATTTTATAAAGTATAATATAATAACAAGTACAATCTATAACACTTTATGATTCAGATTGCTATAAATATGGGACAATCATGTTGAAGTATTTACCTTAAACGTCGGCATAATTATCTCTAATAATTTTAGTAGCACTAAAAGAGGTCATTTGAAATGCCGAATTGTGTTGTTGAATATGGATCAAAAAGTGATTCGACGTTTGAGATGTCCCAAAAATAAATGAATACAATGGTTCGGGTGGAGTTTCTATTGCTGGAAATCTCACTTTGTCATTAGCACAACACATGCCGGGCATTTCACCTGGAAAGTTATGGACAATGTGGACATATGTATTGCGTCCATCATTCCAGTATATCCGTACATACTATAATCAATTTGACTGTTGTAATTAAAAGCAGCACGCATCATTTTAGCCAAAAGAGCAGCACGACGTATTCTTGATCGGCGTGCAAGGTTCACTACAGGTACAGGGTCAACAGATCTATTTCGTGCATTACGTTCACTGCGATGAATTAGCTTGTGCGCGTTCATCTGCAGTCTGTGATCGGCTTAGTAATGCCACATCATTTACATTACATTTACATTATTGACAATGAACTGTCAAAATAAAGTGTCTGTTTAAAGAAAGCTCCTGGAAAAAAGTCGTTTTAAAGTAATAAAATTTCATTAAAGTGCTTCAAAACTATTTTTAAATTGAAAACTAAGTACTGTGCTTCCATAAAAAATCATAAAACTGAGTAAGTTTAAGCTATTCAACTAAAAATAGAACTACCTAGTTTCCATGTAAAGATAACCTCACTAAATGAACAAAAGAGGTCTGCTTGAAATATCCCCTGAACAACAACGAGAAGAAAAGCGCCGAAACCTATCACCAACAGCAACTGTCAAAATTACAATGACCCAGCCCGACTCAATCACTACAGAGAATCTTGTACAGATTCTGCGTGACAACAACAAGGAGCTTTGCAAAGAGCTGCCTTCGAAGGCCGACTTTCAAGAGCTCCATGCCGAAATTATGGGGTTGTAGCAGGAGAACGATCGCATCTCAGCTAGAGTTCTTGAGTTCGAGAGAAAAAATAATTTGCTCGAAGATCAGTTTGAAAAACTATTGCAAAAAGGTACTGAGTCAAATGTCGTGGTACATATGCCGGCGGCTGGAAATGCTGATATGACTGAGAAAGCTAAATCAATCTGTGCTGGATTGCTTGCATCTGCCGATGTTTCTGATATAGATTACGCGCGTTCAATAACAACTAAAGATTCCCGATCGGCAATAATAGTAGTTAAAATGAAAAATCGCAGTACAGCATGGACAGTTCTCAAGAATGCGAAGGATTTAAAGGGACCTCAAATTTACATTCATAAAGATCTGCCATACAAAATGCGATGCAGAAGAAGCAATTTAGTCCCAATCCACAGGTTCTTGCGTGCTAATTTTCCACAAGTTAAAGCTATGCTCAAAGACGATAAGCTTACCATATCCAATAACATCTTTACCTGGGATTTGGAGCAGGGGTTAAAGTGTGGTACTCTTGATCCTATGCAGGCATTGAAGACAATATGCGGCAGTAATTATACGATTTTTAGTAATTTAGAAACTTTTATGAATGAAGTGCACCAAGTAAACAAAAGTGTAAGAAACGTCAACGATTATGTCAGACCCAAAACGTCAAAGGCGAATGTACCCGAAGTTAGCAACGTTTCATCACGTCAAAATGCGGAAACAGCCGCTGTAAGGCTTTTGGGTGAAAGCACAAGCATGCGTGCGAGAGAATGATGTCAACAAGTCTACCAGAACCAAATTAATACTTTAGATTTAAGAATATTAGGATATAACGTATCAGGGCTAAAAAATAATTTTTTTGTTATGAATTTTTTTAGTTATATAAAAAGCTTTGATATATTTTTACTTGTGGAAACGCATGTGTTAGATAATGAGATAGTGAAATTTGAAGGTATTTTTAATAATTTTAAATTAAAATGGGTGCCAGCTGTGAAAACAAATGCGTATGGGAAAGGAAGTGGAGGGCAGTTTCTTGGTTACCGAAAAGGACTTGGTGGAATATCCTTAAATTTTGTGGAGAGGGAAGGAATCAATATGCTGGAGGTCACTTATAACAATTCGGCAGAATATATCATCCCGGTCTATCTGAACTGTAACCACTGGCAGAGTGATTTCGACAAACTATGTGACGGAATTACATCCTTAAACTCCGGGGATCTATTACTTGTCGGTGACTTCAACGCCAGGATTGGCTGCTCACAGAATAGCTTTTTAAGCGGATCAGCTGGAAGTTGTGCAGGAGATGTTAAGGGTGAATACACATTTATCCGAGGAACAGCGTGTTCAGTCATCGATTATGGGCTAGTTTCTGGAAAATGGAATGATCTTTTGAGAAGCTTTAGGGTGGGACAGCAAACTTCTTCGGAGCATATGCCTTTAGAAATCACATGCAAGTTAGGACCTGTGGATGAATTATCTGTTTCAAAGTCGCTTGAGCTCCTTCCAAAGTTACATTGGAGTAATAGTTCATATTTTTTACGGGCTTATCAAACTAATTTAAATAAGGAACTCAGTAAACATAGCACAACGTGCGAAAATTTAAACATGGCCAGACTTACTGAGATAATGAAAGCTGCAGTCCCAGTAGCCAATAATTGGACGCAGAAGAATGATTTTAAACAAAATTGGTTTGATTTGGAATGCCTTAAAGCAAGGAAAAAGTCATTTATTCTACTGAAGCTTCTGAGAAAATATAACTTTCATGTCTTTAAGACTATGTATGCGTCAGCTAACAAGGAATATAAGCACATCTGCCGTGCCAAGCGTAAGCTAAGCGACGAACAAAACGTACAACGCTTAAACTCAGCGATGTCTTCGGCAGATTTCTGGAAAGCGGCTAAAGCAATTAACGGAAACCCTAGTAGGATAGGATCTTCACTGCACGCATCTGAGCTACAGGAGTACTTTAGAAAGTTACTCAACACTGCGCAATTTTCACCCCTACCTCAATATGCTGCTCCGGCCTTCTTAGACGATATCCTTGATTCACCGTTTACACTTCTGGAAGTTCGGGCCGCTTCAGAAAAAACTAGATCTGGTAAGGCCCCAGGAGATGACAGGATTCCTTCAGAGTTCTATATTAACTGTACGTCCGAGTACCTGGTTGCAGTCACCAAAGAATTTAATAGAATTTTCGATACCGCCGAAGTACCAGTCTGTTTCAAAAAAGCAATTATTTATCCGCTGCATAAAAAAGGCGAGTACGACAATCCCGAGAATTATAGGGGCATTTCATTTTTGAATTCTTCAGTGAAGTTATTCAGCACACTTATTTTTAAAAGGCTCACAGAGTGGGTTAACGATAAAAACATACTCAACATGTTCCAAGCTGGTTTTAGGAAAAACCACTCGACTGTTGATCAGATTTTCTCCTTGTTTCACATTGCCGATTACTTTAAAAGCAAAAAGTAGAAGCTATATGCTTTCTTCGTGGATTTCCGAGCTGCCTTTGACTCCATTGCCCGTGCATCGTTATTTTATAAGCTTTATACTTTGGGAATCTCAAGAAAAGTGGTGAATCTGTTGAAAGCAATGTATGGAAATAATGTGTCTTATGTTTGGGATGGAAAATTTACCTCGGATGAATTTGAAACGCAGATGGGAGTAAGGCAAGGATGTGTGTTGAGTACTTTGCTGTTCATTTTATTTATAAATGATATTGTCGAGGAAGTTGGAGGGGGCATCCAGTTCGGAGGTTTACGAATACCGTGCCTCATTTTCGCCGATGACATTGTTTTGCTGGCGGAATCAGTTGAGGGAATGCAGCGCATGATCAACCGGCTGGAGCGCTACTGTGATCTTTGGAACCTGTCTGTTAATATTGAGAAGTCTAAAATGATGATCTTCAGGGATGGAGGAGGTAGATACTCGAGAAATGAAAGGTGGACCTACAAAGGACAGAATGTGGAAATTGTTCGAGAATATAAGTACCTGGGTGTATTGATCTGTTCTAACCTTAATTTCAAAAAACATTTTGAGAGTAAATTAGCTGAGGCAAAAAGAGCTATTTCTTCAATCTGGGGACGTTGTATAGAGAGTAGGTTTGTGGACCATAGCGCTAAGATCCAGATATTTCGTGCCACTGCTTCTTCTATCATGCTGTATGGTGCTCAAGTGTGGGGTTGCTGGCAATTCGATGTGGTTGAAAAGTTTCAAAGATACTTTCTTAAACGCATTTTTCGGTTGCCGGTCTGTACTCCAAATTACATGGTTCATCTTGAAACTACTATGCCACCGTTATTCGTAAGCACGCTAAAACTACATTTTGAATATATATTAAAGCTGTTGGAGATGGATGAAAGTAGACTACCCAGTTCGATCCTCAAGTCGATAATTACTTTGAGAGGTAACCTCGTCAAAAAATGGGAAGAAATAGGGGTTGATTGTGGAAAAAGAGTTCAAATTCAACCAGAAATCGGACCCGCTCGTCTTAGAAACATGTTTGAAAGTTTACTGGATGGTGTAGCTCGCTCGGCATACAGTGGTTTTGTCCTGGAAGCTCAATCTTCTCAGTATAGAATGATATATAACCAGCTGGACTACAACTTACAAGGAAGCTCCTATTTTTTAAACCGATTGCCACTAGCAATGATAAGTGTGATATTTAAAGTAAGAGGGGAAATGATTAACCTCAACTACATTCCACATCGTCCGGACCTACCTATTTTGTGTGATATCTGCAACCTCAAGGAAAGAGAAGACATTTACCATTTTATTGCCAGATGTCCGATTCTAAGGGAATTTCGTATCCGGTTCTTCGGTAAATCCATTATGAACATGAACGAAGTTTTAGGTATTTTAAATGGAAGTCTTGGTTGGGAGAAATTGTATAAATACACAACGATGGCTTTGAATTATAGAACCCGAATAGTTGAAGGCGACTTTTAAGAAATTTAATTTTATGAAGAAACCAAATGTATTTATTATGTGGTTAAATTGTCATTCTGGTAGACGGCTTTAAGCCAAACCATATTAAACTTATGAAAAAATTTATTATAGATACACGGTTAAAAATTCTGGGATGTTTTTTAATACGGCCCTCGTATTACAGCCGTATGCAATACATGAATAATTTGTTTTTAATATTCCAACTTTATTAAACATTTTTTGTAATAATTTGGTATTAAAACTCAGTACATATCCCACTAAAATGTTTTTTTTAATACTTTTCCACTAAAATTTAATCTTCAAATATTAAAATATAATTTTTCTATATTATAATGTATTACCATTATTATTGAAAACTTATATTTCAATAATATTGTTATTTGATTTTAGTAAAATATCTGGTTAAAAGTGACCATAATAAAATAATGTATTGAAATTTAATATTTGATTGTATTAAAATTCAATAAATTTTGTATTTAGCGCGAAACTCTCGGCTGTATTACACTTATGGAACGGTACATTCTAATACACAACAATACTTATCTTTAATATTTCAGTATTACATTTATGTAGAAACTGTATAATTAAATAAAGTATTGGAATTTAATATTTGATTGTATTAAAATTCAATAAATTTTGTATTTAGCCCGAAACTCTGGACTCAATGCTCAAGAAATACTTTTTAACTCGTACTTGAATTGAATATCGAGGTATTAATTTTGAACACATTAATATTAGATTTTAATACATATGTAGGTATTGATTTTTAATATGTATAATTTTGTCGAAAGAAAACTCCGTTAGTTTGTTTCAACACGTCGGCGTCGTCGGAGTTCCTAATGGAAAATTTAGTTGGGATTTACATTAAAGTGAAAAACGTGGAAAAAAATACAATCATTTAAAAAATCAGACGCATGAATCATCTGAATCCTTAATTGTTTCAAATGAAGATATCCTTCTTTCAAGTAAGTAATAAATAGCAAGTTTAAGTGCCATATATTTATTTCCTGGAGAGTGCAAGCCGTGCTAATTTATGTAAATTTTTTTTGTTTTAGTCTTGGAAAACGAAGAACTGGTGAACGGATTTACTTCGAAAGATCGAGACGGTGTGCTGATTCCAGTGCATTCCTTGTGCGATATAGTGCGACAGTATTCAGGCTGTGCCTGCTTCCTTGTGGTTCTTGACACTGCTGATGGAGAGCCTCCTATAATCAAATAAGTGAAAATTTGAAAAAACAAGAAGCAGCAATTGGGAGCTCTCTTCTTTTATACAAAGAAGTAAGTAACTTTTTCAATAGTAAATTTAATGTACCTATATAAATAAAATTTTCCTAATTTTACAGGGATTAAAAGCACTTATAAAAACAAGCACAGCGGCATACATTTTGGATGAGTACGCTAAAGGATTCTTCTCGAAGGGCGTTAGTGATGGCGGGAGCTGAGTATCTGCTATTAATTTTAAATACTATCTGGGTTCAAAAGTAATCCATTCAAATCTTATAAATAGTATTGAAATTTAATAAATAAGTATTAGTTTTCAATACTATGTGGGTTCAAAAGTAATCCAATGAAACCTTAAATAGTATTAATATTTAATAATCTTGTATTACATTTAAACCCTCTTTGGGCTTAAAACGAGTAAAAAATATATTCAATTTAAATGAAAAAATATATGTTTTCAATATCCAGCATATTAAATTCTAATATAAATGCATTTAAAACCAATACAAGAAGTGATGAATTTTATTTTTTTGGTTTAAATACTAATACTTATGCGTGTTACTATTTAATAATACGAACTTGTTTTTTAATACAAAACAGTATTAAAATTGAATATGTATTCTATTGAGCTTGAAAATCAAATATATTCAAAGTATTACATTTAAATACCATTTTGGACTGGTCATATATGCAACCCAAAAAATATTAAATTTAACGCCAGGATTTTTAACCGTGTATACATACATGGAATATAATAAATAAAGTTTCTATTACTACTACTACTACTACTACTCATTTACATTACGCGTTCGCCGACCTCGCCCGGCTTGTGGCATTATTCCTTCATATAAAAAAGAATAAATCAAATTAAAAATATAAGTTTCAATTTGACAGCAAAATCCCCACTAACAAAATGATCCGACATTTATTGAATTCATTTGTTACAAAAAATGTGATAAATGAAGAATCGCTCGACAAATTTTGTGGAAACTTCACATAAACCATCTACTAAATAGTCCAAACAAAGCCTTAACATTTGGTTTGGATAGGTGAGCCCGTTCTTGAGTTATAGAATTAAAACGAAAAGTGGCATTGATTTTTATATATGTACTAGATGACCCGGTAAACTTCGTATCACCTTCATATATTTTTGGGCAATGTGGTCAAAACTTAATACAAAATTTTTATCTACATACATTAAATACAACACAGTTATTCAATTAATCAATTTAAGACTTTCTGATGTACTATATTTTTTGTCTTATTTTGCGGTGCGTAAATATATAAGAAGATAGTTTTCCGACTCGCAAACTCGCAACTTATAATTGCCCATGCGCGAAACAGGGAAACTTCAAGTTGATTCCGTAAACTTTAAAAGACTGGCCTTGTCATCGCAAAGGCCAAACGGACGAAAAAATGGCAAATCCGTTGGAATTATCGGTATACGCGGGATGGAGACACCCTCTCGTTTGTATTTTCCCTTGATGATATTGGCCTCGATGACGTTATTCATTAGGTTTTTTCCAGCCAGTCTCGTAGCATTGCACAGTCGAGGTTGATTAATGTTAGGCAGAATAATCAAAACTGATCCTACTTTTAATTGTAAATTCTGAGGTGGTAGTCCAGGCAAATTCAGAGAATTTAAAAACTCTGTGAAAAAGTTGCCTACATCATCCTGGTTTGTAACTGTGTCAACTGATTTATAAGATAACAACTCTCCGGGAAGAAAATTTTGAATTGTTACGTTGAAAACTTCGACATCTTTGCTTATGGTCGCCAATATTGCTCGTTCACTCAGTCAATTATGGTTTCTGAGCCGTTTTTCTATGTCCGTAAAAACACGCCGAATAAGCTACTTCTTTGAATCGACGAAGTGACAAAAATCCTTGAGTAGTATAATTAATCCGGTTGAGGTATCAACTGTGACTTTACCATTTTCAATATCTAAAAATTGCTTCGAAAACATAATAGCAGTTTGATCTTGTTGCAAAAATACTCGCTTGTGAGTTGTTAATAGGAGTGTACTTACATATTGCCACAAATTAGAGAATTTTAAGCATGCGTTTAGTTCGTCAGCAACAGTTGATCGGGGAATAATTGGAAGAGTCTGACGAAAATCACTTGACAACAGAATCATGGCTCCACCAAAAATGTTTTGGCTGTCACGAAGATCTTTTAACGTTCTGTCCAGTGCCTCGAATGATTTCTTGTACATCGTACAATTATTTCAAACGATCAATTTGCGTATCTGTAGAATCTTCGCCATTGAGCTATTTTTGGCGATGTTGCAAACTATAGCTTCGTTGATTTGGATGTTTAGTGGAAATTTCAAGGTAGAATGTGCACCTTCCACCTTCTAACAATGTTGCAGCTATTCCAGATGAAGCCAATGCTAGGGCTACTTCATTTTGCGATCTGATCT
Organism: Chrysotoxum bicinctum; assembly: GCA_911387755.1. Classification (NCBI taxonomy): domain Eukaryota; kingdom Metazoa; phylum Arthropoda; class Insecta; order Diptera; family Syrphidae; genus Chrysotoxum; species Chrysotoxum bicinctum. Next base: position 86,735,647 of record OU426990.1, on the reverse strand, counting down.
TTGCCAACAGCAATGAAATTAGAAACGTTTTTCCAGTTTCCCGGGAGCATCAAAGAAGTAAATTCCACCAGATCTACTGTTCACAGCTTCAATCGAAGTATCATACGCAATTCTTTGCTGTTCATTCAATTGCGGAACGTTTGAACGAACTGTTTCGGCCAATACTTCAGTACCGTATTCTTGTTCTCTTCGCAAGTCATGGTTAAAAAATGTATCGCGCATAGGACGATTGGGTGGTGTTATGCCCAAACACGACAATACTTTATTTACAATCATGTAAATTTCTGCAGTAATTTGTAGTGCAAAGACGTCAAATGTTTCACAGCTAGGAACATTTTGTATTGGAAAATTAAATTTTCGTTTTTAGTATTTTTCCGTTACTTATTATGTATGTTTCTCACCGCTTAAACCTTCCCTGAACTTCCACAAATATTTTAAGATTAAAATTATCAAAATCGGTCTAGCCATTCTCAAGTTTTAGCGAGACAAACGAACAGCAATTGATTTTTATATAATATTGTGAATCTAAACCATTCTCAGATCCCCTTGAACACACACAAAAAATTTCATCAAAATCGGTCCAGTCATTTAAGAGAAGTTCAGTGACATACACACTCACAGAAGAATTATATATATAAAAATATGGTTAGGTTAGGCGCCGTAGTTAGATGTACTGAAAATATTACAAAGAGGCAATTGCCTTCTTATGCTAGAACGACTAACACTAAAATTCAATCTACAAAGAATCGATGGAGCTATAACTGTTCCATTAACAATCCCCATAATAAAACAGAACTGTAAGTACTCACGATGACTTAGAAGGGATGGAAGATTTATTAGTTGAAGTCTATGTGTATAAGGTGGTAAATCAATAGTACTAGACCAAGGAAGAAAACGTAAGCAAAATCTCATAAATCTCCTTTAAATATACTCTATTCTGTTGACATAAACTGCGTAATATGGGGCCCATACAATGCAACCATATTCCAGAATAGACCCAACAAATGAAACATACAGAACTTTAAGGACATAAGGATCACGAAAGTCACGAGCAAACCTTTTAATGAAACCAAGAATTTTATTAGCTTTTTTTATAATGCAATTGTAATGGTCCGTGAATGAAAGTTTTGAGTCCAATACCACACCGAGGTCAGCAAAACTTGACAGACTACACAAATGAGACGTGTTCAATATAGGATAAGACAGGATATTGTGTTTGCGTGTAAAACGCATGATTTTACACTTGCCAATATTTAAAGACAGACTATTAGTATTAGTAGTATTAGTATTGCACCATTCTCAGAATTTTTGAAGATCTTTCTGTAAAAGTTCACAGTCCAGCTATTGAGTCAATTTTTTGAAATATTTTCACGTCATCGGCATAAATTAAAGACATAGAGTTACTCAAAACAGAAGGAAGATCGTTAATAAATAAGGCAAACAATAAAGGACCAAGATGACTACCTTGTGGTACACCCGAATTTACAAGAAACCATTTAGAACGTTCATTTTTAAACACGACACTATATGTAACATCTATTTTTGAGATACCAAGAAATCCATAAAATAAAGGGATTGTTAAGTCCAATTCTGCGTAGTTTCATACGTAATATTTCATGATTAAGTTTATCGAAAGCTTCACTAAAGTCAGTAAAAACACAATCTACTTGTTTATACTTTTCAAAGGCATCTAAGCAGAACGTTGTAAATTTTAGTAAATTTGTGACCTGGAGATTTCTTTTCCACAAAACCATGCTGGTTTTCACATATAACAGAGGTACACTGAAACGATAGAACATCACAGATAATGGATTCGAACAATTTAGGAATGTCAGAAAGCTTAGCAATAGGTTTGTAGTTTGTTACTAATTTTTTTTTGACCTTTCTTATGAATGGGAGTAAGAAATGCATTTTTCCAAATAGCGGGAAACGTTGAACTACTAATTGACATGTTGAAAAGCAAAAATAACTTGTATGATATATATATTGCACATTTTTTCAAAATAAAAGACGGCAAGCCATCACGGCCGGGACTAAAACACTCGTCTAACTTTTCGATATAGTCACGAATAGTTTCTTCAGAAATTGCAAAATTTATCGAGTTAAGGTGTGAGAACTCATCAATTAGATAAGTTATATTCGAGTCATTTGTAGAAGCATTTTCGAAGGCACCTTGAAAGAAATCGGCAAACATGTTGGCTATAACCTCTGGGAAATGGCTAGTTGAATTATTATAACTCATATGTGCTGGGTAACCGTCAGATTTTCTTTTGGAATTAACATAATTCCAGAAGTTACGTGGATTAGATTTATGTTCATTTTCTGTTTTAGATATAAAGCTTGTATTAAGAAAGTTAGAATAGTTTACAAATTCATCCCTTAAATTAATATAACTATTAAGGACTTCATCAGTTCTTGATAGATTGAATCTTATCCAAGCCTTGTTTCTTTTGTTTTTAAGCGTTTTTATATGCAGATCAAACCATGGCGGGCTGCAATTATATACACGTTTCTTGCGCAAAGGAACGGTTTCTAAAAAGCAGACAAATAATATTTCATAAAAATGTACAATCATATCGTCAAAATTAACATTGAAGAAAACAGAATCCCAGTTAATGTCATTAAGTAAATTAAACAATTGAGTAAAATTACATTTTTTAAAATTGAATTATTCATGCTTATCCTTACAAATATTATATGAATGATAAATATTTAAGTTAAGACAAATAGTTAATGCAGGATGGTGGCGATCTTCTTCTACAAGTGTTGTTTCACTCAATAATACTGCAGCATCAGAGTTGGAGACATCAGAGAAATATACAAGGTCCAAGGTTCTGCCAAATTGGTGTTGCGTATCGGGGTACCACAGGGGTGTTTCTTCATGAGTTGGAAAAAGGCGATGGCATGCTTGCTCTGGCTCGGCTAAGCTCGAAGGATTGGGGGTGGTTCTTGCCATTTTCCAAACTCATCCCATTTCGCAAACAAAAAAAAAGTCATGTATTGATGGGGACCAACGAAATTGGGACTTGCATGTGAGCAACATGGCATTCTCTCTTCGCAGTGTTTTGCATGATGCAACAAAATTCGAGCCATATTATGCAGTTTTTGGATCTCAAATGGTCCAAAACGGTCAGACATATGAGCTTCTACGAAGACTTGATGTAATCAAAGAGTCTGATTTCGAAATCACCAATAAAGCCGACAAACAAGCTTTATTAAGAAAAAAAATATTTGAAAATTTAAATCTAGCGCATCAAAAAGCTAAAAAAATATATAATACGAGAAGCAAAGACATTTCTTATAAGGTAGGACAGATTGTATATCGAAGAAACTTTAAACAAAGTAATTTATTAGATAGATATAATGCGAAACTAGGACCAAAGTTTCTAAAATCAATAGTGCTAAAAACAGTAGGTAATTCACTTTATGAATTGGGTAATTTACAGGGCATGAAAGTGGGAGTGTATCACGCCAAAGATATTCACGCCTAATGACGCACTCAGTTGCTGTTGTCTTGCACTTGATCTGTGATATACATGTATCTTGATAGTTTATTTATTTATTTATTTTTATTTATTTATATTTACTTAGAATATCTAGTCATTTATGTATTTGTACAGATGTCCAACATAGACTTATTTTTGTATTTAGTTATTTCATAGTTTATTAGAGTTACATATACACATATATTTATTTATTTATTTACTTATAGAGATTTATTTTACACATACAGAGTTTTATTTATTTATTTTTATGTTTGTCCGTCTTTGTAGAGATCTAGTCATTTAAAAAATTATTTATTTATTTATTTATTTATTTATTTATCTATTTATTTATTTTTTTATTTATATATTTATTTATTTACTTATTTATTTATTAGTAGCAGGGGCGAACGCAGGTAGGGGTTTTAAGGGTTCAAACCCCCCCCGAAACGACCAAAAAAATAAGGGTTCATTTTGTTAAAAAAAAAAAAAAAACAAAGTGTTATTTTCGTGCATAAATTCTTCTGATAGTGTTGTTTTTTCTTACGATTTATAGGTACTATACATTATAAGGCAAGTAATGCATTCGTAAAAAAAATCGAACTCAAGGTTTGTATCAAAGTTGATATTACTATGATAACGAAGACGAAAAATGTGGGTCCCAATATTCTGTCTGTCTGTCTGTTCGAATACGGCCTAAAAGGCTGGGCCGATTTTCGTTAAATTTGGTGGATATCGTTTTGAATTTTTTTCCCCCGCACGTTTTTTATTTCCTTTTCTTTTTAAGACCAAAAAATAACGGTACCTGCCATACGATTTTTTTTCGAAATCTTATAAATATTTTTTTCTCAAAAAAAGTCCCACAGAATTTTGAAAAAAAAAAATTCATAAAATTTCGTAATTTTAGGTAATGGTTGACAAAATTTGTTCAAAAACTGGATATTCTTGGAAGCCATCTTCGAACCATTTTTTTAGTTTTTGATTTTCTCGAAGACAGTACAACCGATTTTAATCATTATGAAGCCATTCCAAGGTTTAAATATTATTGCGTATGCAAATTTTAAAAGGTTTATTTTTTGATTCTTAAAAACAATTTCAAAATTTTTTTCTGGAAACTCGAAAACCCCATGCTCAATTTTTTTTAGACTTGATAAATAAAAGTTTTTTAATATAATCTATAAAATCTGAGGAAAAAAATTTGTTTTACCTAAAAATAAAAGTACCCACAATACAAAATGTTAAAAAATGGTTTTCGAAAATCGTTTTTTTTTTCTCAAAAACAGCTCCGAGAATTTCGATATTTTCTTTTTTGTTTCGATTAATCTTTACTTTTAGAGAAGCTTCTAAAAAGTTTAAAAAAACATTGCATTTTAAGACTTTAAAAAAAATATTTTTTTTTAATTTTTTAAAGAAAAAAAAATTATTTTTTTTTTTGAAAATTCGATACCTCAAAAACTGCTCAATATTTTCTTTGTAAATTAAATAACAATAATAAAAAGTTTGAATATGTGTACCAAATTTTTTTCTTAAATATGTTTTAAAAATTTTTAATAAAACTACTAAAGGAGTTTTTTTTTGAATTGATGATTAAAAAATAGAGACGAATCAAACAGCAATTGCGTTTTTGATAATTATTATTATGTTTAGGGCAGAAAACGAACGGAGCAAATATACCGATACAGATATCCATGTTAATCTTAAGGGCCGATTTATGGCTAATAAATGATTTCGATTTTTATAAGTTTGAGTTATTAATGGCTCCAAGGTCGGAGTGTGTTGAATTACAGCAATAGAAAAAACTCACTCATTTCGTTTGTGTGAAAGTTACAGTTACAAATGAGTAGCACATAGCAACCTCTGAAAGCGTTTTGCTTATAATATAATTATGTAGTACTATAGTTAACGTAGGTACCAATTGAGTGTTGCTGGTGTCCTTATCTTTTCGTTCAACTCTTTTTCCAATGATCGCAAAAGGACAATAAGTTATAACTTCACGTATTAACATTTGCCAGATTTAGTTTTGCAGATTTGGACCACTAGGCGAACCTAGAACTTATTACAACTGTTTCGGCACAATATGGCCAAAAGAGTAAAATTAAAAATTTAACAAAAAAAAAACTTTATTAAACAAAATGAACAAATAATAAACTTTATTAAAATAAAATGGAGGACGGAGAGAATTGATATAATGTGACTTTTCGTCTTGAGTGCTGAATCGAGAAATGAGTAATGAGAAACATGAAAAAAGCAGATGGCGTCTACACCGACAATACCAAATAACCAGTGTTTGAGGAACACTGGTATGCGTTCAGGTGTAGACGTCATAAAAGAAGAGTCAGGCTTGTTCGTGCACATGATGAGTTTTGTCACTCCGTTTTCCGCCCAATTGCGGACTTGGAGTGAACAAACTCAAATGTGCGCGAACAACAACTCTATTGTTAGGTACACTTATAAAATCACTTGCACTCTTTTTCTTCTTGTTGCATTAATGATATTTTACGAACCAAATAATGGCCTCCATCACAGGGCCCGTAGTAAAATTCTATATCTAACAATTAATTCCGGAATAAAAATTCCCAAATGGGAAGCGCCAAAAACGCCCTCCTAGTGAATATTTTCTAACTTTTGGTAACATTATTCAAATTTGCCAAATAGATATCCGTTGCACCATCTTTATGATGTTTTGTTTTTGTGATTAGGTGTATGAAATTGTTCCAATAGGTCCTATCCCTAAGAGCAAATATCATTTAGTTATAACATATTTATGTTAATTACAATAAAGAATATGTAATTAACAAGTACCTATAATATAGTAATAAAATAATATATTTATGAATATCTCATATTTTTTTGAAAACCCCCCCCGAAATTATTTTCTGCGTTCGCCCCTGATTAGTAGTATAGTTAACATAATTTTTTTGAAAATCAAACACTGACTATAGAGTATCGAGAGATAAAGACTGATTTCTTTGAATGAAGTTAATTCATAGTTCAAACTTTGAACCTCAACAAGTCACTTTTGAGGAAACTAATGAAATTATCTTCAAATTTCATTCATTCAATTTAATAGATGAAAATACTGTTTAAATCAAATATATGTACCGATAATATCAATCTAATCAACGTCCTTTAATAAACATTATCTGTATCTCAATTTAAAATAAGCCCGGACTGAGGATAAAGTTAATTCAGGGAGTGGGACGTGCCACACGTTTCGATTACCGAACGGCTCACAACCCATGAACGACAACGAACTACTTGTACCGATCGACTTCTTGTATTACGAGGCTAGTTTCCTCACGACCACTCGGAAACTATCGTCGAGCTTGTTACGTAGGCGATCGTTATCCGTCTCCAAAACAAAAATTATTTTTTAGAACTTCGAATTCAGCCTTACCCTTTACAGATAATCCAGACATCTATAGATTTCAGAGAAAAAAAAAAACTCTCATCAGAATATACCTACCCAGTGACTGCAATAATAGTATAAAATAATGCAATTGTTACTAACAGAAAATGTTACTAAAACTTGTTACGTAGGCGATCGTAAACCATCTTCTTAAAGAAATATAGCAACCCTAAACACTTGTACATAATGAATGTAATGCATCTCATAGATGCCAAAGGAAGAAGCAAAAGAAAAACACACATCAATACAGTAGAAAACAACTAATTTTAATGTAGGTGGAAATTTCACTTAAAGAATATAGGTATTACATAATTATACACAAGCACAAAACAGGTAAAAGGAGCTCGCAGCGCAAGACAATGGGAAGAAAAAAAAAAAATCGCGAAACTCCTTAAGTTCCCGGCGTCAATGATGCTTGGTAATGATGATTCTTGTTGTTTTGTTTATTTGTCCTGAATGGGGTTGGGTTGTCCACTGTATCCAGGTATCCTAAACCAGGACCAGGAAGTCCAGTGAAGACTTGTAAACTTGGTGGATGCGGCAGTAAATCTAAAAGGAAGAGATATAGGGATAAGTAAGAAACTAAAATGACAGCTGTATTTATAAACACAGGAACAAACTTACCAATGATCAGAATGTTGCTCCTGTAGAATATCTAGAGGTGTGTCGCTTTAGTTGATGATTTTTTTTAATTTTTGTATCCTTTTGTTTTGGTTTTTTACCGATTTCTTTTTACTTTAATTTGTTTTCTTGTTATTTTTACTTTTTGTTATAATTGTTGCTCGTCACATCATCAAAACAATAACAAGAATGAAAGTTTTGCAAAGTGACAGCTGACACTTGTTGAGGTGAGGGTTCAATGTTCCGAATAAACAGAAGCTATAATAAGAGCTTTAAAGACTTTCACATACAGGAAATAAAAATTTCTCTACTTGAGCTTTTGATGTGATCGGTTGAGTTCAAAAGTGGAAAGATTTTTAAAATTAAGGGTAGTGCAATATTAGTATTTTTAAGATATTATAAGTAGATTTGATTGTAGAGTATTTGTCTAGTTTATAGATTTATTTATTATTATTTATTATTATTATTTATTATTTTTTTTAAGTTTGTTGCTGCAACCAAATTTTGTAAGCTTAGGCTCCACACCCATACACTTGCGTTACCAGGTACAACAAAGGTAAACAGTGCAGATTTAGATTAGACAGATTATTGTAAGTGGGGAACATCTGTAGAAGTTATGTAAGAATAAATATATAGGCCACAGGGCAACGACCGATGATGATGCAATAAAAAGCTTCATTAGATATTTCGAAAGCAAAAAGAAAAGTTGTTGTGCTTTTACCGCAAAAGCAAATCAAATTTAAATTGAAGTTTTTTTTTGTGAAGCAAGATTAGAAAAGAAAAATCCAAAGTGATTTTTATATAGTTTTTTTGATAAGAAAAACCTGTGGATTAAAAAATCGATATAAAAACAGGAAGGTGAGGAATTTGTATAAGTGACAAAAGAAAAAGAAGTTTTTTTTATATAAAAATCATTTTTAAAACAAATAGGTATTCAGATATCAGCCAAAGAAGCAAAAGTGGTGTAGTCGAGATATTGCCATAAGAAAATCTGGGAAATTTGAAACTACGTTCCAATAAAGCAGAGGTAAGAATTCATTTAGTGTATTAAAGTGTGGAAAAATTAATTTAAAAATATATAAATTTATAGGTTTAAGTCGAACTAAAGGAAATTACGCCTCAAAGGTATCCGATACGGATATATATATATACTTATATATGATAGTATATATATATAGTCGGAAAACAAAGGAGCCTGTCTACGCTCACGATTTGAGCCTCTGCTAAGATTTTTTGTCGATTTGAGGACTTTTGGAATTCATGAGGTGAAGAATATGTATATCAAGAAGGATTGATTTGATAAAGGATTGATTTGGAGGACTGGCCTATTGAAATCGGTTGGCTGGTGGGCTACAGGGTGCAAAGTCTGTGCTTTTGCTCTTAAAAAGAGTCCGCTTAAGGAAGCTCACACCGGTCGTAGCGTCTTGCTGAAAAATTTTTTTTTTTGATTTGTCGTGAATTTTGCTTGATTAATTTTGATAAATAATTTTAGTAGTTTAACTTCGTGTTATCAATTTAAATTTTTTTTCGAATTTTCATTTTTTTTTATCTTAATTTTTTTAGTTTTTTTTTGATTTAAGATCTTTATTGCTTTAACTTTTTTTACATAATCAGGAAAAAAAGAGGAATTAATAAGATAAAAGTAAAGATATAATTGAGTGAATTTAAAATAGAAAAAGAAAAAGTGAAACGTGAAGTGTGTCTATCTGGACTCTCAGATCAAATATATGTGTGTATACGTATATATACATAAATTGAATTGAGGCATGGTAATCAATACCTTAAGGAAAGACGTGAACTTGCCCCGATTGTACCTGAGAATTACTGCCGGCAGAACATCAAAGGACAACAGGAAAGTAAAATCTATATAAAAAAAAAGTAAGTTTTCTTTTTTTTTTAAGAAAATATACTAAATAAACATTTTTTAATATATATATATAAATATCCACACATGTGTGAACTAAAAATATCCAGAAGTATTCACACTCTGAGGGTATAGACCTATAAGCCACTTCTCATTTTTTTTTTGTTTTTCTTTAATTTTATTTTTTTTCTGCGAAAAGTGAAGATATTCTGAGATACGTACATTGAAGTACGAGTCAAAGAACACCTGAATTTTTAATAAGTATTTTTTTTTTGTTCCTATTAATTTCTTTTTCCTTTTTTTCATTTTTTTTATAATTTTTAATAATTTTTTTTAAAAGTAAACTGGATTTTTTTGTTTTGGATAAAATAAACATATGTATAATATAAAACTAGAGACAATTTGGGAATTTTCTTTGAGAGAGTGAAGTAGATAACTTCATGATGTGCTAAACATAAAGTTAGGTGTGTGGAGGATCAACTGGGCCGGCGATAAAAGGGGAAACTATGACGAAAACGTAACTAACAATACAGACAAGGACTAATACGACAACTTACGACAAAAATTACTTTATTACATACATAATAGCATACTTACATTCATACTTATATACTTACTAACTAACTTATCTATACACATTTAACTAAGTACTTACCTACAAACTTACTTACAAACCTACTTAAATACTTACCTACAGACTTACTGAACATACATATCTACTTGAATACTTACCTTTATACTTACTTACAAAACTAAATACATACATACGTACCGACATTCTTGAATCATTGTTGATGATGATTTCAAGTTGTAGCTAGAGTTTTCAGAATAGGGGCTATCTCCAATAGACTCATGGCCAGGAGATAGTATTGGTTGTATCTATGATACAAGGGTGGGTAGGCCAAGCTTTTGCCATCAACACCAGGCAAGGCCTTTGAGACTCGGCGAACTGCTGTGTTGGTGAGACAGTGGGGACGATGCGGATTTTCGGTCAGCAGGGAAAGAAGAAGAAAAAAAAAGGAAACCTTTTTTTAGATTAGGTTAGTTAGGTTTAGATTTATGATCGTATCCTTCAGATATGAAGTTAGAATTAAGGGTTTAGTTGTAGATTAGGGTTAAGTTTCATTTTCTTTCATTTTTCTTTTCTTTTTTTTTTCTTTTTGCTGAGAGATCTGATTTGTACCTTACCCTTTCACCGATGCAGTAGCATAGGTAACTAGGTTTGTGCTCTTCCTTTTTTTAGTCCCAAGCACCTATCCTATAATCCCATACCCTCTTCCTATCCTCATCCTTCGATCAAGGCATGACTTTTTTTTTGTTTGCGAAATGGGATGAGTTTGGAAAATGGCAAGAACCACCCCCAATCCTTCGAGCTTAGCCGAGCCAGAGCAAGCATGCCATCGCCTTTTTCCAACTCATGAAGAAACACCCCTGTGGTACCCCGATACGCAACATTGGTTACTCACTCCATTTAATTGATCAAAACCAAAAGAAGCCATTCCGTCAATAACAAGAAACTCATTGTTGTTCGATTCGTCAACAGGTAAAAAGGCATAGCACTGAGTAGATTTCGACCATTTCAGGTGAGGTAGATTAAAATCTCCGATTATTAATAATTCATCTGCGTCATCAATTTGTTCATGAATAGTTTCCAAAAATTCTTATTACTAAAATATATTTGTGAGAAATCGATGCAATTTTTAATAAAAATAGCTGTACCTCTATCTAAATTATTCTTAATCATATGATAATACTACTACTGAACTTATGTCTTGTTTTTTTTTTAAGCAGGTTTCTTGTAAAAGGAGCACTGTAGAGGAAAAGTCTTTAAGCAGCTGCTCAAATTGACGTTTGGTAAAGAATTGGTGTCAGCTGTTCTTATTTGTAAATAATACCTGAATTTTCGTTTTTATTAAGTTTTTGATATTTTGACCATAAATACTGAAGTTTGGAAATGAGTTGACCTATTGGAACTCTCAACAATTTTTGAATTTCATTTATGAAGTCCGTAACGTCTCCAGTCTCCACCATCTGCTGAGCTTTGGTTGAAGTTGGCAGTGCTTGAGTGATTTCCTTTAAGTTCTTCTGCAAAGAATAAAACAGCTTCTGTTAATTAACATTTAAGTTATCGAAAGGAATTTGGTTGTTGTTTTAGGTACTTTTAGTAATTACTTCTCCTTTTTTTAAATATTCCACTCTTTTTGGACATCCCCTGAAATTAGCAGGATGACTTGTGTTTTACTTTAAGGAGCCTACTCACATTTGCCAACTTCATGATTAAGAAGGCATTTAAAGTACCTTGGTATATAAGCACAATACATTACTACGTGGCCGAACCTTTGGCACCGGGAACATTGTCTTATACATGCTTTTTTGATCGAGACCCACATTACTCGATATCTTAAAAGAGATTTAATTAGGCCTATTCTGCCACATCTGTTATTCTGCTATAGATTTTCTGTTATGAATCATAAAAGATTTCCATCTTAAAAGATCTTTTATAATTGGTATTCAGGGGCTCGAACTTTTATAAAAGTCTGTTATGCAACTTCGAAAACGAAATCTGTTATGAAACTGAACTAAATCTGCTATCATAATCAGCTGTGATTAAATAAAATAATTCATCTGACAAAATTAAAATCGATGACGAACAAAAAAGTAATCTCTTCTCTTACACATTATTGGTGTCCTCTACTCTACTTACATATACATAATAATACTCGTATGTGTGTAAATATATTTTCTTTCATTTGTCTCATTTTAAAAAGATTTCGTTGACGAAATATAAAATATATCGTCGTCGTTCTATGAAACGTCAATTTTTAACAAAAATGTAATTTAATTCTTATTTAATTCATTCCAGATCAGCCATATTTGCAAAATATTGTATTGCACAATGGACGACGATGATATATCAATTTTTCACTGATATACTCGTATCTGTGTATGTATTGAAATCTTTTATGATAAAAGTCACAGAAGTTTGTCTTTTATTCTTTTATGATTTTTAACAGATTTCATAACAGATTTTGGCATGCTGAATACCAAAAATGCTATTCGTAAAAGATTTGTTCTATGTTCGAACGTTTGACAGTTCATAAAAGTTTTCTTAGCAGATTTTATAACAGATTTTAGCGTGCTGAATACCAAAATTAAAATTCATAAAAGATTTGTTGACAGCTCAAACATATGTATGGAAATTCATAGCAGAATAACAGAATAGAAGAATAAAAGATCTCGCCGAATAGGCCTAAATAACTGCAATTTAAATTATGCTGCCCCCCTATACTCCAGTGTGCATACTAAAAGATCAAATGGAATTTCATTTGTTTTCGACCATTTTGTCGCAAAATTTTTTAAAACTAACTTTTAATGAAGGCTGTTACAATTTTAGTTCGCGAATTTGAAATTATATTATTAATGAAAACGGTCAAAGAAAATGACCCGAAAGAACCACGACGCGACCGAACAACAACTAGTAAGATGAAACTGAAAGAAACCGATGACGAACTGTCAAACTATCCACAGACAAGTTCAGCGAAAAAAAATTGCAACTGATAGCAACAATGTATGCTACCACCACGACTAGGCTCAGCAAGGGGGTGGGTTCGCGAATTATTTTGATGATGATGATTTATTAATATAATAAAAAACAGTGAAATGATTTATTTTCAATCAACGCAGAGGCGTAGCTGAAAAATGAAAAAGGGCGCCAGTGATTGATTTTTTTTTTTGAAGATAAGGAAATCACAAACCTTCGGAGCGAAACCGACGGTGAAAGATATTTTAAATAAAAGATTTAAATTTATAATTCCGAATGGGAATTTGAAAATTTTATTGAATTGCTTGGGAAACCTTGCAATTAAGGAGGGCTAAAACCCAAGATCTTTTAAACAATTAGCACAACAAGAAAATTAAATATTCAAGATGCACCGTTAACACTCGGTCCCGAAAGCACAAACGGTGTTAGAAAAACGGGTTGCGCGTTCCGTAATATCGGAATTTTTCGAGAACAAAAACCAAACGAATATTAAAATGAACTTTCAAATGAAATTATCGACCGACAATAAAATTTTAAATAACAATAATAAAACCACTATACTTAGCTTTTGTATTGCTATACCACCAAATTCCTCGCTATATCCTTCTAGTTAACTTCAACTTTTTTCTGCCAAAATCCTCCTGTATTTCTTCAACTCGTAATTCTTTAATTTTTCCTTCTCTTATTTGAAAATAAAACTCCTTTTTATTTCAAAATAAAATTTCCTTTTCTTTTCCTTTTTTTCTGCTTTCAAAAAAAACTTTGTTCCTTATAGTCTTTTTTGCACTTGTTAGCTTGAATCTCCGTAAAGAAGTGTCCTTCCAGGCTTTCACCTTGCCTGGAAGACCTCTTCTCTTTTTAAACCCAGTGCTTTCCGCCAATCAGTGACGTGGGCTCCGATCGCGTCATTTATCAGCAACACTCAGCACATTGGCGAGAGTGCGCCAACGCAGTTGGAACCCATCAGCCTTCTCGTACTCGCACTTTACACCCAGCTTTATGCACAGTCATCATCATTGAATTCGCCGACCTCCGGTATGACTTTCCAGTGGTGGGCGATTCAATGCGTGCATTCAGCCACCTAACATCCCCATACACGTTTTTAAACAAAACTTTCTGAAAACAAAAAAAAAGGAACCCAATTTTTCTAGCATAAAACCCGGTAAGAAACACTGGAAAACCTGTGCAAAGAAAGTTGCTATAATTTAAAAAATACTATTTAGAGGAAGTTGGTGGTAATTTTCTACATAGCGAAATTACTTGATTCGTTGGGTTTTTGCGCAGATTTGGGGAATGTCTAAGGACTAGCCGTTAACGTTCCATCTTTTACATATATAGAAATAAAAATTTATGTTTTAGGTTGGGCACGCAGCCATTCTCACCAGGAGTAACTTCAACAATTGCGAACAGAACTTCGCCAATGTTACTTTTGTGCATATTTAACACAGACCGCCCGTCTGTTTCTGTGACCAGCTGTCACTAGCAATAGCGATTTGAACGGACCACCCGCCTGTCGTCCATTAAGTTTCAAAATTGAACACGCTGGTATTTTGTTTCTTCAAGTTACTGGGCGAGTGACACGATGGCTGATGGACCATGGCTGCCCTTCTCTGAGAGAGAGAGTTGAAAGAAACACCTGTTTTAAGAAAGTTATTAAAAGAAAGGAATAAGGATAGGGGACCGAAAGAATGATTCTTGTTACGGAAAATTTTACCGTAACAAGGCTCCAGCCTCAAAGTTTAAGTTTATCTGAAGAGAATTCTTCAGATAAACATTTAAGAATAACATTACATTTTTTTATTCTCTCAGGGCTGAAGGAAAAAGCTTCAGTTTCGATAGCTTTAAATTGCTCAATGAGTGCGCATGCAGTTCTCAGTTCGGGATAAAGTTTGCGTCTTTTGCGCTCGATAATTTCATTGTTGATCTCTAACATTTTTTTGAGCAAAACCATAAAAAACCATAACTGAGTCTGCAGAAATGTAACCATAAGATGTACGAGTATTTGTATAAGTGTGGGTTGTAGATCCAACTATAATACTGTTATCGGGACAAAAGTTTTCTGACGAAGTAGTTTTTATTTCACTTGGGCACTAGTAGAAGATATTTCTTCTATTTCCATTTCAATACGCTTTGATGGTGTTAGTGAATCACTTACTGATTGTCATATCTGTTGGTGAGACGCGCCGTTATTCAAATCCTATCAACCACTTTTTACAGTTTTAGACTATTTGCCTTTATTCTGCCACCGGATAACACCCTTCATTTTTGGGAACTTATTTTTTGTATCTATTTCCACCACAGCATAAACTAATATATATAAAAGCACAGACACTGATTGAGAGACACGTCTAAGCTCGATAGTTGTTCACAAGCTAATGGTGTAGGTTCGTGTCGTCCTTTATATGGCATTTGTGCTTGTTAACATAGCCAATCATCAAAAAATGCGCCTCGTCACTAAACATAATTTTTCGGCCAAAATTGGTGCATTCTTCCGCACGCTACGAAGCTCAGTAAGCGAACAAACTGCCGCAGCGTTGTCTATGATCATGAACTTTGAGCTTCTGGGTCAGTTGGATCTTGTACGGGTATAGGCTCTAGTCCGGACTGCTGATGCGATCAGTAACTTAATAATTAATGTTTTTTTTTTTTTTTTTTTTTAAATTCATTTTTATTTTTCATTTATCTTACAACTACTTAAAGCTAGACAAAAATTCATAAAAACTAGCCTAATTATCCAATAACTTAAAACTAACTTACTGGCCCTATGCGGGCGCTCTAAGCTAAACTATATCTTAAATGTAATGCCTTTCGGCCTAAAAAACTATTTTTAATTCAAAAAAACTATATCTATTTTTTTTTTTGTTTTCTCGAGAAAATTAAAAAAACTCGGATTCTTTATCTTTTTATATTTTTTATATAAAACTTACAAACTAAAGTAAAACTAAGTAATAACTACCCAAACCAACTTAAACTACTTAAAATAAACTAAAACTAAACTAAAACTACTTAAAAACTAGAACAGCCACAGCAGCAGATATTTTTTTTTTTTTTTTTTTT
Organism: Chrysotoxum bicinctum; assembly: GCA_911387755.1. Taxonomy (NCBI): domain Eukaryota; kingdom Metazoa; phylum Arthropoda; class Insecta; order Diptera; family Syrphidae; genus Chrysotoxum; species Chrysotoxum bicinctum. The sequence goes on along the minus strand of OU426990.1, from coordinate 86,719,673 downwards.
TTTTTTTTTTTTTTAATATATGTACATTAGAAGAATGTACTCAATTTTTTTTTTTTTTTTGTGCCACCCTGACTGTCCCTACCTAAGAATACCCTTAAAACTATGTAAGTCGGCCAAGACAACTGGTCAACTATCGCTATCAACATTAGACAACCACCAAAACTGGTTCTCCTGTCTTACCCTGTCTTTCAGGTCCCGATCGGACACAGTCCTACTGAACCGAAGTCGCTCAGCTCCGTCTTGTGCGAGGACGTCTCGACTATAAAGGAGCCGCCTATCCACAGCCCTACGGCCGACGTGGTAGATTAGCGGAACCGCCTCTCTATCCTGGATCAACCCTATACTATCTAAATAGAGAAATGCATTAGGTGCAATATGGCCACTTAAACGCACACTCTCGAAGTATTCTGTGTTGGGGTAGTAAGCCCCAAAGATTAAGCTATTTGCTGAGGTCATCGCTCTCGCAATGTGACTCCGAATCAGCTTTATCAAAAAATTATCTATTCTGTTAATGTTGGCTCCGTTGTATAGAGTCCCGCTGGAATAGTAATGTTTGTACTCTGATTCTGGTGTTCTGTGTAAACCAAGACAACGTCTAAGACACTGCCTCTCAAACACCCGAATCTTTTCCATTTGAGATGGGGCAACGTTGAACCACACCGGGCACCCATAGGCAATCATCGGCCGGATGAGGGCCATGTAGCAAATCACCTTCACCCTGGTGTCAAGCCGGCTGCTGTAAAACAACCGTTTCGTCAGGGCAAAGGCTCCCCTAGCCCTGTTCAGAGCAGCATTTATATGTCTGTCGAAATACAAATACTGATCCAACCAGATGCCAAGGTACTTTACCACACTTCTGTTCGCCAGTGGTTGCCGGTGCGGCCCTACGATCATCAGCTTACGCCAGTTCTTTCTAGTATCCCTAGGGGCTCTAGCCAACGGAGTCCTAAACAGAATCGTTTCACATTTCTGAAAGTTGATTTTCAACTTCCAGTCATCACAATATCGCTGAATCTTGTCGAAGTCACGCTGTAAGAGAATTCTGATAACCTCAACTTTTGTAGCCGTTCTGTACGCTATTAGGTCATCGGCATACGCAATTGCATGAGTTAGACTACTTATTAGATCGCTGGTGTAAATGCTGAATAGAATCGGCGAGTTCACCGCTCCTTGCTGAAGACCATTCTTGATATCGAAGATTGCGGTCGAAGTTACATTGCCACTTTTGACAACAAACTTTCTACCATTGAGCATGTCATAAAGTATATATAATAGTGGTTTACTTATGCCGAGCCTAGTCAATTTTAGATAGAGACCCTCTAACCATACGGTGTCGAAAGCCTTCTCCAAATCAACCAGACAAGCACCTGTACACTGCTTTTTAGTTTTGTTCCATTGGATATCAGAAACGAGTTTAGACGCGGCATGAATGGTGTCATGTCCCGCCTTAAACCCGAACTGATTATCCGGTATGATATTATTGTCCTCCGCCCACTTGGACAGAGCTCTATTTATTACTTTCTCGAATACCTTGCTGATACTCGGTAGAAGACTTATCGACCGAAGATTCGCCGGATTGGAGTTGTCCTTTCCCTTTTTCGGGAGAGGATGAACCACAGCTGTTTTCCATCGCCCTGGATAATATGCATTATTCAGTGCGTTGTTAAACAGTGTGGCATAAATGTCAATTGCTTCCTTAGGTAGATGTCGAAGTACAATATTGGATATGCCATCGACTCCTGTTGACTTTTTCTTCTTTAATGAATCGAAGATGAGCTGGAGCTCCATCCTCGTAACTAACAGGGAACCACTCCCCTCTTGCACGGCGATGGTGGCATTCGCCAAGTTTTCTTCATTGAACCGGATGAAACCTAGGTTCTCTGATCGCCATTGCGTCATTTCATTACGAAGATAGAAGTGATGGAGTAGAGCTCTGCTTTCCAGTTCGTGGTTGGGGTGGATGCTTGCATTCACCTTATACACTTGCTGAAAAGCAGCCCCCACAGCCTCCACTTTCTCCAGCGGATCCTCGACAATAAAGAGGTCATCGTCCAAGACCGCGTCATCTGGATCTATCCCTGCTGTCAGAAGTACGTTTCTGTTTTCTGCCGTTCTCTGGAGCTTAAGACATGGAAGTTCGTTTTGATCATTCCGTCTAAATATCTTGTTAATTTGTGGAAACATACTCGGGTCGCTAGAGTTAACGGCCCGAATTTTATTGTTCCAATACAAATTAATAGACAACCTATAATTTTCTTTGATCAATTGGTTGATGTTTTTGATTGACGACTTCAGTGTCCTAATCTCCAGATCGCGTGAGTCAGTAAACCGTCGGTACAAGCGTTTAAGTCTTGTCAGTAGTCCACTTTTTTGTCTGTGTAGTGCATCAATTGTCGCGTTACGGTACATGTCGGTTACGTTACGTTCTCTGTATTTTGGTATAGTTCTGTTCATAGTTCGTAGGATTGTTTCGTCCATTTGTTCTAGGTATTGGTCAATTTCGTTGTTTGTTAAATTCCTGTTATTTGGTGGGGATATATTATTGGCACGAATTTCGCTTGCTAAAGCGTTGGTAAAGCGTGGCCAGCGCATCTTACTGTAATTGTAAGAATGCGCAGGTACATACTCCTCCAACTCTACAAGCTCGTTCGGCAACTGTATTACTGCGGCGAAACCACAGTGGTCGCTGTCGTAGTCTATCGTTTGTAAGCAGTTTCTTGTCCGTTGACCCACAGTGTTAGTAATTGTCAGTCTAGAGTCCTTTAGTAATAGATCCAGATAGGCACCGCTTCTTGGAAACGATGGTCTATCAGTCGCTAGAAGATCGATCATATATTCAATACTGTATTGACACATCCAATTAAATAGATGGTTTAAATCACCAGCCATGAGATAGTAATTCTCTACCGAGTTCAGTTGTAGCACTTGAAAAAGTTTTTCGAGCTCTGTCAAAAAGTCAGTTGGCTGAGGTGATTCCGGAGCGTAAGTCGCGACTATAAACATCCGCTTCCCCTGTTGGAGAGGAATGCATACAATACACGCCTCAAGCAGCCGAAATCTGCGTACTTCACTATTGTATATAACTTTACATTTTATGCCTTTTCGTACAAAGATTGCGACACCACCTCCTTGAGTCGAGTTGGGCCGATCTCTTCGTACGATATTGTAATTATTATGTGTCAATTTATGTTTCTGACTTAGTTTAGTTTCACTAGCCATAAACACATCAGGACTTAGATCTTTCAACAATTGGAATAGGTTTGCTCTACGTTCGATCCTAATCAGTGAATTTACATTCACAGCAAGGATCCTTAAGGGCCTCTCCGGCAGCGCGCCCTTAACCTAAAAATTGCGTAAAGCTCGGCAAAACAGAGTAGATATGGTCCACCCTCTTCGCCTGCTCCGTTATCTGTTTTTGAAGACCTGCTATCTGACCAGAAATGGCCAGCAACATGCTTCTTATTTCGGCCTGTGTGTCCGGAGCCTTAGGCACGAGGGCCTGTGGGGCTGCCTTTGGCGCAGGCTGTACCGTATTTCCCCTTCCTGACGCCATTTGGGCGTAGGAGATTTGGGGATTAACGGGCGTTGTTGTAGGAACACGCGTAATTGGTCGTTTTTCTATCTCTGTTTGCTTTGCTTTTTTTTGTTTTATTTCCTGAAAGATGGGACATCCCCGATAGTTTGCGGGGTGCCCGTCCTTCCGGCAGAGTGCACACTTAAGTAGTGTCATGTCTTGGACCCTTTCTTGCCCTAACTTACATTCTCCCTGAATGTGGTTCTCTCCACACTTTACACAGCGTGACTGCATTTCGCAGTTAGCCGCGGCGTGGCCGAACCTTTGACAGCGCATGCATTGAAGCATGTCGCCGCGCCTCTTTAATTTATCCCAGGTTACAACCTGGTAGTTGAGGACGGAGATACTCCTCAAACTATCCAATTTGCTAGTGGGTGAAAGCTGAACCAAGAAGATTGGCAACTTCCGATTCTCCCGTCTGGCTTTAACTGTGGCAAAAGGCTTGACTTCGATAAAGTCGAGATCGTCGCTCGCTTTTTCACGGAGCTCATTTAAGAGCTCTTGCGGTTCCGTGTAGGAATCTATGCCCTTCAACAGGACTGTTTGGAATTTATCTACTTTAGGTGTATAACTGAAGAATTCAGTCGTGGTAGCTTTTAGTAAATTTTTCACAATTTTATGCTGTTAGGCAGTGGATAGCATGTCTGTTAGGACCTAGTCTTTTTATGGTAAAATTTTGACCTATGGCCGACTTACATATTTGAATGGTCTCCTTTAGGTCCATCTTATATACATTGATTGGTGGCACTTGCTCTTTCTTCTTGTTCAGTTGCTGCGGCTGTGGCTGCTGCTGTTGCTTCTGCTGCTGTTGTTTCTGCTGCTGCTGATTCTGCTGCTGTTGGTTCTGCTGCTGCTGCTGTTTTGGCTGTTGTTGTTTTGGCTGTTGTTGTTGATTCTGCTGCTGTTGTTGTTGTTTTGCCTGCTGCTTTGGCTTGTCTGTAAGCAGCGGCTGTTGTTGTTTTAGCTGGGGCTGATGGGGCTGCTTGGTTGGCGGTTGCAGCTCCGCATCAGCACTTTTTTGTTGCGCCTCCTTTGGTGGGGCCTGGAGACTTTTTCTATTTGCGCGCTCCTGTCTCTCTTTTGCTCTGCGCGCCTCTTGCTTTTCTTTCAAAGCTTGAATCATTGAGGCAAGATTGCTTTGAAGGTTCTCAATCTGCCCCTGTACTGCACCAATTTTGGCTTGGATAGTTTCCTCTTCCTCTTCGTCTGCGGACGCCTCTGGAGTGGACAAGTCCACAAAGGTTTGACTATCGCCCGTGGTGTAGAGACCCTCTCCACCCTCGGACATATATGATATCGCCTCGTCATCATCGGTTGGCGAGGGATTCACAGTTTTCCTTGTGTCTGCTGCTGGTGTTGTTGCCTTTTGTGCCGTCACCTTCCCTTCAGCTTGCAGCTCAGCTTTGGTGATGGTACGACGCTTTACCAGATTAGGCACACTTTGTACCCTCTTCCTTCTCTTCGTTGACGCAACGGCTGATGGTGCCGTTTCTACATCAGATGATGGTAACGCTATCGCATCAGTCGACTTAGCCAGGGCATCTTTTGATGTCCCCGGTTTTGATGCCGTTGATTGCTTCATCATTGGTCTTGATGTTGTTGTTGTTGTTGTTGTTGTTGTTGTTGTTGTTGGGTCTTTAGCTGGCAGAACACCTTTCGATGCCCCCGCTTTGTTGTTGGTACGTTTTCGCTGTCTTTCCTCTTCTGCTATAATACTTTGCACTTCACTATTGTGAAAAAAAGCATCCAAAAGTTGTGTGCCCGATGGGGACTTGAACCGGTGACCTCTCGCACCAGAGTCCGCCACCTCTTCCACTGAGCTATACTCTATATTGGAATTTGACTGGTAAAGTTAGTACTTGTATGCACACCCGATTTTAGTTTAAGTCACTGTGAAAGTCGAAAGCGTCTACACTCCTCCACAGTACGAGATCGACTGTTAATAATTAATGTCACCAGAACTACATGGCCACCACAAGACTGCCAAAATCTACCCCTGCCTTGCAAAACTCTTTTCATAGCATTATCGCATTGATCTGTAGCGCTCCGTCGCGATGTCCGAATATCTTGAAAATTGAAAATGCACATAAATCTTAAAATACAAGGCGAAGATTCGCAGCTGAAAAGGGAGCCAAAGTAGTCCTTTAAAAGCACAGATCTATTCCTGTTTCTTTGTCCTTATATTCATGAGGGTATAATTTTGCACTCGTGTGGTGTTTGGCCACGTTCCGCTACTCTCTTCTAATCCTTTTTGTATGACGATGGACTTGTTCGAACACAAAAACTACTAAAGCTCGAAAATCTCCAATACCACCAACAATTATCCATGGAGTAAGAGTATATAATACCAAAATTGTCAGTGCCTCCTGTGTACTGTTCCTTTTGCTAGAGCGATAAACCTACGACCTGCTTAAATGCTTTTAATGAGCTTGTACGTTTGATTGTAAAATGTTAATGCACCCCATATCCTGGCTCTACTTGAGAATTACTTTCTGTTTAAGCGAAAAAGATCTTAAGCTCCTCTACATGACAAGTAGTAACATATATGTATGACGGTGTAGGATGTAAGAGGTACGAGTATATCCCAGTGAAGAACCTATTTTTATATCCATTTATAAACTCTCTCCCAAACGATTACAAATTTTAATGCTTGCCATGGATTAAGGACTACCCGAAGAGGATGACGATAAGGATGGTTTATGAGTAGGTATACGTGGGTGATGCTCAAAACGCGACATAAGAACTCAATTAAGAAATGTGAGGAATGATTTTTTTTTCTTTTCGCTCGTCTCCTGCTGTATCACACACAAAATTACGAAAAAGCGGATTAAAATGAACTTTTCTTTAGGAACGATTTTGCACCTAATAACATTCTTAGGAAATGTTGGATATAAGATTGTAGGGTTTGAGGACTGTACAGTGTACATATCTAAGGGAGTCGTAAAAAAAAAATAAAAAAAGCAATCAAACCACTCAATCGTGAAAGTTCATCTCCAGGGAAAATGAGATATTATGGTGGTGAGAATTTCAAAGATTGAGAAATTGTTAAATTTAATTCGGATGCCTTTTTTGTAATATAGTTGCTATGTTAAAATTCGTTCTAGAGTCAAAGGACCTTCAAGAAACTTATCAGTAACTGGTTTCAAGTAGAGCAGTTGATGAGTCTTCGGAATGAGATTATAAATTATATACTTCCGAGGCAAATTAAATTCGAAAGTGGGATCTGATCCATATTATTTCAGAAAATTTATTTTCGGAAATTCTTTTTATCGGAAAATATTCAATGATACATTTTTTAATACGTAGCAGTTGCGTTAGGGTTTTATATAGAGATTTTTTTTGGTATGTGGGTAGATGAATTTTAAAGTCTATTGTATTTTTCGAGACGAAGGATGACTGTTAAGTAAGTCTAACATCCCGTCTGTCGTAGGTTAGGTTAGGTAAGGTTTGTTTGACATGGCGGTCAGCAGGGAAACCGACATACTTGGACCATGAGTAGGGCTATTGTGAATTTTGGAGACTTTCTCCCTTATCTTTAAACTAATTAGAGCTCCTTATGAAACGAGCGATATTGCCTACGAGTATATCTAAATTTGCCAGCTCAAAAACATCATTGTAGTAGAACTCTCCGTATTGGAGTGTAGGTCTTTGCGATAAGGCAGCACATATATGAGAGGTATCGATTCCTCCTCTTCTTCGTCCATTCCGCAGAAATCGTTAGAATAAATTCCAAGTCCTGTTGCATGCTTGCTTATCAAACAGTGTCTTGTTATAGCACCTATTAAACCTAAAAATTCCGCCTGAAACACGCTACAGTGATTGACAAGACGAAAAGAGAGACTTAAATTTAGTCTTTCTGAGTATATGTATGTACAACTCCACCAAACGTCATTAGTTTTTGACCTATCGGTGTAAAAATGGATTGAATCATCTTCCAGGAATGCCATGTTCTCCCAGATTTCTCTAGAAGGGATGGTTACCTAAAAGTTTTTATCAAATTGAATCTGAGGGATGGAGTGGCCAATTTTATAAATTATAAATTATGTAATTATAATTTATAATTTATAATTTATAATTTATAATTTATAATTTATAATTTATAATTTATAATTTATAATTTATAATTTATAATTTATAATTTATAATTTATAATTTATAATTTATAATTTATAATTTATAATTTATAATTTATAATTTATAATTTATAATTTATAATTTATAATTTATAATTTATAATTTATAATTTATAATTTATAATTTATAATTTATAATTTATAATTTATAATTTATAATTTATAATTTATAATTTATAATTTATAATTTATAATTTATAATTTATAATTTATAATTTATAATTTATAATTTATAATTTATAATTTATAATTTATAATTTATAATTTATAATTTATAATTTATAATTTATAATTTATAATTTATAATTTATAATTTATAATTTATAATTTATAATTTATAATTTATAATTTATAATTTATAATTTATAATTTATAATTTATAATTTATAATTTATAATTTATAATTTATAATTTATAATTTATAATTTATAATTTATAATTTATAATTTATAATTTATAATTTATAATTTATAATTTATAATTTATAATTTATAATTTATAATTTATAATTTATAATTTATAATTTATAATTTATAATTTATAATTTATAATTTATAATTTATAATTTATAATTTATAATTTATAATTTATAATTTATAATTTATAATTTATAATTTATAATTTATAATTTATAATTTATAATTTATAATTTATAATTTATAATTTATAATTTATAATTTATAATTTATAATTTATAATTTATAATTTATAATTTATAATTTATAATTTATAATTTATAATTTATAATTTATAATTTATAATTTATAATTTATAATTTATAATTTATAATTTATAATTTATAATTTATAATTTATAATTTATAATTTATAATTTATAATTTATAATTTATAATTTATAATTTATAATTTATAATTTATAATTTATTATAAAATAATTTTGCTACTGATGATGAGGCAAATAAGTCCTCGAAATATATACAGGGTGTCCCACAGTCACCGCCCCAAACGAAAACCATAGATTCCTGAGGTCATTTTAAGTCGAAAAACTTAAGAGGTAATTTTCTCGTTTTCGTCCCGTTTTCGAGTTATAACGGTTTTTATGATTTTTGCTCTCTTTTCCCTTAACTGGCTTTATCTTTGCCAAACTACGTCCGATTCGTAAGATTTTTGTTACAACCAATCAAAAATTTATTACAGTTTTAGTTTGTCTCAGAACTTTTTTTTCTGTGGGCAACCGTTTCTCCGCAATTTTCCATCAAACCCAATTTTTTTCGTTTTTTAAGTTGTTTTTTTCACTTCGATATCATTTTTTTCAAAAAAACACGTTAATGAGTATTAATTTTTTTCGTTAATTATTAAAGCTCAGTTCATTTTCTTAAAAAAAAATATTTTTTTTTTCCTTAAAAAGAATACTAAATGTAATTAACAACAAATAAACAAACTGAGTGAATTAAAAAAAAAAAATAATTTTCAAATACAAAATTAACTTTTTCTGAGCTATTGTGGTTAAGAAAAGGACAAATAGATAAAGTTGTTCCATTTCAGCGTATATTAATAACATTTCCAGATATTCTTGATTAGTGTAATCCGTTGTTCGCAAATAATTGAGAAAAAACTACAACTTGAATAACAAATCCAAAATGGAGTATCAAGTTTAAGAACACGACGCGGGCACTAGTTCACGCGAGAAAGACATTTACAACCTTCAAATCATAATTCAAATCTTTACTGTTTACATTAGTTAACGGTCTTACTAATTAACTTTATCTATTTGTCCTTTTCTTAACCACAATAGCTCAGAAAAAGTTAATTTTGTATTTAAAAATTATTTTTTTTTTTAAATTCACTCAGTTTGCTTATTTTTTGTTAATTACATTTAGTATTCTTTTTAAGGAAAAAAATTATTAATTTTAGAAAATGAACTGGGCTTTAATAATAAGTGAAAAAAATTAATACCCATTAACGTGTTTTTTTGAATAAATTAATATCAAAGTGAAAAAACTACTTAAAAAACGAAAAAATTGGGTTTGATGCAAAATTGCGGAGAAACGGTTGTCCGCAGAAAAAAAAGTCATTGGACAAACTAAAACTGTAATAAATTCTCGATTGGTTATAAAAAAAATCTCACGAATCGGACGTAGTTTGGCAAAGATAAAGCCAGTTAATTGAAAAATAATAAAAACCGTTATAACTCGAAAACGGGACGAAAACGAGAAAATGACCTCTTAAGTTTTTCGACTTAAAATGACCTCAGGAATCCATGGTTTTCATTTGGGGCGGTGACTGTGGGACACCCTGTATACAGATAAAAAATAAAAAAAAGAATGCGTTTTATTTGAATTAAAATGAAGAAAAACAAAAAGGCAAAATAAAATATAATATAATTCAGCAATACAAAAAATCATTATATATGTATACGATTTGTGCTACAAATTGTAAAGTCTATAAATAGCGGAGGCTCGTGAATTATACATATGAATAACTTTGAAAACATTGTATCCCAAAGATGTGCAGAATACATACATTAATTAAATTATATCAATACATAGAGAAATGAAAATTATTTCTGTTTAAGTGGAGTGATTGAATTAAATTCAATTAAAAAGTTCAAGTGACCTCAACTCCAAGGTGCGTTTCGCCCAGGTACGACAGTGGGCTCATCAGTTAGATGCTGTCGTACCCTTCTAAGACGCAAATATTGGTCGATGTTTTCCGACTCTAATAAAATTTACAGCTTTAATAGACTGTGAATTTTATCGTTCTAGGGGAATTTGATTAAATTCAGACACCTAGAACAATATTGTCCGTGGTCAGACTATTAAATCAATACCTTGGAGTTGAGGTCACTTGAACTTTTTAATTGAATTTAATTCAATCACTCCACTTAAATAGAAATAATTTTCATTTCTCTATGTATTGATTTAAATGTGACTATTTTTTTTTTAAATTAATTTATAATCGTACAAATATTGATTTTTACATCTTTGATAAGAAATTAATAACTATCCATCAATATAATTGAATACGAGGCCAAAATCTAGTCCGATGCTGATATAGAACTACGAGTATTTTGGCAATTATGAACTCATTTTTACAAAGTATGATGACTGCACACATGCTGTTGTAATTGTGTTCATAAATGTATTCGAAGCATGTTTTAGGCAGGGCAGGGGCAACGAACAATGGAATTACGAACTCAGCCTATGCTTCAGGAGGGGGTCGAAATACTGTATTTTAAAATACTGTACGGTTAATATTCTGTATTTTAAAATACTGTAAATCTATAAAACTGTATCTCAAAATGCTGTGTTAGTAAAATAATACATCTCTAAATTCTGTATCTAAAAATACTGTATTTTTGCAAAATTCCGTTCCCACTTTCGTAACTCTTTCTAAACAAAATGCATATCCGTCAACTAATATTTTGTCTTTTCCTTTATTTGACTTCACAATCGATATATTCATTTTAAAACAAAATGGCACATAACACATAAATTTGCTCAAGCTTTTAAACATCAACGAAATGCATGAACACGTAAAAGTTTTGACAGATCAATTAGTTTGGTGCAATTGCTTATGCAATTGTTGATTATGATCAAATCTATTCATGTAAAAATGTGAGAGGAGATACAAACAATTAAGAAGAAGAAAATGAAAAAGAAGATAACCATTTGCTTTGTTTTAATTTATTCAAAGACTTATGTTATGAATATTATCATAGGTACATATTATTGTTCAAGGAAAGTATATTAGAATTATGCTAATGAAAATGATAATGAAATATTCTTAAAAAAAGTATTATGTTTTCAAAATTCTGTGTTTCAAAATGCTGTGAATATCCTGAAAAATAAAAATCGTTTTGATAATGTAAAAAAGTGAGAACTTATTTCAGCATATTCACAGCATTTTGAGAAACAGAATTTTGACCAACCAGAATTTCGAAACAAATGAATTTGAATTACAGTATTTTAATCATACAGTATTTTGTACATACAGTATTTTGAAATACAGTATTTTGAGATACATTATTCTAAATACAGCCCATACACTATTTTGACCCCAACTAACCTGCATCCAATTTTTATATGTCTGGCGTTGAATTGAAATAAGTCTGCTTCAATTCGATTGCCCTCTCTCTCAATACACACAAACGAGATCTTTTTCGCTAGGAATGCTCATCAGTTCACCCTCATCAGTTTTTATGACAATAGAAACTCTTTGAGGATTCTTGACTACCTAGAGACAGTACATTTAATTTACAGCGGCTGAAGAAAAGAGCCCAAGATTCTCTGTATGACAGTCCAACGCACTAGCCATCATACCAAGGGGTACTGCTGAGAAAGCAGAGAAGGGTTGTTAGTTGACGTTCCTTCACATGAATGTACAGACATACAACGATGTGGGATTAAAACGATTAGGACTGCTACCGAAACTTGTGTGGAATGATGGAATACGTGAATATTATCAACATAACTTAAATGCATATCTTGAAGATCTGAAAGCACAAAATCATCCAGCTGACATCTAAAACTTAACAGAAACCATAAAAAAAGCTACACCACCTAACAAAAAACTAAGAAGTATAACTAATACCGTCCTTAAACAAAAGTAATTTGAATTAGAATGCTTGAAAGCCCGAAATAAATCTTTTAATCTCTTAAATCTTTTGAGATAAAACAATGCCAGTATTTTCAAAGTGCTCTACTACAACTAGGTCAACAAGCAGTATAAATGGCTTCGTTATGAAATGAAAGCAGCAAAGAAAACCTCACTGTTATAAGCAACACCAGATCTTCAGCTGAATTTTGGAAAGCGGTGAAGTACGTAAATGGACGCACTAACACCATCGCCATGTCATTGAAAGCTCCTCTACTGAAAACTCACTTTAAAATGCACCATATTAAAAGCCTATATTTAAAGGCGATCAGTTTTAGTAATTGGTCAGCTATACATTTTTACTTGCGACTTATAGGTACTATAAGGCAAGTTATACATTCGTAAGAAAAATTGAACTCGAGATTTTGATCAAATTTGACATTACGATGATAGCGAAGACTAAAAAAGTGGGTCTCGCAATTCTGTCTTTCTGTCTGTCTGTCTGTCGGTTCGACTGCAGCCTAAACGGCTCGGCCGATTTTCTTTAAACTCGGTAGATATCATTCTTAATTTCCCCATCCCACATGTTTTTTTCTTTTTTTTTTTAAGACCAAAAATAACAGTACCTGCCATACGAATATTTTTCAAAATTTTGTAAATATTTTTTTTTCTCAAAAACTATTCGACAATTTTAAAAAATAAAAACACAAAAAAATTTCATTTAGTTAAAGCTAGGTAATGGTCGAAAAAAAATTTCCGAAAAATGGTTATTGAGGGTACCCTCCATGGAACCATTTTTTTTGTTTTTGATTTCCTCAAGAACGGTAGGACCGATTTTGATAAATTTTTTTTTCCTAAGGCTACCCAAAAAGCTAAATAGAATTGTGTATTCAAATTTTCAAAAAAAAATTTTTTTGGATTTTTAAAAGAAACTACAAAATTTTTTTTTCAAAACTCAATATTTCGAAAACCCCATGCTAGATTTTTTTTAAACTTGATAAATAAAAGTTTCTTTATATAATCTACAAGATGTGAGAAAAATTTTGTTGTTTTATTTAAAAATAAAGGTACCCACCATACAAATGTTAAAAAATTAAAAAAAAAAATGGTTTTCAAAAATCGTATTTTTCGCGAAAACGGCGCCTAGAATTTTGATTAAATTTTTTTTTCTTTCAATTAATTTTTATGATCTTTAATTAAATAAAAACAATTTTGAAATTAAGATATTACAGCTTGTACCTACCAGAGAACCATTTTTTCGAATTTTGAATTTCTCATTATCTACATAACGGAACTTAATCAAATTTTTTATAGAGAAGCTTCTAAAGAGTCTAAAACACATTGCATTTCAAAACTTTAAAATATTTTTTTTTTTTAATTTTTGAAAAAAAAATTTTTTTTTTTGAAAATTTGATATCTCAGAAAGTTCTCAATGGTTTTTTTGGAAATTTAATTTTTATTCGAACAATAATAAAAACTTTAAATTGGCTTACCAAAATTTTTTCTTAAAAATGTTTCAAATTTTTTTTATATAAAAGCTTATTTTTTTAAGAAACCACTACAAAGACTTATAATTTTTGTTCTTCCACAAACATATTTGCTTGAATCACATGGCATCCTACTTTTACCTCCAATTACTAAAGAAGTTGTTTTAGTAATTTAAAAATTTAATTTTATGCTTGTCAACAGTTTTTCTCTAAAAACATTCATTTTTGAAATTCTTAGACTATTACATAGGAGCAAGTTCGTGCAACCCTGTCGTGCATTTTATTTTTAGTATCGTGCCAAATTCATATGACTCTTTGACATATACAAACGTCAAAATAGGTTTGTTTATACTTAGTTTTTTGCACGAACTGTCATTGTTTTAGGTGCGAAGCAATTTATTAAAACAAACTGTCTTAGTACGATATTAGTTAGAAATTGTTTAAAGTTAAGAATAAGTTAGAAAACTACTTTAAAGTTAAGAAATATATTATAAAAAGTATTATACCATAACCTTAATATAAAAGGCTGTTTAAAGTCTCCAATAATAAAAAGAATTCAGTATACAGGAAATAAAATAGTTTTTTTTTTAGAACTGTAAAAATTACGAAATACTATAGTAACAAAAGGGATACGAGAACATTTTGAGTAGATTGTAGAAAAAAGATATATCTTCTCACTTTTGTAAGTGTTAATGCAAAATTTAATTGTGAGAAAAACTCTAAATCAACTCGATCTGCATTTTCATGAATATTTCAACTCCAGCTGAAAAACGAGGTACAAATCTTTCGAACACATCCGTATAAGTTAATTTAACAAGTAGAAAGGTTTTGGCACATAATACACTGATACCAACTTTGGGAGATTAACAGTAAAGTAAGGAGTGAATAAAGCGTTTTTTTTGGTACTTGTATTACAGCGCTAGATATGGATTACCAATAAAACACGCCTATTAAAAAGTGAATAACAGAGGCTTCTTCTTTTTATTTATTTATTTAGGTTTTTTAGTATTAATTTTTATTATTATTTTTTTTTAATTTTTTCTTGTAATTATGAAAAACATATATTTCATTTCTAGATTTTGTCCAAAAAGACTAAGTCTTACTTGTACACCATTCACCGTTTTTTGAAAATAAATTGAATAGACAAAATGCATCTTTGCTTTGACTATAATATGATTTTCTTTGTCATAATCTCATCAAGATGGTTAAAATACATTGCCTCAAGACTTAAAATGAAAAAAATAGTAATTATTGAAGTTAAAATTTAAACTTTTACTAGAAGAAATAAAAACAAATAAGTTGGTGTGACAGCTGATAGATAAGCAGGGCGTACAACTTTTACCCATTTATTTTTGAGTGTTGTCGGCAGAAATGGAGGTGACATACAATTTTCATGATAAGAGATAGACTTGGCGGATTTGGCCCAAACTAGTCAACTGATATGCTATTTTGAATCAATAATTCAACAAGTTTAACTAGGTAGTACTAAATAGTCTACTTGGCTTCTTTATTTCAGTAGTATAAAGAGTTGGTATTATAAAAAAAAATCCTTCATATAGACATGAAAAAGACATTTCAGCGTAAAAGTTCAAGGCCACATGATACATCAATTTTTTGAAACTTAAAACTTTAAAAACAATTTCTCCCATCAAAAATTTAAAACGAAAAACCAACGCATGCATACTGCTACACATATGCTTACATGCGCCGTACGACTTTTATTCTAAATGTTTTGTGCTTGGGAATATTATTCTAGTGCGTAATACCTATAAATAACATTTTATATTTAATGTTTGTTATAATTTTGACTGAAAAACTTTTTATTCGTTATTTAAAATTTTACAAAATATATGCACGCCAAATATTGTTGGATGAAAATACTTGTAGGTATACAAATGAATTTAAATACAGGATTGAATTTTCAAATCTTGCAAAAGAGGGTTCAAAGACCTTGTTGAGACTTTCAACTCCAGACATATCTAAAGAATAGCACTACAGATTCTCATTTGATCCTTGTCATTCAGCTTGACATCCGATTTTACTATGTCCATACGTCTAAATTGAATCCTTTGCTCTTGGTTCAATCGGCCTCAAAAAACAATCTCTCTCTATCCTATCCTACAGTTGAACTCTTATTTAAGTTATATATTGCAGCCCATTTTATAACATACCATCACAGGTTCCCGATCAATCAAATCGACTGACTTCTCCCACAGGACACACGTCTAAAGACACATACCTATACTTTATTCCCCCCACCCACTAACAGTTTTTTACCCGCATAAAGGACGGGGCATAACCCCGTTTGTTGTTGGCCAAGCGATAAATCGAAGCACTCATTGACGGTCGTTGGAATTAATAAATTTCCAACACAAAAACAAGGAGCATATTCTCTGGACAGCAAAGCCTTGTCCAGAGTTACCACTACCACATACCTATTCAGACATACATTCTATATAGAGTGTGACGTATGCATCCACACCGCATATACATCGCAAGAAATAAATTTTATCCATATTTCACAATAACATGGATTTTCAACGCGAGCACCAGAAGAGCCTTTTTATTTTTTTGCTTAAAAAACCTATGCTGAAAAAGTAAAACCTACAACAAGGATACACTCTACAAAAACTATTTCCACAATAGGGTGGAGTGGTTTATGTGTTGTTTGCGTTTGTTGCTCCTGCTTGCATCATCAAAACAGATTTTTCCTTATTTTTTGGTTCTCACAATTGTTTTGCATGCTGGATAACAGCACAAAAACAGGACACACAAAAGTCTCCACTCGATGTGCTGCACTACAAATCACTAGAAGTCGATATGAAATCGGCCCCATCTTCTTCCCCGTGTCAGTATGTATTTGTATAGATATATATAGCAGATTTGGATGTCAGTTGAAATATCCTATATAGAATCAATGGCGGGGATGTTTTAAGGACGAAGAGCATTCATAGTCGTATATGTTAAATCTTCAATAACCACTTAATTTCCTTTAGGGATACTCTTCTATACTGGCTGTCTGTCTATACGCATATGTATAACCTAGTAAGGACCTAGGAAGAATTGAATGCACTATACCTACTTTAAAAGAAGAGCATAGTCTGAATACTAACCACAACCCCCACAGGGAAAAGAATACATTTATACACCAGGATACGGACTGCCTCATCTGCTCATTCCTTATAACCAAGGAATCAATTTATTTTCGGTCTCTGCGAACACTAAATTGGGATTCTATGTAAATTTGATTACCGACCAAAACCAACCAACTACCCTACCTCCTGCCTCAGGACCTAC
The DNA here is from genome assembly GCA_911387755.1 of Chrysotoxum bicinctum. Taxonomy (NCBI): domain Eukaryota; kingdom Metazoa; phylum Arthropoda; class Insecta; order Diptera; family Syrphidae; genus Chrysotoxum; species Chrysotoxum bicinctum. The sequence continues at coordinate 86,702,626 of OU426990.1, read as the reverse complement.
TCCTACACATTGAATTGTTGGTCTCTAGTGTAGGTTTGCTTTTCTGCTTGTAAATAATGATAAATGCCTCAGTTTCGTCCTTGTACAGTTGGGAGTCTCTTAAAATTCAAGCATCGATTCGCGGTTTATTGGAAGAAAACGATGAACAATCCGACTGCAACTCAGAACCCGTTGTACGACGACGCCAGCTTGGCTTTTATTTTTGCTTCACAATGCAAATGTCCGATAACATCTTGTTGAAATTTTCCAAATGGTGACATATTTCATTCGCATCAATATGGTTTTTGTTATACTCGTAGAGGGAGAGGGAGGGAATGTGTTGAAGTTATTCTTGGACTGAAGTTCAAAACAAACTTTTGTTCCAAAAAATTCCTCACACAAGAAAATGGTAACTTGGATTAGAAGCACCACAAACTGCAAGAACGAGGAGATTCTCGTCTTTTTTGTGGCAAAGAGCATGTTAGGAATACTACCCTCGTACATACGGATACCTACATACGAGTATATATACATTTTCCCCCTCTTATCTTAAACTATGTGGTCACGGGAGTTTAAAGAAGAATTTACATATTCCTGGTGCTTGCATAGCTGGTGATTTTGCTCGCCTGATGGTGCAACAAAAATATGCCCGTACTATAGTTTATAATATGCATACATATCAAATTGCCTAGAGTTTAATCGAATTCAATTTTGAGGGAAACAGGTCGGTTTAGAGCATGTAGTTTGACGTTGTTGGTTGGACCTAAAAAACCTTAAAACTGATAAAAACCTCTTAAACAATTTTGGTAGGAATAAGTGGGAAATTTATTTACACCCTGTGATGAGTGTTCCAGAAGGTGGCAAGTGACAAGCTAGAGAGTGACAAATATGTGAAATGAGTTCCACTTTGAAATTAGTTTTTCATGTTTGACTTCATGTGAGGATATTTTGGTGCAAGTTGGACAACAAGGCATGATTCTGATTCATATTTCAAGGTCAACATCATTAGGCGTTAACTATGCCAACACAATGCATTTCAAATAGTGAGGATTCACCGATTATTCATGTCTGTATACTTCTTTCTGAATTTACCTATAGAATAACAACTATCGAATTATTCGATAGTAGCGAAATCTTCATTTACTCCATAGTACTAGTAATTCAGTAACTAGCTTAAATTAAACTATTAAATTTTAACTATTTTTGAACGTTTTCAGTACACTTTCTTTGTTCACATTTTAGTAAATTTCTAATGACATATGTATCTTAATCTGAAGAGTAAAGGATAGGATAAAGGAATACAGTTGGGAAGAAAAAGGGTTTTTTTTGCTGATGTTTGCGCAGTATTCAAAAAGTTGCTTTTTAAATTGACCCATTACGATTATTCTTCGCATGCTTTGAGGGAGCTGATTCTGTAGACGAATGGCATGAACAAAAAACTGACGACTGCTAATTAAATACCTGTGTCTAGGGGCTAATAGCAATAAAGACATATGAGAACGTGCGAACCTTACTTTATCAAAGAGATAATTCGGTGTTTTACTTTGGAATTTTGTATGGAATATAACTGTTGAAAGAACCCGATGATGAAAATTCGTTAAAATGAATAAAGGCTCGCTTACAATAAAGTTATTTTTATTTAAATTTAAAGACCGAGTACAAATTCATTCGGTAGTGTGATTATGATGAATATTCAAAGCGAAACTAACTAATTTATTTTTTATTTTTTATTTTACAAAATTAGCAAAGAAAAACTGTTAATTCATGTTATATATAATTCAGTGTATATGAGACTGAGTATTAAGAAAAGAAATGATTGCATACATTATACATAAATGCAAATAAAGAAGTTAATATATAGAAGTATAAAGTAATTTAGATACATGTATGTATGCATGCATCTTTGTATTTGTATTAATTTTTAACATCCTCCGACGGGCCGAGTTCCAATGGATAGAGAAGTTGGATTGGTCTTCTAAAAATTTTGCCATCCCCACATCTAATCTCACAAGATCGCACTCGACCATCTCTTCCTGGGAAAACTTTCTGAACGATGGCCAATACCCAATGCACTCGAGGTTTCGCCTGGTCAAACATTAAAACCACATCACCTTCCTTTAAGGCCACGGGGCGCTTCGTTGTGTTTGTGTGAAACAGTCGCAGCGTCTGTAAATACTCCAACCTCCATCGTCGAAACAGTTTGCTCGTATATTTAAAACGATTCTTCCAGATCTCTTGAATGTCTGTACTTCCCTCTGACGCTACGCCCTTTTCCTGACTCTTACTGTAAGCAATTGACAAAAATTTGCTTGGTGAAATAGGAGCTAAGTCCAGGGGGTCACTTGAGACATATGTGATCGGTCGGTCATTAACGATTGCCTCTGCCTCCGCGAGGAATGTTCTCAGCTGCTCGAAATTCAATTTCGCTCGTCCAATTACCGCCTTGAGAGTATTTTTGATTGATCGAATTAACCTCTCCCAGAAACCTCCCCACCATGGCGCTCTTTCCACGATAAAATGCCATTTTATTCGCCTTTCAGCTAAGAAAGCTTGTATAGCACCGTCATCTATTGTAGATCTGACCTCGTTCAACTCTATTGCGGCTCGACGAAAAGTTTTGGCGTTATCGGAAAATATAGACGAAGGAGCACCTCTTCTTGCAATGAAACGTCGTAGCGCCATTACGCATCCTTCTGTCGTCATGTTCGTCACAAGCTCTAAATGCACGGCGCGAACCGCTGCGCATGTTATAATCATCATATACGATTTCTGCATGTTCTCATCATTGTTTGTCGTATAAAATAATGGACCTGCGAAATCAATGCCGACGTTATCAAATAGTCTTGTCAACATGATCCTTTTCTTGGGTAACGGAGCAAAAGCGACAAGCGACACACCTCTTTACAACCTTCTTGACGAGCTGGCGGAATCTTAGAATCCAAAAATGTTCTCTAAGCTTCGTTAGGAGTGTACCAACACCAGCATGCATTGTTCTTAGATGATAGTCTTCTACTATTAGCTTCGTAATATGAGAGTTGGGCGAGAGGACCTTCGGATGCTTTGCATCAAACGCGTCATCTAAAAGCTGTTGTCGACCACCCAATCTAAGAAATCCTTCTTCATCCAAAAAGGGACACAGCTGGGCTATTGGTGACTTGCCTGGCAATAGCTGCCCTTTATACAAAAGATGGATTTCATAAGTAAATGCAATATGTTGTGCATACTTAACCCAGTAATCTTCTGCTGAGTTGAGTTCTTCAGTCGTCGACTGCCTGCAGTTGGTATTTGTCTTCGTGTACCAGGCTTTAAAGATTCGCTGAATAAGAACAGTTCTTCTTAATAATTCTTTCCATGTGCCAAAGTCTTCAAAATTTAAAATTGGATCGCGTAGCTTAGCTGTGTTTACATTGGCTTCAGCCAGCAAGATGGTCTGAGATTTTAAAACAGGAAAATTTGCACAAAAGGAGTTGTCTCTATCATCCGGCAGCTCACTTAACCAGTCAGGCCCATTAAGCCAAATACATGATGTTTGAAGCTTTGATCCAGGAATACCTCGGGTTATCAAATCTGCTGGATTTTCTTTGCCGCTACAATGTCCCCAATCTATCAAACGTGTTAAAGATCTAATTTCCGTCACACGACTTTGCACGTAGGGCTTCAAACGCTTATTTTCACCATAAATCCAATTAAGCGCGATTTTTGAGTCCGACCACAGAAAAAATCTTCGTACTGTCACCTTCAAAATTCGTTTTATATAAGCAGAAAGTCTCGCCGCAACCAAGTTTGCTGTTAGTTCAAGTTTGGGCAGGGTCAGTTCTCAATCGTTGTTTTCCTTTAACGGCGCCACTCTGCTCTTAGCGCAAAGAAAAGACACCCTGCACACTCCTTCTGGGCTAACACACTTAATATAAACTACTGCTCCAAAAGCTCTTAAGCTAGCATCAGCGAAAATGTGTACAGTGATATGTGAACCCGTTATTGATAGAGCCGATCTCGGAATCGTCATGTCTTCCAGTTCCAGAATTCCGGAAATTACTTGGTTCCATTCGGGCAAAAGATCAAGTGGAATAGCATCTGTCCAGCCTAATTTCCTCTTCCATATGGATTGGAAGAAAATCTTCAACCTTATGATAGTAGGTGCAATAATTCCTAGTGGATCATATATTCGGGCAATAGCCTGAAGAACGCTCCTTTTGGTTCCACTGTCCGCTTTAAGTTGAAGGCTATGTAATGACCTTAAAGGTACTTGCAACTCGTCTGAGGAAACATGCCATACGAGACCTAAAACCTTTTGACATGCAACTAGTTCTTCATCTTTGAACATTTCGCGAACTTTCTTACTGTTAGAGTTCCATTTTTGTAATGACATGGAAGCTTCCTTCATAATTTCGTTGGATTCTCTATAAATAGTTAGTGCCTCTTCTTCGGTATCAGAACTTAGAACTAAATCATCCATATAAAATGCTTTCTTCAAAGATTTACATGTACCTGGGAATTTTTGCTTCATCTCTTCTAGATGTTTTTGTATAACGGCTGTGAGCAAAAAGGGGCTGGAATTGACGCCGAAAGTAACGCGCGTCATCCTGAATACTTGATATCGACGATCCTTAATTGATAAAAACCAAACGAAACGATGGGAATCTCTATCATTCGCAGCCAGAAGAATTTGCAGAAAAGCTTTTTCTATGTCCGCCACAACTGCGTATGGCCCCATTCTGAAATTCAATAAAATCTCGTGAACATCAGAAAGCAAATTTGTACCTGTTTCCAAAAAACTATTGAGAGATGGATGATCTTCAGTTTGAAACGATGCGTCGAACACTATCCTTGTGCGTGTAGTTTTACTATCCTCTTTGTAAACAGGATGATGTGGCAGGTAAAACGTTCGACTTGACAATTGATGTTTACTTACGAGTTCTGCTATTCCTTCTTTGAGCATTTTATGAATGGCCGCATCATATTCCAGAAGTTTGTTAGGATCAGTCGAAAGTCGTCGTACCAATGAATTAAGACGTGCAATAGCTAGCTTCTTGTCGGCACAGAAACTCGAATCATCATCCTTCCAAGGCAGTGATGCTTGATAACGTGTTCCAATTCGTTGAATGCATTTTTGCGTCAATGTTTCGGTCAAAGAAATCTTTTCTTTCTCTTCGCCTTGAATGCCTATCGATTCTAGTGCCCACATCGATGCCAAATTGTTCGTGAATTGCTCATCCACCGAAGAAGATCCCATGGAAACAAACAATGCTGCACTATTACCCGCCGGTTTTGCGCCCAAATGATCATGTCGCCCTTGTATCGTCCAACCAAAAAGTGTTTCTACAGCCTTCAATCGTTCAGCAATTCGTCTTTGTTTCCCACTTACAACGTCCCAGTAGTAGTCGGCTCCAATCAATATACTCAGCCCGTGTTCAACAGCAACATTTCCAACGTAAATTTTGTCAGCTAGTCTTATGTTGGCAAAAGCATAACATGTCTCATGTGGAGAATCTAGCAAATCGGCACAAATTTGGGGCACAACCAACGCTTCAATGTCAACTGCTTGGTGATCATACTGGCTTCTTAATCGGATTCTAACCTTCTTTAAAACTTGCTGTGGAGAATTTGATGTTGCGCCAAAGGGAACGATTGTCATCTTAACTTGTCCAATCTCTATAAGATCTAACTTCTTTGCAACAGTTTCGCAAATATAAGTGGTTTGGCTGCCACCGTCGATGACAATTCAAAGCAAAAGATTATCACTTTGTCTCTGTCCTTCGCCAATACAACGAGCAGTTTTTAGGAAAACGTTGGTATATGCACCATGCGAATTGCACATGAGATTCGATGACACACTTTCGTCTCTCTCACTCTTTTGTACTTGTTGCATATCAATTAAACTTTGCGTTACAGCAAGAGACGCAGTCTTTTCAAATTTCGGATCGCACATTGCTGTCATGTGATTTCCATTGCACGTTTTGCATTTGATCCATTTGACACTTCTACATTTGTTGGACCGGTGTCCCTTTTTTGCGCACCGAAAACACCTTCCATTCTTTGCTAGAATGTCTCTTTTCTGCACAAGCGTCAAATTAGAATTACAATCGTTCGTGAGATGTGAGACAGAAAGACAAAATACACATTTGCTGTTTTCGTTTAATGCAACTAAGCTCGCGGTGGTGGAAATAGTGCTGCTGTTGGCCTTTATGTGACTTTGTGCGGAGGAGATGGATACTTTTCTTCTTTCTATTGCTTCGACTTCAGTTCTTAGAAACTCCATAAGCCTTTGAACATGTCCCATGGCTGACGCGGTGCTTGTGCTGGACTCGCGGAGAGAAGTACATTTTTCGTCTACCTCCTCCATTTTTTTGTTGTTGTTGTGATATTCGTCCCGATCTTTTATTCGATGGTAGTCAATTCGGAGCTCCACTGGTAAGCAACGTAAAAGAATTGACTTCAGCATGACGTCATATTGATTTGAGGGCACATTTAAAGCCGTTAACGATCGTCTGCATGTAGTGATAGCGTTATACAGATTTCGAAGACCATGAACATCGCTTGACGAGTGTATCGGTCGAAGCGAAACAAGCTGCTGTATATGACTATCGACTAACCGTTCATCGTCTCCGTATTGTTCCTTCAGCAATGATATAGCAGCATCGTAACAGTTTTCTGAAGCAGTGAATCCCGCTACAACTTTCTTCGCTGAACCTAGCAGACATGATTCTAAATAATTAAATGTCCCCGGTTCATTCCCGGGTTTCGGCACCAAATGTTGAAAGAACCCGATGATGAAAATTCGTTAAAATGAATAAAGGCTCGCTTACAATAAAGTTATTTTTATTTAAATTTAAAGACCGAGTACAAATTCATTCGGTAGTGTGATTATGATGAATATTCAAAGCGAAACTAACTAATTTATTTTTTATTTTTTATTTTACAAAATTAGCAAAGAAAAACTGTTAATTCATGTTATATATAATTCAGTGTATATGAGACTGAGTATTAAGAAAAGAAAGGATTGCATACATTATACATAAATGCAAATAAAGAAGTTAATATATAGAAGTATAAAGTAATTTAGATACATGTATGTATGCATGCATCTTTGTATTTGTATTAATTTTTAACAATAACATCATTCAAATACTCGCCTCGGCTCCTTAAGGTGGTACGGATCCGAGTGGTCCAATATTCAATGACTCTTGCGCATGGATCCTGCTGAATTTGAGCGGTACCCTGTATTATGATCACCTTAAGTGTATCAAGCGATTGTGGTTTATTGCCATAGAGCTAAAATAGTGGGGTCAAATCGCATGACCTTGGTGGTCAATTCACGTCGCATCTACGAGAGATAACCTCAAAGCGTTCATGAAGCATATCAATCGTTGTGTCCGATATGTGGCACTTGGCGCTGACCTACTGGAATCACATGTCGTCTAGGTCAATATGGCTCGCCATTAATGGTGACCGCCCCACCAGCTTCCTTTTGGAAAAAGTACTAACCAATGAAGACACTGCGCCATATCCACACAAAATGTTAGGTTAGGTTAAAGTGGCTGTCATTTAAAGCATCTGACACACTTAGACCAGTAGAGGTCCATTGTGATACCGCGATCTAATAGGCAAGAAAAAAGTTCCCTACTAGTTAAAACCAGTTGGAGCTTATGATGAAGCGAAGGAGGCTTTTAATGGGTGATATGCATGAAAGATAGTAAATACTTTTACTTGAGAATTTTCAAGTAATTACTTTTTTTGATATGCATAAAAATGCAGTAAATGCTGAAAATAAAGTATTTACTTGAGGCCACAGTACTTACTTATTTCGGATGAACTTTTTCAGTAAATACTTTATTCCGTATGCATAAAAAGTGGCAAGTACTTTTTTTCTGTAGGAATTACTTCTTTTTTTCAAAGTCAAAGGATAGCAACATGAAAATTTAAAAGTACATACTTTTTTTGATTTAAACACATAACTATGTAGCTTCGAAACCATAAAAACTTACAGTCTTAACTCTATTCTCAAAGGATTTATTTTCATTTATGAATATTTTCATAGCCTCTGACTTCGCTTTTTTTACTGTCGGTTGCTGCGAACACTATGTACTTTTAAAATACATACCCACAAGAACTAGGTGCATTTGGCTTATTGACAAACCTTCGTTCTTCATTGTTGCTCAGTCGACTTTCAATAAATTAATGATTGATAAAATTACATGAACAGATGTTTACAAAACAACAAGAAGGGCAACAGTAATTTAATATAGGGATTAAACGGTTAATCTGGCAAAAAACTATTTGCTTACTAACCCGATAAGAAAGAAAAGTATTTACTATCAATTTCCGATGAATTCTAGTATTTACTTGGATGAATTTAGTATATACTGAAAGTATTTGCCAGTTAGTAAGTACTAAACTTTATGCATATGGAATGAAGTAAATACTTTAAATTTAACCATTTGCTTTAAGTTATAGTATTTACTATTATCTTTTATGTACTCGTAGTAAATACTTCCGTTTTATGCATATCACCCAATGTCTGTGTTTATGTGATCGCTTGGTTCATCATAACAATGGGCGATATGCATAAAACGGAAGTATTTACTACAAGTAAAAGATAATAGTAAATACTATAACTTAAAGCAAATGGTTAAATTTAAAGTATTTACTTCATTCCATATGCATAAAATTTAGTACTTACTAACTGGCAAATACTTTCAGTATATACTAAATTCATCCAAGTAAATACTAGAATTCATCGGAAATTGATAGTAAATACTTTTCTTTCTTATCGGGTTAGTAAGCAAATAGTTTTTTGCCAGATTAACCGTTTAATCCCTATATTAAATTACTGTTGCCCTTCTTGTTGTTTTGTAAACATCTGTTCATGTAATTTTATCAATCATTAATTTATTGAAAGTCGACTGAGCAACAATGAAGAACGAAGGTTTGTCAATAAGCCAAATGCACCTAGTTTTTGTGCGTATTTTAAAAGGACATAGTGTTCTTATGAATAAGTCGCAGCAACCGGCAGTAAAAAAAGCGTAGTCAGAGGCTATGAAAATATTCATAAATGAAAATAAATCCTTTGAGAATAGAGTTAAGACTGTAAGTTTTTATGGTTTCGAAGCGATACATATAGTTACGTGTTTAAATCAAAAAAAGTATGTACTTTTAAATTTTCATGTTGCTATCCTTTGACTTTGAAAAAAAGAAGTAATTCCTACAGAAAAAAAGTACTTGCTACTTTTTATGCAAACGGAATAAAGTATTTACTGAAAAAGTTCATCCGAAAAAAGTAAGTACTGTGGCCTCAAGTAAATACTTTATTTTCAGCATTTACTGCATTTTTATGCATATCAAAAAAAGTAATTACTTAGAAATTCTCAAGTAAAAGCATTTACTATTTTTTATGCATATCACCCAATATTCTCCTAGATGAAGTTTGCGTCTGTAACATAGAGCAGGGCATGTACAAAGAAGGTGTGGGATTGTCTCCTCTTCCTCCTCGTCCAAGCAACTCCTGCCAAAATCGTTTGATAGTACACCGAGTCGTGCGGCGTGTCTACCTATAAGACAGTGTGCAGTTATGACACTTATTACGGGGCTGATCTGAGATCTACTGGAGGAAAACAAACAAACAGATTTGAAGCGGTCAATCAAATCTAGTTTGGGCCAGATTTGTTTGGTCGCCAAACAAGTGGTAGTACATATAAGCAATCTTGTATATGATTGTTCCAAAGCAATTCGCTGTAGCATAAGCTTACTAGTAGCTATAGGAGGCATATTTATACTTACCCTATCGGGCAAGATAGGCATTTCCGTTCCAATTCTGGCAAATTCCCTAGAATGTCCCTGTGTCTCGGCACCCAGAATAGCTGAATATTAAACTGTTTGGCCACCTCCATCAGAGAAGATCGACAGTGTTGGGCTGTAATGGAGTTTGAAGAGACCGATGTCGGGGATCTTAAAGCAACCTGACTATTTCAGTAAATGCGGATATCCGAGCTAGATATCACGTTTTCTTTAAGCCAAGACAATACTTCTTTTATAGCCAACATTTCCGCTTGGAATACGCTACAATGGTTTGATAGGCGGAAGGAAAGAATAAGGTTTCGTCTATCTGAGTACACTCCACCACCCACTCCGTTTTCAGTTTTCAATCCATCCATCTGTATAAAAATGGACTGATTCATTTATCAACAAACCCATTTATCCAAAAATGCGCCTCCTCGCTAAAGACACTCTGAAGCCCAGTCAGTGAACAAATGGCGTTGTCATGAGCTTTGAGTTCCTGGGTCAATTTGGTCTTATAGGGGTGTAGGCCTAAGTCCCGCAGCGAAATTCGCCAAGATGAAGTCTACGAAAGGCCGAGTTCTTGTTCATGTCGAGGAACCGACTGCTTTGGGTCTAAAACTGCACAACCTCACTGACCGTGGCGATGTTCTCTGCCGATTTTGCGTTCCTATGAGTTATAAAATTTGACCGATTGATGACTAAACCGGTTGTCTTAAATTTGGCCTACAAACATTGAAAAGTCGACTGTGAAAGACCAACACGTCTACCAACGTAGGGGAAGATGGCCTAAAATGGCCCACCAAGGTAAAATGGCCCCCTTGCTAGAAATTGTAGAATCGAACAGAATTACAAGGTTTTGGTAACAGAATTCTTTAGTTTATCTGGCATCACTGACATAAACGAAATATTAGCAGCTTCAAGCTATTGTTTGAAATTTTACAGGTCAAACTACATATTTCTAGCCATCTACAAAAGTAAAACCAATAAAATGTTGTAAAAAGTTTGTTGACAAAAAAAAAATTATAAAAAAACATTAAATTTCGGATAAAACAGTAAATGCATGTAGGTATTAAGTATTTCTTATTAATTTACTGAAATTAGTTGGCATATAACTATTTCAGTTTGTTCGGAATTAAAACTTAAATAAAAAAACTCTAAATGGGCAAAATGGCCAACTAAGCACTCGCCTAAAATGGCATAGCGTGCCATTTTATACTTACCCTTACATTTTCATTTTCTTTATAGTGAAAATGGTTAGAAAATATAAACGATGTACAGAGAGGCAGTCCTGGTCTAAAAATGCATTAACAAAAGCCCTAAAAGCCGTCTAAAAAAAGTACATTTGTGATATTTGCAATATTTGAGTACTATTATAATTTCTACTTTTCCTTATTTTGTTTTAAGTGAAGTTGTTTTAAATGAATTGTTGTTTTATTTTTTTTTTGTTGAGTATTGTTTATGTTTATTTTACTTTGAACTATGATTTGTTTTAAATAAAGTTTAAATTAAATTGAAAATGGTTTTTGGTTTACTTGCCTAGTTGGTTTACTTGCATACCAGTATGCCATATTACCCGAACAATTTTGATCGTTGGAATTTGAAGAGTTTTTGAAAATTTAATACCTTAAATACTTCTTGAAACTTTTTAAATTCGTAAAGCAAAAAAATGTAAAGCTAAACTTTGAAAAAAATATAACATTTAAGTTTAAATGTCACATTTTTGCGAGATATGACACATTTTCGGGGGTGCCATTTTAGGCCACCTTCCCCTATTAACGATACAATATAGGGTGTCTCTTAAATCGTGCATAATATTCTAGGGCGTGATTCTTGGGTAAATTCTAAGAAAAAAAAATGTTTTACAGTAAGGGCCTATCTCCAATTTTTATATTATATATACCGTTTTTTCTGTCTATGCTAATTTTTTGATTTTGGGCTCAATTTTCTCCAGAAAATGCGTATTAAACCTACAGTCTTACAATATTTTTTGAATGAACGAAACAATAATAAAAGTAAGGCTCAATAGCAGGTTTGCGGAAAAACCCATAGATTTTATGATACTTGGGAAAACCTGAAACATTTAAAATTAAAAAAAAAGTGTTTTTTTTTTTTTAAATCCCCGATACATGATATAAAATTTGGAGGTAGGCCCCTACTGTAGACAGATTTGTTTTTTAGATAATACCCACACCGTAAAATATTATGCACGAATTAAGGGACACCCTGTATAATAAATCATTATGATATACATATCAGATATTTATTAAAATCAAAGATTTCATGTATTATGATTTTTAATTATAAACATCCTCATGATTGAATGGTATCTAATATATCAAAAATTGAGAGCTTGAGTAAGAGAAATAAGTTATTTTTAAACTTGTAACCAACCCGAAAGGAACTGAATTGTTCCAACGAAATAAAGTTTTCTATTTTAAGAAATAATAATGTTACAGATTTCGTTTTCTCATTCTGTTCGAACACAAAATATTGATCCATATTCATATACCAAATTTTTTAAAAAGTAAAACGTTATTTTTTCTTCTCTCCGTTAGTCTCTGGAATTCACTTCGGTGGCTTCAAAAACAGTTCATTCAAATATGTACCTAACGAACACAGCAGCAGTATTTTCAAGTAATATCTTATCTTTTACTTATACTCGTAGTTACTTTCCAATATATTTTGATGCTGTGTGATCTAAATTGAATTCATAAGGGAGATCTTACAATTGGCAATACTCTTTTCTGTGACAGCGGATTTGAAAGTTCTTGTTTGTTTTGAGGTTGTTTTAGTTGAGCAACTCATATGAGACTCACGCCTGGAAAAACTTTTGCAAACTGTTGAAATGTATTTTGAAAAACATTGCTCAATTCGAGAAACTCATCGGGCATAATTTTGTTGAGTGATGAATCACACTTATGGCCAAATGGCTTTGTCAATAATCCAAATGGCAGCATTTGGAGCAATAATTATACACAAGCCTTTGTCGAAACGCCATTGGTGAAATCACTGGTCCATATACATATGATGATGATGGTCAGAACGTTAAAGTCGACGATGAGCGGTACAGAGACATGATTACTAACTTTTTCGTGCCTTAATGGGAAAGCATTAACGTTCCAGACATGTAGTTTCCGCAGGATGGGGCGGCGCCACACATCGTGCAATACAATCAATTTACTGAAGGACAGATTTGAGCAACTATTAATTTCACGAATTGGCCCTGTTACCTGACCACCGTGTTCGTGGGATTTGACGCAATAGTTTACTCTCTTTGGAAGTATATTGTAAAGTCGCATGTCTACGCTGATAAACGAAAAACAATTTAGACTGTAGAAGGAAACATTCAACGCGTTATTGCCGAAAAGCAGCCTGATTTAATGCGAAGAGTGAAATCATATTCAAACATTATTGACAAAAAAATTATCATGCGAATAAAGCTTCATTCATGGATGTTAACAATATTTTTCCATGTTTTATTTCAAATTATCGTTCTTCGTTCTTCTAAAAAACCACCCTGTATTATAAGACTTAATCAATCAACGAAATAAATGTTTGTCCCATCGAGCAGAGCGGGTACAAAGGATCCAATAAAAAAAGTAAAACAAAACATTGAGTTCGACGTTATACAAACTATTAACATGCCAATTAATTCCGTATCGCAGGATATACACTAATCAACTAATTTTTGTTCAAGTCTGAAAAATAATTTTGAACACAAAAATAAGTAAACAATTTGGATAAAAAAACGCTCCGTTTTTTTCTAATTAGGACGTTTATTCCCCAGTGCATTTGCATTTAGCTAATTTATTAATTTATTCCCTCTTTCCCACTCAAAACAACACCGTAAAATATATTTTCAATTTTTTTTTTTTAATTTTGAAATGCCATGAAAATTTAACAAAACACAGAAACTGATTAAAAGCTCGCTAGAGAGTTGAGCCACTTGAGAACTTTTATGAAATATTTTTCAAGCGCCATTTAATTAATATTTTACCAACAAAAACATCCCTCCATACCCACACACTTTTTCTGCGCGCTGAATTGTTAAACAATATCTTGTTTGCTTTAGGTTTAATTTCTTTTTGCAAATGACACTTGAAAAGGCCGGATGGCGTATTCTCAAATGAATTTGCCTTGAGAGCAAAACGATATACTATATATGTATATGTTTGATGTATTTATATACATACAATCCAAAAGGGATTCAATTTTAATATTCTCTTGAACAGCACACACATGAATATTCTTAAAATATGCATACAGAACCCCCGAGACGGTAGACATGATGGGTTTTATTTGTATCTAAATTTAAGGACAATTTTAAAATTTTCAGAAACATTCTTAAATCTTCAAATTAAATTAAATTCAATACTAAGAACATATGAAATGGGGAAACTTCGAAAGGAGTTTTAAAAACTGAAAATTCTTTTTAAGAGTTTTGTAAATACAATCGATTATGCCCCTTTTTGTTTAAAATACTCGAAAAGGAAAAATGATGTACTCTCTGAGTTCTCCAAAAGCATGGCATTAGGATGATAGCTTATAATATTCACATGTGTTCGATTTTTTTTCCAATCTCAAAAGTTATTTGCATGACTTAATTTAATGGTACCGTCCGCTGTTTGCAAGAATCTTGAAGCTGAATTTTGTTGTTAAATACAACATTTGCTTAAGTTATTTGTACGTAAAGTAGGCACTTAGAAATACGAGTGAAAGGTACGTAGATAGAAATGTGATTTTATTGAAAAATATATTAGATGTAGTACCCTTGGCTAGTAATGAGACAGCATCCACTAGCACAGGGAGAGTACCTATAAGCAAGTGAATGCTCCGATTCAGGCCAGAGAAGAAGATGGTGGGAAGTTGCCACCATCCAAGTCATCGAGTCCATCCAAAAAGCCATACAGCCGAAATGACCGAAGAACACTTCTCATGCCAAATAATACCAAACAGAGAGGACTGGAAAATAGCTACGACCATTTGCACAGGTAAAAGGATAGATTGGGCAATTAATACCTTTCAACCCTACAAATCACCAGGTTCTGATGGTGCCTTCCTAACTCTCTTGCAGAATATTTTTCGGAGTAGCTTTGCTCTTGAGTACATACCAAGTATGGAGAACAGCTAAGGTAATCTTCATTCCCAAAATAGGGAAAAAGACATAACCCATCCAAAGTCTTTCAGACCTTATAGTGAAAACTTTTTAAAAGGTAATTGACAATTTCATAAGATCAGAAGTCTTAATAAGTAGGACCTCAATCGAACTAACAAATAAGATCCAAAAAGCCGTAGATGTAAAGGAAACAGCATTAGCTGCTTTCTTGTACATAGAGGGAGCCTTCGAAAACACATCAAACCAGGCTGTAGGCAAAGATATTGTTAGGAAATGCGTACCCATCACCCTAAAAAGATGGATAAAGGAGATTTTAGGCACTAGACATGCCGCGGCACAAGCAGGACAAAATTTAAAAAAAGTAATCACAACAAGAGGCTGTCCTCAGGGTGGTGTAATGTCACCCTTGTTTTGGAGTCTTGTAGTGGATGAATTGTTAGAAAATCTTACCTCCCAAGGTATATGCTGTATTGGCTTTGCCGATGATATCGCTATCATTGCAGTAGGTACGTTTGAAGAAACTCTTTGCAATACTATCCAAAGAGGACTAAGGAAATGGTGTCTATCAGTAGGGATGTCAATAAACCCCTCCAATACAACAGTCATACCATTTCCAGTAAGCTGGTGAAGTAATTGTAACGCAGAAACAGGTAAAATATCTAAGAATTTTACTAGAGAGTAAACTCCTCTGGAACAAACACTTAAAAGCTATAGTCGGGTAGGCCACAAAAGCCTTAATGATTTGCAAGAGTGTTGTCCACTAATGCACCAAACGAAAAACCATCTGGGATAATACCAGGTACAAGAGAGCAACCTATCCTCTCTGAAGGTGCCCCAAATACTATAATCCCTAAAAGCAATAGGTTTGGAGGAGAAAATGAAGGATGAGCAGGCTCATCATTTTTTTAAGCGGAAGCACAATAGATCTCTACGGCACAGTGCAATAACCCCCAATACAAATCAATCAATGAAATACTTGTAGTTTTGATAGTCAAATTTTGTTTTACCAATCAAACTTGGCTCACTAGTTTACCTTTCCCATAAAATACATTCTTTTGGTATAAGGAAACGAATAATCCAAAAATGTCGACAAAAAACACCTGCGTTCTCGTTTGTCTTGTCACTCACTCACTCACTCACTCACTCACTCACTCACTCACTCACTCACTCACTCACTCACTCACTCACTCACTCACTCACTCACTCACTCACTCACTCACTCACTCACTCACTCACTCACTCACTCACTCACTCACTCACTCACTCACTCACACACTCACTCACTCACTCACTCACTCACTCACTCACTCACTCACTCACTCACTCACTCACTCACTCACTCACTCACTCACTCACTCACTCACTCACTCACTCACTCACTCACTCACTCACTCACTCACTCACTCACTCACTCACTCACTCACTCACTCACTCACTCACTCACTCACTCACTCACTCACTCACTCACTCACTCACTCACTCACTCACTCACTCACTCACTCACTCACTCACTCACTCACTCACTCACTCACTCACTCACTCACTCACTCACTCACTCACTCACTCACTCACTCACTCACTCACTCACTCACTCACTCACTCACTCACTCACTCACTCACTCACTCACTCACTCACTCACTCACTCACTCACTCACTCACTCACTCACTCACTCACTCACTCACTCACTCACTCACTCACTCACTCACTCACTCACTCACTCACTCACTCACTCACTCACTCACTCACTCACTCACTCACTCACTCACTCACTCACTCACTCACTCACTCACTCACTCACTCACTCACTCACTCACTCACTCACTCACTCACTCACTCACTAGGTCCACCAAATTTAATTTAATATTAGATGTTTCCAATAGTAGTATTTTCCTTTGCCATCAGCCCGAAAAAAAAAGAGAATTTGACATTTACATTTGTGTATATAAATTATTTATTTATAAGCCTGAGGAGTTTGACTTAGAATAATTGTTCGTCAATTTTATCTGTTAGCTATATTTATGTAAGTGTTTATTTTCCAGACAGCTCCATAACATGACGATGGCTCTCTTAAAGTTAAAGATATGAAGAATGTTATTTTTGATTTTAATCAGTGATGCCAGACTTTTAAAGCGTAAAATCCCAGAATGAATAGGAAAAAACCCTTTTATCCCACGGTATTACAAGAAAAAACCCACAAATATCCCACGAAGTGTAAAATCAAAAATTTTTATAGTTTTTCTCATTACCTATAATCCATTTTAAAATAAAAAAAAAAAAAGTTTTTAATAAGAAACATATACGTATTTATTATTCAGTCTTCAACAAACTTAAAAATGAAATAAAATTAACAATAAAAAAAAAAATCACATATTCAGTCTGATAAAAAAAAAAAACAAAAACTTATTTCACACTTACATATGTAACTTATAAAAAAAAATCACATATGCAGTTATAAGAACTTATACCTATATCAACATTATTCCATTTACATATTTTATGTATACATTTTTGAATTATGCTAAGTGCTCCTCCTTAATTTCAAAATTGTAGCAGTAAATATTTTTGGCCTGGAAGCATGATCTTAATAAACAAATTAAATTTATCATATCTTTTCCGAGGCGATTTCTTTTTTTGGATTTCATATCTGTTACAATAGAGAAAATTCTCTCTGCTTCTGTATTCGAATAAGGAAAACTTAAGGCCGTTTCGACCACATCATTTAAGTTTGGGAAAATTAGTTCGTCGTTGAAATTCTTCATGTGGCAGATCTCGAACCACATTTCGTCGATCGAAAGATCGGCAATTGGCTGTTTTAAAATGTTCAAGGCAGAGCCATCGAAATAAATTAAACTTTTAGGCCGGTATTAACCGAGCGCTCATAACTTAAGAAGCTCATAAACCTATTCACCAAGCAATATTAGTGAAGATCTACGAGCGCTCTTAAAAGTTAGGAGTGGTCCCGACCACCATTTTCATTTGCTGAACAAGAGAGAGTGGCTCTCATTTTCGAACTTCGAAAAACACTTGCGAGTGGTTGGTGAATACCCCACAGAAATTTCAAGTTAAGAGCCTCGTAAAGTTAAGAGCCGTTTAGGAGCGCTCGGTGAATACGAGCCTTAAAGTGTACTTCGTTGTCGTTCCGTAATAACAAATTCAAAATAAATAACAAACAACAAAGATACATTATCACAGAGACAGAGAACATTGTAGAATATAGTTGTATTCTATGGTAATCTCACTGAGGTGAAAAAGAATATGGGAAAGGTGAATAGGGGCAGCGGAAAAAAATTGAACAACATCCTAACACTACGTTTAGATGAAGGAAAAGTGGAAGTGATTTCTTATTTAGAATTTTTTTTAGCAAACGAAAAACGAAAATTCTCATTATGAAAAAAACCCTTTTTTTGTTCTACGAGCTTCAAAAAAACCCTTTATCCCTTTTTGCTTTTTTTAGATAAAAAAAAACCCACAAAAAGGGATAAAACCCACGATATGGCATCATAGTCCAGTCAAAGCGTCATGAAAAAGGGCCTGACCTTGCGCGCAGAGGCATGGTCAATTTTTTTTTCATGGATCGATAGGTGCTTATGAGAAAAGCTTAAAACCAAATTTGCACCACATGACAACTTTTTTTACCAAAGTTATTGGTAAAAATGTATTTTGTGTCATTTTTTGGTCATTTGCGAATATCTCGGCTCCACTATCTCGCACAAACAAAAATTAAACACGTTTTTATTCCTTATAACATTATCTATTATGTTCTAAAAAAAAATATTTGTTTAAACAAATTAAAAAAAAGTTATAGTAAGTTAAACAAATTTTTTGTTGTTTAAAAATCACTTTTTCGTGATTATTAAGAAAAAAGCTCATTTAACGATGAAATTTTTATTTTTTATTATTAAAGTTCTTGTAATTCCCTACAATTTAAAAAAAAAAATCAACACTCTACGATCAACGAAAGCCGAGTAATAAATTATTGAACATGGGTAAGTCAGCGCACCCACGCATTTTATGATTTTATGTTTTAATTAATATCTCAGCCCCAGTATGTCGCAAAGTGAAAATAAAAAACTATATTGCTAATAACAATATTTTCTATCAACTTGCATTTAATTTAATATGTTTGAGCAAAAATATAAAAAGTTACCTTTGGTTTCAACGTTTTTTTTCTTGTTTTTAATACCTTTTTTTCATAGTTATTGAGAAAAAAACTATATTTCACGGTAAATACTTTTCAGTTTTGGATTTTTGCCTTAAAGTCCTGCTAATTTTCTTCAAATTAAAAAAAAAATTAGTCCATTATGACAAACGGGAGCCAAGATATTCATGATTTAAAAACTTAAGAAAGCTTACAATTTAGTATTTTAACCTTGTAGCTTGTAATTTTGGTGTCGCCAGCAACAAGAAGCAACAAATATGTGTAAGTATGTGTGGGGTGTTTGAAGGATACCAATATAATCTTGTTGCTGGCGACACCAAAATTACAAGCTACAAGGTTAAGTTACTAAATTGTAAGCTTTCCTAAGTTTTTAAATCATGAATATCTTGGCTCCCGTTTGTCATAATGGACTAATTTTTTTTTTAATTTGAAGAAAATTAGCAGGACTATAAAACAAAAATCCAAAACTGAAAAGTATTTACCGTGAAATACAGTTTTTTTCTCAATAACTATGAAAAAAAGGTATTAAAAACAAGAAAAAAAATGTTGAAACCAACGGTAACTTTTTATATTTTTGCTCAAACATATTAAATTAAATGCAAGTTGATAGAAAATATTATTATTAGCAATACTGTTTTTTATTTTTACTTTGCGACATACTGGGGCTGAAATATTAATTAAAACATAAAATCATAAAATGCGTGGGTGCGCTGACTTACCTATGTTCAATAATTTATTACTCGGCTTTCGTTCATCGTAGAGTGTTGATTTTTTTTTTAAATTGTAGGGAATTACAAGAACTTTAATAATAAAAAATAAAAATTTCATCGTTGAATGAGCTTTTTTCTTAATAATCACGAAAAATTGATTTTTAAACAACAAAAAATTTGTTTAACTTACTATAACTTTTTTTTCATTTGTTTAAACAAATGCTTTTTTTTAGAACATAATAGATAATGTTATTAGGAATAAATAAATGTTAAATTTTTGTTTGTACGAGATAGTGGAGCCGAGATATTCGCAAATGACCAAAAAATGACACAAAACACATTTTTACCAATAACTTTGGTAAAAAAAGTTGTCATGTGGTGCAAATTTGGTTTTAAGCTTTTCTCATAAGCACCTATCGATCCATGAAAAAAAAATTGACCATGCCTCTGCGCGCAAGGTCAAATGACGCTTTGACTGGACTATCACTGATTTTAATGTCTATTATAGTGAAGGGAAAGTTGCTATTTTTAAGGGCACGAATCGCTTAATTAAAAAGTGTTAAAAAAGGCTTACTTTAGTTTCACCCATAAAATCAGAATAAAGACCCAATGAAAGTTTAAAAAAATGTAATACCTAGATGAAGTTATGTAGATTACGTTTAAAGTTTAAAAACTCAAAAAAAAAATTGTTTGTATGAAAAAAATTTACATGAAAAGAACACATTTTAAAGGCTATGGATTTATAATAAATGCGAAAGACTGTTACGATTATAATCCATTTATTTATCCTCTTAATATCTAATATACAAAAATGATGTTACGTGCGTTTTAAGATTACAAGTTCTTTTTACTTCGACTGCCACTCGACTCTTTCGATACTCAGTTTCCTCTAAACTTTACGATCACGTATCCTTATCGTTTCCGTTCGTTTCTTTTCGTTCTGTCATGTTTAGTTCAGTTTTCGTTAGCTATGTTCGTGTGTGTTGTCTGTTCGTCTTACGTTAGGTTGCCACCACAATAGCTGCGTGGCCGCAGTACCCCCCCCTTTAGTGAACCCCCTCGTCGTCGTGATACCGTATTGGTTTTGCTATCCTTCGTCCTGACCTGGTCGTTTTGAAGACTGTGCATGGTATCGTATCTGCAAATCGAACTTTGGTTGTTTTTGTATGCTGCTTTATTTTTTCGTCTGGAGGAGCATAATCTTCTGTAAAAGCTGGTTTGAGTCTGTCAATGCTAATTGTAGTTGGTTTCCCTTTGACGCTGACCGTAACAATTTTGTTATTTCGTTTTAGAACCTTGAAAGGTCCTAGGAATGGTTGCTGAAGTGATGTTCTCACAGAATCTTTTCTGATAAAAACATAATCACAAGTATTCAAATCCTTGAAGATAAATGGTTTAAGACTAGAGTGATTCGATGCTGGAACGGGACGGACGTGCTGGAAATACTCCTTAAGACGATTTGCGAACTCAGTTTGGTATGTATGTTTACCTCTCTGTATAAATTCACCAGGTATTCTTATATTTTGACCGTACACAAGGTTGGCTGAAGTAGTTTTTAATTCATCACGCAATGCTGTACGCAATCCTAGTGTCTTTGTCCACTGAATATTTTGATGGCACATGACAGCAGCCTTTAATGTTCGGTGCCACCGTTCGATCATGCCGTTAGATTGAGGATGATATGCGGTCGTTCTGATCCTGTGAACTCCCAATAGTTTGTTCATTTCGTTGAATAATGATGACTCAAACTGTCTGCCCTGATCTGTTGTGATTGTCACGGGGACACCAAAACGTGGAATCCACTCTTTACATATAACTTGAGCTACCGTTTCTGCTGATATATCATTTACTGGAATGGCTTCGGGCCAGCGAGTGAATCGGTCAATTAAGGTTACACAGTACTGAAAGTTTTCGGAAGTTGGCAGCGGTCCAATTATATCCAGATGGATGTTTTCGAATCTATCTGTCGTGTTCTGGAAATTTTCGATTGGGCTTGAGACGTGTCTGGAAATTTTGGAACGTTGACATGGAATGCAAGCTCTAGCCCAATTTCGGGTGTCCTTGTTGATTGATGGCCAGACAAAACGTTGTCTCATCTCTTTTGCGCTTGCTCGAATTCCCGGATGGGACAAATTGTGAACTTCATCAAATATAATTTTTCTAAACTGGAGAGGAATATAAGGTCGTGCGTGACCTGTCGAAATATCACAATATAAAAGTTTTTTGGATTGGAGCAAAGGAAACTTTTTAAACTCCAAGGAATCTTTTTGAAGCAGTATTTGAAGTTCGCTGTCATGCTCTTGCTCTTTGGCTATGGCTTCGTAATTCACAGTTTCTGATATTGTTATGTCGTTGATCCTTGAAAGCGCGTCTGCCACCGTATTTTGTTCTCCTGGCAGATATCTTATGTCACAAGTGAACTGTGAGATGAGATCTAGGTATCGAAGTTGGCGGGGCGATGCTTTGTCTGATTTTTGTTGTAGTGCGTACGTGATAGGCTTGTGGTCAGTATAAAGCGTGAAATTTCTGCCTTCAAGAACGTGTCGAAAATGGCGAATGGACATGTAAGCTGCTAGTAGTTCTCTATCGTAGGCACTGTATTTTTGCTGCGATTCGCTTAGTTTCGAAGAGAAGAAACTTAAGGGCTGCCAGCTTCCTTCTATTTTCTGTTGTACCACTGCTCCTACTGCGGTGTTGGACGCGTCGACTGCTAATGATAATTCCGTGTTAGGTTTTGGAAATGCTAGTGTTGTTGCATGGCCCAGTATCGTTTTGCACTCATTAAAAGCTTTGCGAGTTTCATCGGACCAAATAATTTTGCTTTTGTCATTCTTCTTATTATGACCTTTCAGTAATTCGTTAAGAGGTATTTGGTGATGTGCAGCTTTAGGTACGAATCGCCTGTAAAAATTTATCATTCCAAGGAACCTGCGTAGGTCATTTACTGTTTCGGGTTGTTTGTAATTAAGGATTGCCTCCACTTTGTGTGTTAGTGGGCGAATACCGTTCGAGTCGATTCTGTGTCCCAGAAAATTTACCGCTGGTTGGGCAAACACGCTTTTGGAAAGATTGATTACCAAGCCTACTTCCTGTAACCTTTTGAGAACTGCTTCTAGATGTTTTAGATGAGCGCTTTCGTCCTCGGATGCAATGAGGAAGTCATCGATATATGGAAAAACGAAGTCAAAATCTCTGAGAACATCGTCGATGAATCGTTGAAAGGTCTGTGCTGCGATTCGTAGTCCTTCCATCATATGCGTAAATTCGAACAATCCGAACGGTGTGCAAACTGCTGTTTTTTCAACATCCTTTGGCTCTACAGGGATTTGATGGTACGCTCTGAGTATATCGAGTGTTGTGAAAATTTTGCAGTTATGCAACCGGTGTGTGCAGTCTTGAATATGGGAAATGGTGTGCCTGTCCGGTAATGTATCTGCGTTCAGCGCCCGGTAATCACCGCAAAGCCTCCATTGTCCATTTTTCTTTGCAACCATATGGAGTGGTGAAGCCCAGCTGCTTTTTGATGCTCTGCATGCACCTTGCTCGAGGAGGTATCGAATTTCCTTTTTGGCCGCAGTAAGTTTCTCCGGCGAAAGTCTTTGTGCCTTTGCATGAACTGGTTGTCCTTTCGTTATAATGTGATGCGTTACTTTGTGTTGAAGGGTTTTTCTAAATAAATTAGGCTCGTTAATGACGCAGTACTTTCTTACCAAATCACGTACTTTGGGATCTGTAACGTTATTGGACATTATTGAAATTGATGTTTTGCTATTTATTATTTGTCCATTGGTATACAAGTTAGTCAGTGGATCTATTAGTCGTTTACCCTTGAGGTCAACGAGCAATCCGTATGATTTGAGGAAGTCAGCACCAATTATTGGTTTGTCTACGTCTGCCAACACAAATACCCATTTGAATACACGCCTCAGTCCTAGATTAAGTTCTATGGCTTTTTTTCCATAGGTTTTGACACGGAATGAATTCGCGGCGTAAAGACAAAAATTAGATTCGGATGGATGATATTTTTCAAATTTCGAAGCTGGAAGTACGGATATGTCTGCCCCGGTATCTACAAGATAGTGTTTGTGACTGGACCTATCAAATATAAAAAGACGGCTTTGATTTGTGTTGCAAGAGTCAAAGGTTGCCAGCCTTGACCCTTCGCTTAGTTTTCCGACCAGTCAACAAACGAGCAAGGCTTGGTACATTTTCTTGCCTTTGTGCCAAACCGTTTGTGGAACCAACACTGACCTATTTTCTCGCGATTCTTTGAGTTATTCCTAGAACGACTATATGACCTAT
Organism: Chrysotoxum bicinctum; assembly: GCA_911387755.1. Classification (NCBI taxonomy): domain Eukaryota; kingdom Metazoa; phylum Arthropoda; class Insecta; order Diptera; family Syrphidae; genus Chrysotoxum; species Chrysotoxum bicinctum. The sequence continues at coordinate 86,678,581 of OU426990.1, read as the reverse complement.
CCCTTACCCTTATTAGTTACCTTAAGTTCATGCAGCTGAGAAGTTAGTGCGTTAATTCGTTTCTCTAGTTCAGCAATGGATGAACTCTTGCCAGTTACCGGAGCTATAAGGGTACTTCCTGTGTTAGAATGCGTTTGTCTATAAGTCGGAGCACGTTGTTCGATCTGGTTTATTTCGAAATTATGTATGTTTTTAGTGGCTTCGATAATTTTGTCTGCTGTTATAGCCATGTGGTCTAAGTCCTCCGTACTCCCTGCTAGTATGGCTTTAACCATGTCTGGTAATCTCTGTAACCATAGTTTTTTAATTATTGTGGGGGAAAACTCGGTCCCAGCTAAAACCGACATGTCGCGCAGTAACTGACTTGGTGTTTTGTCTCCTAAATCCAAACCACGAAGCAACTGCTGCAATCGAGCATCTTCGGAGTCCATCAGTCTGGACAAAACCGCGCTTTTGAGTGCCTCAAATTTTTGCCTAGGCGGAGGTGAAGTTATTACATCACGTACTCGTTGCACTGAGCTAATATCCATGAGTGAAATTGCAGTATAAAACTTACGATCGTCGGACATATTCTTGGCCAAGGCGAATTGGCCTTCCATTGCCGTAAACCACAAATCGGGGCATGTCGGCCAGAATTGTATAGGCTTGTAAGTCACAGAGTCGATTGCAACAGTATCTGCGGTGGTTGGTTGCTCCTGAGGACTTTCGGTTGTAAAGGTGGGAGGTGCTGTGGCTGATGTCATGGTGCCAGTAGAGTCTTTATTGTCATTCATGTTAGTCGTAATAGGTACTGTGAGTCAGCGTCAGTATGTATATGAGTTTGTAGGTTATTTTCTGCGTGTTTCTAAGTGGAAGCCGATGCAGTGAAATTTCGATTTGAAGGAAAGTATTATACTTATTAAGATAAAAATACAGATAATAATAAAACTACTAGTGACTTATCTGGATACTTATTCTTCTTGCTGTTGTCTCGGTGCCTTGTGCCTGTGTTGATGTAGGGATTTGTTTCCCGTTGAGGTTATTAATTTTATTGCGACGGGTGCTGTGTGCACTGCCGTTTTCCCTCGTTGTCCAATCGGTGCGACTTGCTAAGGGCACTGTCGTTTTTACTTCTTTTTGCACAGAGTGTTGCGCCCGTTTCTGTGTGCACTGGACTTTGTGAAATGGTTCGATTTCAAACTTTTTGGAAGGGAAAATAAAAAAAATATTTCACACGCGGTGGCAGTCGAATGGAATCAGACGAATGGAATGGCAGACGAATGAAAAATGTGTTTTTTTTTTTATTAACAAAATTTTACGCCGCGCCACGATCACGTCGGGGTCACCACTATGGATTTATAATAAATGCGAAAGACTGTTACGATTATAATCCATTTATTTATCCTCTTAATATCTAATATACAAAAATGATGTTACGTGCGTTTTAAGATTACAAGTTCTTTTTACTTCGACTGCCACTCGACTCTTTCGATACTCAGTTTCCTCTGAACTTTACGATCACGTATCCTTATCGTTTCCGTTCGTTTCTTTTCGTTCTGTCATGTTTAGTTCAGTTTTCGTTAGCTATGTTCGTGTGTGTTGTCTGTTCGTCTTACGTTAGGTTGCCACCACAATAGCTGCGTGGCCACAAGGCTTTCATTTACGTTTAACTCCATATCTTCTATTGGGGCAAAAGTGAAGCAGGTCTGAAACTCGGGCAAGCTTCACGAATGTTATACCAACAAAATACCAAAAACCAAGTGCTTGACTTTTGCCCCAAATATTTTTTCAACTTAAATGACCCAAAAAAATGAAGAGTAAGAAATTAACTGTTCTTTTATATACGAAGATTATATGAAATAATAAAATTATTTCAATTTTAAGCAGAGTTTATCGTTTTGATTAAATTTTCTCAATACAAAAGAATGATTTTGTTGATTTAACTAAATGTTTGTAATTCTGCATGATTTTTTGTCAGTTTAACAAAATATGCACTACAGATAATATTGTCAGTTTAAAAAACCAACTTTTGTTAAGAAAACCTATTAAACCTTCATGGAGTAAGAACTTGGCGTACATTTAGATCTCAGTACTTTTCACGGCTGACTTGTTACACAAAGGTTTTTGTATAGAAGAACTTGGCTCTTTGTTTAACATTTATGTTTTTGGTCTGATAAATTTCACAGCAGTAGTAATAAAAAAAATTGTTTTTAAATGTTTTCGATACCTTTTTTCTTGTTCTTACTGTTTGTGGCTCTATTTTTAAAATTAGGCTACAGGTTTAGTAGGAAGTAAAATTTACAGTTAACAGTAATTTTAATACAACAAAATAAGAATATTATCAGAGCAAACCGAAAATGAATAAAAAATGATGAGCCAAGGCACATCAACATCACCAATTTAAAACTAGCCTCAAAAAAAGTTTATAAAAAAATAGGATCAAAAATTAATGTTTCCTTTCTTTGTGACCTTTTCTTTATGAAAATGATGTTTGTCTTTGTGTGGGCTCAAGGTCAGTTATCAATAGTTTTTTTTTGTATTGTGACGTTCCCCTTCTCCAGACAACTTGTACAAATAAAACTATTTTTTATTTTTTTTTTATTTATATCCGTGTTTTTCAAAAGACGTTTTAAAATGATTCTTTATTTTTGTTGCTCTCAAAACGAGATCGTTCATATTAAATGAAAAAACACTTTTTTCTTGGCTCAAATAAATTTTTTCGTTCAAAAAATATGCTTCATCCACTGGAAGCCCTGGACTTGATTTTGCCAATAGTAGTGAGAACACAAAACGAAAGCGCACTAAAGGATAACTTTAAGTCGAGTACATTTAATAGGACCTTTAACTATACTACTAGGAAATATTTAATAATTCAGTACATGTATGTGCAATTTGATAAGGATTGTTCATGCTTCCAGGCTTCCATCACTGAAGGCACGACACGCTTTGGAAGGATAAAGAAAAAAATATGTTTTTTAATAAAACAAAATAGTAATCTCTGTTCAAACATGAACATAGTACCTAAATATAGATAACCCCATGTGCATGAAAATAAATAAAGATAACACGGATCATCGTGAACATGCACTGACGGTTATATTAGATAAGCATAAAACCTAGATAAGAATACTCATAGAGATAAGAATAATGTAAATTCATCTGTAAATAGTATTTAAGGAAGATTACGTAGTAAAATAAATTTAGTAATGATTTGGAATAACACCCGGATTGTTACTCAAACATGGCCCTTCGAGCCGGATCATGAGTAATGATTCGGAATTGCACCCGGATTGTTACTCAAACATGGTCCTTCGAGTATTTTTAAAAATTTTCCCCCACCAGTGGTAAGAGATTTTTAAAATAAACGAACTAGAATCATAATAGCCTTGTCAGAGCTACAAATACTGACAGAAAATAAAAAAAGTATAACATACAGTTATAATAGCCAGAGCTACAAATACTGACATAAAATAAAAAAAAGTTATAATAGCCTCGTCAGAGCTACAAATACTGAAATAAAATAAAAAACATATAACATACAGTTATAATAGCCTTGTCAGAGCTACAAATACTGACATATAATAAATACTCGTAACATACAGTTAAAATAGCGTGTCAGAGCTACAAATACTGACAAAGTTAAAGTCAAATCAAGAAAGTGAAGAAAGCGTTGTCAGAGCTAAAATACTGGCAGAGTGAAAATCAAATAAAGAGAGATACAAGCCTTACAACAAAAACAAGAGTTGTATTTGATGCCACAGCGAAAACACCCAACAGAAACACCCTCAATGACGTAATGTTGATTGGACCTAGACTACAAAACAATATTTTCGACATCATCATCAAATGGAGACAATAGAAATATGAAGTTACGGCAGACATCGAAAAAATGTACGGGCAGATCAACATAGCTAAAGAACATCAAGAGTATCATCGAATATTCTAGAGAGTACAACCAGCAGACAAATTAAAAGAATATACAACCAACTATAATAAACAGCAAGCATGAAGTACTGAAGATTCAAAGGGACCTAGAACAGTTCAAGCAAGAAAACATTCACCATAAAGGATTGGACTTTCACCACATAAGCGATCACAGCGGATTTATGTTAAGTAGCATATTGCTTGTTATTGTAGTAGTTATATCGTTCGGGGCATTATATTCAGAAAAAGAATTTTAGCATTTTCTGTTGGCCCGCAGAATGTTCAAACATGAACATAGTACCTAAATATAGATAACCCCATGTGCATGAAAATAAATAAAGATAACACGGATCATCGTGAACATGCACTGACGGTTATATTAGATAAGCATAAAACCTAGATAAGAATACTCATAGAGATAAGAATAATGTAAATTCATCTGTAAATAGTATTTAAGGAAGATTACGTTGTAAAATAAATTTAGTAATGATTTGGAATTACACCCGGATTGTTACTCAACCAATCTCATGCATATCAAAAATGCCACAAAAAAACGTCGTAGTTTGCATAACAATTCAGAATGCTAAACAGTTTAAAAACAGAAACCAAAGAAAGAAAGAGTAACATAATCTAAAATATCTATATGCACACAAGTTTTTTCTCTTTAAAATTGGAAAACGTTGAAACTTGATGGACAAATCTCGGAATCTGAAAACCATTTAACGAAATATTTATTAGTTACAATGTGTTTTGTAATTCCAAATGACTAAATTGGAATTGTTATCATGTATCGGAGCATTACATATTTAACTGTCTTACCAATTGTTCACTGAATTTCAATTAACACAAAAGTTCCGAAATCGGATTTCCGGCAGCATTGTATATTATTAACGGCCCCAGCATGACCTCGTATCCTTATTCATTATACTATTGTGTTGCCTGGCTCTCCATGGGAGCATACAAATTGAGGTAACATATTTACACCATCATTATAGTGTCATCCTTGTTATGATAGAAAATTCCAGTTATTATCTGATGTCCTACATATGAACTATAGTTCGCTCAAATACACTCAAACATATACATGCCATTATCTTTGCTTAATGAGAAATTGGAACCTTCTGCTTCATCTTGAAGACTATCGCCTGTCATGAAGAAGGTATGGCACCATTTCGACCTCCGTATCTTGATCCTGCCGCCAGCAACACCAAACATCCTTTCTGTGTAGGAACACTTTTTCTTTAGGTTAAAGTATCTCCGAAATTGTGTGTTTCTAATTACGCTACAGAGTGTAGTAGAAGGGAAAGAACTCAGTTTTATCATCTCAAGATGTCCTTAAGAGTTTCACCTGCACGTGTTGCAAGAATTCTTTCCGAGCAAAGCACTTCAAGATAGCTACACTCACCATTTTGCTTTATTTTTGTTGTCATCTTTTTTTTTTGTTCCAATTTAAATACGAAAAGGGAAGGATACAACTATCAAAACGTGAGTTGTTTACTATAATAGCACATAACACTATCCTATACTATGTACGTATATTCTCCCTCCTTCAGGACATCTTACGTAAATGCAATTCTTCGACGGTCATGTGGGTGTATTTTACTCTTGGCACCTAGTCATACCATCAATGCCGATCCTTTATTCTGACTGCACTATGTGAATTGGAAATTATATCCTTTTCAGACAGGATACTCCATACAAAAAGCTTAATGGACACAATAGTGAAAGCGATAATTATGACCACTATGAGTGCTGGGCGTAAAGGACCTGCAAGTCCATTTAAAAGTGGGTGGTGAAGCTTCCAATACTTTTGCTCGTTGTATCCTTTTATTGTGCACTGGAATGCATTTAGCAATAATCGATTGCAGTGCTATAGAGCCCGACCGAGACTTCCACTTTCAACTGCAATTACTGAAGACAAGGCATTAAGTGGCAATTAAAAAAAAACTATATCCCCGATCTGAACAAAGACGAGAGAAGCTTACCATCACCTAGGCAACAGACAAATTACCATTGGTTTTGAGTTTCGTAATCGGAGGTGGATGCATTCTTCCAAAGAATTTATATCTTTATGCTATAGCAGCTTGCAGCAACGATTATAGGAAATGGATTTAGATAAATACGACTTGGTTCTTTTAAAGTTTAAAGTTTTCGAGGCTTAGAGATGAATGGGAAAATCGATACACGGGAAAATTATACTCTTCAAAGCCACATGGTTAAAACAATAAAAGTTTACTGCGTGTGGGGTAATAAAATGTGAAGTGAATTGGAAATTTCCGCGTTCAATTGAAAAACACGGTTTTATGGGTGTAAACCCATTTATATCCATGCCAAGAAGTACTTAAAAGGTGTTTTAGGTCTGGGTGTTACCTTGCGATAGAAAGTAGGGTATCAAATGCGACAGTAAAATGAAAGAGATTACACGCAAATAAATGTAACAAAAAAGTTTTATGGTGGTTGCCATTTTCATTCAAGTTAAACGAAATTATTTATTTATGCACTTGTTGTGAACGTATAAAAAATTGTTTGATTTGAAAAGGCCTACATTTACTTCCAAGATGTGAAATAGTATTCTTCAATTCACGGATCAGGCATGCATCCACCGAGTGAATCTGTATAATAAAAAAAAGACTGGAGTAAAATGTATAAGTTAATAGATAGGATCCTGGATTATTTTTTACAAAAAACAATCGCTTTTCACGAAAAATATTTGGTGATTTAAAATCATTCTCTTCGAGTAGTAAATTGTGTCAAAATGCTCATTATTTGCAGAAAATAACATTGCCCTATTACTTAGTAAGGAGAAATTCATCAAAAATAGTAGCAGTTAGGCTAGGACCGCACTTGCGATTTCAATCGCACGATTTTTTAGTCGCAAAAATAGAATACATGAATTTAAATGATAATGAACGCACTTGCTACCAACAAATCATGACGATTTAAAAGTCGCAATTTGTTTCATACATCACATGTACTCAAATGGATATGCACACACATGCGATTCAAATTACTACGACTTAAAAATCGTAGTCGCAAAGAGAAATTGGCATGCACGCACTTGCGATTTTTAATCCACGATTTTTTGGTCGCAAAAGGTAAGACACATGGCTTTAAATGTGAATGCACGCACATCCGACTTAAAAATCGTAGCGATTATAAAAATGAAACAAGTTCTATTTTTTCAAGCGATTTTTCTGTCGCTACTTATTTGTAGCAACTGCGTGCACTCACATAAAAAGTAGTGTGTTTTATTTTTCGCGATTAAATAATCGCGCGGCAAAAAATCGCAAGTGCGGTCCTAGCCATACTTTTGGCTACTGCCTATGTACGCAAATCGGAGCATATAAAGTTCGAGTTCTTTACAACCAAGGCTGAAATGCTCGGACCTTAGATCAGCATCGTGGGCTTAAGTGAAACTAAGTGGAGAGGAAGAGATGGTGGACGAAAATAGTATGCTGTGGAAATAGTGATTACAAAAGAAGCTAGGAACAGAAATAACTTCAAGACTTATGAGTGAAAATGTTTCTATCAAAAATACATTACATCCTAATCATTCACCTTCACTTTCAAATGGACCGACTAAGATCATCTCAGTATACGGACGTTCTCTGACCTCATGGCAATCCTCTAAAGTTTAGAGTCTAAACTGACTCCACAATGGCAATTTGAAATTATATCCCTTGTAGACAGGATACCTTACGCTATACCTATCGCTTACTCCGATCTGAAGTCGATGTTTTCTGACTACTCTAATATTTTATATTCCGATTACATTTTAAAAATCGAAAATGATCTAAAACGAAATCCTAAAAATTTCTGGAACTTCGTGAGTAGTAAAAGAAAAATTGACGGCTACCCCAACTCTATGTCTTTTAATAACGTAACCAGTCATGATTCTGGAGAAATATCTAATATGTTTGCTAATTTTTTTAAAGACGCATTTGTAGAGTCTGGTTCTCACGAACCCTCTGATTTTTCATCTTCCCTCCCTATTTTTTCACACCTTAACACAATTAACTTCTCTATTTGTGAAGAATCTATTGTTCAGAATATTTTGAAACTCGACGATTGTTTTAGCCCTGGTCCTGATGGCGTACCATCAAGTGTATTAAAGAAATGTGTATCTTATTTATCCTATCCCCTATATGTTTTATTTAATGAATCTTTAAATTCTTCAATATTTCCTTCTATGTGGAAAAGTGCTTTCATTATACCCATCCATAAAAAAGGGTCAAAAAACGATATAACTAACTATCGCCCTATTGCTAAATTGTCTGTAATTCCCAAATTATTTGAATCCATTATCTGTAACGTCTTATCTTTTAATTGTAAATCTATTATTTGTGATAGCCAACATGGTTTTGTCCAAAAGAAGTCAACTGTCACAAATCTGTTTGACTTTACCTCTTTTTGTATCGATTCCTTTGAAGATCGAAAACAGGTGGATTGTGTATTTACTGATTTTAGCAAAGCCTTTGATAAGCTTTGTCACAAAACTCTAATTAATAAACTAATTGGCTTAGGGTTCAATGAAAACTTTCTAGTCTGGATATCATCTTATTTGGAAAACAGGAAGTATAGTGTTACTTTTCGTAATGAGCGTTCTGATCAATTTTTGGTCAACTCAGGTGTTCCACAAGGGAGTCATCTAGGCCCATTACTATTCGTTCTATATATCAATGACTTGACATCAATTATACAAAATTCATCTGTGCTTATCTATGCCGATGATATCAAAATTTTTAAAAGAATAGCCTCCATCAGCGACTGTGAACAACTTCAAGAAGACATTTATAGGTTCAGGGAATGGTGCAATACTAACCGTCTTTTGTTAAATATTGACAAGTGTAAAACAATGTGTTTTACGCGCAAAAAAAATGTATTAACTTACAACTATATGTTAGATTCTTTTACATTATGTAGAGTGTCCGTTTTTTCCGATCTAGGCATTATTCTAGATTCTAGTTTAACATTTATTGATCACATTAACTTTATTATTAAAAAAGCTAATAAAACTTTGGGATTTATAAAAAGATTCTCCCGTGACTTCGTGGATCCTTACGTTCTTAAGCTTCTCTACATATCTTTTGTCAGACCAGTACTCGAATATGGCTGTGTAGTCTGGGCGCCATACTATTCAGTTCATATAAACAGACTTGAGGGAATCCAAAGGAGATTCTTACGATTCTGTCTTCGTTTTCTTCCTTGGTCACAAAGATCGACACTGCCCCCCTATAACAATAGACTCATCTTAATAAATCTTCCTTTACTCTCAAAGCATAGACAATATCTACAACTATGTTATATTATAAAATTAGTCAACGGATCAATAATATCTCCATCAGCTCTGTGCCGCTTGAATTTTAGTTTTAGTCAAGCTAGCTTGAGAAATCAACGGTCTCTATATCCTAACTTTAGCAGAACAAACTATGGTATGAACAGTCCCTTAAATCAATTGATTTCAGTTTTCAATAAGTATAATTTTTTAATTTCTTCAGTTAATGACAATTTAAAATGTAGTAAATTTAAAGAAAACTTTTTTAATACATAATTGTAAGTAAATTCATATTTGTAATGTTATCTAGTTTTAAGTTTTGTAACGTTAGTACTTTAACGGATTAAATAAATAAAGTATAAAACTATGTTCCCACCAAATCTAAATAAGAAATTTTTCGGCTAAGAACTTTTGATTCTTCAAATTAATGAAACAAGATTTTAACGACGAAATCTCAATGAAAACTCTGGAGTCTCATTGAAATCTTGCTATACTAGTTTGAAATCCCAACAATTTTTAGCTGAAATCTCAGATTTCGGTTTAGTGGCTAAAAAGTATAATGCTGGATTTGCACTTGGTTTTCGAAAACGCACTTTTCCAAGACAGGGTGGCTAATATCAAGCGAAAAAAGCAAAGAGGGAGCTTTCCAGCATGACATAAATTCAATTCATTACGAATGCTTTAAGTTATCCCAACATAAGTATAAAGCGACTTCAATGCTATCCTGACCTTTGACTTTGAGGCTTGTCAGTACAAATGGTAATTCTAACATTAATTTAATAGGGGTAAGGGATCTTGCTGCTCCGATTTTCGACCAAGATAAAAATTCTTTTTGGCATACTGTTGACAAGGTTTTTACTTGCGACTTATAGGTACTAGTTATAAGGCAAGTTATGCATTCGTAAAAAAAATCGAACTCGAGATTTTGATCAAAGTTGACATTACGATGATAGCGAAGACCAAAAAAGTGGGTCTCGCAATTCTGTCTGTCTGTCTGTCTGTCTGTCTGTCGGTTCGACTACAGCCTAAACGGCTCGGCCGATTTTCTTCAAACTTGGTAGATATGGGTTTTAATTTTTTACCCCCGGACGTTTTTTTCTATTTTTTTTTAAGACCAAAAATAACGGTACCTGCCATACGATTTTTTTTCGAAATTTTATAAATATTTTTTTTTCTCAAAAACTGTCCCACAGAATTTTTAAAAAAAAATTTTAAAAATTTCATTTGGTTAAAACTAGCTAATGGTTGAAAAAAATTTTACAAAAAATTGTTATTTTCGGTAGCCCCCCTGGGTCCATTTTTTTTGTTTTTGATTTTCTCGAAAACGGTACAGCCGATTTTAATAATTTTTGTTATGCAAAGCTCCTCCAAAGTTTGAATATTATTGCATATTCAAATTTTCAATTTTTAATTTTTTGGATTTAAAAAAAAAAAATCAAAATTTTTTTTTGGAAACTCAATATTTCGAAAACCCCATGCTAGATTTTTTTCAAACTTGGCAAATAAAAGTTTCTTAATATAACCTACAAGATTTGAGAAAAAAAATTTTGTTTTATCTAAAACTAACGGTACCTTCCATACAAATTTAAAAAAATGGTTTTCGAAAATCGCATTTTTCTCGATAACGGTTCCGAGAATTTTGCTAAAATTTTTTTTCGTTTGATTAATCTTTACGATTTATAATTTAATAAAAAAAAAATTTAAATCTAGATATTACTGACTGTACCTACCATAGAACGATTTTTTCGAATTTTGAATTTCTTATTATCGACTTAAAGGATTTTAATTAAAATTTTTTATAAAAAAGCTCCTAAAAAGTTTAAAAAACATTGCATTTAAAAACTTAAGAAAAAATATTTTTTCAATTTTTAGAAAAAAAAAGTAATTTTTTTTTTTTGAAAAATTCGATATCTCAAGAACGGCTTAGTATTTTTTTTGGAAATTAGACTTTTATTCGTGCAATAATAAAAACTTAAGGTTGGCGTACCAAAATTTTTTCTTAAAAGTGTTTTAAAAATTTTGTACATAAAAGCTTATTTTTTTAAGGAACCACTACAACGACTTATAATTTTTGTTCCTGCATAAATTCATATTTGCATATCATTCTGTTTTTATCTCTTACTACTTAAAGAATTTAAAAAAATTCATTTTATCCTTATGAACAGTTTTCTCTAATAACATTCGTTTTTAAAATTCCTAGTCTCTTACATAGGAGCAAGTTCGTGCGACCCAGTCGTGCATTTTATTTAATATGAAATCGTCTATAGAGTTCCATTCTTCTACAATTTCCTCTCGCAGCTCAGCAACACTGACAAATAGCCTATTATCGGCATACATTTTGCGGGTCAAAATTTCCCAAAGGTTTTTAATAGGGTTACAATCTGGAGAACGTGCCGGCCACTCCATCAAATTTATGTTATTGGATTTGAAACACTCCAAACTTTAACGACTAACGTGAATTGAGGCATTATTTTGCTGGAAGACATGGCGAACTCGACGAAATCGTCTTAAGTAGGGTACCAAATTATTCTGAAGCACCTGGGTGTAAGCTGAACTGTTCATCTTTGTAGAGGTGAAGGCAAGTGCAACCTTACCACGGTCGCAGAAGGCCCCCCAAACCATACAACTGCCACCGCAGAAGTTCCTCTTGGAAAAAAACTTTTTTTCCTTTCTTCGACATGCCAATATCCCTTAAAACCATCTGGCCCATCAAGATTAAACATTTTTTCGTCACTGAAAATAATATTTAAAAAAACATTCATTGGATTATGCCATTTGGAATAACAAGATTCAAGTGTAAATTAATGGAATGTTACTTACGGTTTTCCAATTCCCGTTCATGTTTTTACGGGCCAATTTTATTCTTTTTTGTTTTCGGGCTGTTGTCAGATTTGGAGCTGGCACCATTTTGCCCCGAACAATCACTCCACTGCTTTTCATCATCATCATCATCATCGGCTCGAGAACCGGGTTCCGGTCCTGGCCTCTTTCAACAAGTCTCTCCACCTATCCCGGTCTCTAGCCGACGCCATCCAGTTGCGCACCCCAAGGCTTCGGGCGTCCTGGTCTACGCCATCTCTCCAGCGCAAGCATGGTCTACCACGCTGTCGTCTACCATAGAATGTAACACAAAGAACTTTCTGAGCAGGTTCCTCTTCGCTCATGCGAGCTAGGTGCCCTGCCCACCGGAGTCTACCGAGCTTAATTTTTGTCACGATATCTGCTTCAAGGTAGATTGCGTACAGTTCATGATTGTACCGTCTCCGGAATCGTCCTTCCTCACATACGGGGCCAACAATTCTCCTTAAGACTTTTCTCTCGAACGCAGCTAAGAGGTCGGTGTGCCTTTTGCTAAGCACCCAAGTCTCGGATCCATATGTGAGTACTGGCAGGACCATGGTCCTGTACAGCAGCAGTTTTGAAGTTATGGTGAGATTTCTGGATTTGAAGAGCTTTGACAGACTATAGTAGGCTCTGTTGGATTTGAGAAGCCGCCCGCGTATTTCTTCTTCTATATTGTTATCGGCTGCTACTATTGACCCAAGGTATTTAAAGGATTGCACCACTTCAAATTCGTGCTCCGCTACCTTGATTGTTTGACCAACTGTTTCTCTCGCATTCGACGCCACCATGTACTTTGTTTTACCTTCACTAATTGGCAGACCCAGATTTTGTGCCGCCTGCTCGATCTGGATGGAGGAATCGTGTACAGCTTGTTCGGTTCTTCCGATGATGTCGATGTTGTCCGCGTAAGCCAGTATCTGGCTGGACCAGTTGACGATGGTCCCTCTTGTTGCCGTGCCAGAGTCACGGATTGCTTTCTCCAACGTCTGGTTGAAGAGAAGGCAGGCCAAACCGTCCCCTTGTCGGAGTCCATTAAAGATGTTGATTGGTCTGGATAGCAATCCGGCTATTTTTACTTGGCTTGTTACGTTGGTCATGGTCAACCTACTTAGTCGTGTCAATCTATTTGGGATGCAGAATTCTCTCATGGCTTTGTAAAGTTCTACCCAAGCTATGCTATCATAGGCGGCCTTAAAATCTATAAACAGATGGTATGTTGGGATGTTAAATTCTAGACATTTTTCCATCGCCTGCCTAAGGGTAAATATCTGATCAGTTGTTGATTTGCCTGGAATGAAACCACACTGATATTGTCCGATGACGGTTTTAGCGTATGGGGTTATCCGGTCTTGTAGGATAGAGGAGAGTATCTTATAGGCGGTACTCAACAACGTGATACCTCTATAATTGCTGCACGTTGTGACATCTCCCTTCTTATGTATGGGGCATATTAAACCTTTTCGCCAGTCTTCTGGCATTTCTTCCTGCTCCCATACGTGTACTATAATATCATGAATTGCTTGACGTAAGGCTGGCCCGCCGTGATGGAATAATTCGGCTGGTATGCCATCGGCTCCCGGGGCTTTGTTCTGTTTAAGCCGGCCCATAGCCTTCTCAACCTCTTCTATGCTTGGTGGCGGCAACATAGAGTATTCTTCTTGAAGTAGTGGAGCCTCCACTTCTGCAGTGAGCTGACCATTTAGCAATTCATTAAAGTACACTTCCCATCGCTCCAGTATGCTTTCAGGATCGGTGATCAGATTTCCCTCTCCGTCCTTGCAGTATGTGCAGCGTGGTGTATACTGCGTCATGTTTCGGAAGGATTGGTAGAACTTCCGCACCTGGTGCGGACCTCGCTCTCGGCTATTTTCTATTTCACAGATTAGGTTCTTCTCCCAGGCTGATTTTTTTGTCTGTGTAGCCGTTTTTCTATTCTTCTGAGCTCTTTATATTCCTCTTCGCGTGCCCGCGTTCGATGGGATTGTTGCATTGCTCGGTACGCAACATTCTTACGTTCAGTCGCTAACTTGCATTCATCATCAAACCAGTCGTTCCGATTTTTACGACTGCTGCCTAAGATGGGGTTGGCAGTGCTAATGACAATATTCTTAAGGCGTGTCCACTTCTCATTTGATTCTAGGGCGAGTCCTAACGCATTACCAAAGGTGTTACTGGTGTTTTCATTGCGCAGGGCAGCCGTGTTGATTCGAACCTGATCGGCGGATGCAATGCGTCTTCGCAAGGCAATCCGCCCTCGGAAAACCATACCAACAAGATAGTGATCCGAGTCGATACTGGCACCTCGGTACGTTCGTACCATCATCAAGTTCGAGTAGTGGCGACGGTCTATCAACACGTGGTCTATTTGGTTACGAGTGACTCCATCAGGTGATACCCAGGTGGCTTTGTAGATATCTTTACGCGGGAACCTGGTACTCGCAACGACCATGTTTTTCGATGCTGCCAATTCTAAGACTCGAAGTCCATTGTCATTAGTGTTCTCATGCAAACTATGGGTGCCTGCGTAATGCCTGAATACCGGCTCCCGACCTATTTTTGCGTTCAAATCCTCAAGGATGATTTTAACATCATACCTTGGACAGGCATTGAGGGCCCTCTCGACTTGTTCGTAGTAAGTCTCTTTTTCTTCGTCTGAGGACTCCTCCGTAGGTCCGTGAACGTTAATGAGGCTGATATTCGTAAATTTGCCTCGCACGCGAAGGGTGCATAGCCTTTCGCTTATAGCGTTAAAGCCGATGATGGTAGACTTCATTTTTTCGCTGACTAGGAAGCCTACACCGAGCACATGGTGTTTTGTATGACAGCTATAGTATATGTCATATTCTTTCTTCTGTAGAACACCATTCCCTGTCCATCTGATTCCTTGAAGAGCTGTTATGTCAGCTTTATATTTTGACAGGGCATCGGCTAGCTGCTGAGCAGCTCGAACTCTATAGAGCGATCGTACGTTCCATAAGAAAATTCGTAAATCGTTTTTCAGTTTTCGTTGCGTTGGTTGTCGTCGTGTGATCAGTCCGTTTCCGAGGCTTGTTGTCGGTCTCGTAATTCAAAAGTTTTACGGGACAGGGAATTAACCTGTCGCCAACCTGAGGAACCAGCCTGATCATATTAGCCAAACCTTTTTAAAGGCTTGTTTCTAGCGGCCGCCACGGAGAGGCTATGATCAGACTTCCACCAGTCCCGAATAGTTACGGCACGTGCATGTTTTCGTATGCTACATGTTATTCCCCCTATTCGTCTGATGGCTGACCGCCACTGCTTTTAGGGCACGAAAAACCGTTGAAACCGAAAATCCTAACCCCGATTCGTCACGAACTTCCGGCAAAGAATGCATCGAATTGGACGCAGCATTGATTAAACGCCTCGTATTGCAGCGTGCCAGCTTCTGCGGAAGCCCGGGTCTTACTTTTGTCCTATAAGATTATGGATCTTGGAAAAAATTTCGGACGACAGGATCGGATTTTGAAATTTTTCTACCAATAGCCCTTAAGCTTAGGCCACTTAACCGAAAAGCTTGAATTTTACCTTTTTCCGTATAGCTTAAATGTTTACCAAGCGGCATTATTATTTGTCATTTCAAAGCACAAAACGCATTTTTACAGGTGCGGTTATACTTATGCAAGGCACTGTATATGCGCAGATCTTCTTGGGGTATTGACAGTATCCAACAGTGGCAGAAATCCAAGCTGCAATCAACCTTTTTAGAATCAACAAGGGAGCTGGACTTCTTGATACTCTTTTTGAGTTCCTGAAAATAGATCCAGCCACCACGGCTATTTTATATTCTTTGGTTAAATAAGATTAAAAATACGCAGCAGAGTTATTACGAGTATAAGGGAGCCAAAGATAGGCGAGCCTTAGAACTGTAACATCTTGCCTCAGCCTATTTTAGTGAATTTGAAAAGGTCTTCGACCGAGCTAAATGCAAATGGATACGAAGATCACTTGTTTGTAGACGAATTCACCCAAAATGAGTTACTATGTATCTAAAAGAGTCCTACAACAATACTGGTTTTGTTGTTGGCAATGGTCTCTCTCGTAGATAAGCAGGGACTAAGACAAGAGGATGTTTTTTCTATTAGCGATTGACCATGTACGGACAGTACGGAGTTCTGCCGTTTCAAAAAGTGAGTCATTTGAGTTATATAACATCAGTATCAGTAGGCAGGCTCAAGGGGATGTTTCAATCACGCGAGAGAAGAGTCGATTGGTCTACAGACAACCGGAAAAAAGACAAAAGTTATGCCCTCAGGCCGATCCAAACATAAGCGAATTATTCTGTAAGAATGCACGAGTATTTTATCAGTTGATGCGGAAAAAATAAAGGTCGCCCTGCCTTCGATGTACTCTATATCGAAATCTAGTTAAATTTCCTTAGGTTTACTATGTTGAAGTTTTTTCGAACCTTTGTGAACCACTATTTTCCTAAATTGGCCAAAAATCATATAAAACCCGGAATTGAAGCGCTCGACGAGTCAAGATGCTGAATGTTGAAATAGAGAGGCGAAAGTGAAAATGAATTGGTCATACACTGAGGTAAAAAAAGACCAACATCGCTAAGCAATCTCAGCTAAAGTAGACTCACGGGAAATATGGGATAGAGGAATACATTAGAATATGGAAGCAAACAGTTGGAGCTCTATGACACAAATAGGATTACAGGACATGATGATAATAATGCGTACTCAGGTTAACCTACTTAACATTAACTAGGATGTAC
The DNA here is from genome assembly GCA_911387755.1 of Chrysotoxum bicinctum. Taxonomy (NCBI): domain Eukaryota; kingdom Metazoa; phylum Arthropoda; class Insecta; order Diptera; family Syrphidae; genus Chrysotoxum; species Chrysotoxum bicinctum. The sequence goes on along the minus strand of OU426990.1, from coordinate 86,661,818 downwards.
ATAGGTACGTTTTCTTATTGTGTGGCAAATTTATGATCGTCAAATATCATCTACAAACAATATTTTACCTAAAGGGCTTAAGGCAATTTTTTACAGATATTTTCTGTTAGTCTATAAGATTGCAATTTATTATGGGAGGCGTTTTTAGTATAACCACTATTTTCAGAAATAACTGCCAGTCTTCGGAGCTATCCCAAACAAGGGCTCATTTCATTATTATTTTTTTTTTTTGACTTTGTTCCAGAATTTGAGTCAAAAATACCAAAATTAAAATATTGACTAAGGAGGAAGTAAGCAAATATGTCCAATGGTCGAAAAATTATATGCAAATTAAGACCGCCCGTCTTGGTGACTTGATAGTAGTTACGGTTTGCTTTTGATGTTTTAAGAAATGAGATGGTGGGAAAGTATAATGCAGGTGTTTCAGTGGAATATTTGAGCAAACAGTACAAAGTTTCTCGTCAAACCTTGTATATTATCAAATCAATAAGCAAAAAAAAAATTAAACCACAACAAATTTGTCACGTTCAGGGCGCCGCCGCACAGTGTGGGAATTCGCGAATTTAGCGGAATAAAATTAATAACGCTTGCATTTTAAATTTTTTTGTAGTTTTTTTTTTGTTTAGTTCATTGAAACTGTCTATACAATCAAATGTAACTCACATTTTGATCATATTTTATTTAAGTTTTTGTAAAATGAGCTTTGAAGTGACAGGTTGTTTACACCAAAAAGTACTTTTTTTTTGAAAATCATTATTTACAAAAAATTCTTTCGAGGAATGATGTATTGTTTAATATTATTACAAATATGAATAAAATTAAGAAAAAAGTTAATTATTATCAGATTTTACTAGTTTTTTTTGCAAACCGATATGTCAATGCCGTTGTTTATGAACTAAAGAAACTCCATTCTTAAAAAGGGTATTAAAACGTACAAGAAATTTTATTTCAAAGGAAGTTTTAAATTAGTTTTATTTGTAGACAATCAATGTTTTTTTTTTATATTGGTAAGTGTTGTATCAAGAAATTTTTCTGGCATACATCATCAAGGATAAAAAAAATTAAAAGAACCGAATACTTCCTGTCGAAAAAATACAGTTTCGCTGGAATAGACAATTTTTATTTACCAATTCTGTTATTCTTGTAAAATAAAAAGCAAATTTAAAACAATTTTATTTAATTGTTGTTTATATGTTTTGATTTTATTGTGAACAATTTTACCTTTTCTATAATTTTAACTACATACATTCAACAATTCAACATATGTATGTATATATCTACATATAACACATTTTATTTACATTTTAGATTAGTTTGCAATATCCAAAACTTCAAGAACCTCAGGCTCTAAGTTACTTCGTTTTCTTTTAGGAATACACTTTAGGCTTGCTAGATATGGAGCTGAGCCTATGAAATCAAATCTTATGTAAAATACGCATAAAAAGCACTTTTGCTCTTCAAATAAAAAATTCGTTTTTTTTTTATTTTTAAATTAATTTATTTTTGTTACTATTATTGGAACACCCTTTATCCGATATAATAGTTTTTTTTTTATTAAGTGACAGTTTCCCTTTTTTTATTGTTTAAATAACTTAGTTCTTTTTTTTTCTTACTGTTAACTTTGAATTTGAACATCCTGTATTTTTGTTGTAACTATCAAATTCACAAAATAATTTTTTTTTGGAACACCCCGTGAAATAAAAAAGTTTTTTTTCTTCTTCTAACCAAATCCCAAAAAGTTATTCGATTTTGACGGTATGCCATCATTTTTTTGCTGGATAGTCATTTAGATATATTGAAAAAAAATATATCACAACATAATTGGGGTGTCAAATTTTAGTGATTCTTGATAGATAATAAATCAAGCTTTGCAGTGAATATTGTTTCGAGGCGCAATAACGCGGAATAACTAAAGTTTTGCTCTACTAAAAATACAAACATCGAAAAAAAACACATTTTTTTAACTTCAATCACCAAAACAAAAATGTGAAACACCCTGTGAAATAAAAAATTACTTACATTCTTATACCTGGATATTTAGGAAATATAAAAAAAAATTAAACTTTTATTAAAACACAAACCAAACGCACGAAAAAAAATTAAGAGCAAAGTAATCTTTTCCAGCAAATATACAGAATAAAAATCGCCAACTGCAACTTCAATGCAATTTTTTTTTTGTTTACATGATCCCCACCCAACATTGCTTTTGTTATCACTTTCTACAATCTTTTAGCTTTAAGAAAAACCAGTTTTGGCATCAATCGAGACTAGTCATTTTTCGAATTAAATTCCGCTAAATTCGCGAATTCCCACACTGTGCGCCGCCGCTAGACGACTAAGAGGGATGATCGTTTAATAATTGGAAAATATAAAGAAAATGTGCTAAAAACCCCAAAATCTGCTACAATTTAAACGAAGAATCAGTACAATACTGAAATTTGTGAAAAAAACACTCTGAGGAATTGTTTAAAAGAGCCCAATTTTGCTACTACAGAACAATACCCTAAATAAGCAACAAAAATAAACTTAAACGTCTATAGTTCGCCAAAAAAATGTACATCAGTCACATCCATTTTGGGAGAAAGTATTGTGGACTGATAAAAGCTCTTTTCAGTACCACGCATCAAAAAAAGAAAACTTTGTGCAGAATTCCTAGGGAAATGCAAAAAAAGTGACAACTGTAAAAGTGACGTAATGTTTTAGGGATGCTTATGCTTTAATGGCTCCGGAGACTTTGTACCGATTGACGGAACGATGAACAAGGATCGGTATTTGCATATTTTAAATAATCACGGCTTTAGTTCAGGAGACAGACTCATTGAACAGTCGTTTATTTAGCAACATGATAACGCACCTTGTCGAAAAGCCAAGATGACAATAGAAAATGTGTAAAGTGAAACAGAAGTCCATTTTTGACAGGAACGCGCAAAGACAATCAAATCAAAGACAATTACGTCAGTTTGCTAGTGAGTATTGGAACACACTGTAAAATTATAGCTTATAAATGAATTAGTCAAATAATTTTTGAAATGTAATTCAATAGAAGTAAATTGCTTTCTTGTTTGAATGTTGGGATTTTAAATTTAATTTAAGAATCAACTTCAAACTTTTTTCCTACGGTAACACCTCACAGGTGGTGTGTATCTTAATATTAAAGATAAACCACGTCTCCTTGAAGCTCTCACATAACAACCTAGATCTGCCTTAGGCAACCAGGAAAATAAACCACGTTTGGTATTTTTCGCATAAAATGAAAAGAAAACAGAAATCTCAATTTTTGTATCCTCCCTTCTATAAAAAAACATATCTATACCTATCCATCCTCTTATCCTTAAAAAATCACACAAACTCTCGGAGTGGACTTGAATGCTTGCTACTACCACAAGCATAATAGGCAGGCACACATCCTGCAGGCGAGGTAACAAATTGGCGTATGCTGGTTAGGGCAACCATCACCAAATGCACTTGAACAACACTATATCTGAGGCGATATACCTATGTATGTTTACTCTTTGTGCGAAGAGTCTACTTCTAGAAACCTCGTCCTGCCCGTGCTTTTCTGACAAAGAATAGCAAAGGTATTAGATTTGGCCAAAAGTGAAAGGAATGCTCAAACAGCAGACAAAATGAGATCCGTGTGTTTGGTCTTCGTCTTTTTCTTCATAAGCAGGATTCAGAATGAAACGCGAAGAAATTCAACGGCGACGTGACTGAATTCCGTAATTGGAAATCCTTGTGCGAAAATTCTTTCACTACAAACACACACACCCACGGTATCTATGCAGAGCGAAGATATGTTTGATATACCTGCATCGTATTTATGTACAACGTTAAAGGACACGTTGTTATCCTAGCTAGCAGCACTAAGCTATTTCTAGTTGCACAGCTTGCGGCGACTAGTGTAGCAGCGCATCTCAATCGCTAATGTAGTGGAAGTAGATGTTCGGAGCATAAGCATGAGCAAGTATGTGCCTTTAGTAAGTGGATGGTTCTATATATTTTTGTTTTTATTATTTTCTATTTGAAAGCATCCGCGGGCATTGACTTCTTGTTCATCGATGCGGGTTAATCGATGAAAAGTGATACGATGTTGAAAACAACAGTTGTTCCTTGAAAAACTTTTGTTTTTTGTCATTATCTGGTATTTTGGAAAAATAAATTATAAGCAAATGAAATTTAAGGATGATAAGTTGAAGGCTATTCTTGACTATTTTGAAAAGAAAAGTTAGACGAGTGTTTGAGTCCCAGCCCTGATGGCTTGTCGTCTTTTATTTTGAAAAAATGTGCAATATATATGTATGTCATAAACGTAATCTGTGCTGTTCAACATGTCAATTAGTAGTTCTACCTTTTCCGGTATTTGGAAAAATGCATTTATTTCTCCCATTCACAAGAAAGGTCCAAACAAATTTTAGTAACAAACTACAGGCCTATTGCTAAGCTTTCTGTCATTCCTAAATTGTTCGAATCCATTATCTGTGATATTCTATCATTTCACTGTATCTCTGTTATATGTGAAAACCAGCATGGTTTTGTGGAAAAGAAATCTCAGGTCACAAATTTACTAAAATTTACAACGTTCTGCTTAGATGCCTTTGAAAAGTATAAGTAAGTAGATTGTGTTTTTGCTGACTTCAGTAAAGCTTTCGACAAACTTAATCATGAAATATTACGTATGAAACTAAACCATTGTACTTAAAAATCGATTTATTTTATGGAAGAAAATAGATTAGGTATATAGTGACTTTTTTAAAAATGGACGTTCTAAATGGTTTATTGTAAATTCGGGTGTACCACAAGGTAGTCATCTTGGTCCTTTATTGTTTGTCTTATTTATTAACGATCTTTCTTCTGTTTCGAGTAACTCTATGTCTTTAATTTATGCCGATGACTTGAAAATATTTCGTAAAATTGACTCAATAGCTGGACTGTGAACTTTTACAGGAAGATCTTCAAAAATTCTTGGAATGGTGCAATACTAATAGTTTGTCTTTAAATATTGGCAAGTGTAAAATCATGCGTTTTACACGCAAACACAATATCCTGTCTTATCCTATATTGAACACGTCTCATTTATGTAGTCTGTCAAGTTTTGCTGACCTCGGTGTGGTATTGGACTCAAAACTTTCATTCACGGACCATTATAATTCCATTATAAAAAAAAGCTTATAAGATGCTTGGTTTCATTAAAACGTTTGCTCATGACTTTTGTAATCCTTATGTCCTTAAAATTCTGTATGTTTCATTTGTTAGGCCTATTCTGGAATATGGTTGCATTGTATGGACCCTATATTACGCGGTTCATGTCCTTGGTCTAGTACTATTGATTTGCCACCTTATACACATAGACTTCAACTAATAAATCTTCCATCCCTATTAAGTCATCGTGAGTACTTGCAGTTCTGTTTTATTATGGCATGGGGACTTTTAATGGAACAGTTACAGCTCCATCGGTTCTTTGTAGATTGAATTTTAGTGTTAGTCATTCTAGCTTAAGAAGGCAATTGCCTCTTTGTAATATTTTCAGTAGATCTAACTACGGCGCCGATAGTCCTCTCAATCTCTTAGTAAATGTCTTCAATAAAAAATATTTTCTAGTTCATTTAATTAATGATAACGTAAAATCCCACAATTTTAAGAATATTCTTCATCCTTAACAATTAAATTTAAAGAATAGATTTAAGTATTTTTAGTATTTATATTATGTAAATTAAATATACATATGTATGATATAAATTAAGATTGTTGCGTTAGTATTTAACGTGTTGTTGAATAAACGCTGTTTTTCTTGTGGATAAGTGCTGCTTTCGTAACACCAATAAGCAATAAGGGGAAAAAAATGTATTTATTGACTCGAAATACGGTTTTTCTTAAAACAGGTATTGTATGGGACCTTATCGCTCTACGCAGGGCCGGACAAGCTATACGTGCAAGCTGTGCAAATGCGCAGGGCGCTGAACTCACAAGGCGCCTTGGGCAAGCGTTAAAAAAGCCACTACTTCATAACCACTACCTACCATCTTTTTTAAGTCTCATTTCTTTTTATAGCTCACTCCAATATTGGTATTTATTATATAACTAACATATAACTAACAGCTAATTCTGAATTTAAAGACAGATATACATACATGTCATGTATGTATTACATGTGTATATATGTACATATATAGATACCAGGGACGAAGCGTCCATATATTGAGTGGAATGAGTGCTTCCGTTGAACCATTTGAAAAAATCGTACCCAGCAAGGAATTAAATTCAAAATTCCAAATTGTATTAATATTTTTATTATATTATTTGTATCTATTAATGAATCTTCATTTACTTTGTAAATTACATTCCAACATCATTATGACAACATTATCATCTTTTACTAAAATTACTAAAGGAAATCAAGATCTCTCTGGTTATTACAACTTAAAATGCCACACTGCAAACCAGCTGAGAATGCTCAACATCACTCCATTATTTATAATGCTCAATCTCATGAAAGTTCTTGCTAAAATGCTTAACAGCTATGCATTCCTTATTATCGCATCCTTAACTCAATTTCAAAATACCCTTCCACTCCAATTCAACTGAAAATATACCTAGAACGTCACTCACCAATATTCACAAAATGCTCAAACAACAATGATTCTCAAACAATATATAGAATGCACAACAGCTGGGCATTCCATTATTTCTCATACTAAACTTAGATCTCAACCCAAAGTCAAAATAATTTTGTCTCGTTTCTTGCCTTTTGCCCAATGTGTGAAGAATGAGTTGAGTGAATGCATTATGAGAATTTCCTACAAGAGAGAAAAACAAAGATGTATCTATTGAGTTGCTTATTGTCTCAAACTGATAATGAGTTTAATATCATGGACAAAAGGAGTAGAAAAGTTTTATTTTAATATAATGTGTGTGCAAATTTAGGTGCAATTCATAACTATCAGAAAACAAACAAATATGAATTTAAAAGGTGGTGGTTTTTTAATTATTTTCGTGGCGATAAATACAATCCACCTGTTTTCTCTTTATTTTTTGTTATTAGATATAAAAAAAAAGTGGTCAAAAATAGTATTTCTAATATTCATATCTGAGGTTTCTTGACATTCCAGTAGAAATATAACTAAAGGTTATTTTCAATTATGAGAATTTTAAATCAAAAAAAAACTTCAAGGAATCTTAAGATTTTTAATATCCCGTAATAATGGCACCTGTAGAAAGATCATATTCATGTTTTAAGAGAATTAAATATTTTTTTTTAGAAATAAATGTGGACAAGAAAGGTTATCTACTCGTAGCTTAGTTCTGATCAAATCGTACTTAGATAATTTTGCCTTAAAAGAAAAAGGATAAATCTTTGCGCAAGGCATCAAGCTCTTTTTTTTTTAATTAGACTTTACTGTAATATATTATTTATGTATATTATTTTATGTGTATTATCATTATCTAAGTGAAATTTAAAAGGTTGGATCTCAAAGGTCTTTCAGTTTTGATTTTGGGCCGTACCAACAATCAAATTAAGAGACGACTTTAATATTTGAGCGAAATGGACCATTATTAAAAGAGCTTTATAAAGTTAGCCATACATGTTATGAACTTAATATTTATGTGAACTCTAAATTATGAACCATTTATTGTACGGAACCTAAAAAATAAAATGCAGCATATATGGTCAGTTATATAGAGTCCATTAAATAATGCCTTATTTCGATCAAATATTAAAGTCGTCTCTTAATTTGATTGTTGGTAAGGCCCTTTATGTTTAGTGCTTCCGCTATCGAAAAAGTCACGCCTCGTGCCTGATAGATACATATCTACTTTTCCAAAAATAAGTCGATGTTTAATTTCCTTTGCACACCCCCATTCCCACAGTAAAAAAAACTACATCACAAAATCTTTACAAAGTGCACAATTTCGTTATTCTTCACACTAACCATCGCGTGTATGAGTGGAGGCATTTATTTTATTTTGATAACCCTCCCCTATGCAGTGTAACATAAAACAGAATTTCAACAGCAAATACAGACAATTAACAGTATGCATGTTAATAAAACTCGTAACATGCGCAAGATGCCAATTCTTCTATATGAAATCGAAGTCAGCAATGTTACTCAAACAGAAATTCTGAGGTACAAAATTCATACTCATTGACATGTCAGTGCGCAGAATTAAAAGTTGAGTCTAGGCATTTAAACTCTTCCGGTTGAGTGTTTCTTATACTATGTTTTAGTTTGGCACTGGCCTCTGTTTATGAGTGAAATTTGATCACTGTCGTGTGTCGAGAATGAGACAAAGGGTTGAAAATTGAAATATGGAAATACTTGAGTGATGATGATGCGACGATTAATGTTGAGGTTTGTCGTTAATGAGTGAATCTGTTTTATTCAATTTCTCCTTTTCTCTATTTTTTTGTTCTTGTCAGTTATTGTTTACATTTAAAAAGGATTTTTTGACTGATCTAATTACTTTATTTGTCTATGTATTATGGTAAAAAAAAACCTCAAAAGAAAAGAAAGGATAGGGAATCTATATTTACGATAAAACTTGCTACGCTTTACGCTACTATTTTAGTAGTGTATACGAGTATGTATAAGGTTATGATAATGGTTCAAACATGAAAGGAAAAGAGGCTGGTGTTCAAAACAAAATTAAGTGTCTTGAACCAAGAGCTTATTTTGTTCAGGCTGCTTGCATTCCTTTTGGTTGTTGTTGGTTTTTAATGATTCAGCTTGCTGTTCATTGGAAGCTGTTAAGTTTTTTGACATTGCTCAATACATATAAAACTTTGTATCAGGTTCAATAATGCGTTGGGGCATACATACATATATACACAAAATTTCGCTGGTTTGACCTTAAAACCCCTTTCTGAAACCAGATGGGAGTAGACTAAATGCTTTAAAACCATTCAAAAAAATCTTAGAAGCTAGGTATACTATGAAGCTCTTATTGAAATATCTGAGGCTGGAAACGTTGAGAATAGAAACATGCTGTCATTAGGAAGTAAAATTTTAGTTTCAAGTTTATATGTTGCATATTAATATAGTTTGATATTTAAGAAAAAAATAATGGCGCAAAATTTTAATTGAATTACGAGTAGTACGATGCTAAAGCTGTTTTAGTATAATACTAGGTTAAAACAACAATTTTAATCGAATATAGCATCATACTTCTCTAACTTTTATTAAAGTTAAAATCATCGAACACCTACTTTATTTTTTTAGTATCTTGCTAGCTTCGTATGACTCTTACATTTGCAGACATCAAAAAAGGTTCGTGTAGTTATTTTTTTACACGAAATGTCGTTGTTTTAGGTGTGTTCATAGCAATTTATTAAGGAAATTCTTTTAGTACGATACTAGTGAGAAAATGTTTAAAATTAAGAATTAGTTAGTAAACTACTATAAAGTTAGCAAATTGTTAAGTAGTATCATACTAATACCTTAATAATAGGCTGTTTAAAATTTTGCGCCAATATAACTAGTAAGTATTTACAAACTCCGTCTGCTAATTTATCTACTAAATATGCTACTAAAAACTCTATAGTGGAAGAAGAACAATTCACTAACGTGCAATCAGCTGAAGCCATAGCTCTAAATCTATAAATACCATCACAGTTTTCTCAAATAACAGTTTTTTGAAACTAAAATTAATAAAAAACTACTTCAGGACCCCAATGACTCAGGAAAGATAAGTTGACTAGTCAATCATGGCTATAGAGAAAGAGCTTGTCAAGTCATTATACGAGTATTATGATGATCTGGTAACTGAGTTTGTTAAAACAGAAGCCAGAAAAGTTAATCTATTGCAATAAATTCGGTTCTATTTATTTTTATTAAAATAATAATCTTATTATTATTTCCTACATGAGCAACAATTAATGAGTTCATTATTTATTTGTATGTTGTTATGTTTTTGAATTAGTTTTTAAATATTTTTTACTTCAAAAAATACTTTTTTCAGTTCCTAAATTTTTGTGATATATTTTTTGACTATTATTTTTGTGATATATTTTTGATTTCTTAGTTTTTAATAAAAATCATATTTATTTTAATTAAATATAAGTATTATCTAGGAATAGGCCTCTTGGGGATCCCTCGTTAAAAAAACGCATTGCAAAGGGTACCCCTTGGGTAATGAGGAAATGACTTTTTCCGCCAATCCAATCCAAATGAGAGGCGCTCTAATTTATCTCGGGCCGGTCCTGGCTCTACGTCTTTCCTTTTGACAATCTTGCTTACGTTTAATGGTTTGCAACTGTAAGTAAGGTTAGGGCTTATTTTGAAAATGCTTGAATCCAACCCAATCCTTGTTTGCGATAAACTAAAAAATTCTGTGAAGAATTTTATTGAAATCGTTTAGTATTATCAACTCCCGATAAACTCTAAATAAAATGCACGACTGGATCGCACGAACTTGCTCTTATGTAAAAGTACTTTGGAATTTAAAATACATTTTATAAATATAAAACATGAATTTAAAATGAAATTGCCGTCTGATTTCTAGAAAAGTATGAATTTATGCAAGCAAACCTTAAAAAATCGTTTTATTATTAAATAAATAAATTTTTTATATAAGAAAATTCTTTAAAATTTTTCAAGAAAAAAATGTGGGATGCGAATTTTAAGTATTTAATAATATTGATTTTTGGAAATAATTTCAAAAAATAATCGTTCATAGAATTTGAAGATATTGATTTTTCAAAAAAAAATTTTTTTCAAAAAAACCCAACAAATAATTTTTCGAATATTTTTATATACAATATTATTTTAAACTTAGAGGGACTCCTGCTGAAAATTTTTGGTTAAAATCGTTAGAGCCGTTAATGAGAAAATCGAAAAACAAAAAAGCGGTTCTATGACAGGTACCGTTAATAACATTTTGCCCCAAATTTTTTTTTTACCAAAACGTAGTCCATGTCCATAATATCGCACCTAATTTTTTTTTATCAAAATCGTTAGAGCCGTTTTCGAGATAAATAAGATTTTTCATTACGGGTGTATGGGGGGTACCGTTAGTTTTAGAGCTAAAAAAAAAATTTCAATTTTCCCTCTATGGAATCACCGAAGACCCATAACTACCGAGTTTGAAGAAAATAGGTCCAGTGGCTTAGGCTCTAGATCGAGGTACAGACATACAGACAGACAGACAGACAGACAGACAGACAGACGGAATTGCCGGACCGACTTTATTCGTCTTCGCTATCATCGTAATGTCAACTTTGATCAAAATCTCGAGTTCGATTTTTTTTCCAAATGCAGAACTTGCCCTATAGTACCTATATCGCAAGTAAAAACTACTGTATAAAATAAGCGTAGCCTTCTTTTTCTCAAAATTTCGGTAAGTCTTAAGGAAATAATAAATATTTGTATCTTTTTACTAACTCAGCTTAACGTGATGTTTCGAATGCAGGTTCTTAATATGTTATTTTTGGGAAGCGGTTTTAATAAAATCCATCCACTGCTACGCTTTGTGTGTCCTAAAAGGCTCTTACGATTTGGATGAATTTTCAGTGTTCATTCTTGTAAGCGTGCTTAGGGTGCATGACATAATTTTGTCAAAATCCGCCGTTTCCTCGAAAATAGTTTTATTATTTCGGAAAAAAACATCTATATGCCATCTACCAAGTAAATATAATCAAGTACCAGGCTCCTCGTTCCGCTAAGGATCAGCTAGGCCCCGGATGATACCAAAGACTAATAAGTACTAGGTAACTAATGGCACTAAAGAAAGTGGTGTTACCTATTAGCAGGTACTATAGTCTTCTGGTAACAATAAGTATTAATAATCTACGCTTCTAGTAGCACTGAATATTACCAAGTATAAGGTTCTTTGGCTAGGTATTGGCGCTAGGGATCACAATAGAACTATCGGCTTCAAACAAAGACCTTTTAGCCATGATGGGTGGAAGCCTCAATAGGAAATAGCTGCACAATCTCACCTAGAAAGCATATTATCTAGTTGACTAAATCGACTTTACCAAATGAAACTGATTAAATTCAATCTTGTCACCTGACGACAGTTCTGTAACATGAAGCGCTTCGTTACAGGCCGCTCTACCTTTGATACATCACCAAACTCGCAAAGGATGGTTCTTGGATTTTCTTATTAACCGCTTAACTGATTTGCATCCAACTTTTAATTCAGTAGTTGAAGAAATATCAATAAAGTATCTTTATTACGCATATTGAATGCATAAATGAAATACAATAAAGTAGTGTATTTTTTTTTTTTTTTTTATTTGAAAACAAACAAAAAACTAACAGAACGAAATGTATAACTAAGAAGAAATCAAGACATGAATACAATATTCAATTTTCAACTTTGTTACAACTTTGTAAAATTGAACTATTTCTTACCATCTTACATTCCAAAATTGAACGTATTATTCTTTTTTATAACACTTTTAATTTTGGGTTCAGATTTTTCATTTTATTTATTTTCAGTGAAGGCAAGAATACACAACAGCCAGTAGTGAAGTAAAAGTGTCCGGCAATTTCTTTTTTTCGCTAAGATCGTATATGTATCCACTGTCAATTTGACCTGGGGCCAAATTACCGCATCAGATTATCGAGTAATACGTGACTGAATTATGTGAGTTTGGCATTACCGCTTACGTTATCGAGCAATAAATTACTCCAATTTGACATTTTCATTCGATCACTGATGGGACTCAGTCACTCGTCACTGAAGCGGTAATTCGGCCCCTGGTTTTTATTCTTGTTGATTTGTTTCACTCCCCGTCATCAGCTTAGCGATTTGAAGCGGGATTTAATTTTCTATAAAGTTGTACACATAAAGAAAATTAATTTTCTAAACTGCACAACAAAACATTTGACATATCAGTTTCAACGAGAGGCCAACGTAATCAAGGCGCAGCCGCTGGATGGTGGAATCGAACAACGGGAATAGCTGGACAAACCTTGGACCCGATTAGAGAAAAAACTAAAAAAGTGGATGGACAATTTCTCTCTCCAAATGGATGCTAGGCTCTTTGGCATTGAAGGCAAAACTTAACAATCAGGTTTGTGAATTGGAGAAATTTCAAACTTTTAGACGAAATCTGCAACGTTTGGACCGCTCAATAGATGAATCTGAACGAGAAAAGTTTGACGTCCCAGAAACTGAGAACGAAGATCTTGCAATCGTATTCAACAATATCTGTTCTGCAGTGGAAATTGACAACCCACCACAGTTGATCAAAATCTTTCGCGCCTTCTGCTCGTCTCAATTTACCTGCCCCACGACGCCACGACGCGCGACACACAGAGGTTTGGTTTGTATGGGAGAGCGGACAAAAATTGTAAAATGTAAACTTTATTATATAGTCAAAACAAGAATAATAAAATAATATAAGAAGTTACAGAAATTATTTAAAGGAACTTCGGAAAAGACATCTAAAATTTTGTTGAAATTATGGTTCGCGTCTTGAATAAAATAATTTTTCAACTTTGAGGGATTGTAAATCAGAACTGATCATTACTCAAAAACTTTTAATTCAGACCGGTCTTCGAAATTTCTCTGGAAACAGGTTCGCAGTTTGGACATAGCCAAAAAATCGTCTACTGGAAACGATGAAATAAATATAGATGAGTTAAACCGGAAATTTGCGAATGTTATGGTCTCAGGATCTGATAGAAGGTTTTTCGCTGTCTAATGTTGACTCAATTAAATTCAGGTAAGCAATTATTTCTTCCAAATGCGTTGGACTAGACAATATTCATTCGGATTTCATTAAGATAGTCCTTCCTCATATCCTTCCCCACATAACACATAATTTTCAATCTTATATTGACATCGTCGACATATCCATTGATGTGGAAAAGAGCTAAGATGATAGCCATTCCAAAAAAGGCAAGTACACCTGAGTATAGACCAATTGCTATTCTCCCCTACTTGTCTAAAGTCCTCGAGTATACTATAAATAAACAAATTATAAACCATGTCAATACCCATAATTTACTTTCCCTTTTACAGTTGGGCTTCAGATCTAATCATAGCTGTGTAATGTAATGTATGTAGGATCTCCACGTTAGGCAAATTCCATCAAACGACGATACATACCAACGTTGACGACGACGACGGCACATACCATCAAACACGACGATACATACCAACGTTGACGACGACGACGGCACATACCATCAAACACGACGATTCATACCAACGTTGACGTGGACGACGGTACATACCAAGGAAGACGACGACGACGGTACATATCAACGATATCAACATAGAACACGAAATTTCAGTCAGTTAGTTTTCTGCAGTCGACGCGTTAAGACGTAATTGTCAATAATCTTGAGTTTTCCTTCGTTCGTTCCTTCATTCTTTTGTTTAATTTAAATTGAAGTGATTTTAACTACTATTAAATTGATTTTGACTACTATTAAATGTAAATAAAATAAAACAATAATCTGGATTAACAATAAATGTGAACAATTAAACAAGTTGTTCTTTCATTAAAAAGAGATCGGAAAAGAATTAATATCTTTTATTTGTGGTGCGTGCGTTGTGGAGCTCACACACCCCACAAATTGGGGGCTCAACCGGGATGTGCCGAAAATTGAGTGGGCAATAGCCAAATGCCATTAAGCAGACGGTATAATAAAATACAAAATTTTAACCGAGTGCGCGAAACAAATATAATGCCATCAAGCTAAATTTCTTGCAACGCACATTGAAGCCAACGCCAACGGCTAAAAATTTGAAAATATCCCAACGAAGAGGGAAGCAGTGAAGAGAAAAGAAAAATCTGCCGGCATAAAATATACATAAACCCAAGTAGGGGAAATCCAGTGCTGTGATATATATTAAACAGATGCACATAGTGAAAACAAACAAAGTAAAATGCAAAAATAAATAAAAAGAGAGACACAAAAAAGACAATCAAAGACATTGAAGGGTGTGCAGAAAAACATAACATACAACGACAGCGAAGTACGAAGACGAACCAGAGAAGGCACACAAAGAAGAAGACATTCAACAGTAGCGGTCGTAACTATTGTTATATTTTTTTTAAATTGAGTAGTATTTTAGTAATAAAATAATAACTTTAATTTTTGATTTCAATAAATTTACTCTTTAAAGTAATTTTATTTGAATATTTAAAATATTTTTTTTTGAAATTTATTGTAAGACAATTAAATTTTGTGTCTGTTGAGATAATTTTATTTTTTTTAATATTTTTATTGTGTGAGGGAAAATTCAAGAGAGATGGACGCCGGGGAAGTAAACCGTATGACCATAGAGGAATTAAAGGGACATTTAAGGGAATCAGGTTTGGCAGTGACGGGTAATAAAAAAGAATTAATTGAAAGGTTAATGACCCATGTTAATGTAGAAGTGCAGGAAGATGGGGGGGAAGAAAATTTTAGCGATGCTGTCGGCGGCAGTAGTGGTGCTCGTCGGCAAAGAATGGGTTTTGAACAGAGCACGGTGCCTGGAGCTGGAATTTTTCCACCAAGTAGTTTCAGTTTCAGGGACATTGAAGATGCCGTTCCACCATTTTCGGGTGAAGGCATGCAAAACGTAGAAGAATGGATTGCACAATACGAAGACATCTGTTCAGTCTTAGGTTTTAGTGGTCTTCAACAGTACGTGTTTGGAAGAAGGCTCATTACGGGTGCGGCAAGGATGTTCATCCAAAGTGAGCGTGGCCTCAGCGATTGGGAGACATTGAAGAATGGGCTGAGAAAAGAATTTGCAGTCGAGGTGAGTTCCGCAGAAGTGCATCGACGGTTGAAGAGTCGGCGCAAGCAACCAAATGAAACGAACAGGGAATACTTGTATAAATTGATGGAAATCGCTAAGCCGATTCAAATTGACGATCCATCCATTATAGACTATTTCATCTCGGGGTTGAAGGATGACAGAGTAAGCAAGGTTGTGTTGTATGAGGCAACCACTTTGGAAGAGCTTAAGGTGAAGCTTAAGGTATATGAGCGAATCAGGCAACAGCAGGTAGCCGATATACCTCAACGATACCAAGCTACGTCATCGGTAAAGCGGGAAGCATCAACTTCTACTAAGCCAGAAGACACGCGAAAGTGCTTTAAGTGCGGAAATACCAACCACCTTGCAAAGACGTGTCCTCAGGGGTTTAAATGTTTTAAATGTGGTGCTATGGGTCATAGATCGTTTGAATGCAAAGGAATAAAGGAGACGAGACCAGAGACGAGAACGGAGATGAAAGCCAAAGCTCTTTTTGGCAGCAGAACAGGGCATCTAATGAAAGATGTTGAGTTGATGGGAGTAGAGGTAACGGCTCTGGTTGACACGGGGTGCGACTTGTCATTGTTGAGACAAGAAATGTTATTGCAATTCCCTAGAGTGACTTTGGAGGAAAGGCCAACTACTTTGACTGGTCTAGGTAACAAAGAAATAAGGACGATTGGATATTTCGATACAACAGTGACTATAGATCGGATTCCATTTGACGTAAGGCTGCATGTAGTGCATGAACGCGACATGTTATTTTCAATGGTCATCGGTGTCGATGTTATAAGTCAAGCATCCGTCAACATCAAGGGTAAAGAAGTACGTTTTTTGAGTCGAAAAGAGAAACCCATAGAAGAAGAAGTAGCAGGCTCATCAAGGAGTGTTGAAATGGCGGTGGATGAAAGTAGGGCTCAGGTAAAGAAGAAGATAGATGTGGGTAAAGATGTAAGAAGTGGTAGACAGGTTGAAGAGAAGATAGAAGAGAAAGTTGTATCGAGGGTTGTAGGGAGGCAGAAGGAAGACGTCCGGATGCGAGAATCAACCCGAAGGTCAACAGTTAGGCCGACATTAGATGCGGTAGCAGAGCTTCGAGCTGAGTTCGAAACTATGTGTTGTTTGGCGATGGAAGAAGATGCCACGCCTGCAGTCAACTTGTCTTACCTACCCAAAGAATTACGGAATAAGATAAAGACGCTTATTAGAAGTTATGAGCCGAGAGAAGAAGAGCCATCACCGATTAGTATGAAAATCATCCTGAAAGATGAGGCACCGCTGTTTGAAAGAGCAAGACGACTTTCACAGCCGGAGAAGGAAGAAGTCGAAAGGCAGGTAGCTGAATGGCTGAGGAAAGGAATAATTCAGGAAAGCAAGTCTGAATTTGCATCGCCAGTTGTTCTTGTGGCTAAGAAAAATGGGCAGAAACGTATGTGCTGCGATTTTAGAAGAATCAATGCGAAGATGGTGAAGGATCATTTCCCTATGCCACTAATTGACGACGTTATAGAAAAACTTCAGCGAGGTAAGGTCTTCACAACAATTGACCTGGTTAACGGATTTTTCCATGTCCCAGTGGAACCTGAATCGAGGAAATACACTTCATTTATAGTCCACAACGGCCAGTACGAGTTTTTGAAGGTGCCCTTTGGTATTTGTAACTCTCCAGCTGTTTTTATGAGATTCATCATGACAGTACTGAAACCGTTGATCAGCGAAGGCACGGTGCAAGTCTACATGGATGATGTTATCATACCAGCGAGCAATTATGAAGAAGGACTTCAACGATTAGAGAAGGTACTGGACGTGGCAAGTAGAAATGGACTCGAGTTGAACTGGGAAAAGTGTAAGTTCCTCCAACGAAGAATCGATTTTCTGGGGTACGTCATCGAAGATGGAACAATACGTCCATCAGACGAGAAAACCAGGGCAGTAAATAGTTATTCATTACCAAAAGACAAAAAGTCGCTGCAACGATTTTTGGGATTAACATCTTACTTTAGAAGGTTTGTTGAAGGTTATGCGACGAAAGCCAAACCGCTGAGCGACTTACTAAGGAAGAATGAAACTTTTAAGATGAAAGACGACCAGATTGAGGCGTTCGAATGGTTGAAGTGCGCGCTTACTAAATCACCAGTCCTCAAACTGTTTGATCCAAACGCCGTTACTGAGATTCACACAGACGCGAGCAGGTACGGGTATGGAGCTGTGTTACTCCAGAAGGACAACGATGACCAAGAATTCCACCCGGTTCAGTATATGAGTCGCAAGACGAGTTCTCAAGAAGAAAAACTGCATTCGTACGACTTAGAAGTCCTAGCAATAGTAGCAGCCCTTAAGAAATGGAGAGTTTATGTGTTAGGTCGACACGTGAAGATTATCACTGACTGCAATGCCTTCACGATGACAATGAACAAAAAAGAGATTCCGTTGAGAGTTACGAGATGGGCGATGTTTTTGCAAGATTATGATTATGAGATTGTGCATAGAAGCGGTACGAAGATGCGACATGTAGACGCCCTAAGTCGAGTGGGTATGGTTATTGTGGGTACTTTGTCTTACAGAATCAAGGAGGCTCAGGTACAGGACGATTATCTGAAGGTTATTGCAGAGGTCTTAAAGCAAAAACCTTATGAAGACTTTTTCATTAAGAACGGCATCATTTGCAAGGATCACGCCCTGGAGTTGGTCGTTATACCAGCATCCATGGAAGAGGAAATTATTGCAAAGGTTCACAAAGAAGGTCATTTTGCCGCCAAAAAGACTCAGGAGATTTTGGAAAAGTCATACTTCGTTAGAGATGCAAAGAAGAAAATAATAAGGATCATCCAAAACTGCATCGAGTGCATACTAGCTGATCGAAAGGGGGGCAAGCCAGAAGGACTGTTGACTCCAATCGATAAAGGAAGCTGTCCCCTTGAGACGTATCATATTGATCATATCGGACCCATGGAAGAAACCAAGAAGAAATATAATCACATTCTGGTGGTTATTGACGCTTTTTCAAAGTTTGTGTGGCTGTACCCCACAAAGAGTACAGGCACAGAGGAAGTTTTGGAAAGATTGCAAAAACAAGCCGCCATTTTCGGAAATCCAAAAAGAATCATTTCGGATCGTGGAACAGCCTTTACTTCAAAATTATTCGAAGACTATTGTGAAAACCAAGGTATAGTACATTTAGTTATAACGACAGGAGTGCCGAGAGGAAATGGTCAAGTGGAGCGGGTCAACAAAATGCTTATACCACTGTTGACAAAGATGACGTTGGAAGATCCTGGACTTTGGTATAGAAACGTCGACAGAGCCCAGCAGTTACTCAACAATACGCCGCCAAGGAGTACGAAGTTTGCGCCATTCAGAATACTAACAGGAGTCGATATGCGATTGATGGAGATTCCGAATATCCGAGAGATGCTCAACGAAGAGATCTACGAGGAACTAGATGCGGAAAGAGAGGAAATAAGAGCCGAAGCAAAATCCAACATCATAGAGCTTCAAAAAGAGAACTATCGATACAATTTGAGGAAGCGTAAAGAAGCCTTGGAGTATAAGGTAAATGATCTTGTGGCTGTTCGAAGAACCCAATTCGGTCCAGGGTTAAAGCTGAAACCGAAGTATCTTGGGCCGTATAAAATCACTAAGGTGTGTAAGCACGATCGTTATGAGGTCGAGAAAATTGGAGACCATTCTGGGCCGGGGCGTACCGCCGCTGCTGCCGATGGCATAAAACCCTGGGCAAAGTCATTCGGGGCGAATGACTAATCAGGATGGCCGAATGTAGGATCTCCACGTTAGGCAAATTCCATCAAACGACGATACATACCAACGTTGACGACGACGACGGCACATACCATCAAACACGACGATACATACCAACGTTGACGACGACGACGGCACATACCATCAAACACGACGATTCATACCAACGTTGACGTGGACGACGGTACATACCAAGGAAGACGACGACGACGGTACATATCAACGATATCAACATAGAACACGAAATTTCAGTCAGTTAGTTTTCTGCAGTCGACGCGTTAAGACGTAATTGTCAATAATCTTGAGTTTTCCTTCGTTCGTTCCTTCATTCTTTTGTTTAATTTAAATTGAAGTGATTTTAACTACTATTAAATTGATTTTGACTACTATTAAATGTAAATAAAATAAAACAATAATCTGGATTAACAATAAATGTGAACAATTAAACAAGTTGTTCTTTCATTAAAAAGAGATCGGAAAAGAATTAATATCTTTTATTTGTGGTGCGTGCGTTGTGGAGCTCACACACCCCACATGTATGCTGATAAAAGTTTCTGATGATATCCGCGAGGCTATTGACTCTATTAAAATGTCAATCATTACCCTGTTATATTTTTCAAAAGCTTTTAAATCAGTTAATCCTATTTCCTATTTTGCTTAACAACTCGCCAATTGAAATCGTCTTCGAAACAGAAAGGTTAGGAATTTTCAATAGTTCTCTCACATGGAATGGCCACTTAAAAGCTTGGTTTCGAAAATCTATACTAGTCTTCGTGGCTTATCATTGACTAGAAGCTGTCTTCAAGTTAAAACTAAAATACTTATAGTCCCAATTGGTACCACTATGGGTGTGAAATTTTTCCGGATTCCGACTCCGAATATTTTAGAAATCTAATAGTCGTAATTAATACAGTTGCAAGATACGTTTATAATCTTAGAAGATGCGATTGCGTCTCTTCTTTCACAAAACAAATACTTGGGTGTGATCTCCAAAGTTTTCTGCACTACAAGGTTCTCGTCGTTCTATATATGCTCATCCATCATCCTACTTCCGCGGTCTAGTCGGAGTCTTGTCTTCATACCCCCATGTTTAATGCAAACATGTTTGATCTCACGCAGGCACATTTTTGTTAATGCCATTAGTCTTTGGAATAACTTACCCCTTGATATTACAAAACGGAAAATCGATCACAGAAAGAGTTTTTTATCGTCTTTGTTTTATTTCTTAACTCGTCAATGTAATTGCTGTTAAATTATTTTCATTATTGCTATTGCGTTTCAAAATCTTCCTCGTTGTTATTTTTCTTTACTCCTGGGGCCTATTTCACCAACTACAAATTACAAGCACAAATTTGTGACTTGTAATTCACAAATACAAATTTGTAAAACACAACTCGGTTTCACAAAGTACAAGTAACTGTTTCACAATTGTGTGAATATTGCAAAAAAAATTACAGCTAGCTTTGGAAAGCAACAAGTTTTTGGAAATACCATTTCACCATTTTTTTAATTTCTTGTAAGCAACAAGGTTTTCTTATTAACTTATAAAACTCGTTAGAATGATGCCTACAATGGATAAGCAAACTAATTGTTTTTTGCATCTTTAGTGCGCGAGAAAAATGATGCAGCATTCAATGACTTTTATTGTTTTACGTGGTTGTAGCCGCAAAAATTTAAGGCAAAGAAATTTTTCTTTTAGAATACCAATTGCACTTTCAATTAGCTTGCGAGTTGATTTATGGGCTCGGTTGTAGCGGTCCATGGCAATACTTGTAGTTCTAAGAATCGGTGAACAAAACCAATCTAAAGAAGGGTACCCGTTATCACTTAGTAGCATAGCGCGAGGAAAAGGCCTGAAACCTGTTTCAACCTGCTTATCGCAAACACCATGATACTGCCCACCATTTCCAATCCAGTGCAAGACCAAGACAGTAAGTAATTGCTGCCTTGGAGAGAATGCACAATTTTTGTACCTTCTGTGACTAATCCGGCCTCCAATGAGCAAAATTATATCTTCCGCCTTGCAAAAATTCACACCAAAACACTCATTAAAGTAAAAACACTCCGAAATATCAAAGCTTATCCGCGGACGATAAACTCTTCTTCTGCGATTCAAGACAATATAATCGTTGACACTATTATCGCTTTCATTACTACTATAGCTTCGGTGTGACTTGTATCAAAAATAACTTAGGTCTTGACTCGTGTAGAATTTTTTTTACAAATAAAAGGAAACTTGTGATGAAGGTCCGGATGGTATTCCGCCCATCTTATTGCTAAAATGTGCATATTCTTTAGCTCAACCGTTGACGAACATCTTTAACTTATCGCTTTCCCAAGGTCAGTTCCTAGAGTGTTGGAAGTTGTCTTACTTAACTCCAGTATTTAAGTCAGGATCTAAACAGGATATTACTAATTATAGACCTACGAGTATCTGTAAAATTTCAGCTTTGCCAAAATTATTTGAAAAGATAGTCTTTGATAAACTGTCTTTTCAAATAAAAGGCTTTGTTTCAGTTTACCAACATGGTTTCATATCGGGCCGATCTACGGCAACTAATCTTTCCTTATAATTCATAATTTCGAATCAAGTTTTCAAACAGATATTATATTTACCGATTTTGCCAAGGCATTTAATCGCGTTAATCATCAGGTTCTTATGAAAAAGCTTTTGCAGTTTGGTTTTTCATTCAAACTTTTTCGGTTGGCTCAAATCTTATTTAACTCTTAGGGTTCAAATAGTTAAAATTGGTGACATTTTGTCGGAACAAATCTTAGTATCATCTGGTGTCCCTCAAGGAAGCCATTTGGGAACGCTATTATTTCTTTTGTTTATTAATGATATCCCTGAGATATTCAAGAATTCATTATGTCTCCTATTTGCGGATGACCTTAAACTTTATCGGGTGACTAAATCCCTTCAAGAGTGTGCTCTGTTAAATGAAGATTTGAATAGATTGGCTAATTGGTGCAAGATAAATTTTTTAAACTTGAATGTCTCAAAGTGTCAAGTTATGTCCTGTTTCCGTAATAATTCACGTATATATTTCAACTACTCAATCAATAACTCAGATTTAGAAAGGGTAGTACAGAAAAAAGATCTAGGCGCTATTATAGATGCTAAACTTTTCTTCTTACCACATATTGATTACATTACCAATAAATCAAATCAGATGCTTGGGTTCATTAAGAGGAACACCAAAGAACTTAATGACCCATACACTCTTAAGTCACTTTTTAATTCTTTGGTAGATCATCGCTCGAGTACTTCAGTACAATTTGGAACCCAAATTATAAAAACTCGTGTGAAAGAATTGAAAAGGTACAAAGGAAATTTGCAAGATATGCATTTTTTAAATTAAAATGGTCAATTGATATTCCATCTTATAAAACCAGGTGCCTGTTACTTGGTATGCTAAATCTGGAAAAAGGACGTACATAATTTGGAATAATGTTTATCAGGGATATACTTTCATATCATATTAATTGTCCTCCGCTACTTAATTTAATTAGTATTCGCGTTCCTAGAAGCAATTCTCGTGATACCATTTTGTTTCATGAGCGTTTCCATAGAACGAATTAACGTCGTAATGAACCAATCTCTCGTTGCATCAGGGAAGCTAATTTGGTTTGCAATAGATTAGACTTTTTTGACAGTTGCAATAGAGAAACTTTTAAATTGTATGTCTTTAACGTACTAAATTTGCTACCATAGTGATATAATAATAACTAACGTTGATCCACAAAAGTACAATCGCGCGATCCACTAAAAGTACGAACATTACTAAAAGGATTTTACTTTTAAATGTTTCTCCAAAGTCAAACTGTATAAATCCAAGCCTTATCCAGGTATTATATAAAATTAATATGCCGATAGTGTCCATCAAATTATTATGGAATGATATTCATAGAAGTTTAATTATGGTAACTTCCACACCTTTGTTAGGGCACTTGAATAGAAACAAAAAACATGTGAGTCCTTTTGTCGCGTCTCAAGTGGGCCCGTGTTAAGTGCCGAAACTACAAAATGGAAAAGGTTATATGATAATATAATTTAATCCCTCTTGCGTGCTTACGCTGTTCACGTAGAAAGAAAAGACCTTTTATTAAATTATTTCCACAAGCGAACGTAAAAGCGATCCTACGAGTAGATTCACTATCTTAGGTGTTGAAAGCTCATCTCATCACCATGGGCATTGGAGAGCTTCGGGCTTCGGCTACTTAAAAAAAACACTCGACTCTCCGTAGGATTGAAGTGAATAAATTGTCTAAGTCTGTGGCATTTGTATGCTCCCTTTCCCAACAATTGGATAAAATATCTTTTGTTTTTCGTTTGTAGGAAGATATTTTTGTATCTTTATCTTCACGTGTGGTTCTCTCACAGTACCGGATGGAGTCAAACATCACCATCCATATACCATACTCTGTCAATTAAATAATAATTTTAGCAAGTGATAGCGCGTAAGAAATATAATATGCACATAAGCGTTCGGCATGGTACACCTTCGTCCTTGATCTATTTACATATACCTATACATATATGCTTGTATAAGAATCTCTGTGGAAAAGTAGGATTCGCGTCCACTTATTCAATTTAACTTGAAAGAATGCGCTACTTTTAGTTCTGGCACCACCAAGATGGCAACAATTTTTCACTCAAGACTTTCAATTTAAAGGAAAAAGAAAAATCACCTCAGAGACTGCGAAATGACAAGCCAACATCAATTGGCACTTTCTCACAAGGCGCCATAGTAAAGGCAGAACTTTCCGGTGGAAAGCGGTCACACCCTTCATGGCCAAAGGTGCAATAATAGAAGAATATTCATTTTTTTTTAAGTTTGGCAGCATGGTTCGGCGGGTAATTTGTTTTTCCTTACAACAACGAGGCGTTCGTATCCTTTCTGGATCGTTTGGGGGAAATTGCATTTCCATCCTTCTTCCGTTTCGTTTGCATTTGAAGATTGCATTGCATCTTTTTTTCTTGAAACGAAACGCCCCTTGTCGTCGTCGTTGTTCGTTTCTTCACTCTCTTGCTGACTCGCTTTTCCTTTCCACTGAAAGGTGTAAAATGAATGATTTCCTTGAAAATGATTTCAATTTCTTTGCAGAAATGTACTTTGGTACCTACGATTCTTCTTGGCTTTTAATTTCAGGTGAAGAAGTGTTCAAGCGAGTAACACGCTTGACAAGAAGAAACGATAGTAGTTGTAGAAAACAGCGGGTCAAAGGCGTCATCGCCAGTTCTTGTTCCTCCAATAAAATTATAATGCAAATCGTATTTGGATGCAGTGTGTCTCAGTATATGTATGTAAATGTATAGGTAATTGTGTGCCGGACTGTTCGTTGGCCAACAATACTCTTATACTCTTTTTTGTCACAAACAAAAATAAATTACCTGGGTTTTGACATCATGTCACTGTCGAAATCTGCTGTCAAAGAATGTTACAGAAAACGATTTAGCTTTTAGAGAGAACGAGAATCTGGTTTTATAAATTGCAAAGCTACTTCCAGTACTGCAACATTTAAGTATTCCTTTTGGAAAATTAAAGGACATGCGATTTAAATTTTTGAAACCTTTATGAAAAAAAAAAAAAAATAGAATACTAATCGCATTTCAATTGATTTTGGTTTGGTGAATTCCTTTTCTTTTTGTTCTATTTTTCATTAAATGAATACAATAAATAAGACCACTAGTCCTTGATTAAAATAAATATTGTGGTGCAACAGCTGGAAGAGAACCAGGACCTAGTGACTTAGAACTCTCAACCATTCCTGTGTGCGTGTTACCAGGAACGGAGGGGACCTACAATTTTCTGCCGATTCCGAACGGCTAATGAGCAGCACTTTTTATGACAAGAGGTAGGTACTCTTAGTGAATTTGTCAATTCCTCGTAAGAGGCAGTGCATCCCTGAAAAAACTTATTTGCAGCGGCTGAGAATCGAACCAAAGACCTTCTTCATGACAGTTGACAGTCCAACGCACTAACCATTATGCCAATTGGTCAATTGATTGGCTTGATAAAATAGAATTTCGGTAGGAATATGACTTAATATATCGTGGAAAATAGTAAATTTTGATCTTAAGTGATTCACTATGTTAAGGCAGTGAAATTTTGAACTTTTGCTTTTATCTACGTAAGGATAGTTTCTTTCAAATAGAAAGTTAATAAATCGTTGATAAATGAACCTCTAGACCTTCTAATTAATAACTTGTTGTTGCATTTGGTTAAATAATACATGATGCTTTGTTGACCATTGAAAATTGCAATAAATTGGAGGCACACGGCTCGTAGAGAACATATAACTAATTACCATAGTGCTTCATGTTTTTAATGTTGGCCCATGGCCCGGATATCCCAATTTTTTTTTCACTGATAAATTTTTCAAAAAAAGGGATTTTTGTTTTAAAAAATTCAAAAATATTTTTTTTTTAATTTTTGAAATGCAAGGTTCATGAAAGTTTTTAGAATTTACAAATTCTATACAAATTATTTACAAGTAATAACTTTACAATAGGCGTATTTTATTGGTAATGTATACATAGTGCAGCAATGCAAGTCCGAATAAAATGCTTTTTTGACTGCATAAGCATATACACTTTTACTTAAAATTTTAAAGTTGGTATGCTATGCATTTATACCCTCATCAAAATCAGGTGATTTGGAAAAGAAGTAAAATAAATATGTAATTTCTTACAAAAAAAAATACAAATTGAAATGAATAAAGATCCAAAACAGAAAAGGGCTATATGTAATTTCTGAGTTTCTTTTAACAAATCATCATAATTTAGTAGATATTTCAGACTCACTAAGTGATCAAAGTAAAAGGAAACGAAAACTAAAAATGAAATATATACCTACGAATAAGCAATCCACTTTTGAATAAGCTAAGGGATGCGTTGGAAAAGTATACGTTTTGATGTGGTTTATGCTAAATTAACATCACTGACAAATTTGTTGTCAAACAAGTGGCAAAATTATTAATAAAATCAAATATCAATGGCAATGGCAATGGCACAAAATTAAATAAAGGCTCGGTGTCAGAAAAAAATCATTTTCATGTCCTTTTTAATCGTTTGACATCGCAGCCATCCTTCGATGAATTTCATACTCTCACGTGACATATAGGGAACATACACACGCATTAAGAGGCAACATTTTGACCATTACTACATATTACCATTACCATAAAATGAACAAATATCACCGAACACATTCTCGAATAATCAAAACCTGCCAACCTCACGAAAAATAAAACGTTTGTTTACAACCAATTTGAGTGTCACCAGTGTAATCCAGATGCTCCAAAACTTTATCAGCATTATTATGTGCACTCTTAATTACATTTACCAATAAAATACGGCTAATAAAATATCACCTGTAATCGAGCTGACAATTATGTTGTTTGTTTGCAGGGTTGGTAGACGATCTACCAACCTTTTACAATTTATTGTCAGAAGTTGGATGACAATTTATTGTAAGATTTGTTGTATTTATTTTTTTCTTGTAAAACCCTATTTCAGATGATCCATCGCAGCCCGATTTAGTATGTGACGTCAGACGTCTTAGGAGTGCATAGTTATTTGATTTTAATCTATTTCAGCCTCTTTGCCAGTATGATGCATCGTGTCTTAAAGTTTCACTCTACCTGATATTTCCGTTAATTCACAGTTTTCTGGAACTGACTACTTTTTCGGAACTGTTATTCTGTTTTTGGTTGACAGAAAATTTCTGTTGTGTTTTTTCAACGAAGTTCTCAAGACTTTATAATTGAAGCGCTGAAAGGATGAAGGTCTAAAGTGAAATTTTTTGAAATTTGGTTTTGTTCTTACAGATGCAAGTCTTATATGGAAACTTAAATTTCTGACTCACTTGTTAGACTAAGAGCCCATAGCAATTTTTGGGTGTGATTGATAACAAAAAATAATTAGGATAATTAGATAGGCCTTTTATAGTTATTTACAAATGTGAAAGCCTTGCATACTCTAGTGGGCGCAATATTGCATAATAGTGCATCAAGTATGCAGTTCTTTCCAAGTCCAAATAATTGTGATAACAACTTTGCCAAAATGTAGAGCTAAGCCCCCTGATTGAAAATATCGAGGTCCAAGACGTTTTACAGACAGCCTTCTGCCTGCCAGACGCGATAAGAATAGGCAACTTCTTGCACTAAGAAGGCCACGTTTAAAACGTCATGGACCTCTATATTTGCAATCAGGGCACTTAGCTCTTCATTTTGAAGTTATGGCAAATTTTATATCCCAATTTTTTAGAATTTGGAAAGAACTGCATACTTGATGCACTATATTGCACTATTGCTCCCACTAGAGTATGCAAGACGTTCACATTTGTAAATAACTACTAAAGGCCTAACTAATTATGCTAATTATTTTTTGTTATCAATCACACTCAAAATTTGCTGTGGGCTCTCGGTCTATGTACTCTTTTATAGCCTATAGAATCATATTTAGCCAAAGATGAAGATGTTATAGGCAACCACTTTGGTAAAAAATTATTGGTAATAAACTTTAAATGCTTGTAACTCAAATATTCAAAAATGTCGCTTAACACCTTCAGCGCTTCAATTATCTTTTGATAAGCCCAATACCGATATGAGCTCTTTACAACTCCAAAAGTTGACAAACAGTTCAAACAAACTATTGTATGATAAGTATATCCATTTTAAATATTTTTTAAATGATAATTTCATCCTTTTATATCTCAAAAGCAAATACCTGCACTAAAAATTATTCTTATTATAAAAACTTATAATTTTATGTCACCCCGATAAGACTTACTTTCCACCTAAGAATACTTTAAATATTAAAAATGTCTCTAATCGGGTAGAAAGTATTCATCAATTAAACCACCTGTGCATAATTAATCACAACCGGAAACAAAAATGTATATACTCTGTTTATTATAGGGGCTACAAATATGAGCTATAAAACTGATTAAAAAGTCAGCAGGGTGTCATACTTTGGGATATGGTCTTATTCTAAGACAAACATTCTTATACAGTAAAGTCTATTTTTCAACTTTGACATCACTTTTTGACGATTTAAAAAAAGGCTAACTTTGGAGTACCCCGACCTATGTTAAGGTCAATCTGTCGGCACTAATGGTAGAGACCTTATTTTAGACGTTTTTCTTAGTAGAAATAAAAATTACGTTTAAATTGAGCTGATATGTTGTTAGGGTTGCCAGATATTCAATTTTGAACGGTGTTCAATTTTTCTTGCCCCAGCAAAATTTTGAATTTGAGGTCATTTTTTTTTTAAGTGCGTTATAAACATAAAGCTTTCTTAAATGTACCTAATGAACAAAACAATAATAAAAAAAGAACTCATTAATAAGTTCACCCAAAACCCATACATTTTATGATACTTGGAAAAATCTAAAACAGGTAAAAAATCGAATTTTGGGAAGAACTTGGCAATTGTATTGGTTTTCCGAGAATTGATAGTTTTTAGGTAATTTTTAAGACTGTGCACTCATGAAAATGGTTAAGAGTGTACTTATGCCTACTTGACTTGCTGTCAAAACCCTAATTACCTTACCTATTCTCAGGCAGAGTTAAATTTGGGGTATGCATGTTTAATGGGTAAATTAACTAAATAAGTGGTATAAATAAATTCATTAATCAGATTATCAAGTTAAGTGTTACCTAATTTTGAATGGAGAGAGTGGATGGAAAGACAACGTTCCAATTCGAAATAAAAAGAAAGGTAGGCCTAAACACTCCTGGTACAAACAAATGCAAAAACACCAGCATTCAGTTGGCCTCAGAAATGGAACAATACAAAACCGGGAGGCTTGCCGCCGATTTCTGAGGTCAACCCGGCGAACCCCACAGGCGGATCACTAGTGTGAAGCAGATACGTGGGAGAGTTATGATCCCCTCGACATCGAGATCATAACAGCGCCGAAGAAAAGGAAGAAGAAGAAGAAGAGTGGATGGAAAGATCTTATTCGATTTGTCTCACAAGCAACCGCGTATAGAAATATGTACGTAAATCTTCTATAGATCCAATCTATTATTATTTTTGTTTTAGCTAAACTAAAAGCCCACTTTTCAATCGATATTGCAACTCTCAAATCACTCTTTTTGTTTTTTCTTTTTCTTTTGTTTTTCATTTCTTTTTTTATATTATTAATGAAATAATTGTTTAAATTTTCTCGAAATTTCCATATTTACTAACTGGCAAAACCTTTGCTCAACATTTACTTAATTAATTTACATATATTCAACTTTTAATCTTTTGCTGCTTTTTTTCAAGTATATTAGTATATATTCTCAATGTAATTAAATCTTGATAATACCGGCAGACGGCTTTATAGCCATGCTTGTAAATATTTTTGTATTTAAATGTTTGTAATTTATATGTTGAAAAAATAAAGATAATAATAATAATAATAATAATAATCATATAATAAAACGGCAAACATGTTTTTTGTGGTACACTTTTCTCCAAAAGTATTTAACCGATTTCGATAAATTTTATATAGTTGGAAAGCCACAGTTATGGAGATGTGCAGAATATACTTGAGACACGCATTTACACACTGTGGGTCATTTTTGTTTTTGCACTGTCGAACACTTTGCATATTACATAAAATAAAATTTAATTTAATAAATTTGCTTGAAAATACTGCCAATAATATAAATAATAAATAAATTGGCACTCGAATTTCGAGAGCTGGGTCGGCTAGTAATAATAATAATAATAATTATCAAGTTAAGTCACGATAACAGTTGGATAAGAGCCCTTTTTAAAATGCCTTCATTTACGGGGGAAGAATACGCAGACATTTTATAATTGTATTCAATTATGGTTTGTGCAATGGAAATTGAAGAAGAGCACAACGAGGATACTAGGAACTTTATTATAACAGACAACTTCCTTCTCAAACTGTTTTTGGAAATATATTTCAAAGGCTTTGAGAAACTAGATCAGTTCCAACTGCAAGACCTAACTCGGGAGTTGCGAGCACAAGAACAGTTTCGGTCGATGAAAGAATACTGGCAACTGTTGAAATGGATCCTTCCATCAAAATAACACGCTTGGCTCTATAGTTGAATGTTTCCAAACACAGAATTTCCAGTATAGTGCATGGAGAAAATATGTATCCATATCACCATACACCTGTGCAAGAACTGCTTCCCGATGATTTTGAAAAGAGACTCGTAACTGTAACTGGTTGCTAGAGAGAAGCTTGGATATCAACCAGTTTATAAACAAAATGTTTTGGACAGACGAATCTCCATTCACAAGAGATGGTAACGGGTGATTTTTTAAGAGCTTGAGAACTTTTTTAAAAAAAAAACGCATAAAATTTGCAAAATCTCATCGATTCTTTATTTGAAACGTTAGATTGGTCCATGACATTTACTTTTTGAAGATAATTTCATTTAAATGTTGACCGCGGCTGCGTCTTAGGTGGTCCATTGGGAAAGTCCAATTTTGGGTAACTTTTTCGAGCATTTCGGCCGGAATAGCCCGAATTTCTTCGGAAATGTTGTCTTCCAAAGCTGGAATAGTTGCTGGCTTATTTGTGTAGACTTTAGACTTGACGTAGCCCCACAAAAAATAGTCTAAAGGCGTCAAATCGCATGATCTTGGTGGCCAACTTACCGGTCCATTCCTTGAGATGAATTGTTCTCCGAAGTTTTCCCTCAAAATGGCCATAGAATCGCTAGCCTAGTGGCATGTAGCGCCATCTTGTTGAAACCACATGTCAACCAAGTTCAGTTCTTCCATTTTTGGCAACAAAAAGTTTGTTAGCATTGAACGATAGCGATCGCCATTCACCGTAACGTTGCGTCCAACAGCATCTTTGAAAAAATACGGTCCAATGATTCCACCAGCGTACAAACCACACCAAACAGTGCATTTTTCGGGATGCATGGGCAGTTCTTGAACGGCTTCTGGTTGCTCTTCACTCCAAATGCGGCAATTTTGCTTATTTACGTAGCCATTCAACCAGAAATGAGCCTCATCGCTGAACAAAATTTGTCGATAAAAAAGCGGATTTTCTGCCAACTTTTCTAGGGCCCATTCACTGAAAATTCGACGTTCTGGCAGATCGTTCGGCTTCAGTTCTTGCACGAGCTGTATTTTATACGGTTTTACACCAAGATCTTTGCGTAAAATCTTCCATGTGGTCGAATAACACAAACCCAATTGCTGCGAACGGCGACGAATCGACATTTCACGGTCTTCAGCAACACTCTCAGAAACAGACGCAATATTCTCTTCTGTACGCACTGTACGCATTCGTGTGGTTGGTTTAATGTCCAATAAAGTAAACTGAGTGCGAAACTTGGTCACAATCGCATTAATTGTTTGCTCACTTGGTCGATTATGTAGACCATAAATCGGACGTAAAGCGCGAAACACATTTCGAACCGAACACTGATTTTGGTAATAAAATTCAATGATTTGCAAGCGTTGCTCGTTAGTAAGTCTATTCATGATGAAATGTCAAAGCATACTGAGCATCTTTCTTTTTGACACCATGTCTGAAATCCCGCGTGATCTGTCAAATACTAATGCATGAAAATCCTAACCTCAAAAAAATCACCCGTTATTACGAATTTCCATAATCTCCACATATGGGCTCCGAGCAATCCACAGTCAAGACGGTAAAGATCATTTCAGTACAGATTCAGTGACAATATGTGGGCAGGGTTAATTGGAAATAAATTAATCGGGCCTTTCAAATTACCACCCCAACTTAATTCTACCATCTGAGTTTTTAGAAAATAATCTAGCAGACCTATTGAAGGATGTTCCATTGCTTCAACTAGCTTCAACACATTTCCAACAAGATGGTGGTTCGGCCCACTATGGTCGTGACTTTAGATATTGGCTGGATTAAAAATACGGTGATCGATGGATAGGCAGAAATGGACCAATTCACTGGCCTGCAAGATCTCCCGACCTCACTGAACTAGATTTTTTTTTATGGGGACGAATGAAAGAAATCGTTTACTCATCTGAAATAAGAACTTTAACTGAATTAGAACAATATATTTCTGAAGGATCACTAAAAGTAAGGCAAGAGTTATCGAGAATAAACATTCAAAATGAAATCCAAAAACCGGCTTTAGCATGCATTCAAAACGCAGGAGGGCACTTTGAACACTTATTATGTCTGTATTTTTGTGTACATAAAATAAAAAGAAAGTACTTAAAACAACATAAAATATTGTTTTATTGAAACCCTCTACACCTCAGGGCTCTCAATTTAGATTTATCATAAAATGTATAGGTTTTTGGGTGCACTTATTAATGATTTTTTTTTAAATATTGTTTTTTCGTCAGGTAAAAATAACAAAACTTTATGTTGATTACGCATTTTTTGAAAAAATAGACCTCAAAGTCAAAATTTTGCTCGGGCAAGCAAAATTGTACACAATTTAAAATTGAATACCTGGCAACCCTAAAAACATATCAGCTCAATTTAAACGAAATTTTAAAGGATAGTATTTGTTCTAAAAAAAAAGTCCAAAATAGGTCCCTACCCTTAGTACTGTACTGACAGAGAAATTGACCTTGACATGGGTCAGGGTACACCAAAGTTAGCCTTTTTTTTTAAATCGTCAAAAAGTGATGTCAAAGTTGAAAATCAGGCTTTACTGTAGAACATTTTTTTTGTTCCTAGAATACGACCAAAAATCACATCCCAAAGTATGGCGCACGAATAACCGGGCACCCTGTATAAAAATTTATTTCGATTCTAATTGGTGGGAGAACAAAAATGTTCAGATAGAAATTTCTTAATATAGATAAGACTAGGTATGTATCTCCCCAAGAAAACTTGCAGGTTTAAAAAAATTATCTAGGTTTCCAAATAATAAATTCTGTCAGTTAATGAGAAGTGTAGGTACACTTTTACGGAATCTCCGGTAGAAAAGCAAGTATCTGCATTTAACATACAATTTGAAAAAAAAAATCTGTATTCTTTTCACGAAAGTTGTCAAAACTAATTTGACGTAAACAAGTAAGTTCTGTTCTTGGAATCCCTTACAAATTAAATCCTACCACCTTAACATCTCTTATACAAATATTTACCAATTAGTACCTAATACCATTACCACAAGCCCATATTATAAAGCCTTTACATTTCCTCCATTGCAATATTTCAAACAAGCAAAACACTAAATAGATGTATAGGTATCTCTCAAAGTAACATTATTTATATTTACAAACGATCACCCACACTAAAGCAAATACCTACCCAATTGGGCGAAATTCATATCATACGAATACCATCATACACAGTCGATAGCAAAAAAAAAAGGTCATAAATCTACTTTTTATAGCTAGAAACTGACCATGACCCTGTTTGCCTCTATACCTCAGTTTGTCACTTTTGTTTGTATATTCTTGTGTCTCAATTAAATTACAAACATTGTATGTTTTTGTAGATCGAAAACAGAGGCAAAAAGGACCAAACAATGTGAACCTTTATAGAGGGTCATGTGAAGAGGCTTCTAATTTGATATTTTATTCTTTATGAATACTAGGAATGCAAAAAAGGATCCACTCAAGCAACTCCTCGTTTTTTTGTATACTCTTCATATTACAGTCTTTAAGAACATAAACTTTGTTTCCTCAATCTTCCTTCAGGGCAATGCTCTACATGCCGAAGAATAAAAAAGGATGTCGAATCCTTTTGAATGTCTGAAAGAATTTCTTTTTCAAGTACTTTGTGGAGAGAGAAAACCTCCAACTCCCTGAGAATTTCCCATTCAAATTTAGGCTTCGAAACATCTTCAGAAACACAATGAGCAACTATTTCCTACGAAAGACAATCCCGGAGAACTTCTCGAAGAAGTGAAGGGTTGGGTACATGGGACGGGAGGGTATCCTTTTGTTTTATTTACAATGCAAACTAACAAACTTCGTCTTATGAAATGTATGTCAGTGAACCATTGCAAGACCAGGGGAATACAAATTCAAATAAAAAAAGATTTAACAGCTTTTTTTATGAGAATGTACTGCTAAAGAGAGCTAAGAGATGCTGCTTGAACCCTTTTCTCTCAGTAAAAAAAAATAAACTAAATTACTTCCCTAAACATGTGCATCAGAAAATGAAGTTAAATGTTGAAAATTGGTTTTATGTTGCTTTTTTAGCTGAAAAAAAAAAAAACACTATAGAATTATCCTTGGAACGTGCTCTAACAGCTCAAGTGAAATATCCGTTTTTAGAAGAACATAGGCAGGTATCTGTCTATTTACATATTTGTTTATTATTTTTTTATACTTTTGATATTCTTTTCAGAAATGATATTTTTGTTGTTTTGGAAAAATATAGAGATGAAATTTGCAAGGGAGATATTGTTCAAGAAAAGTTGTTTCGAGAAGAATTGAGTGTGTGCAATGTGCTTGTGCATACGAGTATTATGGCGGCTTATAGAGTAGTTTAACATGCTCGTACATAGCAATGAAAAACGAATCTCAGTAAAATGAAGATTTTCTTTTTCTCGAGTTATTTACCCAACTTATTGCATTTTCTTTGAAAAGGTAATCTTGAGCGATTTTTGATTTAAAATTCATATAATATGCTTTTTTGAAAAGAACCGCTTACCAGTTGTTACCGGCCATTTTCACTGGCTCCCACGAAACCTGCTTGCTATTACTAGCTGACTCGACAGACGTTATCCTGTCCAAATATAGTAAATTGGTTAGTTATCGTATTATGAACTTGTGAAAATCTATTGGAAAATTAAAAATGAATTTTTGAGTACTATAAGCCATGGATTTTATATTTAAGGAGGAATGCATTCGGAAGAACGCAGCAGAATATTGAAGGTTTGAAAGTAACAAGAACAAAACAACTTCTGTTCTAACCATGTAGGAAACCTCTACCAACCAAGTTAAAAATAAAAAAAAAAATCCTGAGACATTAAATGAAAGAAAATGTCTATGAGATCCCAAAATACACTGATTTTCAAATAACCTTACCAGCCTGTACATCTAGTAAATTCATATACCTACGACATTTAAAATACTTATATTCTTGCGTCAGTATGCATCGATATATGCTTATATTTTTTTTGTAAAATAAAGTTAAAAATAACTAATAATAAAATTCCAAACATCAAGAAAATAAACAAAAAAACCATTGTGTTGTAGCCCTTAATCCGGAATTCGAAAAAGAAATCGACAAAATCGATTTTTGTCAGCCCACCTAATTCGATTTCGAAGATCTCATCTGTGCGGATATTGAAAATTACCAACCCAATAAGCCTCGTGGCTAATCGGGAAATATGGAACTTCCTTTCTGGAATAAATTGTCGGACAGTGCAGTCTTCTCTTCTTCTTTACTGTCTTGTGCCTGCTCACTTCTTAAGCCACAAAAGGAATTTAAAAAAATTTTAAGCATCTCTCACGCACTGAAACGTAAGATTTTTATAGATTTATTCGCCTTGAAAATTTATATAATGAATTTATAATTATTTTAGTTCATATTTGGTACAGCGTGGCGTATACGTAACATTCCAGAAATTAAATATTTTTTTTTGTTTGGTCCATAAAGACCTAAATTTTACTTTCGTACGCTTTTGAAGAAAAGATAAGCAGACAAACTAAAATATAAGTGGTGAGTTTTTTTGATTTGTCGTGTGCTCAAAATGAACAATTAATCGATTAAATTTCTTTAGCCGTTCACCGAGTACACACGAGAAAAGATCCTCATTTTTCCTTTAATCAGCAAAAAAAAAAAAAAACAAAACAAAAAAAAAAAGATCAACAGGAATTTATAGAAAATCATCTGTGAGTTTGGTTTCTTTTTTTTGGCTTAAACTTGAGATTAATCTCATTAATCCCTCCTAGGAGTCAAAAAAATCGGGCCTCAAAAGCGAAGCAAAGAGGCTGTTTGGGGAATCCTAGAGACAGGGCGAAAGTGCCTACGAATCCAGAAACTACAAAAATCTGAGCAAGGGAATCTTAAGGAAAAGTGGTTTTCCCCTGCAAAGCTATACATTAGCAAACCTAAGAATTGTCTGATCTTTTTCAGACGAATTATAAGCTGACAATACAGTTCCCCGTTTTCTTCAACTCTCGCTCTCTATACAAACAAAAAAAAATAAAATTTTGTGATTTCGGTGAACGGTAATATTTTATAACATAATTGGATAAGCCATCAACTAGTCCGAGTTAGTTTTGTTGTGGTCTTTGTAGCAGGAACGTGCGGTAATCAAATGAATGTGTAAAAATGCGTCAAAAGGACACAAAAAAATCAAAACAAGTCATAACTTAAAAAGAAATTTATTTTACCAAATAATCGAGAAGAGTGAATTAAAAGTTAAAAGTTAAATTATAAAAAAAAAAAGAAAAAGTAATAAAAAAAAAAAATTTTTCATTGAAATAGAAAAGTGAGTAATTTAGAAAAAGACAACATAAAATATTGAAATTTTCGCAAGAGAAAAAAAAATAATAAAAAAGTTGAAGAGAACATTGTTAGTTTGAGATAGAAACAAAAAAAAAGAAGAAAGCAATATTCAAAAATAGAAAAAAGAAAACCAAATACATAGTAATATTTGAAAAGAAAGAGAAAAACGTATGATTTGAGAAAGAAATAGAAAATGTAATATTTAAAAAACAAAAAAAATGAATTAATAGTTTGAGAAAATTTAAAAGCCTTTTGTCTCTTTCGTGTAAATATTTTTTTTTATAATTTTTGTTTACAAAATTTTTTTTTGTGATTAAATTACTTTTAATAATATTTTTTTTATTTTTATTTTGTGAATCTTAACCCCTATATCGCGTAATTGCTAATCGAATTATCTGCGGAAACCAAAAAAAAAAAATATAATTCCAATCCACTAGGTCAGCAATCATATTCAGTGTCAAAAGTTCAATTTTATCTATCATAGCTTTAAAGGAGTTATATTTCCCACCGAACCGAAGAAGCTGTTCACAATTCATCGGAGAATCGGTAAGTGCATTATATTTGTTATATTGAAATAAAATTGAACAATAATTTGGACCATAGTTCAGATATCCGATTTTAGTACAGAGCAATATATACTTATGTACATGAGTGAGACGGATATAGGAACAGATTTTTCTTATATAAAAAGTTCATATTGAACTCAACAGCTTAAATCAGCTGTGCTTAAGAAATATTCTTTTTTTTTGACATTTAAATTTTAATATATTTTTAATTTTTTTTATTTATCCAAAGTGATATACAGTTTTTCTAAATAGTATTTTATTTACAAAAAAAAAAAATTCAAGAAGAGTTGCGTAACTTAAATAATATTAATTTTGAAACGATGAAAGGGGTAGAGAATATAGTTTTTTACTTTTTTTTATACGATTTATTTTTTTTTGTTGGTCATGTTAAAGTAAGTTATAACTTTAAAAATATTTTATTCAATTTAACGAAATAAAAAGATACCGATTGGTATATAAAAAAAATAAAATAACTGATGTGTCAAGAATTTAATTTTCGGTTTTGATTAACAAGAGTTATGGATTCATATTAAGGAAATAATAAAGGGATGTGAACTTGAGGGGATAAAAGGAGGAATATATTGATTTACTAAATCAATTTTTGGGAAGTTTTATTTTATTTTTGACTTCCCTTTTCCAATTAGGGACCATTACTGGAAATGAGTAGTCGTAGTGGTCAAGGAGTGTTTTTTTTTCTTAGAGAGGTTTACTTTTCTAAAGCACTACGGGGAGGGTAAATTACTCAGGGAGCTCGTCCACCTAAGCTTTCCAACATACGTGCCATTTTTTTATAAAAAACGTTTTTAAATAACCAAAGATTCGGGTCTTGCAAGAACTAAAAAACGCAATAGTTTTCAGTCAAACAACACCTCTGACTATAGGTCTGAAATTAAGTAACGCGGTCCACTTTCAGTTATCAAGAACTCACCCCACCGGCGAGCTGGACAGTGCGGAGACAAGCAGACCTAGACCGATTTCTAGAAAGTGGACACCCCTTTTTATCATCTGTCCGAAGGACAAGTGGATCTGTAACTACTTGCCCTAAGGGTAGATGAAGACGGGAAGGGTTAATGCGAGTGGAGTTAAAGAAGATCTTTGTTTGGGAATTTTTTTTTTGAAATTATAGATTCATCTTTTTAGTGTTTCTCGATTTGAGTAGTTGGGGTTTTGTATACCTCTTTAGAATTCTTAAATTCCTTTTTCTCTTCTTGTAAGGGGGGATATATGTTTTTTTGTTCTCACGAACAGAAAAGTTTTAAGGTCAGGACTGTGATGAAGACACAAAAACTATAGTTTCTTTCTTTTGAATAACTCCTCTCTAGTTACGTATCGAATGTGACATGACACCCTCACATACTCGCACACAGGAATATTATATCTATAATATTTTTAACGTTACAGCCAGGCCAAACACATTATAATAAATACGGCTTCCAAATTAATAAATAATTTTTATACTCTGAGTGACGAAAAATTTCACTCTGCTAATCGTCAAAAATGTACTAATATTTTAATTAATAATCGATATCCTGGTGTGGTCATTCGCAACCCTACTCCTGATGGCTTATTTAAAAGTGATATATGCAGCAAGATCCCAACCCACCGACGAGCTAATGCCTGTGAGATCGCAAGCGTGCCTACAGCTGCAAGGGAATATTGGTCAAACAACATCATTTCATTCCATCTGACCCACCTACCTAAGTAATCATTTAATCACAACCTAACAGGCCGAAAACCGACCCTAAATTTTATTTCGAATTAATTATCAACCGCTCTAACGATTTTAACAAAAAATTTTATGCAGGATATCCTTTGCATTTGAAAAAAATAATCTAAAATTTTTTTTCGAAAAAATAGTTTTTTTGGATTTTTAAAAAAATAATACAATTTTTTTTTAGAAAATTCAATATCTTGAAAAGGGATGCACGATTAAATTTTCAAGTTGCGTTTTAAAATGTATATCAATTGATACTAACAATCTGCATATCAATTATTTTTCTTATACAAATTTTAAAGAAAATTTAGTACACACAAAACACGTTTCAGTATGTCTTTATGTCTGTACCTCTCCCCACAGCATAAACCACTGGAGCTATTTTCTTCAAACTCGGTACTTACTGGTCTTTGGCGATTCCCTAGAGGGGAAATTGAAATTTTTAGGTCCAAAACTAACGGTACCTTCCATACACCCGTAATGCAAAATCTTATTTATCTTGAAAACAGCTCTAACGATTTTGATAACAAAAAATTGGTGTACTATTATGGTCAAGGACTACATTTTGGTGAAGCAAAATTTTGGGACATAATGTTATTAATGGTACCTGTCAGAGAATGGTTTTCTTGATTTTCGACTTTCTCATTAACGACTCTAATAATTTTTCCCATTTTTTTTCTTAACAGGAGCCCCCTTAAGCTTAAAATAATATTGTATATAAAAATATTCGCAAGAATATTTCTTGGGTTTTTTTTTTTTCAAAAATCAATATCTTCAAAACGTATCAACTATTATTTTTTGAAATTATTTCCCAAAATCGATATTACTAAATATCTACTTAAAATTGTCATCCCAAATTTTGTTCTTAAGAAATTTTTAAGAAATTTCTTATATAAAAAATTACTTCAATAATTAAACGAATTTTGTGATTTATTTGCATAAATTCATACTTTTTCTGGAGATCAGACTGCAATTTCATGCATTTGAACATTTGTATCTCATGAATTCCATGTTTTATATTTATTTATATATAAATTTTAAATTCCAAAGTACTTTTACATAAGAGCGAGTGCGTGCGATCCAGTCGTGCATTTTATTTCTGTATCTAATGCGAATCAACCGCTTTATCCTATTTTAACACCTTTGGGCCATTCCGTTACAATTATTGGGTTCTCGAATTTACTACTAATCGTTTTAAGCAAGACTTTGAAAAATTAATAATTTAGAGGCTACTACCGCTCGTAGACAGTCAAAGCCTAGAGACTTACAACTCTAAATGGAGGTCTTGCAATCGTTTGCCGATTCTGAACGGGCCGCGTATGAGCAGCACTTTTCATGACAAGAGATACTCTTTCAGGATTAATAAATTTTTTGTTGTTCTTTTGTTTGCAGTGGGTGAGAAGTGAACTCCAGACCTTCTGCATGCATAGAACTAACCATTATGCCAAGGCCTACTTAAATCTGATAATAATAATCTTAATTTAAGAAAAATGTGAGTCTAAAATTGCCTGCCTTCTTAACGACAGGTTTCTTCAAACCACCTTTAACTACAAAAAAAAAAAAACAATAATAATTGAAA
The DNA here is from genome assembly GCA_911387755.1 of Chrysotoxum bicinctum. Classification (NCBI taxonomy): domain Eukaryota; kingdom Metazoa; phylum Arthropoda; class Insecta; order Diptera; family Syrphidae; genus Chrysotoxum; species Chrysotoxum bicinctum. The sequence continues at coordinate 86,621,093 of OU426990.1, read as the reverse complement.
CGTTAACTATGAGTTTGAATTGACAAAAAAACGGTCTTTTACTCGAAATTGGATAATAATGAGAAACACCACATTTTCTTAGAAAAAAAAAACAACAAAAGTAAATAATTTTGTTTTAAACGGTCCACGTTTTTTCAGAATTAATCCACCTAAATGCCATTTCCGTATAATTTATAGGCCTGCTCCATCCCATTGCATTAATATATTTCTCCCATTTAAGCAATATATGGTCAAATAACTTCCGCCATAATGACCTTATTTGCAAACTTGCACCACCTTTTCCTGGCTAAAAAAAACTTCCGCCCAGCAATAACTCAATTAGTGCAGTTATTCCAAGCCGTTTCCCATATCAAGGCCTGCGATACACAGTCACGTCGGGTAGCATTAATTCAATCATAATTAAGTGAAATTAACTCCCATGAAAAAAAAAAAATCAGCTATGAGTAGCACTTAGGGGCAACTAACCAGTTTTTTGACTTCTGCTCGGCTACAAGCCAATTAAGCTCTGATTCATTACAATTTACCAAGAATGCCCTGCATAAATTCTTATTTCGAAATCTTTTATTTTGGTAGAAGAACAATAAAGACGACATTAAGAGAATAGTCTTTATTCTATAGCCACGAAGTTTTGACCCACATTTGAGAACACTCATACTTCACGATTTCATCTTTCTTTTCCGCATCAAGGATAGGTCTTTGTAAGATGCAAACCACTATTCCATCTTATGGACAAATAATGTAATGCCCAAAAATAGTGCTTGGTTTCTTAAATAAAAATGAATGGTTACTGAATATTTTGTTTCGATGTTTAGACAACACCATTATTTGGGTTGGAGTTTTAAAAAAGATTTTTCCTTAAAACTGAAGCAAAAACAATAATTCATTGTTACCACTTTTGGGAATTAGAGTATTTTTTAAGACTTTATTTATTCCAGGGGCGAATTCAAGACCTGAGTTAGGAAGTTGGACGTGATACCTAGATACTCTCATCCGAATATAGATAGATAGATAGATTTTAGATAGATAGATAAGTTTTATTCATGAGAAACAAATTTTTTATACAATGTATTGAGTATTGAACATGAATAAATTAAGACATGACAAAGTTTGTCGTGTGTCTGTAGTATACAATATTATGAGATATAATTCATTATTAATTTATAAACATTAATTTGCTTTTAAACTGATACATTTTCGCAAATAATTGTAATATTACTAATTTTAAAACAATTTTCGTGGACTTTGAGTTTAGTTAAAACAGAGTGACTTTTAGTTTAGTTAAAACGGAATGAGTTTTAGTTTAGTTAAAACGGAGTTACTTTTAGTTTAGTTAAAACAAAAATTATAATTTTAATTAAAACTAAAACATACATTATGGCATAGTTAATTAAAAACTTTCGGTGATTATCCTTGTCCTATGAGCAAAGGCCTTACTATAATAGTTGAATAGAAGCTGCCAGTCGAAACCATTTAGATAACTCTTTACTTCCTCTATGAGTAGAACGTTTTTACCAAAGTAGTGACGCCTTATTTCTTTAAGCACGGGACAAACTCCAATAAAATGAAGGATGTCTTCCCTCTCTTGCAGGTTACATAAACTACAGTTACCCGTCGTTCGATGTGGAGTAAAGTTTAGTTTGATAAGTTCGCCTCTAATTTTGAAGATGGTCCCTATCAGCGTTGCCGATGTGGCACGATCGTGCCATTTTGACACGGAAATTTTCTCATGGCACGGTGGCACGAAAAGTTTCAATATGGCACGTTTTTCTCCATTATCTTACCTAAATGCGCTTAAGATAATTTACACAACCTTTTTAAAAAATAATCCAAACATACAAAGTATTTTTCCACACTTCAATATTTTGGTATCAGAATTTTCTCATCTATAAGGTTCGTATTCACCGAGCGCTCCTAAACGGCTCTTAACTTTACGAGGCTCTTAACTTGAAATTTCTGTGCGGTATTCACCAACCACTCGCAAGTGTTTTTCGAAGTTCGAAAATGAGAGCCAGTCTCTCTTGTTCAGGCATACCCAAACTGTGAAATGTTGTGTAATGTTGGTCTTGACCAGCGTTGTTCCTGGGAAGAAAAATGTTGGGGCCATTTTTGGGGCCATTTCAACTTTTTTGGGGCCACTTCGTTTTTCCATATTCGATAAAATAAATAAATAATAAAACAGAAGATATTATTTTATTTGTATTTTTGCATTTTATTCCATTTTTTTTAAATAACTTAAAATCTATGTTAGACATTTTTTTATCAATTCTGGAGGCGGAATAAAATTACCACAAGTATTATTTTTCAGAAACCCATTAAAAGCCTTAAATGCATGTTGTATCAAAAATGAAACAACTACTTTTACTCACTCCAAAACAGTTTTTATTTTGTTTACAAACAAACGGAAAATACAAATTGAAAGAGCAGTATTATCTTGTCTAAAATGAAAAGAAAATCTTAATGATGGAACCGTTACTTGTAAATTGTATGATATTGTTCACTGACGGTCGGCAGTTTTGTTATTTAGTAAAATTGAAAGTTTTCATTTTTTATTATCGAGAAAATTTGAAAGTGAATTGAGTCCAAAAAAATAAAATTAGCGAAGGTTAGTACTTTGTTTATATAGTTCCATTATTATTTTGATAAGAATTTGCATTTATGCATATAAAAAAACACACTTTTTGCTTGTATCAAAAATGATACAACATGCATTTGTGCTATAGCTTTGGACTCAATTTTGCTTGGTTGTAGGTTTGAACTTTTTGCATTTTTTTTATTATATAGAATGGCTCGTAAAAACATGGCTGATAGGGATATCGTAGAATACCTAAGGCTGTTAGAAAATGGCAACTTATCAGAGGATGGTGCTGAGGTGGATGAAGATGATATGGGAGAATTTTTGAGTCGTGAGCAGCTGCGAGCACTGCTCGAATATGATGCAAATGAGGAGCTGGAACCTGAACTAGATGCGCAAGATCCCCCATTTATCAAACACGCTTCACAGGTAAATGAGGATCTAGAACAGGATTTTGATGTGGTAGAATCTCCGTTGGTTGAACAACCAATAAACAATGATCCAGGAACGAGTAGCTTCTTTCGAACCACTCATAAGCCCTTTGATATACAAAAACTAAAGTGGAAAAAGAAATCACTTGCATTTCAAGAAAGCAACATAAGATTTCAAGGTTGCAACGATTTTTCTTCTGAAATAATGGGACTTGAAACTCCGTTTCAATTTTTCTCCTATTATTTTACTTCAGATTTTGTAAAGAAAATAGCTGAAGAAACAAACAGATATTCTGTTCAAAAGCAACCTGATCGTCCTGATTGTGTTACTGAATGTGAGTTGCGTAAATATATGGGAATACTGATATTTATGTCAGTATACAACTACCCTAATGTTCGTTCCTATTGGAATAACAAGCATGGCTTTCAAGCCATAAAAGAAACCATGCCTGTAAACAGATTTGAAAAGATAAGGCGCATCCTCCATTTCAATGACAATAATTTGCATAAGCCGGTAAACGATCCTCTTCACGACAAACTTCACAAGCTTCGTCCGGTAATAGAACATCTGAACGAAAGATTTTCAAGCGTACCCATGGAACAACGTCTGTCTATAGATGAGCAAATGTGCGCCACGAAAATAGGACACTTCATGAAACAGTATTTGCCCTTGAAACCGCATAAGTGGGGATTCAAACTGTTCATGCTTTGCTCTCTGATCATTATATACACAGGAAAAGATACTGATCCTATGTTAGAAAATGAAACGGACGTCGGAGCAGTGGGTAATGTTGTTGCTAAACTTTCTCGGGGAATCCAAAGAAGAGTAAATCATATAGTCTACTTTGACAACTTTTATACCTCTTTGCCTCTTATGTACTATATGGCAAAAGAAGGAATTTTATGCCTGGGCACAGTGCAAAGAAACCGTCTAGGTAAAAACTGCAAATTGCCGACAAAGCAAGAAGTAATGTGCAGGTCTGTAGAAAGAGGATCTTTCGAGGAATACGTGACCAGTTATGATGGCATTGAAATGTCATCAGTAAGTTGGAAGGACAACAAACAGGTGACTTTGCTGTCAACTTATGTGGGTGTAGAACCTGTTTTTTCAATTGAAAGATACGACAAGGCTGAAAAGAGGAAGAAGCATATACCGTGTCCCAAAGTTGTGAGAGAATACAACGCCCATATGGGCATGGTGGATCTTATGGACTCGTATTTGGGCAGGTACAGGATCCACATGAAAAGTAGGAAGTGGTATATGAGACTATTCCATCACCTTCTGGACCTGACGGTGATAAATTCATGGGTTTTATATAAGCAAGTTAGCACTAAAAAGGGGATAGCATCAAAAGATATAATGAATTTAGCCGATTTCAGAAGTGAGCTTGCTGACACTCTTTGCAATTATAGAACCCACATTCAACCTGCAAGAGGTCGACCAAGCAGCAGTCACAACAGCAGTTTTGCAGAGGAACCAGCTCCCAAGCGAAGGAATGTTCTACAGACTAAGCCTTCAAACGACATAATTCATGATGGTACAGATCATAACCAAACGAGACAGGACCATCGTATGCGGTGTATGATGCCGGGCTGTAAGCTTCTCAGTAGCATAATGTGCGAAAAATGTAAAGTTTACTTATGTTCGAAAAAAAACTCTGATTGTTTCAATAAATTCCATATGTAATTCCTTTCAATAAATAATTTTTCAAAAACTTCTTTATTTTTCTTCTTAACAAATACATCAGGTCAAATGCATATTGTATCAAAATTGATACAGTTAGTTTCTTTCCTTAAACACCGTTATTATTTGCACAGGATTTTTAAAATATTTTTTTCCCTTAATTATGATTGTTTCCCCATCCCATAATATTTTTTTTTTTTTTTAAAGAAAAAATCATGCATTTAAGGGTTAAAGCTCATAAGCGAATTTATAACTTCATAGCTAAGTCTATTGCGATTTTCGGTTTTGATATTAGGTGTGTTTTATTCACTGCTGCATAGCTAGCGCAGCAAAATTTCCCTCGACAAACAACAACAATTTGATTGCTGGAGAAAAAGAAGCCAGTAAAAAAAGTGACAGTTGTGCTGGTAATAGAACTTTAAATTATTGATATGAAAATGGCGCTATGCATTACATTTTAGAATTAAACATATTATGTACATATGTACATGTTTTGACATCAGATTTTGATATTTTCTATATAAATGGGCAACATTGAAATATAAATTGAAATTGACATATGGAGTGAGTTTAATCGTTTTATTCGCACTTGAATGCTGCGCTGGCTATACAGCAATGAATAAAACACACCTATTATTAAGAGCTGAAAAAACACGTTCTGCACAGGCACTTGAACGAATTTGATTCTGAAAAAGTGAAGAATTTAAATATGACTGCTTTTAAACGAAGCAATATTACCTTGCGATTTTTAAGCCCGTGGGAGAGAGACGCGTGTGGTGGCGGGGGTACACAAAATTGCTAGGGTTGGAAAAATTGCAGAGTTATCGTTCTTTCTTCTTTGTGGTTTTCTTTACTTGTCAGGTATGTTTCATTTCTATTTGGCGTTCGCTCAGTGAACTTCGATCTACTCACTAGAGTAAAGAGTGCGGAGAGATGACCCCTTTTCAATAGAAGAAAAGTTAACTTTCATTAAAAATCGCTGTGTTTAAAAGCATTCATGCAATCGAAGGGAAGTCAAAAGAGAATCAAAGATTAAAAATCGCTTTCGTGTAAAAGCAGTCTTTGAGACAGAGAAAAAGAGAAAGACAGCCGGTATGTGCTACTATCAGTCGATGTGATGTGTTGAATTTTTCAATGAATGCGTTCAGCCAAATTAGCATATAAATGAGAGTAAATATCGACTACTTGGATATTATCGAATTCTAAAATAAAATTTTGTTTTTTAATGCTGTGCAAAATGGGTTGCTTTATTTTGCAAATTTTACAATTTTGGGGCCATTTAGTGATGGCCCGGGGCACCGGTCGCGACCACTCCTAACTTTTAAGAGCGCTCGTAGATCTTCACTAATATTGCTTGGTGAATACGTTTATGAGCTTCTTAAGTTATGAGCGCTCGGTGAATACCGGCCTTAGAGTGCGAGAAAGATGTTCATACAAAACAATTAATACTATAATGTCATAAAATGAAATTATTAAGCCTAATAATTGTCAAAATTTCAAACCTCCAGCTAAAGCCTAGTACTCAGTTCAAGTGAAAATGAAAATTTCATATAAATGTGGCGGCTGGTTCACTCGCATGAAATCCCCAACGAGAGGTGAGTACCAAAATGTGGATTGGAAAAAAAATTATGTTCCACAACTTTTTCCACGCCAAATTTTCATTTCTCAATGTACAACCATCAGGAAAAAGTTTAAGGCAGCGTGGAAAACTGTGACATTTTTCAGTTAATTTAAATGTTTTGTTTCAAAATAAAAAATTGAAAATTTATAAACAGAAAAAGGAATGGATAACGAATTTTTTAATACTGCTCTCGAGAGTTTACTTAATGAAAGTATTCAGTAATTCAGGTGAGTATCAAAAATTCACGTGGAAAAGTTTATTCTATTTTCATTTTTATTCTCCGCGTGTAATTTGGAACATATTTATTTTTCATTTCACGCTAGGTGAGTACTAAGCTTAATTTATTAATTTAACTTATTATAACAAGGCTTTATTACTTATTATTGTTATGAACTTGCCAAAAACTCCGATTTCTGGAAAATACCTATACACGAATAGAGGAAGTTATTTTTTGTTTGTTATTTGTTTGTAATAGTATTTGATTAAGATTTATTTTTAAAGATAAACTTGAGTTTTTTTTCATATGGCACGAAAATGTCACAAATGGCACGTTTTTTCAAAGAGTGTGGCACGAAAATTTTTTTTTTTGGTGGCAACGCTGGTCCCTATGTTGTAGCACGAGAAACAGCTTTTAAAATAGTTATTTTCATTAAGATTGTAGTTGATTAATGAATAATACTTTCGCTCTGTTGAACTGCGAGCTTTTTCGATGAAGGCATATCTTTCATTTTCATCAGTCAGCTGGATTATTTCATAAAAGATCTTTTTCCATTGGTTTGAGTTAGTTTCTGACAAGTTAATCGTTATTCCACAGTTTCCGGCAAGTTTAACCCAATTTTTGACGAAGAGAGTTTTCTTTTGCAGTGCATACTTAAGAATCTTCTTCGGAAGTCTTGATTCTTCCATATTTACCACCCTTAATAAGTAATCTGCATGTAGTTTAAGAGCAGAAATAAACATTGTTGGCAACCCCGACTCCAGGTAATACATATATTTTGGCGTGTTTAATGGAAGGTAAAAGATTTTCCTTAGAAAGAACCGCATCAGACTTTCCGTTTCCTCGTGTCGTTCTATCCCCCAAACTTGTGCACCATAAAACAAAATAGACTTGGCTGTAGCATTAAATACACTATATTTGGAGCTGATAGTTATTAAATTGTTGCTGAAAATTTTTTTCCAATTTTGGCATATTGCTGATTTCGCCTTATCAACTTTATTTTTTAGATGGTTTTCCATTTTTAAATTGAACGACAATTCCATTCCGAGATAGGTATATTTTTTTACTACTTCTAGCTTACGTTCGCCATATTTCCAATTTTCACCGCTTGCAATTCTTCCGCACCCTTTTTGGAAAATCATAACCTTTGATTTTTCAACATTTACCTCCAGACCCCATATTAAGCAATACTGATAGAGCTTATTTATCATCAGTTGCAGTGAAGATGGTGATTCGGCAAGAATAACTACACTCAAAAAATTTCATGTGTAAATAGTACTAATTCATGCGTGCATTCTACGAATTTTATTCGTGGTTTTCAGCCACGAATAGTATTCGTAGAATGGACGTTTATTAGTACATTTTACTAATATTTTATTAGTATTCGTAGAAAAACATACGTATATTGTACGAATACTATTGGTACAATATACGAATATCATCGTAATATTAACGAATGCCCTTGTAATTTATTCGTATATTGTACAGCTCCATTCGTATATTCTACGAATATTATAGTAATATTTACTAATGCCCTTGTAATTCATTCGTATATTGTATCTACAAACATTATAGTAGAACTTACCATAAATAAATATATACTCCGAAATTTCCTAAAATATTCATTATAGGAAATAATAACAAAAAGTAATGTATTGTTTAAGTTAAAAAATAATTATATAATTCATGTTTTTTTAATTTTATAATTTAATTTTTAATTACAAATGAAGTTAAAAAAAACTAAAATGTATCTTATAAATTAATTAATTCATAAATATAATTAAAAACCAAAATTATATTTCCAAACTGCTTGTTATCAAAGGGCCACTGAAAATAAATTTAACATTTAACATTAAAAATCTTCCGAAAAACATTTGTACTTACATTAATTTTTATTTTGTAAATAATTCCCACATATGAATGCTCTACTGCTTCAGGATCCTGTATGTTAAATATAAAATAAGCTTTATTTGTATAAAGAATATGTAAGTCTAGGTACTCACCTCGTCTTTTCGAAAAAAAGTCTGGTTCCCAAGATTTGTATCTTAAAGATACACCGCACCGTACGAAAAAAAAGTATCACGCGTCCATTACTTTGCAATATTGCAATCTGTAATAACACGTTTCAACGTGTTGACGAATGGAATACATTTAATTTTTAGAGCTGAACACATATTATTTTTTGTACTCATGATTATTAAATAATACTAATGCACTTCATGAAAGTACGAAGTTATTAGTACATTCTACGCATAATGCGTACAGTCTACCTACGAATGAATTCTGTCTACTAATATTAGTTTTACTTAGTAAATAGTACGAATTTATTAGTAAATACTACGAATGAAAAAGATTAAAGTACGAAGTCATTCGTACGAGAAATTAACGAATGTTATTAGTTATATGTACACAATAATTCGTACAATAAACTCCAAAAAATTGTTAACTTCTTGTTTACGAATAAAATTAGTGCATTAAACGAATATATTCGTGCATTCTACCACAGTTATTAGTAAAACTTTGCAAATGCATTCGTAGATATTTCACTGTACAAATACTTCGTATATTTTACGAATATTAGTACAATGCACGAATATTTTTTTCACGAATGCCATTCGTAGCCATTTTACTAATAAATTTTTTGAGTGTATGTCATCCGCGTACATGATAACCTTTACCTTTGTGTTATCAATACCAACCCCACATGTAAGCCACTCCACAAGGTCATCGAGAAAGAGTGCGAACAGTAAGGGGCTGAGGTTGCAGCCTTGTTTGACACCTCGGTTTGCAATCAGTCTTTCTGATTGTTCTTTACCATTGCCTATATTTGCTGTTGTTTGCTGATAAAGTTTTACTAGTGCACGTACGAATTTTGTAGATATTCCTAAATTGTACAGCTTGTAGAACATGGCATTTCGATTTATCATGTCAAATGCAGCCCTAAAATCGACGAAGAAAGTATACAGCTTTATATTTTGGTCTATTTTCATTTGCGCTATGGAAGTTAAGATGAAAATGTTATCGACAGTAGAGTAACCAGAGCGGAAACCAGCTTGAAACTCGCTGAGTTTTTTGTTCACGGAAACCCACTCGTCGAGTCTTTTGTATAATAATGTTGTATAAGCTTTTAGCGCCGAGTTCAACAAAGTGATCCCCCTATAATTGGCTGGATTTGAGCTGTCACCTTTTTTGTATATTGGTAATATCAAGGACTCATAAAACTGATCAGGTAGTGTTCCAAAGTTAAATATGATGTCGATTGCTTTTGCGAAGTTCTCTTTGAAAGTTTTAGAGCTATATTTGTAGAATTCAGCCGGAATGCCGTCTGGTCCTGATGCTTTGCCATCTCTTAAAGAATGAAGTACCAATTCGACTTCTTCAAATCTAATTTCTTTATCTAAAATATCATCCACAATGTTGGGCTGTGCAAAACTCCAAGTGATTTGCTCCGTTTGGTATAGTATAGATTCAAAATGGAGTCGTAACATTTCTAAGGGAATCGAAACCAGTTCTTTTGATTGGTAGTTACCAGACAGTTTTCTCGTTAAACACCAAAATTCTTTTGCATCCTTGCTTTGACTTAGTTCACATGCCAATTTTTCTTCATGAGCTCGCTTTTTTATTTTTATAGTCTCTTTATAGTGCTTATTTGCTTCCAAATAATCTATTCTAATCGACTGAGATTCATTTTTTCTTAGCAAGTTGAGCAAGGCTAAACACTTTTTTCTAAGTTTTTCGCATTCACGATCATACCATGCTGATTTCTTATAGAGTGCACCTGATTTGGGAATTGATGTCGCTGATTTTATGACGATTGATTCAAGATCACAAAAAGGCAAATAGTTTGCAATCGCTCCATTCTGTTTTGTTTGAAGCAGGGTATCCATTTTTGTTTTATATTCATCTTTTTTATTTTTGTTCCATTTGAGGTTTTTATTACCCAGATCACGAGCGTCTGCTTGAGTACTGCAGGATTTGTTGTTTTGAATTTTTATCGTTATTGGCAGATGATCGGAAAATGTTTCCTTTCCTACCTTAAAATATTCGAAGAATGTCCACCAGTCGCCACCCACGATGCCATAATCAATAACAGAGCTACCCTGTTTACCGACAAATGTATATTCACCCTCTAAGTCTCCTTCAGAAGCTCCATTTAATATGCTCAGACCAAATTCGTTTGCTAATTCTATGATCTTTCGACCCTCTCCGTTCACTTTTTTATCTTTCGATTGACGTTTATGATCTGTTATCGCTATTTCTGATTCTTCAGCCGCTGTCCTTGCATTTAAATCTCCAATGACCAACAAGTTTTGTGATTTCAAGCAGCAAAGACAGTCATACAGCGATTCAAAATCTCGTTCCCAATAGTTGCAATTAAGATAGACAGGCACAATATAAAAAATATTACCATGACTTTTAACTTCTATATACATAATTTCTTCAATTTTGTTTATTTTGAAAGTTCTATACATCTCTTTCTTTATTGCAATAAGAGTACCACCGCTAGCTCTTCCCTTGCTTGAAGTTCTTTTTGCAGGAGTCCATGCACATTCGTAAGAGGAAAAGTAATTTCTGAATTTTACTATTTTGTACTGCTCTACATGAGTTTCTAATAGACAGATAATATCAAAACTATATAGATACTCAAAAAACCCCGGAAATATTAATTTACTGTTAAAACCACTAACATTATACGTCACAATCTTAAAACTGCAAAAAGAATCAGTATCTGTTTCCTGTTGCGGCTGTTGTTGTTGATGTTGCTGGAGCTGCTGCTTTTGTTGTTGATACAGTTGTTGTTGTTGTTGTTGTTGTTGTTGTTGTTGTTGTTGTTGTTTGTGTTGTTTTTGTTGGTGTTGTTCTTGATTCTGAAGTTGTGTGTTTTTATTTTTTGCTATTGTTTTTAGTGTACGCTGTTTTGAGACTTGCTTAGAGGTTATATCGTTTACTATTGTTTGCTATTCCAAGTTGTTATGCTTGCTATAGCTAGGGTCCTTACTTTGACTAGTTGTTGGTGTAAGTGTTTTATTAAGGTATTCATTAGAGTTTTGTTGTGTAAGAAACTTTCTTATTGGGTTTCTGGGTTGTTTTGTTGGATTCAATTCCGTAGATCCAATTATGGTAGTTTTAGTTTTGCTGTCATTTTTGTTCCTAACTATTATTTGTTGCGGCGGTGAACTCTCGGCCGAGCGACTTCTTTTTCTAGGATTTTCTGGATCATATTCTGCGTTTTCTTTCCAAACTTTCCCTTCTACTACTAATTCATCTAGCTTAAAATATGCTCTTTTGCCCTGTTTTTTGAATTCCAAAAGCTTAGGCACGAGTGGTTTTCTTGCCTCGAGGAGAGATTTAGGTAGATCCTCTGCGATGCTATATTTAGATAATATTTTTTTTGATACGAGTATTTTGTGTTTTTTGTCAAAGCTCTTAAAAGTTATACGTATTGGTCTATTCTTCTTTTCGGAGGATTTCCCCAAGCGAAAGCAACTTTCAATATCGTTTGAAATTAATTTAAAATCTTCATTGCTATTATTTAAGATTTTAATAACTAGATTTTTTAGTTCTTCCTCATTTTTTTCCGTTTCTTCTACCTTAAACACAATCAAATTATTTTTCCTCAAACCTATTTCTAGCTGAGTAATTATTTTTTCTTGGTACAAGCATATAGCTTCTTGTTTTAGAATAACAATTTCCTGCAATTCCACCATTTTTTCTAGCTTCTCAACCTTTTCAGAAATAATCCCTACTTTTTCATCGGTGTTTTTGATGACCCTATTGGTAGCTTCGTTTATATTCTGAAAGATTTCCTCTTTTTGCTCCCTTAATAGTGCTTTCAAGTTCTCCAAAGTAATTGCCATTTTACTCTAGCAATACTATTTACTACTTTTTGCTTTTCGATGTCGACCCTGATTGTGTTTGAGATGCACGTGCTTGCTGCTAGGAGGCCTTTATTGGCAATCGGTTTGAAGTGCAAGCTCACAGCTGATTGTTTTGACGTTTATAATCGTGGTTTGTTTGCCGGGATGAATTTATGTGATTTATATATTAAATTTATAATTGGTTGGGTAAATAAATATAAGAAATACCCCTTTTTCACTCTCTTGAGTGTTTTAAAATAACGTTTTATTTCTTTTTTTTTGTTTTTTATATACGAAATTTGGTAATTTAAATTTAAATTTCTTCTAAAAATACCTAAAAATTCGTGAATGTTTCGGGTTTTTTCTTCGGTCGTGTATTGACTCTACGAAATTCACACAACTCCGTACCCTTTTCCAAAATTATTTGTTAACTATTCGCCTTTTAAAACCGCGCACCAAAAACTGTGTACACCACTCACAACAACTCAGAATATCAAGCCGAATATCGTTACTTACAGTCTCCTTAGCTGGACACATTTTTATGTTCGTATTCTGTAGCACTTGAAAATGACTCTGCGAAAAAATATCATTTAAACATAAAAACGTACCATAATTCATTAGTCCTGGAAGTCCACAAGATGTGTATGAAACAAGTGTTATTTTACCAACTGGTACCCTAGGATCGGACGATTCAAAACTAACTGATGATTGAACTTCACGTGAACTTATACTAATGTAATAATGTTATGTACGAGTTTCTAGTGTTCACATTGTTCAAATTGTTTAAGGGGAGGAATGCAACTGGCTATTTCACTAGAACAATGTTTATAAAAATAAAGGTAATATAATGAAAGACAAGAAACATTGCGGCGGTGCTCGAGAGATTCAAATGTTTCTGTTATAGTCCTATCACCTTTCAATTTTAAAGCTCTTTTTTGGATTCTATCGAAAAGACTCAAGTGGGTTATTGGAGCACCAGCCCAGATATGGGAATTATACTCTAGTAGGGGTGAAAAACAGGAGACAGCATTGAGTTTTTGAAGCATTAAATTCTACGCGGTTTTTCGTTCCCCATTTGACAATGCTGTCAAGATCAGAATTTTATAAGCTTATCATACGCTGCCGTTCTAGATCCACATCCGAAGAACAAGGACGTGTATCTAGAAACGAATATGAGAAGCTGAGAGTACTGTCGGCAGCAAAACAATTTAATGGATTAGAAGTTTCAGACAAAAGATCGTTGATGAATATCAGAAAGAGAGTCGGTGACAAAACGCAGCCCTGTGGCACACCAGCATTTTTTTTTCATGAACTTCAGACTTAAATCCGTCCAACACAACTTGTATTGAGCGGTTCGAAACGAAGTTTCAAATCCAACGAAGGAGAGATTCATCAATACCAAATGCACGCATTTTCGATAAGAGAGACTATATCAAAAGCTTTTGAAATATCAAGTGCAATAATTTTACTTTCTCCAAAACGATGTAAAGATTTGTGCCACTGTTCGGTGAGATATTCCATCAGATCACCAGTGGACCTATTGCTACGAGAGCCATACTGCCTGTCATTAAGAAGCTTTCGTTCTTCGAGATATTTTCTAAGCTGGTAATTTATCAGCGTTTCCATGACATTAGAAAGAAGGGACGTAATTGCAATTGGACGATAGTTGGAGGAGGAAGAAGATTCGCCTTTTTTGGGGACAGGTTGATGGACAAATGCTGTTTTGCATTCACTCGGAAAAACCTGTAGTATAGAATAGATGGAAAAGCTTACGCAATGGCTTTGCCAGCGTTGAATATCACCTCTTCAGAACAATGGGAGGAATACTATCCGGGCCAGCGGATTTGTGTATGTTAAGATCCCTTAGGACTCTTGCAACTGTACGAGCACGAAAAAAGATTCGTCCCATCGATAAAAGTTTGTGTTCTCAAGTACAGGAGGAGTCATAACACTCTCTGGCAGAGTCGAATTAACAGCAAACTGTGCTGCAAACAAATTGGCTTTCTCGTATCGCCAAACGGTTCTCTTAGAAATGTTTTCTCTAACTGTGCCTAGGGGCGATAGTACGCTAATAGTGTATTTATCAGGATCAGAGGTAAGAAACAAGTCTAGCATGTTCGCGCATTGACCTGCAATATGTACGGTGAATATAAACCACAAGAAAATAAAGTTTGTATTAAAACACATGTCATATTGTGGTTGAAGGTGATAAGAAACAGCATTTCGTACATGTATGGCGAGTCCATGGTGAGGGAAAAACAAGGGCACCAAGCTATAACCATGTAGGCTGAGATCAGAATTTTCACCCACCTGGGTTTCACTAAGTGCCAAAACTGCTGGCCTGTTTTTCACAGTATGCACAGAAATTCTTTCTGAGCCCCCGTGTGTTGCAGTTATCGACCCTAAACTCACTCACCATTACGAAAAACAAAACACATAAAAACCAAATCAGACAATTAACTAAGCTACATATTATCAGGTGGTTTGAGCCCCAAAAGCTTCGCAACAGTTTACTATTAGTGCTATGCCTTAACAGAAAGTTATTGATCCGCCCCTGGATTCCCAAAAACCTGATAACAACAATTTATCCGATATTGCCTTGATTTAATCAATCAACACAATGCATGGTACCTACATATACCAAAACATTGTATGCAATGACAATCTCAAAGCAACTGTGGGTGATGAGGGAAAGAGAGATGGGAAATTTACCACTCACTGTAATTTGTTTTTGATAGATCATCAGTGGTGTGATTTTTGTTTTATGTTTTTCTTTGCACTTTTTCAATATTATATAAATAACAACAACACAGGCACTGGCACTTGAGTTTTTGTATTTCTAATGTCTTCTTTTATATTTCCATCTGAAAAATTCTTTTATAATTTATCTGCATAAAAAAGCCAAAAAACACGAACTTACCAATAATACCATAGTCCTATTGCAAGATTAGTGGTAAGTCCAAAAATGTTTGAGGCTATAATTTTTGAAACGCTATTTTTCTATGTCAAATCACTTATCATTCCAAATCAACATGGATTTAAAAAAGGACGCTGTATAGTCATCTTTTTTATGGAAATACTTGAAAATTGTATTGATTCATTGAAAAGTAGAAGTCAAGTGGATTGTGCTTTCATTGACTTTAGTAAAGCATACGATAAACTCTAGCATCCAATGTTGATATTAAATGTAAAAAAACTTGTATCGTTAAGTGTGGAATACCGCAGGGCAGCCATTTAGGCCCTTTTTATTTTATTAACAAATGACTTACAATCTGTGTCGAAGAACTCAATGTGTCTCATTTATGCAGACGATGGAACAATCTTCCAAACTACGAGTATTTCAAATTCTCGTGAAGAGAATTCTTTTGAAAAAATGTAATGTTTTTTGAAAGTTGTAATTAAATACCAATCGAATTTTAATATGATAATTTGATATAACAATATCAAAACAAAACTTTTTCTATACTTCATCCAACAAAAATATGCAGTACACGTCTTATGGGAGAGCTTTTTCAAAATCAGTAGCGTGCTATATTTTTGCACCATACTAAATTGAAAGAACTCCTCCATAAAAAAGTGTTTGTGCGCCCATAAATTTTCGATTGCATCTGACGCAGACCCGACGTCCTATTGACTGCACATCTGAGTGTGCAGTGCACTGAATTGCTGTGGCCTATGGCTGTTGGTGTGGTGCTATTCAATTTCAACCCCCATTAAATATTGATGTGCGTTCAGAGTTACCTTGTTGATTTCGTAACTTGTTCAGTTTTTTTTCCTTGGGTTTCTGTTGAGGTGCTTTTGATTTTAGAGCTTTAAAAAAGGGTCAATTTAAAATCAACACTACGATAACCCTGTGAGAGCTTTAATGAAGGACAGATTTATGCAATTCACTGTAGCCAGAATGCGGGGCAAACGTCCTATCTTGCCCACACTGTATTTTTTTTGTTGGACAGAGTACAAAAAAATATCTGCATAATATTTTTATAGTTACGAGTATAAATACAAATGCAGTTTGATATAAATAAAATATGAAATTTATATATACATTTTGTTTTCTTGAATAAGTATGGACCGATGATGACGCCAGCCCAAAAGAATATTTTGGATCTCGTGTAGATTATAATCGTCCCAAATCCGACAATTTTACTTGTTCACCTAGGCATTCATCCAGAAATGAGGATTGTCGCTGAATATGATTTTTGACAGAATTTGGAATCAACTTTCAACTGCTCGAGAGCCCAGTTAGTGAACACATGCCGATATCTATGGTCATTAATTCTGAGCTCCTGGGTCACTTGAATTTTGAACGGGTGTACGAGTAGAACCAAGTAATGACACAAAATTCGCCAAGTTGTGGTCTGCGAAAGGCCGATTCTTGTGCACTGTTGACTGTCTTGGATACTCCTGCAGACTCTCACGCACAGCGGCTATATTTTCAGCAGATCTTGCGTTTCGTGGTATTGGCGAATTGTTTACACTACATTGCGAATAGTCCTATCGGAAGGACGATTATAGTGACCTCAAAATGGGAAAGGGACGCTAAATGTTGCTCGAAAAGAAGACACACTTTCATATACTCGTAACAAGTGAATCGTGTAATCGAATGCTCTAAATCTCCAGGTTGATTTTGGCAAGACAGATTTAATAAATAACATCATCTGATTTGACAGACGTAATTTTAACCATTTGGCTGCAATCACCTGTGAATGTTCTTATTCTATCTCTTCCCTATTGAAAAAAAAACCCTTATTTAACTTTTTGTAAAATGGCATCTATAAAGTGCACAAACCATAATAACGAAGACTCGCATATATGTATAGCACAGGAGGAATGAGTTAACCCCCAGGTCTTCTAAATCTTCATAATTTCTTTCACGCTTGATATAGTAAATCTCAGTAGAGTGAACTATCTAGTAGATATAATGAACAGTCAACATTTTATACAGACTGCGGTTCTCGTAAATAATGGACTATGCGTGGCACTTGCATCAATGAAACTGAACAACATTCAAATTCAACCATAAAACTCGAATTTCTAGGACTGCCCATCAGTTTACCCTTGAGCCCAACTGAGGCCGTACTGTGAATTACAGAGATTCGTTCTTTATCCGAACTACGCGACTTCCTAACCCCTCCCTTTTTTCTTAATGCTCACACTGTGTCTCTGGCATATTAAGAGTATATAAAAACCTTTGAGTGTGCGCTAATTATAGTTTTTATAATTATAAAACAACCTTTAAAGCGAACGCGCATACATGCAATGTATCGACTGAATATTCAACTGTTTACTTATGTAAGTGTCAGTAAGCACAAGTAAATGGTGTATTCTTACTTTTTTTCTATAATCTACACGCGCTCAAGGGATTATGATTACCCTTTTAAATATTTCAACACAGCGAGGGCGTGAAGTTAAGGAAGAGAAGGAGGGAAGGATGTGTGACACGATGAGACTGAAGGTTGTTGTCTCAGATTTGTATCTCCAGGGATGGCGGCTGAACTAATGCGGAGAAATGCCGTGTCTTATTATTATGTCCCTTATAATTCGCATTATTTTATTCGTTTTCATATTTGTTGGGCATACTGGTTTTTACTCAATCACATGTTGTTAGTGTTAAGCCTGAACAACATGCAATGAGCAAACCAGCAACCCATTGATGAAAACTTTATAGAAGGTTTTAATGGAATTAAGACAACATAGACGACAGCAGGGATCGCACCTGTGATCATGAGGTTGATAGCCGAGCACACAACCATCGCGCCACGGCCACTCCTGTCAAACGCAATAAATTAAATATGCATTTCATATACCTGGGCCACTTGTGTTGGCTTTTAAGTACGGTAACCTACACTCTTTGTTTTTTTGTTAAATAATTTTGAAAGCATTGCTCGAAAAAACTGAGGTGCTAAGGAGAAATTTGTTATCCTGATGTTTCTAATAATGTTAACATCACATTTTCAAAGGCATTTTAGCAACAGTTTTCACCCAACAATATGGTATAGCGCTGCAGTTTTATTTGATTTGGCAACCTAAGAGCTTGACTTGGCATGCTTGCATGTGCACGGCAAGGTCGGATAAGGGATTTATTCTTGCTCTAAGATAACCAGTTGCACCAATTGCAAAAATTACATCATGCCAAGATTTAATATTCCTAGACTCTGGACTGATATCTTCTCCTAACTAGACTTACTTCACGGGCGACAGGTGTTGTGGTCGCTTAAGGTACTTTACTCCCTCTCTATATACCTGCTGTCGTAGACGCCTTGACAGTTCGCGTACCATGTAGTAATCTCTGAACTATCCCTGATTCTGCTTACTTGTTTTCGTCACCCAAAGTTGGTTTCTCGGCACCACAATCTCCCCCACTTACTCCCATGATTTTCCCAATTTAAAACATGGTTTTTATTTGCTCATGGTTTAATATTTGATCAAATAAGAACTTAAAGATATTTTGGAAATTAACCATAACTACATAATTATGTACTCGAAGTTAGTTCATGTTTATTTCTTACGATACTTAATTTTTTACTTGCAATATACATATATGTATAATTAGACTGGGCCAAAAAAATTGACTATTTTTTTTTTTGAAAGATATATTGAGAATATCATTCAGAATGACAAAAAAAAAATTTTGTAAAAGTTTGAGCCCTTAATATCAATTTTAAGAGGTCTATCATCGCTAATTTTGATTTTTAGTCATAATTTCATGTTTTGCGTCAGAACTGACAAAACATTGAAGTAAAAAAAAATCATTTTGACTTACTTTTATATAAAATTAAATTCCCTACAAAAAAGGTTTGATTGAAAATTTTCGTCAGACAAGCCGTTTTTGAGTAATTAAGCTTAATAAATTGTTATTTTTCGTTAGTTACAAAATTCCAAATTAAAAAAGTAAAATCGAAGAAAAATAACAATTTATTAAGCTTAATTACTCAAAAACGGCTTGTCTGACGAAAATTTTCATTCAGACCTTTTTTGTAGGGAATTTAATTTTATATAAAAGTAAGTCAAAATGAATTTTTTTTACTTCAATGTTTTGTCACTTCTGACGCAAAACATGAAATTATGACTAAAAATCAAAATTAGCGATGATAGACCTCTTAAAATTGATATTAAGGGCTCAAACTTTTACGAAAATTTTTTTTTGTCATTCTGAATGATATTCTCGATATATCTTTCAAAAAAAAAAATAGTCAATTTTGTTGGCCCAGTCTAATGTATATATGTATGTACTATAGGGCAAGTTCTGCATTCGAACTCGAGATTTTGATCAAAGTTGACATTACGATGATAGCGAAGACGAATTGGTGGGTCCGACAATTCCGTCTGTCTGTATGTCTGTACCTCAATCTAGAGCGTAAGCCACTGGATTTATTTTCTTCAAACTCGGTACTTAAGGGTCTCGGTAAATTCCCTAGAGGGGAAATTGAATTTTTTTTTAGTCTAAGAGTAACGGTACCCCCCATACAACCATAATGCATAATCTTATTTATCTCAAGAAAGACTATAACAATTTTGATAAAAAAAAATTAGGTGTAATATTATAGACATGAACTAAATTTTGGTATAAAAAAATTTTGTGGGAAATTTTATTAACGGTACCTGTCATAGAATTTTTTTTTTTATTTTCGAATTTCTCATCAACGGCTCTAACGATTTCAACCAAAATTTTAAGCGGGAGCTCCTGCTCCTTTGCATTTGAAAAATATAATCTAAAATTTTTTTCGAAAAATTAGCTTTTGGTTTTTTAAAAAAATAATACAATTTTTTAAAAAAATAATACATTTTTTTTTTTTGAAAATTCAATATCTTGAAAACGGATACACAAATAAATATTTAAATTACGTTATAAAATGTATTTTAATACTAACAATTTGCATATCAATTTTTTTTTTATAAAAATTTTAAGGAAAATTTAGTACACAAAAAACATGTTTCAGTGTATCTGTATGTCTGTACCTCTACCTACAGCCTAGACCTATTTTCTTCAATCCCGGTAGTTAAGGGTTTGCGGTGATTCCCTAGAGGAGAAATTGAAATTTTTTTTTTAGCTCCAAAACTAACGGTACCCGCCTTACACCTGTAATGCATAATCTTTTTTTTTTTATCTCGAAAACGGCTCTAACGATTTTGATAAAAAAAATTAGGTGTGATATTATGGACATATGTAGAATAGATTTTGGTCAAAAATATTTTGGAGCAAAATTAATCAGACGACAATTCCACACATTTGAACATTTTTATCTATTAAATCCATGTTTTTTTATTTATAAAATGTATTTTAAATTCCAAAGTACTTTTAGAGCAAGTTCGTGCATTTTATTTTTTTTTTCGAATGTTAACCAAAACTTTTAATCAAAACAAAAATATTATTTTTTATTTGCTTTATATTCTTCATCAAAAATAACAAGCCAAACTTTTCTGAAACTACGAATATTTGAGAGTGGTCATTAATTCGTGGATAATCCAAAACAAAACCATTTGTAACTTAGTATTGACATTTTTTAGGCAATATTTGCCTAACATCAATAATTCAAGTACTTTCATTATTAATTAAAATCAAAAATTACGAGTATTTCCACACACAAAAGCTGTTTATTTATTTTTAGAGAGAGTCATTTATAATTGGGTCATGTGCCATATAATTATACATAAGATAACAAATAGTTTTGCAAAACAAACGGACGAACATTAGTTTACTAAATGAGAAAAACATAAATTGAAGTGTTAAATTTTGGTTTTTATTAAACAGGAAAATAATTTATTGAAACCTGAGATCTTATACAAATTAAATGCACCACTCGGTCACACGGGCTTAGAATTAAAAAATGTGTAAAAACATTGATGTCATTAGCTAGAGCAAATTGAACAGCATGAAATTCAATTTAACTCACGATTGTGCTCTGCATCTGCATCTTACAATCACAAGACGAATTAGATGAGGTCCTGAGATTATATTAAGGTCAAAAACTTAAGAGATTATTTTCTCGTTTTTGATTATTTCTTTTCGACTAATAACAGTTTTAACTTTTTCAACTTGCAACCGATTTTGCAATATTTGTTTTTATAAGTAAAAGTAGTTTTGACCGCCCTACAATTTTTCTTGCGACACGTTCACATTCTTTTTTTCAGCACTGGCGACTAAGGCCATCGGCTTAGACAATATAACAGAGAGAGACACACAGAAAGAAAGAACAACAGAAGGAACATTATGTCAATATCACACGGTTGGTATTTGAACGGTTCTCCATCCAAGTACTAATCATGCACAATGATAGTACTTGATTTCGCTGATCGATGGGAAGCGATGCTTTCATCAAAGCCAAGGCCGTTGACTGAAAAATAATTATTAGTGTTGTAGTTTTATAAAATAGGCCATCCCCACGAGAGATATTGGTGGCTGAGGAAAGTTTAAAGAGTTTATAAGGACTGAGCTTAAGGGGCTGGTTATATTTTACTTTTTTTTTACTGAACATACAGTCGTCCGTCTTACAGAAATGCTACATACGAGGGCGTGACTTTTGGAATAAAACACAGATTTTTTGATAAAAAAATAATTTTATTTTTCAACGTAGTCTCCCTTCAGCTCTATACACTTTGTCCAACGCTTCTCCAATTTTTTTATCCCTTCCAAAAAAAATGATTTGTCGAGGTCCTCAAAATAGGCCTTTGTTTGCGAGATGACTTCATCATTGGAGTCAAATCTTTTTCCACCAAGCCATTTCTTCAGGTTTGCGAACAAGAAGTAGTCGCTCGGAGCCAAATCTGGAGAATAGGGTGGATGAGGGAGCAATTCATAGCCCAATTCATGGATTTTTGCCATGGCAAATGCACATGTGTGCACCCTTGCATTGTCTTGGTGGAAAAGAACTTTTTTCTTGGCCAAATGAGGTCGGTTTTTTTTCAAATCCAATAAGTTGGCATAATATTCCCCATTGATAGATAGATAGGTAGATAGATAGATAGATATTTATTTATTCATAAAAACTTTTTTAACAATAATTAGCCTATACAATTAAATAAAATTTAGGGCATGGCAGTAGTGCCGTCAACCCGAGTGGAAGCGGTTATTTAATATAAGTTTGCATTATCGGTTTGTGTTTGGTTTTTAATTGTAAGCATTTGAAAATTAATTTGTTTTTTCTTTTAATTGCAAGAGGGACTTTTAGTTTAGTCAAAAGAAAATGAATAATAAAAAAAAATTGCTGCTTTAAAACAATCAACTAATCAAAAAGGATTTTAAACAATTTTCCATACTTTGAGTGCGTTAAAAATAATTGGATTTTTGTATTTAAGACAGTAAACTCGTAAGTCTTATTAAATCATAAAAAATAAGTGATTGGCTCTAACAGAACAGATTATAAAAAAAAAAAAAACTAAGCTATGGAAAAATAACTTTGTCATATTTATGTATCAATTGCTGTCACAAAAGTTTTTTTTTTTAAATGCCATTACTGCTATATGAATTAACTTTCGAATTTAACACTCACTACTACATATATGATTTTAATGCTATAACGAGCAATTTACAATACAAATAATATAAATAGCGTAAAGGTATTTAACTCATAGATATACGTATTCTGTGTGATTCAAACGGATGGGCAAGGTTTTCATAAAACATTATGCCAAGTTTATATTTTCACCAAAAAAATAACAATCCAGTCATCAAGGAAATAAAATTAATTCTTCATGCCTAAACTTAAGCATTTTTTTACTGCTCAAATATTATCCGGACCGAACATCTAAATCCCATTTTCACGTAATTTCGTTTCAACCCCACTGACACATTTGAAAAATAAAATTTGAATCCATTTCCTTCTCGTTTCCTTATATAAATTTATGTTTTTCACAAATAAACGCTTAAATCTATCAAAAAGGAAAATCATAAAAAAATAAAGGTATAGGAGCTGAAATTGGGCAATATGCCAATTTGCGCATTTTACTGTTCATCCCCAAGGAGCTATGCCCAAGCCTCAACTAAGCCCAATCTCATTCCACAACAACACCAGCACTCCTCTTCAATTTTATCCCTTATTCCAAAAGTAATAATTTTCAATAAAAAAGAAGAAGACGAAGTTGGAGTAAAGAAACTTTCACATCATTGATTCTTGCGGGTGAGTTGGGTACAAAAGGACGCAAATACCACAATTTGAATCTTCTTCCTCTTGAGCTGGCACAACAAGCCTCCTCTCGTTGAAAAAGTTCAGTACAGTCTCATTGATGCTGTTGTCCATTTTCTTATGACAAGAGAGGATATTCGCCCGTTTAGGCAGATTTGAGATGCCTACTCAACCCTGTGGCTTAAAAGAGGAGCTGACGGTATGTATACGAATATCAACAATGAAGCAGAAGGGTCGATTTCTGTTATGTCTTTAAAAGGTTTTACGAGTGTGTAAGGCATTAAAAATCTGCTTAAATTGTTTAAAAATCTTCTTATGATATTCTTTTCTACTTTCGGGTTCCGTAATCGAGAAGATTTTGCGAAAGAACGGGGATGATGGCTTCAGTTCAACTTTGAAAAAATGATTGCACCCCTGCTGGCATTTACCATCTCATAGACTCATGCTAATTCTCCCACTCTTTCATATCCTTGCGTAACTTTCCTTTCAATTGTTGAACGGAAATGTTTATTTTGCTACTTCCTCCATTATTCGTCGCAGCCCTATAGCTATGCATAGTCCGCATAATAGCTTCTCCATTTCAGCGATCATTATTACTTAAATCGACCCCATAGAAGAATGAAAAAGGACCTATAACAAAATAACTGGAAGAAGCAAGTCCTTGAAACGACGAAAATTTTTATAAAATTCAATTGAGATATTATTGAATCTTAAAAGGGTATGGGGTGGGAGAAGAGTTTGTTGAAAAAATACAGTATCATACTTCAATATTAAATTACGGAAGATTCGAAGAAAGAGTGAAAAGGATGGTTCAATGTCTCAAGGGTGAGATGCATATTCCGCCATGCCGTATCATAGACTTCATAGAAGTCTTCTTCCTCATCATTGCTGGTGTATGCCGATATCTACGGCACACTTTTCTGCAGAGAAGGTTTGGTGTGTGCCTGATACACATCGTCGTCGGAGCTATCAGCATATTCAATTGACAGGAACAAGGGAATGATAAAAAAAACAAAGCTCCAAGATGTCCTGTAATTTGTAATGAATGCTAAGTCCCCCCCACCCACTGTGGCTAAGAAAATCTATCTAAAGTTGAACGTTTCTGAGCCAAACACTATCCATGGATGTATTGATTTTATTACCGATTTTTTATTTATTTCCTTTCAGAAAATAAAATATACAAAAAAAAAAAAGCATCCTCCAGACAATGACGCTACCAGAGAGATGGAGAAGAGCAAACAATTTTGTGTGATTTATCCGAACCGACAGCGGAAGGAAATTTATAATAATTTTGGGTCCTTCTTCCTTTATTCTTAAGGTGAGTTTTAAAGTGAAGCGTAAATTGGAACACGCCAGGCAGTAAATAAAAAATGCTTCATTAGGTCGCATCTACTTGCTTCTATGTACATCAAATCAAATAATCTATGGCATTTTTATTCTTTAAAAAAATCATGTTGGTATCTACATTACATATTATACTAAGCTTATGACATAAGAAATATAAAAAATTGAACTTAAGGTTTTTATGTAAATCCCTTTAGAAAAGAGTTATAACGGTTTTAATAAACAAATCAGTGTAATAGGCTTGCAGATGTAACGATTATGTAGGTAGCATCAAAATTTGTAAGCAAGGGCTTCTTTAAATTTGAAATAGTGCATAGTCATATTAATACAAACACACTTAACCATGATGGTTTGGTCCTTAGGCCGAATGTTCGGTCTTCCTTTTCGTCACGAACATGGGGGTGGGATTCGACTTAATGAGAACGCCCATACAACCTGTGCTTAAGTGTAAGCTTTGGGTAACTTAAATCGAAAACATCATGGTTTACATTAGCCACATGTTTCATACGTGTCAAAGGCTCATTGAGACCATAATTGGTACGGTAGAAGTCTATATGAAAAACTGTGGCTTCTAGCTTTAAAAAGAATTTGTTCTAGAAGAACCGGTTAATCTATGGAACCAACCAAGGGCTGGTGTAAAAACATAACATCGCTGACTTTCCGGCGTTTTTCTAGAGAATTCATGTTTAAAAGAAGAAGGCGACTGCTGTATGGAGGAAGATGATTTGGGTCACTCCAATTAAGATGACTTAATGCGAAGCGTACATATTTACGTTGGACAGATTCGATTCGGTCAATGTGTATTGAGTAAAGTTGCGACCATATAGAACTAGCATATTCTAATTGGGGACGAACAAAGGTGTTGTACAACGAAGATGTTACAAGACTACAAGAAAATTCCTTACTCCAACGCTTAATAAATCCAAGCATTGAGTTTGCTTTACTGACAATTTTCTCAATGTGGAGTGAAAAGTCTAGATTTTGCGAGAAGTGAACGCCCAGGTCGCATGTTGTTTCTACCTTACTTAGAATGGCTTGATTTATGCTGTAATTGTAACATATTGGGTTTTTTCTTCTAAAGAAGGACATTGATTGGCACTTTGAAACATTTAGAAAAAGATTGTTATATGAGCACCATTCAGAAAACATATTTATGTCATTTTGAAGAGAAACACAATCGGATTGGCTTCTGATGATTTTAAATAATTTAATATCATCTGCGTAGATACATGATTTTACAATTGAAACAACATCATTGATTGATACTATGAAAAGAAGTGGACCAAGGTGACTACCTTGTGGAACACCAGAGTCAGCATTAATTGGATCAGAAACGATTCCTCTAAAAAGAACTTGGTTTGTCCTTCCCTTCAAGTAAGACCTGATCCATTGAATGAAAGCAGAAGGGAATCCAAGAGATGAAAGTTTAAATAAAATTAGACTATGAGACAACTTGTCGAAGGCCTTACTGAAATCTGTATAAATACAGTCAACTTGATGACCATCCTCGATAGTTTTATTTGTAAACGACGTGAATTCAACGAGATTAGTAACAGTAGATTTCTTTTTCATAAACCCATGTTGCTCGCTCGCAAGGAAAGGTTTGCAGCTGAAATAAAAACTCTTAAATATGATAGCTTCGAATAGTTTCGGTAAGCAAGAAAGTTTGGCTATTGGTCTATAATTAGAAATATCACCGCGATTTCCTTTTTTGTGAATTGGTATAATGAATGAATTTTTCCAAATTTTAGGGAAAACAGCTTGTTTTAGGGAGTTTTGAAATAAAAACGTTAGGGGTCTTGCCAGAGGTTTGCAACAATTTTTTAAAATATACGCCGGAATTCCATCAGGTCCACTGGACGTGTCGTGGTCTAAGCCCGAAAGATGGTCTAATACATCCTCAACTGTGATAACAATATCACTCATTGAGCTTTGAGAAAAGCTATTCAAATGAGTAAAATTACTCTCACAAGGTTCAAAATCATCATCACAAAACGAAAGTTTAAAGAAGGAAGAAAACATATTGCAAATAACAAGAGGGTTGTTGTTGGTTTCATCCAAGTACTTCATAGTAGATGGATATCCGTCAGATTTTTTCTTGCTATTAACAAATTTCCAAAAAAGTTTGGGGTCAACAAGAAGTGAAGACCGCATTTTTAACATATAACAATCATAGAGGATTCTGCATAATGATTGGAATTCTTCATATAACGATAAATAACTGTTGTAATCATCCCATTTATTAGATATTAGGTACTTTTTCCATGTTCTATTTCTTAAGTTACGTAGACTACGAAGCTCATGAGTGTACCAGGGGGTGTTGTTAGGGCCGAGTGTCTCGATTTTTTTACAGGTACAGATGCAATGAAACATTCAAAGATACTTAAGTAGAAATATTGGAAACCATCACATCAATGCTCCCATTCAAAAGTAAGTCAAAGTCAATGTTTGTAATAAGTTCATTGAGTAAAGGGAAGTTCGTTTTCTTGAAGTCAAATTCAAGAGAGCCACTATCAAAATCATAATCAGTTGTGTGAGCATGGGAAATTAAAACAGAAAGTGGGGGATGGTAGCTATCAATTTTCGTCATGGGAATTGGACATAATTCAACAAGACAATTACAAGGGTTAGTAACGAATATCAGATCTAACTGTCGAGAAATACTACTTTTTATACAGCTCACTTGCTGTAAGTCACAAGATATCACATTGTCAACAAACGCTTCCTGCGGAGAAGTGACGTTGGTGGGCATAAAACATAAAATTTCGTTATCAGAAAGAGTTCATTCCAGATCAGGAAGATTAAAGTCTCCTGCACGAAGAACATCGTCAAGAGGATCGCAATTATCAGAAATATAGTTAATGGCATTTAAAGCAATATTATATATTTCCAATGGGCTTTTTGGATGTATGTACATATTTATTATGTAAAGGAATTTATTTCCGATTATTTAGAAATGTTGAGTTCAGCCAAGTTTCTGTTAACACAATTACATCGAAATCAGATGCATGAGATGCTAAAAGAAATTTTTGAGTTTTCGACCGAAGTACCTGGATTTTAAAATAATTATGGAAAAAGGTGTACAACAAAAGGTGTACAATTAAAGTATTTTAGTAAAATCTGAATTTTTATTTTGAATTATTATTAACTATACATACCTATATATTATAATAAACATAAAAACAATAAATCCTTCAAAAATAGTATGATATACGTACGTTAGCATTAAATTATTAAATAGTATACAAAAACAAGTAGGTACTAGTAGTACCTTTTTTTTTTTGATAATTCACTCGCGCTGAAGGGTATTTGAAGAGACCCTTATAATGTTAAACACAGCACGGGCGATGGGGAAATTAGGGAGGAAGAGAAAGGAGGGGACAATGAACATTGGTTTTGAATGTTTGCAAATTGAAACGGCGAGGGAAAACTGAGCCGGGAAAGTTATTCCATAATCGTGTTGTGCGACTAAAAAACGAATCTATATTTGACGGTACGACCAAAGTTAGGCTCAAGGGTGAACTGATGAGCATTCCTAGCGAGCGGGTATCACGGATGAATTGATAAAGGGGAAGAATGCAACTGGCTACTTCGAGTGAACATTATTTGTCAAAGAAGTGATAAAACAGGGAAATACATGAAACATTCCGACGGTGTTCAAGAGATGGGAATGAATCCATGATAGCTCTATAAATTTTAACGCTCTGATCTGAATTCTATCCAATAAATGGAGAGAAGATTGTGCTGCACCTGCCCAAAGGTGTGAGTTATACTCAGATCAGAAGGGGTGAAAAATTTCTTACAACGATATAGAAATCCTAAGCATTTAGCAGTATTTTTGGCAGTCTCGAGAATGTGATCATTCCAACGAAGATCGTCGTTAACACACATACCGAATACTGTGAGCTTTTCGGTTTCTTCGATGGAAGTGCCATTTAAGGACAATAGCATAGGGGGTATATTTTCCTTTAACGACAATAGACAGCACTGAGTTTTCGAAGAATTAAACTGCACACGGTTTTTATACCCCATTTAACA
Source organism: Chrysotoxum bicinctum (assembly GCA_911387755.1). Classification (NCBI taxonomy): domain Eukaryota; kingdom Metazoa; phylum Arthropoda; class Insecta; order Diptera; family Syrphidae; genus Chrysotoxum; species Chrysotoxum bicinctum. The sequence goes on along the minus strand of OU426990.1, from coordinate 86,592,205 downwards.
ATGCTGTAAAGATCGATGTTAAATGAACTTATCATACGATACCGTTGCAAATTCACTTCCGAAGGAGATGGACGTGAATTTGGGAATGCTTATAAAAAGCTGAGAGTAGAGTCGTCGGCAAAACAATGAAGTGGATTAGAAGTTCCAGACAAGAGATCATTTATAAAAAAGAAGAAGAGAGTCGGAGACAAAACGGAGCCCTGGGGAACACCAGCATTTATTTTGTGAAGATCAGACTTAAAACCATCAAATACAACATGTATTGAACGATCTAGAAGGTAATTTCTAATCCAAAGAATAAGGGTTTCGTTGATGCCAAATGCACGCATTTTCGATAAGAGAGCCTGGTGCCAAACTCTATCAAATGCCTTAGAAATATTAAGAGCAATAACTTTACTTTCTCCAAAACAATGTAAAGATCTGTCCACTCTTCGGTGAGATATGCCATCAGATTACCAGTGAAACGATTGCTGCGAAAGCGCTGGTTGGTTGTACTTTTTTTTTGAAATTTTTTGCATGACTTTGACCTACTGAGATGCATTCTGGAAGTAAGGCTTTTATTGTGTCACGTTGAGTTGAGTGTAAGGCGAAACTGCTGTCGTCGATGAATACCTATTTCATTATTTGAGATATTTCGACAGTAGTTGTGACACAGTGGGTCATGCATTTGTAGTATGGCATACAATTGGGCACAACATTGATGTTTACGTGAAACGACACATTTTCTCAAAAAGATCTTCCCATTGATCGGTTTATAAACATATTTAGCATTAGTTTGGAGCAAAAAATTGTAGCACGAACTTGCTCTTATATAAAATACTAAATATTTCAAAAAATGAATGTTATTGGAGAAATACTGTTCATAAGCCTAAAATTCATTTTTAAAATGACTAAAACAATTCCTTTATTAGTTGAAACTAGAAACAGGATGCTATGTGATTTAAACAAATATTAGTTTAAGCAAGGACAAAAACATTCCTTAGAAAAAATTTTGGTACGCAAAATTTAACTTTTTATTACTGTACGAATAAAAAATAAATTTCATGAAAAAAATTCTGAGCCGTTTTTGAGATATCGAATTTTCGAAAAAAAAAATTGATTTTTTTCTTCAAAAATTCAAAAAATATTTTTTTTTTAATTATGAAATGCAAATTTTTAAAACCTTTTAAAAGCAAAAAATGTCATTAAAATCCGTTAAATCCGATAATGAGAAATTCAAAATTTGAAAAAATGGTTCTATAGTAAGTATAGTCACTAATATCTTAATTTCAAATTTTTTTTTATCAAATTATAGATCTTAAAAATTAATTAAAGGAAAAAATCTTGTTAAAATTCTCGGTGCCATGTTCGAAAAAAACAAGTTTTTCGAAAACCATTTTTTCGAAATATTAAGTTAAAACAAAATTGAAATTTATTAAAAAATCTAAGAAATTTTTTTTGAAAATTTGAATACACAATACCATTTAAATTTTTGAGGAGCTTTAGCAAAAAAATGATAAAAATCGTTGGTACTGTTTTTGAGAAAAACAAAAAAATGTTTCCATGGTACCCTTAATAATAGGGTGTGTCAAAGTGCTCAACTATGGTATTTTCAAATGTAATAGCTTTTAAAAGTTGCATTGCTTATCAAAACTAAATCCTGCGCTTACAATTTTCATTTTAATTAATATCTTTGGCTCGCTCAAAAATAGGATTTTTCGAGATTTTTGAAATATGTGTTGTTTTAAATTGCGCTGTGTGGATACAAAAGGATACAAAAAACAAATATATAAAATATTTTTAGGCTTTCAAGTGAAAGACAATTCCAAGGAAACACTTTTAAGCTTATATTTGTTTAAATTGAACACTGGATAAAAAAGCTATGAAATAATAAAAGAAGGAAGAAAAATCATTTTTTTTATGTAAAATAGTATTTTTTTTTTTACAAAAAAAAAGTTCTTAAAAACTAATGGAACCACCTACAATATCATGGTTTATCTTTTTGTAAAGACAAAAACTCTTTCTGTATTTTGTTTAGTTTTTTTTAGTATACGTAAGAAATAAAAAAAATAACTGAAAATTAAGTTTTTTTTTCAACTTCAACCGATTTGAGCGAGCTAAAGACGAACGATATCTTATTTTATTTTTACATGTTCTTAAACCTCAGACCCTAATACAACTATTAAATTTAAAAATTAGATCACTTTTTTGCGGCCATACAAAAGTGACACACCCTACTAATAACCATTTTTCGGAAAATTGTTTTCAACCATTACCTACTTTTAACCAGATGAAATTTTTTCGTATTTTTATTTTTTAAATCTGTCGAACAGTTTTTGAGAAAAAAAATATTTGTAAGATTTCGAAAAAAATTCGTATGGCAGGTACCGTTATTTTTGGTGTTAAGAAAAATAGAAACAAATGTGTGGGGGGGGAGGGAATTAGAAATAATATATACCAAGTTTAAAGAAAATCGGCACAGCCGTTTAGACTGCAGTCCAACAGACTGATAAACAGACAGAACTGCGAGACCCACTTTTTTAGTCTTCGCTATCATCATAATGTCAACTTTGATCAAAATCTCGAGTTGGATTTTTTCCGAATGCATAACTTGCCTTATAGTACCTATAAGTCGCAAGCAAAAAATATCTTTCATAGTTCCACATGCATAAATTATTATCGAGGAGGGTTGTGTGCTAGGGTTGGAATATGAGAATGTGATGATGATGAGGGAAGTTAAAACAAAAAGAATAGGGAATATCGTCACAATATTATTTTAATAACCCAATTGAGAAAATTCTACGTGCTTTATATCAATTTATGTACTACATAATGAACGCAGTTGGAAACTTAATAGATACATTCTAAGATTTTTATTAGAAATGTGCCTTCACTTGTCTCAACAATTTTAATTTCATAAAAATGCATATTTTTGGTAAAATATTTCGATAGATATGTAGATGTAATACTGTATGCATTTAATTGAATTTCATTCAATCACTCCACTTAAACAGAAATAATTTTCTATCTTAATTTAGTTAGTATATTAATATCTGTAATATATGTATTATGTTACATTCACTTTACAGTTTAAAAAATTCTAGTTAATAGTTTGTTCTAGTGATGGGCATAATCAAATGATCTGAAGAATCGAGATATTAGTATTCGAATGATTTTAAGAATCGAATGATAATTCGAATGATTTTCGAAACAAAATCATAATTAAGAAAGTAGGAAAGAAACACTCAATTTGAAAGTAAAAAAGAAGCAAAAACAAAGCAAAAAATCATAACAACGGTTCTCGTTTCTCCCCATTCCTTTACAATTCCATATTCAACCCTCAACGATGCATCGAGTGCGAAAATGAATATAAATATATACCCAAAAACAATCAATACACAAATATGAAATACACAAAACCCAACTTCTCTAGTTCTCGATTTTGTGTGTTTTCTTTTCAGTCCTTTCGTTCAATATTCTCATAAAAGTGAGAATCATTCGAATTATTTGAGTATTCGAATGATTTGAGTGAAGAATCCAGATATCTCGAGATGTTGTGTGAATCGATTATAATCGATTATTTCATTCGAATGCGCCCATCACTAGTTTGTTCTTCTTTTCGTAGATACTAGGGTTGAATTTACTTATCAGGTAATCAGGTTATAATACATACATAAACATAATGTACATATGTACGTAACAGTTTGTCTGTGCGTAGGTCATTTTATAACTTTAGAACGACTTTACTGAGCTTAATATCAACACAAAATTTGTGTTTTGTTCAGAGATTCGTTCATGACTACGCTAAGATCCAAATTCCAAAGGTACAGAATAAAAATAAATTGATTTTAAAAATAATGAAAAATTGACAAACAAAAATTTTGGACTAGATTATTAAATAAGGTTTTAGGCGCCAGTTATAGCTATCATTGAAAACCATCATTGAAAATTTTGTTTTCACTTTTTGGGGTAGTTAAACTATGAATATTGAGAATGTTTGGTATACAAATTTATATATGTATGTATCAGGGACGAAGCGTCCATATATTGAGTGGAATGAGTGCTTCCGTTGAACCATTTGAAAAAATCGTACCTAGCAAGGAATTAAATTCAAAATTCCAAATTGTGTTAATATTTTTAATATATTATTTGTATCTATTAATGAATCTTCATTTACTCTGTAAATTACATTCCAACAACATTATCATCTCTTACTAAAATTACTAAAGGAAATCAAGATCTCTCTGGTTATTACAACTTAAAATGTCACACTGCAAACCAACTGAGAATGCTCAACATCACTCCATTATTTATAATGCTCAATCTCATGAAAGTTCTTGCTAAAATGCTTAACAGCTATACATTCCTTATTATCGCCTCCTTAACTCAATTTCAAAATACCCTTCCACTCCAAGTCAACTGAAATTTATACCTACAACATCACTCACCAATATTCACAAAATGCTCAAACAACAATTATTATTCTCAAACCATTATAGAATGCACAACAGCTGGGCATTCCATTTTATCCATACTTAACTTAGATCTCAACCCAAAGTCAAAATAATTTTGTCTCGTTTCTTGCCTTTTGCCCAATGTGTGAAGAATGAGTTGAGTGAATGCATTACGAGAATTTCCTTCAAGAGATACAGGGTGGCGCACCAATTGTGCTACAATAAGAAATTCAAATAACTTTTTTTTTAATCGATGTATTTCATTTATTTTTTTTTTAATGGTTAGAAAATTAAATTTTATTTTAAATAGTTAGTTGTTTTTAAAGATTATTGACCGCAAATGACCTTCACGCTGTCCCACGCATATGCGGCACCTGGTCAAAAAATTATTCATTGCGGCCTGAAGAGTTGAAGCTGGGATCGCCTCAATTATTGTCGTTATGGACTGCTTTAGTTCAGTTAAATTCCTGGGTTTCGTTTTATACACCTCTTGCTTGACATAACCCCATAAAAAGAAGTCTGGTGCAGTCAGGTCAGGTGACCTTGGGGGCCAGCGAAGAGTGGAGTTCCTAGAAATTAATTTGTTTGCGAATTTTTTGTTTAGCTCCGCCATAACTGGTCTGGCTATATGTGCAGTTGCTCCATCTTGCTGAAACCAAACGCTGTTGAATGGTATACGTCTTCGGCGCAGTTCTGGGTAAAAAAACTCCTTCAACATCTTTAAATAACGGTCCCCATTGACAGTAACGGTTACACCGTTTTCTTCAAAGAAGTACGGCCCGACAATACACCTTGATGAAACTGCGCACCACACAGTGACTCGTTCTGGGTGCAGTTCCGTCTCATGGAGCATTTCTGGATTAGACTCATTCCATATACGGCAATTTTGCTTGTTTACATTGCCGTTAAGATCAAAATGGGCCTCATCAGACATGAACAAACAATTGATCAATGTGTTGTCTTCTTCGGTCATTGATATTATTTTTTGGCGAAATTCCAGGCGAACAGGCAAATCCTGAGGGTTTAACTTGCTAGTAATTTGGACTTTGTACGGAAACAAGTTTAAATCGTCATGAAGTATCCGTTGTAATGACCGTCTACTAATTCCAATTTGCCCCGATAAGTTTCGGGTCGAAACGCTCGGATTGGCCTGTATTGCAGATGCTACTGCTGCGATTGTATCCTGAACCCGAACATTGGCATCTCGATGGTACGGCCTTCGTGCGATGCTTCCAGATTCGGCAAACATGTTTACAAACCTCATAATGGTCCATCTACTCGGGGGATTACCGCCAAACTCCCGCCTAAATTCCCTTTGGACGGAAATGACGGACTGCAAAACATGGTACCGTTGCACTATCCAAATTCTTTTCTCCGTATCCCAAGCATCCATTTTTATAAATCTAAATAGTAACCTACAAAATAAAAAAAAAAAATAAGCCGATTACTCACACAGAAAAAAAGTTATTACGTTTTATTTTTGTAGCACAATTGGTGCGCCACCCTGTAGATAGAAAAACAAAGATGTATTTATTGAGTTGCTTATTGTCTCAAACTGATAATGAGTTTAATTTCATGGACAAAAGGGGTAGAAAAGTTTAATTTTAATATAATGTGTGTGCAAATTTAGGTACAATTCATAACTATCAGAAAACAAACAAATATGAATTTAAAAGGTGGTAGTTTTTTAATTATTTTCGTGGCGATAAATACAATCCACCTGTTTTCTGTTTATTTTTTGTTATAAAAAAAAGTGGTCAAAAATAGTATTTCTAATATTCATATCTGAGGTTTCTTGACATTCCAGCAGAAATATAACTAAAGGTTATTTTCAATTATGAGAATTTTAAATCAAAAAAAATTCAAGGAATCTTAAGATTTTTAATATCCCGTAATAATGGCATCTGTAGAGAGATCATATTCATGTTTTAACAGAATTAAATATTTTTTTAGAAATACTCGTAAGAAAGGTTATCTACTCGTAGCTTAGTTCTCATCAAATCGTACTTAGATAATTTTGCCTTAAAAGAAAAAGGATAAATCTGCGCAAGGCATAAAGCTCTTTTTTTTTTAATTAGACTTTACTGTAATATATTATTTATGTATATTATTTTATGTGTATCATCATTAAGTGGAATTTAAAAGTTTGGATCTCAAAAGGTCTTTCAGTTTTGCTTTTATGTTAAGTGCTTCCGCTATCGAAAAAGTCACGCCTCGTGCCTGGTAGGTAGGTATACAAAAACATTTTTATTGTTCTCTTTTCATATTCTTCTTCTCAGGGGAGATGCGAGACACGACAAACGAGAGGCGACTGAAATTTGAGAACCGCCTATTACGAAATAGACAAACACTAGCTCTAGCACAAAAGACACTTAGGCTAGGCGTGCACATTTTATTTTTAGTTGCACAACTGTTTGGTTGCTTATAGAAAACTTTTTTATTGGTTGAATGCCCGAGGAGGTGCATATAATTATATGTTACACAAAATAGCGAACTCATTTTAGGCAATCGTTTAGTTTGTGTCAAAACACAAGCTTTTTGGTTGCTCGAACCAAGCAGTTGCGAAACTAAAAGTTGAATGTGCGCCCATAGCCTTATAGAGTAATTCTGTGAGAGTCGGTTTATAGAGAGCAAAGCAGCGAGTAGGAAACTATAAACTAAACTGGACTAAACCCTAATCACGCACCCGAACCCCAAAGAAATGATTTTTTTTCTTATAGCTCATATCTCTCACAAAAACAGAACAAGAAAATGATTGCAGTTAGCAAAAAAAAAAACTTTAAACAATAACATAACATGCGACATTTTCTATTGACTCATGAATGAGGTACCCATCACTAGTAATTTATTTTCAATGACAGATCTTTTCAATAACAGCGAAATTATTGATTGCTATAACCGACTTGTCAAAAAATATTCCACCGTTCCACTTATTTGTGTTTCAATGATGGTTTTCAATGATAGCTATAACTGGAGCCTTAGTAAAGTGTTTTCATTTGCAGTGTTTAAGCACAATCTAACATTATTTTGTTTGATGGACATTAAATATGACCTTTTAACTAAAAAAATAATTTTTTCTTATCACCCTAATGCTACATATTCATTTCTTTGATAATAATGTTTGAATATTGATGAATGCGTCAATTCTGGTCAAATATGTGAAAGATAGCGTTTCGAGGTATCTACCCTAAAGTGAAAATATTCAATTTTACTATACTTTCTGAAATTACCTGCGGAAGTCCTTTTTTGGACCGTTCGATATGAAGGTTTTGTTTTTGTAGAGATATGTGTCGTTGATTTGTTGCCAACATTTAGGTTTCCGAAGATTTTGCTTACGAAATGTGTCGAACGAACGTTTTATTTGCGAGCATTAGTCGGATTCCTGAATCAAGAACGTTTTGACTCGGTTTGTTTTTAGCCTCATACAACCCAAGGAATAAAAATAAAGACATGGTTGTTTCGACAAAGTGGGGTTTATCTTAGTATCATCATAACATACATATGTGGCACTGAGGCTATCTGAGTTTGCTTCCACCACTGTCGAAAATATTTGCCTATCTTCATCAATTTCTTTTAAGGACCATACTACTTACAATAAAAACCCACTCATAAGAATAATTGTCTTAGCGACATCTTAAGACAAAATCTGTGTTCGTTTTCAATGTTTACCTTAAATACTACTCTAATGAAAACTCAAAATGAAATATGCTACTTAAAAGCAAAGCACTCCGCCAAAGTGTTTATATCCTTGTTTCGTTCATAAAAAAATGTTCAAAAGAAATGCATCCACAGACTTCGGTTGTTTTTGTAGCCTTATAACTGTTCCCTAGCCCTGTTCAAGTCTTCATGCTCAACTTTAATAATTAAACACTTTCCGGTTTTCTCTTGAACATAGAATGACCTACTTCCATTTTTTTTACAATACATATATGTATAGGAATAAGTGGTTCTAGAACTTTTCTTTTCATTTTCCCTCTGTTTCGTATGTGAGTTTCTATGAACATTTTCATTTTATTTGCTATTTCTTGCTGTCTTTTTTTTTTGTGGTTGGTTCGCGGAAGTTTCCCGACATTTCCAACTTCCATCTCTTAACGGATGGAAGAGATCCTTCAGTTAAAAACTCATAATTTCTTTAATTAAAGCTTATGCCTACATTTTCGAGTATTTGCGACTGCAAGGAAGACCCTTCGCCCATGGTGGATTGCACACAAATAAATACCTGTCTCGTCCATCTTTTTAATGGCGTGTGAGAGTGGATATACATCACCAGTTCCAAAAGTCATCATTATCATCATCAGCCCTCTTATATACCTACACATAATTGCACCGAGGAGGAGGAGAAAAAAATCTTTTGAATACAAAGAACTCGAACAATTGCAATTAGTTGCACCATTTGAATAAGGCTATTTATGGTGTAGATACCCATTCTTTATAGTATCTATACTTGTATGGTTAATTGTAGCTGCTCTACTAAAAGTTCAAAAAGCATGGGTGTTTCCTTTGGGTAGAAAATGCCGTCAACATGCTGAATGTGAGTATCTTGGCTCAAAGGTAACACAAAATGCCAGTTATTCAAATTAGTTTAAGTTATCCCATTAAGATCGCCATTTTGGTGTCGGTCGTATAGCGTTTTATTTTCACAGCTGCCATATGCAAACGCTTAGATTTAGTCATCGGGAATTACTCGGACGCAGAAGACAAGGAATTTGTGAAAATGCACAAATGAAATGGCGAGATGTTTTTTCGGAAATGTTTCAAAAATATCGTTCATTCTTCGGTCATAATGACGCGCGTTCTCGTAGATCATGCCAATCGAAGCTATTGCTTTTCTATCTTTTGGAGTTTTCTGAAAGTAATTTTGTACAGCCAATAACCAAAGAAAATTTCCTAAGCTGAAAGACAAGATTAGGCAATGTCATCGAAAATTTCGTCAATAGGACTGATGAGTCTTGGAAACAAAACAACCATTAAAAAGATATTGAGTTCAATACAAAACATTCAAACTTTTCAAATTAAAATAATTTTTTCAAATTTCAATATAGCTAGGCGTTCTTAATGAGACACACTATACAATATTAATCGTACTTTTTCTTCGACTTTCACTTAATTTTTTAAATTTGAAAGAAATATCTCAGGGTGTTTATGAATTTTGGAGTAGATCGTATGCGTATGTAGATACATATTACCTATATTCTTTAAAAAGGCAGTTAAATGATATTATTGGTAAATGTTTAAAAGAATATGGGCTGTTCAAAAACGCGTGACGATTATTTTAAGTAAAATATTTAGGTAAAATAAGTGAACGAATTCCTTAAAATAAATTAACCTTTTCTTAAATACCCGATAGATCTCTTTTTCTTATTTATAATATATCCAAGTCATATCTAAAAGTATCTGCGGAATTAGGGGACACCCTATAGAATGACCGTCATAATTAAGTTCATTTTAGGGTTTCATTGGTTCTTTATGAAAAGGGGGTTTTACCTCCACTATTTTAATGCCTTCTAGCCTGATGCAACGAAGATTTGCGTGAGTGATTCATCGTTTCTTTTCTGCATTGCAGTTATTTTTTGATGTACTGTATAGGGTGGGCCATCTAGTGGTTTGTTTTTAAATCATAGTTTATTTTGACACTGACCCGCTCGAACTCTTAACTGAAAAATTGAAAATTTAATTGAAAATGAGTGCTGTGTAGCCCAAAAAGTGCATTTTTTGACAAGAAGTTTTGACAGAAATGAAGCACTCACCGCGCCTACTGTACGCAGGTTAATCCAAAACATTCGTGAGACTGGTATGTTAGTGGACAAGACTCATGGTCCCTGTCGTCTTACGGTGCGCACAAAGGAGAATGTGGTTGCTGTAGCCGAGAGTGTGAGACTCAATTGACGAACATCAACTCGCCATCGATATTAACAGCTCAACATTTCACGCACTAGCCTGAGGACAATTCTGCACAAAGATCTCGGATTATTCGCTTACAAAATTAAATTGACTTAGCAATAATTGAGGGCGCACAACATCAATTTTCTTAAAAATATTTCGAAAACCCCATGCTCGATTTTTTAAAACTTGATAAATAAAAGTTTCTTAATATAGTCTATAAGATATGAGAAAAAAAAATTATTTTACCTAAAAATAACCGTACCCTCCATACAAATGTTAAAAAATGGTTTTAGAAAATCGTATTTTTTTCGAAAACAGTTCCGTGAATTTTGTTTAATTTTTTTTTTTGATTAATTTTTAAGATCTACAATTTAATAAAAAAAAACTGAAAACAAGATATTACTGACTGTACCTACCGTAAAACGATTTTTTAAAATTTTGAATCTCTCATTATCGGCATAACGGATTTTAATGACATTTTGTAGAGAGAAGCTTCTAAAAAGTTTAAAAAACATTGCATTTCAAAACCTTAAGAAAAATATTTTTTTTTTGTAATTTTGAAAAAAAAATCTATTTTTTTTTTTTGGAAAATTCAATATCTCTAAGACAGCTCAGTGTTTTTTTTTTTGTAAATTTAATTTTTATTTGAACAATAATAAAAACTTTAAATTGGCGTACCAAAAGTTTTTCTTAAAAATGTTTTAAAAATTTTTTATGTAAAAGAAACCACTACAAAGACTTATAATTTTTGTTCTTACATAATAGTCCAGTCATTTTAGGTTTTATCTGCGGAAAAATTCCTAGTGAGCTGAATTTTTGTATACACCTTTATTGTGGCATTGTAATGAAGATGTGAAAAATCGACATTGATATCGTGCCGGCTAAAAAAGTTATAGGGGTCAAAAGGTCACAAAAATCAGTTTTTCGCAAATATCTCGCGATCTATTGCACCGAGGTCAATAGAGGTCATTATAAAAATTGTTTGTCGTGAAATTGTCTACAAAAAATGTCTCTTGCATTTTTCTGTAAAATTAACCGTTTTCGGAGTAGAGCGCTGAGAAAGCGAATATATTATGACGATGCACTCGTTTCCTCACCACCTTCGAGGTAGAATGCAGTGCGCATTTTTTTTACATGTTTCCCCCGTAGGCATAATCCATGATATGTAATCAGAGGTTTTTTTTTACTTACGAGTGAATAATTTTTTATTTGAATACAGAAAAATACAGAAAAATTAACTTTGGTATATAATTTTTTTTATCATTCATTGTCGATATCTTCAGTTTCTGTGTCATTAACAATTGCATACCGCAATCTTCGATATTAAAAATGGTCTTCAGCTGTGTTAACTCGCTGATTCTATTTAGCATTTACCCCAGCGATCTAATAGGTAGTCTAACTCGGGCAATTGTGTTTGCCGTCGACCTAATAGTGTACAGAACTGTGACTTCAACAAGATTCAGTGATATTGCGATGATATGGAAGTCAGTTTCAGAAATCTGAAACTATTCTGCTTAGGACTCGATCTATCAGTGTGCCACTTGATGATATTTGTTTCGAGGATCTCAAGATAACTCCCATTGCCGCACTTCTGATGGCCTTGTGTAGAAGGGGATAGATAGAGGAGAACCTCTATAGCTGCGGTAGGGCAGGTTCTCATTGCTCCTGTAATACAGATACACGCGAGCCCTTAGACTTTTTCTAAAACTTTCCTTGTTCTTGATAATTCGGTTCTCTTGTGCCATGCAACCGCCCCATATGTAATGATTGGTCTTACCATCATAGTGTATATCCAGCTAAGGATGTTCGGTTTGCATCTGCATGACTTGCCTGCAAGTCTCTTGCAAATCATTAGGGCTTTTGTGGCTTTCCCGACTATAGCTTTTAAGTGTTTGTTCAAAAGGAGTCTACTATCTGGTAGAATTCCTAGATATTTTACCCCTCTCTGCGTTTCAATCACTTCACCAGCTGGATGGATAGGTTTCATATGTGGCAGAAGTTATTTCTTGTAAATGGTATGTTTGTCGTCTTGGAGGAGTTTATTGATAATCCTACAGATGGACACCATTTCCGTGTAATTGTTAGTCCTCTTTGGATTACCTTCGGCTCTGATAGCAACATTATCAGCAAATCCAATTAAGAATATACCTTGGGAGGTAAGATTTTCTAACAATTCATCCACTACAAGACTCTTCAACAATGGTGATAATACACCACCCTGAGGACAGCCTCTTGTTGTAATTACTTTTTTTTACATTTTGTCCTTTTTGTGACGGTATTTTTAGTGCCTAACATCTCCATCTACTTATGGTGATGGGTACGCATTTCCTAACAAAAGTTGTGCCTACAGCCTCGTGGGATGTGTTGTCGAAGGCTCCCTCTATGTCTAAGAACGCATCTAATATTCTATCTTTTTTCTATACATATTTTGGAAATAAATATTAGCTTTCCTGTTCTCCATATACTTGGTATATACCCAAACGCAATGCTACTACGAAGAATATTAGTGAAGAATATTGTTAATGACACAGAAACTGAAGATATCGACAATGAATGATAAAAAAAATTATATACCAAAGTTAATTTTTCTGTATTTTTCTGTATTCAAATAAAAAATTATTCACTCGTAAGTAAAAAAAAACCTCTGATTACATATCATGGATTATGCCTACGGGGGAAACATGTAAAAAAAACGCGCACTGCATTCTACCTCGAAGGTGGTGAGGAAACGAGTGCATCGTCATAATATATTCGCTTTCTCAGCGCTCTACTCCGAAAACGGTTAATTTTACAGAAAAATGCAAGAGACATTTTTTGTAGACAATTTCACGACAAACAATTTTTATAATAACCTCTATTGACCTCGGAGCAATAGATCGCGAGATATTTGCGAAAAACTGATTTTTGTGACCTTTTGACCCCTATAACTTTTTTAGCCGGCACGATATCAATGCCGATTTTTCACATCTTCATTACAATGCCGTAATGAAGGTGTACACAAAAATTCAGCTCACTAGGAATTTTTCCGCAGATTGGGGTTTAAAATGCCTAAAATGACTGGACTATAAACCTATATTTGCTTGAATCACATGGCATCCTATTTTTACCTCCAACTACTAAAGAAGTTGTTTTAGTCATTTAAAAAATTAATTTTATGCTTATGAACAGTCTTTCTCTAATAAAATTTATTTTTGAAATTCTTCGACTATTACATAGTGGCAAGTTCGTGCGACTCAGTCGTGCTTTTTATTTTTTTAACAAAATGGATACCACTGTTGGTATGGTCTACAAATATTTTTTTTACCGAAATCATTAGAGCCGTTTTCTAAATAAATAAGATATTTCATAATGGCTGTATGGAAATAACCGAGCTACAAAAAAAAACATTTCATTTTCTCTAGACTCTAGACTTCAGGTTGAGGTACAAATCTACAGACAGACGGAATCACCACTTTTTCGTTCTGTAATGTCAACTGATGAAAATCTCAAGTATAATCTAAATACATGTAAAAAGTCATTTTGAGATCTACTCGTACATGCTTCGAATTTTTCAATTTACTTCACTTTTTTCTTCGAATCCTCTTCGTTTGGAAACCAAAACAGGGTCCAGAGCGTGTCTGGCTGGATAGTGTGAATGTACTCATTGATTCATGTGTGATTAATGATAACTAGCCGACCCAGCTCTCGAAATTCGAGTGCCAATTTATTTATTCAATTCACTATCATTCAATAAAAGACAGAGAATTCATGATTTTTTTAAATTGTTGATTGCAATGAGAAGTACTCGTACCTACTAAGCACTCAATCCTCAAAGGAAAACAGTTAATGGTAAACAAACTTTCAAACCTATACACATTTTTGACACATTAACAATTTTTGTTTCGATTCTTTCATGTCATTGTCCTTCGGCTGTTGTTATGGCCATTATATTGGAATCGAACCCACGTCGTTGCAGTGACGTCAACCTGTGAATTTTGTGTTACATACATGTGAATTTTTTTTTTTAAATTTCACTCTCATCATTTTTTTCATTTTTTCATTTTTTCATAACGCGCCTAAAAAAATATAGCTAACTTCAAAAACATAAATTCAATTTACTTTTGTAAAACTTTTATTTGTTTGCACATCGATCGGCCAGCTGCTTATTGTCAACAAAAAATGACATAAATGGAAGTGTTCCGAAAATGAGGTAGGTTTGAGCCCATGGAACGCATTTAGCCAAGGAGATTTAAATTTGAATCGTAAGTCATGTTCGTCCGCATTTCTGACGACGCGACACGTCTCACGTCTGCATATTTTCTATCTTCTCCCTTTTCCTAACAAATACATTTCCAGTATTTTGTATTCTCTTTTTTCGCAAATATTTAAAATTCAAATGCAGCAGACAAATGTAAATAAGTTTTGAAAATAACTGACTTATACAAATACGCAGAGCTTACACGTTTGCATGAGTACCCCTATTATTGTAAAGCCATGACTACAATGAACTTGAAAAGTAAAAATGTTAAAAAAAATCTGCTCTCCTTTTCCAACTCAAACTAAAATTTTATCTCCCATCTCAAAAAACCAAAAAGTAAATGTTTCACTTTTTGACAAAACTAATACATTGAATAAATTGCTTCAGAAAATGACCGATAGATGTCGCTAGTGTATGTGTGTATTCTTTTTCATTTTTTCACATATTGTACTTTTTGCAAAAATTGCCAATTGTAGTTAACGCTTGATGGTTTAAATGGTTCTACCTTTTTACTTTTTCACTTTTTAAAAACACTATTACATGGAATACATTTTTTCAGAAAATCACCGATAGATGTCTGAACTGAAATTGTATGGTGTACCTACATTATACGCTCTTTTCAGCAACAGATGTGGCTAGTGTATGTGTTTATTCTTTTTCACTTTTTGCAAAAAGTGCCGATTGAAGTTAACGCTTAATGTTTAAAAATTTTATTATTAGAGCTCAAATACTAAACTTATATTTATATTGATAATATTTCTTCATTCAGGGGGGTTCAGATTGAACAACAACAACATGTTCATCAACTTCTGTCGTGTTGGCGAATTTATGTAATGTGAACACCACTGTGAACTCACCCTAATGTTTCGAGTTCTGGATTTGTGTTTTCGGAGAATGCTTTCATTTTTTATATTCTGGACTTGACATTTTATGTGTCAGTCGATTTGACTTTTCTAATTGTTTTTGGTTTTGTTTTCCAAGCATTTTTTTGCAAGTTTTATACATATATTGTCTTAAATTATTTCTGTGTAGTATATTTAAAAAACTTTTTTGCATTATGATTTGAAGATTGTAAATGTCTTTCTCGCGTAACTCCCTTTTGGATTTGTAATTCAAGTTGTAGTGTTTTTTGTTTGTTGTAATTATTTGTGAACAATGGATTACACTAAACAAGAATATCTGGAAATGTTATTAATATACGGGGAAATGGGACGATCTGCTCAGAAAAAGTTTTAATTCATTTGAATTAATTTTGTATTAATTTTTTTTTAAATTTACTCAGTTTGTTTATTTTTTGTTAATTACATTTAGTATTCTTTTTAAAGAAACAAATTTTTTTTATGAAAATAAACTGGGCTTTAACAATAAGCGGAAAAAAAATAATACTCATAAAAGTGTTTTTTTTTAATAAAATGATATCAAAGTGAAAAAACAGCTTTAAAAACGAAAAAATTGGGTTTGATGCAAAATTGCGGAGAAACAGTTGTCCGCAGAAAAAAAGTTTTGGGACAAACTAAAACTGTAATAAATTCTTGATTGGTTATTATAAAACTCTTACGAATCGGACGTAGTTTGGCAAAGATAAAGCCAGTTAAGGCAAAAATCATAAAAACCGTTATAACCCGAAAACGGGACGAAAACGAGAAAATTACCTCTTAAGTTTTTCGACTTAAAATGACCTAAGGAATCCATGGTTTTCATTTGGGGCGGTGACTGTGGGACACCCTGCCCAAGCAACAATTTTTAGCCGTGGCTCCAGAATAACCCAGGTAACAAAAAAACCTCAGATAACTCTGGTCATAGTGGGGCTAGAAATGAGATACTTTATTACTCTAGTATGCTTTACGGTAGAAACAAACCAAAAATTATCCTATGGTTGATTTTGGTAAAATTTTCTCTCTTGCACAACTTCTTGGTAATATATTGGTTTAAAAAATTCCATTTTAAAACTGGTGATAATATTTGGATATTTTTTAACCCTTTCGAAACAAGTTTGTCATTTTTTTGGTTCGAAAATAACTATTTTTAAATCTAGGTTAAATTTGAGTACATTTATCACTTATTCCTAGCCTTTAAGAAAAATTACGTTATAATATAACTTTTTTTTCTTACGATAAAAGTTATATATTGGCTAAAAATAACCCAATTTTATGCTAAGTTGTCAGTAAGTCCTTAAATGACTCTTTTTTTTACCGTTAGAGTTATATATTGGTTTAAATTTAACCCATTTAATACCAGGTTTTCAGTGAGACTTGAAATAACTTTTTTTTTGTCGCATAAAAAGTTTCATATAGGTTGAAAATTAACCAATTTTTACAGTGAGCAATTATATAGCTTTATTTTTTGCAGAAAAAGTTATATACTGGTTGAAAAGTAACCAATTTTATAAAAAGTTCATAGTAAGTCGATTAATAATCATTTTTAAACGGAAATGTTATGTATTGGATGCAAATAAACCAATTGAATACTTAGTTTATAGTAAGTTCGTTAATAACTTTTTCTTTATCGAAAAAGCTTAAGATTGGGTCCAAATTAACTACAATTTATCCCAAATTTACAGTAAGCTGTAAATAACTTCTTTTTTTTTTAACCGTAAAAGAAATATACTGGATCGAAATTAACCTTAAATTACTTTGTTTATACCGAATTAATCGGAATTTATTTTAATTAACCCCAGGTTTATATTCAGTTATTAAAGAGCTCTTTTTTAACTTATAGGTTGCAAATTAACCAAATCCAGATTTATTCTTTAACCCCAGCTATATTTTAACCCAACTCGAGCCATAGCTCAACTACTTCGGCACGAACACACCCATTCCATCGGTAGTAAAACAACCACCACGGTCATCTCTCTATGTCTCGTCATTGTTTTCTTGTTCTCGAGCGGTTGGTTGAGTTTTTTTTCGTACGCGGTACGCGTGCGCGATTAAATTAAAAAAAGTTAATTGTGATTTGGTAAGTGGTTGGTAAGACATTTTTTTTAGTTCTTTTTTTTTTTTTTTATGTTTTCCCTTGGATATTTTATTACTCTTGAGAATAAAATAAAATGTAAGTTAAACAAAATTTCAATTTATTTTTATTTTTAAACTAGAAACGAGTCATCATCAGCACAGCAAATCCTCATCAACTGACACAAGCATCAATATCTATTATCAGATACTTACAATTTTGCTTAATTGTTTGTTTTTTTTTCTAATTGAATCGTTTATTTTCAAAACATGACATGTCCATCTTCAAAATTTTGCATTAAGGTTACAAAAAATTTTTTGAAGATGTGACATATCATGTTTTCAAAATAAACAATTCAATTATCCACCCAGAGTTATATATATATAATATATGTAAGTATATACATAGTATTACGTTTAGCAATATTCGTTTCTAGGCACTATTAAGTTATAGTTTTAAGTTATATACATACATATGTACTATTAAAATTACTAAACTTTTTAAATAAAATTTAATAATGTTCATTAAAAATATTGCTTTTTCTGTTTTTATTTTCAAAAGGATTTATTTTTTCAGCTGGGAAGAAAATACTTGAAAAGAGTTTCAAAATAACCCTATATTATCATATATAAACGGTTATAAAAAGGCGTCAACAAAACTTTTAGTTCTTATTACAGGTTTCCTACAAAACTGTAAATAAACGGTTATAAAATAACCACCAAAATAACTTTTTGGGCATAATACAGGTTATTTAAAAACGTTGCAAATTAACGTCCTAGTAGCGTTTTTAAATAACCAATTATTGTACATATTACAGGTTTTCTAAAAGCGTTATACAAACGGTTTTAAATGACCTAATAAAAGCGTTCAAAAGATACGTTCAAAAATCGTTCAGTAATAACTAAAGTTATTTTGTTACTGACCATTTTCGGTTATGGAGATGCTTCTGGAACGGTTTTGGAACGACTTTTTAGCCAATTTGCAACCCCTTGGTTTGGAGAGCTTGAGCTCAAAGCCGGTTAATAAACCGCTTTCAAACCACAAATTGTTGATTGGGTGTATATCGAGATTGTATCGGTATTGCATCTTAAGTGTGAATCTGGC
Source organism: Chrysotoxum bicinctum (assembly GCA_911387755.1). NCBI lineage: Eukaryota > Metazoa > Arthropoda > Insecta > Diptera > Syrphidae > Chrysotoxum > Chrysotoxum bicinctum. The sequence goes on along the minus strand of OU426990.1, from coordinate 86,573,599 downwards.
CTTATACGAGTACTCACGGCCTAAATTTTGATTACATGGAATATTTTTCTTGTGTATCTCAAAATATTTTTACGATGACCAATAGGAGAATAATTTTTCCAAGTTCTAAAAAAGTCTTTTCAATTTGCTTTCATTCGTGCGATTTCAATTTGACAGAAGTTTCGTTTGCTAAATTCTTTAAAAATTAAATTAACGGAACCCATTCTAGTGCAGTTTCTATGAAGTTCATTTTTTCGAGTCAATGTTGATACAAAATCTTTGTCAAGCAATTTATATTCGATGTACAAATTCGATCGAATCTAACAAAACATATTTAAAAAATCACAACACAGTCCAATACTTTATACAAAAATTTATATATATATTTATTTCTCGATTTTTACCTTGATGTTTGTTTATAAACTACAATTTTACAATGTATGCTGGTTGCGTTTGTATTTGTGGTTGTTTTTATATATTTCTTTTACAAGGATTGTATTTCTTATCGAAACAACTAAAATAATGAAAATCATTAAGGTACAGTATCTACAATTGTTGATAAACATATTTCATAAATATTTCCTTGCATTGAACACTACACTTGAGTTTATTTTTTTTTGTTTTTCTAAAGATTTGATTTTGTTGTTTACACAAGAAAATAATAAATTATTTATTTTATTTTCATTTTGTACGATTTATTATATTTTTTTGTTTTTAATTTATGAACAGCTTTTCGAATAAGATTTATCTTTAATATTTTTTAAATTAAGTTCTTTGGTATTTTTTATGAAAATATGTGTCATTCCATCATTACTTAGGGCGGTAACCAGTACAAATATTACAACTATATTTACTTTTTTTTAATGAAATAAATGATTTTTTTTAATTAGGTAGTTATTTTTTTATGATTATGCTTATACCCATAGCTTAAAATTACTTTATTAGAATTTGTATTATTATATGTTTTTGTATTTTTTTAATGTTTTTTTTTGTAATACAATTTCTTGTAAGTTTCTGAGAAAGGACGTGGCAAAATTCATGCGGAGTTTATGTTTGACCACTTTTGCTTTTTATTATTTTTTTTTAATTACTACTAAATCGAATTGAGAGTTGATTATATTGTCAAAAGTCCTATCTTAATTTTTAAATTTTGGGTTTTCTTTAACAATGTATATTTTTTTTACGATTTTACTGTTGCAATTAATTAATTGTTTAAAGCAAATTTTGTGTTATTTTTCTTTGGATTTTATAATATTGCGGCATATGTTTGCAAACTATTAGAATTTTGCAGTTATATTCTTTTTTGTTTATTATTATTTATTTTAAATACATTTCTCATTTTTACCTTAAATTTATTTAAATTTACGTTCATGTGTTCGACCTGTGAAAAAAATGAAAAAAATAGAACAATTAATCAAGTTTACCAAGAAATATAGTAGAAACCAAAATCATTAATCTTGCATGCTATTTTGGGCTTGAGCTTTAAAGTCTGAAAGAGTTAGATATTTGCCGCATTACAATGATGGTTGGCAAAAAAAGTAACTTCCTTAATTTGTCGATATTCAACATACAAACTTATTTTCACCATAAAATTTCACACGTGAATTTCAAAACTGTATTTTGCCAATTGACCACAAAATAATACTAACGACCCACCCGGCTTTCCACGGGAGGCACTTATTAATTAAAGCCATATGAATTCTGATGGATCGATTGGAGCGACCATGTGATGACGCTTTAAAAACAGTGCCTTGCTACGCGCAAAGAAAAAAATGTCGTGCATATAGAGCAAATGGGCAATTAAATTTCTTTTGTTTATTCATCTCAAGATCACAAAGGGATTAGGCGACGCGACGCTTGAATTCGAAAGGTAAACTGTTTGAAATCATCGATATGCTTGGAATGAGCACGTCTTCGCCATTTAATTTTTGGCAATTTTTGTTGGGTCAATCTTATTCCGTTGCACAACTTAAGTGCGTTTAAGTTGTGAGTTAGTATACCTGGTGATTCTAACTAAAATGTAAGAACATGGGACAGCTTTCTGAGTGTTTCAATGAATTAAAAAATCTATTCGAATAACTGGACTGTGTTGATCTATTTATATTTGTATGTTTCGCCCTGCATTTTCAATTAAATTTGCTCATTTAGCTCGTTGGTGCCAACATTACAATTTCTGTCAGCCAATACGTATTTTTGTAGATGGTGGTTAGACCTGGTAATACCTTGTCAACAACGGTTTGAATATTCAAAACCGAGTTGATGCCAAAATGAAGATACACCCCTTTGCTCTAACCCTACTAAACGGCCAAACATTCTCACCTTCATCCAGTACCAAATATCTAGTTATTTTTCTTAAACCTAAGTTGAACTGAAAACTGAAGATTGAAGAAAGAGAAAACCTTCATGCAGCCAAAATTGGGGTCTCCAATCTAAGATGAGCTTGTGGGCGATCTTAACGAATGGTTCGATGTAGTGGCTCACGTCTACCAAATCATATAATATCGATAAACTAAAGAAGTTGCCAATGAATTCTAGGGTTCACCTGACAGGGGCTCTAAGAGCTTGCCCAACTAATGACTCAAGTGTTTTTTCTGTACCTTTCACTTTTTTATTTACACAAGTATAGTAGAATATCTTGCAGCGCATTAAGATTAAAGGAATCAAACTCTTGACTTGCCAAGCCCTATGGATACAGCATAAACAGAGCTGATTCCAATAGAGATGTTTGACTCTCACTGACTACTACAACCCCTAAACTGAGCAGTGGTAAAGATTTGAAGGTTATTTGTCCATCCAGAAAGGACTGAAATGATGACGTCGTGACGAAAGTCTTTTCAGTGACGAAAAATATCTAGGTATTTTCAGCTACCTGACTTTGCTAGTGTTTTTCAAACTGAATTTCTGGTGGCTATCAGGGAAGCATGCAAAATACTCAAACAAGATCCAAACCAGTACCAAAATACGGCTATTATCACAAACAGTTAGGTGACTGTTAAAACCATTATTTCTAATATATCATCCTCCAAATTGGCTCAGCAATACCGGATTAACTTGCTGGCTAGCCTAAATATTAATCTCAGTGTCACTCTTGTATAGGCTTCATATCATAATGATATTGATGGGAATGAACTTGCAAACGAGCTGGTCAGACAAGGGTCATCTCTTTGTATTTCACTTCAGGAAAGCTCGAAGTTATGAAGGGCGATGTTCTTTCATTTTTCTTAACGAAGTCACAGGTGGAGCATTTTAACTAGCTGCATTCAACATATCTTCTAAGATATTATGCAACCAGAACACGTGATCTGATAAACAGACCCAGTCAAGAAATAGCCAGCATCGTTACTACCTGCACCGGACACTGGCCAATAGGAGAGCATGCAGCAAAATTAGACATTTCTCACATCACTCACTTTCCTAGCAGTGAGGACCAGCGGGAAATGGAAACTGACATTCATTTCCTCTGCAAATGCCGTGGTCCGTCCAAAAATGAGAACACAATCATTCAGAAGGCATTTTTTGACGACACTGACGAGCTTTCGGAAATAAAGGTCAAAAACTAAATTTCTTCTCCACGCGTCAAAATGGCTCGAGGACGAACTTTGGGTACGACTGTGCCACGCCTTATGTTTGATTCCGTAGACCACGACCTAGTTGACTGGGAGCTTTGACGGAGGCTTATAATTAGATTAGATAGTCACTGCTTCACCACCAGTCCACAAGTGCCTAGTTTGGTATAGTGTAAATGGTTTCGGATGCGTGTGGTGTTCTAGTTGAGTGAAAAAATAAATTAAAATTAGATTTGGTGGTGCAACTGCTGCCCGAAGAGAACCAGGACCTAATGATTTACAACTCTCGATCCTGTGTACGTGTTACCAGGAATGGAGGGAATTGAACAGCACTATTCACGACAAGAGATACTCTAAGATGATTTGTCAATTCCTTGCAAGAGCCAGTACACTCCGGCGTTGTTTGAATCGAATCGAACCCAAGACCTTCTACATGACAGTCCTATGCACTAACTATTATGTCAAGGGATACTACATTTGAGTTAGTGATTCGAGTTTCAGATCACACAACAATACACATAAAAACCTACGACATCCTTTCTTTTTGAACTCAACAAAACTAGATGACTCCGTGAGAATGTCCACGATTCCCCATTCCAATTACGTTCACATATTCAATTTAGTCATTATATCAAAATGGTGCAACTTAAGGCATTAATTGAGCCATAAGGCTTGACTGCTAGTAGTCGCCATTCCTGCTCACCTAGTACTGGAAATTCAAAATACAAAAAAATATCAGGGTATAGCTAACTAATATAATAAGTAGTCGTTGTTTTCACGTACATATATCATATGGTCCATGAGCTGTTCTACATCTAATTCCATGCTAGATTGTAAGAAAGTATTCGATGCGATGTAATAATAACGTAACGTTTCGCTCCAACAGAATTATATTTTACTTGAAGGGATCACTGCATGTGGGACTTGGTTGCTCACTTTGAGATATTTTAGGTAGCGTAGTACACGCGTATACCTTTTCTAGATTTACAAGAACCTCTCTTAATCACTTTCTAATATTCTTAATTAGACAAGAAGTCCTTTCGCAAATTACAATATAGTAAGACATGTTTTTTCAAATACGGTATATATTATTCCAAATAAAGAATAAAAATAAATTTGTAAAATATTTTTTTTTGAAAGCAATTCACTCTTGCTTTATATTAAAGAGTATTACAATGAAAATGATGTATCGAATCTTCCAAAATGCTCCAGTTAACAATTCTCAAAATAGGTCGTTTTCTGTAAATTTGATTTCTTACTTAAATCATTCCTTTTGTCATCGGTTCTGAGGAAAAAAAATTAACAACTAAAAAATGTCATCCATCTTATTAATTATTACTTTTCATTACATTTTTAAATGATTCACTTAATTCTTTTATTATTAACAAATTGTTCATTTATTATTTTCATTACTCAATTACTTTTATGTAAATTTCACTACTTTTATTACATTAATAAAATGTCACTACTAAAGGGTTTTCCAATAAGAGGTGTTATTTTGATATTCAAAGAAAAATGGCATTTTTGGAGATAAATGATCGGATGTTTATTTCATTATAAAGAGGAAGGTATGCCGTTAATAATGGAACACAACATCAGCCAAATGGCCGCCAAGACCACGCTTACAGGACCATATCCTTTTCATGAAATTTTCCATAACCAAATCGCAAAGTGACTGCCCTATGTCCTCGATAGCCTCACGAATTTCATCTTTGAGGTCTTGAATCGACGCTGGGCTGTTGGCGTAGACCTTATCTTTCACGTGGCCCCAAAGGAAGAAGTCGCAAGGTGTTAAATCACAAGATCTCGGTGGCCAATTGTGATCACCTCTTCGAGAGATAACACGGTTCGGAAACTTTTCCCGTAAAAGATCGATGGTTTCATTGCTTGTGTGGCACGTAGCGCCGTCTTGTTGAAAGTAAACGTTGTCCAGATCAATACCATCCAATTCAGGCCATAAAAAATCATTAATCATCTCTCGATAGCGCAATCCATTGACCGTAACTGTTGCTCCAGCCTCATTTTCGAAAAAGTAAGGTCCAATGACCCCGCGGGACCATAAAACGCACCAAACAGTCACGCGTTGAGGATGGAGAGGCTTTTCAACAATAACTCTTGGGTTTTCCGAGCCCCAGATGCGACAGTTTTGCTTGTTGACGTAGCCTCCGAGGTGGAAATGGGCCTCATCAGTCAAGATGATTTTTCGATGAAATTCCGGTTCATTTTCATGCATTTCAAGGACCCAATTTTAATAATTTCAATGCGTTGTTGAAGCGTGTATCGTTCCATTTTTATTTATAGCGTAGTTTCTACTTGTCAAATGTCAAAAGTGACAGCTACCGAAATAGCGGGCTATTCAAAATAACACCTCTTATTGGAAAACCCTTTACTTTTGTAATTCACTACTTAACTTATCTACTTTTGTAATCTCACTACCTATGTAAACAACCATATGGCAACACCTAAAAATATACTTCGAAATTCGAACAAACTTAAATGAAAGCTCTTTGCTCCTGCGCAAAAGCTCCTCGGCAAACAGTATAAAAGGCGAGCCTTGACAGGAATGAAATCACCAGAATCAATCAGAAGTCTTTAAAAGTCTTTTAAAGACTTATATTTGAATCAAATTTGAATCATTTTGTATCAATACTGTATTAAATTATAAAATTTCATATGGTGAAATAGAATTTTTTTTTTCTGCTGACATGTTAAATTATATTTCTTAAATAAAAACCTTCTTTTCCTGAAATAGAACTATCTTAAAATTAAAAAATTAACTGGATAAATTGGGAATATTTATTGAAAAACTACTAAAATCAGTAGGCATTGGAATTCTACTGCGAATATCTTTTGAATGGTTAGAGTAATCGATTAACTACCAAGATCTTTTTTGTACAGCGTTCAATTTCCTATAGAAATAATTGAAACTCATTTGTCAATAATTATTTTTTATTAAGTTACAAAATTCAAAACAAAAAAGTTATATTCCTTAAAATACTTCAATCTTTGACGTTGAATATCTTTTAAATGGTTGGATTAATGAAAAAAGTATAGAAGACCATTTTTGTAGAGCGTTCAATTTCCTATAAATATTGACTATGCGATTGGTTAAACAATCTATTGTTGATAAGATATGACCGTTTTTATATGATACTAAATTAAAAATAGAAAACTATGATGAGCATAATCTTCCCGTTAATATTAAGAGCTAATATTTGGTAACTACTTTCTAGAGGTACCTAGGAACTAGTTTTCATATGTCGCATCCAAAAAAAAACAATACTTGATTTTTTTGACCCACACTAATGCAGAGCTCATATAGATATTTCGAGAAAACATTTTGTCGAAAGTAGCGTTTAATCATTTTGGACACAATCAAAATGGATTTCAATCATTGAAAGGGATAAAATAGTAAGTACCTTCAGACTCTTTGAAAAATGAATAATACGTTTTTATAACAATGAATGGATTAACTTTTATTTCCAGTGAAACTTTTAGTCGACAATAAAATATATAAATATATATAATAAAGTCTTTGGAAATAACTATCCCCTTAGATTTTTGGGTTTAATTGCAACTTGCTTGCATTAGCCCATGCGTATATGCGCTCAAAGTCTTCATTCATTCTCGTAACACAGTTTTCCATCAGACCAATAGGTCTTGAGAATTTAATCTGAGCTTCGTCAGCATAGAAATCCATTGTAACATCATGACAAACATCGGGAAGGTCATTTATAAATAAAGAAAAAAGGACTGGACTGAGGAACACCACAAAGAACTCTCAAAAAAGAGGACACCTTAGAGTTCGTACAAACCTGTTGAAACCTTTTAATTAGGTAGCTAGCACTCACATACGGTTCACAATGTTGGACAATGTACAAAAAGTATGAGAGTAAGCTTACGGCAGCTGAGATGAAGATGCTTCGTATGACACCCAGGAGTTATAAAGCTTGATCGAATTAGAAGTACGAAGATCCGAGGAAGCCTTCATGTTAACAATACCATTTCCCAAAAAATTGAACACGACCGACTCAGTTGGTATTGCCATGTTCAAAGGAGAGATCCTGAGAACGCCGTCAAAAAGGCAATATCATACAACGTTCCAATTCGGAATAAAAAGAAAGGTAGGCCTAAACACTCCTGGTACAAACAAATGCAAAAACACCAGCATTCAGTTGGCCTCAGAAATGGAACAATACAAAACCGGGAGGCTTGCCGCCGATTTCTGAGGTCAACCCGGCGAACCCCACAGGCGGATCACTAGTGTGAAGCAGATACGTGGGAGAGTTATGATCCCCTCGACATCGAGATCATAACAGCGCCGAAGAAAAGGAAGAAGAAGAAGCTAGCAACGAGAAGTAGTGACGTTTTGCTGAAATTCAAATTTAGTTTAAGCTTTTTAATAAGCAATCAGGTGATCAACACTATCAAAAGCTTTTGAAAATTGGGCAGACATAAAATTGACATCTTTTTATTGTCAATTTCAGATCTTAATTTTTCAAAAATTTTACAATTACAGTTGTACAGCTATGGTTTTTACAGCAACCAGATTGAAAACAAGTCAGTAAACTGTTTTGTTTAATTATGTTCATCAATTTGATCAAGCATTTAAATTCTAAAAACTTTCTATAGTCTTCAGGTTTACTTTCTTTTAGAGTCTTATGTAGACTGGTTTACTTTCGAACTACCCTGTGATTACAATGAGTTTTCTCATATTTGCCATTGAGACCTGCGTTAGATTGTCTAGTTCTCCAACAAACCTGTTTCCAAAGTAGCGGAGGCGATTTGTTTGGAGGTTCAGACAGTCACAGAGCAGGTGTTTAATGGTTTCAATCTCCTCGACATCCTGACAGCTCCTACAGAAATCGGGTGCAAATGCACCCATTCTAGCGGCCATTGTGCCTATGGCGCAGTGACCCGTTAATACACCAATCAGGATTCTGATGTTCTTTTTACTCAGCGATAAGATATATCGAGTTTCCTTTTCATTAATTCTAGGCCATAAACTTCTAGAGATAACACTGTCGTCCCTGGAGGACCAGAAGTTATTGATTCGCTCTTTATCGTTATTAGGTTATTGTGACATCACAATTTCATAAGCCACTTTGCCAATTAGTTCAATCATTCTCAAAACACAAATACAAAAGCCATTCGAATATGAAAAATAAACAAAACAATTAACTTAATAAATAAAATCCTTACCAGTTGAAATAGGTCAAAGGCGAGTGGCATCCTTTTTCTGAGCCGCACCATTTTGACTCTTGCTGCGGCGGGCACGGTCTTCCACCTCTCTTACCGTGTTTGATAATCTTTCGATATCGATGCATTTCACCGATGCCACAGCTTTTGCTACACGAACTCCACTCGGACCAATGACCGACACGGCAGTCACGTGACCGACGAACAGAAGTACGCTTCTTGTGCTGCTGTTGCTTGTGGGTCCTGTTGTAGTTATAGTTGTAGTTGGATGCGATACTTTGCAGGATGGCATTCTTATCGTTTTTCGGCACTATGTTTGTCGAATTGTTACTGTGGGGAAAATAAACAAGAGCAATGTTGAGTTCTATACAAACTACGGATTTAAAAGTTAGCTAACAAAATAATCCCGTAAATTACAAGTTAAAAGACGACGACAAGCAGCGTACGAGTAGTATGGCTGGTTTCATGGTTACCACTTTTACATTATTTAGTGTTATAAAAGTTAAATTGAAATTTTAACTAACTGTCTGTCTAGAGATTTTTTTATGAAATACGATAAGGAAGCTAGAACTCAAAGCCTATCTGTATCGGCTTATGACATTTTGTACCCCTTCAGATCTGGCTATAAATTATAAGGTGTTTATAAATCAAATGTTTGAGCGGGTGATGTCTCTTCATTTACTTGACACAATCCGGAAGGAAGAGTTAAAACTGAAAGGAAAAACAACTATCATAGAATCAAACCCATTTCTTGAACGCTTTATTCACAAGCAATGCTCATTATTAATAGCCTCAATCCGTTCACTCGTGATACCCGTTTCACTACGATGCTCAGCAGTTCACCTCCTTTCTGGCCATCGGCATCGCTCGTGCCATGTTTGATATTATGAAGGTCTTAATAAACTCTTAACCTTGATCAAGTTCGGAGATTTTTTCTTTAGCCGCGACTGCCGAGTGTGTGCTTGAATGCAATTTACAGAAAATTAAACTGTATCGTAATGGCCTATTAATCCTATCCTTCGAGTATATCTAATGCTCGTACTCTATAATTATTAGGGAAGTCATAGCTCCTTGAGTATGAGCAAATTATATAAAAGGCCAGCCCGCAATATGTGACCTGTCTCACACATTAAATGGCAGATATAGAAAAATAATTCTCATTTTACCTTTAAAATTTGGTTGTAAATTTAATATAAAATCCATCCAGTGGTTCAGGCACACTTAGTTTTTTTCGAGTTCATAACTGGTCTACGAATTATTATAAAATATATGTTTTTAGAATGGCAACCATGGTTGAGGTTGTCGTACTATATTTTCTTAGAATCAGAAATAAGTCAAAGAGAAGGTTTTCATATTCACTAAAAAAAACACGAACACTAACGACGAGAGCTATATACTATGATTGTTGGTTTACCAGTTCCGGATTGCAACTGTTTGATGTGCTTTTGAATACATACTTATGGGGCTCATTTCTAGGGAATTGTTGCAATTCGTTTGAATTTATCATTTTTCCCGCACTGTTTAGAAATAATGGCGCAACATTTTAAAGTTCATAAAATTAAGTTATTAGTGTGATAATATTTTAAAACACCAGTTAAGCAAACGCACCATTTTTACATTTTCAATATCAAACTGTCAAATCAAGTTAATACAATACTTAAAAGATAAATTTTTTTTCGATGAATTTGACTTTAATAAGATATTAGATAATGCCCGTGACACGCATACAAATATAGACACCATTGTATGAATACTACAGTAATAGTATTCTCAATGCAATGTTAGGTAAAATACTGCAGAAGGTAGTATAGTTTGAGAGCTGGTCATTATTCATATTCCTATGATCTGCCAGCTCAGAACACATTTTTTATAAATATGGGAATTTTAAATATTCCCCCTTAAGCCGTCGATAATTTCCCTCCTTGAAAATATTTAAAAATTATTATATACATCAATATAAAAATGAGTTTAAGTAATACTACTATCCACTTTCAAAAACAACGCTGTGTTCGCTAAGGAGATGACTATACCACGCAAAAAACCCTAGTACAGATACTACGCTCATACCATTTGTCTAGGCTGATATTAATTACAGTGGTATACCCTGACAGACATGTGGTTCATACGTATACTATGGTGTTTATACTAGATGTATGTCACGGGCATAAGATTTGATAAAATTTATAAAAATTGATATTGCAAAAACAGTCTTTTTAACCTAGTAAACTTAACTAGTTACAACATCCTAATAATTCGATCTCGTCATATTTAACGAATATAAATTATAGTGTTACATTTAGAAATGAGCTCTCTGATCAATTTTACGTTAACTCTGGTGTTCCACAAGGTAGCCATTTAGGACCCCTATTATTTATCTTATATATAAATGATATAACTTCTGTGATAAAAAAAACTCTTCTGTTCTGATATACGCTGATGACATTAAAATTTTCAAAACTATATGTTCAATTAGTGACTGCTCACAGCTTCAAGAAGATCTACATAGTTTTAGGGAATGGTGCAATACAAACAGACTTTTCTTGAATATTGACAAATGTAAAACAATGTGTTTTACATGCAAAGAAACAATTATAGATTATAATTACATATTAGATTCTTCTTCTCTTTGTAAGCTATCTGTTTTCTCTAATTTAGGTGTTATTCTTGACAGTAAATTAATGTTCATTGACCATTATAACTTTATAGTTAAAAAAGCTAATACAATTCTCGGTTTTATTATGATATAATAATAATGCACGATGGATTTCAATTCCTTGCAACCAATGCGAAAACTGAATTGACCGCATAAAATAATTGCAATTTATTGATTGATTTTAACAATAGAAGAAAAAAGAATATTTTAGCGTTAGAAACCGAGTCTCTAAATGCCGTGATGTCAGAGAATTGGCTTGGACCGAAGTCGCTGCCGTATAGTTCAAGTGACAAAAGCCGAAGTTCCTCCTATCTGCCTGTATGTCTGCACCTCGACCTTCAACCTATAAGTCTTCAAACTTGATATTTAACGTTCTTCGGTGATTCCGTGGAGAAGAAATTAAAATTATGCATTTTATTTCTCTCGGCTCTAGCGATTAAAAACAAAAAAATGTGTGTGTACTGACGTACGCGCGCTAGAAGTAAGACTTCTTTTCCCAAAAGCAAAGCCTCTAAGATTACTTTCAGTTATGCTTTTCGGAAACATAAAACAAATCAATTTAAAGTAGTTTTAGTATAGTCTTGTAAATTGCAAGATGTAAAAACCACTTCCAAATACATATTTTTTAAATAATTCTTCGAATTGTAAATGATTTGCAAAATAAGTTAGGAAGTTTAAATTGGAACTCAAAACTGTTTCAATTATACAAATGATGCAAAATAGTTTTGGAATGACCAGTTTGGTCTATCTGCCGATTTCTTGAATTTATTGAGAAAATCAAGAAAATCATGTATAACTTGTTTGTTACCAAAGTTGAGTAAAATGAATGGCGCTGTTTTTGACGCACATATGCCGCTTCTTTGACGTATCTGCGCTTTTTATGAAGTACACATGGCGCTTTTTTAACGCACATGATTGCTAAGCTGGGCGCACATTATAAATCGTGAAAGGACACTAATACAATACTAACCGATTCTTAGTTCATTTTTATTTTCGCTTAAATTTGTCAGATGTTGACATTGAAATCCAATTCAAAACGACAGACAAAAGTTTGTATAAGGCTCCCAGTTATAGCTATCATTGAAATGCATCATTGAAGAAAACACGAAACGAGAGCGAGACATGATTCACTGTCACCTTTTCGTTGTTATAAAATCGTTCCGCAATTCCTTAGGCCTGGAGCGTAAATTCTGTTTAGTTGGTAAAATGAAACATATGGTAAATATATAGTAAAATGAAACATAAGCCATTAAGCCTAGTACGCAGATCGGAAAAAATTTTGTCTCCCATAAATTTTTTTTTTTCTGGGACAAATTTTGTCTTGTATATTTTTCGGAGCAGTTCCGCGCAAAATTCATACTTTTGTGCATTGCTATACAAAATGTCTCCACTAAATTTTGCCAGGAAAAAGAATGCAACAATATTTATTTTGCGGGACAAATTTTGACAGCCACCGTATTTCTGAAAGTGATTTTTGTCAAAACTGGTTTTATATAAAAGGTACTGACTCTTCTCTTGAAAGCATCAAGAAGAGATTCCAAAAAGGTATGAACGACTTTTATAGGGCAGCCAGAGATACACTACAAAACACATTTAATTAGATTTTATCTCTCCAAATTCAAACTTTTGGGCGAGATTTGGAGAGATTAAAATTATAGAGATAAAATTTGTCTTGTCTCGATCTGCGTACTAGGCTTTATGTTTCATTTCAGCAACCAAACAGATGTGCGCGACTGTTCTTACTTCATTTATTAATTTCATTTAGGCTAGGCTCACACATTCAATTTTTAGTTGCGCAACTGCTTGGTTCGAGCAACTAAAAAGTTTGCCTTTTGACACAAAGTAAACGATTGCCTAAAATAAGTTCGCTATTTTGTGTTACATATAATTATATACGCCTGCGCGGACATTCAACCAAATAGTGCATCTGTTTTCTATAAGCAACCAGACAGTTGTGCAACTAAACATTGAATGTGCGTGCCTAGCCTTAACGTAACGACTACATATTATGCTTTATTGCGTATATCCTCGTCTGCTTTCATAGTTTGAAACTGCTTTTACAATAACGACTGTGTTTCATCACGCTCACATCTCTTTTTTCTTATCTCATTTATTGTGTTGGAGCCCAAGGATTTTAAAATTGTAGGCAACGCTAATTTAATTTTGACACCGAATTTAAAATTCTTCGCATATGGCAATGCTAGTTTATATTTGACAACAGAAAGGACTAAAGCAGATAGTTTATTTACAAGTGTTTTTTTTTATATTCCGCTTTAAGTATTTTGTAAATTTTAGTGCTTAGTTTTCAAGTTAAATAGCATATAATTATTCAGTATTACTAAGGTTAAAGTTTTTAATATTTGAAATAAATAAAACTATAAAAAATATATATTTGTTTGTATTTTTTTGTACAAACGAAAGTGGTTTTCGATCGAGAAATTGTTCGGCCACACAATTCATTGAAAAAAAATTATGTTTTTAATTGCTTTGTAGGTTAGTTGTTGTAGTTCTTCTATTAAAAGAACATTCTTTTTCGGCGATAAAGAGTATTTTTAAAGTCTTTTAAATAACCTCTAACGAAGTTCGAACAAAAATTGTAAAAACCATGTCGCTGTAGCGTGTCGTTTTGACATGTCACTGACAACTCCATAGAAAATTTTTTACCCCCAACGCAACGCCAAAAAAGAATTTTTACTTCAAAAATAATAATAAGTGTGCTATTTGGTCAAAAGAAATTTAAAGAGAACATGTTATTAACAATACCTGCCATAGAAGGTTTTTTTTTATTTTCGAATTTTTTATTATCGGCTCTACAGATTTTGAACTTAGAATGATGTTCTATATAAAATTTTTCGAAAAATAAAACGTTTTTTTAAAAAATAAATATCTCGAAAACGAGTCAACGATTAGCTATCCAAATTATTTCCTTAACTTTATATTCTTAAATTTTTAAAATTAACATCTCTTAAAAAAAATTCTTATATAAAAAACTAATTAAACAATAAAACAATTTTTTAATCTTTGCTTGCATAGATTTGCTTGGTATGCTTTGAAAGCCTATCCCAACGTATCATCATGCGATCATGAACTTGTTGCGCAACCACTTTGGAAACGCAGTTGAACTCAAGGAAGTAATTGTTTTTATTTAAATCAAACTAGTTTATCAAGAAAGTCTACGGGGTTTCCAAGCAATTGGCTTACGAGTATCAAGTAGGTGCGCGCTACCAGATTGAAGAACAACAAAGGGGGACATCGTGAGTTTTCCAGGGGAACAAGTGTTCAAGAAGGGGGACAAATTTGGAAAAAAAACTGACAGAGTATACACAAAACAAGAATTGACAGGAGGGCAACTGTTGCACCTCAGGGGAGATGTAGTTCGTTTAATGGATTCATTTTTTTAATTTTAATGGATTTTAATGTTTTGTTTTGAAAGTGTTGTATAAGTAGTACCCCTTGGCATAATGATTAGTGCGTTGGACTGTCATGCGGAAGGTCTCGAGTTCGATTCTCAGCCGCTGCAAGAAAGTTTTTTTCAGGGGTGCACTGCCTCTTGCGAGGAATTGACAAATCCTGCAAGAGTATCTCTTGTCAGGGAAAGTGCTGCCCATTAACCGTTCGAAATCGGCAGAACATTGTAGGTCCCCTCCGTTGCTGGTAACACGCACACATGAATGGTTGAGAGTTGTAAGTCACTAGGTCCTGGTTCACTCCGAGCTCTTGCACCACCAAATTCATTTATTTTTTATAAAATTTTGACTAAATATGGGGAATAGTGTTTTTTATTAGGGGGTAAAAACAACATTTTGGTATAAAAAAGGGGGACCATCCCCCTAAAAGGAATCGTCTGCTAACCCTAAGTAGGTGTATGGAGCTATTCAAGAATGAATGTAGTTGAACAACTTGTTTTTGTTGGTTATACGGGGTTATTCAACATTTTTGTAAGTTTGTTAGCTTGGTTTATGAAGTTCTCAATGAGTGCAAAAAAAATTTTCAATTTAAGCTCCAATTCCATTTCTCAGTTGAATTAACAGTTGAGCGAGCGTTGTTGGGCACATATAGTGAAAGACGGGCATTACACAATAATACATTGAAAATCTCATCAAATTCAAATTGATAAGTGAGGGGTCAGGGGTGAGGTCTTAATTGTTGACAAATTATTAGTGAAGTAATAAATATTATACGCTTCACAGCAGTATCTAATAATAAAGATCTATTTCTGCATTTTTGTGCCTGGAATCAGGTGGTTGTCAATCCGACGCTGAGAGTTACACAAGGATACACAAAATATGTAGCAGTCATCCTCCTCTGGGGTATGTTGGCGACAACGACAACGACAACGACAACATAGCTTGTCCTGATTTGTATGTCCTTTGTGCTGTTTCTTCTTTTCTGATTCATTCATTATTCATTTCATTCGAATGGTTTCAAAAAAGCAGTTTTTTTCTTATTTTGTTTAACGTTCTTCTTTTTTTGGTCTTCTTTTTATATTTCTCGTTTTATTGTGTTACTGACTTTTATTAATAGTTGAAGGATGCTTTTCTTTTAAAAGGATATTTTTTGGAAGGAAAATAATTTTAAAAATTTCAATGTGGGGAATCAAAACAATTTACTATTGAGGACGTAAGAAAGAACGATGCATTTAAATGGAATTCGCGTGTTTTTATTACTAAGCCATTTTTCTTATTCATTGTTTGATGCCACTTGGAAGGCGTATTAGACGAGATAATGCCTGGCTGGTATGTTTGTGGTTTTTAATTATTTAAAGGACTTAACATAAAAAGAAGTCATTATGACGATTATGGAGAAATTGGAGAGAATTTGTTTATTTTTGGGCAAGAATTTCAAAGTTTTTATATTGTGTGTAAAGCTGGTTTCAAATTTGCAGATCTGTCTTAACTTATTTAAGATATAAAGGGTCGAAAACATTTACGTGATTTTTCCACTATTTTTCTATGAATTCTCCTGACTGGTAGTATAATAAAAGTATATTCCCCAGTTAAACCTTAGTCTGGGATGGAATTTATTTAATATTTAATTTATAAATTTAAATAATTTTTCTATTCGTTTGTCTATTTTAATAAGAATAACCCATGAAAAATAAAATAAAATGCACGACTGGATCGCACGAACTTGCTCTTGTGTAAAAGTACTTCGAAATTTAAAACACATTTTATAAATCTGTGGTGTTTGGTAGAAACATGATAACTCCATAAAATAATTTGCATCCTTACATTCACTTAATATCGAGCTCAAACCTAAACGGGTAAACCGATTTTCTTAAAATTTGGAACATAACTTTCCAAAGAATATTTCAAAAAGTTTTCCAAATTTGAAGAAAATCAGTCAACCCGTTTTAGCCCTAGCTTCATAAAAAGTGAGCGTAAAAACGCAAATTTTTGTATGGACTTATCATGTTTGTACCAAATACCACAGAAATATAAAATATGGATCTAATGAGATAAAAATGCTCAAATGCATGCAATTGCCGTCTGATTTCCGGAAAAGTTTGAATTCATGGTAACAAAATTTAAAAATCGTTTTATTATTAAAGTAATTTTTTATATAACACATTTCTTTAAAATTTTTCTAGAACAAAATTTGGGATGCCAATTTTAAGTATTTAGTAGTATAGATTTCAGAAAATAATTTTAAAAAATAATCGTCCACACGTTTTAAAGATATTGATTTTTCAAAAAAAAAAAAAAAACTAAAACCAAAAAATATTTTTTGGAATATATTTATATATGGTACAATATTATTTTAAACTTAAGGGGGCTCCTGCTGAAAATTTTTGGTTGAAATTGTTAGAGTCGTTGATGAGAAAGTCGAAAATCATGTTCGATTTTTTTCCAAATGCAGAACTTGCCCTATAGTACCTACATAAATCGCAAGTAATAATGAATAAAAATAAATAAAGTGCCAAAAAAAATAAAATGCACGACTCGTGTATATAATTTAAGAGACTTACCCTAATTTCACAGTGGAAGTTTAAACTCAGTTCAACAGTGAATTTGGCTTAACATTGTCATTTAAACCTTGAACAGAGTCCATTAAGTAATTTAAATTAACCGACACTATTCTTCAGTTCAACAACTTCGTCACAACATAGTGACAACACATCCAATGATTGGCAATGAGAGCCACTCTTGGTGTTAAAATCGTTTGCAATGGACTACCATGCCGTGTTTTTTTCTCAACACTTTTAAGAAAACTAAAGGACTTTATTTTCTATCTATTTTTCATCACTAATTCAATTTCATCTGCTGCCGAAAATATTTCATCTTTTTTTTGCATATTGATTAATTGAAAATAGAATTTAATGTTTTTCCTGTCACAGGGCACAACTCAAACAAATAAACTTTTGTGATTGTCAGCAACAGAAAATATTTGATATTGTTCCGTTTGTTCTTTGATTCAGATGGAAAGAGAAAATAACTGTTTACATTATATGTCACTACGTACATAGCTGGGCATTAACTCGTTAATCCGTTAATCGTTAATTAACGAAGTTAACATTTTGATTAACGGATTAACTTTTAAGTTAACTTTTAAAAATGTTAACGGACACGTTAAATCCGTTAATCCAGATTAAGTCCGTTAATCGTTAATCCAATGCCTACTATTTACCGCGCGACGCGAAAAACAGGTTCAGAGAAGTATGAGACAAGTGCCGTGTGGCGCGTTGATCAACTGCGTTTTCGATATTGTTGCTCAACCAGTTGATGAACGAGTTGATACCTTCATACATTTAACCAAGGATCACTCGGTGGGGAACGCGTTGAACGCACCACGATAAACAAAAAACCCAAACGTCACACCTGAAATAATTTTGACTTCAGTTCGGTACATACATACATTTATTGTCGACGCACGCCTTCGCCTTAAAATAAAATATTCTTAAATTTGTTCCGTATGAGTACGATTTCCTCTAAGAAAAAAAAAGTGGCTGCCACATTAATAATATTAGAAAATGAACGACAAAGGAAGAAAAAACAGCCAAGAGGATTCTGGGTAGATCATTTTTTCTTGAGTCGCGAACAAAATTGTTTTTTCAATGAAATATATGAGAAATTAATATCGATTGATCCCACCGCGCCCGTGAATTCGAATTCAAAGTTTAGGCAATTGCATTTTCGAGGAAATTTGAGACCAAGCCAATTCCCTGGCATCTCGATTTTTATAAGAAGGGCTTTTAGTGTCCCATATATTGGGCTTTTCCTTAATTGCTGAAATCATTTGCAAAATTAATTCCGTGGTCCACTCTGATTGTTTATCACCTTCCATGACGAAAAACCAAAATAAAGTACAGTTTGCAAGTTGCAACAACTGCAAGTTCATGATAACGCAATACTTCAACCACGTAGACACATTTCACTGCAGCCAACGCAACGCAACACAATATTACGTGAAGAAATCCCAAAAAAAAATTAAAAGTTGATCAACGCGTTGGACAAATAATGTGCAACACATTATCTTGAAAATGTTCAAGTTGCTCAACGTGTTGATCGAACATTTTCAAGGAGCAACACGAGCTCGTACACTACCCGTACAATTATTGCGCAATTCCTTGAGCAACGGCCAACAACTAGATCCAACCCGTTGGTTGAACAGAATTGAAGGCACCGTACATTAGAGTTGAATGCGTTGAATTCGAAATTTGTGCGTTGATCGCCTAGTGGACGACCGGCATTACTTAGCACCGGTGCTCAGAGTAAAAAAATATATAAAAAATGCAATTTTTATCACATGTTAACGGATTAACGATTAACGTTAACTTGCGTTAATTCTTCCGAAATTTAACGCTTTAACGTTTAACGAAGCTAACTTTTTTAGTAGCGGATTAACGATTAACGAAGTTAACTGTTTGATTAACGGTGCCCAGCTATGACTACGTACAATAGTGTCAATTTGTATTCATACAATTTTCCAATTTCAATTGAACTTAAGTTCGGATTAGACTGTGAAAACATACAAGTTGCACTTCAAATTTAAATTCCAGTTCATGTTTAGCTGAATTTTAATTTTAAACAACCACTATGAAACTGAGGGTTAAAAATTTAAAAATTGGGCGTTAAAAATAGTATTCAGAAGCATAAAATTCATCAGAGCTTCAACAACTCTTTTAATAGTTAAGGCTGAATTCAGAATGCCATGTGAATTCTTAAGCAAATATGAATTTTTCAAGAATAAATATTTTTTTTATAAAAAAATGCATTTCGCCAAAAACGCTGTTAAGTTTGGTTATTGTCTGTATGGTTTCATTAGACGATTGAAGACATTTTTCCCACTTATGAACAGAACAGCCTGTAATCTAATTTAGAGCGGGTAGATGTAGAAATAGAATAAGACAAGCTGTGTCTGATATACATACATAACATATGTGTATGTATTTTTCTAAAGGATCATTTATTAAATTACGTTTTTGCTTCTTTCGGTTGCACGGATCTGAGTGTTCCAATTATCAATATAAGTATACCACATAAGTCTGGCTAAATTTAAGCGATGTCCTGTGTTATATTTACGGTAAGAGAATCTGTTGATTGTTTTTTATTCTCATAGATTACGATTTCACGAAACCCCTCTGTCTGCTAGAGACACGCTTAGCTACTAATCGTTCCTTCAGAATGTCAATCTCGGTGTCTCGTGTGTGACTCGTTGCTCCATCCTACTGCAGCCACAAATCGTCTAGGTGCATATATTTCAATTTGGCCATCAGAAATTTTCTATAATCGTACTTTAGCGTTCGCCATTGGTGGTGAGTGCCCAAACAACGCTGTTTTCGAAAAATGACGGACCAATGATGCCTCCGGCCCAAAAATCAACACAGACCGGTATCTTTTTAAGGATGCTTTTTCACCTGGTGAACCTCGTGTGGGTTAGTGTCGTCTTATTAACCATAATTTCGCTTGCTGATACAGCCATCTATCGAAGAAATTCACCTCGTGGCTAAAGATAATTTTTTGGACAAAATTTCGGTCCTCTTCCAAACGCCCCAAAGCCCAGTCATCCAACAAACGGCGTTATCTACGGTCATGAACTTTGAGTTCTGGTCAGATGGATATTGTACGGTTGACTGACGCAAAATTCGCCACGTAGAAGTCAGCTCTTGTTGAAGAGTCGACTGTGAAAGGCCACCACGTTTACCGACAAATAAGCGCAACATTCGCACTTAACAATCATTTTGATAATAAAGTTTTTTTTTTTTTATTTGAACGTGCTCTTCAATCGTGTATCTTGCTCTTTAATATCAGTAATTGAATAATGAATGAATTGAACAATAGAAAAACCTTTTATAAGACCTAAGCTTGAATACAATTTCCATATTTGGGCAAGTGCTCCCATTAACCATTTGTGTCTCTTGGATAGAATCCCAAAAATGAGCTTTGATTCAATTCAATTCAATTCAATTTATTAAAAGTGGTGTACAAATAAGACATTGTCTTTTATAGTACCTGAGTTAATACAAAAAATAGTGCGGATGATACTAGGGAATGCCTTGCCCTTGATATTAAAAAATTAAATTATTGACCAATTTGGATATACAGGGTGTCCCTTAATTCGTTTATAATACTTTCAGGCGTGGTTCTTGGGTATATTTTAAGAAAAAAATCGTTCAACAGTAAGGGGCTATCTCCAATTTTTATATCATATATCGGCGATTTAGGAAAAAGCCTATTTTGGTGCTCCCTGACCAATTTTAACGGCCATTGTATGCTGTAAGTACGACTGATAGAAACTTTATTTAGGGGTCTATTCTTAGAATAAATACCAGTCTTTGTAATTGTGCCTAAGCAAATATGATATTCCATCACGGTCTTGAGATATGCAGTTTCTAGAATGTTCCATTTTTCCTGCCAATGCTATCTTTTTGACTTTGGGTTCAATTTTCTTTAAAAATGCGTGCTAAACATACCGTGTTACTATTTTTTAATGAACGTAACAATAATAAAAATAAAACTTGAAGAAAAATGAATATTCGTTGATTTGATGGTGATGAGACCTGATGCTTCACTTTTGATGACGTTTCGGGAACACGGGCTGTTAATTCACCTAAATTTGCTATTTTGGTTTCAAAACACAAGTTCTTTCATTCTTCCCCATACAAAGAAATCCAATACTGTAAAGTCAGGAATTCTTGCAGGCCAGTGAAACGGTCCATTTCTTCCTGTTGGATAGGATTACCGTACTATGCTAATCTAATTTAACCAATTCTTAACCTCACGACCATAGTGGGCTGGAGCGCCATCCTGTTAAAAATATGATGAAGCTAGTGGGATTGTCCTCCAATAGCTCTGGTAAATCATTGCTCAAAAACTTTAGTAGAATTCAGCTTGGGAGAGTTTAGGTCGTGTATTTGAAACTACTCCCGTTTCTCGAAGCCTTCGACATGTATTTCCAAATACTCGCAAACTAGGAAGTCGTCGGTTTCGAGAAGGTTCCTGGTATCTTTGTCGCGGTCTACACTGAACCAAATTTTTGAAGAATCAATTACATATTCAAATCAACAATTTTTCATAATATTTTTCTTCATATTGAAGACTGAATATTCAAAATGAATAAGGTTTCTTCAAATGATGAATGATTTAGTATTTTATTCAAACGAATGAAATTTTGTCATATCTACGAAAACAATTTGTTAATTTTTGATGAAGCAATTATTCCAAAAGACAAATTTGTATTAAAAGTTTTGTTTACTATGTATGTATGTACATACTCATATATCAACTTAAAGCAAGAAAAATATAAAACCAGTTTAAAAAAAATCATTTTTTGAGGAAATTTTCATAAAGGAAAATTATTAACTAAATTTCATGAAAGAAGGATGAAATTTAATCAATTTCACAAAATTTTGTGGATTTAACACCATAACGAAAAATTTTATGAATTTCTTCAAAAAGACAATATTTCTTGAAGATAACAAAATTTTCTTCAAAACAACAGATAGGTTTCATTGACCGTATATTGATCACCCTTTCTTCAATTCTACCTACTTTTTCTTCAATATGTCTACCAAATTTGGTTCAGTGTAGTTGAAATTCCATTGGACTAAAAATTTAATGTCAGTGTATTCTTGGTTTGCTAATGTAAACATCTCAAACAGCGTTTCTAAAGAACTGTTGCCTTGGTGTTAAAATTTAAACTGATGAATAAATTTCTGTTTCTAATCTTTGATGCCATTTTTGTTAGATAGATTTTCTAAAGAGGTCTTCATAGCCCAAGCCTTACTTTTTTTTAGAACTTTAAAGGAATTGAGGGTTTTTACAGGCACTCAAATAAACGAGTACGTTTTAAAACCACTATGCTATTTTGAAAAATATTACAAAATTCTTGGAAAACCACTCTTATTGTCAACTGTTGTTAGAAACGTGTCCAAAATCAGAAAACCCCTTTTTTATAAAAAAAAAGCAAAACCCACTTTATTTTAAATTTTACATGTCTCAGGTTTTCCCAAGTATCATGAAATCTATGCGCTTTTCCGCAAATTGTATTGAAGTCTTATTTTTATTATTGTTACGTTCATTCAAAAAAAATAATAAAACGATATGTTTATAAACGCTATGGCTGCTATTTCTTCTACAAATAAAGGTTTGTTTGAAGTTTCTATCATTCTTACTACAGCGCAATGACCGTTAACATGGGTCAGGGTACAACTTATTGATATGCTTTGAGTGAATACCTATAAACAAAACCTTATTTCACTTTTCGGCCTACCAAAAACTGTCGGGTTCATAGACGGCTTACAAACTGAGCCCCCAGGACCGTAGTCCCAGTAGCATTTTATCATTATTTCCTTTATTATATATTTGTTAATATTTTTTGGATGAAAGGTTGCTTAAACCCTTCCAGTAAGAAACCACTATCACTCCTTGACTAACCTGTTCGATTAATGACACCGATAAAAAATCTTGCTAGGTATGTCTCAGAGATCAATTAAGCCTCTTACTGTTCCAACTTGTACTGTATAACTGCAGTACCACCTTGGTCCGTGTTTTTCTACCTAACTATTGCGGTTACAATAGCCAATCGCGTTACTCGATTGGTATAACCACAGCCACCTCGAGCTTTCTTTACAGAAGGCCAACCCAATTGATAATGAGGGGCTCTAATTAGTGGGGGATTATTCTTCGCATCTCATTATCCCCTAAGCACCCAATTAGGATATTGTTGTTCGAAGTATCATTGTATTCCTACCGTCAAAACCTTGGAGATAAACTCCCATATTTTTAGATCCTTGTTTGTATGCAGCCGACCGACAAGTCAGTCAACCACATCCAACACACCAAATCAACTCGACTTGGTCTTTTTTGTACTTATAACCAAACTAGGAACGATAATCCCAATCAAACTTTCTTATAATCTTATAGCATTGGGTAGGACTATCAGTAATCTAATTTTGCTATATTCAAAACACCGAGCAAAAGAGGTAAAGTTAACAACTCAATTGCTTTAATTTATGTTTTCGTCGTGACTCCCCTAATCACTAGCCCAAGATTTTTATTTACAATCTTTTAACTTATCTAGTACCAAGGATCCGTTGCTCAGAGTGTGTCCTAAGATTGGACTTGGCACTAGATTTTTTGAATATACTAGTTCGGGCTTAACTAAGTATCCTTATTTGTTCTTTGCTACTTTCTGAAACTAGGAAAGATGCTCCTAGAGTTTTCTTTGTTGTCTAATCACCAGCTCCCACCGAAAAGCCGGAGAAAGACGTAAGCCACCCCACCACGACAAGGTGAAATTCATCGGGTGGGATTCAGGGTACACCAAAATAGGACTTTTCTTAAATCTCCGATATATATGATATAAAAATTTGATATAGCCCCTTACTGTTGAATATACCGAAGAACCACGCCCTAAAACATTATGCACGAGTGAAGGGACACCCTGTATTATGTTGATGGGAAAAAGTTTTCCTTGGGCTATTTTTGTCACAGTAATTTAGCAATGAAAACCTTTTCCAATCAACTTATATGATTACCATTGAGCATAACTTCGAGCGTACTGCTAAATTCAGATATTCTTTCTTTAGCCCCACTACACGTATGTATATGTGGAATGATTTACTAGAGTCTATATATCCAGACATTCCAAAACAATGTACATTGGTATCTCACTTTAAAACACTATTTACACCTACTCAAAATCTAGATTTCGAGCAAAATTCACAAAATCTCATCCAAATCTACTAGATTTCCCATACATTTTCAGATTTCCAAATCTACTAGATTACGACAAAATCTCCTCAAAATCTACTTTCAAACACAAGATTGTCAAAACAAACAAACCTTTCGAAATATTCTGCCTTGTCAGCAAATTGTCAGCCAGCGAAAAGGCAGATAAAGGATTCCCTCTTTGAATTGTGGGGAGAGAAGCAGAGAAGATTAATTATATCCGAGGAAGCAGATTTATAAAGAAATAGCTGCAGCTTTTGAAGGAATGTCCATTGTTGATGAAATTTAAATTATTGAAGAGCGCTCTAAAGAAATAGTAGAAAAACTAAATGAAATGGATGTCGACAATAACAACATTCTAAAAGAATATATTGAATCAGCTAAGGAATTTCATAGAAGTGTATTGAAATATTTAAATAAATGAAGAAAATAAAAATATGTTTTTGTTTACCTAAATGGATACTAATACTAATAGCATTATGTATATTTATGCGTTGTATGTTCTGGATGTTCTCATTCCAATCTGTTTGTTAGCAATAACAACAATACCATTGATGTTTATGTGATCATTTTTTTCATTAAAATGTGTAGAACACAACATTCTTTTAAAATTATTAAAGACGTGTTGTCAATATGGTTGTCAAGGCCTCTTCCGAAATCTGTCTGTAACTTTATACTACCCAAATGAAAAATAGTTGGCCTAGAATTTAATTTTTTATAAAATAATATTTTTCGGCGTTTTTGTATGCTAAATTAATATGGCAATAATTTTTTTCTTTTTAAACATGATTCATCAATATGTGTTCTTGTCAATGCAATTGACAAAACAGCCGAATGAATAATTGTTTTCAAACGTTTAAATGAAAACGGTTATTTTCTTGTTGCAAAATACTTGGCCCTCTAGTTTTTCGCCGCAAAATAGTTGGCCTAAGCCGTTTTATGCAGTGTTGTTCCATGTAGACAAAAAATGTAGACTACACGATTTTCTACGTGTAGACAATTCAACGTATACAATTCCTGATTGTCTACATGCCAATGTCAACAATGTAGACAACGTAGACATTAAATTTTTCTTATTATGTTTCGTCTAATAAATCAGAGCTCGAGCCAAAATCATTGTCATCAATCAAAACAATCATAGAGACATCGCCGGATTAAGATGTCGCAGGTGATTGGGATTGCTTACAGGCATTGCTTTCGTAAATGAATGTGAAGGCATTATTATTAAGATATGAATATGCTTTTTTTTAACAAATTTTTATTTACCTGTGCAGTATTTTGTAGATTTTTGTTGCACACTGTACAATATGCTACAAATTTGTTATTGTTTTCCATTAAAAGGAAACCTAGGTGATGGAAACCTTTATTTTTTCGTCGTACAATATTTGAATAAAAACTCAAATTAACACCTGAAATTTTCTTAAATGAAGTAAACAATGTGACAGAGAAATCAAGAATGACAGATTGGCTGGCATGCTTTGTCTACATTGTCGACACTATAGTCGACATTGTCTACATTGTCGACATTGTCTACATTGTCGACACAATTGTCTACGCATTAATGTAGACAATCAAAGTCGACACGTAGAGGAACAACACTGGTTTTATGTCTCTCTTGCACTTGAAATGTACCTTATAATGATGAGTTATTGCATTAAACAGCTAGCACTAATTATTATGTCAGTCAAAGTTAACAATGGCGGGCGGCAAGTGCTTATTACAATAAAAACGTTACGGCATACAATATTGCAAAATTGATGAAAATATCACGGTCTTCAGTCAGAAATATTATAAATTTATTCAAGAAGAACGGAAATGTGAACCAACTGAATAAAACTGGAAGGCCAACAATTGCTACAGATCGAGACGGAAGAGCTTTGAGAAAAATTCTCAAGAAAGATCGTCGAGTTACCACAGCAAATATCACATTAGAGTGGAAAAATGCCATAAAAAAAAAAGAGTTTCAAGAGACACCTGCATTCGTGAAATGAAGAAAATGGGATATAAATTTTATAAGGCAATTTTACCATTTTTGGTAAATTTATTAATAGCCAAGAAATCAATTTGTCTTTCAAACACGTCACTCAGGAAAAACCGCTTTTAACTGCTTTGCAAAATAAAATGCATGGATTTAATGAGATAATAATGTTCAAATGCATAAAATTGCCGTCTGGTTTCCGGAAAAGTATGAATTTATGCAATTAAACTGTAAAAAAACGTTTTATTATTAAATAAATTTTTTATACTTATAAGAACTTTCTCTAAAATTTTTCAAGAAAAAAATGTGGGATGCGAATTTTAAGTATTAAATAATATTGATTTTAGGAAATGATTTCAAAAAATAAACGTTAATAGGTTTTGAAGATATTGATTTAAAAAAAAATTTTTTTTTTTTTAATGAGAGAGTCGAAAATTAAAAAAAGGGTCTATGGCAGGTACCCCTAATAACACTTTTCCCCAAATTTTTTTTAACCAAAATGTAGCCTATGTTCATAATATCAGACCAAATTTTTTTTATCAAAATCGTTAGAGCCGTTTTCGAGATAAATAAGATTTTGCATTACGGGTGTATGGGGGGTACCGTTAGTTTTGGAGCTAAAAAAAAATTTCAATTTCTCCTCTAGAGAATCACCGAAGACCCTCAACTACCGAGTTTGAAGAAAATACCTCCAGTAGTTTAGGCTGTAGTTCGAGGTACAGACATACAGACAGACAGACGGAATTGCCGGACCCACTTTTTTCGTCTTCGCTATCATCGTAATGTCAACTTTGATCAAAATCTCGAGTTCGATTTTTTTTCCAAATGCAGAACTTGCCCTATAGTACCTGTATCGCAAGTAAAAAAGAAGCGCTTAAAGTGTGATCGGGATCATCAAAACTGGACGTTGGGGGAATGGAGGAGTACGATATGGAGCGATGAATCTCAATTCGAGCTTTGTGTTGGAGACTCCCGTTCTAAGGTATTGAGAATGCCAGCTAAAGAATTTCTACCAGATTGCTTTCATAGAAAAACAAAATTTACAGCTTTAGTAATGGTCTTGGGATGCATGTCAGCGCAAGGAGTGGGCAATCGATGGCACTGTGAATGCCAGAAGGTATGAAGTCATCTTAGAGCATCAACTTTTGCCTTCGATTCCAAGGATGCAGGCAGAAGATGGCATTTTTACTTTTCAACAAGATGGCGTATCATATCATACAGCTAAGCGGAGTATGACCTGGCTTCGAGAACATAAATCTTAAATCTTTGTATATTTCACTGATAAGATCAATCCTAGAGTATGCTTGTTGTATACGGTGTCCATTGTATAGGGTGGGTATAAATCGTATTGAATCAGTTCAGAAAAAATTCTCGAGGAATGCGTTGCGAAAACTCAATTGGGTTGACAATATCTTGCCTAGGTATAGTGATAGATACCTCTTAATCGACTTAAAGTCTCTTGAAGCTAGGAGCAGGTATTATTTTTAATTATGCTTGCTAGAGATACTTTCTGTAATCGTATTGATTGCCCAAAACTTCTTTCTCTTTTCGGTTTGTATGCTCCCTCAAGGCAGTTGAGGATGAGGCAAACACTCTTTTTTGTACCCCGTTCCTTTACAAACTACGGTGGATCCGATCCTATTTCAATGTCCAGTTTTGAGTTTTATTCGATTTATCAAAATATTGACTTGTGTCTTAGCAGAGATGTTTTTAAAATTACTGTTTTGAGTTTAGTGTCATAGCATATATTCATGTTAGATTATTTTTTCTGATTATTTGTAAGAAATGTTAAGTATAGTAAAATTTTTGTAAATATAGTAGCTATGTAAATATGGTTTAGTCTAAGAGAGATAATGTACTCGATAGATGATGAAATAAATAAATAAACATAACATTCCAGTCTTAACTTGGCCTGTAAACAGCCCAGATCTGTCTCCAATTGAAACTTTGTGGGGAAAAATGAAGAAAAAATTAAGCAAAACTCCGGCTAAAAACTTAAATGAGTTAAAGCAAAAAAATTCAAGAAGTTTGAGATGGCAATACCCTTGAATTCTGTCAAACCCTAGTGGAAAAACTCCCAAGTCGAATTACGTGCGTTATTAAAGACAAAGGTGACGTCACTCAGTGGTAAATACCAGTTTTTTATTTTGGGCCAACTTTTTTGCGTCGATAGAAGTCTGGACTAACTATTTTGCGTAGTATTCGTTTTGATAATTTTTTGTTTTTTTTTTCTATTAAATGAATTGTTATTGTTTAATAAGAAATCCTGATTCTGTTCAGTGCGAACGCTTCAACGAGATTTCGTAATCTTCTTGCTGAAATCAGAGATTTTAATTCGGTGTGAAAAGCCTTTAAATCCTCTCAAACTTTCCTAGATGCTTGCATTATTCTCAATGTTTTAAGGGTAATAATAATCCCTTTAGTGTGCGAAAGATTATATAGAAAAAAGTTACCTAACAATAATAATATACAAAACTAGTTTATCTTTCAACCTGGAACCAACCATATAGTTATATTCCCAAGATTTTATTGAAATCGTTTGCTTAAGAAGATAGGCGTTTACGAATACAGCGACAAATCGTCACCTGAGTTCTATCTTGTTCAAAGTCCATTTTGAAAAATGTTGAGAAAACGATTTTTTAACTTCAGAAGCAAAATTTTTACTTAAACTTGAAAGGAAGTACTGTGGAGTTTTTTTCTCCATTAAACTCAATAATTTTTGTTTGTAAAATGATTTATAAATCTAGGTTTTATTGAATCCTGAAATAGTTAAGAAATAAAATCAAGTGGGATGTCATTTTGGATACTGAACAACGTTGTATGGGCTGTAAACAAGTTGATTAAATTGGTGGATATTGAACAAAAAAGCTAAATATTGAACAAAATAGAAGCACTTAATAATTAAGTCATGAAACTACGAAAATACTATGAAAATTGAACAAAAAATTCTAACTCATTCTTTGAGTTAAGCACTAGAACATAAATGGGTGATCAGAAAAAATATTGCTGCTGCTCGGTAGGTAATGAAATTCAAAATTTGTTAAACATTTTTTTGAATTCACCTTTTACCCTTCTTTTTTCAAATAAATACATTATTTATTTTACATACAATTTTTAATTTAAATTTTGTCATTGTTTTAAACAAACTGGCGCAAAATTTTAATTAAATTAGTACGATGCTAAAGCTGTTTTAGTATGATACTAAAATCGTCGAATACCTATATTATTTCTTTAGTATCGTGCTATTTACAAACGCCACACAAGTACTTAGTTCTTTGCACGAACTTTCATTTTTTTAGGTGCAATTTATTAAGAAAATTGCCTTAGCACGATAATAGTTAGAAAATTGTAAGAATTAAGAATGAGTTAGTAAACTACTTTAAAGTTAGCAAATCGTTAAGTACCTTAATAAAAGGCTGTTTAAAATTTTGCGCCACTGAGTTTTATTGTAATTGGTTTCTTATTATTTTTTCATAAAAATCGTTGTTTAAACCTAGTTTCATACTAAAACAGATTTAACATCGTAATAATTCAACTAAAATTTTGTGCCATTATGATTTTATTTGTAATGCATTGAAAGAAGATCAGGGGCCTGTTTCTCAGGTCATACACACATCATACATTTTATACAACATACAACATTTGTATACAACATACACATCATTCTGTTTCTCAGATTTCATTGGAAGTGTTGTATGACATTTGTTTTGTTGTATGATGTGTATGATTCTGATATTTCATTATTATTTGAGTGTGAGGTTAATATAAATCTCAATTTTTGGTGAAGACGTGTTGGAACTAGTTGAAATTAATATACGTGTCAGATGACGCCTTAAAATAATAAAAGAACCTGTTAATTTCAATCTTAAAGATCCATATTTTGTTGAAAAATTTAGATTGCCAAACATTTTTAGTGGAAAAATTGGGAAGATCAATTGTGCATTCAACTAATTGCAACGAAGCCTTGTCACCTTTGCAACAAATATTGTTAACCCTTCATTAGCTTGGAAATGGAATCCATTATCATGAAATCGGCAATGCAAGCCCATAAGACAACATCAATGAAACTACCTCTCTTTATGCCCTACAGGCTCTACCATGTTTTGTGAATGTCGAGCCAGAGAACTTCTCAAATAAATTTTGTTTCCCCAGCATTGACTGATGAAAACAATGTTGCTACATGTTACATGCAGCAGCCACTTTACAACAGAATTTTGTGCTGTATTAAATGTATGATCATTTATAGGTAAATTTGCTGTATGATGTAAATGACACATTTCTGAGAAACAGAATCATACAACATTCCAATATTTCCAGTGTAATCTTCAGTCATACATTGTTGATTGACAGTGGATCATACAACAAAATTGAGAAACAGAAATCATACAGCAGAACTGTCAATATCATATACAATGTATGATGTGTATGATCTGAGAAACAGGCCCCAGATTATCGATATTGTATTTGTCTACATTGAAAGTAAACTTTTTTCTTGAAATAACTTTAGCTACTCTTTTTCACTTTGGTTCCGATCTTATCTCAAATTTGGAATACGAGTAAAACTGTGCTTTTTCAGACTCTTTTAAGCTAGGCGCGCAAATTCAATTTTTAGTTTCGCAACTGCTTGGGTCGAGCAACTAAACAGTTTGTGTTTTGACACAAACTAAACGATTGCCTAAAATGAGTTCGCTATTTTGTGTAACATATAATTATATGTTTTCTATAAGCAACCAAACAGTTGTGCAACTAAAAATTGAATGTGCGCGCCTAGCCTTAGTCCAAAATGAATTAAATATTTTCACACGTTCATCATAAGAAAATTTGGTGAAACAATTATGACTGCAACTAACGTTGCAAGGGAATGTCATTTGAATATTGCTTACCACCTTGACCCATCCGTTTTTGTATATTTTGTTTCCACAAAAATGGTTTTCGATTTTTTTTACTCGATCCAGGGCTTCTCTTGGTGTATAGCATGTAGTTTGTTTAGATGAAACGGAACCTTCTGCTGGTACTACATTTTCCAATGAAGGTACTGAAATGACTTCTTCAGATAAAGGAGCTGTAATTAGAATTCTGAATCATAGAATTCTGAAATATCAGATCCTGGATGAGCTGGATTTATCATACTGTAAGCGACAAATATTGTATTCAAAAACTGTCTAAAGATAAAAGGGTTTCTCAAAATACCTTAAAAGCGTTTGAAGATTACGTTCCAACTTTTCGCTTACATCACATTGTGCTGACAGCTTCCAATGTTATATCAGTATTAATTTTGTGTGGTACATTACAGTGCAGTGATATTGAACAAAAATGCGGTTTTTCGTCCGCATAACTTTTTTAATAGGTTTTTGTTCAATAACATACAAAACTAAATGGATTAGATATGGATATTGAACAACAAAGAAATACATGGTAGTTTTTTTTTAAAGTTAATATAAAATTCTTCAATTTCATATAAAAACAAAAAGCAGTGGTTGATTGAATTAAAAAGACACTCAAAATATTTAATAAAGTGGTTTATTGAACAAAATAGTTCTTCATAACTTAAAAACTAAAAGAGATAGAAAAAAATGGAGTACGCCATTCGAAAGAGCATGTTCGATTTATAAAAACTGCATTTCTAACTCAATTTCGCCAAAAATGGTCTTTTGAACAAGCGACGAAATGGTTTTTATCTAGGAAGATATAAGTCACAATGGAGGATATAATTCGCAGACTACTTTTTCATAAAATCATAAGTCTTTAATTGGCATAAGATGGAAAAACTACGTTGATTACGATTGGTCCATCATCGGTCCTTATAAATGTTTGCAAGGCAATACCTTCACTATAAAACTTATATTTTATTAAAATTTTCAACCAGGCACCTAGGGTTCATTTATTCTTTACGTACTCTTATTAATCAGAAAATTATAACAAAATTTTAAAAGCGCAAAAATCCATACCTCAAATATTTGTGTTTCTCAGTAAAGTTTCAATCCGAAGTTAAAACTTATTTTTCCATTATGAAGAAGATATCACATTTGGTTCTTAACTTAATTGCCATGAACTTTATCTACAGCTAGATACACCTTATATCAGAGAATTACCTTTACTTAATAAAGCTCTTATAAGACAACATGTATATACTTATACAAGATAGCTCTTGTCGTCAACTTAATCGCATCACCAGTATATATTAAAAAGTTTTTTTTTTTTTTGTGAAAGTAATTGACTTCCATAATGTCAACAATCTTCTTAAGAGAGTCCCATTCCCATTCGAATTTATTGAAATTATACTTTGGTATTCATCGCTCCAAGCCACTCAAGAATAATCGAAAAGTTGACTTTCAAATTTAATGTGATGATGCTTTTAAGTGAAATACCTTCCATTAAGCTCGCGAGGCAGTTCAAAAGAATTTTGTCGTGCAAAACAATTTGTTCTTTTTAATTAAACTTTTCAATTTAAAATAATAAAAAAATCGTGTAGGAGTAGGTACGAGTATGACAATTTGTTCGCTCATTCAATTTTCCAATTGCATAAACGTAAAATTAAAACCTTGGCTAAAATGTTTGCTTTTCTGTTTGTCTGTTTCTCTTCTCGTCCCTCTTTTGACGGCATCTAAACGACACGAAGTTTCATTTGATCGGAATCAATAACAGTTTAAAAACAGATATCTGCGATATCGTTAAAAAAAATTGAAAACAAAATGTCGCTACGCTCCTTCTATTGATTTCTCTAACTCTTGATTGTGCACAAGAACTCCACATCACATAGAGGAATGAAGTAAAATGAGTAGAGGATTAGGGAACGGCAATGGTCCTACAGGTAGGTATCTATTTATATAACGAGAGAGAAATAATACATTAGAATTCCGATGCAAGGACTTTTTTGGAGATTCCATGGATTTTTGTAGAAATATAAATGCCTTTCCAGACACAGCACTTCTAAGCGTTAACTGTTAGAATTAAGCTTTATTGCTAATTGTCATAGCAATAGCAATTATACTGTATACGTATTGATGGCATTCTAGATGGAAATGCGTGAGGCACAAGAAACTTACATTGGATTCATTTTCGCCAGCAACCTGGAACGTACCCGATCCTTTTCTGTGACGGAGCCCGGAATGGCAGTCCCTCCTTCGGTTTGGCGTTCACGCTCTATGCTTGCCGACAGTTCGTTATTCATTTCGACGTGGTTGTGCTCGGTTTCAAGGTGTGTTTGCGTGTGTACCGTCTCATAGCGGCGATCGTCCTCCACGAAATTGAAGACTTCACTCAGTTCGTATTCCTTGAGCTGTAACGAGATAAAAAAGTATGAAGGAATTAGATTTGTTTCTTGGTTTAGAAAAAAAAATTAAAAGTGAAAATAAAACGCAGAAAGAGAAACTAATTTCGTCGTTGTTATTGGCGACTGGTGAGGAGGGGTAAGATTTACTTCACTCGTGCAAATATCACATCCTCTCCTTTAAATTCACGCCAGTCTTGGTCTTAAGGGTTTTTGGGTTTTCATGTACATACCTACATAATCCATCTACTCCTACATATACTCGTATGTTGGAATTTTCTCAAAATATAATTTAAGCTCAGACTTGATTTGTGTAAGGATTTTGAAATTTCCCTTTAGAATATACGGCGCGTGGAGTGGTGGCGCGGCATTTGAAGTGGTAAAAGAAATGATACTCACTCCCAGATTATGCGATTGGAATTTTATAGCAGCCTATACTGGATACATTTTATGTGGAGTTGATGGAATTCTCAAGACATCTACATGAATTAGCAAGTGCGAAGACATGCAATTATATAAGAAATCCGTTTGGGGGATGCCGGGGAAATTAATTCGATTTGTTTGTTTTTAATCCCATGGGTATTCCAAGGACTGTTAAAACACTACTACGTGAATGTAGATAAATTCAGCGGAATGATATATCTGTAGATTGGAACATTAAAGTTTTTGAGACTTTTGAAAAATTTAGTCTTGATAGATACTGAATCTAGATTATAATAATTCCTATATTTGTGGGGCTTATAAAGGGTTTCCTAAATGGGACCTCACAACTTTGAACGCACCCTTAAACCAATCACAAACCATGTCAATATCAAAACATTGAGAAAAAAAAATATTTTCATAATGGAGAATTGAAGGCTCTTCAGTAGATAGATGAGCAATTCCTAGAATAGTGCACAAATTGTAGTCTAAATTTTCGGTGCTGGATTTGTCCGTCTCAGTGAGTTTGGTTAAGAATATGTTGCTATCGTTCAAACGTCGCAGATGAACCAAAACAATCGATTTGGTTGATGGTGTTCTCAAGAATTAGGCATCGCTAAAACCATCAAAAGAAGCATCCAAAATGACAAAAGTCGATATTAGCAACAAGAAAAACAAACCCTTAAAAAAACTACCAAACAACTAAAAGGTCCCTCCCGAAAACCTATTAGCCGTCGTATTAAATGACAACTT
The DNA here is from genome assembly GCA_911387755.1 of Chrysotoxum bicinctum. Lineage (NCBI taxonomy): Eukaryota > Metazoa > Arthropoda > Insecta > Diptera > Syrphidae > Chrysotoxum > Chrysotoxum bicinctum. The sequence continues at coordinate 86,538,609 of OU426990.1, read as the reverse complement.
ACTCTCCATACATGTACCTTTAATATAAAAGCCTTAGCCACAGAAGAAAAACAAAATAATTTAAGCCTAGCAACAACCAATATCAATTGGGACGTATTAGGACTATCAGAACTTAGGTATTCTAATATGTAATTGAAAACGACATATTTTGCTACATAGGTTAAACTACGAGATTGGATCCTTTGTGAAAAAAATGCACGCCTTGATGGCACGAACTTGCTCTTATGTAAAAGACTAAAAATTTAAAAAAATTAATTTTTAAATGCCTCAATAACTCCTTTAGTAGTTGGAGCTAAAAAGCAGGATGCCATGTAATTTCTCAAGCAAATATTACTTTATGCAAGAACAAAAATTATGAAATGTTGCAGCGGTTTCTAAAAAAATATAAGCTTTTATACCTACATATACAAATTTTTTAAATTATTGTTAAGAAACAATTTTGCAATGCCAATTTGTATTAGTGTACGAATAAAAATTAAATCAAAAAAAATATCGATCCGTTTTTGAAATATCGATTTTTTATTAAATAAAAAAAATATTTTTTGTTTGAGTTTTGAAATGCAATGTTATCAGTAATGAGAAATTCGAGAAAATGGTTCTATGGTTCTACTGAATTATTTATTGTAAAAATTAATCAAAGAAAAATTGTATCAGCATTCTATGAGCTGTTTTCGAAAAAAATACGATTTTCGAAAACCATTTTTTATCATTTATATGGTACCCATACCGTTATTTTATGATAAACTAAATTCCCATGTCTTGTAGATTGTATTAAGAAACTTTTAATTGTCAATTTTTAAGAAAATCGAACATGGGGTTTTCAAAATATTAAGTTTGAATTTAAAAAAAAATTGTTTGCAAGATTTTAAACTTGTAAGCATAAAAAATTATCAAAATCGGCTTTGAGAAAAAAAAAAAATGGTTCTAAGGGGTACCCTTACTAACCATTTTTCGGAATTTTTTTAAAATTACATAGCTTTAACTAAATTAAATTTTGAGATTTTTTTTTATATCTGTGGAACAATTTTTGAGAAAAAATATATTTAATAAAATAAAAAAATAGTAAGGCAGGTATAATTATTTTTGGCATTGAAAAATAAAGAAAAAACCGGGGCGGTTTAAAAATGCTGTCTACCAAGTCTAACCAAGTGGGTCGAGCCGCTTAGGCTATAGTCGAGCAGACAAGAAGGCAGACGAAATCATGGACTTCTGGAATCTAACTGACAGAACGTACATATATTGAAACAAAGACAAAAGTTATGTACGAGCAAAAGTAACTAGCAATGACAAAAGTCTTAAGGGAGGCAAACAATCAGAATCTCTACATCCCTAGTTAAGTAACAACAAATAATATCGATAAATATAATGACATTCTAAAAAGTAAAATAAGTTCTGATATATGTAAATGAACTGGACCATGATCTTCAAAAATCATATGACAAACGATGACACCATTTTAGACGATACCAAATCACTCATTCTAAGGCGAGAAGGAATAAAAATCCACCCACAACTCAAGAACTAAAATCTCAAAGAAAAACAATAAAAAATAAAATGCACGACTGGGTCGCACGAACTTGCTCCTATGTAATAGACTAGGAATTTTAAAAACGGATGTTATTAAAGAAAACTGTTCATAAGGATAAAATGATTTTTTTAAATTCTTTTAGTAGTAATAGATAAAAACAGAATGCTATGCAAATATGAATTTATGCAGGAACAAAAATTATAAGTCGTTGTAGTGGTTCCTTAAAAAATAAGCTTCTATGTACAAAATTTTTAAAAAATTTTGGTACGCCAACCTTAAGTTTTTATTATTGTACGAATGAAATTCTAATTTCCAAAAAAAAATACTAAGCCGTTCTTGAAATATCGAATTTTTCAAAAAAAAAATTACTTTTGTTTCTAAAAATTAAAAGAATATTTTTTCTAAAGTTTTTAAATGCAATGTTTTTTTAACTTTTTAGGAGATTCTTTATAAAAAATTTCGTTAAAATCCGTTATGCCGATAATTAGTAATTCAAAATTCGAAAAAATCGTTCTATGGTAGGTACAGTCAGTAATATATAGATTTCAAATTTTTTTTATCAAATTATAGATCGTAAAGATTGATCAGAAGAAAAAAAATTTTAGCAAAATTCTCGGAACCGTTTTCGAAAAAAATACGATTTTCGAAAACCATTTTTTAAAATTTGTATGGAAAGTACCGTTAGTTTTAGATAAAACAAAATTTTTTTTCTTCAATCTTGTAGATTATGTTAAGAAACTTTTATTTGTCAAGTTTGAAAAAAATCGAGCATGGGGTTTTTTGAATTTTTTTTTTATAAATCCAAAAAAATAAAAAATAGAAAATTTGAATATGTAATAATATTCAAACTTTGGAGGAGCTTTGGTATAAAAAAAATGATTTAAATCGGCTGTACCGTTTTCGAGAAAATCAAAAACAAACAAAAATGGACCCAGGGTGGCTACCAAAAATAACAATTTTTTGTAAAATTTTTTTCAACCATTAGCTAGTTTTAACCAAATGAAATTTTTCAAATTTCTTTTTAAAATTCTGAATTCTGTGGGACAGTTTTTGAGAAAAAAAAATATTTATAAAATTTCGAAAAAAATCGTATGGCAGGTACCGTTATTTTTGGTCTTAAAAAAAACAGAAAAAAAACTTCCGGGGGGAAAAAATTAAAACCCATATCTACCAAGTTTGAAGAAAATCGGCCGAGCCGTTTAGGCTGTAGTCGAACCGACGGACAGACAAACAGAATTGCGAGACCCACTTTTTTGGTCTTCGCTCAAAATGGACATTTAAAGATTTAATGAGCAAATAATAAAAGAAATTTAAAAAAAATTTCTTAAACAAAGGAAAAGAATGGAACAATAAGGACAACACAAATAGAAAAAACTTAATGAAATCGCTAAAAACTTTTTAAATCGACAAAAGAGAACTCTAATTAAGTATGTCACCAATATTAATCAAACGGAACCCTAAGAACCCATTACTGTTGCAGAATGATATTGAGCAGGCTATTGATGATTTAAAGAAAAACAAATGTGTAGTAGAGATGCTTATATGTATATAAGAAGTCACTATCGTTTACAATGACGTCATTATTTAACAACAGAGATTCCACATACCATCTCCTGCGGATGGTGAAGGACTATCTCAGGGATCGAGAGCTGCTTTACGAGACCAGAGAAGGCCCGCGGAGGAAGGAAGTCACATCTGGCGCAGCGCTGGGATCTTAGCACCAGACCTCTGGAGCATCTTCTACGACGATATCCTTCGCATGGAGATGCCTGATGATGTCTTGCTGGCCGCACAAATCGATTTCCAAATTGGGTCCGAAGTGATAAGAAGCAGCGTGGCGGTGAAGAACTTGGGATTGATACTCGACACAAGGCTTACCTACTGGCAACAAATAAAGGCAGCAACGGAAAGAGCCTCAAAAATAACCACATCGCTGAGCAGACTGATGGCAAATATGGGGGTGCCAACGGCTAGTAAGCGAAGGTTACTAATGGCGACAACACATTCCATCCTTCTGTACGGTAGCGAAATCTGGGCGGACACACTCAAGCAGGAGAAGTACCGGAAATAGATGGTGGCAGTGCAAAGACAAAGAGCTCTACGCATGGTAAGCTCTTACCGAACGGTGTCGGAAGTAGCCGTCCTTGTAGTCGCTGGAGTGACCCATATCGATCTCCTAGCGACGAAAAGGAAGTACGTCTACGATAAAAACTCGGAAATGGGAGTGGAATCAGCATCCGAGGAAGCTACGCAGCTGACGAAACAGAAGTGGCAAGAACGTTGGAGTTCGGAAAGCAGAGGACGATGGACGGCGAGGCTGATCAGGAATGTGGATGAGTGGAAGGACCGGAAACACGGTGAGGTTAACTATTACGTCACCCAGTTACTCACCGGACACGGATACTTCAACGCCTTTCTCCACAGGATCGGCAAAACGAGCAGTCCAGCCTGCCAGTACGGGGACTCTCAACAAGATGACGCGTAACATACCTTCTTCACCTGCAGCAGATGTGAACCCAAAAAAGAAGAACTGGGGAAAAAATCGGCATCATCACTCCAGAGAACATTGTCGAAAAGATGCTGGCCAGCGGACAGAACTGGAACAAGATCTGCACCTACGACAACGACCTTCTCAGAAGGAAGGAAAGAAAGGAATAGCAGTTCCACGAGACAGCGTAAGCCCACAATGGCTCCTACAACAGGACAAAACTGATCACCTACAAGCGATGAACCAGCTGAAAGAAAAATTCAAGGAATTCAAGAAACCCTGTACTTTTCATTCATTGCCCTTAGCAAAGATTTTCAGTCTATAGAACACGACAAAATCAAAGTGCTCAAGCTCATTCCATTTTTATCAATACCTTTAAAAATATTTATGACAATAGCTCTGCAAAAATCAAAACTTAGAAAAACTGGGCGAGTGTTTAATATAAAAAGAGGTGTATGACAAGGAGAACTGTTGTCATGTTCCCAGTGTTCTCTGACCGTAGTGGAATCAATATTTGGGGGCAATATTTAAACAACTTGAGACTTGCTTCGCTAAAAATGCTCATCAGGTCACTCTCGAGCCTAATTCGTTTCTTAGTCGCACAACACGATTATAGAATAACTTACCCGACACGGTTTTACCTTGCCATTTCAATTTGCAAACATTCAAAACCAATGTTCATCTATACCTCCCTTCTATCCCTTCCTAATTTCCCATCCCACCTGCTATGTTTAACAATATAAGGGTCTCTTAACATACCCTTAAGCGGGTGTGAATCATAAAAAAAAAAATATGCTCGATGAACTAACATGTACTATATAATATGGACTCACCATCAATATCTCAAAGGCAAAAGCAATGACAGACAACAAATAAATTGACATCATATTGGAAAATGAAAAAATGTAATATATGTAGAATACTATAATTATTTGGAACAGCTGAAATCGTTAAAGGACCAGGAGAAAAAAGAAATAAGGAGGATTACTAACAGTTGGAAACAATTTCGGAACATGAATATACAAACAACAACACGCGTATACAAACAACAACACACGAAAATATGTGAAATATGTACTAGACTCCCGTTAGGGATATGCCAAACAGAAATTGAAATAAAGCTACTAAGAAGGGGGTTTTTCTATGATTACATATATATGTATATGTACGTGCAGTAAGGCTGCAAAGCTTCATATGAATATTGAAGGTTTGAATATTACAACAACAACCTGAATGAACTACCACCAAGTTTGGGGCTTGTCACATGATTACCACCAAAAAAGTGTCGCTGTCGGCAACTTTTATCAATAGTTGGAAAAGTACATCCAAAAATTTTGTTTCTTGTCATACAAAATATGCAATGTTGACCAAACAGGAATAATAATGGTCGCAAAGAGTCAAGGAAACATTTCGCAACAAATGGGAGGAATCACTTTCTTCATCAGAGCTATCACAGCTTCTTAAGGCTAAAATTTTTATGAGCGCTGATGGTTTGTATATGCCATCTTTGTTTATTCTTCCTCGAAAAAGAATTAAAGCCAAGGCCTAGGATGGAACACTCCCAAGTTCATTGGGCGAGTGTAATCAAAATGAATGGATTACAAAAAAATGTTTTCAAATGGTTCCAAAGGTTTATTGAATGGTTGCCGCCAACACAAGATCGCCCGTTCTGTTACTTTTAGATAAACATACCAGCTACGTTGAAATCTTTGAAGTCATTGAAGTAGCAAGGTCTTCACAGAAATAAAGCAAGAAAACACAGTCTGACCCCACCACCGGTTCATGTTTTCCACCACTTTGCACTCATCAGTTACAACATTGGATGTTACTTTTATGAAGCCCTGAGTTTATATTATGAAGATGAAGTGAAGAAATGCCTCATGGCAACACGGACCTCTGCCAAATGGAAAGGAGCCTCCGATTTTAGATGAAACCATTCTTGTCGACCCATAATCGATACCGCCAGTTTCATTAACAGCCATCCCCGAACTCTGTTTTCGAAACGAAGTGTGCTACGATGTCTCCAAAAAATGCAAACTAATAGATGCATTTATATATACTCCCCATAGCCCAGACCGTCATTATCTTTTTAAAAAAAATGTCTTCGTCTCATAGCAATTTCCCAGGTACAAGCAAAAAAACGGTTTTCGCTGATCGTAAGTGGGAACATTGTTCATGTATTGCAGAGGCTGATTTTGGCGATCCAGCCACATTTGCTCGCGTTTTAACCCACGGTAAGCTTTGGACCCTTTTGATCCCCCACTTATATCAATTGTACCTCAGCATCAGCCAATTTCAATAATTTTTTAAACTAACATGCAATAAAGAATAATTAATATTTATTTTCTGTATTGAAGTTGATGATGATAATAATTAATTACCTTTTTAACAAACTTTTTTTTGGAGAAAATAAGCTCATTTTTGCCCGCTACGGGGCCTGATAGCATAAAATATAACCAACAGATATTTAAATAAGTGGCTAAAAACTGACTACATCCCTGTTAACAGTACAGAGTACAAAAAAAGCACTGTATGTTAATCATGTTTTCAGAAATCTATGAGATTAGTAAAAGTAAATTTATGTTCTCCGTAAATACATTTTCATCAGTGTGAAAAACAATAGTTATCAGCCTTCAAATACAACAACAATATTTATTTATTGATTTAATTAAGTATTCCCTAAATAAAAAAACAAAATAGGTTACAAAATATTATTAATTCCATTATTTTTTTATCTTAGTTTAAAGGACACAACTCATAAAACTTCGGTTCGAAAATCCAATATAAACTGTATGCTATTATTCTATACACATAATATTCCAATTTAAATAAGCCTATTTCCCCAGATCCATCAATATTCAATACGAAGCAATTAAAATTCATTCAGTTGTAGGTGCAATCATGCAATCGATACGGATTTGGGATCCCCACATCACCTCCATAACTTCAAACAATTTGTCACTCCCAAATACAATAGAACACACACCTAGATTCGCCAGTATTCGCTGTCAATAGTCCTGGGAAAGGCCCCAAACTATTGAATTAATTTTGTATGAAACAACCATCAGAGATACACACATACATATTTATATTAAATTGACATTATACGTCCTCCATATAATTAATGTTGTTATACAATAAATTCATATCAATTTTATAATCCTTATAGTTCCTCTTGAATAAAGCCTTCTACCATATTCGGGACGAAACAGTGCGTGTTCTTGGAAAGCTTACGCATTATGAAAGGATCAAAATGTCAGCAGATAATTCAAACGAAAAATAATTGAAATCTATGTATACATATCTACACACAAACACACCAATCCGAACAATGATCATTTGCTTAGTCTAGCTATGTATTTCGGTGTGCACCACGTTGTGCCAAATCAATTTTAAATCTCCAGCCTCCTTAATTGGAATATAATTCTACCAGTCCTGGGAAAAAACACGCCGACATAATATTTTATACTCTAACTAGGCGTGCTACGGGCATCACAAACGTAGGCAACAAATTATTATTCCGTTCTTCCTCTAATACACGCACCATAATAACAGCTAATCCAGAAAATGTCCTGAATCAGGACCACCCCGGTGTTGAAGGTTGGTGAGTCAAATAAAACCAAAGAAAATATTCGCACAACGCAGAAATGATCTAATAAAAAAACAAGTACAACAAATTCAGCAATCGCTGTCGGTCGTAATTATTTATTAAACCACCCGCCACACCCACCACTAATGCTCGCAGTCAAACTCCCGACCCCATCCCATCTAGATTCACATCCTATCTATGCTTCTCGAGCAATCTACGCTACACACACAAACCTTGATGAACTGAAATGTGGCCATCGGTGGTAGGCGTTTGCTCTTCGGATAGAAGAAGCTCCCCGCTGGATGTGCCGGGTATCTTGATGTGATGCGATAAATAACTCCTTGCGGGCTAGTTGGCCAATTGGGGGCGGTGAATGTGAATCCATTATCTGTGCCAGCATCTAGAGGATCCATTTCAACGGTAACCGTATCGATCCAGGAGCCTCCGACGCAAAGCTGCAAAGAGAGAAAAGACAAAATTAGAATTATGTTTAGTAGACGAAGAAAAAAGTAGAACGAGGAAAAAGAAAACGCTATTAAAGGATATTCCGGTTAATCTGTGTTTCGCAAAATCCCTATTAGACACACGAACGAAATACAAGGATATATGCGAACAACATGAAGCGCGCGTTATAGCAATAAGCAATAAATGAGTGCATATTAAAAGGAAGGCTGTAGGTGGAGCATATACCTATTTGAAGGAAACTCTCTGTGATTGTGGCAAAAAGAAATATTGCACTGCTGCCAAAGCCGAAGCTAAGGCTGGCGATGATGATTATTATGGCCGAAGGACCGTTAAGCAAAATGTGCCAGTGAAACACGGCTTATAAACGTGTGCTTTGTGAGATTAATGCCTTTTCACAAATGAATCTACGAGAGATTTGAAATTAATTGAGATGAATTTTCTACGGTGTTTAAGTGTGAGTGTGTATTATGTGTAGGAGAATATTAATTGATTTTAGATTGTACTTTGATTTGTGCTGTTTTGTGGTGGTAGGACGTATAAATTATTTTTCCGTCAAAGGGAATTTTAAGTGAAGGTAAGAAGCATTTAAAACCGATTTATTAACTATTTCAAGGGAAGTTTAAATTTGAGTACGTATCTTCGGATGAGAGCCCCTTTGGTTTACATTTATTTTTTCCTATTTTAAGAAATACTTTTCATGATTTTCAGCAAGCTTTTATTTCTACAACTTATGCGATTTCGACTATTTTCTTCATTGACTTGACATATAGCAACTGCATGAGCTAAAGATTATATTTTGCAACAAGAAAGATCAATTCAGCTATATACCCATAATATAGAATACATTTATATGGCAAATGCATTATGCACCCCACAAGTCACTCCCGTATATGAGCGCATGTCTCAAACCTGAATTTTTCAACTATTTCATTGGGATTCGAGTTTATTGGAGATATGTTCGAATTCATTTACAGAATTCACGGAAGTTCAAAAAGCTTTAAGTAAAATTTTCTTTTTATTTTGGGGTTGGTTATTATTGTATTTCTGGTCAGATTGAAATATGCATGCATAATTTCGGGTCAGCAGACTTCATTGTACATACATATATTTAACTGATACATTAAAAAAAAATTAGCTGTAAAATGACATTAAATTAATTATTTTTAAAATCATATACGATCTTACAGTAATTTCAATCATTTTCGCGTTTAAACTTTGCCCATAAGTCTTTTACCTGGTTTGTAATTGTAAACTAAACATTAAAATTGATCTCCTGAAAAGTAGTAAGAACTGACTTATGCCGTTTTTCCTTGTTGCCATAGACATTTATTAGTTAACCTAATATAAGTTAATAATAGTTAAAAGAGAGTGTGAGTTTGTGGCAGACGGAGCTCCACATGCTAACCTAACACACCATCAATCAAAATAAATAAATTGCTACCTGAAACGCATTCTAGTTTTGGCACGTTGATCGGAGAGAAAGAAATAACCAGACTGTCAACAACGCGACTCTTCTTACAATTGTAGACCCCCGTAAGAAATTTTCTAGTTTTTTCCAGTCAAATCATAAAAAACAGTATAAGGTAATAAAGTATACCGTATACCACCGTTTATTATTCGCACTTAACTACACTTACCATCAAATCTTCAGAAGTCAATGGCGCAAAATTTTAAACAGCATATTATTAAGATATTAGTATGATACTACTTAACGATTTGCTAGCTTTATAGTAGTTTACTAACTCATTCTTAATTTTAAACATTTTCTAACTAGTATCGTACTAAACTAATTTTCTTAATAAATTGCGTCTGAACACATTTAAAACAATGACATTTCGTGTAAAAAAGTAAGTACACGAATCTTTTTTGATGTTTGCAAATGTCAAAGAGTCATAATATGAAGCTACGATACTAAAAAAATAAGTAGATATTCAATGATCAAAGGGCACGGTAGTGCCCAGCCAAGTTCTGGCACTACACCCTTCTTACAGGAACAAACTCAGGCGATTTTTGACCCCTCCCTATCTTCAGTGAAGTCAGAAACCGCAACTGACTGACTGACCGATCATCAATATTATGGAGCACTTCCCGACATTGTAGAATCTTGTATATTTGCATAACAGTAGATCTTGTCATGCAAGGGGGGGAAAATCGAAAATTTGAGGTTTTCAATTCAGGGGGCGTGGTATCCGTCCACTTTCTCCGACTGGGTGTTGGTTGAATGGAGCACTTCCGACTGCTGTAAAACGATGAAATTTGGTACACTGAAAAAATTTTTGTACATTCTTTTTATGAATGGCGATCATTCAGCCGAAATCATTAATTTTTAAGAAATATTCATATGAATAATGCACGAATTCATAAAAATTAATTTTTGTTTTATGACCAAGTCATGATTTTCATGAAAAACCATTCATAAAATCCAAAGCAATAGAATTGTTGTTGGAAAATCAGATTATGATTTTTTACATTTGAAGTATAACCAGTTCATACAAATTTTATTGTAAAGTTTTATGAAAAATTTCTTAAAATGCTTGAAACTATTCTTTTATTGTAGGAACAAAGTAACTGATTATATGAAACCCCATTCATCAACATGAGCAAGTGATATTTTATGAAAAATTACTTAGAATTCTTGAAACTATACATTTTTTACATGCAAAATATCATTCAATGCATGAAACCATATTCATAAACATTTTTTTTTGTTGCGAATTCCAAGCAGGAAACTTTACATTTGAAATATGAACAATTCATACAAAATTTAATATGAAGCTGTATGAAAGATTACTTAAAATGTATGTAACTTTTCATTTGTTACATGCAACATATTTTTCAATGCATGAGTAACGGACATTTTAAGAAAAATTGCTTTAAATGCTTGAATCCATTCATTTGATGCATGCAAATGAAAAAGTGAATTTTATGCTTCTGAACAGTTTTTTAGTAACATTAATTTTTTAAATTCTCAGTCTTTTACAATAAGAACAAGTTCGTGCGACCCCGTTGTGAATTTTATTTTAATAAGTTACATATTATATATTTTTTACGTCATCATCTTTGACTTTTATTAAGACATAATATAATTATTCAAAAAGAAAACCAATTTAATGCCGCTATGAAAGTGCCGTTATAGAAATCTGGTGTTTTAAGAACTAGTTCATACAAAATAAGATTAATTTAGTGTTTTAAAAACTAATTCATACAAAATAAGATTAATTTCATATTTTGCATGACTAACACTTAAATTTTAGGAACAGTTTGATTTTGCCCACTATTGTGAAAGAATTTATTCCTGAATCGTAGGAATTTTTTCATAAACTGCAAGCTCATTACTTGCAATTTATGGAATATTTCTTTAAAGTGCAAAATATTACCGTTATACACCTATGGCTGTAGTCTGGTGTTTTAAGAACTTATTCATAAAAAACGGAACATTTTCATGTTTTGAATGACTGACTCTTTAATAGTAGGAAATAAGTCATAAACTTTGCGGTTACTATGCAATATATACTTGTAATATCATATCAAGAGTTCATTTCTTGTTTGATATTATCAGTGTTAAAACGTGATCTTACAAAGTTACCAAAAAGTTTTCTTTTCCAAAGTTATTTTAAAAATACGAGTATGTATACATTTTTCAAAGTGTTGCGCATTGTGGACGACCTTAAATTTATTCAACTACTTGATTTATAAAATTTGTAAGTATTTAGTCTATAAGGAGCGAATATTTTTCATAAATTCGTTATATAATATTATTTAATTTTTCTAGATAAAAATGGATTTTGGTGTGTTGTTTGGAAATCGCCCAGGGATTGTCAGCAGATGGACAAATCAAGCCATCCGACTTAATCAATTTTTTCTACAAGTAAAACATTTAAGGGACAAGGAGATGAGGGTAATGCTGAAAAAATAGATGAAGCAGATGTCAAGGTGGTAATTTTATTTTTCTTAGTTCATACATATATATTTATTTCAAAACACATTAAACGTTAACATTAAACCTATTGCCAAAATTGCTTTTGTTTTAATGATTACTTTAAGAAAACCACGTTTAATATCCTTGACTAATTGACTTTGTTTTTTAATTTTTGTTTTAGATAATACTGCAGTGAAATTAATGTGGTGTCTGGGTAGAATGTTATTCGCCCGAAATAATTTTTCACGAAATGTTTTTCGACTGTCGGACACCCTGTATATTTTATTTATATGTTGTACGCAATAATTTGATATTCAAAAATATATTCAATAAATAAATTGTTCTATTTTTAAATAGTTTTCTTTTCTTTTCTTTTCTTTTCTTTTCTTTTCTTTTCTTTTCTTTTCTTTTCTTTTCTTTTCTTTTCTTTTCTTTTCTTTTCTTTTCTTTTCTTTTCTTTTCTTTAAGTTTTCAGGTATACCATTTTCTTGAAAATAATTTGCCATCGGGGCTTTTGTATTTCAGGTGGACGTGCACGTATAATTATTTGTTCTTAACACGAATAGAAATCATTGGAAAAAAAAAGAAAAAATTCATTAGTTTTATGAAAAAATAGCTTAGGTTCCATAATTTCTTACATAAAACTAATGAAAAGATTCATACTAATATAAGAAAAGTTGCATTAAATTAATGATTGCTTCATTATTAAAAAAGAAACTTTTCTTACAATTATTGCAAGCAATCATTAAAAATAAAACTATCATTCATTTAATCAATAAAAAACGTCATAAATCTTAGGAAACTTTTCCTAGAACAAGTGTCAGAGTTTTTAAACTAATGAATAAAATCATTTAAAACACAGACCGATTTCATAAAATTAATGAAAAACATCATGAATTCCATGAATTTTTACATACATTGTCTGAAATTGCTCATACTTTTTAAGAACAATAAACATTATTTTCATGATTTTTTACATTAAAACAGTGAATCTGTTCCTTCAATTTATGTCAGAAGGTCATAAAATAAATGAAAAATATAGTAAAATTGAATGACAAAATACATGAAATTAAAGCAAAAAATTATGAATTTCATGTTTGTTTACTTACATCGAATGAAATAGTTCATTATGTTTTGTGAATTATCGAGAGAATTTTTTAATGACTTCCAATCATTAATTTAATGCAGGAATCATTAATTTAAAGAACCTTTTATAGTCGTAGGAACAAATTCATAAAACGTATGCTTAGGATTTCTTTCTTTTAATGAACTCGATTCTTGGCGCGTTTTTAATGAATTTTTTCTTTAAAAACATGCAGTTTTTCCTTCGAATCATGTACCTTTTTGGTTCAGTGTATAGCGGTAGGGCTTAAATTGCATATAAAGGACCAAAAATAAAAATTGAGAATTTCCATTCAGAGGGCGTGGTATCCGCCCAATTTCTGAGAAAATGTTTAATTTATATGGAGAAATTCGGATTGCTGTAGAATGATGAAATTTTGTAGAGCGGTATAGATTAATGTACATTCAAAGCAAAAATAGAAAATCTAAGATTTTTCATTCGAAGTGTCTTTTTATTGTCATTTTGAAACTATACATGCATCCTGAAAATTCATGATTTTCCTTGGGACTAGAGTGCTCGATTTGGTATTCTATGTTATGTTAACGTGAATGAAAAAAGAAAACATTTGCATACATACATGAATAAATTATGAGTTTACATAAAAAAACTCTTAACTGTGATGTGAACTATAAATAATCAAAGCACTAATTAGGCTATTAATTGGTGGCCTACCTTCATTTAAAAAAAGGAGTTAAAATTGCAACAAAAAGATCATCGTATCCTCAACAATTATTGCTTTTTTATGACTTTGAGCGGTATTTATAATTAAGGTAGGTATGTTAGTGTTAGGTATCTTGCCTGGACAAGAAGAAACAAATGAAGCGCAAATCAAAACAACCAATAACAAAAGAAAAAGGAAGCTATAAACTAAGTTGATTTTAGTAGGAAGAGTCCATTCTTCTATCTTTCCGTATCGTTCGAGATTTTGACATGGCAAAATATAAAAATCTTTGCAAGAAAGTGTGAGATCAGACCAAAAATATAAATGTTAAGAATAGAGCCAAGTTCTATACAAAAACCTTTGTGTAACAAGTCAGCCGTGAAAAGCACTGAGATCTAAAAGTACGCCAAGTTCTTACTTCATGAAGGTTTAATACCGAATATTTAAAGTAGAATAATATTGAAACAGCTACAATGTAATAGAGAAATTTTATTATTTACTGATTACTGACTAAAATTTGATGGGCTTACTTGGCAAGTTTTTTTTTATGCCCAATTCGAAAGGTTTTAAAAACTTGACCAGTGAACCCATCAAATTGTAGTCAGTAATCATTAAATAATAAAATTTCTCTATGAAGGTTTTTATAATACAAATTTTATATACTACTGAAATAAATCAGCCAAGTAGAAGACTTAGCAATATTATTGGACTTGTTGAATTATTGATTCAAAATAACTTATTTTTGGCCTTTAGTCCACAAAAATTGGCGTTTCGTCGGGTGATCTCACATGGACGCATCAGTTGACAGTGAGGACCATGCCAATACGCAGTTTTTGTTAAATTCAGTTCATCTTACATCGATTTTTTCACAAAAATCCAATGTGAACTATACCCAACCAAGATTAAAATTGTAATCATTAACGTTGGAAGATTTTGCCCCTGGCCTGGCATTGATTCTACAATGGGGAGCAAAAATGAGTACATGTTTTAAGAAAATGAAACAAAAGGATAGAATTTTATGTTTTTTTTTTAAACAAATTAAACAAATTATTTTTACTATGAAAGTTAGGTTAGGCTGCAGCCCGGGGCGGCAAGGCTGCTAGACGCGGCTTGCGCTTGGCCAATTTATAATATTTTTTTTGAAGTGCTTGAACTTTCAAAACATACAAGCAAAAGGGCACAAGCCGCCCCTAGCAATTGGCCAATTTTTAATATTTTTTGAAGCGATTGAACTTTCAAAACATAGAAGCAAAAGGGCGCATGCCGCCCATAACAATTGTCTTATATACAATATTTTTGAAGGATAAACAAAAAATACAAAGATTTAAAAAAAATGCGATTTTTTGAGTTTTGCAAGCATGACAATTTTTTCAGTGCCGTGAGTGTCCGGCTGTGAGAGAGTTCACTGTAACATGTCACTCACTTTTTTCACCATTTACTGTTCTTATTCTTTATAAACGATTTTTTATAATGAAAATTCATAGCAAAAATATTTACAGACATGTACCTATTCTTTGGAACAAGTTCCATTGAAACGAAAACATTATCTAAGAAAAAACCTTGTTGCTCTATAAAAATTATCTAGAACGGATCTTAATTTTTTTTTCTAAGCCATCTACAAAAATTCCCTTTTTATTAAAAAAAAATTTATAAAAGTCCATCAAGCCGGATTCTAGACATAAGGTCACACACAAATTTTAAATCTTTATATACCTACCTAGCAAATCATACCTCAATTCTTTTTAAGTTTTGGCTGCCTCGTGTCCCTATATACAAATACCCTTCCCTTCATCAATAGTTTCGAACGACTTAAGAAAGAATATAATGATTGTTTTATGTACAATAGTTTATAATGATGGATAAATAAAAGGATAGGTATTATTTTCAAAACTATTGGCGCAAAATTTTAATCAAATTTAGCATCATGCTATCTCTAACATTTACTAAAGTTAAAATCGTCGAATACCTATTTTATCTTTTTAGTATCGTGCTCACTTGTCCCAATTGAAGTCCCTTGAGACAGAAATATTGTCTTAATTTTGGGGTTCTATACTCAAGCAATTCAATATTGTATCAAAAAAAATTCAAGGTGTTGATACAGACGTTGAAACCGTGTCCAGGCTCTACGAGGCACTCATATCGTTCAAAATGGACTAAAAAAGAATCGTCAAGAGCAAAAAACTAGAAGATGAGTGTCGCGAAGGGAGGTTCTTTTTTGTGGTCGTGAAAATTTCAAAATAAATACATTCATTCCTATTTGCGACCAATTATTGAGTGCGCTGAAGAGAAGAAATTCATCCCATGAAGCAAAAACAAATGGTTTTATTTTTGTATCAAGCTTGAACACATGAGTGAAGAAGCAATTCGTAAAAATGCAACCACTCTTCAGAAATTATACCCGGTTGATCTTGGGGAAAAATTTCAAGAAGAATGTGACTTACTTAAACATTTTCTGGAGCGAAACAACTCTGAAAATATGAGTTTAAGGCAGCATAACCTTCATATAAGAGAAAAAAAATTGAAGGAAGCATTTTTATATGCTGAGGTTGCTTTTAGAATATACTTGTGCACTGCAGTGTAGAGCTGTGTAAATCGTTCATTTCAAATGATCGAATCGTTCAACAATCGATAACGAAAATGATTCCATCATTTGAATCGATCGATTATTTTCATTTCACTCAAATGGTTCAATACTGTTCCGATTCGATTTTCATTTCGATTTCCTTGTAAGATTGAGTTGAGGCAAAATACATTGAGATTTCATTTGTTGCTCCTTAAAAGATCAATTTTATGACTAATAGTTACTGAATGACTTGGTACTATCGAATAAATTAACTTTTGGATACTATCGCATATGTAAATCGAAAGTTGTTACAGTAAAACCCGCTTAAGAGAAAAACCCGCTTACCTGAAACACTTTTTTCATCCCCAAGTAGTTTCCGACCAATTTCCCTTAAAACACTCCGCTTAAGTGAAACTCGCTTAAGCGAAAAACCCGGATAACTGAAACATATTTTCAGTTAATTTTTAATATTTTTCATTGAAAAAAAACTCTCTTAAGTGAAAAAAAAAAATTGAATCGAACTGAACAAAAATTTGCTAGTTTTCGTTTTTCAATAAATTATTTTTGTGTTATTTAATCGTTGTTGTATTTAACTTCTTTCAAGGCAAGTTTCTAGAATTAAATCTCCGCTTAATGGAATTTTTAAGTGAAATTTTGTTTCACTTATCCGAACTCCGCTTAAGTGAAATTATTTTTCACTTAAGCGGGGTTCGTTTAAGTGAAAAACCCGCTTAAGTGAAAGAAAGACTGTGACATTTTGCCGTTTCTCTTAAGCGGGTTTTACTGTATTCTATAAGTCTCATTACTAGTTCAACTCCCACAGTAAACATACCAAATCCTGGGCCCGTATCGCGTAAGAGTAAAGTGATCACTAAATTAATTGATTGTCGTTTTGACAATCACTCTCTCTATATTTATTTATTGATATGATAGAGACAGCTATGTATATTCAAAATGACAATCAAAAAATCGACAATCAACTAACACTTTACGCGATTCCCTGATACCTCAAATAATCATGGTTAACTGATATCAAAGATCGAGACTCATTGAAATGATTGAGATTGAAATAGAAAATCGAGAAACGAGAAACGAGAATCATCTAATGATTGAGATTGGGATTAAAATGAAAATTTAAAATGAAAATTTCTGATTTCGATCATCAATACTTTTCGATGATCGGATCGAAAAAATCGAATCGATCCTGATTGACACAGCTCTACTGCAGTGACGAATTGTAGTGCAGAAAGATCGTTTTCCGTATTGAAACAAATAAAAACCTATTTAAGGTCTCGCATTAGCGCCTCAATAGTTTAGCTTTATTAAATATAGAAGCTGAACTGACAAAAATTTAGATAACGAATCTATTGTTAATGAATTTTTTAATGAATATACACACAAAAAACAAATTGAAAACATCAAATATTATGCATTTTGTGTTTTTTTTATTATTATTTGTTATTACTTTATTTTCATTGTTCTAAAGGGCGGCAAAATTTATCAGCCCGGGGCGCCAAATCCTTAAATACGCCTCTGGTTAAGACTGATAGGAAATAGAGCTATCATGGATTCATTCCCATCTCTTGAACACCGTCGGAATGTTTCATGTATTTCCCTGTTTTATCGCTTCTTTCACAAACAATGTTCACTCGAAGTAGCCAGTCATTCAGTCATCCTTGAGCCTAACTTTGGTCGTACCGTCAAATATAGAGATTCGTTTTTTAGTCGCACAACACGATTATGGAATAACTTTCCCGGCACAGTTTTCCCTCGCCGAGCGCACAGTGCGTCGATTGTATGCAGGTAGTGGAAAAAAATCTATTTTTCAAAAGTAAGATAACTGTGATCAAAAATTGGTTGCTAAATGTAATAAATAGGGGATTTTACTCAATTTGAGGAATTTTCACGCTCCCTACCACGCCCATTTTTGGTAATAAATTGGTTACATGAAAACTTCTAGTACGATAGTGATTTTAATTATTAATATTCTGGTCAGTGAAGAAATTATGAGTTAAAGTAGCGCAAATTTCGCCCACTGACACTCCCACTTTTGCTATAAAATTGATTTTTTTTTTATTTTTCGTATGATATTGAAAAAATGTACAAAATTAATGTGTTTGATAAGAAAAATTTATTTGAACAAAAATCCACCCACTGCCACGCCTACAATTGTAAAATGATTAGTTAGAAGCCAAACTTTTCAAAAATTTGATGATTATTCGATATACAAAAGTTGTAATATTTTAAAGGTTAGTAGGAAAGTACACATTTTTTCAAAGCAAAACGACCACAGAATATATCGCATAAAAGATCTTGCAAAATATAATGGATGCTTTTATTGTTGACAAAAATAATTATTCAAAAAAAGTAATAACAAAAAGAAAAACCGAAAAATAAAAAAATATGAAAAAAGATCACTATCCGAGTCTTCGAGTGTATAAGCGATGGAAGTGACAACGTTTATTTATTTCTGAGCAAGTTGTTGATGCGTGTCTTGCTAAGATTTTCTGATCTTCAGGCTCTAAATTTGATTGCATATTTAATTTTATATCCATAAACTGCAAAACACCAGGTACTGGGGCTGTTGTGTTGGAAAACCAAACATCAAAAAGCTCTCTGTTTGAACACATTCTGTAAAAAATGCTCGTAAACAAACACTTGTTGCAAGAAAAAGTGCAAGTTGCTGCAAAAAAAACTTATTTTTTTTAAAAGATACGATTGTTTTCTTTCTTTAAATAAAAACACTTTTTTCCCATATGGCACCACATAAAATATATGACACGAACAAAGAACCTTCGGTTTGGACTCTCAAAAAAAATTTTAATTTACATGTAAAAAAAAAATATGCAGTTAGAATAACTATAGTTTCTCTCCTGATTGTGAGCATAGCGAAAAAAATATCGTATGTTCTTTTCTTTTCTTCAGTAAACGCTCTTTCAACCGGTAACTACAAATCCTACTCTCACTATTTGTTATTTTGCTGATCTTCTGAGGATCTCTGACAACAGAAAATTGAACTTTATCATAAATAAACTGTCGATTCATTTATTTAGACTTATTACTTATTAATTTGGCATACTTGCTACACATTTTTGGCACATTTATTTTTTTATTTTTTTCCACTAGTCGCCGCACTGTGCGGCGCCGGCCGTTTCAGTTTGTAAACATTCAAAACCAATGTTCATCGTCACCTCCTTTCTCTCCCTTCCTAATTTCCCCATCGCCCGTGCTGTGTTTAACATTATAAGGGTATCTTTAAATACCCTTGAGCGCGAGTGAATTATAAAAAAAAAAAAAAAAAATGCCAGGCCACGGCCAAAATCTTCATAATAATGGTGCTAAGTCTTCTATTTTGCTGATTTATTTCAGTAGTAGGTATATATGTCTGACTATGCTTAGCAAATATTCGGAATTTTAAGTTTCTGATTTCATTGGTACTGAAGATAGGGAGGGATCAAAAATTGTCTGAGTTTGTTCCTGTAAAACGGGTGTAGTGCCAGAACTTGGCTGTCCCTTTAATATATATATGGGGTATAAGAAGTCATGTGGAGTTTAACGCATCGAAGACTCAATGCTGTCTATTGTCGTTAGAGCAAAATGAACCCCTTATGCCATTGTCATTGAATGACATCTGCATCGAAGAAAATGAAAAACTCTCAGTACTCGGTACACCTACGATCTTTGTTGGAACGACCATTTTCTCGAGCCCGCCAAAAGCATTCCTAAGTTCTAAGGATTTTTATATCGATATAAGAAACTTCTCTCCACTTATTTGATAGAATTCAGAACAGAGCGTTAAGACTGATAGGAGACAGAGCTACAATGGATTCATTACCATCTCTTGAATACCGTCGGAATGTTTCATGTATTTCCTTGTTTTGTCGGTTCTTTCACAAGCAATGCTCACTCAAAGTATCCAGTTGCTGTCCTCCCCTTTATCAGTTCACTCGTGATATTCTCGTCGCTAGGAATGCACATCGGTTCACCTTTGAGCCTGATTTTGGTCGTTCCATCCAATATAACATGAGGCTGAATTTGTTGCTGGTTAAAAAGAGCTTGTGTGGATTCAACAACTGTTATTAAAGTAAATTATAACAGTTTTCTAATGATCTCATTGTGTAATTGTTGGTCCTCTATGAAATACAGTTCCTTGACAAAAGAAACTAAGAAGACATTTTTTGGTCCAATCGTAGCAAATATAAAGTAAAAAGTCATTTTTCTTTGAAACGTTAACAATTTTTAAGTAAGAATATGGAACTTGGAAAATAGGTATAATAGAAAACGCGCACACAAGAAATATTTTTTTTCACATACTCTCTCTCTCTCTCTCTCTCTCTTGGGTACAATTAATGATTCCTTTCAATTCAATTGGATTCTATCCAAATTATTTATTTTTATTTTTCAAAAATATAGTTGTCACATTATTGTTCCCCGAGGAATCATTAAACCTGAAAATAAACACTTTTCTGATTTGATTGTCTGCCATAAAATCAAAGCATCGTTTTCTTTCCCTAGAGAGTCAATTGTAAATAGACGCAAAATTTAATATGATTTTCCGTTTGGGACTTCTCATCCAACGCCTTTACCTACATATAGCCAAACACATACCTAAATACTCATTATCAGGAAACGCACAAGTAAACCGATTATAATCTCAATCTAAGCATTTTGTTTCTCAAGTGAATTTAAATCACACTCAATATAACACCAGTCGGGAATCGGGATCCACTTGATTTTAATTTGATTGTTCATTCCATTTGATTGTGACATGAGTTGAATTCCTTATTCAATTCGCAGTAATCATCGTATTCTGGTCCAATCCTCCCCCATAGCAGTAATGGTACTTATATGTATAAAGTAGTCCTACCCGCACGACCAACCGAAACTATATGTATGTGGTTTATATACCTGAAAGGAATCGACTCCAATGAACCAATCTGGCGATGGAACAATACGCGTCATTAGGGAAACCAAACTGTGATTGCTGTCCACAAAGAATTTCGCCTCACTTCGTCCAGCTCCTGTGGTGATCGCCGATACTACAAATTCATCGAAAACGTTTCTCTGCAATGATGAGGCTTCACTAGCCCCCCCGGAACCCGATGAGGATGATGACGTTGGCGTAGATAATGATGCTGAGGACGTCGCCGATGTAAATGAATTTGATGTAATTCCTGATGCTACTCCTCCTCCTGTGGTAGATTTCTGCTGCGATGACGAGGATGATGATTCAAAGATATCTGATTTGCCAGTCTCAGCAAATTGCTTGACACCCGCTGAAGCCTGTTGTCCTATGTGGAATAGAGAAAACGACGAGTCATGGGTTCTGCCTGCAAAGACACAAACAAACAAAAATTAGATTCCTTTTAAATTCGTAAAAAGTAAAAGAAGAACAAATAAAAAGGATATAACAAATGAGGAGATTATGACTGTTGTGATTTCCACACGGAAAATCCTGTTTATGACATCAAAGGGACAAAATAAAATGGAAAAATGTCCTGATTCTTGAAGCGAATGCAACAAAACAAATTAAGTTCATCTAAAGAATTTTTCTATTATAATCATTTGTTAAGGAGTCATGTTGTCTGATGGCAGTAAGGACCAAGGATAATGAAAATTGGCTTTTACTTTTGCATGAAATAGGCCACCAAAAAGAAGTGAAAACAATAAACAAGGAATATAGTCATTCACTTAGCAGGAGTGAGAGAAAAAAGCAGAAAATCATACATTGAAGAGCTCGGCATACAGGCCATTAAGAAAATTAAGTCCCCTGCCTCTGGTGCCACCCTTATTTTCAGGACCCTTTTTTCGGAAACGGAAGAACCCATCATGATGTTCTTGATTATAAATTAAAAGTGCTTTCGCTTAAAACCACCCAGGCTTATATAACGAGCGACAAGATCCATAAACAGATTAAAAATCCAAACTTCAAAGAACTCAACAACTCACGGATACCAGATGATGGGCTTCGTGCAAGAAGAGGGTGAGTGAACTGTAAGTGAGTCCGTTCGGTGAATCAGAAAGTCTAAAAGTTGTGTTTATCGACTCTTGCAGAGCACTACGAAGTTTTGCTACAATTCACTGAAAAGTTTTTTTTTTTTTTTGTAGGCAGGCACCTATGTATGTGGATTTTTTGTTGTTGAATTTCATACTGTTGGGTGCTTTTGTGTTGTTTCCGGACCACTTGATGAAAATGAAAAATAGGCTGAAGAGCATGATGGATGCTGTAATACGGTAAATGCATGCTCCAGAGCAGTGTACTTGGGCAATGTACTTCAAAACTCAGCCAAGTGGATGAGCGCGCAAAACATTTTTTTTTGTTGTTCTGGAGAGAGCTCTTAGCTGGTGAAGTACGAGTATGAGGTTGGTGGGATTTTTAGTGTAATCCTGGATTTTCCGATAATACAATGGAAACAGCATGTTTTTGGCTTTATACTTGTGTGAATTTGGAGGTTTGGTTTTATTTTATTTTTCTGTGTAAAACGATGGTTAATACATAAAAACATACTTTCGTTTTATCTAATGAAGTTTGGAGCAGTTCAAGGATAATTTCTATACTTATTAGTATGCGTAAGGTTTTTTGTATAGAAGTTAAGAAGTAAGTTTGTTTTTGAGATACATAGGTATTATAATGTTTATTGCATTCACGATTGAAATCGAAGTCAAACCTAATTTTTAAAATGATGTAGCTAACTTCTCAATAAATAGATAACTGTTATTCATACTTTGTTGTTTTTCTTATATTTATCACTACCAAGTATTTTAAGCTTAAAAGTAAGTAGGTATGTATAATTTATGAATGCCACTTAGCGGTATCATAAAAACGGTGTTTTTGAGCAAATTTGTTGAGCTTTTATTTTAACTATTTTTTACTGGAGAGAATTGCTTATTTTTAGTATACATTTGAATTTTCAATTGGAATAAAACCTTATAGTTTCTCTGCGTTTGACTCGGAGTTTAAAAAAAGTATTTGTGGAGTATAGGGTTTTAGACCCCAATTTAATTTGGCGGCAAACTGATATTACAAAAAGTTTCGATAGTGTCATAGCATTCTGTATTGATAAGTCCAAGCTTTCGGAGCTGTCTCAAGGTTTTCAAAAAAAAAATTAAAAGCTTCCATCAGAAATGGGGAAAAGTGGGAAAAGGCGGTAGCCATCAGATCACATTTTTAACTAATAAGTCAGCCTGGTTAGAAATATTATATTTTGGAACCCAGACAGAGCCACTGACATTTTGAAGCAAATAAAATGCACGATTGGATCGCACGAGCTTGCTGTAAGAGTATGTACTTCGGAATTTGAAATACATTTTATAAATATAAAACAAGCATTTAATGAGAGAAAAGTGTTCAAATGTAGAGAATTGCCGGTTAAAACCGTTAGAGCCGTTAATGAGAAAGTCAAAAAATCAAAAAACGGTTCTATGACAGGTACTGTTAATAACATTTATCCCCAAAATTTTTGTTAACCAAAATGTAGTTCATGTCAATAATATCACACCTAATTTTTTGTATCAAAATCGATACAGCCGTATTCGAGATAAATAAGATTATGCATTACGGGTGTATGGGAAGTACCGTTAGTTTTGGAAGTAAAAAAAATTTCAATTTCTCCTCTAGGAATCACCGAAGACCCTTAACTACCGGGATTGAAGAACATAGGTCTAGTGGTTTAGGGAGAGGTACTGACGTACAGTCACGACACACTGAAACATGTTTTTTGTGTAGATACTAAATTTTCCTTAAAATTTTTTTAAAACAATTGATATGCAAATTGTTAGTATTTAATAAAATACATTTTATAACGAAATTTTAAAATTTATTCGAGTATCCTTTTTTAAGATATTGAATTTAAAAAAAAAAATTGTATTATTTTTTTAAAAATCCAAAAACTATTTTTTCGAAAAAAAATTTAAATTTATATTTTTTCAAATGCAAAGGAGCTCCGGCATGAAAATTTTGGTTGAAATCGTTAGAGCCGTTCGTTGATTAGAAAATCGAAAATCAAAAAAACGGTTCTATGACAGGTACCGTTAATAACATTTCCCCC
The DNA here is from genome assembly GCA_911387755.1 of Chrysotoxum bicinctum. Lineage (NCBI taxonomy): Eukaryota > Metazoa > Arthropoda > Insecta > Diptera > Syrphidae > Chrysotoxum > Chrysotoxum bicinctum. The sequence continues at coordinate 86,514,225 of OU426990.1, read as the reverse complement.
CAAGATTTTTTTGAAAATCTAGTCTATAATATTATTCCTAATTTTTTTATCAAAATCGTTAGAGCCATTTTCGAGATAAATAAAATTATGCATACAGAATGTAAGGGGGTACCGTTAGCTTCAGAGCTAAACAAAAATTTCTCCTCTAGGGAACCACCGAAGACCCTTAACTACCGAGATTGAAATAAATATGTAGGTCCAGTGGCTTAGGCTCTAAATCGAGGTACAGACATACAGACAGACAGACGGAATTGTCGGACCCACTTTATTCGTCTTCGCTATCATCGTAATGTCAACTTTGATCAAAATCTCGAGTTCGATTTTTTTTCCAAATTCAGAACTTGCTCTATAGTACCTACATACATATATGTATCGCAATTAAAAAAGCTGAAGTTAATTAAAAATTTGCGAATTCTTAATTTTTCACATTTGCTCCAATTAAATATAATATAAAAATAGCCTTAAAATATTTGAGCACCAGTACGAGCATGGAGGGGATTTAAAAGGAGACACTGATGCACATTGTTTCTAAAAATTGCAATTGCAGGCTATTATTGAGCCCAAATAAGGCATTTCATGTTCATGCTTTACGGCTCGTGGTTAAGTGTAGCAAGCCATTTTCAGTCTGGAATTACTTCACAATTAGAAAGTTTGCATGTCATAATACAAAATAAAGTTATATAAGATCTATAAAATCTTTTTCGAGCCGTACTGTAACAATGTGAAACACTCTTCACAAAATTTGTTCTCTTGCTCATGTCAGGCAAAATAACCACTAAGTATTCTATGTTTCTTCTTTAGAAATCATAATTTAAAATAGAATCTTACGAGATTCCCAATTTACTTAGCACATCATTGCAAAAAGGTTTCCTCACTATTGTATTTCGGAATTAAGGAAAAACCTTCCCTAATATTCGATCTTATCCTATTAGTCATTTCGACTTTCTCGTTTTAATAAAACATTACAACTGCAATATTTTTTTATAAAAAAATTGCTTTGATTAAAAAACTCTTAAATATTATTTAAAATTATATTTCTAACCGTAGACCTATACGTGAGGGTCGTTTTCCACAAACTTTTTTCTTAAATATTTATAATAGTTTACGAAATGTTTTGAAAATTTTGCTATGTTTTCATGGCTTTCTTATTTGAATCCTAATCCACAAGCAGTCTCCTTTTTATTTGTTTCTATATAGTGGGTTCTTTATTTGGTTTTGAGACTTTCCTATCAGAAGATGTTCTAACATCGCGTAGAACTTAATGCCTCAAAAACTAAACTCATCTCCATTCCGCTATCCATTATCAGCACTCGTATTGAGGAGATCGAACAGCTCTCAGTACTCGATATGTATTTGACAGACCACATTGTGTAGAATGACCACTTATTCGACATCTCCAAGATCGCTGCTTAGTGGCTAGGTTTCTTTTGACGTTGTAAGAAATTTTTCACAACTTCTGATGAGGCTGTTATTTATAAGGCTTATATATTCGCGCAAAGCTCGAGTACAACTCCTATATTTGGGCAAGAGCTCCAAAAACCCACTTGGTTCTCTTGGGTTTAAAATAAAAAAGATGATGAAACTATAACAAAATCATTTGAATCTTTCGAGCTACGTTAAATACTTTTAGAAACAGTATTCTAGTGAAATAGTCGAGCTTGGTATTCAGCCATTTGCAGCCATCCTGAAAAGATGATCAGGTCTAAGCCAACAGACAAATATACTAATCTACAAGCAGGATCTGAGGATCTGCACAGAACTCTACTTCGACCGGCAATATGACAGAAACATGACACAAAATCACACTGTACAAACACATAATACTTCCAACAAGGGAACTAGTACAGAACATCATTGACCACACGAATCAGCTTATGATGGCCACTGAACAACGACTTCCCGAGCCAAGGTACCTCAGTGTCATGGAAACTCTGGATGATAAGACAATCAGGGACAACGAGGAAGCAGTCTCCAAATTGTAAATAATATCTTTAATAAAACGAAATTAAAATGCTTTGAAATCTAGTGAAATGACCAGTTGCATTCCTCCCCTTAAACTATATGTAATACTCGCGCTTCAGAGAAAGTTCATGAGTTTATCCTTGAACCCAACTACGAATGTTCTTTTAAATTAGGAGGCTATTTTGTTAGCTGCACTAAACGAACGTCGAATGCGTTACCCGGCTCAGTGTTTCCCTTCCATAAGTATATTCAGACATTCAAAACCAAAGTTCATCGGTATCTCATTTTCAATCCTCCCCAACTTTCCTAAGCGCCCACTTTTTTTTAAGGTTAATTACAATCCATTAAGTACGTTCATTCAGTTTAACACCTTACTGTTACGTTAAAAAAGATACATTCTAACATAAAATGTTGATTGTAATGCTATAGAATTCTTAATATGTCTGTATCGCTATCATAGATTGACCTAAGATTTATAATTAATAATTAACATGAACATAACGCTTCCCTGCGATCGACTGAAACTTGAAACATAAATATACCTACATACTTTTGACTATGAATTTTATTTTCCTGTTTCTCATCCTTTTTCCTTCAACTTAACTGCATAAACAATAACCTTCCATTACAAGTATGAGGAAATGACGCTTGATTTCTCATATTATAACAACAACATCTGCCTTTATAAATGCCTATTTGTTCAATATCAATCCCAGGAAATATATACTAGTATATTTTCAGAAAACGTGTTTGGTGATAGCTCTCACATAACAACTTCCGGTTATTCAAGCGATCTCTACCGAGTAGCAACCTCAAATGGGTATGATTAAAATTTACACTCATCCACCCTACAAGTGATGTGATGTTTTCTTCATCTGCATCTAAAGCTTCTACCCTACGTGACGTTTACATACAACCATAAATTACACACTGAAAGAAGCGACAGAGCTTCCTTCCGTTCCAAACACCGTAATCACTAGTCGACTAAATGTATAGGTATGTACATACTCGTATTTTATGAATTAGACCACGTTAGTCTTTAACACAAGAAAATATGTACTGCATATACATATTTACAATTATTCAACACAGGGGGCGAGTCATCGAGAATAAGTAAAAAAAGGAATCCGCTGCCAATTCACCAACCCCACTAAAACACATTGACACGCCGGCCGCGCTGTTTCTCAAGGTGGTTGCCAGGTTTTTTTCTTCCTTCATTAAATATTTAGGTCTCACTTGGTCGTCAAAGAGAGGTTAGGAAAGAAGAAAACAAACATGAATCATTAAACAAATACAGTGAGAGATGAACGACAAACTTAGTGCTACCTGTCGTTCAGAATCTGTGCCAGAACATGCCTCGCGTACCGATTCGAGATTTTCATTTTTCGGGCCAACAAAAATCATTCCGAATTTAAGTTTTCACTTTTTACACACACGCTACTTTTGGTTCCTATTCTTCTTCTTTTAATGAGAATTTATTCATATTTTGTGTGCTCTAATTTCGTTGATTTTTTTTTGTTCCTATTTTTGTATCGTATTTTTTTTTTTGGCGCGCGAAACATTTTCCTAGAATATTCAATTTCCTATTTCACTTTATTTGTCATGCTCTTAGCTATTACTTGCTTCTTATGGGAAGTGACCTGTGGGCATTTGTTTTTTAAGAATTATTTTCCATTACTATGTATATGTATAAGGCCTTATCTTACATAATGTTTATCTGCTTTAGATAGATAGAATTTTGAATATGTTATTATATTGAATTTCGTCATATTGGTCAAATAAGGAATTTAAGTATATGGGTCGTTTAAAAAAAAATTACATTTTTAGCGTTATAGCTTCTATTTTTTTTTGCATTTCAATTTAAAGACTTGAAATTTGGCATGGAACTGTGTTTATATGTCAGCATTATAAAAAAAAATTGCAGTTCGATTGATGGTAACGAATATCCATGGTAATTAATAATGTGTAATCTCCGTGGCCTTTTGGGATGTGATTTTGATGCTTAATCAGTTTTATTAATATTTTTAATGATGAAAATGATTTTTTTTTAATTTTGGGCCTTGTCGTTTGAAAGGTCTTCTCTTAATCTTCAATTTTATGATATGCAAAAAAAAAATGTTTTGTTGTCCCAATACTTAGTTGAATGAGTGTGACAAGATTTTGAAAAAAAAAAAACATAATTAACAATTTTTAATAATCTTTTACGATGCATCATCTTATAGTACGTCAAAAAAACTTAAATTTCATGTTTTATTATAATTTAATTATTGCAGTTAATTCCTGTAAAATTTACATACAAACTAATTTTTTCATCCGAGTAAAAATTCAATGTAATCTCCGTGGCATTGTTATCTTTGTATCATATTAATATTTTTTAGTCTAACCACCGCCAAAAGAAAGGTATTTAATCATACTTGAACCTAATATAATTTGGATGACATTGAATTACATTGACTATATTAAAATTAAGAAATAGTCGATTTTGTAATCTCCGTGGCCATTTTCGTATTTGTTTTTTAATATGTTCTTTTAGTTTATAATGGATATGTGCCACATCATTGGAAAATTGCAGAAGTCATTGTTATACTTAAACAAGGTAAGCCACCAACAGAAGTAACATCTTACAGACCAATATCGCTTATACCAATCATGGCAAAAGTTTTTGAAAAACTGCTACTGAAAAGGCTTAGCAAAATAATTGAAGAAAGAAGACTAATTCCAAGCCATCAATTTGGATTTAGAAATAAACATTCCACGATAGACCAAGTGCATCGAATTACGGATGTTGTGGAAAAGGCACTTGAAGAAAAACAAGTATGCTCTGCTTTATTCTTAGATGTTGCTCAAGCTTTTGACAAGGTTTGGCACTTGGGACTTGAGTAAAAACTGCATAGGGACCTTCCCAGGCAGTACTACGAAGTACTGAAATCCTACATTACGAACCGACTCTTTAGAGTACGGTACGACCAAAATTACTCGGAACTTAAGAAAATTGAAGCCGGTGTACCACAAGGAATTGTCCTAGGACCAACCCTGTATCTGTTATATACAAGGGATATTCCAGTGGACATCAACGCTATCATGGCGACCTTTGCTGATGATACTGCAACTTTGGTGCCAGATAAATCCAAATCCACAAAAATTGCAAAATGCAGTCGATAAAGTTAGTGATTGGACACAGAAATGGCGTATCAAATTAAACGAAACAAAATCGACGCATATAAACTTTACAAACAAAAACATAAACAATGTTCCAATATTCATAAACAGTACAGAAGTACCTTACTCCAATATCGCCAAATACCTTGGAATTAATTTGGATGCAAAGCTTAAATGGAAAGAGCACATCAAAAAGAAAAGAGAAGAACTAAACTTAAAGTACAGAAAAATGTACTGGTTACTAGGAAAGAACTCTGACCTATCTATCCAGAACAAACTAATGTTATATAAGCAAGTATTGAAACCCGTTTGGACATATGGCATCCAACTATGGGGCTGTACAAAGAAAACAAATGCTGAACCCATCCAAAAATTCCAAAGCAAGGTCCTTCGTGGAATAATAAATGCCCCTTGGTATATAAGAAATAGCGATCTACATCGTGACCTTCAAATTGAAATGGTTACAGAAGTGGTTAAGAAACACGCTGTATCACACAATCAGCAACTGCAAAGTCATACTAACTCCGAAATGGAGACCGTATTAAATGTATGAGACAATGTTCGGAGATTAAGAAGCACCAAGCCTCATGAGCTGATGGTCTAAAAGCTATGGGAAAGTGTTATTTCCTTAAACTTCCCCCAATGCGATTTAAAAATTAAGAAATTAAAATCATTTGTCGATCTTTCATAGATTGGTCCTGACTCACCGGTGGTTTTAGTGCGGTAAGAGTCCTACACTACTCGGTACCGATTCTTACCGAGTGTCTTTTGAAGAGTTCCATCGGATAAAAAAAAAAAAAAAAAAAATTATTATAAATTTCAAAGAATAAAACAGTTTTCCCCTGAAGAGTATGATTTTGAATTTATTTAATTTGTATTTTTTATTAATTATCCTATTAAATTTATTTGCTTTCCAAAAAATTTCAACTATTTATTATTACTATATATTTATTTTGTGGATTATTGTTATTTTATGCAAGAAAAGAACATTTTTAATACATTCGAAATTTTCAATTTTAATTTTTATCGAAAAATACTCGTAAAATGAAAAATATTTGAAATTATTTTTGCGCAACTCGGAGAACTCCTTTTCTACTTGTTTACTATAGATTTAGAAACTAAAACCCAAGGAAAATTGAAAAAAAAATTTTTTGAAACGATCAATAAAAAATATCAATTTTTAAAACATGACCCATATGTATAACGATTTTTCTTGCTCTTTATATTTTTTGGGTATTTTGTTTTACGAGCATAAATTATTTTTGTTATTAATTAATTTAAGTAATTTTGTTTATAAGCCTGTGTATATCGTACAATTCAGAAGGAACATCAATCAAGCAGTTAATTTTGATTGAAGGGAGAGAGTTGCGGGTTAATGCACACAAAGCATCATAACATTTTTAGTATCACCTTTGTGCGTTTGACAGGTAAAATTTCTATCACAAGGGAATATAAGATATAAAAATTAAATTAAAAGTTTATGAGTTGTGGGTTGAGTAATTGACTTTTTGACAAAGTAATATTTTATGATTAATTTTCTGGTTCTATATACAAAAGAATTTCTTGGTATAGAGTCGTTTTTTTTTTTTGGCTTTTTAAGAGTATTTTCTCGGAGTGACATAATGAGATGAAAAGGTATTTTGAGTTCATTGCTGTAACGGGGTTACACTCATGCAACCCATTTATGGAACAAGCTCTGAATCTGATTTGAATGTGGTACCAAATATTAAATGGATTATATGGACCAAAACACGGACTGTTACGTTACATTTATACGCATATTTCAATACAAATTTACCTGAAAATATATGAAACTGAATACTTTTTCAATATCTATTATTTTTTCTCAAAATAGACTTCCTAACTAGCATTTTCTATTAATTTAAAAATCAGTGAGGCCTGTCATTTAAACGCTAAAAATGTTTTAGCAGGACTGTTACGTTACATGAATTTGGGAGTAGATTTTGAGGTTGCATTACATTATGCAATAAGTCTGCTCTTTTAGTGTACTATTTCAAACGTGAGGTACGAGGTTTTTCAGATTAAGAAAGGAAGTAGCAAATAAAATATTAATTACACTAAATATTGTATTTTTAGATTCTGTGGAAAGAAAAATGTTGGGACCATTACGTTACATGAAAAGACTGTTACGTTACACGTGAGATCTTGGCTCTTTTAAGAGTTAAAGTCAGCATCGAAAATGGCTAAAATTGTATTTTTTTTAGAGTTATTTGGTTTTCATATCGTTAGACATTAAAAAAGGGTAACTTATGTAACATACAAATTAAATAAAAAAAAAAAACTTTATTTTTCATTATAGGTAAGTACATATCGAAATTGTGGCGATCCATTAATCAACTAACTTACTTTAAGTATTTCCACTTAGTTTTAAAAATAATAATATTTTACTTTATTTAAGATAAATTCATCAATCATTCATTGTAATAATTTATTAAGTTTGTTTATCGAATTTAAGCAAACTTAGTATAAATAGTGCCTTGTAAATAAATATAAATCAATTCTAATTTGGAATTCAACAATCTCTCAAACTTTTCCGTCCTTTTTAAACTATTTACATACATATATACAGCCTTATCATCGTATCTTTATGATCGTAACGTTTATTTCCTTCATGGTATCTGTTTCGTAACGGAAAAAACCGACGTTTACTAACGCGTGTATTTGACGTAAACGCCAATAAATTAATAAAGTGTTGATTCGAATTATGGATAGTGCAGCAGTGTTATTGGAAGCGGAAATATATGAATAAAGAAAATTAAATAAAGAAAAAAGAATTTTCTTAAGAAATACATATATCAAATATTTTCTAACTCAGATACAGCGTAATTATAAATTATAAAAGTTTATTCATTTTTAATTTTTCTTTGGAAAATTTTCCACTTATAATTTGCTGTCGGAGAAATCGGAAATCAAATATCTTCATAAATCGCATGTATTCACCATGCGTTGCTGCCATTTTGACATTTCATCGGCATACAACACACGGATTTGACATTTTGAACGCACACAAACTTTATTTTCGTAGATTTTTCCGATTGTCCTATCGGAGCGGCTACAATCATACAAAATTCGTACATTTCGTAGAAATCGGAGAAAATTACGTTCCGATCGGGTACGATGATAAGGCTCATAGTTTTTGTTCTTTTGGGTCTTATTAAGCTTTCCCTAAACAATAGAAGTAGATATGATTGAGGTTATGAAATCAACATAGTTACAATTTTTTAATTTGAAACAAAAAAAGACTGTTACGTTACAAACTGTTTTCTGTTCTTAACAACGGCATTATTTAGTACACAACAGAATTATTATTTTATTTTTAAAATATACTAAAACTACTCGGAGGAAATATGATTTTATTAATATGTTGATATAATAGAAACTGTAAAAATAAACTTTTAAGGTTCTTGGACTGTTACGTTAATTAAAATATTGCGGTGGGTCTCTTTGTTATTTTAAATGCTGATTTCAATTTGTTTTTCCAAATATTTAAGCCCTATACTTTCAACAAAACTTACTTAATGTGACCAAAACGGATAACACTTAAAAAACTAATTTTGAATTAATAAAACTTACCATTTTGTTTCGTTTTGTATTTAAATTTTTTTTTTTTTTAATTTCAAGGAATCAAAGAAAAACGTGTTTATCGCGAAGTAAGAAACGAATATCTTTTTGAAATTTATGTTACTCGTTACTTTGGGATGTATAAAAAATAAAAATGGCGAAAAGCCCGCGAAATTTGAAATATTTTTTTTTTCTTTGTGGTTTTGTTTTTCGCGTTTTGGTCCATATATCCAAACTAAAAAATGACACTGATCCCCAAACAAAAGTTAAGCTTATAATTAATAAAACTAATCTTTCCTCGACGTCATTTAAATGCTATAGACTAACAAAAAAAGATGCCAATTTATCCAAGTTGCCATTTGTCAATTTCAAGTTTAGTGTTCCTATTGATGAACTGAAATTGATAATGAATCTTAATGTTTGTCCTGAGCATGTTAAAGTCAACTCTTTGTCTCATCGCCAAAAAACGAGAGTCAAAAAAACTACCAACAGCTGAATGTGGAGAGGATATAATGGTTCCTCCCACACACTCCCCTCGGGCACAATCTTGATTACATGCCATCGAGTTGCATTAACAATGTTGGTGGCCTAAGAGCTAAAATGAACTGTGTCTTTCTTCTGTCATCAGCTTTACAATATGATATAATCGCCTTCAGCGAAACATGAGCTCTGAAATGTTCGATTGTCAGATATTCAATGTTTTTCGCAACGATCGGTGTCGCTCAACAACAGCTATGATAAGTAGTGGTGGTGTGCTACTGGCTATTCGTTCATCTTTATAATGCACGGAAATTGACCTGCCTTCTAAGGCTCTTAATCTTCCATTCGATATCGACCAACTTATTGTTCGAACTAGTATAGATAACTTGCATGATGTATTTAAAATTGTAAGCTATATACCACCAAGAAACTCATTTGAATTATATAATATTTATATCGATAATTGCTCCAAGATTATAAATGAAATAAAATATAATAAAAACATCGTTATTGTATAAGATTTTCATTTGCTTTATATTAATTGGTTAAGAGATACAGATAATAATAACTGTTTAATTCCATTTAATGTCAACAAGGATTATGACATTCAAAATTATTCAAATTAATTGTTTTCCTAATAGTTTGACTAGATTCCTCGACCTGGTTTTTGTTGATAGCAAGTTCAGCTTGAGTATATAGACAGCCCATTCCACCTCCTTTGAGTAATACAGATAATCATGTTACTCTTTATAAAATAGTGGCGCAAAATTTTAAACAGCCTACTATTAAGTTATTAGTAAAGGGTTTTCCAATAAGAGATGTTATTTTGATATTAATAAAAAAATAGCATTTTTGGAGATAAATGATCGGATGTTTATTTCATTATAAAGAGGAAGGTATGCCGTTAATAATGGAACACAACATCAGCCAAATGGCCGCCAAGACCACGCTTACAGGACCATATCCTTTTCATGAAATTTTCCATAACCAAATCGCAAAGTGGCTGCCCTATGTCCTCGATAGCCTCACGAATTTCATCTTTGAGGTCTTGAATCGACGCTGGGCTGTTGGCGTAGACCTTATCTTTCACGTGGCCCCAAAGGAAGAAGTCGCAAGGTGTTAAATCACAAGATCTCGGTGGCCAATTGTGATCACCTCTTCGAGAGATAACACGGTCCGGAAACTTTTCCCGTAAAAGATCGATGGTTTCATTGCTTGTGTGGCACGTAGCGCCGTCTTCTTGAAAGTAAACGTTGTCCAGATCAATACCATCCAATTCAGGCCATAAAAAATCATTAATCATCTCTCGATAGCGCAATCCATTGACCGTAACTGTTGCTCCAGCCTCATTTTCGAAAAAGTAAGGTCCAATGACCCCGCGGGACCATAAACCGCACCAAACAGTCACGCGTTGAGGATGGAGAGGCTTTTCAACAATAACTCTTGGGTTTTCCGAGCCCCAGATGCGACAGTTTTGCTTGTTGACATCCGATCATTTATCTCCAAAAATGCCATTTTTCTTTGAATATCAAAATAACACCTCTTATTGGAAAACCCTTTATGATACTACTTAACAATTTGCTAGCTTTATAGTAGTTTACTAACTCATTCTTAATTTTAAACATTTTCTAACAAGTATCGTACTAAAAGAATTTTCTTAATAAATTGCTTCTGAACATACCTAAAATAATGACATTTTGTGTAAAAAAGTAGGTACACGAACCTTTTTTGATATTTGCAAATGTCAAAGAGTCATATGAAGCTAGCACGATACTAAAAAAATAAAGTAGGTATTCGATGATTTTAACTTTAATAAAAGGGTGGAGAAAGTATGATGCTATATTCGATTAAAATTTGCAAATTCGTTGTTTTAACCTAGTATCATACTAAAACAGCTTTAGCATCGTACTAATTCAAATAAAATTTTTCGCCAGTGTTTTTTCTTATAATTTTAAAAATTTTAATTTCTATGAGATTTCGAATTTTATTATATCTTCTTGTCATCCGTCTGTCTTTAACAGCTGTGGAATTGATTAAAATTGACATTTCTAACAAATTCTTTGAAAGAGGCAATTGATTTATTCTCACCTAAGATTTAAAAAAAACAATTCATCAAAACCTAAATGGTTCAATAAAAAATTAATCAACATTAATAACAAAAAAGAAACAAAGCTTTTAAGTTTTTTTCGGAATTCAAATAACGATTTAGTTCAACTCAACTTCGGCAAACATTTCTCACTTTGAATCTCAGTGAGCATTGGTAAGTTACAAGTATCTTTTCAAGAAGTTGAAAAGGAGCTGAGAAAATTAAACGATGATAAGCATCCTGGAGCGGATGGAATTGTACTCACAGTCTTAAAGAATTGTGCAAATGCCCTGGTTTCTCCACTGTCAGGCATTTTCAACCGATCTCTTCGTGAAGGAATTTTCCTTGATGCTTGGAAATTATCTTAGGCTTCGGCCACGCACTGAGCGACTGAGCGATTGAGCGATTGAGCGATTGAGCGACGAGTCGCTAAGCGACGCAAAAAAATTAAAACACATGAAATTGTATGGAGGTGGCCACGTACACCCTGAGCGACTTGTCATTGTTTTAAGCGACAGAGCGACGTCGCTCAATCGCTCAGTCGCTCGTCGCTCAGTGCGTGGCCGAAGCCTTACATAAATCTAAAGCTCTTTGAAAAAATTATATATAACAAATTAGTCTTTCTTTTGAAAGATGTTATTTCTCCACTGCAGCATAGGTTCGTGAATGGGAGGTCTACTACTACCAACTTAGTTGTTTTTAATAATTATGTAGTAAACTCGCTTCAACGAGGTTCTCAATGTGACATATGTATGTACATAGTTTATACGGATTTTTCAAAGGCTTTTGATCAAGTAAATCATTCAATACTGGTATCAAAACTAAAAAAAAAACTAGGTTTTTATTTGCGACTCATAGGTACTATAAGGCAAGTTATGCATGCATGCGATGATAGCAAAGACTAAAAAAGTGGGTCTCTCAATTCTGTCTGTCTGTAGGTTCAACTACAGCCTAAGAACCATTTTTTTTTTGATTTTCCCAAAAACGGTACCACTGATTTTGATCAATTTTTTTTTTGCTAAAGCTCCCCAAAAACCTTAATAGAATTCTGTTTTCAAATTTTTGTTGAAATAAACAACATTTAAATTTCAATGAATATTTTAACATGTACTAACTTGAAGTATATATCTAGTATTGTGTTTCAAACTTAAAAATTACTTTTGAATTTACGATATAAAATAAATCTACTACAATAATGAAATTATGTAACTAAAACTAACTTCATTTTAATTTGTTAACTTTTATTAAATTATATTAATTACTGAAGTCGAACAAAGCGGATTGTCTTTTCTTTAATCGAATCTATTAAGATTCATCAATACAGTTCAACAATTTTCAAAAATTTTTTTTTCAAAACTCAATATATTTCGAAATCCTTATGCTAGATTGTTTTAAACTTAAAAAATAAAAGTTTCTCAACATAATCTACAAGATGTATGAAAAAAGTTTTATTTTAATTAAAAATTAAGGTACCCACCATACAAATGTTATAAAATGGTTTTCAAATATCGAATTTTTCTCGAAAACGGCGCGCGCCTAGAATTTTGAATTTTTTTTTCAATTAATTTTAACGATCTTTAATATTATAAAAAAAAATGAAATTAATAAATTTTTTTGAAGAGATGCTTCTAGCCATTGCATTTCAAAACTTTAAAAAATATTTTTTGAATTTTTGAAAAAAAAAAAATCAGTTTTCTTTTTGGAAAATTCGATATTTCAAAAAAATTATTAGTCTATATAGGAGCAAGTTCGTGCGACCCAGTCGTGCATTTTATTTCTCTTCGATTCTAAAATGGTTTGAATCTTAACTTATAGGTAGAACACAACGCGTTCAAATCAATAATATTTTAATGTTACTTCCGGCGTTGCACAAGGTAGCCACCTAGGACCTCAATTGTTTCTTATTTTCATTAATGAAATTCCTGAATTGTTCAAAAATTGTAAATGTTTAATGTACGCCGACGATATTAAACTTTATTTCAGTATCAAGACAACCATAGATTGCATTAGTTTACAAGAAAACTTAAACAGGCTTTTTATTTGATGTGTAGTTAATGACCTTCATCTTAATGTGTCCAAATGTCAATGTATGTCTTTTTATCGGAATCAATTTCCAATAATACTCGTATTTCCTTATTTCGTGGGTGAAACACACTTAGCTAGAATTATGGAAAAAAAGATCTTGGGGTTATATTTGATATAAGATTAACCTTCTCCAATCACATTGACTATATTGTTTCTAAGGCTAGTTCCATGCTTGGTTTTATTAACCGCAATTCAAGAGATTGAAAGGATTCAGAAGCGTTTTACTAGAATGGCTATCAAAATTATTCACTGGAATATTGAGATGCCTTCTTATAGTTCGAGATGTCTGTTGTTGGGTATTTAATCTCTTGAATCTAGAAGCGTAAACTTTGAAATTATGTTTATAAGAGATATAATTAACTTCAAAATCAACTGCCCTTATGCCCGTATGCTCCTGAACGTGAACTTCGTTCTCGTTTGTTATTTGAGATTCTTTTTCATAGAGTGAACTATGGCTACAATGAAGATATAGCCAGTTGTTTAAGACAGGCTAACTCAGTTCGTAACGTTCTCGATTTCCAGTATATTTTTAAGCAGTTTCTTTTTAATAGTTTCTTTTTTAGTTTCTGCTGGCCGAAAATTAAGTATCTATATTAATTATCATTATATTATCTGTAGTCTATAAGAGATTTTTAACTCTGATTGATTGATGAAATAAATAAAATTAAATTAAATTAAATGTATCATCTTAATTATGACCAATCTACGAATAGTAACAGGTATCTTCACGGGTAACTGTAAACTTAGAAGACATTTGACTATTCTTGGTCTGGAAAACAACATGGGGAGTAGATGCGAAGCACTTATGCATCAAAGAAACAAGTGTCTGAGACGCTATTAGATAGAAGAGAGTGATTTATTCTCTTTTCAGACTCTCGGAACTTGGACTTCCTAATCTTGGAACGAATAATCAAAAAATTCCTAACCCATACTTTTTTATTTACAGGTAGCAGAACACGTACATATATCATCAACTAAGGGAATCAACGCTGGAGTCCCCCATGGATGCAAACTTGGACTGCTGCTGTTCAACATTTACACTGCTGATCAATCGTAACAGGTTTAAAGACGAAGCTTTATGCAACCGACTCCACCACATACCCCACCGCTTTTTCACCAGAAACTGCTGGCAAGAGAGTGCAAGAGCACATTGAAAATCTATGGGAATACTATGTCAAAAGCAGAAGATTAACAGCGCAAAATCAGAACTCATCTACTTCCAAACACCAGTAAACGTAATTCAAAGACGAGCGCGTTTGCACGCTATGATGCGATCAAACTAAAATTTCCAGACAACGCTAAAGTCACAACCAAATCATCAACGAAATACTTGGGAATCAACTTTTCCAACAAACTGAAATTCAAAAAGCATGCAGACTTTATGCACTTGGTCCATCCTATACTCAGGAGGCGAAATGGACTAAATAAGAAAACCAAGCAGCTTGTGTACAAACAACTTATCTGATCCGTTCTGACCTACGGCTTTCCCATCTGGGTTACTATTTCACCTACAGCACTGAAGAAGATGAGGCACTTCGAAAGAAAGGTGGTCCGCATTTGCACTGGACTATACCATAACCCACTGACGAAGAAATATATACCAACAAAGAATCTGTATGAAGAAGAAAAATGTATAGCACTGTACAAGTATATGCTGCAGCTCTCCGAAAAAATCATCAGGAACCTGGAAGATCATCCCAACTCAGAAGTGCAACAACTCCTCCGGCATGAACTAGAGCCTAGTGACATGTATCTTTACGCCGGAGCCATCACTGACGATCACTCCTAATGTTAAAAAAATCTCAATCTTAAAGATTTATCCTCTCTGAAGAAGGTACTTCAAATAATAAAACTCATCAAAGGGATAAAGATGAAGGAAGAGCTGTTGGGTAAGCAATATTTAGCTCTGGATGGGAGTACAATAGATCTTTAGGCTAGCAGGCTAGCCCCCTCCCAATATTCATTTATTCACCTTTTAATTGAGCCAACATTTCCCCCCTCGTGCGCCCAAATGTAAGATTCTGATTGCAAGAAGGTGTTTTTAGACAATGGACGGAATTTAGACGATGTTGTTTTCGAAACATAAAATCTGCACTATCAGACTTCAATTTTATATAAATAATTATGAAAACAACTTGGCCTTTACCGTGATTAATAATTTAAGTCAATCTACTGTAAAATTAAAACGTAAAAATTTTTAGGCATGATTTTCGACTCAAAATTAAATTGGAATCAACACATAGCAAACATAAAATCTAAATCTTCTAGATCTCTTAATCTTTTAAAAATTCTTGCAAATACAAACTATGGATCCGACAGAAAACTTCTTCTTAGAATTCATAATATGATAGTTCTTCCAATAATAAACTATGGGAGTTTTCTTTATAGCTCAACAAACAAATTGAATCTTATCAAGCTTGACTCGGTACACAACACTGGAATTCGTATTTCCACAGGTGCTTTCCGTACAAGTCCAATTCATAGCATTTTAGCCGAAAGTGAACAGTTTCCTCTTAAATTTATCCGTGATAAGCAAATTTCATTTTATATAATAAAAATTCTCTCTTTTAAGAATCACATGCTCTACCAAAAATTCTCAAATGAAAGATTGTTTAATAAACTTAAAAATAGACCTATTAGATACCAGTCTTCCATAACCAGATCAAAAATTATCCTAGATAGACTTCAAATTCCCCTAAACTACAGTTTCGATAAATCCAAATTTCAAAAATATCCCCCATGGAAAAATAAAAATTTCAAGTTCAATCTGTCCCTAACAAAATTAAACAAAAAAGAAACCCCTAGAGAACAGTTCTCATCAATGTTTTTGCAACAATTAGACTTAAAATATACAGATTTCCAAAAATGCTACACCGATGGTTCAGTTTTAAATGGGCAGACTGGATCTGCATTTAAATATAAATCAAATGAGTCACTTTTTAAACTCTTAGAAAATACAAACATTTTGTCAGCAGAGCTCTTCGCAATTCTTAAGGCCCTAGAGTTTTTTGAAAACCGATACATCACAAATATATTAATTTGTTCGGATTCATTGGGCGCACTCCAAACAATACAACAACTTTACACAACAAACTCAATAGCGATAAAAATTAAGGATTTATTACACAAAATGCAAAACAAGAATGTTATATTTTTTTGGATCCCAGGACATTTAGGGTTAGGTTTTAATGACGAGGTTGATACCTTAGCCAAAAAAGCTACTCTAAGATCTCTAGATACAAATTTTCTTTTTCAATATAATGACTTGAAGCAACTAATCAGGAAGCGAATTAAAATTGAGTGGAATAACGAATGGATATCTCAACCACAGACAAATAAACTTCGTTCCATTAAAGACAAACTCAATGATCCATTAAATTCAATCGATGTTCTAAATCGAAAGGAATCTATCATTATTACCAGACTAAGAATAGGACATACAAGGCTTACTCATGAATATTTATTCAGGCAGCCTAACGAGCTTCCTAGATGTGCTTGCAGTGAAGTTCTCTCTGTTAAACATATTTTTGAGAGTTGTTCACTAACAACACGAGAAAGAAACCTTTTTGGAATCCAAAATACTCAAATTTTGAACCGAAATGATTCAGATTCTTTAAAAAAGTGTATTCTTTTCCTTAAGGAAATCGAGCTATATAATAAAATTTAAATTAAATTTTTAACTATTTGATACAATTGATTACCATTATGTATACATTGTTTAAAAAAAAAAAAAAAAAAAAATATATAATAATAATAAAAATGAATTTCCACTATGTTATCTTAAATAATAACTTTTAATAAATTTACCAAGATATAATTAACTTCTATTGTACTTTAGTTAAATTCATAAATTTACTTTAAAAATGATCTAAAATTCTTGTTAGTTAACTTTAAATTTAACATGACAAAAAAAAAAAAAAAATTAAATAATTGAAACTGTATTCAATCTTATCTTATTATCCTTGAATTGTTACTAATTTACGACTATTTATATTTCACAAAATTCCTTTGTAAAAAACTCATACATAAGTTTCTTTAATTTTAAGCCATATATTGAGAAAAACAACTTAAAATGCTAATGTAATAGGGCCTTAAAAACCTATTTGTGTTATGAGGCCTCATCAAATCCTTTAATAAATAAATAAATAAAACGTAAAAATAAAACTGACAATCAATTGAAACTGTCTGTGAGTTTTCTTGCTTTCTCCTGTAAGACTTTTTGGAAATGTGGCATCTTAAACGGACATCCAAATCTTCTTAGACAGCGAAGCTACTAACAAATCCCTTGACTCTGTTCAATGCAGTCTAGAACGCAATCATCCCTCGTGGAGATGGCATATCAGTTTGACATTTACTTTTTCTTGGAGTCGGGCCATAGGGACATTTCACTAAACTGTAATGCTGATGATCTGGCTAAAAGACGAAGAAAAACAGCTATTCCAAAAGATTTTTGTAAGCTCAAGGATACATGTATAATGTATATATATATACTGACAGCTGTTTCCCGCTCGACATCTTGACAGAAAGTCAGTATCATAACTCCGCGCAACGAAATGAGTCGCTTTACGCCTGAACAACGTTGGGAAATATTGAAAACTTATTTCCAAAGTGAGTGCTGTGAGGCTCAATTCACGAAAATCAACTCTCCATCGAGCTTAACAGCTCAACATTTCACGCATTTGCCTGAGGAGAATCCTTCACAAATATCTCGGATTATTCGCTTACAAGGTTCAATTGACTCAGCAATTGAAGGTGCACGATCATCGTTATCGCTTGAAGGACGTTGTGTTCCATATTTATTGGGAATGTTCGCCATAATACATGGAAAAAAACTTATATTGTTCATTTTATTGCATTTTTAAAAAGTACTCGTAACTTGTATTTGGCCAACCCTTAACATAGGTAAGCTCATGCTTAAGTAAGATGCTATAAAGGGTACAAACCTTAAGTTGAACAAACACAAACACACAAGAAAGAAAAAATGTTTTGAAATTTTAGGTGCCGTTTTCGAGAAAATAAGGATTTATTGATAACCATTTTCAAACATTTGTATGGTGGGTACTGTTAGATATTCTGATATAAAGTAAAAACCAATTTCTTGAATCTCGTAAATAGTATTACAAAGCTGTGAATTGTTAAGTTTAAAAAAATAGAACATAATGTGATTTTGAAATATTGAGTTTTCAAAAAAAAAAAATGTTCTTTAATAAACTTTTTTTGGAAATATGGACATAAAGTACTATTCAAACGTTTGTGAGAAAACCGAAAATAAATAAAAATCAATATCTATATTTTGGAAAATGTTTTTCAAACATTATCTAGCTTTTAATAAATGAAATTTATTCAAGAAGTTGTGTGACAGGTACCGCTCTATTTGGCCTTAAAAAATAAAAAAGCCGCGTTTTATTATCGCCAAAGATCCGTATAGATTAACCCACGAAAATAAAACGATACGGATCATGGTAACAGTTGTGTTGTATGCTCATCTCTCTCTTGCTTATGTTTGTTGATTTTTTTTTACACTGTAGTTTACACTACCTTACCATAAAAAGTCATCTACCCGCCAGAGTTAGAACTAATTTTTGAATCTATGAAATGGATCCAGATAGAGAACAGGATACCAAATTGTTTTTGTAATACATGCTAAAAATTAATTCAGATCCGGATCCACATAGATCCGTAGATAATAAAATAAGATAATAAAACGCACCTAAAGTGTCGGCGAAGTATTTAAAAAAGCTCGCTGCCAAGTTTAAGGAAAACCGACGACGGGCCGTTTTGGCTGTAGGTGAACAGACACACAGACAGAATTGCGAGGCTCAATTTATATGTCTTCCCAATTGTCGTAATAATGTCAAATCTGATCAGGATTTCGATATCAATTTTCTTACGAATACATAACTTGGCATACAGTATTTACATTATAAAGGGTGGTCCAAGCATAATGAACGATGTTAATTGTGAGTCACGTCTTAACGTCAAGTTTTTTGCCCAACTTAATTTGACATTTCTTTGTTTCAGTGTTTGACAAATTCAACCATGGATAGGTTCACAATTGAGCAGCGCGTTAAGATTGTTGAAGTCTTTTACGAAGATGGGCTTTCAAATAAAAATGCATTTCGGGCACTTCGTGATTTTTTTGATCAGCATAATCGACCAAATGTGTCCACAATCAGTAGAATTTGCGCAAATTTCAGCAAACCAGGTCTGTAGGAAATGTGAAAACACCTGTGCATGCTCGCCCAGTTCGTTCTGCGGAAAACATTGCTGTTGTTCGCCATAGTGTGGCAGAAGAGCCGTCAACCTCGACTCGTCGTCACCCTCATTCCCAACAATTGAACATCTCACGAACATCACTGATGCGAATTTTGAATAAAGATTTGAATTTACACGCTCACAAGGTTTAATTGACACAAGAGCTGAAGCTGGACCTGGACGATATTTTTTTTTTTTTTTTTTTATATAATCTACCCGCGCTCAAGAAATTACGATTACCCTTTAAATGTTTCAACACAGCGCGGGCGTGATGTTAATGAAGAGAAAGAAGGATAGGAAAGATGTGTGGCACGATGTTCTGAGACTGAAGGTTGTTGTCTCAGATATTTTATCTCCAGGGATGGTGGCTGAACCAGAGCGGAGAAATGCCCTTTCAATATATAGCGTTTAATTTATCAAATATGTGTTATTTTGATTTTAAAATAAATAATAAAAAAAAGTTGTTTTTCTCCCTGTTAATGTGGGATGACAAATTTTTCAATATTGACTTAAATTGGATACAAAACTTATTTTAAAAGAACTTTCTTGAAGATCCAACAAATAGTGACCAGTAAACTATTTGTTTGAAATTCTTAGGTTTGCCCTTTGGGTCTTCACAAAAACACTCAAAAAGAAATTTGCAGTTTCTATTTTGTCCTTTTCAAGCCAACTCTTTGTTTAAGAATAGTTACCAAAACCTTAAATCAATTTTGTCATTTCCATCATCCAATTATTAAATGTAACGGAACAATTAATGAGAACCACATAAATAGAGCATAGATACCATTTTTTTTTTGGGCACAGAAAATAAGTGCAAGTAAATTTACTAACCGCACTAAATAAAAACAATATGGTATGTTAGGTTAGGTTAGGTTAAAGTGGCTGTCATTAAAGCATCTGAGCCACTTAGACCAATAGAGGTCCATAGTGATACCACGATCTAATATGGAACAAAAAGGTTCCCTACTATTTAAAACCATTTGGAGCTTCTAATGAAGCGAAGGAGACTTTTAATTTCTGTATTTATGAGATCGTTTAGTTCGTTATAGAAATATACTCCTAGATGAAGTTTGCGTTTGGGTATGTACAAAGAAGGTGTGGGATTGTTTCCTCTTCGTCCCAGTCCAAGCAACTCCTGCAAAAATCGTTTGATAGTACACCGAGTCGTGTCTACCTATAAGACAGTGTAAAGTTATGACACATATTACGGAGCTGATCTGAGATCTGCTGAGGGACAATAAATACATTGACCGCTTCAAATCCAGTTTGGGCCAGATTTGTTTGGTCGCCAAACATGTGGTAGTGTTAAGCCATCTTGTGTTTGATTGTTCCAGAGCAGTTCGCTTCAGCATAAGTTTACTTGTAGCTACAGGCATACCTATGTTTACCCTAATGGGCAAGAAAGGCATTTCCGTTCCAATTCTGGCGAGTTCGTTCGCTTTACAATTCCCCGGGATGTCCCTGTGTCCCAGCACCCAGAATAGGTGAATATTTAACTGTTTGGCCATCTCCATTGGAGACGAACGACAGTCTTGGTACATGGTTACAGTACAATATGTAAGATTTTGCATACAGAAGAGTCGCTATGTAAAATGTTTTTTCGCTCTAACTCGTAAATGCGGATACATGCGGATATGAATCTTTCGAGTTTCGATAGAGCACATATTCAATTTTCAATTCGTAATTAAATTAAAGTTGTGAAAAGTTGTGCATTTTTGTATCGCCTTTATAAACTGGAAAATTGAGTAAAATTAAGATGGGTGTTTCAAAATCAAACGGTACTAACTACTTAATGTTTCTTTATATTTTTTTTGCATATTATAACATATAAATATGTGAAATAATTAGCTGTAATAAATTCGATTACTTTCCAAAAGGATTTTCAAGAAAATCGGGAGATAAAAATTGTGCCAAAAATGCTTCATACATCGATTTACAAGTTTTTCTCACTTTGAATTTATTTTTCTCTTAACCTCAGCATATTTATTTAAAAAAATGTCATATATTTAACGTATAAATATTTCTTTAATTAATTAAAATTAAACTTATGTGATTCGAAAACAAAAAAAAAATATTTTTGACCACTTAAATCACGATTTCTGCCCACTGTGAATCGGATAGAGGTATGCCACCGAAGCCGTGGCGTTATTTTGTTTAACACATAATTGTCATAGATCCTTCTATCATACTAAAAAATATTAATAAATGTAATTCTCTGAAAACTTTTTGTTTTATTTACAATATTAACATCGTGCGTTTTCGTTGAACCACACTTTATATCGCAAGCAAAAAAAAAGCGAAATAGAAGAAATTTCGAGGCAGGATATATTTCGAATTTGTTTTTTATGGTTTAAACTTAAAGATTAAATAAAATACAAAGTTCTGTCTGTTATACATATCTAATATAACAGGGGGAAAAGCCTTTTCTGTTTTTTGAACTGTACTGTTTAACTGTTATTTATTGAATTGAAAACAAATTGACGAAATAATCAATAATCAAAATGAATGGAACCTTGCAAAATTATATTCTTCAGACTATTTCTCGCAATATTCTCACCTTAAATGTCTAAATGTGAAAATGAGAATTTAAAGGATTACTTGTGATAGTTGGAAATAATGAAGTTCTTTTTTGCATTGAAACTAAATCAATTTCTTCTATAAGAAAAAGTTTAAGATAATAGGTGACTGTTTTTTGTATGCATAACAATGTCATCGGAATAAAACTGATAAATTCAAATCACATTAAGACTTTTTCAATTCGCTTGACAAAATGCTTTTTATATATTTTTTTTTAAGATCACTGATGATAATACTCGAGTTACTTCAAACACCCATCCTCGAATTTGCCTCAGTTTAATTTTCAATCTGAACTCAATTCAATTATTACCAGCCCACCAACCCGTTGCAAAATGCAACACCAATGGTCATCAGCATCTCGCAGAATTTCATTAACTAAACGATTTCACTTTTGGGATTGGAGAGTGCCCTTTCTGCCACCCAATAAAAGCAACACGTCAGCTATATTGGCAAGGATACACAGTATTTTATTTACCTCTGCGACTGCAAATCGTGAAGTCTATAAATTATTCCATCAGCAGCTTCCTAGAGCTTGCTACAGACACAAACGCAACCCCAAAAAGCACACACACCAAAACACAGTAATCTAATTAGAAATTAATTTCGTTGCTCAGATATCTACCCTTGAACCATTATTTGCAACCCTCGCAAAGTCATAAATATCAACTTGCGGGCTAAACGTGAAAATAAAGTGATGAAAAGTAAAACGTCGCAAACAAAAATTGGCGGCTATAAAATTCAGCCTTTTTCGGTACTCGTTGCGCTAATCCTATCGTGTTCATTCGTCTGTGCTGCATTTAAGATGAACGATAGGGTGGAACGAGCGGTTATAGTCCAAAGGGCGACAAGGACACTGCAAATTGCATAAGGGGTGTTCATTCGCTTTTCGGAGTGTGTTATCTTCACCAAGCCACCCTGCCCCTTTATACGAGTATAAGCTTTGTCTGTCTATGGATTACAGGGGTTTAATAACTAGGCTGACATGGTACGTCCTGTGTTTTTCCTATCAGACTGGGGGAATCGTTCGTTGAGTGGAATAAAATGGAAGGCTCCCCTTGTCTGTATAGAAAGCATTTTGCACAGTTCAATTACGAACATAATGCGAAAGAGGTTCATTTTCATAAGTGGGATTTTTCAAAAACGACGTAGGGCTGGCGTAATATTTTCAGATAATGGAAATCCGATTGAGCCACGCTGTGCTGCGCTGTTTATTAATGGAGTCGTCAGTCATCCAAAACTACAACTAGCTGTATTTCTGTAAATCGACGAAAATATTCATGTTCTGGGTTCACTGAAAACAAAGTTTTATATTTACGTCCTCAGGGGATGCAGGGTTATGCACAAGAAACGAAGGGGTGGATTACTTTTCGTTTTTTTTTTTTTTTTTTTTTGAAAGCCGTTAAATGTGGTTTTCTTTGAAGTGGTTTTTATCTAAAAAGTTTCTTACTCCTCGAAGAACCTTTTTTTATTTTTGTTGGCCATAAAGTTTGTAAGATTTACTTTTATAGCAACCCTTGAGATTATGGTGTGTGCGTTAGTTATAAGGCGGGGATTACATATTTAAATTGTATTTCAGAGAAAATTGATTTATTTTTCAAGGGAGATAAACAAATCGCACTCATTAGTTGGTGAAAAGGGTGAATGTAAAACATGCGCAAAATCATTTTTTTTTCTATCAATTCTAATGGGACTTTAAAAGGGTCAGCTCAGCATATTGGATTTTTTAGGGGAGCCGATTTTTTGTTAAGAGAGTCTCGTCATTTCTGTGAATTTGTTATCTTTTCTATTAAATCTGACTTAAGAATATTAAGAACCTTATTAAATTGGGCTAAAGATAGATTCAAGTCGAGTAGTTGGGAATAATATTAAATATTAATAAAATGGTGTCTATGTATATTTGCATATAAATAGCCAGGAACCAGCAGGATTACGAAGTTAAGGTTATTTGATCGAGTATCCCTACATAATGAAGTTAAAATGGCAAGCTTTAATATAAGTTGGAGCCTTTTTATTTTTAAATTGTTAACCGAAAGTATATATGTATTTTTATTTTGTAAATTTATAAGAATCGATTAAATTCAGTTTCGTTAGGATACAATTTAAAAATTGTAACGAAGCGTTCCATGCTTCCACCAATATCAAAAACTAAATCATTGTTCGATCATGATTCCGAAGCCGCCCGCCGCCGTTGCAACAGACGACGACACGATACAACGCAGCAGCTGCCGATGACACCGTACGACGCTGCAGCTACCGACGACACCAAACACTTCAGCAAGATAAGGGATTTAATACAATACTCAAATATAATACACAGTCGCTATAAGCGCATGACGTCACAGCCGAGCGAATACATTTGGTAATTTGCCTTCGGCCCGTATATAGTTAACCGCAGTTTATACAGAAAATATATCAAGAGAATCTACTGTTATGAAGGAAAGTCACTTGTTTGCCACGATCGAAGCTGACGAGCTCAATTTTAGCTTACAGGGCAACTGAATTTGTCCAGCTGTTTCGTCCCTCAGTTTCCTCCCGGTACACGCGTAAAGAATCGTTGGTTCGAAGACTAAACGTCCTAATTGCCACCAAGGGCTTTGGTACCTGTTCATCTGTCGATGCATATGCATTGGCTGTGCTGATCTAGTGCCACCAAGAGCCTCTAACCTGCTGATCTAGCGCCACCAGGGGCCTCGTACCTGCAGATATTGTGCCACCAGGGGCCATATACCTGCTGATCTAGCGCCACCATGGGCCTCGTACTGCTGATCTAGTGCCACCAGGGGATTCAAACCTTGAACCTGCTGATCTATCGCCACCAGGTGCTTCGTACCTGCTGATCTAATGCCATCAGGGGCCTTATACCTGCTGATCTAGCACCACCAGGGGCCTCAAACCTGCTGATCTTGTAAACGCCAACAGCGTAGTTCGTACTTGTAAAAAGAGTACCCGATACCGAATACCAGTTAATAGGAAACCAGATGCCAGAATAAAGCTTTCTAAAAAAAACCGACAGCAGCACAATACAAGGAGAATAGCCGATGTTCCCCAATACACAATACAAGGTGTAAGTGAATTAAAGTCTAGAATATTTTAATATTTGTTATATGAATTTAAGAATTGTTTTCAATAAAGATTTTGTATAAGGTTTCAAAGACCTTCCTACTGAAGTTTCGTGTTTTTCTCCAGAGCAACCCTGGAAATCCGGCGAGCAAAACCTCGGCTGGAAAGCAAAAAGCTCATCACAAAATTTACATTGTATATTTGAGTTGCTTTTTAATTTCAATAAAATGCTATTTTCAGTTTTTAATGTTTACCAATATATTTTGAGGTACTTAATTCCTCATTATCAGGGTCTGTGAATAATATCTATACTATTATATAAAAGCGAAACTATTTTAAAGTTTGTAACGCACGATCTCAGAAAGTAGTCAACCGATTTATTTGAAATAAATTTTATTGTTTTTCATATTCTTATAAGAGTGTTTATGGCTAAAATTTTTTTTCATTAATAATTTGTCAAACTTAAATATTATAAATTTTACATTTTTTGACCATTTTTTTTCATTAGTGGACTTATACAACCACTCATATCTAAAAACCTGTACAATGATCGACAAAGATTAGCATTGCTTCATAAAGTCAATATTGTTGCGCAAATTTTACTTCTTTCACTTCTTAGTTAAACATACAACCTGAGAAATAAATAAAAACAAATTATAAAATTATAAACTTTTTGAATTTATTTTATTCAGGAATTAGATTTCATCACAATCGCGAGGTCGCTGCTTTGTTTCAATTCATTATCATTCCAACATTTTTAATTTTCTTTTCTTTCCGTTCCCATACTCTATCTCTCTCATAATATCTGTTCCATTCAATAGTTACGTTTTTTCTCTTACCTCCTACCTACATATTCAATTTTTCTGTATTGCATAGTTTATCTAACTAACCGACACACACACATTTTTTTTGTTTCTCTAATTCTATCGTTACATCGCTGAGCAATGTGGGGGTGGGCTCTTTTTACTTGCGATATAGGTAATAGGTACTAACTATAGGGCAAGTTCTGCATTTGAAAAAAAAATCGAACTCGAGATTTTGATCAAAGTTGACATTACGATGATAGCGAAGACGAATAAAGTGGGTCCGACGATTCCGTCTGTTTGTCTGTATGCCTGTATGTCCGTATGTCTGTATGGCTGTACCTCGATCTAGAGCCTAAGCCACTGGAGCTATTTTTTTCAATCTCGGTCTTCGGTGATTCCCTAGAAGAAAAATTTAAATTTTTTTTTAGCCCTAAAACAAACAGTACCCCCCATACACCCGTAATGCATAATCTTATTATTCCGAAAATGGCTTTAACGATTTTGATAAAAAAATAGGTGTGATATTATGGACACGGACTACATTTTGGTAAAAAAAATGTTTGGGGGGAAATGTTATTAACGGTACCTGTCGTAGAACGGTTTTTTTGATTTACGAATTTCTCATCAACAGCTCTAACGATTATAACCAAAATTTTTATGTGTGAGCTTCTATACACTCGAAAAAATATAATCTTTAAATTTTTTTCGAAAAAATAGTTTTTTGATTTTTAAAAAACTAATATAATTCAATATCTAGAAAACGGATACACGAATAAATTTTTAAATTACGTTATAAAATGTATTTTATTGAGTACTAATAACTTGCATATCAATTTTGTTTATAAAAATTTTAAGGACAATTTAGTACACAAAAAACATGTTTCAGTGCGTCTGTATGTCTGTACCTCTCTCTACAGCCTTACCCACTAGACCTATTTTCTTCAATCTCAGTAGTTAAGGGTCTTCGGTGATTCCCTAGAGGAGAAATTGAATTTTTTTTTAGCTCCAAAACTAACGGTACCCCCCATACACCCGTAGTGCATAATCTTATTTATATGTTATGGACATTGAACAATGAACATGGACTACATTTTGGTCAAAACAAAATTTGGGGCAAAATGTTATTAACGGTATCTGTCATAGAACCGTTTTTTGATTTTTTGACTTTCTCATCAACAGCTCTAACGATTTTAACCAAAAATTTTCAACAGGAGCCCCCCCTTAAGTTTAAAATAATATTGTATTTAAAAATATTCGAAAAAAACTATTTCTAAAATCTATTCTACCTAATACTTAAAATTTGGCATCCCAAATTTTGTTCTCGAAAAATTTTAAGGAAATTTGTCATATAAAAAATTATTTTAATATTAAAAAGATTAATGAGACGGCAATTCCATACATTTGAACATTTTTATTTCATTAAATCCATGTTTTATATTTATAAAATGTATTTTAAATTCCAAAGTACTTTTACATAAGAGCAAGTTTGTGCGATCCAGTTGTGCATTTTATTTTTTAAGTTACTTGAATACACTCAATAGCATTTTGGGTGACGAAAAAGGACATTCAATTGACTACAGTGCCGTGCACATGAACTATTCTTTAAAAGCGAAACCATTTTAAAGTTTGGGTTGAGTGATCTCAGAAAGTAGTCAACCCGTTTATTTTAAATAAATTTTATTATTTTCTATATTGTAATATTTATAATAAGCACAAACATGAACAAGCTCTTTTTTTTTCAAGTGTGAAAGAGATAAACTAAAATTAATATTATTGTAGCAAATATGCTCAGTCCCATTGAGAAATATTTTCATATGCTAATATTAATATTAAGAAAATATTCGTAGTTACAATTTGCGAAGCAACGCGAGTTCGGGTCGGCTAGTAATGTTATAAAAGCAAGTGCTGAGACCCGATTGTGCGTATGGTATCCAGCTATGGGGCTGTACAAAGATAACAATTGCTGAATCTTTCTGAAAATTTCAAAACAAAGTCCTTCGTGGAATAAGAAATACTCCTTCGTACATAAGAAACAGTGATCTACATCGTGACCTTCAAATATAAATGGTCACAGAAGTGGTTAAGAACACTCTGTATCACACAATCAGCGATTGCAAAGTCGTACAAGCTCGGAGATGGAAACCGTCTTAAATGTAAGAGACAATGGTCGGTCAAAATAATAATGTTATTACATCAATAAATGTCAATAACATGACGGTTACCTTCCCTCTCTGTCTTTCAAAAACGAATCTTAAAATGAGCCACAAACAATCGTCAATTTTCTTACAATTTTTTTTTAACAATCTTTTACCGATGACTCCTTTTTACCTGTTTGTTATAAATTCATTTATGTACCGAATTTCTCCTTTATACCATTGACCTATTTTTCAACGAAAATAAGCCAAATCAAATTAATGATGAGTTTATTTGAAGCCCCGCAATATTTATCAAAAAATGCCCTCCACACTTTCTCCTCTGCTTCTCAAAAATCTTCAATATATCCTTATCTCAACGAGAATTTCATCAGTTATGGAATAGCTCTTTCATAACGTCAATATATCAAAAGGGCCAAAGAGCTGAAGTTACAAACTATCGTCCAATTGATAAGGTTTTCCCAAATTTTTAAAATCGTTTTGTATGAAATCTGAAATTTTCGATATAAGTTCCTCATTTCCACTAGACAACACGGCTTTTGAAAAATAGGTCTATTACGACTAACCTCGTTAAAATTAAATTTCATTAATTTATCCTTTTCAAACTGCCCACTACCCTCTTGGTTTTGAACCTATGATTTGTAAAACGATTGTCCAAAGAATTCTCGGACACCTACGTGACCCGATCCTTTTAAAAAACTTTTGTTCGCACCAATTTTGGTCTCTTTATCAAAAAATGTATGTATTCAGAATCGAAAGAATTCAAAGCCGTTTCTAATGTTTTATCTTTCGTGGTCAATCTTGGTATATCCCCCTGATTTGCCTTCCGTATGGGACCCGATTTCCATAGATAATTTGAATACGCTGGAAGGACGAAGAGAAATAAGCGACATTTTCTATATTCATCGAGTTTTTTTTAGAACTTATTGAGTGCACACCCCTAACAACTCCATATCTTTCAACATGTATTCCCGCAGTATAAGGAATCCTCGTCTCTTCTATCTGCCCAATCATCGTGCCTCATATGGCTCCAACGAAGCTATAACTCGCATGTTTCGGAGGATCAATTCACCCCGCCTAAAACTCCGTCTTCTTAACCCATTAGCTGCCACTGTACTCAATTGAGTACAGTATTTTGTTAAATTTCAACTGGATTTTTTTTTTTAAAGTGGGCTTTGGTTTTAATTTCTTTCGATTAGAAAGCAATTATTGACATGTGCTTTGATAATGGCAGTGAATTTGCCGAGATTGAAATACATTTTCAAGGTTTTTCATGAACTTTTGTGTCGAACATTTCTTGTTTTGAGCAATTTGGTGACCTTGCGAGAGTAAAATGTTAGTAAAAATTTAATTTTTTGAATAACATTTGAATAATGGATTCTATTAATTAGATTTTGTATCTAGAAAAACATTGCGTATAAATAACAAACAAACATTTTTTCTTCTGCATGGTAGGTCGTGAATAAAAGTGGTATACTCAATTGAGTACACTGGCCAAAACCATGTTAAATTTTTTTCTCACTGGATTTGCAGAGAAATGTCTTTTTCAACTATAAACTGAAGTAGCTTTTATGTCAGGCGTTTTCAGAACCTCTACATGGCTCTTGAAGATATTCCAGATGATGGAAATGAATAGATATAGTGGTTATTCTACCAGTTGTTGATATCCAATGATCAGCCATGACCTTATGGCTACTTTACGCATAAAAGGATTTAGTGCAACAGTGCAACGATTCGGAACAATAGAACGAAAAAATGTCCACTAAAATCCATGAATTATTTATTCATTATTTATTTATTTAATATCAACTGTACATTAAGATAAAATTATAATTAGTACATGAAATAAGTGAAAAAATAAAAAAAAAAATTAATTTAGAAATATACATAGTTAACTTAAAAACAAAATTTAATTTAAAAAAATTAAGAATTAAAACAAAAGAAAGGAAAATCAAAAGAAACAAAGAAACAAGAACGCACCAGCAGAATAAAGAAGAAAGTAAGCATATTCAGTTCATATTAGAAAAATATTCAAAAGAAAACGGTAATGAAAGCAAATTTTGGTTACTTTCATCACAAATTTGGCAAAAATAATAATATCTTGTTAGCTCGTTGGAAAAATAATGCTGTTGTAACCGTTGCAACAAACTACGACAACTTAAAACCGCTAGGAAAAGTCAAGAGATGTTCATCAACAAAAAAAGAAATAGTTGTCATTCCTCAGCCAAAGCCTCTAGTTGCATACAACAAAGGCATGGGTGGTGTCGACCTTCATGACCAATTTGAGAACAACTACCTCATAAAAATAAAGGGTAAAAAATTGTGGTGGCCATTATTCAAACACATGCTAAACTCAATAGTGGTAAATGCTTGGGAACTCCATTGTCTGAAAAACAAAGAAAACCGGAATCTCCTTTCATTTGTTAGGACCATAGGAAGAACTTATTTACGCTCAGAGTCGTCAAAAAAAGCTCCAAATAAGCCAAATGTACTAGAAAGTGTTGTTCGCAGCAACGGAGAACATTTCCTCTAAAAAATAAAAAATCAACTACGGTGCGACATTTGTCACAGCAGGGTTCGATAGATTTGTGAACGGTGTCAAACCACTCTTTGCATCGAAAAAGAATGCTTTAAAATTTTTCATAATTATTAAGAGAATGTACCCATATCTGGCCATTGTACTCAATTGAGTACACCCCTCTAATTACCAAACTAGAACATTTTTTTTTTAATTGTATTTTTGTTCAAATATACACCTCAATAAACAGCATTTCAAAGATTTTTCATTTATCTCTATTTTTAAGGTACTTGGCCTTTAATGGGTTAATCATTATTCAAATTCATCCGAATCCTAGTTTCTTTCTTAAGCCAAATAAATGGAGATTTTGCTCTCCCCAAAATCAAAATCATGATGAATAAAAAAAGAAGTCTTTTTATCACCAATGATCCGTGATATTGCAAAAACTAAAACACAACCTTAATCTTAACCACTTCTGTGACCATTTTTATTTGAAAAAGGTCTGCATAAGGTCTCTGTTTTGTTAAACTAGAATCCCTAGTAAATAATTATCTATGACGAAAGTTATTTTTGTTTGGCGATCTAAGACGCAGCTTTGAAACATTCTTGCCAATCCAACCTGTTTATAAGTTCAATGAAAACAAATTGAAACCAATACGTAAGATCTAAAGAAACACTTTTTTTTAATAAAGCTTTCTCAAAATCTCTTCTTCAAGTGGGAACTGCTGCAAAAATTAAGAAAAGAAATATAAAATTCAGACCCTTAACCTTGCTTGTTTATACACTCTTGGAAAATCCCCCAAAAACTTATCTTCCAACAAAACACAGCAAAACTCTGCCACATAAGAACCTAAGTGACTTGTTTATTCATAGCCTCATCCCATCCCTGGAGAGGTTTCTTTCAATTTACGTACACATTTCAATTTCTGAAGATTGTTTTTTTTTCTTATCCTATTTTTCACAATTCACTGCATCTATCTATATCTACAGAGGAACTTCTACTATACAGCACATACCCCGATCCTTATTATTTTGCCATTTTTTTCTTCAAGAACACGCCAAAGGACCTTACTGCTGCACTTGCTCTTGAAGAGCTCTATAACGACGAGGATATTTCTTCGTGCTTTAGTCCTTTGTAAGTTTGTTTATTTTCATTCTTAGTTGAGCGAATCTTTTGACATGGATGATATTGGAGGCGGTAATGGTAGGTTGCCAGAGCGAATGGTAGGTATGGGCGAATAAGACCCAACCCAGCAGCCGGTACAATCTAACAAGTTTTATGCTTATGCTTATCAAAAGGAGTTTTATCCAATCACCGTTCTCATATTATATTTGCTGCAAAAGTCTTCCACTTTTCCGGAAACTTGTCTATAGATTAAACCATCTCGACTCATAATTGTATGAAAAACTCTTTAAAAGTACTGGAACAGGTAAACTCCAAGAGGACCGGATGGACGATGATGAGCAGTTGTATCATCGATTTCAAATCTCCTATAGAGCAGGAGTTCCAAATTCGTCTCAAAATGCGACTCTCGTACCTACCTTTCATATATGCATAAATCCATTCTATGCCAGTTCAACAATATAAATGATGCATATGTATGTGTGTACATTGTATTGGTATGTTATAAGCAGACATTCTAGTACATGGAATGAAATTCCGTTTCATCCTTCGGCAGGAGAGGTGTAAATTTTACTCTGGAAGTCTCTTTATTAGCAAATAAAGTGTTTTCTTAAGTGGTCCTTATATTCATACATATGAATGGGTATTTATATTGTAATTAAGGACTATTGTATGGAATTAACAAATGGACGAGGAAAAGGGCACTTGGATTAAAACAAGTCTAAGTATACCTATTATTTTTTGGGACTTTGTGGCATGCTCTTAAAGACTGAAAGTGCTTTAACTCTTTTCCTGATGATGCATCTATACACTTGCAGTGCAAGTGGATTTAAAAGATTTATTTTATTCAGTACAGGAGTACGATGTAAGTGTACGTAGAATAGAAAATGCATACCCCTTTCAAACAGTTGTATATGAGCATGCCTTAGCCTAAGGGATTTAAATAAAGTTTTAAATTGTAATCCAAATGCAATTTGTGGATGGTTGAAGGCAGTTATGCTATCGTTTGTAAATAAGCATTTGGTTTAAGAAAGGAGCTTTTTATGGGACATTGAGCTTATATGAAATCAAAAACTAAGGTAAATCCATACTATTATATATGTAAAAGTGTTCTTTTGTTTGTTCGTAAGATTGGCTGTATATGACAGCAAAACTAATAAACAAACAAAAACACACTCAAAATAATAAATAAATTAAAAATTTTACTTTTCTGTGATATTAAAAGCCCCATCTGAAAGTGCTTAATAAACTATGCTCATAAAATTAAAAACATACTACATATGTATGCATAGCTGGGCACCGTTAACACTAGAATGCCCGATGTAGTCAAAATGACTACTTTTCATTTTCAAGTGTAGAATACTTGTGGTACAGTCCACCTAAGGTTTTTTCTTTGGATGGGAATTATTAATTTATTGAAAGGAAGGTCTATGTTAAATATTGATATTATTTGAGATTTTTTTCATTAAGAAATTAAAAATATACCCACAATGCCCAAAGGTAGTCAAAATGACTACCTAGTATTTTCTTAGTAGATTAGGAGAGAATCAATTTATTTTTGGTATAATTATGATTTCATATTTGTTCTCTTTGTCTCTTTTGAATTTCAATCTCAATTTTTTGTTCGTCAATGGCATTACAATTGTTTTATTTTGGATTTGTAGACGGTGGTCATAGCCTGTTGATTTTTGAAAACAGTTGCCAGATGGAGGTCTCCCCTATTTTCAATCTTATAAAGATAATGTATCTATATATTATAGCCCTGATGGAACTGTTCGGGTAGAACCTACCAGGGACCAAAAGATTCAAGGTAGAACACCTGCTCGAGCTTACTCCAGAAGGCACATAGAAAATGTGAGTCCTGCAAGTGCTTGGCTTTTCAACACATAGTGAAATGTACAAATGTAGCGTGAAAGAAGCAAAGGGGCAGAATAGTACAAACAGCTTCCATCTTCCTGTCGATGAATTGGAAACGTTC
Source organism: Chrysotoxum bicinctum (assembly GCA_911387755.1). Classification (NCBI taxonomy): domain Eukaryota; kingdom Metazoa; phylum Arthropoda; class Insecta; order Diptera; family Syrphidae; genus Chrysotoxum; species Chrysotoxum bicinctum. Next base: position 86,480,401 of record OU426990.1, on the reverse strand, counting down.
ATAGGAATCATGTATGCTCGCGCAGTTACCAGGTACAGGTAACAATGATCTTTCCCTACATCCTCTTTGATCTGATTAGTGTTTTGTAAACTTGCAATCTCGAAATCGTTTTTGAGAAATAGTTCGTTTCCTATTAGACTAAGAGCCCACAGCAATTTTTGGGTATGATTGATAACAAAAAATAATTAGCATAATTAGATAGGCCTTTTATAGTTATTTGCATATGAGAAAGTCTTGCATACTCTAGTGGGAACAATATGCGGCTGAGAATCTAACTCGAGACCTTCCGCATGACAGTCCAACGCACTAACCATTATGCCCAGGGGGTACTACATTAGTGGTGTATACGGAGACTAAATTTGTAGAAAAGAAGGAAGCACGTATGTCTGGGAATCTAACGTTGTGTTGAAGCTTATGCTACTATTACTAATATTACAACTGACAATCATTCAACTTCTTTGAATCTAGCAAAAGCTTTGAAGGAGAAGAAGACGAGTATATCTACTTGCCACTGTAAACAAAGTTCGGTGAGAGATACCTGCTAAACAAGACGAAGTCAGCACTTTACTTCATCTTTTTACCATTCGGTTGGGATTCTTCTCACTCATTGTCATTACTAAGGTAAGCCCAATAAGAGTGTGTCGGTCATGGGCACACAATGCAAAAAAATAGTATATATAACGCGAAAGTACATAACGCGAACATCAATTAGAAGACTGTCCATCCAATCTTTTCAGAACACGTTGGATCTGGCTAATAACAACGCTTCGATTTTGTATAAGCATGTCACCTGGAAAATTTTAGAACTTCGACAGTTCCTACAGGATTTAGACTTGGTATAACAGCCAACCCATCTGGCAGGATTTTTGTTTTTCTGATTTCAGAAATAAATACAAAAATTAAAAATATAGACAAGTTCATGTATTTGGTCCAATACAAAGGTTATAATACAAGGTAGTCAAAATGACTACCTCGGGCATTCTAGGTATGTTGAAACACTGGTAGTTCTAGTGTTAATCAAACAGTTAATTTCGTTAATCGTTAATCCGCTACTAAAAAAGTTAGCTTCGTTAAACGTTAAAGCGTTAAATTTCGGAAGAATTAACGCAAGTTAACGTTAATCGTTAATCCGTTAACATGTGATAAAAATTGCATTTTTATATTTTTTTACTCTGAGCACCGGCGCTAAGTAATGCCGGTCGTCCACTAGGCGATCAACGCACATATTTCGAATTCAACGTATTCAACTCTAATGTACGTTGCCTTCAATTCTGTTCAACCAACGGGTTAGATCTAGTTGTTGGCCGTTGCTCAACGAATTGCGCAACTAGTGTACGAGCTCGTGTTGCTCCTTGAAAATGTTCGATCAACACGTTGAGCCACATTTTCAAGATAATCATGTCTATTACAGAATTCGCAGAATTTTACTCCCGGTGAGTTGACTCGATTCGCATCCGCTGTAAAACTCAATTATGAAATTCGTCGGATGAACTACATTGTCGATTCCTAAAATTACCTTATCATTTATGAACTTTCGTATCGACACTGTCAGCTACAAACATTTATTCAACCGGCCTAGGCTGTGATAATAGTATCGCTATCGATCAACGAAATCAAGCATCGTTGAGAGTGGTTAGTATAGTACGAAGATGGGGGACGGTTCAAAACCAACCCTGTGCTCTCTCTTTTTTTTTTTTAGATTTCTTGCTCTCTGGTTGCGTTGCTAGTTGTGCGTTTTCTATTAAAATTTGTTAAACAAACAATTTAGAATTCAGTATGATAAGCTTTTGACTTACATTTTTGTACTCTCCATTGTTTACTTTCGTTTAATCAAAAATTCACATCAGATTCGTCTCGAAATTGGTGCGAATGTAAAATGATAGAAATTGTATGGAGCGCGAATGGATTTCGAATTCTGTAATACCATAAAAGTTGAACAAAATGTCAGTGGTGCAGGGATTGTTACCGACATTCGTTCAACTTTCATTCGTCGGATTGAGTAATAGCAAACATTTGGAAATTAATTGAAACTGTCACGTTGGCTCATTCGCCGAATTCTGTAATAGGGGTGAATGTGTTGCACATTATTTGTTCAACGCAATGATCAACTTTTTAATTTTCTTTGGGATTTCTTGACGTAATATTGTGTTGCGTTGCGTTGGCTGCAGTGAAATGTGTCTACTTACGTGGTTGAACTATTGCGTTGCCATGAACTTGCAGTTGTTGCAACTTGCAAACTGTAGTTTATTCTGGTTTTTCGTCATGGAAGGTGATAAAAAATCAGAGTGGACCACGGAATTAATTTTGCAAATGATTTCAGCAATTGAGGAAAAGCCCAATAAATGGGACATTAAGAGTTCCTCTTATAAAAATCGAGATGCCAGGGAATTGGCTTGGTCTCAAATTTCCTCGAAAATGCAATTGCCTAAACTTTGAATTCGAATTCACATGCGCTGTGGAATCAATCGAATTTAATTTTGTCACATATTTCATTGAAAAAAAAAAACAATTTTCTTCGCGACTCAAGAAAAAATCATCTACCCAGAATCGTCTTGGCTGTTTTTTCTTCCTTTGTCGTTCATTTTCTAATATTATTAATGCGGCAGCCACTTTTTTTTTTCTTAGAGGAAATCATACTCATACGGAACAGATTTAAGAATATTTTAAAGCGAATGCGTGCGTCGACAATAAATGTATGTACCGAACTGAAGTCAAAATTATTTCAGGTTTGACGTTTGAGTTTTTGTTTATTTTTTTGTCAAAATCGAACAAGTTTATCAACTAGTGTACGAGGTTATTCAACATTTGAGTAAGTTGGTCAACTAGGTGTACGGATCTATTCAACACTGGAATAAGTTTTAAGAGTTGATCAAATAGGTGTGTGGGGTTAATCAACATATGGGAAAGTTGGTCAATTATGTGTACGGGGTTCCAAACGCATTTTGTTTATCTTTAGTTGCTCAATTAAGTGAATTACGTAAGTTGCTGCACTAGTGCAAGAGGTTGTAAATTCGTTTATCCAATGAAAGAGTTGAATAAAAAGTTGAACGAAGTTGGTTAAACTTATCGCGCACATAATGGACAACCGGCATAATGAAATGATCAAACGAAACGAATCTCTTCGCAGTTTTCTCACTCGCACGCGCCGTCAAAATATAATACGTACCTAGCTGTTTTTGTTTCACCCGCGGCACGCGCCGCACGGCACTTGTCTCATACTTGTCTGAACCTGTTTTTCGCGCCGCGCGGTAAATAGTAGGTATTGGATTAACGATTAACGGACTTAACGTGGATTAACGGATTTAACGTGTCCGTTAACATTTTTAAAAGTTAACTTAAAAGTTAATCCGTTAATCAAAATTTTAACTTCGTTGGTTAACGATTAACGGATTAACGAGTTACTGCCCAGCTCTGCATATATGTATGTACTTACATTATGTGGGTTTGTCTCCATGTTGTATATTTATAAATTTAACTTTAAGTAAAAGAAATAAATTTTAGTTTTTTATATAAACAATTTTAAATATTTTTATTTTTACAAAGTTTAACAACATAGGTATAAGAATAATTTATACGTTGAAAGCGACGCGTTTCGGAATTTTATTCCATCATCGGGTTTATAAAATTTTTTATTTGTTATTAGCTAAGCGTCTTGTTTCGTTGCTGTTGTGTCGTTAGGTTTTTTTGTAGTTATGTTTGTCCTTTTTTTGCATTATAGTAAATTGCGGTGTCGAATAGTGTGTTTGTTTTTATTGTCAATTTATCGTTCATTATCTTGTCTTGATCTCTTTTGCACGCTTTGTAAATTTCATATTCTTCCAGTGCATCGAGCTTTGTGCCTTTCTTACAGAAGTGTATTGGCGTTAAGTTCTTGTCAAAGTTTGTGTAATTATTGTGGTTCTTGTCTATTAGGTGTAAGGCGTATGTGGATTTTGTGTTTTGTTTTGGTTTGTGTTCAGAGAATCTTTCGTAAAAAGCTCTCCCTGTCTGTCCTATGTAGAATTTATCGCAGTCGTCGCAAGTTTTTTTTTGTCTTTTAAGTGCTTTGCACATGAGCCGCGACCTGCGAATGCGAATAAATCTTTTTAAGCAATTTTCACAGCTAATATCAATTTTTATTTTGTTTTAACTTTACGACGAAGTGACTTAATGATCGAATCAACTATTTAAAAGGAAAATACTGCATAAAATAATTATAAATTGAAATATTTTGTATTTTAATATTTTTTACGCGACCAACAACGTATCTTCTGCGAACTGTCAAATGTAAATTCGCAATCCATAACTAGTGAACGCATTCCACAAACCGGCGACTAAAAAATTCGTTCGAATCTAACCTCAAATGTCAAACATCGCAATTGTGTTGTGTTGCTCGATGCTAGACGGAAAATTAAAAAATGAGTGAATCTATAGAAAAAAGGGTAAAATAATTGAAAATAATATAATTGGTTTCTAATAGCACTTTATTTATCAAGGATTTTGATGAGAAACTAATAAAGTCACCTTTTCTTATAATAATTTACCTTATCACTCATTTTACTTTTAATTTATTTACTTCTTTTTTTTACAATTCGCACTGTTCGGCGACCAAAAAAATTACTCATGTGAACGAAATGTCAAAATTCGCGACCATTCGAAATTCGCAGTTCGCAGTTCGTGTCTCATGTGCAAAGCACTTTATTGTTTTGGGTTTTAATATTTTTTGTATATTGTTGTTAGTTTTGAATGATATATTAATGTTGATCTTTTTGAATTCGTTTTTTTTAAATTTGTGGTAGTAGGTTTGTGTATTCAATGGCTATGTATTTATTAATGTTAGGTGGGTTAATGTTGATATTGTCGTTTTTGTTTTTTTATTTTCTTTAACCTTTTCTTGATTAGTTTGTCTATCATATCTGTTGTGTATCCGTTCGCTATTGCTATGTGTTTTATTGTGTTGACTTCATCATCATAATCTTTTTTGGACATTGGTACTTTTAGCAACCTATTTGTGAATGCATTATAAGCTGCAGATTTTTGTGTGAAAGAGTGGTGGGATTCGTTGTGTAATGTGATGTCTGTTGTTGTTGGTTTCCTATATACAGTACGCACTCGATTTACGCAACCATCGATTCGTGCAACTCCTCGATTTTTGCAACTCCAAATTTGTAGCACGTCTTGACTCTATAAGTGCAACTTTTGAAAAATGCTACCTCGATTTGTGCAACTTCTTATGTGTATTCAACTGTTTTTTATTTGCATGCTCTTCTTTTGATTCTCTATTCCTGCCGTTAATTTACAGCTAGTTTGTCTGAACGAATTTCCATGTAAAAATAATACACAAACACATAAAATGCATCTGTGTTTATTTGAATGGGTTGCAATTTCATTAGTGTCTACGGAAAATTTGTGCAGGATGGGTGTAACAAGAAAAATTACAAAATTATTAAAAAACGAAAACGTTGAGTCATATGGTAATTGTGATGATCCAGAAGAAATTGAAAGCGCTGATATAGGTGAAAGTGAACTTACCGCTCAGAAACATTTAATTCGGATCATTTGCGAGAAAAATCATTTAACTTATAGCTGGCCTCTTTTTAAAGATCTAAACGTCTTACCATCGAGGCACCTTTATATTTTTAACGTTTTAAAAGAATTCATTAAAAAAAGTGTTTGTATACCTTGCAGAATTTCTGAAATTTACGATCTTCGCGTTAATAATTTGAATCTTGTGAACGTTCAGAAAACCCACTTTGCAAACTTTTGCACCGTTACAGCACCTTCATTATTTAACACGCTTCCATATCTTATTCGAACAATTACAAATCTTAACTCTTTCCTCAGTAAACTTAAAGACTGGTTATTTACAATTGACTTTTCTACTATTGAAGTAATTTTGAGAAGTGCAAATGTTAACTAATGTTTTGTATTAAAATTAATGAAGTTTTTAAATAAATTTTGTTAAGTTGAATATTATTTTTGATATTGTAAAAATTTTTCTTTTTATTTAATTTGCTTTTTATTTCTACCTATATCTAAAATCTAATTGAAATCTAAATATAGAAATTTGAAAATGATTATCACCCCACAACACATATTAAAATAACTGCTGCCCATGGTTCACTCCTGCTGTGACTGCTGCCCTCAAAAAAAAAAAAAAAAAAATAAGCTGCATAATAAATGGAAGCACAGATCTACTGCTGTTAATTGGTCAGTGTTCAAAGTTGCCCGTAATGAAGCCACTATGATAATTCGATCATCTAAAATAAATTACTACTCTTCTAAGCTAAATACATCATTATCTCCCAAAAAACTATGGAAAAACCTCAATATGATTGGTATCTCCAAAAGTAAAGGTCCCCAATGATCTATCGACCCCGACGAAATTAATGCTTTTTTTCTTGGTGACCCTGCTCTTAATGAAATGGTGACCTTGCAATGAGCTCTTCAGCAAACTCGATCAGGGCTGGCCTACATTTAAAGATTTTGAAGTGGTCAACGAGGATGAGGTTGGTAAATGTGTGATGGCCATACAGTTTGATTCTGTTCGTGAAGATGGTGTACCTATTCGTTTTGTTAAACTTATTATCAGCCATCTTACTCACATAATAAATTGGTGCATCACTACATCTACTTTACCTCAGTTGTGGAAAATAGCGAAAGTTTTTCCCATTGCGAAGAAACGGGATTTTGCATCTCCTGCAGACTTCAGGCCGATAATCGTCTTGCCTTGCCTTTCCAAACTCCTTGAGAAGATAATTCAGAAGCAAATTTTAAGGCACTTATCAAGTAACAAATTGCTATACGAAAGACAGTCGGGCTTCAGAGCTAATCATAGCTTCTCCAGTGCTATAACTAATTTTCTCGAAGATATTATAGTTGATTATGACAAGGGTGACGTGAATCTTCTCTGCCTCTTGGATTTCTCTTTTTGACAAGGTCAACCATTCTTTGCTCAAGTGGAAATTGAAAAATTTGTTTGGCTTTAGTGATCGGGCATGCAAACTCATAACAGACTACCTGTATGGTAGATTGCAAAGAGTTTTTTCTGGTGGGAAATGCTCAGATCCAAGACGTCTTGTACAAGGAGTTCCTCAGGGGTCGATTCTAGGCCCAATACTCTTTTGCATGTTCATTAATGACCTCCCCTCATGTTGTTCCTATGCTTCAGTTCACTTATATGTAGACGATGTTCAGCTTCATCTTGCCAGACCATTCGATAGGATTGTAAACTGTGCCTCTTGATTAATGAGGATTGGTCTATAGTTAATAGCCTACTCATAAATCCTAAAAAATCTCAAGTCATCCCTATATCAAAAAGAAAATTTGATATAGAAGCTCTACCAGATATTTTGCTGAAAGGTAACAAAATAACAGCAGTCGATCACTGCACTAGCCTTGGCTTCGTCATTGACCGTCATTTATCTGGCTACAAACATACCAATGTTCTTATTGATCGCATCTATGGGTACTTACGAAAACTATGGCCTTCCGCTAACTTTACGCCCTTTGCAACCAGGCGGAAGTTGATATTTTCCCTAGTCATGCCCCTGATATCGTATACTGAGATCGTGTACAGCCACTTTGACTCACTATATCAACGTAAACTTCAAGTTGCATTCAACGATGCTGTTCGCTATATTTATGGGCTACGGAGATTTGACCATGTTTCCGATTGCTCCAAGCAATTTTTGGGTTGTACCCTGCAGCAATACATCAATGCAAGAAACTGTATTTTCTTACACAAGAGTTAATATATCTTACGTCTCCGCCGTATTTATTTAACAAACTCTCGTTCAATCGGTCTACTAGGAATATTAACATTATTCCTCGCCTTAGTAACTACTTAAACTCATCGCGTTTATTTTTCATTCATACTGTTAAACTCTGGAACTCGCGCCCTACCGATATAAAATTCATAACCAGCTTAAACAACTTCAAAAGTGCAATCCGTTATCACTTTTCGTCCCTTACAACTCTACCTTAATACTCCTCTTTTCCCTCTCCTTCACAAAGTATAGCTATTGAACTATTAAAACAACATGATTTGCTGCCTGTTACTTTCTAAGTACTATAAAAGATCTTATCTTACTATACAACCAATTATTGTAAATAAACTTAAATTTAAACTTAAACTTTTCTGGTCAGCAGCCACCTTAACCTAACCTAACCTAACCTATCATAAGTTTGAAGCTGTGCTGCTCTTTGTCCACAACATTGTACCAACATTATTGTGACTGTAATGCACTAATGACTAAATATTGAATTTCCTGCTAAAATTTAAAAGTTTATCAACTTTCTGATTCTGAATTCCTAAATTTAACCAGACCCATATCTTTTTAGAGAACATGAAAGATATGCGCTTAACCTGATTTTTATTTTTTTTTAACAAGGATGCTTAGTCTTTGATCTCACGGGAAAAGGAACAGCTTAAGTAGGAATTTAAATGATATTCTGTAATCGTTGTGACACTTAAAAAAAAAATTCTTTATTAAGCACCTCAACACCTTTGAATCATTTCCATCCATTGTAAGTGTAGAAATTTTTTAAAAAAAATTTTAAAACTTTTCTGGTTTGCTAGAATGAAAAGTCAAAACAATCAATGTCCATCATTGAATTCGGCCGCATTATAAAAAACCACTCAATTGCATTGCAATCAATTGAATTGAATTCAACGCCACACGTAAGGTCGTTCCATTACTCCATCAGCTTGTGAAGAGTACGCATCTGAGCACTTTGAACTTTCATCGTTAAATCCAATTCGAGCAAGGAGCCAAGTCTGTGCCCTTATACATATGTACCTAGAAGTAAAGTCGGCACCAAAAAACACATTTGGTTACCTTGAATGGGCTGTCATGAGATGGTCTCCAAAGACAAACCAACAACGTTAGCCGAGACCTTAATGGAAAACTTGTGTTTTTCCTTCCGTTTAACAGCGCCTCTACATGAAAACGACGACAATGACGAGCAACAGAACGACAGCAATTCGTTTTCCCAATGATTATTTCATGGTGCTGCAATGGGTGGGGAGTACTGAGGGCATGTAAGCATGCATATATCCTTCCTGTGGTGAGGAATAAACTTCATTTTAGAACAACATTACGGAGTCTGCTACACACAGGCACGCAAAACTGAAAATAGGCAGCATTTTCCATTCAGTTTTCGGGGCAAAAACTTCACACACAGTACACATCACGCAACACAGCACACACAAGGAATGTTTTGACATTTTTTCCCTACAGCCAGTTTTGCGGTGGTTAAGGGAGTGTTATTTGTAACAAGCCCCCAAAATTTGCAGAGGCTTTTTTCGCAAACCCCCACTACTCACACGACACCAAATCTAATGTGATTCAAAGTCAGCTTAAACAGCTTTTACATGTATGTCAGGTTCTTATCGTGGAGAATAGACGAACACATAAAAATGTGTTGTAGACACAGTCACAGGGCAGAAAACGGTAAAAGAATGAGTTTATTATGCGTAACGTCGTCGTTGGGCTTGTCTTAGTCTTCGTCGGTGTCGGAGTCGTTAGACTTCACTGTGCTTAGCGACACAATTAGCTTTGAGCTGTAAGTGCAGATAATGATCCTTGTTTCAGAACAGAGGTATGATCTATTTGTCCTTGAACGTAAAATGTAGCAGGGTGTTTCAAATTTGAGATTAAATGCCCTAAATGTAGTAGATTCCTCGTCGTGCACAAGAACTCGCCCTTTCAAAGACTTCAACATGATGAATTTTGAGTCGGAACAAGGGTCTTCTCCCGTACAAAATCCAACTGACCCAGGACCTTAAATTTCATGACCATAGACAACGCCATTTGTTCGCCGATTGGTTTTCAGAAAATTTGGAAGAGGAACCCAATTTTGTTCGAAAAATCATCTTTAGCGGTAGATCTTTGAATGAATGTTTGTGTTAAGAAGCAAAATTGCCATTTATGACACGACACAAATCCGAAGCTTACCAGATGACAATGCATAATTAAAAAGTTACCGTTTTGTGTGGACTTTGAGCAGGTGGCGTTATTGGTGCGTACTTTTTCGTCAATGACGTGAACTACACATTTATATCTATCCCAAACAGAACATTTAACCAAATCGGACAGTATCAGATAATTTGGAAAATATGCTTTCTTTAATAACTTGTAATTTTTTGGAAATAATGAAATAACAAAATTAATTTAATCTGCAAGTGCAGACATAACAAAAGTGAAAAATTCTCTAAAAAAAATTCAAAAAAAAAAAAGGTTACGTATACGCCTCAGTGTACATTTACAAAGTATTTTTTAAATACAAATGGTACGTTCAAAAGATTCATTTTCTCCCAAAAAGAAAAGACCGATCGAAAATCAAAACCAAGCAGTATTGTCTTCTACGGTTGGAAAGTACATTTTTAGATCAAACTGGATACATAAGGCCATCCAAAAATTGTTGACATTTCAAATTTTTTGGCATTTGGAAATTGTTAACATTTTATTTTATTACCATTTCGATAACTTAAAATAAGTAAAACTAGAAGGTTATCGATACACGCAAGAAAAACGTGTGGAAATTCGAAAAATTGTTTCTTTTCTTATCAAATATTAATTTGGATTGGCATTTATCTGTTTACTCAAACAACCATGGGGATCAGGTTCTGGGGCTGAAAATCCAACATTAATAGTGGAGCTTCACCATTCTCAAAACTGGCGGTGTCATTGGGCAAACTGTTTGTCAAGAATGCTGCTGCTGACAGTTTCAGTGAATGTATTGGGTTAACGATCGGTTTGGATTGAGCTCCTTATGATGATATGGCCGTACAAGAGCACATAAAACATAGCTTGTGGCACAATGGCTTTTATTCGTGACAAATTCAAAATGTCTATGGATAATCTTACAAAAACAAGATATAATGTAGGTCATTTTAAGCTAAAGTAGGTAGGTAGAAATGGCGACCACTACTAGTACTTGCTCTTTATTAATGCTTAAGTTAGAAGTGTATTAGTCAGGGATGCGAAAACATCTCTTTTGAAAGCAACTAAGGAATTTTGATGTGACCATACTTTTGGCGACATGAGAGTTGAAATAGTTAAGTCATAATGCACTGCAAGATATGGTAATGTGTAAATGGTGCAAAGCAACACTCAGGCATCAAGGGCAAGATCTTAGAGCACTTTGTGCTGCCAACGCTTTCAACAACGTTCTTTTGTATCTTCTTGAGTTTATCGATGTTATATGCTTTTGTAAGCGCAGGCCACCACACAATTAAATCATAAATGAGGATCTGTGGTACCACGTTTGCGTGCATCTTCACATGTGTATGATAACATTTAAAAGTTCCATTTATCGAAACGTTTGCTCCTAGGTGATATTCATTTATGTACCTTATAACGAACGAAATAACACCGAGCACATTTATTTCGGGATATTGACATATCCTCACAAAGTACTTCTTGTCATTAAGAAGTCTCTTGCAAGTGATATCAAGAAATAAATTCTCCTAGTCTCAAGAAGTTTTATATCTATCAACGCACACCGAGAATTATATGATGGTAAGGGTAGGGTCCAATGAAGTTTCCTAAGCAAATATTTCGTGAACCTTTTTTGGATCCTTTCGATTTTGTTGGAAGCGTTTTTGTAGTAGGGAGACCAAACTACACAACAATCATGTCGATTACAGAATTCGCAGAATTTTACTCCCGGTGAGTTGACTCGATCCATTGACCTTTCGCATCCGCTGTAAAACTGAATTATGAAATTCGTCGGATGAACTACATTGTCGATTCCTAAAATTACCTTATCATTTATGAACTTTCGTATCGACACTGTCCGATACAGACATTTATTCAACGCCCTAGGCATTAATATTTAATAATAGCATCGCTATCGATCAACGAAATCAAGCATCGCAGTACGTAGATAGTACTAGGATCGGGGACGGTTCAGTACTAACCGTGTGCTTTGTTTTTTTTTTTTTTTTTAGATTTCTGGCTCTCCGGTTGCGTTGTTAGTTCTCCGTTTTCTATTAAAATTTGTTAAACAAACACTTTAACATTCAGTATGATATGCATTGGACTTACATTTTTGTGCTTTCCATTGCTTATTTTCGTTTTTTTCTCGTTTAATCAAAAATTCACTTCAGATTCGTCTCAAAAGTTGAAATTGGTGCGAATGTAAAATGACAGAAATTGTATGGAGTGCGGATTTAGTAATACCAGATAAGTTGAACCAAATGCCGGTGGTGCAAGGCATGCGACCGACATTCGTTCAACTTTCATTCGTCGGATTCAGTAATAGCAAAAGTTTGGAAATGAATTGAAACTGTCACTTTAGCTCATTCGCCGAATTCTGTAATAGGGGTGAATATTCTAAAATAGGTCGAACAAAACCGATAAAATGAGACTTTATTGTATAAGCACATTTAAATTCACCAGAATTTCTAAACAAAAATCTAAGCATAGAATTACCCCTAGAAACAATGTAATCTACATGCATTCCAAAATCCAATTTGGAATCAAATATAACTCCCAAATCTTTATCATTATAGAAACTCTTTGCAGGACACTCGCAGATAAACTATAATCAAAGATAATAGGATTGAAAGATCTGGTAAACATAAGAACACATCATTTTTTACTTGCGATATAGGTACTATAGGGCAAGTTCTGCATTTGGAAAAAAAATCGAACTCGAGATTTTGATCAAAGTTGACATTACGATGATAGCGAAGACGAATAAAGTGGGTCCGGCAATTCCGTCTGTCTGTCTGTCTGTCTGTCTGTATGTCTGTATCTCGATCTAGAGCCTAAGCCACTAGACCTATATTCTTCAAACTCGGTAGTTAAGGGTCTTCGGTGATTCCCTAGAGGGGAAATTGAAATTTTTTTTTTAGCTCTAAAACTAACGGTACCCCCCATACACCCGTAATGCAAAATCTTATTTATCTCGAAAACGGCTCTAACGATTTCGATAAAAAAAATTAGGTGTGATATTATGGACATGGACTACGTTTTGGTAAAAAAAAATTTTGGGGCAAACTGTTATTAACGGTACCTGTCATAGAACCGTTTTTTTGATTTTCGACTTTCTCATTAACGGCTCTAACGATTTTAACCAAAAATTTTCAGCAGGAGTCCCCCTAAGTTTAAAATAATATTGTATATAAAAATATTCGAAAAATTATTTGTTGGGTTTTTTTGAAAAAAAATTTTTTTTTGAAAAATCAATATCTTCAAAACCTATGAACGATTATTTTTTGAAATTATTAAATTAAATATTATTAAATACTTAAAATTCGCATCCCACATTTTTTTCTTGAAAAATTTTAAAGAAATTTCTTATAAAAAAAAATTATTTATTTAATAATAAAACGATTTTTTAAAGTTTGTTTGCATAAATTCATACTTTTCTAGAAATCAGACGGCAATTTAATTTTAAATTCATGTTTTATAATTATAAAATGTATCTTAAATTCCAAAGTACTTTTACATAAGAGCAAGTTCGTGCGATCCAGTCGTGCATTTTATTGATATTCACTCCAAAATCATTTAAAAGGCACCATTTGGAAAGTTGCTTTAAATCATCTTTGACCTGTTTACAGTCAGAGATTGAATTGATGACCCTGTATATCTTAACGTCATCAGCAAAAATCAAAGATTGTGAATCTAAAATAAATTTCGGCAAGTCGTTTACAAAAAGTAAAACCAAAAGAGGACCCAGGTAACTACCTTCAGTAATTTGAAATTGGCACTGATTTCATGGAACCGATTTTAATGATTTGAATTCTATTAAGCAGATAGCTCTTAATCCAATCGAAAATCTGAGAATGAAAACCAAGAAATTTTAGTTTATTCAGTAATAATTCATAGTTAACCCTATTAAATGCCTTCAAAAAGTCAGTATAAATGAAATCAACTTGGTTTCTTTTTTCAATTGCGGTTACACAAACATTTGTAAGCAAAGTAAGGTGAATTGCATGATTGACTGATATTGAATTGAATTTAAATGATTTGAATTAAATTTAAATGAGTTGAATAGAATTGAATTGAATATTGCAATCAATTTGTCTTTATAACATTATTTAAATTGAAATACATGACAATGCTAGAAAGTTGTATCCGCCGAGATTACAGCAAACTTAAATGTCACTCTCAAAATACAAAAAGAAAACAAAATGAAACTAAGCAGTTGGCGAATTGATTAAAGATTTTTTTTATATGTTGAACAAAAAGCAAAGCAATTATATAAAATAACTTTACCAATATTTCATTCCGAAACACCCTGTCTGTTAAATTTAAGAAAGTTTTTAGATCTCCTTTCAACATCATATAATACACTATATCATTCTGTGGTATTATTGCGGATTTATGAGAGGATACATTTTTTTATGGTTGCAAGTTTAAATTTTCTTTGATATAAAAAATGACACTTTGTATAAATTATGCAAACGGAGAGGATAGAGGACACATGTGCTCAAAAATTTAATTTTCTCAATGTTGCTGAGGGGTCCTTTTTTGTAGATGTGGCGCATTGTCTCACATTGACATAATTGAATAATGTCAAACGAAATGAAATGACAGGTAGATATACAAAATTTGTCCGCAACAAACTTTTATTCGCGCACATAACAGTATATACATACGTACATACTCCTATGCATGTATTTACACACGAACAAAAATTTCAGAAATAGTTGTCAAAGTTTTGCCAAAATATTTACACAAGTGCTCGGACTCAGACACGAGCTGAAAAAAATAAGCTAACAAAATGAAAATAGTGTCAGTCTCTCGTTTTCATCGGAGGGTGATATTTTGTTGAGCTTAAGCATAGTGGAGAGGGAAAAGCCAACGGAGGGAGGAAGGAATACAGAATAAGCAAACATTTCAACCATAACTGGCTAAATAAATGTCATTTCCAAACATTCGTTCATATTTCTTAAAGTGCATGTTTCAGCCATCAACATAACCGCACAACCATTTTCGTTGGTCGTATCGTTCTGAAAAGTGTTTCATGATGTTTCATTTCGAAGTCCCCTCCCAGTCTCCTACCGGAAACTCATTCTTCCAGGCTTTTGTGCTACTCTGCTATTCTAAAGCCAAACAATATTGTGTATATAAAGTTATATATGCAGTTTTGCAAATAGGGTAACTTGGGTTGCATTTTTATGACCACGTTAGGGGTTTCTTTTTATTTGGCACACACCATGGCTATATGCCCAGATGGTTATTGGTTTGAGTTTGAGCTCGGCAGAAAGGGAATGAATGGCTATGAGTTTGCTGGTTTGAGGCTTTTTGAAATTTTAACTTTGAGTAGATTGTTCTATAAAATGTGAAGAGAGAAAAATGGCACCCAAGTGGGTTGATTTGAAAAAAGCACCAACAAAAAATGTTGTTTATATTTTTAGAAACACATTTTACTAATATTTTTGAGGGTGTAGTTTTACGGAATATAGATAGGTATATACATAATGTGCATATATACGAAGTTTTTTTGCTTTTATTTTAGAAATTGTATCATTTTATGAGGGTGTTGATGAGATTTGCATGTAGGTTTAACCGAAAGGCTCTATTATTAAGGCTCCACTGTTTTCTCGGAAGTAAAAAAAGGTACTTTAAGTTATTTGAATTTTGTTGGGTTTCATCTGTTTTACCACAAACATATTTTTCTTGGTCTTATGGCAATTCTGTATATTAATTTCATAATTTAGACAGACTGACGAAGGGACAGTCATACACATAGAACTGCAATTTAATTTTTTTTTTTGTACTGTAATTATATCGCATCTTTATCATAAACTTACACTTATAGGGAGCCATTTATACCGTTATAGGAAAGACATGAGATTTGAAATTTTGGAGAATAGAGTTACGGGAAAAAAAGAACATTGTATAATTTCTGTAGTGTTTCTGTGTTTCACATTCCCAATATAGAAGTTAGTTTTTTTCTGAAACTTTAGGAAAAGGAAGTAAAAGTTTTTGATGCGAATATTCAGATAAAAATTTCCACAAAATTTAGTGCATAACGTTCTGATATAAAAATGTAAAAAGTTATTTGGGATCGCTTTTTTCCCTTTTATTATTTTCTATTTTTGGCGGTGTAACCCGAAGATACTTTTGTGATCTTGAAATAACAAAACATTTCATATATGTATTTTCGATCGTCGAAACTAAGAGGAAATCTTGAAATTGAATCTTGTTAGAATAAAAAGTATTTTCAAATTTAGTAGATAGATAGATAGATAGATAGATAAATTCTTTATTATATCAAAAACTGTTTAACAATATTTCTTTACTTAAGAATAAGAACATGGCTTTTCTGCCGTCTGCCTGATATGACATTTCATTTTAGTAATAACTAAAAAACAATAATAAATTAAAAGTAACTAATAATATACCAATATTAATAATCCATGATTATAATTATTATAAGTTGTGAAGACTTCTGCCACTTCTTTTCATCACCCTTATCAAATAATTGTAGTTGGCTTTCAGATTTTGTATGTACAGAGGCGTTATACCAGATTCCACATAGATGGCATAGTTTGGCGTTGAATTAGGCAGTCTGAATAAGTGTTTAAAGAAGTATCTCTGCAACGTTTCGAACACCTCGAAGAATACATAACCAAAAACCTGGGCACCATAGCACATACATGTGTTGACCGTTGCTTGAAAAACACGGTATTTTGCCGCGAGATCAATGTTCTGGTTTGCAAAGAATTTAGGCCACATTATGCTCAAAGCCAGTTTGGCCTCATTGCTTTTTTGTTTAGCGTGTTTCGAAAAATTCAGATTATGCGTAATTAAAGCACCCAGGTACTTAAATTCTTGCACAACTTCAATATCCACATTATTGAGGGACCAATATTCTTCCGGCTGCCTTCTCCTTTGACGCGCTTCAAAAATCATCACTTTAGTTTTGCTTGTATTAACGACTAACCCCCATTTCTCGCAAAAGGTATTCAGCCTGTTGATTTGTAACTGCAGGGTGAAAGGGTTGTCAGCCAGTAATACTAAGTCGTCAGCGTAGAGCAAGACTTTCACTTGTATATCGGCATAAGGTATTCCTCCAGGAAGTACATCACAAATATCATCAATAAATAAAGCAAAAAGTAATGGACTTAAAATGCACCTGTCGTTGTTTCAAACCATTCTGAGAAATCCGTCCCATCCCATACAGAGGCACTCGAAGAAACAAGAAAGTTGAAGTACATCCTCAAGAATTTCCGGGAGATTCCTAGCGTTGAGAGTTTGTACATCAAAGCCTGTCTATTTACATTGTCGAATGCTGCTTTAAAGTCTACGAAGCAAGCGTATAATTTTTTCATTTTTCGATTGACTTTCTAGCAATACTTGTCAATGCAAAGATATGGTCCAACGTTGAGAAAACCGACCTAAAACCGGCTTGAAACATGCTTAGAAGGTTTCTGTCATCGATCCATTTGGTAGGCCTCTCGTAGAGAATTGAAGTAAGAATCTTCCTCAAAGTGCTTAGAATAGAAATTCCTCTGTAGTTTTCTGGTAGATTTGTATTTCCGCTCTTATAAATTGCAAAAATAACTGCTTTGTTGAGGTTGTTTGGTACATACGATTCGAAATATAATCTGTTAAAGTATAGCAGGAGATAATTATTTAATTGATCAGTGCTATTTTTGTAGAATTCAACTGGAATTCCATCTATGCCAGGTGCTTAGTTATTTTTCATCTTATGAAGAGTTGATTCTAATTCACACAAAGATATTGGGGCATCCAGTTCATCCACAATAATGTTGGGTAGAGCGTAAGAGAAAGTATGGTGATTCACGTCAGCTGACAAAAGAGTTTTAAAATGTGCTGCTAGTGTCTCAGCTCCGAGAGTACTCACCACATTTCGATTACGTCCACCCAGCTCACGAACATTATTCCAAAATGTCTTCGAATTCTTACATTCAGCTAGTTTTTTTGCTAGATTTTTCAAGTACTCTTTTTTTTTGCTGCACACAGTACTTTGTATTCCTTGTTCACATGTAGGTAAATATTTTTGGAAAATAAGGCATCTGTAGATCGGAATAGTTTAAGATACACAAAAGATAGTTTGCGACGGCTCTTACACTCATTATCGAACCATATGTTCCGTGGAGTAAAGGAATGAGTGTTGGTATTATGAGCAAATGGAGCTGAAATTTTAATCACGCTTGTTATTTCCTCATCCAATTGTTCGATGCTGGTTGTTGGATGGGAAGGTAGAGAAATGCAGTGGCGATTTAAAAGAGATTTATAAAGGTGACCATTACTCTCTTTCCACTTTAGTTTTAGAAAATTACTTGAAGTCCTTTGAATACCTTCATTCGAAAACATAACTTCAACTTGTAATGGTAAGTGCGCTGAAAAATTCGCTATACCCACTTTGAAATCTACAGACAATTTCAACCATTCTACCGATACTGCACAAATATCAATTACAGACAGTCCTTGGCCACTTATAAATGTAAACTCACCCGAGTTATCACCTTTAGTTGCTCCATTCAGCACGAATAATCCAAAGTTTTAAAAGAATTCTGTAAGGAGTCTTCCACTTCTGTTAAAATTTTGATCTTTGGAGTTCCTCATAGCACAAAGTGTTTCTGGCGAATGTAGGTTTTGAATAGAAGGATTTTGATATCCGCCAATTCGAGCATTTAAGTCTACAATAATCATAGCATTCTCCAGCCACCTTCAAATATAACAAAGATACAAAGCTATTGCAAAATTGTATCATAAGAATTATTTGCGTTCTTGAACATTGTGTCGTTTGTTAGAAATAACAGCAACAATACGATATTTCATCGAGTTTATCAGGTTTTCACACCCCCATCGCAAGTATCGACCTTCATGGGAATTGTAATTCGTTGAATTGAGACGACGATATTATGGTTCCACATCAAACCAAAGTTTTCTATAGGATTGAAGTAGGAATGCCGTGCGGAGTCATTTTATCACAATAATTCTTCTTGTCTAGAACCAATGGTTCGCAACTTTACTTGTACATAGTTATATTTTGGATTATTGTCTTAATGAAAGACCCATTTCAGAGGTATTTTATCTTGAGCATATAGTATATAACTTCCTGCATGATCTTCACATAGGCATTCTGATCCATGATACCTTCAATTCAGTGTCATCAACACCATAGAATAAAAAACATACATACATTATTATGCTGGAACCTCCATGTTTGACAGTCCTTACTGTAAATTGTGGATTATATTCCGTTTTCGAAAACCTTCCTACACATTTAAGGAAGCCCGTTCCACAATATAGAACTATGTTGGACTCGCATGACCAAAGAATATTCCTCCACCTTGATGCAGTTCAGTTTTTTTTTATGAAAGGTGCCTTTTTTATACACTGCGCTTCACTTGAATAGAAACACACATTCTTCTCAACGTAAAACCCGGTTTTGTTGTGGAGGATTAGCGAAGCTCAATTTTTATTTTATTTTTCTAAAGTTTAACAATAAAGTTAACAATCCCAACACAAAACAAAATTGGAGTGAAGACTGTTATACGTAAGTAGTTTGTATGACCTTTTCGGTTTTCTCCAACTGAAAACACTTGTTTTTTTTGCGTCACTTGAATAGAAACAGCAATCATGGTGTTTCACTAGCGCACGGAACAAAAAAAAAATATTGTCGTGATAAAAGCCTAGACCGCTAATTTTCTTTTATTTAAAATTAAAATGGGCACGAAAAGCTCATTGAACATTGCTGAAAAAGCGAAAATAGAAGTTTATTCTGAAAATAAGCTTAGCCTTCGTCATATTGCCAAAAATATTGGTAGAATTTTGAAAGCTATGTAGTCTTTTTTTAAGAACAAGAAAAGTTATGGAAATAATATGAAAGGCAAGCAAGGGCCACATCAGCAGCCGATAGAAGAATTATACAAAGATTAGCCTCAAATTCCATTGAATGAGCAAGTAAAATCAAGGTTAAGAGTGGTGTAATAGCAAGTTTAAGTACCGTAAAGCGTGTAATAAAGAGTACACCATATTTAAATCGTGTTAGATTGCATAAAAAACCACCGTTGAATCCATAATGGAAACAAAATCGTTTAGATTTTTGCAGATCCCATATTTCGTGGAATTTAAAGCGGACCAAAGTGGTATTTCCAGACAAAACAAAAATTAATTTTGATGGTCCCGATGGATATAATTATTATTTCTACGATCTTAGGAAGTATTCACGATATTTGGAGCGTCACCATAGCCGTGAATGAGGTGTGATGGTGGGGGGTGCGAATTCTTGGTGTGGAACAATTGATTTGGAGTTTCCAACTAGAGAAATGACCGCAATCGCATACAAAGAGATATTGGAAGTGACTTTCCGTAAAGTTAATATTCACCCATATTCTGAAACTCGTATTTATGACTCGTATTCGACTACAGTCGTATGTTGTTATTCCAGGAGTCGATCATCCGACTCCATTTGTACTACTCGTAATATTGGGAAACGCAAAACATCGCATACGAATGTTCCTACGACTGTAATCGAATACGAGTCATAAATACGAATTTCAGAATATGGGTAATTATCCTTGGACCAATATCTTAGACATTTCAAAAAGATAATGCACCAATCTATAAAGCCCCGATCAAAAAAAGTTGGAAATATCGCCTTGTTCGAATGGCCACCGTACTTTCCGGGCCCCACCATGATTGAAAATGTGTGAAGATGGTTGTTTCCGGCAGGGGCGTATTTACCCTAGAGCTAAAAGGGCTACAGCCCAGGGCGGCGAAAGCCGCTTCTAGCAATTGTCTAATTTATAATATTTTTTTGAAGAGTTCGAACTTTCAAAGCATACAAGCAAAAGGGCGCAAGCCACCCCTAGCAATTTTCCAATTTATAATATTTTTTTGAAACGATTGAACTTTCAAAACATTTAAGCAGAAGGACGCAAGCCGCCCCTAGCAATTGGCCAATTTATAATATTTTCTTGAAGCAATTGAACTTTCAAAACATTCAAGCAGAAGGACGCAAGCCGCCCCTAACAATTGGCTAATTTACAAATATTTTTGGAGGATAAACAAAAAATACAATGATTTAAAAAATGCGATTTTTGACAATTTATTTATAATGAAAATTCATGAAAAAAATATTTACAGACATGTACCTATTCTTTGGAACAAATTCCAATGAAACGAAAACATTATCAAAAAAACACTTGTTGCTAACTCGTAGCTCTAAAAAAACCGGCAAGAAAAACTTTGGCTGGACGGATCTTAATTTTTGGTTTCTAAACCATCTACAAAGAGTCCCTTTTTATTAAAAAAAATTATAAAAAGCCATCAAACCGGATTCTAGATATAAGGTCACACACAAAATTTTATTCTTTTTATATACATATGTAAGTACCTAGCAAATCATGCCCCATTTTTTTTTGTTTTAGTTTTGGCTGACTCGTGTCCCTAGTCCCTATATACAAATACCCTTGCCTTCGTCAATAGTTTTGAACGACTTAAGAAACAATATAATGATTGTTTTTTGTACATTAATAATGATGTATAAATAAAAGTATAGGTAGGTATTATTTTAAAAACTATTGGCGCAAAATTTTAGTCGAATTAGTACGATGTTAAAACTATTTTAGTATAATACAAGGTTAAAAAGACGATTTTGCTAATTGTAATCAAATTTAGTATCATGCTATCTCTCACATTTTACTAAAGTTAAAATCGTCGAAATCTTGCTAACTGCATATGCCTCTTGTATACTTCCAGATGTCAAAAAGGTCTGTTTACTTAGGTTTTGGCACGAACTGTCATTGTTTTAGGAGTGTTCAGAAGCAATTTAAACAAAGTGTAAACGTGCACACATCGACAAACCGGCCGACACCAAAAATCAAAACATTTTGATTTTGCTCGCACCGAGAGTCACACGAGAAATCGGTGCATACACACAGCACACATTTCAATACACCGTCACCGGTGCATGCGCATCTGTGGTGCTAATGGCCGTCTTAAGGGTGGTTGCTTTTGAAACAAAGGGCGATACGTTAACAAAGCGATTAATTGAAAACACAGGATGCAGATATTAATGTTATTTTCCATTGGAGCGTATGTTACGTTCTAGACAGACTGAATGATCAAAAAACGTTCCATTGGCTGTCTGAAATTGGTTCGGTGCAGAAAGATCGTTTTCCGTATTGAAACGAATAAAATCCTATTTAAGATCTCGCATTAGCGAAGAATGCCTTAATAGTTTAGCTTTATTAAAAATAGAAGCTGAACTGAAAAAAAATTACATAACGAATCTATTGTTAATGAATTTTGTAATCAATATACACACAGAAAAAAAAATTTGAAAACATCAAATATTATGCATTTTGAGTTTTTTTTTCTTATTATATTTTATTACATTATTTTCATTGTTCTAAAGGGCGGCAAAATTTATCAGCCCGGGGCGCCAAATCCTTAAATACGCCTCTGGTTTCCGGACAACGATACGAAATCAAATAATCGCTTATTATTGCCATACAGCATGGAGTGAAATTTCGCTAAATTATCTAAAAGCATTGCATTTTCCAATCGGGTCTATGAAGTATATTTAAATAAGGTAGTAGTACACATTACTAAAATACACAAAATACAAAATAAACCCATTTAAAATGAATTTTCCAAAATTTGTGGGATATTCCGTGTGATTAATTAAAGACAGATTAAATATTTTAGAATTATATTTAACTTAATTTAATTGAGTATAAAAACTACTTAAACGTCTTATTTAATGTTGTCTTCTCGGCGGTAGGAAAGCGACTCTGGGAAAAAGAAAGGGCAAATCGAATGAGGTTAGAGATGTCGCTTCTAAAGACGTCTATGGAAGAAGAAATTGCTCGACTTAAAAGTAGGCCAAATATGACGTTTGAAGATGTAGCCGCGGTAGTTCCAGAATATAACGGAAGCGATAACTATGATGTTGTAAATTGGATCCAAGACGTAGAGAGGTCATCTTTAAATATGAATTGGACAGATTTTGAAAAGGTTCTGTTTGCGAAACGGTTACTTAAAGGCTCCGCGAAAATGGCTATAAGGGCAAAGCCTTACATAACCACATGGTCAGGGCTTAAAGATTTTTTGATGGAAGAATTCGGAGATACGACATCGATGGCAGATATTCATAGGAAGTTAGGTCAGAGAAAGCAGCGGAAAGATGAAAGTGTCTATGAATTCTTACTGGCGATGAGAGAGTTAGTGGCAAAGGGTAGGCTGGATGACATTTCTATTATATCGTACGTTATCGATGGTATTTGCGACGCACCTCAAAATAAGGTTATCCTTTTTGGTGCTTCCAATTTTAAGCAGTTTAAAGAAAAAATACCTATATACGAAAAATTTAAGGAGAGTTTAAGCAACAATATGAAGACTAAGGATCGATCATTTTCAGATAAAAACCCACAAATTTTGGGGGCTCTTTTCGTATTTAAACATGTGTTTTGAGGATGAGATACTCGATGCACCATTTTCGATCTCTGAAGTAAATCGAGTTATTGAGAAATCTAAAATTGGAAAAGCACCGGGGGATGACCGAGTCCCGGTTAAGTTTTATATAAACAGAACACCAAAATTCCTGTCTGCATTGACTGAAGAGTTTAATAGAATTTTTGCAAGCCCAGACGTTCCAGAAAGTTTCAAAAAGTCAATAATATTCCCACTACTTAAAAAAGGACCCTATGACGCACCTGAAAATTATAGGGGCATTTCGTTAGATAAGAAAATTCTTAACTATTTTCAAGCGGGATTTAGGAGAAGTGAAGCTCTTTTTATAAGCTGCATAAGTTGGGTATATCGGGAAAAATTATTGGCTTACTCAAAGTGATGTACGAAAACAACAAGGCCTACGTATGTGATGGGAGTTAAACAAGGCTGCGTACTGAGCACGTTACTCTTCATACTATTTATTAACGATATCGTGGAAGAGATTGGAGGAGGAATTCACTTTGGTAATATGCGTTTACCTGGTCTTATATTTGCGAATAATATCGTTTTTTTTTTTTCTGAATCCGTGGAATGAATCGGCTGAAGAACTATTATGAAAACTGGAATCTTTTCTTTAATTTGCAAAAATCTAAAATTATGATATTCAGGGATGGAGGCGGTAGATATGCAAATAACGAAAAGTGGACATACAAAGGAGAAAACGTTGTTGTAGTTCGTGAATATAAGTATCTAGGAATACTTGTCTCTTCAAACCTCAACATGAAAAAACATTTCGAGTTAAGGCTAGCTGAAGCGAAAAGAGCTGTTTTCTCAGTATGGAACCGTTGTATAGATAATAATTATATCGAACATAGTGCAAAGCTTAAAATTTTTCATGCCACCTCATGCCAATTAGAAGAAGTTGATAAGTTTCTCAAATATTTTTTAAAACGCATTTTTAAATTACCAAGTTGCACGCCAAACTATATGCTTCATTTGGATATAACTGAACCGCCTTTGTTCCTAAGGATCCTAAAACTGCACTATGAATACGTAATTAAGGTGATAGAGATGGATGAAAGAAGGCTACCGAATCTAGTGCTTCAAAAGATGTTATCAACCAGTGGAAATTTGGTAAGAAAGTGGGAAGAGATGGCTGTTTGCGCAGGTGAAAACTTCCAATTTGTACCCGAAATGAGCCCTTCAGATTTAAGACAAAAGCTTAGCACAATATTGGAGAAAGGTAGCCTCTCAACACACGCAAACTTTAAACAAGAAGCGCAATCCTCGCAATAGATTGATCTACAGCAAACTAAATATGGATCTTCATGAAAGCACGTATTTGCTCAATCGCTACCACATAAATATGATAAATGTAATATTTAAAATTAGATTCGAACTTATAAAATTAAACTATATTCCGCATCGACCCGACCTACCGGTTCTATGCGACCGACCTCTGCAACCTCAAGGAGAGAGACGATGTGTACCACTTTGTCTCCAGATGTCCCATTTTGAAGGAGTTTCGTGTGAGGTACTTTGGAGTAGCCTCGATGGAATCGAATGACACGTTGGATGTCCTGAACGGTAAACTAGGCTAGGTAACTTTATACAAATATAAAACTAATGCACTGAACAATAGGGAACGCATCCTCGAAGCAGTGGCGTAGATAGCTTTTCGCTATGGGGGGGGATAGATCTAGTTCGCTCATTTTTTTTAAAGTTTTAATAATTTAAAAAAAAAAAACAAATAACAAGACTCATTGAATTCATTATGTATGCCATACAAAAATTATATTTTTTAAATTAATTTGAATTTGAATTAGAATAAATATTGATATACAGTGCCTTGCATAAGTACGAGTATAACCGCACCTGTAAAAATGCGTTAATTAAAATGGGAATGACACTTTACTATTTTTTTGTTGAATGGCATCACTAATCAAGTAAATTGAGAAGAAAAACAGTTCCGTTATTTTCTCTTCTGGTGTTTAAAAATTAAAAACAGATTTTTATATATTGCAAACCTCTCTGAAGCTTCATTCAGTTATGTGCTTCGAAATGACAAGAAACAATGCCGCGTGGTAAACATTTAAGCGATACGGAAAAAGTCAAAATTCAAACTTTTCGGTTAGCTGGCGTAAGCTTAAGGGCTATTGGTAAGAAAATTTAAAGATCCGATCGTGTCGTCCGAAATTTCTTACAAGATCCAGAATCTTATGAGACGAAAATAAGAACCGGGCATATGTAGAACCTGACCCGTCGAGATAAGAGGCGGTTTATAAATGCTGCATCCAATTCGGCGCATTCTTTGCCGGACGTTCGTGACGAATAATTGATCTTAGGAATTTTGGTTTCAACTGTTTTTCGTGCCTTAAAAAGCAGTAAAGTGATTGTTCGGTGCAAAATGATGCCAGCTCCAAATTTGACAACAGTCTACAAAAAAAGTAAGAATTTGCCCAGCAAAACATGAAACGAAATTGGAAAACCATAAGTAACATTCCATTAATTTACACTTAACTCTTGTTATTCCAAATGGCATAATCTAATGAATGCTTTTTTTTTAGATTATTTTAGATTATTTTCAGTTGCAAAAAAAAGTTTAATCTTGATGGGTCAGGTGGTTTTAACGGATATTGGCACGATCTGAGAAAGGAAAAAAGTTTGTTTTCAAGAGGAACTTTGGCGGTGGCAGTTGTAAGGTTTGGGGGGCCTTCTGCGACCGTGGTAAGGTTGCACTTGCCTTTACCTCTGCAAAGATGAACAGTTCAGCTTGCACCCAGGTGCTTCAGGATAATTTGGTATCCTACTTAAGACGATTTCGTCGAGTTCGGCATGTCTTCCAGCATGATAATGCCCCAATTCACGTTAGTCGTCAAAGTTTGGGATGGTACGAATCGAATAACATACATTTTATGGTGTTCCCGGCACGTTCTCCAGATTGTAACCCTATTGAAAATCTTTGGGGAATTTTTACCCGCAAAATGTGTGCCCATAATAGGCAATTACAGTGTTGCTGAGCTGCGAGAGGCGATTGTGGAAGAATGGAACTGTATAGACGATTCCATATTAAATAAACTTGTCAACAGTATGTCAAAAACAATTTTTAGATTGGTCGAAAATAGGGGCAGCAATGTTCTTTACTAATTTAGCCGAAAAAATTTGCTTAAAATAAAAAAAAAACAGATCAAAATAAAAAAGCGGTTATACTTTTGCAATACAAAAAAAAACTGTTTTAATTTTTAACCACCAGAAGAGAAACTAACGGAACTTTTTTTTCTGCTCAATTTACTTAATTAGTGATGCCATTCAATAAAAAATAGTAGGGTGTCATTCCCATTTTAATTTTCTACAAAACGCATTTTTACAGGTGCGGTTTTACTTATGCAAGGCACTGTAGTAAGTAAAATAATATTAATTTAAAAAATAAATCACAAAATAAAATCCAGTTTTCTGTTCTTTTTAGATAAAACACTTATAATCTCGTCTGCTAGTATAGGTATTTCGCGATGGATAGCTAGAGCAGCCAAGCCATTCAAACGATCCTGCAAATAAATAAACATCCAAAGCTTATCACACTGTTATTAAAATAGACATATTTTTAATAATGTCACTTCGTTGGTCATGCTTCTTTGTATTGTTTTTATTCTCTTTACTGACTGGAGAAAGTTCTTTCGGGAGTTGACATTGAAACCGGCAGTGTAGCTAATATCTTTAATATAATATATATAGCTGGATGGAAGCTCTTTTTCTTACACGTTTACGTATTATCAATAATTGGTGAGAGACGTAAAAAAAAATTTCAGAGTGCGTTTCTTTAACTTATTTGGTTCATGACTGGTTATGTTGAACAATTATCGATCCCAATGGGGGGGATATATCCCCCTGATCCCCCCCCCTATCTACGCCACTGCCTCGAAGGAAACTTTTAAAATAAACAAATAAAACAATTATACCTACAGTTAAGCTTAAACAAATTGTCAATCTGGTAGACGGCTATTAGCCAAACCATATTAAGGTTATCATATCGTACATTTTAAAGCAGTTTTTCAAATAAAGTTTTTCAACTAACTAAAAAAAAACTAACATGTGTTTCTATTCAAGTGACGCAAAAAAAAATAAGTTTTTTCAGTTGTGAAAAACAAAAAAGGCCATACAAACTATTTAACAGTACTCACTTCAATTTTGTTTTGTGTTGGGATTGTTAACTTTATTGTTAAACTTTAGAAAAATTTCACTAATCCTCAACAACACAACCGGGTTTTACGTTGAGAAGAATGTGTATTTCTATTCAAGTGACGCGCAGTGTACAATATTCTCAAGTTCAGAAGCTGGAGGTAATGGATTAATTTTGAAATGCCCGATGACTCGTTTTATTAATTATGGTAAGATTACTGGTTTCCGCCCACGATTTTCTATCTTTGGTAAGTAAATTAAGGCATTTATGGCCGTCGCTGGAAAGCATCTAAATAAGTTTTGAATCCCCGAATAAGTGTTGCCTTCCTAAATCAATTTTAGTATAATGTCACGCTGGTACAGAAGAGCAGTGATTGTCTTTTCCGAATATCTTACGAAATTTTAAATTTGAAAACATTCATTCTTATAAGAAATGAGCAAAAAAAATATTCTTTCACACTAACCGATATTTCTATTATTCTGAACACATGAATTTACAGGTTAAAACAATAAGGGGCATTTTTTTGTCAAATATGTATGTTTTGGTACATAAGCTTTGAGAAATAATTATTATTTTGTAGAAGTGTAACAATTTTTGATTAAGGCTCTATCGAAAAAGGTCAAAATGACCTTTAGAAATATTTTATTTATACTGTGAATGCTCCGACTAATATAACTAGGTAAGGTACACAACTTTTGGAAAAAAGTCTTTCATCTTAGGCTTTTACCATTGAATGAACGTACTCCATAAGCTCCCAAAAGACCCATGTTTGTACACCCCATAGGAAGTTCCTTATGCATTATCCCACACTCCAAGCGTTGAGTCGCCAATTCGTCATAGTAGGTATCTGGGTATCAAATCTTATAAAAACGGTATACAAATTACGTAACCGTTGATGCCACCTGATGGTGTTTACGATCGAGTAGGCAACAACAAAAAAAAAAAAATAATAAAAATAATAAAAAAAAAATATTGTAATCATGTAGGAATATGAGCCAAAGAAAAATTTTGCGCCATCATAATCTAAGGAAAAAACATCCGCCATGCACTGTCATCATCTGTTCTGGTCCTCGTCTTCTCAGTTTTATTTCCCATTTTAACTTACTCACGGGTAGGTATGTCACACAAAAAACGAGAATAAACGCAAACTACTTCGTAGATATAACACCAGGCATGCGGTAAAGGGATGAGAAGTTTTATTGAACTCAGTCACGTTGCTCCTCCCACTCCGTTGCCGTTCCACTTAGTCGTTGACGTTGCCGGTTGCGTCGCCGACATGGTTTTGACTTTTATAGCTTTTGTCGCTACACCGAAGTTGCCCAGCCCACCCACCTACAAATAAGCCCTCTGCCGCATCAAAATAAACATCTTTTATGGAGGATGTAAGGAAGTTCTTCATCTTCACTTCTTACAATGACGAGAACGATGCCGACGAAGAAGAGCAAGAACTAGCCAGTTTTGTAGCTGGGAGCAGCTCCTTCCAGGACGAATAAGTCTATTTGTATCCATCTTGTGGCTATACCGTCTTCGTCGATAAAAGTTTTGCAACAAATCGAAGGCAAATACAAGAAGAGGTGGTGGGCGATTCGATTGGATTCAAACTTAATTCACCGACCGGCACTGTTGCCGCTCTTGTGAGCTTTTAATAATGTTTATCTTCGTGTTTCTCTTTTGGACATCTTTCGCGTTATATACTGTCGTTCTCACTCACACATTTGTTTTGTCGCAAATACCTATGTCTGGGGGGAAAATTGTTAGAAAAACTTCTTGTTCTTAAGACTGCGAGTGGAGGGGCTAGGAGGGAAGTTAGAGATTGGTTTGAATTTTATTGCATTTTCGGCTTACTCTGGCAACGTAAAAGTTTATTAAATCGATCGATTCTAAGTAAATGATGCAATAGGAAATAAACCGAAAAAACTAGGTTTTGCCTTATAGCAAAGTGAAAAGGGAAAATTAATTATTTAAGGGTCTAAATTCATTTGTGAGCGTTTTCATTTACTTTATGGCTTGATGACTTGTTTGTGTTTTGTTTTTATAAAAAGAAAAGGCTTCAGAATCGTTAAGATACTATGTTTTTTTTTTAATATCAAAAAGTTTACGAGTTATAAAAAAATATAAATATCACGTTTCCAAGTTGTTTTATAGTTTTTATATTGAGATTGGTGCATATTTAATTATTTTTTGTTTTGAAAAGGGGAAAACGAAGGATTGTTGCATAATACCTTTATTCCTTAGTTAATAAAACAGTAGTTCAGTAACTAATAAATATTTCTGATGATTATCCTCGTACTTAATATGGTCAATCTCTTTAATACATAATGAAAAGGCATCATATTTGTGCGGATTTGGTGAAAATTACTGTTACTAGGCAAGTTATAGACATGAGTTATTTAAGAGCGAACTATGTCCTTAATGAATTACCTTACCTATGTACAAAATCAATTTTTATTTTATACAATTCTAACATAAATTAAGGCTTACACTTTTCCTAAAACTTTAGTAATTAAAAGTGGAACACATTACAATGCTATTGGGGTAAGTATATCTTTGTCAGTTCTATTGATTTAAAATTTTATTGAATTCTGGAAAAACTGACGAGGAGATGCGCTATTATGTGAGTTTTTCAATTTCGTTCCGAAACAAATAGTGTACAATGCAAGCGTTGACACTGATGGCACAATATGTAAATAAACGGGTCCCGCAATTGGATTAAAAGGAGAATATCAATGATATCAATTTACAATCGATATATTTTTGCTGTTTCCAACCATCTGTAATAGAATTTGTTTCGGCGGCAATTGACGATCGGACACAATTTATTGGTCTTCATGGAATTGAGTGCAATACCAAGCACACATGGTATCAATAAGCAAACAAAAATCAGTCCACCAACTAGGGCAGAACGTCGTAAAGATAGCATCAACTTCAAATTATGTATAGTTTAGGAGTTTATATTAATTCCATGAACGAAAATTTCCGATGAAGAATTATCTTTAAAAATCATTGCTTATTTGTTTTGGCAAGCCAAAGGGTTTTTAAAGCTCCTCACCCGAAGGATGAAGGGCACAATAACTATAACATTATAGGTACCACTAGTCCTCTTTTACCAAACCACCGGCTCAATGATCAAGCACTTACAATAGACGACTAAAAGCAGTGCCGCCACTGGGTGTTCGTGCGCCCTTGTGCAAGAAACTTAAACTGCCATCCCATGTCTCGGGTGTACGGCGGTATTTACGTTGAATAAGTGAAAGTTTTATTTATTCTTAATTTAGCGAATATATAGCATATATGTACAGTTTTTGCATCCTTTTAAGATTATTTACTCTTTTAACTTGAGACTTATAGGTAGGTAGATACTAGTTATGCATTCGTAAAAAATCGAACTCGAGATTTTGATCAAAGTTGACATTACGATGATAGCGAAGACGAAAAAAGTGGGTCTCGAAATTTTGTCCCCACACGTTTATATTTCTTCTTTTTTTTTAAGACCAATTTTTAATACCTGCAATACGATTTTTTTCGAAATTTTATATTTTTTTTTAAAACAATGTCCAACAGATTTAAACAAATATCCAAAAATTTAAAGAATCGTTACGACCGATTTTGATAATTTGTTTTATGCTAAAGGCCCTTAAAATTTAAAATATTCCTGTGCATTAAAATTTTCAAAACTTTTTTTTTTTGGATTTCAATTTTTTTTTTCGAGACTCAATATTTCGAAAACCCCATGCTTGATTTTTTTTAAACTTGCTAAATAAAAGTTTTTGAAAACGTCTCCGAGAATTTTGATAAATTTTTACGTTCTATAATTAAACAAAAATAAAATGCACGACTGGGTCGCACGAACTTGCTCCTATGTAAGAGACTAGGAATTTTAAAAACGAATGTTATTAGAGAAAACTGTTCATAAGGATAAAATGAATTTTTTTAAATTCTTTAAGTAGTAAGAGATAAAAACAGAATGATATGCAAATATGAATTTATGCAGGAACAAAAATTATAAGTCGTTGTAGTGTTTCCTTAAAAAATAAGCTTCTATGTACAAAATTTTTAAAAAATTTTGGTACGCCAACCTTAAGTTTTTATTATTGTACGAATAAAAGTCTAATTTCCAAAAAAAATACTAAGCCGTTCTTGAGATATCGAATTTTTCGAAAACAAATTACTTTTTTTTCCTAAAATTTGAAAAAATATTTTTTCTTAAGTTTTTAAATGCAATGTTTTTTAAACTTTTTAGGAGCTTTTTTATAAAAAATTTCATTAAAAGCCGTTAAGTTGATAATGAGAAATTCAAAATTCGAAAAAATCGTTCTATGGTAGGTACAGTCAGTAATATCTAGATTTAAAATTTTTTTTATTAAATTATAAATCGTAAAGATTAATCAAAAGAAAAAAAATTTTAGCAAAATTCTCGAAACCGTTTTCGAGAAAAATGCTATTTTCGAAAACCAATTTTTAAAATTTGTATGGAAGGTACCGTTAGTTTTAGATAAAACAATTTTTTTTCTCAAATCTTGTAGGTTATACTAAGAAACTTTTATTTGCCAAGTTTGAAAAAAATCGAGCATGGGGTTTTCGAAATATTGAGTTTCCAAAAAAAAAATTTTGAATTTTTTTTTAAAAATCCAAAAAATTAAAAATTGAAAATTTGAATATGTAGTAATATTCAAACTTTGGAGGAGCTTTGGCATAAAAAAAATTATTAAAATCGGTAGTACCGTTTTCGAGAAAATCAAAAACAAAAAAAATGGACCCAGGGGGGCTACCAAAAATAACAATTTTTTGTAAAATTTTTTTCAACCATTAGCTAGTTTTAACCAAATGAAATTTTTCAAATTTTTTTTTAAAAAATCTGTGAGACAGTTTTTGAGAAAAAAAAATATTTATAAAATTTCGAAAAAAAATCGTATGGCAGGTACCGTTATTTTTGGTCTTAAAAAAAAACAGAAAAAAACGTCCGGGGGAAAAAAATTAAAACCCATATCTATCAAGTTTGAAGAAAATCGGCCGAGCCGTTTAGGCTGTAGTCGAACCGACAGACAGACAGACAGACAGAATTGCGAGACCCACTTTTTTGGTCTTCGCTATCATCGTAATGTCAACTTTGATCAAAATCTCGAGTTCGATTTTTTTTACGAATGCATAACTTGCCTTATAGTGCCTATACGTCGCAAGTAAAAATGTTTTAAAAATTTGTATATAAAAGATTATTTTACTTTTAACTTATAATTTTGTTATAAATTTTGTTCTTGCATAAACTAATATTTGCTAGCATCACATGGCATCCTGTTCTTAGCTCCAGCTACTCTAAAAAGAGTTGTTGAACTTTATGTTTATGAACAGTTTTTCTCTAATAGCATTCATTTTTAAAATTCTTAGTCTTTTACATAAGAGCAAGTTCGTGCGACCCAGTCTTGCATTTTATTTTAAGAGGAAACAAAAACAAAACTATTCGTAATCCCTTATTTAAAAAGAAACATAAATATTTAGAGACACAAAAAATTTTTGTTTACCCTCGGTTTTTTTTTTAAGTAAAGATGGTTTGTTTACATTTTGCATTGGTAAAATAAGGAATGTTTTAAATCACCTTCGATAATTTTGTTCTTGCAACCAACTTAGATTTAAGATACATAGCTACATATATCATTGCAATCAGATTATTGATACCCATTCATAGAAAAATACGAGTAATTAGTAAAATTAATGTTTTCGAGACACTGTTTTCGTTTTATTTTATGGGAAATACATGGGCTGTAAATCTAAAAAAATCTAAATGCTTTTCGATGGGATGAGGGTTGCGTGGAAAGATATTTCCCAAGTGTCAATCTATGGCGATATGGCGTTAAGCAGTTTAGACTATGACTGCAATCGAAGAGGTTATTTGGTATGAGAGGCGACAGTCACAAACAAAATATGAATAAAGATTTGTAGTATATTGTTTGTGGGAACTACGTAGTGAACGGTCAAATGTAAACAAGTTCCAATAGCTTAAGGAAAACTTTTGGAGTATGCTGTATAGGGTGAGTTAGATCGATCTCTTAATTTTCCGCCCCCAGACGTTGGCGCCCTTGTGCGCCGAGCATTTTGCACATACGGTAGCGGCGGCCCTGACTAAAAGCAGCCTGCTTGTGATTGGAGTTTTTTAGAGACCCTTCAACAATAAGGTGGCAGCTAAGTCAGTAAGAAATGAATTCCATGTAAGAAGGAATGAAGAAATGGCAACCCCTGGTAGTCTAGCCCTGTTGCCCACTAAGCGCTGAATTTCGCAATTTTGATCCCATAACTCGTTTGATCATGTGGATACAATTTATTTGGGAACTGTGAACTTTGTCACGGAATCATCCAGTTAGAATAAAGTTGAAAAAAAGGATTTAATAGATTTCGATGTGTCTTATTGTGTGTCATCCGAAACTCGGATCACTCACTCAACCGGAGCACCACACGCATCCAAAACCATCTTCACTGTGTAAACTACGCAGTTTTTTAACTGTTGGTGGAGCAGTAACTAACCCGATGGAGTGATCATCCAGTCCCCTTGCATGATTAACATTTGCCAAAGCCCCCAGTCCGCTAGTTCCAAATAGAGAGTTTGATGGCTTAAGTTAAAGTTAAAGTTCGTCATATAGTCATTTCGTCACGTTGATAAAAGAGATCAAGTCTTTGATCTTCATTTCTGAAAGTTCGTCAATTTACAACATACAAATTATGGTTGAATTTGAATAACAATAAATTGGTTACTATTGTTCTGTACCACTTGCTTTTGACGGCAACCGCCTCACCAACATTGTTTACAGTAAACACCAATGACTTTTTGAGGATGAATTGTCATCTGAAACTGCAATTTTGATTGTAAACACCGCCATTGGTGCAAAAATGCGCCACCTTATTTGAAACAATTTTTCATTAACTTTCAAGATGTCACCAAAACAACTTGGCCGCCACCAGCCGCCACATTTTAAAAAGCCTTTATAAACATTTTTAGTAGGTAGAAAACTAGGACACTACAAACATGTACATTAGATCGGAAGTATTAGTGAACATGCCCCTTAATTACAGTCAGCATGCTTACAGAGCGGGCAGATCCACAGAAACCGCTCTGTACGAACTAACTAATATAATACAAAGAGCTTTAGATATTAAAGAAACGGCATTATGTGCCTTCCTTGATATTGAGGGGGCCTTCGACAACACCTCTCACGAAGCAGTTCATTCGGCTCTAGAAAGGAAAAGAGTTCCTATCACTATAGTCAGATGGATAAGTAAAATGCTTAGTACAAGAACGGCGGAAGCATACGCAGGACTAAACGTCCAGAAAGTCATCACAACAAGATGCTGTCCGCAGGGAGGGGTATTATCACCCTTGCTGTGGAGTCTTGTAGTTGATGAATTACTAGAAAGTCTAACCTCCCAAGGGATTCGATGTATTGGCTTTGCTGATGACATCGTTATAACGGCACTGGGGAAGTCCGAAGAAACTCTTTGTGATATAGTCCAGAGAGAGCTGTCTATAACTAGGAAATAGTGTATATCTGTGGGACTTAACATCAACCCTACCAAAAGAACGATAGTACCATTTACCAGTAAAAGTTTTCTACCTCGCATGAAACCCATTCGGTTGGCGGGAGAAGTAATCGACATCCAGAGGCAGGTCAAATATTTAGGAGTTACACTAGATAGTAAACTCCTCTGGAACAAGCATGTCGAAATAACTGTCGGGAAAGCCACAAAGGCCCTTATGATATGCAAGAGACTTGTAGGTAAATCAAGGGGCTGCAAACCAAACATCATAAGATGGATGTACACCATGATGGTAAGACCCATCATTACCTATGGGGCGATTGCATGGCATAAAAGAACCGAACTAAACACAACTAGGAAATCACTAGACAAATTTCAAAGGCTTGCATGTATATGCATAACAGGAGCAATGAGAACTTGCCCTACAGCTGCGATGGAAACCATCTTGCATTTGACGCCACTACACGTGGCAATTGAAAATGCTGCTAAGGGAGCCATAGTGAGGTTTGCCAAGGAGGGTACTGGCATGGGTAAAATTATTGGAAACAGGGAAAAAGACTCAATAATCCGGTCCGCAGTAACAAACCTTCTTGACATCCCAAGAGATGGTATGATCAAAAGATATAACTTCGAAAAACATTTCAAAATGGAGTTAAGTTGCAAAAAAGACTGGCTAGGTAATACAATAAACTACAGTCTTAAAGAAAATACCATCAAATGGTACACTGATGGATCGAGAACAGCTGAAGGGACTGCTGCTGGAGTTCTTAGGCCTAGAACTAAACTCTCCTTACCGATGGGACAGTCCACTAGCATATTCCAGGCAGAAGTAAATGCCATAGGCATATGTGCTGCAAGAAACCTCGATAGGAAATATAAAGACCAAAACATTGCCATCATGTCAGACAGTCAGGCTGCACTAAAAGCACTAAGCTCGTACGCTTTTAGTTCCAAACTTGTTTGTGATTGCGTGATAAAGCTTAATAAACTGGGCGAGAATAACACTGTCACACTTCATTAGGTACCAGGCAATGATATGTTTTATTTATTTGGGACTTATCCATGGGATGGATACTTTAAAATTCGGAAAATAGAAGCCTAATTGTAACCACATATTCCCATAGAGAATACAGAATTAAAATATTTCTCAACAAAACTTTTTGCCTTTCCTGCGGTCAAATTTGCAATTTCCTACAAATAAACCTTTCTTCATTCAAATTTTCTTACGACTTTTCAATGTATAATCAAAAGGCTCAAAATTGAAACAAAATTAAATTACGTCTTTAATTAGATGATTATTTGCGAACTCTTCGCAAATTTCCATCATCATTCAGGTTTTTTTTTGTTCTATTAAACAAATATAAATCCTAACTACCCATCGGAGCCTCTAGAACGACCTTAATTGTTCATCCTTAATTAATTTCGCAAGCCCCCTCCTGTTGACAAAAATACCGCAAAAAATAAGGCAAGACTGCCCTGAAGGCGCAATACACTGTACATAGTTATAGCTACACTCTTTAATTGAAATTTCAATAAAACCAAAGACAATTGAAATAATAAAAATTAAATATAAAAAACTTAATCGACATTTTTTGAAAGATTGGACTGGGGCTGAGCAGTTGAAAAGGGTGACCTTTTAAATAAATTCAACGGACAGTGCTTTTATATATTTTCCTTTTTTCCTTAGAATTCATATTTTCTTCTTCCATTTTTGTGCCTTTCATTCCAGCCTTACTCTTTTATTTTTATTTTTTTTGTACAAGCTTTCACTTTGTCCTAGCGGTTGCGGCGTAATTCAAGCGAAACGTCGTTATTGTCGGACAATTTGTGGCGTATTCAGTCTCTTGAATATCTCCTCATGCCTCTTAGGCAAGATGATACTCTCACTGTGATTTGTGCAAATATTATGTAAAGAAGGGAGAACAAAAAATCGTGAAAGTGAATTTGATTCTGTGGCGCGCCTGATTTCATTTCCTTTTTTCGGTTTTGCTTTTTTTATTTATATGCTTGTCTTTGATCTTTTCTTCTTTCTCTTAAGGCTTTGGAATTTAGTGGATAATGAAATAATATTATTCCTCTGTTGGAACTTGAAAAATTTTAAATAATTCCTCATGACTTTAACTGTGGTTAGTTGGTGTTAATACCGACGACGTAGTGATAAAGTTGGCCAAAAAGAGAGAGAGAGAGAGAGAGTTAGAGCCATAAATTTAAAACAGCTGAAACCTGATGTGGTAAGGGAGAGAAACATAAATTCAGATAATAAAAAACTTTGAAAGAGATTAATAGAGGGGAACAGACGAACAATTTATTACTAAATACGACTCGGAGGACCATATTTTTATTTCCATATATCAATTTAAAATAACTTGAATTCTATTTTCTATTGAGGCTATGAATTATAAATCAAATGAATATTGCTTTTTACCTGCAATATTTATGTGTCTTCTCAAATGGGAAATCAGGCATTTCGTAGGAAACTCGAACTCAACTTTTTCAACAAACTTAATAGGTATTGCGATTATAGGACCCACGGAAGATTCGGTCCAAGGATTGAAAAAAAAAAAATTTGTTTACTATATTGTAGGTAAGTTTTATATATGTACTTGTTTGTAACATTATAAAATTGTTTTTGCAACCTCTCTCAGAGGAAAATACCATTGAATGGTTTTTCTTTCGACTTTCTCAGAACAAGTCAAACCGATTTTAATCACTTTTTTTGTAGATATTGAATAACTTTGAAATTTATCAACTAATTGGCTTGAGAAGGCATATTTTTGAAACGTCAGTTCAGTATAATTTTTTTTACGCCATCAATACTGCTTAATGCAAGCATTTCTGACAATATTTCTTTTCTCTTCAAGTTTTTTTCACCTTTAGATACTGGGAAACATCAGCTTGTCACAGTCATCATTTAGCGTGGTGTTAGTTGTTAGTAAATAAATATACATATAGCCTAAGACTCTTCTAAGAAACGAACAAATATGACAAACAAAGAAATGATAACTTTATTAATCTACTATCTGCAGCTACAAAAATAATTACCAGTCAAATACTACGTCCTATAAAAACAATAAATTGTTAGGAATTAAACAACTTTTTTTTACAAAAACTTATAATGCGTGAGTTTCGAATACTTAATGAGAACGCCCATCATGAATAGCTCCACACTGAAACAACGCATCGAAACAGTGACGCTGTACATTGCTAACCCAATGTGCATATCGTTGACAATAATGTCGTGGTCAATAAGCATCATATATGTAAGTATGTGACAATTAAACTCTTCGTTTAGTGTCGGATTATGTTGACCACAAAAATTAGGATATAGCCGACATGCAGTTCATAAACTCTGAAGACGTTCCTGATTGAAGCGGTGAGAGAGTGTTGCCAAGAACCCAGGTGTGTCGTATTGTCACCGCGCTCAATATTCCGGCATCAGTATAGAATCATTTGGAAGGATAATTGGCATTTGTTCAATTGTTTGACTCAAACAATAGCTCTGTTCAACCAGCTGCACTTGACCACTCTGGCAAAAAGACTTTTTGCTTTTTGGTGCTTTTTGGTGTTCATTGAGAACATTTCTGCACTGACTTACACTGATAAGCGTTCATTGAGCTGAACTAGTGTACTCTGGTTTTGAATATTCTGCACTTCCTTTTGAGCTAGTGCATCAGGTTGGTGAAAACTGTCAAAATCATCAAAATCATCTGATGTCATTATTCGATTATATTTTGTAAGCGAATTAAGTTGAATTTTGTCCGCGCTTTGTGTTTTTGAATTAAAATTTAAAAAAACGCATAGGTTAGGGCTAACTTCAAGTGAAGGGCAATCTCTACTTCAGCAAAGAATCACTTGATAAAAACTCTTCTAAAATTGTACTTTTAATTATTCCTTCCATTTTACTTGCGCCGAATTTAATTTGTTTTCTTGTTTTTAACATCTGACGTATGACGTTTTGCCTTCAGTTTGCTTTGACAGTTTTCATGAACCTGCACTGCACTAAACTTCTCTACACTGTCCATTTTCCAGGAGTTGCTTTATCAATTAAAGAATTACCATAAATAGAATATATTTCTAACATGAGTGACTTGAACAATAAGCGCAAGTTTGACATAGACATTAATTTATTTAAAGAGCTTCAGAACTTTTTCAGACTTTTTGTTTTGCATATTGATAATGACAGAAATCAGTCAGGATTCAAAAATCGTTATTTGTAATGTTGTAATTTGTTATGAAAATTGAGTCATGAGAAAAGCTGTGTTTTTTGCATACTGATATGCAATTAATATGGAAATGCACATAGAATTCGATCACTCGAATGATTGTTAACAAGGTTCCTCGATAAAATCGAAATTAAATTGCATTTAAGTTTGCAATTAGCTCCTTACTGGAACCAGTTCAATAAGCAAGAAGTACGTGTTGTGTGTGAAAATAATAGTTTAATTAAATCTTGGACAAATCGATGCAGTTACTTGTAAATTTTTAGTTTTATTTTTATTTTTAAATAGTACAAATAAATTCTTGCTAAAACAAACAATTAGGGGATGTACTATGCAAATAAAATTAAAAACCGACACAAAAAACTGATATCAAATAAGATAATAAAAAGAAGTAATAAAATAGACTCGTAGGTTTTTAAAACCGAGAATGTGAAACCAGTAAGAAAAATTAAAATTTTATCTGAAGAAAAAATTTTTTTAGAACAAAAATAATCTTGTCTTTTTGCCAGTAGGTATGAATCAAAAGGTTTTCCAATAGGAACTTCTGAAATTTGACAAGTGATTGCGGCCATATCAGTGAAGCTAACATCTATCAAATTGGCTTTCATGTGTTAAGTCTTTTTTGGATCAACATGGAGTGTTAGAGACTTACAGTGTTCAACAACATTTACAAATAAATGAATTGTTATAAAGAAAGTGGGTTATCTGTTGCGTATAGTTACATTTGGAGCGCTTCTGTGAGGCCAATTTGTGTATGAATGAATGTGATGTGAATGGAGTGGTCAGTAAACAGAATTCCACACAAGATCCATCTAATTCCAATGCTTCCAGAGAAAGTCACTCTTTAGTATGAACTTTCGACCATAGTTACCAGCGGTCTCTACTTCTTTCACAACGACATTAGTCAGGATATAAAAAACCAATTTCTTTTGGCCCGAATCGGACGACATGGACACCGACAATAACAGGACGGCGCTAAATGCCACACAGCCCGTGGACAATCGACATTTTCCACGAGCGATTCCCGAACAATGTTATTTATTATCTCACGCGGATGCGATGTGAATTGTTCATCGTCATGAGATGCCCCAACACATTTTCTTGTTCGTTCTAAGCCAAACATAACGGTATTTGACATACAAATACTTGAAATCTTAGAAAATAATCTTTGTCCCAGAAATTGTTCTACAGATTTTATTTTTAAATTCGACGAATTTCATTGAGCAGATAATAGGTGAATAGTTATTAATGAACCATTTTTTTGTCTTCGATTTTCTCAAAAACGGTAGAACTGATTTTGTTCATTTGTCTTATGCGAAAGCTCCATAAAAGCCTGAAAATCAGCACCACGAATTTTGATAACAATTTTTTTTCTTACGCTTAATTTAAACGAGTATAATTGAATAAAGTAAATTTGAAATTAAAACATTACTGACTGGACCTACTTCCTCATTAAGAGCATAAGTGATTCTAATAAAAAAAAATTACACAGAAGCTTCCAGAAAGTTTAACAACCATTTTTATCAAAACTAAAAGAAAAATTTTGGCTTTTGAAATTTCAATTTATTTTGAAAATTCGATATCTCAAAAATGGGTAAACGATTTTGTTTTGATTTTTTTTATATGCACAATGATAAAATCTTAAAAGGATGATGAGCAAGTTGGACATAAGACCAACAGAAATGAAATGTATACCAAATGAAAGGTTGTTTTGAGGACATCATTTTTTACTATGGGGGTAAAACCCAAAACCGCCGAAGAATAGAGATATAGCCAATTGAACTACCACATCTATACCTGAAATTATGTGCCTTTACATAGACTTAAACCTGTATAACATGGATATCTTACTTCCTACAAGCCTGAAACTTCAGTCACAGAAAGAATTATGATCAACAAATATAAGAACCACAGTATTACACTCTGGTCCAGTCGATTAGGTATGTATCTATAAAAAACTAAAAAAATATATGGTACTATTCAATCGTACCGGAGTGTATGGCCTTAGTTTTTTTTTCTGAAGATCATAAATCTTTCTGTGAACAAAATTTCATCCTTGTAGCTAAAACATATCCATATATGTATGTATGCATTTATAAGTTAATCAAATGCTAGATTTCGTGTCTATGAGTTATGTACGAGTACAAGACAAACTTAAACGTAACGATGCTTGGAATGCTTTTAAATATAGATAACACTTACATTATTTACAAGATTATCTTGAAAATCATTTCTTAGAAGAATTCAATAAAAAACAAAGACTGCACATTGATATTTACATCTTGTTTTTTTTTTTATTTATAATAGTTAGTTAATTCATAATCGAAAAAAAAACAAAGATTGTGCCGAAGTTTTTATTATGAAAAGAAATCGCTAGAGCAGTAAAAACTATTCGTCTATAATTATTTCTGTCATATTACAAGCGGTGCAATAGATGGCTGCTATGGTCTCAACAAAAGGTACCATATTACAGAAATTACATGGACATACATAAGTGGTTTATCTTCCTGTGAGGTGCAATTTAATTTCTATCAACCGGATCTCTGGCTATTGCCGACTTTCTTTCTAGACTACACATACCAAATAACGCTGCTAACCTCTTATTTGTTTCGCCTCTTCTTAGTTTACCAAGGTAGGCAAATAGATTACAGTTCACAACAAATCTTATCATTAAATACAAATAATTATCTATAAATTGTGTCAATTTCGATGAGAATTAATAAGTTTTTAAACCCTTACACCCATATTAATAAAAAAAACCTTATTCCCTATAAAGTCCACTGTCTTACTAAACCATAGAATAGGAGGTTAGTCCTGGCTTAAATATTTACATTAATAAAAACAAAATGTTCCCGGAATAGTAAAATGACGTTTATCAAAAATCCTTTTAAGAAAATCTTCTACAAAAGTAAGCAATCTCTTTTTTTATATATTCTGTGGCTGCTTAAATTGATTGTCAATTGCTTGTGTCTGATTGTAGATATTGCTTAATTCCACCAATGACTTGTGGAAATCCACGTATGAACTCAAATGCTACCATGGCCTTTATTTGCTCGGAAGCTTTTTGGGGCATTTTAATAAACTGCCTTGCTTTCAAAGCAAATGCTTTGGCAACTCGTGAAGACACGATGCTCAATTTAGGCTAACTAAACCCGTGGATATCAGCACAATCGTCTTGAAACTTTTTTAAATGAGTAATGTTATTTAAGATTATGTTTATATACTCGTACATCCAGTCAATGATTATACCTCATTATGGCCCCAGTGCCTAATGGAAGCCATTACTTGTAAATCTACAGGAATATGTCCACCTCTTCTGTCCACATTTAGGTCTGCTTCAGCGATAGCTATAAGTTTTTCCATGGTTTTCTTGGAAAACCAATATTTCTTTCGGTATTCCTCTTCGGTTTGCTCATTTATCGGATCATATCGGGGTTTATAGATTTTTGTTCTTCTTATAGAAAAATTAGGATTATCCAGCAAATCCAAACGGTTCAAGAAATCGTTAAAACTTTGTGCCATTTTTATTATTAGTATTTCTTTTCAAAATTAATTTAGAAACTTCTCACTTTTGTTTAATTTTTTGATTAAAAAAAAAACGGATTTGACATCTCTATTTCTTATTCCTTCGCTAAACCACCTACTTCGGTGGTTTAACTTAATCATAGCTAGTAAACGTCACTTATCAGAAAATTTGTTTTATTAATAAAATTTCGCACTTAGTCCAGGACTTAACGATAAACCTCCACTAATCCATCTTTATTAATATGGGTGTTATTTATTAACCTTTAGTAAAATTAATTCCGAAGTCGCGGGCAAGACACCGTCATTAATTGTCGAAAGCAAAAAACACAACGCAGGTATTCATAACACAAGT
This sequence comes from Chrysotoxum bicinctum, assembly GCA_911387755.1. Classification (NCBI taxonomy): domain Eukaryota; kingdom Metazoa; phylum Arthropoda; class Insecta; order Diptera; family Syrphidae; genus Chrysotoxum; species Chrysotoxum bicinctum. Next base: position 86,437,231 of record OU426990.1, on the reverse strand, counting down.
AATCCGCGACTGAATTTGAACATCTCGCACTACTTGTTCGGCCCAGAGAGGCACTATTGGCTTAGGCTTAGGGCCTTACACTCCGGTATGATTGAATTGTTCCATAGGTTCCATGAGGTTTTCATATATACATGCCTAATCGACTAAACCAGAGTGTAATACTATAGGTTTTATATTTGTTGATCATGATCATTTCTGTGACCAAAGTGTCAGCCTTGTAGGAAGTAAGATATCCATGTTATACAGGTTTAAGTCTATGTAAAAGCACGTATAGCACATATAGCACATACACATATAAAAGCAGGTATAGATGCGGTAGTTCAATTGGCTATACATATCTCTATTCTCCGGCGGTTTTGGGTTTTACCCCCATAGTAAAAAATGATGTCCTCAAAACAACCTTCATTTGGTATACATTTCATTTCTGTTGGTCTTACGCCCAGGCTCCATACAAATTTGCCCATCATCCTTTGATTAACATTTTTATATACAAAAACTTATTTTTGTTTTTAATTTTTTTTTTGAATACGAGTAAATTTATATTCTCCAGATATCATACGGCATTCTATTTTTTAACCTCATATTATGTTATGAAAATACACAACGAATTTTATAAATTTTACTCTATTTAAAACCATGTTCTTGTACATAAAATTTCAAAGTTCCAAAGTAGATACTTGTGCATAAGAGCCAATACGTGCGATCCAGTCGTTCATTTTATTTTTAGCTCGGTTTTTTTAGATATTTATTGTTTTTTTCCTTAAGTTAATTAAGAGCTTTTGATCTTGTTTAGATTTGTTTTTGTTCTACTAGATATTCGAGACATGGATGAAAAAATAATATATTTCAAATAAATACAAAAATAAAATGTGATATTTGGACGGACGGGTGAATAATTTTTTTTTGTTTTCCCAGGGGAACTTGGAAATATTTGTGGAAGTATTGCTGTATTGTATTTTACTTTTAGTGAAATCATAAGATTAATAAAGTCGTTTACGGAAAACTTTTATGTTTATAGAAATGAGCCAAACAATGCTTAGTAGCTCGTACTCACCCATAGTAAAGTCAACAAAATTGGCTTACCTGAAATAGAAAAACAAAACAAAATACATATTTCATTAAGCCTCTGAGAATCACCTTAGCTAAATAAATATGATTTTATTAAATAAAATATTTTCGACATCTTCGGGAGATATTCTTATTAAATTTCAATTAAAATAAAATATAAGGTTTTAGAAATTAATAAATTTGCTTAAAATCTTAATTTTGTTTGTACGAACTAAAACTGTTTCACCATGCTTATCAGCTCTAAAACAAAAAACCTGAAGCACAGTACTAGCTTACCAGTGCTTAAAATTATAATTTTGGTTTTCGATTTTGAGCAGAAACTATATGAATTCGTCCTCTTGAATTGCTCATTATTATACTAAATACAAATACAGGTTTTCAAATGTCTCATAAATACACTGCGTTTGTCAATTGATATTTTTAAAATATTAAAAGAAAAACTAGTAAAAACAACAAGACATTTTAAAGTAATAATCAATATAAAGCTGATAACGTTTCATTTTTGCCAATCGTCAGTCCATGATATATTTAACATTAGTCCAAAAGCGACCTATGCTGAGGTAGACAGGGAAACTGCTCTGTCCAGTGCTAAGGGGGATTTGGATTCATATAAAAGCTGGCTTGACTCTATAGTCCGAAAGTTTTCCTATAGCTAATATAAATCTTACAGAATAAGTAAAGCGATGTACGATTTATTTTATCCCCAACACACACAGCCAGTATAAACAGGAAAGTAAACTTTTAGTTATAGCTGATTCGTTGTCAAATTGCAAGAGTGAAAAAATTTGTGAATACATTGCAGCAGCCTCTGCATCCATCTTCTACAGCCATCATGTAGATGAGACATAACCATTGAACGCCCATCTCATCGACCATCTGATGAGCCATCAATGACCCATCGACAACAATACATACGCTTAGAACCGTGAAGGAAAATAATATTTTTATCGAAATCGGGTAGCCTAATACCAATCCTTGCGAAGAAGATCTTAGAACAGTTCGGAAATAAGAAGTTCAAAAAGATAAGCTTTCTGCATTTTTTACCAAACATATTTAGCTATGCTTTGTTTAATTCTCTAAAAAATACGAAAACTGACTAACTCGAATGTTGTAAGGTGGACAATTTAGGGTTTGATACCATATTTGGTATTCGGTTTTGTGTCCTATTTTGTTGTATGTATATATTCGGTTAATATTCAATTATATGTACACACCTAAAAAAAGTTATCAAACAATAAAGAATCTTCAAATTTAAAAGTAAAACTTACATAAAATATCAATGAAAAAAATGCTGAATTAATGGTTTTGAACTGGGAGTCTTCCATGAATATTTCGCCAATTATTAGAAATTGGTATTAGCATTGTTATAAAGAGGGGATGGGGGAGCCTTTTGAATCCCCTCGGGCCCGGCTTTTATGATGGGACCCAGAAATTCGAAACAAACAAATAGTTTCCTTTTGATCAATTTATTTCTGCATAACATTTCTACTCGTACCTACTTCTAAGGGCTCAGAGATTCTGAAAAAAAATATAATATTTTCTACCTGCGTATCAATTTTGTTTAATTTCATCATTTTCCTAACAAACGTTGCTTGTATAAGAAAATAAAATTTTCATTGTAATCTAAACCGGTTCAACATATTGGCATTTCTATATTTTGGGGCGCGGAAGCTTTCGTGCAAGTTTTAGTTTAACCCGTTTGCATTTCTACGTTACCTCTATATTTTCTTGTGATGTGGTTGAAAAGTTTCAAAGATAATTTCTTAAACTTATTATTCGGTTGCCGGCCTGTACTCCAAATAACCGTTATTCTTAAGTACGCTAAAACTACATATCGAATATATATTGAAGCTGCTGGAGATGGATGAAAGAAGACTACCCAATTTGATCCTCAAGTCGACCAAGCGCGCCACGACACAGCACTAGTAAATGGAGACCATATTTAATATCTTTTAAGCGAAAGCGAGCGGATGGAGATCAGAGATGTATAAGGATGTCAATAGACGTACAATAATATTCTGCAAACAGTATGTCAAAAAAAATTGAGCAATCAAGTTTGTGCTATGATATTTGATCGTGTGAAAATGAAGTTGTACGAGTTCATCAATAGCTTTTTCCAAAATTCCCAATAAATATCTAATTTCATACAATATATTGTAACATCTTACAATATCCAAGGCATAAGCGCATAAATTTAAAAATTTTGTTCTACGTCTGTATAAAAAACCTGCACGCTCGAACCCACATGATTCCGTATGAAAGTGACTTTTTAGTTATTGTGTAAGAAATAACTTAGCACAGTCTTTATTTTGGGATCATTTGAACAATTTTTGTGGTTAAAAGGCAAATGACAGTATCTGTTTGCGGAAGATCAAATTACAATTTGTCAAGATGAACAAGATAACTTTTTAATTTTACAAAGATAAATATTTATTAATTATTAAAAATATAAAAGAAACTACAATGCGCAGAAGGCGACTTATTCTTCTTAGCACACGTTGACGACTCCCGTCTCTCTTTCGTTATTTCGATGAGATAGGTTTTGGTTTATGGCAGTGTTGCCGTTGACAAATTGCTTGCTCCTGGTAATGCGCCCCCAGAATCTTGCGCCATGTGCATTTGCACTTATTGCACATATGGTTTGTCCGGCCCTGAGTATAGCATAATATTTAGCCAGCTCGACTACAATTGACAAGGAAGCTCCTACTTCTTCAACCGATTACCACTATCAATCAATGATAAGTGTGATATTTAAAGTAGGTAAGAGGGGAAATGATCAACCACAACTACATTCCACATCGTCCAGACCTACCTATTTTGTGCGTTATTTGCAACCTCAAGAAAAGAGAAGATATTTACCACTTAATTGCCAGATGTCCCATTCTAAGAGAATTTCGTGTCAGATTCTTCGGTAAATCCATAATGAAAATAAACGAAATTTTAGGTATTTTAAATGGAAGTCTTGGTTGGGAGAAATTGTAGAAATATACAACGATGGCACTGAATTAAAGAACCTGAATAGTCGAAGGCGACTTTTAAATTTAATTTAATTTTATTAAGATCCCATCATGTTGTCAATATGTCATTCTGGTAGACGGCCATAAACCAAACCATATTAAACTTATGAAGAAATTTACAGCAGATATACATGAAATATAATATTTAAAGTTTCTATAACTAACTACTTATACAAAAATTATAAGTTGTTTTAGTGGTTTCTTAAAAAAATAAGCTTTTATCTACAAAATTTTTAAAATATTTTAAGAAAAAATTTTGGTACGCTTACTTAAAGTTTGTATTATTATACGAATAAAAAATAAAATTTCCACAAAAATATTAAGCAGTTTTTGACATAATGACTTTTCTAAAAAAAATTGATATTCTTTTTCAAAAATTCAAAAAATATTTTTCTTAAAGTCTTGAAATACAATGTTTTTTAAACTTTTTTCGAAGCTTCTCTATAAAAAATTTCATTAAAATCCGTTATGCAGATAATGAGAAAAAAATTCGCAAAAATGGTTCCATGGTAGGTACAGTCAGTAATATATTAATTTAAATTTTTTTTTATTAAATTAAAGATCTTTAAAATTTAAGGAAAGAAAACAAATTTACCAAACCAAATTTAACATTTGAATGGTGGGTACCGTTGTTTTAGGTAAAATAATCACCCGTATTCAGCTACAGTCGTAGGAACAGTCGTATGCGATGTTTTGCGTTTCCCAATATTAGTACAAGTGAAGTCGGATGTTCGACTCCTGGAATAACAACATACGACTGTAGTCGAATACGAGTCATAAATACGATTTTCAGAATATGGGTAAATATTTTTTTCTCATATTATTTATCGATTTCAAAAATCGACAATAGGGTTTTCGAAATATGTATTGAGTTTTGAAAAAAAAAATTGGTCAAAAAATGGTCAAAATATATATAGTATAGTTTGTACTTAGATCCGTAAATTTGGGGCATCTGTGCAAATGAATCTCAAGCTAATTACGAATTTGGATTAACCGAAATTATGCTTGTGCATAAAATTTTCATAGCCCAAGAATGTCGAAAATATTAATATACACATAATTAGATATTTTGGCTATGGGTTGTAGAAGGGGGAATAAAATTAATTTTGTTATTAGTTTGTATCACAGGTGGATTTGGTGGGATGGCAATGTATACTGCCACGGATTAAAATAATAAACATAAGGTGTGAAATAAGTTTTCAAAAATGAAATTAGGTTAATTAAAAATTTTGTTCTACGTCTGTATAAAAAACCTGCACGCTCGAACCCACATGATTCCGTATGAAAGTGACTTTTTAGTTATTGTGTAAGAAATAACTTAGCACAGTCTTTATTTTGGGATCATTTGAACAATTTTTGTGGTTAAAAGGCAAATGACAGTATCTGTTTGCGGAAGATCAAATTACAATTTGTCAAGATGAACAAGATAACTTTTTAATTTTACAAAGATAAATATTTATTAATTATTAAAAATATAAAAGAAACTACAATGCGCAGAAGGCGACTTATTCTTCTTAGCACACGTTGACGACTCCCGTCTCTCTTTCGTTATTTCGATGAGATAGGTTTTGGTTTATGGCAGTGTTGCCGTTGACAAATTGCTTGCTCCTGGTAATGCGCCCCCAGAATCTTGCGCCATGTGCATTTGCACTTATTGCACATATGGTTTGTCCGGCCCTGAGTATAGCATAATATTTAGCCAGCTCGACTACAATTGACAAGGAAGCTCCTACTTCTTCAACCGATTACCACTATCAATCAATGATAAGTGTGATATTTAAAGTAGGTAAGAGGGGAAATGATCAACCACAACTACATTCCACATCGTCCAGACCTACCTATTTTGTGCGTTATTTGCAACCTCAAGAAAAGAGAAGATATTTACCACTTAATTGCCAGATGTCCCATTCTAAGAGAATTTCGTGTCAGATTCTTCGGTAAATCCATAATGAAAATAAACGAAATTTTAGGTATTTTAAATGGAAGTCTTGGTTGGGAGAAATTGTAGAAATATACAACGATGGCACTGAATTAAAGAACCTGAATAGTCGAAGGCGACTTTTAAATTTAATTTAATTTTATTAAGATCCCATCATGTTGTCAATATGTCATTCTGGTAGACGGCCATAAACCAAACCATATTAAACTTATGAAGAAATTTACAGCAGATATACATGAAATATAATATTTAAAGTTTCTATAACTAACTACTTATACAAAAATTATAAGTTGTTTTAGTGGTTTCTTAAAAAAATAAGCTTTTATCTACAAAATTTTTAAAATATTTTAAGAAAAAATTTTGGTACGCTTACTTAAAGTTTGTATTATTATACGAATAAAAAATAAAATTTCCACAAAAATATTAAGCAGTTTTTGACATAATGACTTTTCTAAAAAAAATTGATATTCTTTTTCAAAAATTCAAAAAATATTTTTCTTAAAGTCTTGAAATACAATGTTTTTTAAACTTTTTTCGAAGCTTCTCTATAAAAAATTTCATTAAAATCCGTTATGCAGATAATGAGAAAAAAATTCGCAAAAATGGTTCCATGGTAGGTACAGTCAGTAATATATTAATTTAAATTTTTTTTTATTAAATTAAAGATCTTTAAAATTTAAGGAAAGAAAACAAATTTACCAAACCAAATTTAACATTTGAATGGTGGGTACCGTTGTTTTAGGTAAAATAATCACCCGTATTCAGCTACAGTCGTAGGAACAGTCGTATGCGATGTTTTGCGTTTCCCAATATTAGTACAAGTGAAGTCGGATGTTCGACTCCTGGAATAACAACATACGACTGTAGTCGAATACGAGTCATAAATACGATTTTCAGAATATGGGTAAATATTTTTTTCTCATATTATTTATCGATTTCAAAAATCGACAATAGGGTTTTCGAAATATGTATTGAGTTTTGAAAAAAAAAATTGGTCAAAAAATGGTCAAAATCGGTTGTACCGTTTTTGAGAAAATCGAAAACAAAAAAATGGTTCGTATATGGGGGTTCCAGAAATAAACATTTCTTGGAAATTTTTAAAACCATTACCTATGCTTTAACTAAATGAAATGTTTTGATATTTTTTTAATCTGTGGGACAATTTTTGAGAAAAAAAAATATTTAGAAAATTTCGAAAAAAAATTCTTATTATTTCTGGTCTTAAAAAAAGGAAAAAAACATGTGGGGCGAAAGATTTAAAAACGATATCTATCAAATTTGACGAAAATTGCGAGACCTACTTTTTTCGTCTTCGCTATCATCGTAATGTCAACTGGATTATGCCTTGGTAGAAGTTTAACCTATATACAGATTTTGAAGGGGAACATTGCCCATTACCCATGAAAAAGGCACTCAGATCTATCTATCACTTTTAAATCAAAAATTATACTATTTTCCGATACCTAGGACCTGAACAGATTTTTTAATACGTCAAATAACATGCCATCAAAATACCTTACTTATTTTTTATCTCAGTGTAGCTTTTGGGCTGGCAGAATAATTTTTTGGCAAAATGCTAAATATTTCTTGCAATGTTAAATTATACCTTTCTATGTGAAGTAAAAAAATATCAAAAAATAATTCCAAAGTTTTCATTTCACAAAACACAAAAACTAATTTTAACACGCGTGCCTTATTAAAAGTCTACCGATGCCAAAATGATAACAAAACGTTCCTTCTCATATATTCTTAAAAAACGTACATAAATACTGACCCAATAAACAACCAAAAAGGGGTGAAGTCTTAAAAATTCTTTAAATCATCTCTCGAATTGGGGCTATAAACTCATATTTTATTAACAGATGGAGTCTTATCGCCCCCAGTGTGCTGCACAAAATCATCCAAAGCTTTTTCCACTTAAAATAAAAAAAATTTAGCCTGTAAAAAGATCAAAGGAAAAACAGATAAAAAGAAGAAAAACAAGAGAATAGAAGATATATATAGAGATATAGACGCACGGCAATAGTGACAGCTTGAGCTGCCAATAAAAGAGAAACAATCATTGTGTATATTTATGATTAATCCTCCAGCTCCGACTACTGGCAGTGGCAACTAGCAGACTGTCATCAATCCTCCTCCCTCCCCCAGCGCTCTATCATAGACGGATGCCATTTCATACAGATAGGAAAAAAGCCTTACTTGTATCCATCAGGGAAATCGAATAAGCAAATGGAAAAACAAGACAAACGTAAAAAGATAAAAAAGAAAACCAAAATCAATGGCAGCGAACAGATTTCTCCCATGGACTGCTAATGTGATTATGATTCGTTTTGGATTATCTTCGATTTTGTTGCACAGAGCTATTCCCGCTCTCGTGAAATACATACTTTGTATTGTGGATTAAAGCAACATCATCCACCACCAGCTTCATAGTGTGAGTCGTGTTCTATACCATCGTAGGTAACGGATGCTTGGTCGATTAAGGCCTCACCACAGTCAGCCACAGTCAGCACTATCTCCTATTTTTCAAATTTTCGGATACCATTCTTCGTTTCCTGCCGCGTGGCGTCGCGCCGTGCCACTTTTCCAAACGCAACACTCATTAGCAGCATCCAAACATACTCGTATTATGCCCGCCGCGATAGTCCCTGTAATTTTAACCCTCTCTAATCCTCATGCAGCGAAATATCAAACTGGTGGTGGAGCTGGAGCTCGTTTCCAGGATCTGGGTTAATTGTTTTTCCCAGGCGAGTCTTAGTATCGTGTTCGAGCCCATTTCCACTTATTTCTACACATTCCCACATGCACTTTTGTTGGTCTTGTTTTTATAGTTTGTACTTAGATCCGTAAATTTGGGGCATCTGTGCAAATGAATCTCAAGCTAATTACGAATTTGGATTAACCGAAATTATGCTTGTGCATAAAATTTTCATAGCCCAAGAATGTCGAAAATATTAATATACACATAATTAGATATTTTGGCTATGGGTTGTAGAAGGGGGAATAAAATTAATTTTGTTATTAGTTTGTATCACAGGTGGATTTGGTGGGATGGCAATGTATACTGCCACGGATTAAAATAATAAACATAAGGTGTGAAATAAGTTTTCAAAAATGAAATTAGGTTAATTAATATTTCCAAGGAATGGAATCAACCGGTTGGTCTTAGAAAATGTTTAAATTTCTGCTTGTAATTAAATTGGCTGCGAGATTGTTTGGCATTTATTGAGTTTAGGTTAGACGGGGTGAACATCCGCATTTTGTCATAAGGATCTGTCTGAATCCACAAACAGGATTTCCAGGATACAAAGTTAGAAAAAATTAGAGTATATTGAAAATAAGTTATGGGTGGTCTCCCCGATCCTTATATTCGAAGCGAATAGAATATTTTTAGTAAAACAAATATACAAAAATAAATCAATCTATTGACTAATATATCTCAACCAATTTGTGGGCGAAATGGAGTGGACCTACTCTGAAAGGCTTAGATGAGAAGCATTTGTTACCAGAGATACATACTTCACTCAGAAGAAGCAGTAGCCCTGGAAAACATTTTTTCTTTATTGGTTGCAGCAGCTGGTAAAGAAACCCAGACCTCCGGCATGACAGTGATATTCACTAACCATTTACTAATGCAAAACATCTTCTTGCTCGTCGTTTTCGTCTGATCTAACTGTGTCCGTTTTTTTCTCGCTACTACGCGTAGTTAGGGTATATGGATTTGTAGAGGAACAATCCCAATCAAGAGGGAAAAAAAAGCGCATACATAAGTAAGTAAGTATTAGTCTATGCAGTGGCGTAGCGTAGGGGGGGCGGGGGGTGCGGCCCGCCCCAAGCGGCAGAAGTCCGGGGGTGGCAAAATGTCGCCGGTGAAGCGTTTAGAGTAGAGATCATTTATGTTTCATGACAGAAGGTTTGACAAGTCAACAAACAACAATGACGTACATTTGAAATTTGCCACCCTGCCTGTGATTCGTCGTTGACGCTCTCGGCTGATTTCCATGAATTCATAAACGGGGAGTAAGGCCGTAAGAGTGCATTCCGTTATTGTCGCGCGACTTATGAAACTAAAACGGAACATTCCAAAGCTCTCGCGAAACTGAAAGGGAGCGTTCCGAAACATATGTGTGTGAGACCGCTGGCAGGGCGCTGCAAACGGGCAGACTTTTGACCACGTACATATATATAGGTATAAAGTATGTACAGTAAGTAAAGTAAGTAAAGTAAATAACCGCCAGCGCAGCGGTCTCGCATATCATATGTTTCGGAACGCTCCCTTTCAGTTTCGAGAAAGTTTCGGAACATTCCGTTTTAGTTTCGCGAGTCGCGCGATAGTAATAGAATGCACTCTTACGGCCTTACTCGCCTTTTAAATAATCCTTGTATTGTTTCTGTTGCAATCTGTTTGGCAATTTTGGCTCGAACTTGGCATCTGAAGAAGGATTCAACAAATGGTGGAAGCTAAATCGAAGAATCGGAGACCATGAAAACAGCCTGGACGATGAGCAGAGCTTCTTGAAATGGAAGGAGTTGCAAGTTCGCCAGAACCGTAAAGCCACCATCGATCGGAAACAACAAGAAATTTTTGAAAGTGAGGAGAAGAAGTGGAGGGATATATTTTACCGGTTGTTGAATATTATCCAGTTCTTAGCCAAACAGAATCTGGCCTTCAGAGGACATCGAACCGCGGGAATTTTCTGGAGTTAGTGCACCTCCTAGCTAAATATTACCCTCTTCTAATGGAACATCTGACAAAGATAAAGCTGAGAGCAAGAGTCCCTGTTTCGTTTCTATCTTCAGAAACCCAGAATGAATGTATAAACTTACTGAGACAGCAAGTTCGATCGACCATCATCCGTCGCATTCAAGAAGCTAAATATTATTGCGTAATCTTGGACAGTACACCAGACATCTCCCACAAAGACCAAATGAGCCAGGTTCTGCGATACGTACATATCGAAGGAAAAAAGGTCGCCGTCGTAGAATCTCTCATCAACTTCTTCAAACCAAAAGGAAAAAATGCAGGAGATCTCAGCAACGATATAATCGCGAAGATAACATCAGACGGACTGAACATACAGAACTTGAGAGGACTTGACAACGCTGCCACAATGTCAGGGATCCACAATGGAGTTAAAGCCCGGATTAAAGTACTTAAAAGCTCTACTAGTGGGAGCAGAGACCGTTTCGTCCAAAGCGCAATCGATTTTGCTAAAACTCTCAGCGAAAAACTCGGAATCGAACTCAAAACGAGAAGAATGCATCCATGGCGAAGGATCCGCAGATACAGCTTTGTCTCACGAGCATGAACTCCGTCGAGAGGTGTTCGCATCATTTGAGAAGATCATTCAAGAAATGACGATTCGATTCTAGCAAGTTCAAGAAATAGCGGACAAGTTCGGATTTTTGACGCCAGATAAACTTTTGGATACCAAGTACAAGTGTGATCTTTTCCATGTATTAGAAGACATCGACAAGGACGAGTTTCAAATGGAGCGGAAGCGTCTCCAGCAGTTTGACGCCAGTTCTGAATCAGAGGAAGATATAAGGGGCAAAGGATCATTGGAGCTCCTCCAGTTCATTAAAAAACTAGATCTGGGGATTTCGGTTCCAAATATAGTCATTTTGATTCGTATATATTTGACTTTGGCAATTAGTGTCACTAGTTGTGAGAGAAGTTTTTCGAAGTTGAAGCTTATCAAAAATTATCTCAGATCCACTATGAGCTCCACTAGACTATCAAACTTGGCTTTACTGTCGATTGAACAAGTATTGGCTGCAAATATTAATTTTGAAAAAGTTATTTCTGACTTCGATGCTCGTTAGGCCCGTAGAATCCGTTTGTGAAACCGCTGATCCTATTTTGCCTTCAATAAAAGAAACCTCATTGCCTGTGAAATGATGTCTCGAAATTTTAATTAAGTACTGAATGGGGCGGCAAAATGGGTCTCCCGCCCCGGGCGCCGAGATGGCACGCTACGCCACTGAGTCTATGACACTGTTTCCAAGTCATCGATTGCGACTTTACATTTTATTGAATTATTTTTTTAAACTTTTATGCCTTGTGATTTAATATACATAGTATTACACATTTGCCAGAGTTTTGAAGTGTTTTTTAAAGCTTTTAAAAATTTTATAATAAAATTTGGTATTTTAATAAAATTTTAAAAATTGTTATCCAATTAGGATTAGTAGATTTTGAAAAATGAGAATGTTTTTGTTTCATCTTTTGTTTTTCTTCATCAACGAGACAAGATACAGCATTTTTGAACAGTTAAAAGCAGGCCCCGACGGATTTAAATGAAATTTGGCACACATGTTAAGATCTAGCTTATACATACATATTTGGTCTTAAATTTGGTTAAGAAATAATTATTAGAAAAAAGTTATTGACATTTTTCTAAAACTTGTGCGTTTGGATTGTGTGGGAGAGTGGACAAAAGTCTGTAAAATCTGAACTACTTAACGGATTTAAATGAAATTTGGCACACATGCCCTATACCCATAATATGTCATATGTGGTACAATTTGGTTAAGAAAAAATTATTAGAAAAAAAGTTATTGACATTTTTCTAAAATTTATGGGTTTTGTTGATATTGTACTGAAATATATTTTTTGTTTTTAGTAAAATATGAACTTTTTATTTTGAATAAAGTAGAACAAACTATGTTTGTATATTATAAACATACAAACAAATTCTTCAAAAATAATATTAAAAACATAAATAAAACATTTGCAATAAATTAATAAATAATATAAAAAAGTAGAAGCAGCTATTTTACTGTGCTAAAATGAGGTTTCTAGCATCTGCACTCATTGGTAGCATTTTCTTTTTTGCCTTTGGCCTCAATCCTGTTATTAATAGATCTGAGGATATGAGGATACGGTGCATCACATCTTCATTCGTCGCAATCCGACTGCATTTTCTCGAATTAAAACTGTGACAACATCAACAATGAAGCCCAGTTTTTGACGAAACTCCTGCTGAATTGTTTTCTTCTAAGCATCTCTAATTTGGCGGGTCTCATTGTTAGTTCTCCATGCTTTAAATGGCAAATTGTAGGATACACTCCATAAACCTTATACGAGCGTGGAGATGAGACATTCCCAACTTCAAAGCTTCCAAGTTAGTTTCTTATTTGTGTCAGGTTATTCATTCCCGCAGTTGTAGTTCCACATATGAAACAGGAAGAAGCTGCAAGAGTACCTGATACAGATTGTGCTGTCTTCCCGTCCAGCATTGTGAACATGAGTTCGTGGTTGATTGTGAACTGACGGTTTCCCATTCGAACTATCGTCTGAGATAAATTACTGATTTCCATGTCAGATTCTTTAACAAATGAAAATTGGATGGCTCTGCAATATCTTGTACAGGATGGTCGATCGTTATTTCACACAATAATATCCTTATTATCCCTCATAGTCATTTGAATTGGTACTAAATATGTCATAGTAATAATACCACAACGTTCAGTATACCTTTTCATCGAACAAATCTATTACTAAAGTCACCGATACTAAGAATTCAAAAATATCACAATAAGACTTTTAACGAATTCGATGTCTTAAGTTCACAAAACGCCAATTCCAGGACGTTGATATTAGGAAATGTTGCAGATTTTGGTTCGTCATTTATCTCTATTTTAAATTAATTCCTTTATTATAAGCTTTATTGTATGCTTCTTTTGATTTTTTTGGCTCTTGGCTTTTAATATTAGTTTTATTCTTTTTAAAAAGTATGTTCTTAAAATGTACTTAATTTTGTTTTTCTTTTTGTATATAAAAATAAAATATTCAAATATGTTCTCTTAAATTTATATTGAATTTAACCAATCAAATAGCTTGTAAGGATTTATAATGAAGTTTTTGTTATTAGTTGTAAGCTTGTTATCATATAATAAAACGGCAAACATGTTTTTTGTGGTACACTTTTCTCCAAAAGTATTTAACCGATTTCGATAAATTGTATATGGTTGGAAAGCCACAGTTACGGAGATGTGCAGAATATACTTGAGACACGCATTTCCACACTGTGGGTCATTTTTGTTTTTGCACTGTCGAACACTTTGCATATTACATAAAATAAAATTTAATTTAATAAATCTGCTTGAAAACACTGCCAAATATATAAATAATAAATAAATTGGCACTCGAATTTCGAGAGTTGGGTCGGCTAGTTAAAATAAAAATAAAAATAAAATAAAAATAAAAAATATAATAAACATATTAGCGTGCGCAGTTTCCCCATGGTCAAATTTTTGACTGTACTGGGTTTGTCCTGAGGCACCATCACATCCCCATTTGGTTTATAGTGTTAAAGACCCTCCTTCAATTCTAGTCATCTCTTCTGCTGTCTTTCTTTCTAATAACCTTGTTGCAGTATGGTCTAACAATTTTTGTAGTTTCACACTTGCTGAGCTTTCTGTAATCTCTAAAGGATAGCAACTTTTTTTTGCCTCGAGCAATTTATCATAAGGTGGAAAAACATCATGCCCTTCGTCTTTAAGGGCATGTCTCAAAGCAATAAAACTTTAAAAAACAACAATAAAAATTGTTAGTTTTCGATTTATGCCGGAAACGGAACAGGTAGAGAAAAACTTATGTACAGAAAAAAAAAACCCTTTTTTTATTTTGACCTGTCTCACTTGCGTGAAATCAAGAAAACTATAAGATTATCCCTAATCCTTTTGTTTATTTTTTTATTAATATATATTATATATCATATAATTCTAACTATCATAAAATAATAAAATGTTTAACATAATTTTGCAAAGAAAATTTTCGAGGCAGAAATAGATTGTTTTGCAAAAAATCGAATTGCGCAGACCTTTTTCAAGGTATGAATTTAATTTTATTTTTTAAATAAAGGTACGCATCTTTTTCTAAAAATAATGAGTTTAAACACCTCATTCTGAAAACCGAGTTTTTTGAAAACCGATTCAATAAGACAAATTTGAACATAACTTCCAGATTCGCAGGCATCCGCAGCTGATTTTTTCTGTGTTGTTACTTGAAGGTATGGAGCAAACATTGGCGTACGATTCAAAATAGCTTTTTTTTTGCCTTTAGTCCACAAAAATTGGCGTTTCGTCCGGGTGATCTCACATGGACTCATCAGTTGACTGTGAGGACCTTGTCAATACGCAATTTTTGTTAAATTCAGTTCATCTTACATCGAATTTTTGACAAAAATCCAATGTGAACTATATACTTCAACAAGTCCATTAATAGTGCTAAGTCTTCTACTTGGCTGATTTATTTCAGTAGTATATAGAATTTGTATTATAAAAACCTTCATACGTACTTCACTACGTGTAGGCAAGTGTATAGCTAAAATTGAAGCTCAAAAAGTTTTTATCAAAACCTTTTTTTGTTAGTACCCATATCTGACGCTTCTTATAGAAGGCCTCTTTTATAATTCATCATTTTTTAGATAACCAAGAATAGATCAACAAAACGGTATATAAATTTTAAGAATTTAATTTAAGGAACTCCGATAAAAGACATCTAAAATTTTGTCGAAAATACGGTTCGCGACTTGAATAAATTTTTCTTTGACTTTGAGGGCTTGTAAGTATGTATATAAAATATATATATATATAAAATGTAACGAAGCGTTACAATTATTAAACAATTTATTCACATTACCGAGCAAAATGCTGCGACACCAACGAACCCTAATCATATTACCGAGCAAAACGCTACGACGCCTAAATACCGCCTTTTATTACTTATAATCATATTACACGTATTCACTGTGTATCTGGAGTCATGTGATCAACACCCATTTTCATACAATTTTACCATTTATTTCTTGTAATTCACACTGACTCCTAGCCGTAGATTTGATAAGTGGTCGTTGGGAAAATGAAAAAATTGTCTTACTGGACAACCGGGACTGAACAACCCGAGTCAAAAACCAAGACAATTTTTCATAATGCTAATTTTGAACCATGTACATTACAAATATTATAATTTTTAGAGTTTAAGTCATTTTATAAGTTAGGCCCCCTATGTGCCAACAAATTTCTACCCTATACATATTATCCTCAAGTTTCACAATTGTATATATTAAGTTCAATAAAAAACTTGAAAAAAAAAACCTTGACAAAATTGTCTTTTATTCTCGTCCAGTGTGGAAACCAATCTAGAGTATAGAGAGTTTAAGATCGGGCCGCAAACAAAAACCTTGTATAAGGCGTTTCGGTGGCAGATAGGTATTGCCGCAGGTGAAGCTAATCTAAATTTTTTTTTATAAAATAGTAGGGTTTCATTAGCTAGAGAAGGGCCAGTTTTAGAATTATTAGGAGTATTAGCTAGAGTGGGGGAATAGGTATTATTAGTATTATTATTGTTATTATTAAGAGTATTATTATTTACTAAACCAACCCGTTTCTTTCCTTTGATCTCCTCTTCAAGGAAGCTCACTGTACAGGTTCTCTTTTTAGAGTTCCACCCGTTTATTTCCCTAGGTTGCGTGCTAGGGACACATTATATGAAATACCGTGTTAGTTATTTAGGCTTATGAATACTGTATTATATGAAATACCGTGTTATTTATTTTAAGAAAATAAATATTGTTAATAAAAGTATATGAAATACCATGTTATGAATACAAGCCACGAAATAAATTGATTGAAAGTTTTGGAGTATAAAAAAAAAACATTATTTCATTCGGAGCTTTAGACCTTCCAAACCCAAGTTTGTTGCTTCTTTGGGGGTGGCCGTGGCGCGATGGATGTGTGCTCGCCTGTCAACCTCATGATGACAGATTCGATCCCTGCCGTCGTCTATGTCGCTTTAATTCCATTAAAAACCTTCTAAAAATTGTCATCATGTTGCTGGTTTACTCATTACATGTTGTTCAGGCATAACACTAACAACATGTAATTGAGGTAAGCTAGTATGCCCAACAAGGATGAACACGAATAAAATAATGTGAATTATAAGCGACATAAAAATAAGACACGGCATTTCTCCGCTTTAGCTCAGCCGCCATCCCTGGAGATAAAAATATCTGAGACAACCACCAACAGTCTCAGAAAATCGTGCCACACATCTTTCCTATCCTTCTTTCTCTTCATTAACTTCAAGCCCGCGCTGTGTTGAAACATTTAAAGGGTAATCATAATCCCTTGCACGCGGGTAGATTATAAAAAAAAAAAAAAAAAAAAAAGAACCCTGGAGCCTGGACACCGACTAGTTTTACCTCTGCCACGAAGAAAAAGCATCACAAAAATACTCTGAAATCATATGCTCCGGATATATAAAAGTACTTAGACATTAAACTTAAAAGGCTACTCATTACTTTCTGAAATGGATTTTTTCCGCTCATATGTACTCGTAGGTAACTGATATACGATACAATGCCCAGTTTTAAATCAATTGTGTATGGTACGAGGATTGGACTTCTGTTGTAGTTAACTTATGGTGTTGTATTTATCCACTTATAAAAAAATTCATCTTGGTTAGTATTAATCTTAGAAGTAATTCATCGACTGACGAGGTATTTTTGTGGCATAATTAACTGGAGAGTAGAACAGGGCCCATACTTTCGGTCTATTTCACCGAAAAAAAAAATTGTATTCTAGCTATACAAATGTTTTACGGGGATTAAGATACTGTATCCTTTTGATCCGGAACATTTTTTCCTAGTTACGAGTAAAAGATATTAAAACTGCACCGAGAATTGTTGTTGTGGGCAATGGAATCATGGGTGCTTTATTGACAAACTTAAAGATTGAATCTAATTATGAAGATGTTGACGCTCTACGTGAAGATAACCGTATATGAAAAAATGCTTTAAGAATGAAGATAAGATTTGATGAAGATAAATGTACTCCAATAAAACTAGAGATCGGAACAACTATTCTATACAAAACTAGTTCAAAATGTTGTCTCCGAAGCCATATTTGTAAAGTAGCTTTAATACCAGTTTGTGATCAAATAAGTCAAAAGCCTTTGATAGATCTAGGAATAAAGCAGATGTTTTGTTACCTTTATCTTTTTCCAGATCCAAATGTTCTAAGACAGACAAGATATTTATTTCGTCCCTAAATACTTTCCAGCTTTTGCAACTATTTTGGGAGCACTATTTTTCGGGTTAAACTTTTCAAATCATCCACCGCAAGAACTCACAGTACTAAGGTACTGACAGCTTAAATAATAGAACTTAGTATGCTCTTATTACGTAGTACCTCTTGACATAATGGTAAGGACGTTGGACTGTTCGTCGATTCCTGGTAACAGGCGCACACGGATAGTTGAGAGTTGTAAGTCACTAGGTGTACGAGTAACTCCTTGAACTGTAAAACACCTATATATGTTCATATGTTCCAAATAATGGTTCCAAATATTTTATTTATTCGGTTTTCTTAAAACGAGTTTTATTTAGATACAATGTATTTAAAAACAAAAATATTTTTTCTTAAAGTTACAGCCAAAAACTTTTTAGTTTTTGAATTTAATATTCTCAAATATGCACAGTGATTGGCAGTGTGAAATGGTACTTAACTAAAAAAGCGCACAGTGTGCAAAAGTGGGTGATTCTGTACACTAGGGCTCTCCAATCATATAGGGGAGAGTGGGGCACATTTGAACACTTTTTGCTTTCCAGACTATTTTACTCACATGGAACAGTAGTATTGACGTTCAATTTGGGAAAATATTTGGTCCATTTAACGAAATATTTATATTGAATTTTTATGTCCAATCAATACAGGTTCTTATGTTCAAAAGTGTATGGGGCAGTTTTGAACTTAGGAGAAGCACTCTTGAACAGTGATATACTTTTTTTTACTGAATAAAAGAACTTTTAAATTTTATTTGTATATTCATTTTTTAATAAGAACTTATCAATAAAACTCAAAATTAATACTTTTGTTATATCATATTCATGTATTTGTAGAAAAAAAAAAAACAAAAATCCACAAAGATTAATAAGAAAAAAAAAAACTAAATATTAAACTTGGATTTTTAAGTAAAAGCTGGATTTTTAGTGAATAAGAATAAGCTTAAGCTAGCTAGTTAAAGATGTTTTCTAGTAATAGCTATTTTATAATAGCCAGCGCTAAGTTCATTTAGTTTTAACTTGTTTTCCAAGCCTAAGCTTCAATTTGTGTGAATAAAAATAGCTTAAACTAGAATATTATTGTTAAAGCTATAAAAATTTAAAGATTTTTTCGACCTAGAAAGTTTAACTAGGCCTTACTTTCAGTATTCAATAGCTCAAAAATGAGACAGAGAACGTATAGATGCAGAGACTGATGGTCGATATGACAAAAACATATTTTACCTGAAACCAATACTTGCCCTATAGAACAGATAACAAATTGCTTGATTAATTGCTTGAAGCTGATTAAATTTTCTATTAAATGTTTTAAATATGTTAAAAAAAACTAATGATGGCAGTTTTGAACATGTTCAAAAGTGCCCCAACACGCTTGTTCAAATCTGGCCCAACTGTTCCAGTGACATAAAATTTATTATAAATATTTAACTGAAATATATCCAGTAAAAAACTTACCGCAATTAGGTTTAAAATTTATTTTTCCTCCAAAGAAATGTGTTCCTGTTTTAAAATCGCGCAGTAATTTTTGTTTAAACTCTTACAACTAAAAAACGAAAACAAAACACTTCCACTAGCAAAAGTACCCTTCACCTCTAAGTCCGATAGACAACTGAGATATTTAAGGAAAGTCAATGACGTTTATGGATATGGTATTGACAGGTTAAAATTTTAAATTACTTTTAAAAAAGAGTAATAAAGTAAAATTTTATAAGCATTGTTCAAATGTGCCCCGTGTTCAAATGTGCCCCACTCTCCCCTACAATTTATCGAAATCGGTGGAATACTTTTTGATAAAAAAGGCACTACAAAAGTTTCGCTTAGCGTATTTCTTCTAAATATTTTCTGCGTGAAATCTTGAAATACATTTTAAACTTTTATTTTGGTGCGTAAAATAATTGAAACTGTTATCAAGCGTGATGCACAAAGTTCTTACCTGTATTGCAAAGCAAATAAGTGAACAATTTATCTGTAAATAAGTTAAAAATCGATTTGACAAATTGTGTTTAAAAAACACAGAAGTTAATGAAAAATCCTTTTTACTTTTTAATAATTTGTTTTGAAAGCGTTTCCACGGGCTCCAAACATTAATGCTTACAAAAATGGCCATCAATAGGCTTACAAGGAGTTTGATTTAAGATGCCTCTCCTTTCAAAAGTATTCTTTTATTCGTTGAAATTTAAGAAATAAAGAAATTTATTCCAACAAATTAAATTCGTTTAAGAAAAACTTGTTCCATTTAAAACGAAAAAGAACTTAACCTATATGGTCTGTGTAAAACTTAAGTTCTGCAAGACTGTCTACACAAACACAAGTTAACCTTCTCTCTGCCAATTAAATACCCAACCACAGAAAGTTTACATTCATGTCGTACGTTTAAGCTGTATTAAAACCTCTAAACAAACTTTAAGAACAATAAAAAAAGAATGTTTAAATAATTTAATTAATTATGTGAATAGGGGTCTGAAATATTCTATTTTTGTTAAATAAATATATATTTACATACATATGTATGTATGTATGTATTACATCTAACGAAAGGGTTTTTCAATTAGGGCGGATAGATGTTGAAATTAAATAAAACAAGCTCTGTGTAACGTATCAACAAAATTTTATTTGAAAGACGCATGTAAGACATTATGTATGGAATATGACATCGTTTCAATGCCCGCCTCTGTCTTTTATGGTAGCACGGATCCGAGTGGCCCAATAATAATCAGTGACTCTCCGGCGTAGATCCGACTGAATTTGAGCAATAGCCTGTGTTATGTTTGTCCTAAGGACAACGGTCGATTGTGGTTTAATCGTATAGACTTCAGGACTTGAGGAAACCCCAATAGAAAAAAAACTAATGAGGTTACACAACATGACTTTGGTTGCCAATTTACGTCACCTCGGCGAGAGATAACCTTACCCTCAAATCCTGCCGATGTGCGCCATACTGCTAGAATCATTTATGTCTTCTTGGCTCATACGGTTCAATTAGGGCCATAAGAAATATTGATTATTATCATTCTGTAGCACTCACTATTGATGGTGACCGCCTCACCAACATCGTTTTCAAAAAAGTACTGACTAATTACGCTGTCGGCCACAAATCCACACCAAACGGATGATAAGGATGCTTTGTCACCTGGTTACATTGCTCATATACGACAAATAGGCTTGTTAACACAGCGATTCATCCAAGTATGCGCCTAAGATGATTTTCGGCCAAATTTGGGGTCCTCTTCCAAATGTTCCGAAGACCAAAGACGGCATTGTCTGTGAGCATGAACTTTGAGCTCTTGGGTCAGACTAATCTTGTACTTGTACGGGTGCCTAAGCCCCGATGCAAAATTCACCAAGTTCAAGTCTGTGAGGAATCGGCTGTCGCGTGTTCTGCTATATACTTTCACGGATTGCGGCCGATCTTGATTGATTACCGAACCAATCGTCTCGAATTTGGCCTCCAAATGTGAATGGCCACCACGTCTACCGTAAAATGGGCGCATCGCGAGCAACGTTCGCAAACTAACACTCGTATTGATAGTAAAGTCTTATCATTTGGATGTGCTGTTCAACAGTGTAACTTGCCATCAATAATAGATTTGACAGACAAACAAGTTTTACCAAATAAATTTGAAAAATACTGTTATATTTTTAGTAGGTTCGTTAAATAAAACTTATTACTCTTTCTAGTGTTTCTTCTTTATTTTTACTTTCCAAATCACAACAATAAATCTCAATTTATAATCAACTCAAATACTTTATTCAAATTAAAATCACACTTGTTTTACACTTTCCACAATCCAATAAGCAGAGTTTTGCACACTTCCGTAATCAAAAATCAACTATGTTCCGCTCACCGTGAACACTCCCTTATATACTCAAATTAGTTGTTCTCGAAGGTTCTTGCCTTGGAATGTTCTAGTTGCTTGGAATAAGGGGAAATACATATGACATTGGAAAAGAGCTTTTTTTGTTCCTTCATAAAGTAGATATGCAATTCTCAACAGATGGCGCTGTAGGGGTATAAAGCTCTGTTCGCAACAATACGATTTTCTGAAGGTATGAATATTATCTTGTTTCAAATTCATTTTTCGAAAGTCGAAGGATGTAAGAACGAAAAACCATTTTGTGTTAAAATTACTTTTTAATTTAACATTTAAAATATGGGAACTAGTTTTTTGTTGTGTAGTTTCTGCGCAAGAAATATGTAGGTGTTACAATTTACATGAACGTGAAAAACTTTCTAACTGCACTAAAATTATTATTTGTTCTTACTTTTAATTGTCAATTAGAACGTCAAATTTTTTTTGAGACTCGTCAGGACTTTCACTTGAAAGAAAATTGCTTACTTTTTGTATCACATAAACAAAATTAGGTTTACACATTTCTCAAAGAATTCAAGAAAAATTTTGAAATACTCATGTCAGTTCATTGTAATGACAATTGTCTTATGATTTAAAATCTTGACAACTGTCACATATTTTCTGCCAATTTTACAATATGTGTGCGTTGTGCAGTTGTATTTGCATACTAACTACTCGTATATTTTGCCAATCATACGAGTATCTTTGTTTAAAACTTAGATTTTTTTTTGCTAAGCCCATACTTCCCCATTAGAGCAAAGAAAAAAAATAAAAAAATAGCTTCAGACACATTTGGCATGAAAGCATTTTTCTGCTCTCTTGTCGTCGTGAATGGGATTGTAATTACTATAATGAGCCAAAGAGTGTTTTCGTCTGCCTTGCTGTTATAACATGTGAACTGGCTACCCCCATTAAATTACCTCTGCAACCCCATCCCTGGTGAGCTTTCTCCATCCACGTGTCACTTTTTAACTGTAGAAAGTAGAAATGCAGTTATTTGTTCTGAAATTAAGTTCATGGTTGAGAAAGTTTGTTGTTGCGCGCTTTCAATGTGCAACGTAATGGCGGCAGTGCAATGGTGGGTTGCTCGCTTCCACTTGATGGAGTCATAAATTCTCCGGCTATAAACATTAATTGCAAACTCCCGGACCTGTTTGGGTTCCAGGAATACTTGCACTACCCCTAACTACATCTTTAGGTCTATATTGTGTTTTCGATGTGAACGCACTCAGAGTCGGTTTATGTGTTCTGGATTCTGGTCTCCCTATTCGCCCTATAAATAGGTGCAGGGAGAAACTTGTCGCCGGTGATACCACGTGCTTTCACGTATAAACCGTTGAATCGACGCGACCGTCAGTCATGATGTTTTTGCTGCTGTTTCCGTTCGAATGTTTTTTGCTCGATTATCGTACAACCTGTGTTGGAATATATTTTCTCCACGAATACTACCTACCTGAGTTATAAATAAAAACTTCTATTATTGTGCATTCATGAGAAATGGGGGCGCTTTAGTAGCTTTTCCGCTTGTAAGCCCCTCTGCTGTTCATGGTACGTTAGATAAAATCGGCGGCGTAGCGGCGTGTAAGCCATGTCACAATTTTTTAGCAAATAAAATGTTTACTGGGAAATTTGTCTTTAAGTTTTCAGAAATTTAAAATTTAGTATGTTTGTGCACTGATATCTTTACACTTATGTATGTGTGTGTAGCTAAATTTGTTCGGTTCCAATGTGGAAGCTTATGGGGACACTGACCTCGTTTGGCACCTACAAACGAAAAAACTGCTTTAGGTTATGATTCGTTCTCAATATGTGCACTTTTTTAACAGAGTATTCGGTTTCTGATTGGCGACAGGACGAAACGAAGAGAAATTCCTTTTCCGAAAACAAAAAACATCCCAGTAGCTGTAGCACTATGCCATCTGCTAGGCACATCAGCTACCGCAACGGGTCCATTTTATGATTCTGACATTCCTGACGACGACGAAGGAATGGGTGCTTCAAAAACATATTGTGCAACATAAGAGGAGATGTGTGCGGTGTTCTGGGAGAACTTCGTGCAACCATAATTCATATATTTCAATCCGATGTCATGTTGGTTGGTTGGAAAGAGAGGGTTGGGGGTGTACCTTACCTATGCCACTGCACGATAGGAAGCACACCTGATGATGTCGAAGGCAGGTAGTACCGAGTGAGTATGTATATTTGTACCAGTATACTATGGTATACTGCTGATGCTGACGGAGAAACGATGTCAGCGAAAATCCCTTTTTTTGGCAGTGGGAACCTGAGGAACAACATTGCGAACAGTATATTCTGTCAGGTTTGCATTTTTTGACAGCATCAAACATAGCAATATGTGCATGTTTTTGTTTTTGTTTTTAGCTGTGTGTGTACTTTTGGTATGATCAGAGTTGATTAATGAGACGTATGGCAATAAATATGTCCCCGCTACGTCAGGTAGGTGACATATGACGGTTTTTAATCAGCTGTGAGGTGCAGGTGTATTTTTAATTGTAGTATAAGGATATTTTAAGAATTTATACATATAGAGGCGCATAAATATGGTTTGATAATAAGAAAATTTCTCTAGCAAATATACCTAAATGAATATAAAATGTAATTTTAAATAAACATGCATTCATACATTATCTTTACATATGTAAATACTTAGGAATAAATGTTTTGAGTTTTTCAATGTTCTATAATATGTTAACAAAATAAATGTGTGTCTTAATAGTAGTGTAGAATACTCTCATAGTCTCTTCACGTGTCATAGGCTAGATAGAAATAATGATAACGATGATATTGTTTTTAAATCAAATCGATTGACATTGAGATTTCACTAAATGACAATTTGTAGGAAACGGTCCTAAAAGCAGCCTTCAAAAAAAAAATCTGTTGAAATAAAATCCCTAACCTTAACTAGGCGTTAAAGACCGGACTTCAACATCCGTACAAAATAAAGAAAACAAAAAGTCAGAATTGTTCTCAAAAATAGTTACATATACTCGTATAGTAATTATTTATTTCATAACATCAGTCTACAGGTCCAAATCACAATCTTAGCTTCATGCAATCAAATAAATTTCCGTGTAAATCAGAAAAGTCCTGATAACAAACTTGTGCACTTAGCTTTAACCTCATTAAGATCGAGGATGGAAGTCTGCATTGGGTAGGCGTTCAGAAAGTTGCAACAACTTGTTCTGAGCCATCCCTAATCAAATGGTGATATCCGGTCTTCTCCATTTCCACCCATTCCATTTATCAAAAAAAAAGTTAACTAGACCCCTCGTGGCGACATTCTTCGATGACCAAATTCTTTTCCTTGGAATCGTCGCCCAAAGTAAGTCGTTTTCTTAGTTCTGGTATTCCGTGCTTAAAAAAAGAAGTTACATTAACAAAAAAAAAAGGAAAACTGAAAAGAATATCATGGCATATAGGTTTGTACAAAGTGCATAATGCCTTAAGAATAATTTTCCCCAACACGGATGAACAACACGACGTAAAAAAAAAAAAAAAAAAGAATTTTTTTTTGAGTAATTCCTGTTGAGCAGGATACATAAGTACTTGAAACACCTAAAATTCTAAAAGAACCAGGTAAGGATATACTCCTTTAATAAGACTAAAGGTAAAATAATCTTGATAAATCGAATTTCCTTATCTAGACACATTTCTCAAACTCAATTTCTCGAAGCGCCTCGGTGGTCCGGACGACGCACGAGCACAAGCCCTTCGTTGTCCAGGCGAAAGTCAAGCAAAACCACATTTGCACTAATTTCCCTCAATATATGTAGGCAGGTAAGATTGACGATTGTCTTAAAATTGAATAGGACTGATTAACAGATTCGCATTCTATCTCGTTACGTCACAGGAGGTTCTATCAAATGTTCGCTCATCCTCAGTTTTCACTGAATCGCCCAAAAACCAAAAATTCGTCTTTTATCTAAGACCGGGGCGAGAAAACGATTATTCAATTTTCGAAAATAAACACCTCCCGAATCATTCTTCAGGTTCCAACGAACCCAAGCAAAGAATCCTCCCAGTATCTCTCCAGACCGTCGAGAACGCCGGCGCGGAAGGCGTAGGTTCCAGAGACAGGAATAAGACAACCAGCTGTAAAACAACGAAAAATTATTAATTTGTAAAAATAAGTGAAGTGAAAGTGAATAAGTATATAGGTTTGAAGAGAAAACATAAGGATTAGTTCGGTAAAGAAAAATTTCAGTGCTAAAAGAAAAAAAGAAAGAAAGTTCGGTTTAAAAGAAAGAAAAATTAACGTAAAGCTTGTGAAAATTTCGGATCTGAAAAGAAAATTAAGATTAAGAAAGAAAGATATGATCATAAGCTAGGAAAAAGGAAAATTTAGTTTTGGAAAGAAAATATAGACCTAAATGAATTGAAAACGATAAGTATTAGAGCTGAAAAGAAAGATGTTAATGAATTAGAAAGGGAAATGAATTTAAAATAAAAGAGAAGAACTTTAGAAGGAAAACTAAACTAAAAGAAAATGAATTGGAGAAATTAAGATATATGTACATACATACATACTCATGAAGATATTACTCTTTCAGTAAATTGTTTTTTTTTATTTTATAAAAAAATATAAGAATGAAAAGAAGACTAGAACATAAGGAAAACTAAATTTTGATTGATATGTAGAATAGGATGAATGACAAACTAATTTGAAGATTAGAAACTCAAAGAAAAGTTGATGGATATAAAATGTGAAAGAGTGTAGGTGTGTGTTTTTTTTTTTTTTTTTGAAGAAGTAGTTTCGTAGTTAATAGACACAATAATTAGGATTAAGACATATCATTAGGGAAATAGAATAAGTATTATAGGAATTATTAGTAGGTATTGTAAGTTCACGTATGTGCCATCCCATCCATCGCGATAAATTTTATTTTTGTATCGGTATTAAAAAAAAAAAAAAATAAAAAGGGATGAATCGAATATCACCACCCCGTCTTCGGTTCATAATAATATGCAATTATAATTTAATTTCCAACAATCAACGTAATAGATTCACCAGGTCGCATCAAGCTGCTGTGCACAACACCTTGGAAGCTCCGGTAAGTGATTTTGTTTTGATTCCTGTAAAATTTGTATTTTAATATTGCATATTATGGGCGAAGTATTAAAACGAGGAGTTAACTTAAATTCCGGTTAGTTAAGACGAAGTAATTTTGGGTATCTTTACATTGAAAGAACTATTTTGGAGTTTTTGTTTAATTATTTTTCTTTGGAAAATAATTACGGGATTATGATTATGAAAGTCTTTTTTTTAGTGCGTAGAAGAATCATTTAAATTTTAATTCGACGATGAATGGTATGTTTTTTTTTGGATTTTGATTTTATTTTGATGTCAATAGTCATAAGCAAAAGATACTAAATATTAAAAATATAATAAATATTACTCCGCTTCACCAACAAACTTTTAGCTGGTTGATCTTTTTCAATATTGACTTTCGATTCTGGCATTAAAATTACTTAGTGGAATGGTCTTGTGGTATTGTTTTTTTTGATATAACGTGGGAAGGCATATCAGATGAAAGTTGACTTAGAGTTTATTTGGTTTGCGGAAAGGTAAATAAGGTCGTAATGAGTTTTTAAAGAGTAAGTTTGGGAAGTGTCTTGAGTGGGTGAAGAGGTAAAGTTCAAATCAAGTTTTAAGGGAAAGTCAGCGACTTTCCCCTTCAACAGAGGGCTGTTGCACAAACATTTCGAGCACAGGCAATGGCGTAGGAGCGTTCCGCGATTTCTTTCGTGGAATGCTATGAAGGGAGGGTTAAGACCGCTCAGAGAACGCAACATCTATGTTCTCCTCTATGTAGGTATGCAAAAAAAATAGAAGTCGGAAACAAAGATAAATCGGTTACTAACTTTCGGGCCCCACCTCTTTCAAAGATGGTTACATATATCCGGTCGAATAACACCTGAGACTTAGGCCTGTAAAAGTAACACCGTCCTTCCGCGAGTAACAAAAACCCCCCCCCATCGACGAGCTGAGCGTGGCAACTAGCAGGCCTTCAGTTACTAACGCGGGTGGGCACCCCTATCGACACCTGCCTGGACGGGCCAATGGGTCTGTAAACGTTGGTCCTAAAGGTGGGATGTGTCGGTAGGGAGGGATTAGGAGAAGGGAACAGAGTCATCGAGAAACTTTTTTTTTTGAATCTTTTCGAATAGTCCAAAGTGAATATAGCTTGATTGGGATGACTTGTCCAGCGGACCGTTTTCGAGATTCTCGCTGTTATCAAGCAGGAGAACAACGAATTTTTTTTAAATTTCATTTAGGAAAGATCCAGTGGAGCTTGTATTTTCCTTTTTTCTCCGAAATGGGGTAGTGTATGTTAGTGGGCATACAACAACCTATATTTCTGTTAAAATCCCAAACATTAAAGCAAGTATAAACGTTACAGATGGCGCCCAACGTGGGGCCCGAAGTTATTGACCGATTTTCTTTGATTTTTGTTTGTAAATTTATTCCTTACAAATTTGTTTTGTGGAGGTTGAGAATTTTTATTTTCCTTGTGTAACTGACATCGAAGCATTTCAAGTAACACAGTTGTCCAAAGAGTTAATAGTTTCATTTCGACTCTTATTTGTTGCAACTTGTTAACTGGAATGTACATACAACACATGAATCAATTTTGCATCTCTCAGTGTCCATACTTAGGACATGCATTCGAGTATAGCTGATAGCACTGATGAGCAGTAAAACAGATTTTTAGGAATTCTTTTTTTTTATTACTGTTTCAGTTTACGTTTAGGGTCAAGACTTCTGTCCGGTAGATTAAGGCATAAGTTCCCTGATCTATGACTGCTGCTGATGCTTGAGACCTGAATCGTTAAAGGAACTGTTAAAGAAATTTGTATTCTCAATCTAACCACTTAAATATTATTTGCATATTTGACTTTATTTTAGGTTATACTAATCTAAATGACAACGAAAACCTCGAAATGATATCCTGTAGTCTAAGGCTTTAAGTCCTGGCTTACTACAGATGTGTCATTACGAGAGAAGACTTTTAGTTTAGATTAAGATGTGACGCCGCTACCTACATAGTTATTTAAAGTTTTAAGATTAATACGTTTTTTTTTTTTGAACAACTTTCTTCACACCCGAAATTCACTTCCCAAATTTATATATGGAATTAGTAAGAGGTTAATTGCATTCGATTTGATTATAATTAATAATTATTAATTTGATTGACATCAAATTTATTTGGATTTTTGATTTTTTTTAAATTTTTTTTGGCATATTTCGGTTTTTGTTTTGTTTTATTGATAAGAAAATTTTTTTTGGGTAGGTTAATTTTTTTGGTATATGGAACACTAGGATATTTTTTTTTAGTTTTGAAAAAAAAAATAATTTTTTTAAATTTGTTTTTTTTTTATATAAAGGAAGTTTAATTTAATTAGAAGATTATAGGAACAAGCATAGAAAATAGAAAAAACTTCAATTTTATTTTGGGTTTGCACGTGAAATTAAAAGCAACTAAAAAAATAAGAAATCATTTACAAATGAGTGCAAGAGGACGTGGTAAATTTTCTGCTTCTATAAGCGGAAGAAGCTCTCGGAACAGACGAAGGAATAGTAGACCAGGAACCCCACCACCTAATGATAATATGGATGATCAACCACAAGCTGAAGTAGAGCCTTTGCCTACTGTTTCAGGCACCAGCGGTATAGGTGATCATAACCCACATAATCATACACATTCTAGTCCTAGGGAGGGTAATGTATCTAAAGACGCAGAGAATTTCGAGACGTATGTGCAGGAAGTAGTTACAGCTACAGTAGGTCTTAAACGGACAGAGGACCAAAGGTTTATTCGGGAAGAGTTAGAAAGAAGCCATGCAGAATTGTTAGGACAAGTTAGAGCTATAGTGAGAGAAACTCTTGCTAACGTTACTCCACTTCCAAATACTCAAGGTGGTCGTAGTTTATACAACGCAGACACACCCATGGAACGACCAACCGATTATCATTCGCAGCGACCGAATGAAGCTAATCCTGTTTCTAACCCTGACGTAACGCATGAACAAGCGGTTCATCCAATAGATATGGCTCGTGGTTCTAACGTCGATAACTTCTTAGCTCAGTTGAGCAATTTAAATCTTAACATTTCACCTCCAGCAGCAAATCAAACCAATCCAGCTCCTTCTCCAGCGTCGTCAGTAATTCGATTTCCACATTACCACAAATGGGGAATTAAATTTGACAACCGAAACATGTCCATTGATGATTTTCTGTTTCGCCTCGAGCGGGTGAAAGATAGTTACAATGTTACTTGGGATGAAGTTGTCCAAAATTTTCACCATTTTGTCAGTGGGCGCGTTGAGACATGGTATTGGATGTTTTTAAAGAACAACCCCAGAACATCTTGGTTAACATTACGCTTAGCACTCGTTGAGCAATACCGGAGTCTAGAAACGGATTCGGAATTGTCTCGAAAGATGTCGGACAGGAAGCAATTGCCAAACGAGACGTTCGATGATTTTTACGATGATTTAATTAAGTTCAATTCACGGCTACGAGTTCCTAAGCCCGTGAAAGAGATCATTGAGTTGATTAAACAGAATGTTCGTCGAAGGATGGGAGAGTTACTTGTTACCTTCAGCACTCATAGTTTGTCCGAAATGGTCTATGTGTGCCGAACAATCGAAAAATTCTTGAATGGTAGTGAACCAATCAGAACCAAGTATTCACCTAACACTTCAATTCAACAACCTCGTCGACATGTTAACGAAATAGATAATTTACGTGAGGACGCTGACTTTGCAATTCCAGATACAGTTGAGGCCTACCATAGGGAAGCCAATATACTTAAATGCTGGAACTGCAAAGCAGATGGTCATACGTTTCGAGAATGTGACAACCCTAAACGCAACCTATTTTGTTTCAGGTGTGGTCGTGAAAACGTCATCACACCCAATTGCGATAGATGTTCGGGAAACCGATTATCGAGCAATCCGTCAACCGGGGCGAAGTGCTCGAAAGAGATGAACCCGGAAAATTAGAAAAAGTAGAACCAAAAACAGTTAAATTTACCTTGCTACGACATTCACCTGAAGAGACGAAACGTAGAGAAGAAATCAGAAGTAATCAAAAGAAGGCAAGCGAAGAAAGGCCTAAGCTTCCAACTAAATCAATTCACCAACGGATTAGGGAATATTACGAGGCTCGAAAAAGGATATGCACGTTTCCCTCAATTTCAGACAAAATTTTAAAGTTACGTGAGAGATTCAAGACAAAAAAAGCTCTGTATAAATCGATAGCAACCACTGCCTTAAATTGTTCAGCGGACGATCCCCGTCCGTACGTAACAGTAGATGTATTTGGTAAAAAACTGCTTGGTTTGCTCGACTCAGGAGCAAGTGTTAGCTGTTTAGGAGCAGGTGCTCTGGAACTGTTAAAAGAAAGCCAAGTTCAAGTTAAAACGTTCTCTTCATCTATCTCCACCGCAGATGGCAGCAAACAGTCTATAGTCGGAATGGTATCGGCTCAAATCCACTACAAAGGCAAAGCCAAAGTAATGAATTTGTTTGTCGTACCATCTCTGACACAACAGTTGTACCTCGGTGTGGATTTTTGGAGGATTTTCGAGTTAGCTCCTCACATAATTTCTGAAATTTCACCACCAACTGAAATCACCAGCAAGTTACAGAGTGCGATTGAATGTGATCTGAACGATCAAGAACGGGAAATACTTGCTGAAACTATTAAACAATTTCCATCTTTTGAGATTAAAGGCTTAGGAAAGACCCAATTGGTAGAGCATTTCATTGATACGGGAGATGCAATACCTATAAAGCAACGTCACTATCCCATTTCTCCAGCGATACAAGCCCTGGTGTATGAGGAATTGGATCGCATGCTTGCTTTGGGGGTCATCGAAGAAAGTTCCAGCGCATGGAGTTCTCCAGTCGTATTGGTGCGAAAACCTGGAAAGAATCGCCTGTGCTTGGACTTTCGGAAGGTGAACCAAGTGACGAAGAAGAATGCGAGCCCAATTGCTCATATAGAGGGTCTGTTAGCGCGCCTTTCAGAGACACACTTTATCTCAAGTGTGGATCTGAAAGACGCGTACTGGCAGATACCGCTGGAGAAAAGTTCGCGGGAGAAGACGGCTTTTACAGTCCCGGGTAGGCCGCTTTACCAATTTAAAGTAATGCCTTTCGGTCTTTCTAATGCGACTCAAAGCCTCACGTATTTAATGAATCTAGTCGTTCCTTCAGAATTACGAGACCAAGTCTTTGTGTACCTAGACGATTTACTTGTCATATCGAGAAATTTTGAGGAACATGTTCGAATTCTGAGTATTATAGGGAAAAGGTTACTTGAAGCGGGATTGACGATAAACGTCGCGAAATCGAAGTTTTGCTTCAAGGAACTCCAGTACCTCGGCTATATAGTAGGACAGGGTTGTTTAAAACCAGATCCAGCAAAAGTCGCTGCTATACTTGAATTTCCAGTACCTAGAACGACGAAGCAGGTCCGCAGATTTCTCGGTATGGCAGGATGGTATCGGAGATTTGTAAGTAATTTCTCAACCCTCGCCGCTCCTTTAACAGACACCTTGAAGAAAGGAAAAAAATTCGAGTTTGGAAAAGAAGCGGAGAGTGCCTTTGTAGCGATTAAGACAGCCTTAACTTCTGACCTAGTTCTCGTAAATCCGGATTTTTCAAAAGAGTTTATTATTCTCTGTGACGCTTCAGCATCAGGTATTGGGTGCGTTTTATGCCAAAGGGACGAAAGCGGAGTCGAGAGGCCCATTTATTATTTCTCGCAAAAATTGAATGCGGCTCAGCGTAACTATTCTGTCACGGAACGAGAATGTTTAGCGGCTGTCAGAGGCATTCAAAAATTTCGACCTTATGTTGAAGGGTATAGATTCACAGTTGTAACAGACCATTCTAGCCTGAAGTGGTTAATGAGTCTGCGAGATCCAACGGGGAGATTAGCGCGCTGGAGTCTCAAACTACAAGGGTTTGACTTTGGGATCGAACACCGGAAGGGTACCTTAAATGTAGTGCCTGATGCTCTATCTCGAGTTTATGAGGTAGAGGTACTGCATTCAACGGTATGTCCACCGGGGTCGATGTCAACAAACCCTACCGATGTTCTACACATTGATTTGGAGGATCCGAGTTTTAAGTCGGAGGAATACCTTCAAATCATCGAACACATCGGACAAAATAAAGACCAGCTTCCTGACCTTCAAGTTTCGGAAGGTTTCGTATATAAGAAGGTCAGGCATTGCACAGGGAATCCACTCCAAGATGATTTAGTCTGGAAATTATGGGTTCCAGCGGCGCTGACAAACCGTTTGATCTCGTTGGCTCATTGCCCACCTAGAGCTTCACACGGTGGAATTACTAAGACTCTCTATAAACTTCGTCAGCAATTTTTTTGGCCGAATATGCCGTCTCAAGTCAAAACGTTTCTCGAAAACTGCGAAATCTGTAAAACAACCAAAGCCTCTAACTGCTTATTGAGAGCAGAAATGGGAAAATCCTTTTCCGTGGAAAGGCCATTCCAACATCTTTATATAGATTTCTTAGGCCCTTACCCACGTTCAAAAACTGGAAATACGCAGATAGTTATCGCTCTTGATCAGTTGACGAAATTCGTCCTGATCAAACCACTTCGAAAAGCTACCGCCCAAAGTGTGATAAAATTTTTAGAGGATGAAATCTTTCTCATATTCGGAGTTCCGGAAAGTATCCTCTCAGATAATGGCAGCCAATTTGTAGGTAATGAATTCTCTAAAATGATAAAATCATTCGGCATAACCCATTACAGAACAGCAGTGTATTCGCCGCAGGCGAATGCGAGCGAGCGAGTGAATCGCTCGATCCTCGCAGCCATACGAGCCTATATAGACCCGAAACAGACCAATTGGGACCTACACTTGCCATTAATTGGGAGCGCTTTACGTTCTTCTGTGCACTCTGCGATCGGTATGTCCCCCTTCGAAGCCCTATTCGGACATCGTATTATTGAGCACGGGGCAGATTATAAACTGTTGCGAGGACTCAGAGGACTAAACCACTCTGAGATAGATTGGCTTCCTAGAACTGCCCAAATGAACATATTGCATAGTTATTTAAAGTCAGCTTTAGAAAGGACTCACGAATCTTATGAGCGAACATATAATTTGAGGAGTAGAATAGTATCGTACCAAGTAGGTGATACACTCTATAAACGTAATTTCTTATTAAGCGATGCAACGAAGCATTTTAGCGCTAAACTGAGCCCAAAGTTCGTGAAAGTGACAGTCTGCAAAACTATAGGCAACAATTTGTATGAAGTTGTAGATTCCAAAGGTCATAAAACAGTCACACACTCAAAAGATTTGAAGAAGTAAAAAAATCACTAACTTGAAAATCTAAGTTTTACACTAATTGCCCGGCTCGCTCAACTGCACATGAGACTCTTCAAAGCGATAAAAAAAATAAGACTTTCTAATAAACGTTTCTTTTCATATCCTTTTTTTTTGACAAGAAACTTGTAATAAAAAGGGATATGCTTTGTAGGAAACGGTCCTAAAAGCAGCCTTCAAAAAAAAAATCTGTTGAAATAAAATCCCTAACCTTAACTAGGCGTTAAAGACCGGACTTCAACATCCGTACAAAATAAAGAAAACAAAAAGTCAGAATTGTTCTCAAAAATAGTTACATATACTCGTATAGTAATTATTTATTTCATAACATCAGTCTACAGGTCCAAATCACAATCTTAGCTTCATGCAATCAAATAAATTTCCGTGTAAATCAGAAAAGTCCTGATAACAAACTTGTGCACTTAGCTTTAACCTCATTAAGATCGAGGATGGAAGTCTGCATTGGGTAGGCGTTCAGAAAGTTGCAACAACTTGTTCTGAGCCATCCCTAATCAAATGGTGATATCCGGTCTTCTCCATTTCCACCCATTCCATTTATCAAAAAAAAAGTTAACTAGACCCCTCGTGGCGACATTCTTCGATGACCAAATTCTTTTCCTTGGAATCGTCGCCCAAAGTAAGTCGTTTTCTTAGTTCTGGTATTCCGTGCTTAAAAAAAGAAGTTACATTAACAAAAAAAAAAGGAAAACTGAAAAGAATATCATGGCATATAGGTTTGTACAAAGTGCATAATGCCTTAAGAATAATTTTCCCCAACACGGATGAACAACACGACGTAAAAAAAAAAAAAAAAAAAGAATTTTTTTTTGAGTAATTCCTGTTGAGCAGGATACATAAGTACTTGAAACACCTAAAATTCTAAAAGAACCAGGTAAGGATATACTCCTTTAATAAGACTAAAGGTAAAATAATCTTGATAAATCGAATTTCCTTATCTAGACACATTTCTCAAACTCAATTTCTCGAAGCGCCTCGGTGGTCCGGACGACGCACGAGCACAAGCCCTTCGTTGTCCAGGCGAAAGTCAAGCAAAACCACATTTGCACTAATTTCCCTCAATATATGTAGGCAGGTAAGATTGACGATTGTCTTAAAATTGAATAGGACTGATTAACAGATTCGCATTCTATCTCGTTACGTCACAGGAGGTTCTATCAAATGTTCGCTCATCCTCAGTTTTCACTGAATCGCCCAAAAACCAAAAATTCGTCTTTTATCTAAGACCGGGGCGAGAAAACGATTATTCAATTTTCGAAAATAAACACCTCCCGAATCATTCTTCAGGTTCCAACGAACCCAAGCAAAGAATCCTCCCAGTATCTCTCCAGACCGTCGAGAACGCCGGCGCGGAAGGCGTAGGTTCCAGAGACAGGAATAAGACAACCAGCTGTAAAACAACGAAAAATTATTAATTTGTAAAAATAAGTGAAGTGAAAGTGAATAAGTATATAGGTTTGAAGAGAAAACATAAGGATTAGTTCGGTAAAGAAAAATTTCAGTGCTAAAAGAAAAAAAGAAAGAAAGTTCGGTTTAAAAGAAAGAAAAATTAACGTAAAGCTTGTGAAAATTTCGGATCTGAAAAGAAAATTAAGATTAAGAAAGAAAGATATGATCATAAGCTAGGAAAAAGGAAAATTTAGTTTTGGAAAGAAAATATAGACCTAAATGAATTGAAAACGATAAGTATTAGAGCTGAAAAGAAAGATGTTAATGAATTAGAAAGGGAAATGAATTTAAAATAAAAGAGAAGAACTTTAGAAGGAAAACTAAACTAAAAGAAAATGAATTGGAGAAATTAAGATATATGTACATACATACTCATGAAGATATTACTCTTTCAGTAAATTGTTTTTTTTTATTTTATAAAAAAATATAAGAATGAAAAGAAGACTAGAACATAAGGAAAACTAAATTTTGATTGATATGTAGAATAGGATGAATGACAAACTAATTTGAAGATTAGAAACTCAAAGAAAAGTTGATGGATATAAAATGTGAAAGAGTGTAGGTGTGTGTTTTTTTTTTTTTTTTTGAAGAAGTAGTTTCGTAGTTAATAGACACAATAATTAGGATTAAGACATATCATTAGGGAAATAGAATAAGTATTATAGGAATTATTAGTAGGTATTGTAAGTTCACGTATGTGCCATCCCATCCATCGCGATAAATTTTATTTTTGTATCGGTATTAAAAAAAAAAAAAAATAAAAAGGGATGAATCGAATATCACCACCCCGTCTTCGGTTCATAATAATATGCAATTATAATTTAATTTCCAACAATCAACGTAATAGATTCACCAGGTCGCATCAAGCTGCTGTGCACAACACCTTGGAAGCTCCGGTAAGTGATTTTGTTTTGATTCCTGTAAAATTTGTATTTTAATATTGCATATTATGGGCGAAGTATTAAAACGAGGAGTTAACTTAAATTCCGGTTAGTTAAGACGAAGTAATTTTGGGTATCTTTACATTGAAAGAACTATTTTGGAGTTTTTGTTTAATTATTTTTCTTTGGAAAATAATTACGGGATTATGATTATGAAAGTCTTTTTTTTAGTGCGTAGAAGAATCATTTAAATTTTAATTCGACGATGAATGGTATGTTTTTTTTTGGATTTTGATTTTATTTTGATGTCAATAGTCATAAGCAAAAGATACTAAATATTAAAAATATAATAAATATTACTCCGCTTCACCAACAAACTTTTAGCTGGTTGATCTTTTTCAATATTGACTTTCGATTCTGGCATTAAAATTACTTAGTGGAATGGTCTTGTGGTATTGTTTTTTTTGATATAACGTGGGAAGGCATATCAGATGAAAGTTGACTTAGAGTTTATTTGGTTTGCGGAAAGGTAAATAAGGTCGTAATGAGTTTTTAAAGAGTAAGTTTGGGAAGTGTCTTGAGTGGGTGAAGAGGTAAAGTTCAAATCAAGTTTTAAGGGAAAGTCAGCGACTTTCCCCTTCAACAGAGGGCTGTTGCACAAACATTTCGAGCACAGGCAATGGCGTAGGAGCGTTCCGCGATTTCTTTCGTGGAATGCTATGAAGGGAGGGTTAAGACCGCTCAGAGAACGCAACATCTATGTTCTCCTCTATGTAGGTATGCAAAAAAAAATAGAAGTCGGAAACAAATGTAAACCATCTGTAGTACTAATATAGGATTCTACTGTAGCGAGTGATAAAAGCCCGATCACCCAGCTATGTAGAATTAGGAAAGAAAGAGAAATGTCTGCACATGCAGCTCGACTGAGTGAAGTTGGTGGTTGAGTTGAAATTTAACCCATTCCATATCAACGGTTACGGGCGCTCGGTCGAGTTGAATTCTTGTGAAGATAAATATTAGATTTTCTTAAAACTTAAATATTAATTAAGTGTTATTATAATCAGAAGTGGGATTCGAACGTCCATTATATATATATATGAATAAACAATAGTAGATAGAATAATAAAAAAACAACTGTGTAGTGTATAAAAAAGGGACGCGCCACAGCCGCCGCAGACCGTTTATAATTTGAATTTTTGCTCTATTTTGAGTGTCATATTTATGTAACGTTGTTATTGTGTGGAGTTTTACACATTGTTAACTACGGTCTCAGATACATATATGTGTCTTGTTTTTTATTCTTGTGTTCTTGTTTGCAAATTACGGTATCGCTCTTGTCTTGTGTGTAATCGTTTTTTGTCTCTTTTCTCCCTCTATCTCCCACTCATTTGTGCGTTGGTGTGTAATTCGGCTGTCTGTGCTCTTTTTGAGAAGGAAAAGCGCATGTGTATCTACCCATATAACAATTACTCATTTCACCATATCCCCTTTCCCCTGAATTGTTGTGTTGTACTGAGAACGGCGTGTTGTCTCGTGTTGCTGTACATATCGAGCTCTTGAAAACAATTTAAAAAAATGAGTCGAATTCGCAAAGAACTAGAAGAATTGAAAAAAAGAAATGCAGAGCTCGAAAAGGAAATGGCTTCTATTCGCCGAGGTCAGAGTGCGGGTTCGTCGGTTGAATCTACGCGAAGTCAACCATCCTCATCGTTGCGACTCGGTAGTGAAGAATTAAAACTTATTATACCTGCTTTCAATCCTTCACGCGGAAATGGGATGACAGCAGAAGAGTGGGTAAACATGGTGGATAATTTAAGCCACATGTATGATTGGGATGATCGATCCACGCTCTTTTACGCATCTTTGCGAGTAGAAGAGGCAGCGGCACAATGGTTGGCAGCTCAGAGAGGACACATAACTAGCTGGACTCAATTTAAAACCAGTTTGGTGATGGATTTCCCCTCTTCGACCGACGAGTCTGATGCGCTCGTTAGCCTCATGCAACGACGAAAACAATTAGATGAAAGCTATGAGAGCTATGTGTATACGATGCTTGCGTTGGGCAGGCGAGGTAAGTTTGCTACCAAATCCATATTGAGTTTTATTATATCTGGGTTGGGTGACCGAGCGTTAATGGAAAATGTGACCATGGCAAAATGTGAGTCCATTGGTGAATTGCTCGAGCTCTTGAAATCACTTTCAAAAGTAAGAGCACAAGCAAGTAGTCGGGAGAAATTTGATGGTGGTAGGAACAAGAGTCATCAAAAAACGGGGGCAATTGACAACACACCATTAAATACAAGGCCATTCAGAGATGCTAGGAAATATGGAAGAGAACTTCCAATTACGTGCTACAAGTGCAAGAATATAGGTCACTATGCTCGAGATTGCAAGGTTAATTATCAATCTCTTAACCAACCAAAATTAAATGAAAACGATCATATTCAAAAGACTTGTTTTAGCTGCAACCAACCAGGTCATTTTGCGCGTAACTGCCGTGCAACAAAAAGAAACCCTTTTACACCATTGAATGGACCCCCAAACAAAATACGGCGTCTATTGCATAATCAAGACGATGGTGGTTTGATGAAAAATATAAAGGTTGGCAATTTTACTGTCAGGGCATTTTTGGATCTTGGTGCCGATTGTTCGACCTTACGGTTCGACGACGCCATAAAGAATAACTGCAGTCAAGAATTTTGTAATGTGACACTCAATGGATTTGGAGGGGGAACTACAAGTTCCATGGCAAAAACACACCAAACTGTTACGGTAGGGGATGTGACGATGTCAATTGATATCTATATCGTGGACAATAATTCGCAGGACGTTCCCATGATTTTGGGAAGAAATTTCCTTGATTCCCCTCGCGTTCGCGTAATTAAGGAATTCGGTTCGCTAGAAGTAAAAAACGTTGAGCCCCCATTGTGACTTAATTCAATTTCAGTCGCCACCACTTAAAGAAAACTACCCATTAGTTGTAAAGATTTAGAACTTGACAACATTGGAAGTGAGGCGACAAAAAAATTAATAAATCTTCTCAACAAATACCGTGACTGTTTCTCTACTTCCTTACGTGAACTTGGTAGAACGAAAGAAATTGAGTTAAAAATTAATCTGAAAGACAATACTATTGTAAGGTATAAACCATACCGAATATCATACAATGAGTCGCTCGAACTCAAAACAATTATTAACGAGTTACTTGAAAATGATATAATTGAAGATTCAACGTCTGAATACGCGAGTCCAGCTCTGCTTGTAAAGAAAAAGAACAATTCCTATAGAATGTGCGTCGATTACAGGCGTTTGAATGATATGACAGTGCGCGAAAATTTCCCCACTCCAAATATCGAAGAACAAATAAACCAAATGGTTGAGGGTAAAATATTTGTTGTGCTTGACATGATGAGTGGTTATTATCAAATATCCGTCGGTGAAGAATATAGACATTTAACAGCTTTCGTAACCCCACATGGTCACTTTCAATTTAAGCGAGTTCCTTTTGGCCTCACCAATGCTCCAGCTACATTTATGCGCCTTTTGTATCTGGTTATGCGCCGCGTGCAGTCAGATAATATTCTAGTCTATATGGATGATATTGTTTTATTTGGCAAGGACGTTGATCAGATTTTTGTGAACCTTGAAAAATTGTTAGCAGTGTTGAAAGAATTTAATTTGACCCTTAATTTATCAAAATGCAAATTTTTATTAAAACAAATGACTTATCTTGGTCATGAAATAAGTGGTGAGGGTATTAGGCCTGGTAACTTCAAAGTGCAAGCCGTAAAATCATTTCCTGTTCCTACTGAGATTAGACACGTTAGACAGTTTTTAGGGTTATCTGGGTATTTTAGACGGTTTGTACCTAATTATGCAGAGATCGCAACTCCCTTGCACCAATTGCTAAAAAAGGACTCAAAGTTTAGCTGGTCAGAAACTCAACAAAAAGCGTTTGACACTTTAAAATCTAAGCTATGTGAATCACCCATTCTCGTGATGTACAACCCAAATCTGCAACACGAACTCCATACCGATGCATCCTCTCTGGGACTTGCTGGCGTTTTATTGCAAGTTAGCCCGTCAAGTGAAAAGCAAGCAGTTTCCTATTATAGCCGAGCGACTACAGATTCAGAAAAGATGTTTCATAGCTACGAATTGGAAGCCTTAGCCGTAGTTGAAAGTCTTGAACGTTTTCGATACTATCTATTGGGGAAGCGGTTCACCATCTTTACGGATTGCAACTCACTGAAGATGACACAAAACAAAAAAGACCTTAATGCTCGAATAGCTCGTTGGTGGCTCAAAATTCAAGAATTTGACTTCAAACTGGACTATAGAACGGCCAACCAGATGCAACACGCAGATGCTCTTAGCCGTAATCCCACCGGGAAAGCGGTTGAAATGGATGAAGCGGGAATAAACATCAATATTGTAGGAATGAAGGATAATGATTGGGTAGCCACACTGCAGTATCAGGATCAACAGTTAAATGAAATAAAACGAGTATTACAAAGCATTGATAAAAAAGATGTCAAGAAGAAATCCCTGCAGAAAGAGTACTGCTTAAAGTCCGGTCGTCTCTTTAAAATAACACCCGATGGAACACGTTTTGTCATACCTCACGGTGTTCGATGGAGAATTATCAAAAATTCGCATGATGATATAGGGCATTGTGGTATAGACCGTACGATAGAACACATTCGAAAACAATACTGGTTTCCAAAAATGCGAACGATTGTAGGAAAATACCTTTCCAGTTGTGTTCCTTGTTTATACAATAAACGATCAAAAGACGAGTCAAGACATCAAATTTACCCAATCGAAAAACATCCAATTCCTTTTTTTACCGTACACATTGATCATCTTGGGCCGTATGTGAAGAGCTTAAAAGGAAACCTTTACGTGTTAGGCATAGTCGATTCTTTCAGCAAATTTGTCATCTTAAGAGCTGTGAAAGACACTACTTCCAAGGCGGTCATTCGAGTTTTGGTAGAGTTGACACAATTCTTTGGAGTACCATCTCGCATCATTTCGGACAAAGGAACGGCATATACCTCAAAATTATTCAATTCTTACTGTAATGAAAATGGAATCAAGCACATTACTACAGCAGTTTGCACCCCCCGTGCTAATGGGCAAATTGAACGATATTTCCGCACGGTTGGCACAGCGATATCAACAATGACAACGAGACAGGATGGAAGAGATTGGGATGCTCACTTACCCGCAATACAATGGGGATTAAACAGCCTAAAACATCGCATAACTAACCAAACACCACAAGAGATTTTATTCGCTTTCCAACCAAAGAACTCTCTGAGTAACGGATTGAGCATAGTCCTACAAGGTGAAGATTCCGACGACGAAGATGACAATGTCCCATTAGATGTGCTGCGAGACCAAGTCAAGCGCCGAGTCGAAACGCTGCAAGCGCAACAAGCTCAAAAGTATAATGTAACACACCGTGAACCGCAAAAATATCAAGTTGGAGATATGGTATTAGTTCGAACAGCTTATACGGCTACTGGTCAGTCAAGAAAACTTTTACCGCGATTTAAGGGGCCGTATGAAGTGAAATGTGTTTTGTCGAATGATAGATATATAATAAAAGATTCAGATATGACGCAGGTGTCCCAGAAACCATATGAGTCGGTCCATTCAGCGGATCGTATGAAGCCATGGTGCTCGTTGGAAGATTGTGATCTAGACGGCCTAGATGAAGAAGGGGATCTTAATGATGACTCTGATATTAATGCATATTAATTGAATACTTACTTTATATGTTATTTCTTATTTGAGTTCCTTTTAACTTTTTTTTATTATTTGTTTGTTTTTATCTTTTGTTTTTTGTTTTGCTTTTTCTTTTTAAGTTTTGCATTGCAACCAAAAAGACAAAAAAAATAATGAATTTTGTACTAATACCTTTACTAGATTTAAGCATACGTTCCAAATAATTATTATAAAATTACCATCAAAATCATTTTGTTTCACTGAGAAAGTTAAGAAAAACGATGTGGAAAAGTAAAAAAAAAAAAAAAAAAAAAAAAAAAAAAACCATTAGTCTGACAGTAAATGGCAAGTATGGTTGTAATTCCTTGCTGTGATCATGCTGAGGTATTGATGAGCTGTGATCATGCTGAAATAAAGAATTGATGAGCTGTGATCATGCTGAGGTAAAGAATTGATAAGCTGTGATCATGCTGAGGTAAAGAATTGATAAGCTGTGATCATGCTGAGATAAAGAATTGATGAGCTGTGATCATGCTGAGATAAAGAATTGATGAGCTGTGATCATGCTGAAATAAAGAATTGATGAGCTGTGATCATGCTGAGGTAAATAATTGATAAGCTGTGATCATGCTGAGGTAATGAATTGATGAGCTGTGATCATGCTAAGGTAAAGAATTGATAAGCTGTGATCATGCTGAGGTAAAGAATTGATAAGCTGTGATCATGCTTAGGTAAAGAATTGATAAGCTATGATCATGCTGAGGTAGACAAGTGATGAGCTATGATCATGTTGAGTCAATAACTTTACGTGCTGTGATCATTTCAAATAAACCGTATGGGCTTTGTGATCATATCAACCCCTTAACAAAATTACTATGCCAATAAAAAAAAAAAAAAAAAAAAAAAAAAAAAAAATGTTATATTTGTTAGATTGTAATTGACTGAAACAAAAATGGGTTGAACAATAGAGATTATAAAAGAACTCACTGAGGGCAGTGATGCGTCGGATGGCCGAATTGTAAACCATCTGTAGTACTAATATAGGATTCTACTGTAGCGAGTGATAAAAGCCCGATCACCCAGCTATGTAGAATTAGGAAAGAAAGAGAAATGTCTGCACATGCAGCTCGACTGAGTGAAGTTGGTGGTTGAGTTGAAATTTAACCCATTCCATATCAACGGTTACGGGCGCTCGGTCGAGTTGAATTCTTGTGAAGATAAATATTAGATTTTCTTAAAACTTAAATATTAATTAAGTGTTATTACAAAGATAAATCGGTTACTAACTTTCGGGCCCCACCTCTTTCAAAGATGGTTACATATATCCGGTCGAATAACACCTGAGACTTAGGCCTGTAAAAGTAACACCGTCCTTCCGCGAGTAACAAAAACCCCCCCCCATCGACGAGCTGAGCGTGGCAACTAGCAGGCCTTCAGTTACTAACGCGGGTGGGCACCCCTATCGACACCTGCCTGGACGGGCCAATGGGTCTGTAAACGTTGGTCCTAAAGGTGGGATGTGTCGGTAGGGAGGGATTAGGAGAAGGGAACAGAGTCATCGAGAAACTTTTTTTTTTGAATCTTTTCGAATAGTCCAAAGTGAATATAGCTTGATTGGGATGACTTGTCCAGCGGACCGTTTTCGAGATTCTCGCTGTTATCAAGCAGGAGAACAACGAATTTTTTTTAAATTTCATTTAGGAAAGATCCAGTGGAGCTTGTATTTTCCTTTTTTCTCCGAAATGGGGTAGTGTATGTTAGTGGGCATACAACAACCTATAT
The DNA here is from genome assembly GCA_911387755.1 of Chrysotoxum bicinctum. NCBI lineage: Eukaryota > Metazoa > Arthropoda > Insecta > Diptera > Syrphidae > Chrysotoxum > Chrysotoxum bicinctum. The sequence goes on along the minus strand of OU426990.1, from coordinate 86,393,030 downwards.
TTCTGTTAAAATCCCAAACATTAAAGCAAGTATAAACGTTACAAATTCTAAATTTCAAATAACATCTATATATTTCCTCCGTGGAGAATTGAATGCACAGAAGATTAGCTTCTTTAAAAGTGACTTAAGGAAACTAGTAAGAAATGATTCGAAACTCTTAGTCGTAGGTGAATTTAATTGCAGACATCGTTCATCTGGTTGCCTAAGAGCGAATAAATGCGGAAATTTACTTTTAAATGTTATCACCATCAACCCTTTTAGCTTGCCTTATCCTAATGGTCCAACATATTTTCCAAATAATAAAAAGGCTTCTCCTTTAACAATAGACTTGATTCTTACAAATTGTATAGAACTATACTCTGTCCAATAAAAATATGCAGTACACGTCTTATGGGAGAGCTTTTTCAAAATCAGTAGCGTGCTATATTTTTGCACTATACTAAATTGAAAGAACTTCCCATAAAAAGTGTTTGCGCGCCCGTAAATTTGAGATTGCATCTGACGCAGACCCGAAGTCCTATTGATCGCACATCTGAGTGCGCACTAAATTGCTGTGCTGTGGCCTATGGCTGTTGATGCTATTCAATTTCAACCCCCATTGAATATCGATGTGCATCCAGAGTTACTCTTGTCCATTTACTAACTTGTTTAGTTTTTTTTTTTCCTTGGATTTCTGTTGAGGTGCTTTTGATTTTAGAGCTTTAAAAAAAGGGTGCATTTAAAATCAACACTACGATAACCCTATGAGACCTTTAATGAAGGACAGATTTATGCAATTCACTGTAGCCAGAATGCGAGGGAAACATCCTATCTTGCCCACACTGCATATTTTTATTGGACAGAGTACAGTAACACAACCTATTGCTATACATGCTCTTAGCCTCGACCATATACATTTGAAATTTGATATATCATTAAAAGATCAAACGTGCAATTCCTAGATTTAAAAAATGCAAATTGAGATCGGTTTAGAACAAAAGTAAAAGGCAGTATCCGTAATACACCCTGTGAACTCGAAAATATTAGTGACTGTCAACAAATATATGAAAAAGTTTTTTGGAAAGTATGATAGGACAAAGAAATTATTTTATTTTTTCATAAAGAAAATGGCGCAAAATTTTAAACAGCCTATTATTGAGGTATTAGTATGACACTATACTTAACAATTTGATAACTTTAAAGTAGTTTACTGACTCATTTTAAACTAACAAGTATTGTACTGAAGCAATTTTCTTAATAAATTGCTTCTGAACACAACTAAAACAATGACAGTTCGTGCAAAAACTAAGGGCCGTACCAACAATCAAATTAAGAGACGACTTTAATATTTGAGCGAAATGGATTATTATTTAAAGAGCTCTATAAAGTTAAGTTAACCATACATGTTATGAACTTAATATTTATGTGAACTCTAAATTATGAACCATTTATTGTACGGAACCTAAAAAATAAAATGCAGCATATATGGTCAGTTATATAGAGTCCATTAAATAATGCTTCATTTAGCTCAAATATTAAAGTCGTCTCTTGATTTGATTGTTGGTAAGGCCCTAAGTAAATAAACCTTTTGTGGCGCTTGTTAATAGCACGATACTAAAAAAATAAAATAGGTATTCGATGATTTTAACTTTAATAAAAGGGAAGAGAAAGTATGATGCTTTATTCGATAACAATTTGCAAATTCGTTGTTTTAACCTAGTTTTTAGTATGAAACAGCTGTACTAATTCAACCAAAATTTTGCGCAAATATCTTTTGAGATCTCAAAGTTCGAAAATAATTCTTAGAACAATAAGCTCAGTTCAGTGGAGCCAAATTCGAAAAATTTTGGGAATATCGCCAAGGTCATACAAAAATAAAAATAAATTCATAACCCACCGAGAACAGATTGATGAGCTTATTGTATCTCATGAGGATACAGGGGTAAAATTCTTGCAGATACATTTGCACAAAATTTCAATAATCCTCTTTTATCACAGGTCAGTACGATGTCAAATACAGTTGCTGACTATGTTTATAATTTAAGCAACACTTTCGAACCCTTGCTTCCTGATATATGTATGTTTCGAGTGAAGATATTTAGTTTATTATTAATAATTTGAGCATTAAAAATTACCTAGTTTTGATAGCTTAAAAAATATTTTTTTGAGAGTTGCCAGACGCCTTTTTCATTTGTTTTATAATAAATACATGTCTTAAACTACAGTATTTTCCAAAAACATGGAAAGTGTTAAAAATTATTTTAATTCTTAAGCCATCTATAACAAACCAAGTGGCTACCGTCGTTTACGAAATTTAAGTACATTTTTAAAAGGATTTGGATAGCGGCATAATACCTCTCATCAAGTTAAGGATTTGCAATCATCTTAAGCAAAAAGCATTTGACGGTATATGGCACGAAGGTATTCTACACAAACTAAAGCGTTTGGGCTAACCACAGTATCTTATAAAATTAATTTTAAGCTTTTTACGAGACCAAAAATTTTAACTAAACTTACGGAGTGTTTATTCTAGTACTAAAAATATTTATTTCCGGATTCCACAAGGATCGGTATTGTATACATTGTTGATTTCCCAGACCTCTTAAATTGCACAGCAGCTATGTTTGCAGATGATACTGCTTAATAAATAAGTATTTTTCTTAATATTACATACTTATTTATTATGTCCAACAACCGCGAAAACCTTAAAAGTTATATAGATACTATACTGCTTAATTTAGTTCGAGTAAATTAAGGCGTGATATTAAAGATTCAAAATGCACTTAACACTTTTCAAAATAACTTTGATTCATGGAATAAAAAAACCAATGCAAATAAAACTCAAGTAAGCTTTTTAATTAGAAAAAGAAAGCCTTGCTCTTTACCATTTAGTCAATTGACAATTAAAAACTGTGACATTCCGTGGGTAAATTCATAAATATCTTGATGTGTAAATAACACTTTAAATAAAGTAAGTATCGCAACAAAAATGTAATATCCATTGATTTGTCGGCGCTATAATTTAAGCAATTATAAACAAATTATTATATTCAAAACCATTTTTCAAGAAATTATCCTATATGCTACGCATGTCCAGTCTTGGAAAAGTGCAAAATATTTCATATCAGTAAACTTCAAATCTCCCAAAATAAAAGATTGAATATGATGTAAGATCTGCACCAGCATTACTCAACTTCAGTACTAAAGATTTCTGAAAAAATGAAAAGCTCAACAATTTTTTTTGAAAATTGTAAATACTCTGAAAACATGCTAATCAAAAACTTGTAAATGCAATCTTATTACATTATCAAAATTAATGAACTCTGTGATATTTTTGTTTATTTTGTTTCCATGTATAAAAATTAAAAATTAAAAATTAAAAAATTTGTGCAATCGTTTGTTCATTGTTTTTAAATTTAATTATTATTTATATGATAAAATCTTTTTGGTGTATTTACTTTTTTATCTATTAGTGTATTTATTTATTTATTTATTTATTCATTTATTAATTTATCTACTTATTTTCTTGTCTTGTCTATTCATTTTGCAATTTATTGATCTTTAAATAATAATTTATATCAAATTATACACTTATGTATGAGTATGCTTTTTATTTTAAGTCCGAGTCAAGGGGAAGTCCGTATTTCCTTGATTTATTCATAAGCAAATCTCCCTCTGTTTACTTGCGACTTTTAGGTACAATAAGGCAAGTTATGCATTCGTAAAAAAATAGAACTCGAAAGTTGTCATGACGTTGATAGAGAACCCTCAAAAGTGGGTCTCGCAATTCTGTCCGTCTGTCTGTTCGACTACAGCATAAACGGCTAGGCCGGTTTTCTTTAAACTTGGTAGATATCATTTTTAAATTCCCCCTACAGTTTTTTTTTGTTAAGGCCAAAAATAACGGTACTTCCCACCCAAATTTTGTTTATAATTTATAAAATATTTTTTTTTCTCGAAAGCTGTTCGACAGATTAATAAAAAAACTCAAAAAATTTCATTTAGTTAAAGCTTAAGCTAAAGCATTTTTATTGTTTTGATGTTCTCAAAAGCAGTTCAACCGATTTGGATCATTTTGTTTGTGCTAAAACTACCTATTAGTATGAATAGCATTGTGTATTCGAATTTTTGGATTTTTAAAAATAATTCAAAATTTTTTTTTGAAAACTTAATACTTCGAAAACCACAAGCTCATTTTTTTAAACTTTACAGTTGAAAGTTTTTTAATACAAACCACAAGATGTTTAAAAAAAATATTTTATCTAAAAAGAACGGTACCCACCATCAGTGGCGGCTGTACCTTAAGTGCGCTCGTGCGCTGAACCACCAATTCAAAAGATTTAAAAATTACAAAATATTACTGCATCTTTATTTTTAGATTACCATATTAATATTTATTTTTTAAACATACAAGAACACAAACAAGTAAAATTTCCAATTATGACGAAACAATGTAAGCGCTTTGCTTTACTATTAAGACTTACTTTCCCTGCAAGTAAAAATTCTCGTGCGCTTCGGCGAGCGCACGAGGACTGCTAATATAACTTGTATGAGTTACAAGCAAGTATCCCTGACGCGTGAGACAAAAGATATTTCATTGAAATGTATCAAAAAATTAGCCTGCTCTCGTGCAGCGCACGAGAACCGAAGATTAACTAGAGCAGCCGATGTTTGACTAGAATGCGCTGCGCCTGCGAATATGTAATGTTGTTTCGCTCTATCCGTGACTGGTTAAATAGTGTAGGTTTGTAGGTGTTAGGTTAGTAATTGTTTTTTATTTTGGTTTTGGTTCGATTCTGTACTGTGTACAGTGTGTGGTGTGGGATAAAATTAACAGTGATTAGGTATATTAAAGACAGTAATAAATCTTTTTAAAATAAAGTTACCTGAATCCACGATTTGACGCATTTAAGTGAAAAAATAAAAAACATGATTCCTTGCTAAATGTAATAAGTGTGTCAGTTTTATAGATGGTCGAAATTTTTCGTGCATTTATACAAAATAATAAAAAATCGACATATACATGAAAATTGTTGTTTTTTGCGATTTCTAATCTTAATACCTACTTAGTGAGCAAGTAAAGTGCACCACCTGTTCAACAACCCACCAGCCGCCACTGCCCACCATACCAATGTTATAAAAAGGCTTTTTTCGAAAACGGCGTCTAGAATTTTGATATCTTTTTTTTGATTAATGCTCGATCTATGATTTAATAAAAAGAACTTTTGAAATGATATATAACAATATTTTTAAATTTTGAATTTCTCATTAAGGGCATAACGGATTTTCTGGCAATTTTTGAGAGAGAAGCTTCTAAAAAGTTTGAAAAATATTGCATTTCAGGACTAAAAAAAATATTTTTCGAATTTTTGAAGAAAAAAGTCTACTTATGTAGGTACATATTTGTTTTTTGAAAATTCGATATCTCAACAAAAAGGACAATATTTTTTTTAATTTAAGTTTTATTCGCACAATAATACAAACTCAATAATTGGCGACAGAGTATAACAGAAACAATTGTATTTCTCGATCACCGCTGCAATGTTTATCTTGTCTTTCATTATTTTACCGTTATTTTTATAAATAAGTAGTATTCAAGTGAAAATCAAGTTGTATTCCTCTCCTTTAACAAGTTAACGGTAACACTCGCGCTTCATTTGAATGTCTATCAGCTTACCCTTGAGCCCATTTTCGGAAGTGCTGTTAAATTCAGGGATTCTTTCTTTAGCCGCACTACACTGATGTGGTGCACTTTACCGGCTCAACCCAATCCAATACTTTCGGTACATTTTGTTTAAACTTTAAACTTATGTTTTCTGAATTTATTCTGATAAAACAATTCTTAGTTTGCTTTTAGCGTTAAATGAAATTAGAATTTTGGCGTGTTTTGTCAAAATGTCATTAAATATGATATTTCTACATTTCGTTAATGACTCGAATTAATCTCACCCATTTACATAAACTTCTTTTTCCATTCGATAAAACGAAATCTTCCCTTAGGTTAAAAATGTATGTTTTAGTTTAAAAAAATTAGTCTGCAATAATACCTCATCAAACGAACAACGTAGATAGAAGCGGTGCACTAAGTTTATCTATGTTTTTGCTATTGTCTATTCGAAATCCAACCCTAACCATCAACCGCATAGATACGTATGTAAGTGTCACTCAACTTTTAATGTTTACAAAGTAAATTGACACAATGACTGTGATTTCTGTGGTAAGTTTACCCACTAGCAACACTTAAAGTTGATTTTAATGCATTGCAAACTTTTGTTCACATCCAAACTCACCCCTTCACCAAACAAAGTAAAAACAGAATGACTCTTAAATAAACTGTAATCTACCACCCTTTTACCCTAACTTGAATCAAAACCCTCTCCTCACTCTCCTTACGCAAACAAAGACAATCCAAGTGACACCATCATTTCTAGCGTAGCGAAGTAGAAGCGTCTGTTGCGTTTGAACCATTTCACCCCCATTAACTGAAACGCTAGATTCTACTTTCTATTCTCCCTCTTCTTGCATTGAATGTCCATTGTTTTGTTGCTGACGGTGTGTGGGACCCTGTGGAACCAAAAGGAAGTACATATTCGAGTAAAAATTGTTTTTTATTACTTTGTTACCCGACCACGGCGGAGACCATTCCAAAGCAGAGCTGAAAATGGAAAAACAACATAAAAAAAAAAACTTACTTAGCAAGGGGCCGCGAATTCTGAAACTAAAAGGTAGAATTATCTCATATTTTACCTAAGTAGTGTGCTGAAGCCAGCTTTTTTTGTATGCAATGTGTCTAAGGATGGAAGAGGTAGATTATCCTGGTCTTCTCTTCCTTATGTTTAATTAATTAAAAATAATTATGTACTTCATTTTTTTTTCTGAATACCTATGGTATAAATTTACAAACTTTTGAATTTCACGCTGCTTAAATCCTGTAGCAGATAAACCAGATGTATAATTTAATTTCTAATCAACAATTTGTTTTCTCTAAAAAAAAACTCCGTTGCATATGGCAGTAAAAATGTAAAGAAAGAGAGCCAATGAAGGGTTCACTGGTCAAGTTCTTAGAAGTAAGTTTCATACGTTATGAAGCCAACCCTGCTGAGGAAAACCGGAATATCTTCAAACAACCATAGTAAAAGAACCAAAGTTTTGCAAGACCGAAAATTACAGCGAAACATACTACAATGTCTTAATAGGTGCGTTTTATTATCTACGGATCTATGTGGATCCGGATCTGGATTAATTTTTAACATGTATTACTCGTACAAAAACAATTTGGGATCCTGTTTTCTATCTGGATCTATTTTAAAGATACAGAAATTAATACTTTTTCCAGCGAGTAAATGGCTTTTTATGGTAAGGTAGAGTAAACTACAGTGTAAAGAAAAAATACAAGACACATTTAAAAATCAAGAATCATAAGCAAGAGGGAGATGAGCATACAACGAAACTGTAACTATGATCCGCATCGTTTTATTTTCGAGGGTTAGGTATGCGAGTAACAGATTGGCACAGCAACTTCAACAGCAACTGTGACAACCACGTCACTCTTTTTAGAGCCAATGGTTTTAAATGGCTTTGATTACATTAGTACAGCAACTTCGACATCGACATCAACGTTAGACCTAAATCCTGAATTCGATGTCGCTGTGCAAATGCTACCAACTTTTAAGGCGAATTTTGTCAGTATTATCAACACTCAAATGAAAATGTGACAACCATCTTTTTATTTCAAGTATTTATTTTGGTTTTGACAATGGAAGAATTACTAAAAACAAATTAATATTAGTACGACAAATTGCGCAAGTCGTATACCTACATTGACGCAATTCACATTAATTTTTATCATATTATGTATGGCAAAATCATTTCGCATTTGAAACTATTTTGATTATATGCTGTCAAAAACGCTGTTCACGTTGTAATCTATTTCACAAGAATTTTGATGTTGAAGTTTTCGTTGCTGTTAAAGTTGCTGTTGAAGTTGTTGTGTTAATCTGTTTCTCGCAATAATCTATATGGATCATTGGCGATAGTAAAACGCGTCTAATGATGGAGTAATTATTTTTGGTCATTTGTACAAAATAGCTACGAAATGCTACTTCGTCTTCGGTTCCTACGCTCGACTTTAATGACACTCCTTATGTCAGGTCACTGTAGTGTTTGCTGTTAATTTGATGCTGCCATTAAGTGTCATGACTCATCCTTTACTTCAGAGCGTAAACGATTTTATGGGGAAAATATTCTCTCGCACTCTTACAATTGCAAGACTATTGAAAGACCTCGATAAACGAAAATCCGCTGGCGGATAATATCCCTCCTATTGTTCTGAGGATGTGCTTTCCAACGCTGGAAAAACCATTGCGTAAGCTTATCCATCTGTCATACGCTACCAGTTTCTTTACGAGTGGATGGAAAACAGAATTTGTCCAGCCTGTCCCTAAAAAACAATTTGTCCCTTTTGATAGAGTTTGGCATCAAACTCTATTATAGAAAATGTGTGCATTTGGTATTGATGGGGCTTTTTAAGTCTGTAATTCATTACATAAATGCTGGTGTGCCACAGGGCTCCATTTTGTCTCCGACTCTCTTTCTTATATTTATCAATGATCTTTTATATGAAACTTCTAATCCACACGACAGTATAGTCTCAACTTCTCATATTCGTTTTCAGATGCTCGTCTATTCTTAAGCTCTTAAACTTACTGTGTTTGAATCTATCGCTGATAAATGTTTGTTCTCATAATAAAATAAAACTCAATCTTTTATTACGTTATAATTATAACGTTCAATCTTTAAATTGGTGTTGTGTCGTGTTAAAGTTCTCGAACAAGAATGTATAAGAATATTCAAAAAAAAAAATGCCCTTTCACCTTTTATGAAGGTTAAAACATGACATTGCATAACTTAGTTTCATTTGTCAAGAAGCAGGGCCGCCGCAACCGTATGTACAATATGTGCGGCGCACAAGGGCGCCAACGTCTAGGGATGGAAAATAATTAAGAGATCGATTTAACTCAACCTATACAGCATACTACAAAAGTTTTCCTTATCCTATTGGAACCTGTTTACATTTGACTGTTCACTACGTAGTGTCTTCACAAATCTACTACAAATCTTTATTCATATTTTGTTTGTGACTCTCACCAAATAACCTCTTTGATTGCATTCATAGTCTAAGCTGCTTAACGCCATGGCGCCACATAGATTGACACCAGGGTTCAGAGACCCACTTTTTTCGTCTTCGCTATAATCGTTATGTCAACTTTGATCATAATCTCGAGTTCGATTTTTTTAAGGAATGCATAACTTGCCTTATAGTACCTATATGTCTCAAGTATAAAGAGTAAATAATCTTAAAAGGATGAAATAACTATATAAATGCTATAACAGAAACTCTCAAACTCATTTACAGGAAACTTCCCCAAATCCTAGTCTGACTACGTTCATTGTATAAGAAATTGGTGCGACAACGACAATGCACGTGTTTGCTTAAATTTTTCAACTGCGAATTGGAGACTAACTAAAACTTCTACTTATTCAACGTAAATACCCCCGGCACCCGAGATATGGGGCGGCAATTTAAGGTTCTTGCACGCGGGTGCACGAACAACCAGCGGCGGCACTGACAAGAATTGTCATATAGGTTATTATTTTTCTATGTTTTTTAGACTAATTCACAATTATGATTTTATTGGTCTAGTAAAATTAATTGATTTAAATAATTAATAAATTGAAAAAAAATGCATTATATACCAACAAAGTGATAATGAACATTAACATTTATATTTTATACAAAAATTGGTCATTTCATTGTTACACGTTTTTTTTTGTCACAAAAAGATCTATCGCATATTTTTTTTTTTTTTTCAAAATAATATTTGAATTCATCAAACTGAACTTCCTATCTATGAATTTTCAAATTTGAGAATGCCAATACTTCTTTTTTCTATCCAGTAAGTTTGTTTCAGATTATTCTTTTATCATTATTTTCTTTAGAAGTTTTCACATAATTATATTTCATTTGCCTAGTAACATTAACACAGAAAATCCCCTTAGACAAAAAGTATTATTCGTATAGATCAATGACACACCACCAAATTTAATCCCACTGCCGCACTTATTTCCTAACTCAATCTTTATCTTAAAAGGTTTTTTTAATCTCTGCCAACTTTTAGCTTAAATGACCAACTAAGTGTACTTACCTTTAGCTGTCTGGTACCTAGGTATCCAGTTTTTAATTATTATTATTAATTATCCACTTCCAGTCTTCCTCCAGGAACCTTTAATGTAGAAACTAATTCTTTCGCCTCTCAATGCCGTGCCTATACCTTTAAATAGGTATATGTATGTATATACTCAAATAGACTGCATACAAACCAATACACTAGCGTCGTATTTATGTACCTATCACAAAGGACCTTAGTTTGTAAGTTATCATTGCGACAGGATACCTTCAGGTGCTGAAATAAATTCAATTAATCCCACCAGCTTTCAAGTTGAAAGCAAACATCTTTTTCATCTTATTCTCTAAAAAGATGTTTGTACCCTCTCCATCTATATTTCTAATCCTAGATTAAAATATTAACAAGGGTTTACACACCGGACAATTTACTTGGTCGTTAGGTCAAGTATTGGTTTACCGAAAAAAATTCGATTCTTGTAATCAAATCTAATTTTAAGACTGTATGAAGTTCTACGAATTACAGAAATACCCTCAGATTAATTTTAAAGAATTCAAGTTTGCTGAAAATAACAATTTTATTACGCCACCCGATTTGTTTCGAATATCTTAGAGAGTTGCTTCTAAGTACTATTAGTCTAAGAACACACTTCTGTCGTTGCGATCAAAAATTGATGGTCGATTCGATTTATATTTTTACCTCAAAAACTAGAAGACAAGCTTTTTTAATATGAATACGCATGAGTTCAAATGCGATGGAACGATAAACAAAAAATCAAATTTTGTATGGTTGGTAAGTCTTCGAATCCAACCCCGAGGGACCGCGCAGTAGAAGAAGACCGTGACTCAGGTGGCGCACACAAGTAGGAGACGTGCGAAACTGGAGACAGCTAGCTGGGGACCGAGGTAGCTCAAGAAGCTTGTTAGTTGAGGCCCTGGTCCACCCCGGACTGTAGCGTCACCTTAAGTAAGCAAGTAAGGTATCATAATGTGTTCATTTAAATTTAAACGAATATGTTCGATCCCTAACCTTCTCTGTGCATGTCCTGCTGTATCCCACAGACGTAGACTGCATCTGGAAGATTTGTATTACAATGTCTTAGTGATCTGGAAAATATAGATATAGGCAATCTGGCTCGCTTCATTACGAATTTCAATTGGATTATTGAGAGAGTCTCCAAGATTCAATGTGATATTACAATGGACCAACTCATGGTTTAAGTGTTTCGGCACTCCTGCGGACAGCAACGTAAACCGAACCAAAACTCTATTTTTTGCGACTGAATAATCCAGTATAAAATAATTTGTTTTATAAAAAGTCGTTATTTTAGTCACGTTTTCTCTCTTAAATCATTTCGTAGCCTCGATCAGCAATTACATGCGACCCAGTCGTGAATTTTATTTTTCTTCCTTTATACGAAGGAAAAACAAAGACATACAAATAAAAGAAAATTTTCCTTGATTAAAAAAAAACTTGGGTAGGTTTTTAATAAAACTTTGCATTATGGATTCTAATTATTTAGGGGTGGTCAGATGCATTTAAGAATGAGCCCCCTAAGTCGGAAGGTGAGTAATGAATGCTTTCGAGTTTTGAATGTATGAGTTTGCCTTGCCAACCCCCAATCTGGCAAAATTTGTTTGATACCAGGTAACAATGAAAAAGAAATGTTTTGAGTTGTAAACAAAAATCAAATTAAACTTAAATTAGAGCTCAACCGACGAAAACAGGTCGTTAAATTCTTCAAGATGCTCTTTAAAAGACTTTATTAATTTAACGTAACGCTTTTTGGTATACAAAACTTTTTGTCTTTCCATTTGTGTTGTAGTACCCAGCCCGCTTTGCTTGACGTTTGCTTAATTAGTTTGCTAAATTATTAAACATTTACTTTTTTCTTTCAAATGTATTTATTGTAAGACTCTGTTTGGTTTTTTATTTCATGTCCAAATAAGTCAGCAGGTTTCCCTACCCGTGACCACATGCTTGACCCTGCGCTTTATTGATCATTGTGAAGGCCAGTCGCACCGGAAACTGCAAACGTTTGAATTCGCATGGCATGCCTGTTGGTATCATCGGGATACGTGGAATCAAAACGTCTTCACCTAAGCTTGCCTCTTACCAAGCAATAGCCTTCAAATTGGTGGGTCTAGGGTTAATTTGGCATACAAGTGCTAGATATCTTGATGCGAAACTTACATTTGGATTACATGATATCACATAAATAATAAAGAAAGTAGGTGTCACAATAAAGATTCTATATTTCCATTTGTAAATCGACGTTCCAAGTTAAGGAAAATAAACTTCTTATTTTCAAATCAATATTTCAAGCTTTAATGTTTTACGGGTCTCCAGTTTGGGGTGCATGTGCGGAAACCCATATAAGAGGGCTCCAAATAGCCCAAAACAAAATTTTAAAAATGATGTTAAGATTGCCATGACATTTTTCTACAGAAGAACTGCACACTTTAGCTAAAATCCAATATGCTAATTCTAGAATTCTGAAATTAAACGAAAGATACAAAATTTCTTGTGAATCATCATCAGATAATATATTGATTTCTTATTTGGTTTCATAGCAAGTTGTATGCAGGCCCGGATTAAAGAAAATTGGGGCCGGGGGCTATTTCAAATTTGAGGACCCCTAAAAAGATATACAACCCAAGCAAGCCAACCCCTCATAACCCAGAGCGTCCTAAACCCCAAGCGAGCAAACCCCCAATAATCCGGGGCGCTAGGAGTTCACGCTCTCAGAGACGATGCGTCGAGGAGTTAATTATTATTATCATGGGCTCCTCTTTTTAACGTTTTTGAAAAATTTAATGTGTTCATTTCGCAATCGCAAATAAATAAAATACACGACTGGGTCGCACGAACTTGCTCCTATGTAATAATCTAAGAATTTCAAAAATAATTGTTATTAGAGAAAAACTGTTCACAAGCATAAAATAAATTTTTTAAATGACTAAAACAACTTCTTTAGTAATTGGAGGTAAAAGTAGAATGTCATGTGATTCAAGCAAATATATGTTAAAGAACAAAAATTATAAGTCTTTGTAGTGGTTTCTTAAAAAAGTAAGCTTTTATGTAAAAAAAAAACATTTTTAAGAAAAAATTTTAGTACGCCAATTTAAAGGTTTTATTATTGTTCGAATAAAAATTAAGTTTACAAAAAAAAATATGGAGTTTTTTTATTGAATTTTCCAAAAAAAATAGATTTTTTTTTTCAAAATTCAAAAAAAAAAATATTTTTCTTAAAGTTTTGAAATGCAATGTTTTTTAAACTTTTTAGAAGCTTCTCTCTAAAAAATTTCATTAAAATCTGTTATGCTGATAATGAGAAATTCAAAATTTTAAAAAATCGTTCTATGGTAGGTACAGTCAGGAAAATCTTGTTTTCAATTTTTTTTTTATTAAATTGTAGATCTTAAAAATTAATCGAAAGACTAAAAATTTAAGCAAAATTCTCGGAACCGTTTTCGAGAAAAATACGATTTTCGAAAATCATTTTTTAATATTTGTATGGAGGGTACCGTTATTTTTAAATAAAATAAATTTCTTTATCTCATATTTTGTATTTGTAGATTAGATATATTAAAAAATTTTATTTATCAAGTTTTAAAAAAATCGATCATGGGGTTTTCGAAATATTGAGTTTTCAAAAAAAAAAATTTGAAATTTTTTTTTAAAAATCCAAAACAATATTTTTGGAAAATTTTAATTCACAATAATATTCAAACTATTGGGAACCTTTTATTATTATTATTATTATTATTATAAGCTTTATTTACCTTTAAGTTCTTTGAATTACATTTCGTGTATATAACATAATGATAATTTAAAGTTACATATTTTCATTTTTGTTCGTCTTTTTTTCTTTTACAATATATATATTTTATGATTTTTGTCTACAATATTATTCTTTATTTTCCATTTCTATCTTTTATATATTTTTTTTTTAACCTTTAATTTAAATAAATAATATAATTTTCATCAAATTTTTCGTTTAGGTATTTTGTTTTCGATTTAAGTCAGTCTGGTATAAGCCTCCCCCATTGTTGTCCATATAACTCTATTTTTTGCGTCATTATACCAGTTATTGTTGAATTGTGTTAGATCGTCCATCCATCTCTTTCTTGGTCTTCCTCTTGGTCTTACTTCGTGTGGTGGAGTCCATTTCGTTACTATTTTTGTCCAACGGTTGTCTTGTAATCTTGAGATGTGACCTGCCCAGCTCCATTTCAATTGTTTTATTCTTTGAATTGCGTCTGTAATATTTGTTCGTCTTCTTATTTCATCGTTTCTTATTCGTTGCACAGTTCTTATGTTAAGTAGTCGCCTTTCTATTTTTGCTTGACATATCCTGATGCTCTCAAGAGATTTTGAAGTAAGTCCTATAGTTTGCAAACCGTATGTCATTACCGGAAGTATTGTTGAGTCTAAGATGTGTTTTTGCGTGTCTTTGCCAAGTTTTGAGTCGAGAATTTGTTTAATGTTCCAATACTGCTTCCAGCTATTAGTTATTCGTCTTTTTATTTCTTTGTCTTCTTGCTGCTTGAAAGATTTCAGTTGTCCAAGGTAGATATAGTCATCAACATAGTCTATTTTTTCATTTTGAAACAAGATGTCTTTCCTTATATGGTTCGTCATTGCTTTGGTTTTGTTGAGATTTAATGAAAGTCCGTGTATTTTACATTCAGTAGAAAGGTCGATTAACATCTGTTGTAAATCGTCTGGTGTATCGGAAATCAAAACAATATCATCTGCAAATCTTAGGTTGTTGAGTCTCTCTCCCCATATATTGATTCCATATTTCTGTGTCCAATTGAGATTTCGAAAAATTTCTTCCAATACTGCAGAGAACAGCGGTGGAGAAATGGGGTCTCCTTGTCTTACTCCTCTTTCGATGTTAAAATCTCGTCCGATTTTGTCCGTTTTTACTTTCGCCTTGTTGTTTTTGTATATGTTTCTAATTGTCTGTATGAATGTCGAATTAATATTTTGGTTCTTCAATGCTGTCCATATACTTTTGTGCTCTACAGTGTCGAACGCTTTGCTAAAATCGATGAATAAGAGGTAGAGGGGTTTTTCATATTCGTTATATTTTTCTATTAATTGATTTATTGTCTGTAGGTGGTCAGTTGTTGAGAAGCCCTCTCTGAAGCCGGCTTGTTCCCTTGGTTGTTGAAAATTTAGTGAGATTTTTACTTTTTTGAATAGTACTTTTGAAAACAGTTTATATATTGTCGAAATTAAGCTGATTGGTCTATAATTGTTAATATCTTCTTTGTCTCCTTTTTTATGTAACAGTATAATGATACTTTTTTTCCATTGTGTTGGTATTTTTTGCGTCCTGATGACAGCGTTAAAAATCTTTGTCAGTATTGGCGTAAGTGTTTCTTTTCCGAATTTGAGAGCTTCAGTTTCTATCCCGTCACTTCCAGCACTTTTTTCCTGATCCAAGTCATCTATAGTGTATGCTATATCCGTATCATTGAAAATTATTAAAGAGTCGTCATCAAAATTATTGTTAGAATCCTCATTTTCAGCTGTTTTGGCCGTTGATGTAAACAGTGATTCAAAAAAGTCTGTTGCTGTTTTATTGATGTCTAGCCTTTTTGTTTTTCGTTTCGTGTCTTTATTTATAGATACAATCCATTCTTTTTCGTCATATAGGAATTGTTTTGCTTTTTTAATCGATTTTGTATGTTTAATTATTTCTTTAATTTTTGTATCGTTGTAAGTTTGAATGTCTACTTCTGCTTTAGCTTTTATGATTTTTCTTAATTCGCTTAGTTCTTTCTTCTCATTTTCAGATAAATTTTCCTTATTTCTCAAGTTCTCTCTTTTTTCTATCAATATTTTTGTGTTCTGTGAAATTTTGTCAGGCTTTTTGTTTTTCTGTTTCATGATTGTGTTTCTTGCTGAATTCTTTATGATATTTTCAAGAGTGTCATAATTGTTTTGGATGTTTTCTCTTGTGAAATTTGTGTCTATGTGTCCTATAATTTGACTGCCAAGTTGTTCGTTGTATGATATTTTTTGTTCAGTAGTTATTTCCTTGGGCGTAAAATATTTTTGTTGATTTCTATTTATTGTGCTGTGATGGGAACCTTTAGCAGAAGAAAAATGATCAAAATCCGTCGCACCGTTTTTGAGAAAATCAAAAACCAAAAAAATGGTTCCAAGGGGGGTACCAAAAATAACAATTTTTTGGAAATTTTTTTTCAACCATTACCTAGCTTTAACTCAATAAAATTTTTTGAATTTTTTTTAAGAAAACCTGTGGGACAGTTTTTGAGAAAAAAAAATATTTATAAAATTTTGAAAAAATTTTTTATGGCAGGTACCGGTTTTTTTGGTCATAAAAAAAAAAGAAAAAAACGTCCGGGGGGAAAAAATTATTAAAACCCATATTGAAGAAAATCGGCCAAGCCGTTTAGGCTGTAAACGAACCGACAGACAGACAGACAGACAGACAGAATTGCGAGAGCCACTTTTTTGGTCTTCGCTATCATCGTAATGTCATCTTTGATCAAAATCTCGAGTTCGATTTTATTTACGAATGCATAACTTGCCTTCTAGTACCTATAAGTCGCAAGTAAAAAAAATCCTCTTTTCACCTGTTTGCTGATGATGTACAGTTTTATAAGATTTTCGCTGTTGGCACGATTGAAAATTATCCGTGCGCAATTGTTTTAATTTAAATACTTTTGTTTTGCTTGCTTCATAAGTTATTGAAACTAAACGAAGGAAACAACCATGCATTTTATTAGTTAATTACCTGCTCTGGACAAAATTAGAGCACAATCATTCAGAAGGACATTGATGAACTTTGGAAAATGAGGTTCACTTGATACTTGATTTTTTTTCTCAACCCGATGAAAGGGCTATAGAACGAACTTCGGTAACTTCTGTATCGTGCCCTTCATTCCATTCTTTGGACCGTGAGCTAGCAAACTGAGGGCTTTGACGGTAGTTTGTGCTTCACATTGGCCGGATTATTACTCTCAGTGCCATGCATACCGTGGACAAAAATAAACAAAATGCACAATTGAATCGCATGAATTTGGAAAATGGAAGTTATCTGGCAATGTTCACAAAATTAGTTTTTTTTTCTAGTTAATAGTAACTACGAGTGTATGTCGCAAGCAAAAATGTCGTATTATAATTTTAAGTCCTTAAAATTTAAAGACTTTCAATTTCATAAAGTAGGGGACACTGGGATATTTGTTCTCAAATAAATGTTTTTAAGAAACAAATTTTTTGGCCGAAGGTATATAATTGAATTTTAAACTTCTTAAATTAAAGCATCTGAATATCTTTATTGCTTACTTTACTTTACTTTAGATGGCGCTCACAGTCCAGGGTGGACTACGGCCTCAACCAACCAGCCCCTCCAGCTAGCTCGGTCCCTAGCTAGCTGCCTCCAGTTACGCACTCCAAGTTGGTTGAGGTCGCCCTCCACTTGTGCGCGCCACCTGAGGTGGGGTCTTCCTCTGCTGCGTAGACCATCAGGGTTGGATTCGAAGATTCGACGGGCTGTTGCGTCGGTGTGCATACGCTCCACGTGTCCCAGCCATCTCAGCCATTGTATTTTCAGCTTCTTGACTAGGTCAACGTCGCTGTAAGGCCCATACAGCTCGTTGTTGAACCTTCTCCTCCAATATCCATCGATACAGACTGGACCGAAGATCAAACGAAGAACTTTTCTTTCAAAGCACCCAAGCAGATTGTCATCCGTTTTAGACAATGTCCATGCGTCTGACCCATACAGCAGAACCGGGATGATGAGGTTCTTATACAAGGCCTCCTTGGTTCTTTGAGATAGGGCTTTATTATATTATTTATTATCTCGACATCAAAGGGTTCGGTGGTGTTCTTACCGACCTCGACGGAGCAGCGAGATTTCTCCATCGTCATCCTGCACAAGCGGACGAGCTTGGCAGGGATTCCGAGATGAGGCATGGCTCTATATAGTTGTTCTCTGTCTACGCTATCATACGCGACTTTGAAATCGATAAAAAGGTGGTGTGTATCGATTTGGAACTCCTGGGTTTTTTCCAAAATCTGTAGAAGTGTGAAAATCTGATCAGCTCGTTGACAAACGGTATTAGGCGTTCACACAGTACAGACGAAAGGATTTTGTATGCGACGTTAAGGAGACTTATACCTTTGTAATTGGCACACGTCAGAGCATCTCCTTTCTTGTTTCTCTCTTTATTGCTGGCGTTAAAAATAGCATTTAAATTATAGCCCTGTTTTCTTAATTTTGGAAAAGCTCCTCGAGTTACCCATTGACATTCCCTTACGACCAACACTGGCTTTTTTCGCTGCAAGAGCCAATCTGACAATAAGCTAGCAGCTGCGCTTAATGCAAAACCCAGAAGAGACATGAACTTAATGTTCTCAATTTAAAATTATTGGCAGTTAACCTGCCTGCCCTTGAGACCAACTTGCGCCGATTACCCCTATCTTACAGAAAATAAATTACCCTTTTTTCCCATACTCATTCTACTCCCAAACATTACACATTCTATAATATTAAACAAAACGTTGCTAATCAGATTATACATATGCATGAACAACGAAACATAAAATAAAGTGATTTCAATTTATGCGATAATCTCGACTCATTGCTTCCGGATATTTGCCTTAAGCTGCTGGATCCTTTCTCTTTTCACCCCTTTTTGTGGTAAGCATTATTTTGTGGGTTGGTTTGGCACATGAACCTCTTGCAATATTATACCTGCAAGAGTTGATTGCTGTCGTACAACGAGAAAGAAAGAGCAAGTTTGACAAGGATTAAGTTTGTATGAAAATTTCAAGACATGAAAAAAAGACAACTCGCTTGCCAATTCCACCTTCCACCCCCTTCACCCACCGCTGCATAAAACTTTTCGCAAATTACTATGTTACCAGCATTTAGTATAACAACAAAAAGCTCATACCATCCGGAAGTGCATGTTCAACGGTACACACACACGTCATGTTATGTGCTGTTGCGGAATACGAATGTGTTATACGGATGCGAATGTCTACCCCTAAAAACTCCATAGCCACAAAATTTTCATATTCTCGCCTGTTTGTGTTCTTTTGTTTTTATTGTTTTTGGAACATAACCAACCCCCACAACATAGACCAGGACTTGGGTAATAACCATACAGCAAAAACTAAGGACTAAGAATCTGAAATGGAGCAAACCCAAGTTAAAGTGCGCGCCGAGCAGAAGATATTTGTTTCTCTTGGGGAGAAGCCGACGAAGTTCAGAAAAGGGTTAACACCGGTTTGTTTGGCGTTGGTTGGCGTGGCGGCGGGCATAAGGATACAAATAACAGGGTGATAACTTTCATATTCATTAGGTTTTTGGGGCTTATAAGATAAATTTATATTTATTTAAATTGAAAAACTTTCTACACCATATTTCCGTTATTTGGAAAGCAATAAGGTTCGATCAAAATCGCAAATGCAGTTTCTGAGAAAAATAAAGAAATATTGTACTTACTCTTTTCAAACTTGAACAGTAAACACAAATTCAAATTGCTCACTAAAAGAACATTGCCGTTTTTTTCTGTCGAAGTTCTAACACTAACCATATGCACGTCAAAATTATAAAGATACGTGTATGCTCGAATAAATAATAAATATCTACATAAATTTCTTTCCTAGAAGATTATCTAGTAAATTTTGGAATCACCCTATATTAAGAGAGGTGTGTGGTTTTTTGGGGTGGTAACATGGCAAACAAAACTTCAAGCCCACATTTTGTTTAGAGCTTTTGAATTATTTATCCTTAATTTTCCCTTTTACATGGCATCAGACGAAACAGGCAATTGGTGGGGGCAAGGACATGATTAAGTCCCAGAACCTTGCCCTATGTTATGGATAAGTAAATATTTGATTAGACGGAGAACTTATATTAGAATTTTTATCTGAGGTGGGTGTTTAAATGGAAGTTTTCACATTTTTTCATACAAAATTGCGGCATCTCTGGGATGTTTACAGATTGAAATTTAATTTTTCCAAGTGCCACAATAAAGTAAACCAATTTCGTCGACTAATTAAGGACCTCTTTTCAATGTTCTCACATCAAAGTCAAAGAAAATTGATCTGAAAGCACCAATTACAAACTGGCTCAAAATTGTCGTGTCTAGGCATTTAATTGTAAAAAGTTATGCTATTGGTGTCGAAATTAGTTTTAGGGCTTTTGGAACAATTACGACACTTTCAAATGCTAATTAAGGAAACTTTAACAAGGGAAATATTTTGTTATATGCAGAGTACAAATGAAATGTAGACTGGCACGTATGAACCTAATTGGTGTACCTATTATAATATGTAAAAGAAAACACAAAAACTACAAAGAAAATATTTGTGGAAAACTTTGGGATCAACTGTATAACTTAAGCTTACGGGAGAAGAAAACAACAACAATAACTTAAACAAAATCGGTTCAGAATTCAACGAATTGAATTAATATGAGTCTAAACTACAGTCTTGGCCAAAATTATTGAGCACCCATTTTATTTCTCACTTTACGTGCAACTGTTTAATTTAAATAAATTCAAACACTTTGCATAGTATAACATTGCTTTTTATTAAACAAATATCAATATTTAGTTGGACCGCCCTTTGCCTTTATCACAGGAGCAATTCTTTTTGGCAAAGAGCGTACAAGCTTAATGCATTGTTCTGCACTTAATGTCCTGCATTCATCACCCAGGTGGCGTCTTAGGTCGTCTTTGTTGCTGATTGTGTTCTGCCTGATCTTGTGCTTTGATAAGCCCACAAATGTTCTATGGGGTTTGAATCTGGGGACTGGGTAGGCCAATCAAGAACCTCGACGCAATTTTCCCCTAACCAGGTCTTTGTGCATGCAGCTTTGTGGCAAGGTACGCTATCTTGATGGAACTTTTCTCCATTCATGTTTGTAACGCCAAACAGTAAGAAAAATGAGGGCAGGAGTGCAGTTTCCAGTACGTTTATGTACCTCGTAGAGTCCATGCGATCGTGACACACAAACATTTCGCCTGCCCCTGAAGAACTCATACACCTCCAGACCATAACGCTCTCGCCGCCATGTTTTACTGTCGGTACCAAACACTCCAGACTAAATTCTTCACCGGCTCGACGACGAACAAAGGTTGCACCAGCGGTACCAAAAATCTTTAAGCTTAGATACCATAAATGAAGACGTTTTGAAAGTTAGGTATTTTCATTACGAGTTACATATTTACTACATGTTGTTGCAATCGAAATTCGATTAGTCTGACCATATAGTATTTGACCAATATTCTTCAGTAAAAGTTTAACAATTTCAAGCCCATACAAGCCGCAGCTTTTTGTTCTTTTCAAATAACCTTGGTTTTTCCTGGCTTTATAGCCTTTCATACCAGCTTCGGATGATGCATTTTCGATAACATCGTAGATAACGGTTTTTTTTAGTTTATCTGAGACTAAAAAATTATTTCACCACCAACTGTATTTAATTTAATTTGTAAAAAGCATGCACGCACGAAATTGATAAGGTGCTCAATAATTTTGGCCAAGACTGTATTTTAGAATGATACGATTTTGCGTAATTTAATCGATTGTATCATCATATTTTCGAAAACCGTTTACTAAAGTTAAAAGATAGATAGATAGATAAGATTTTTATTCAATATAACAGTTGTACAGTTGTTATCATTAAAAAAAAAATTAATAATTAAGGCATGACAATATCTGTAGTTTGCCTGGGTAGTACATTTGATAAATTTTACAATTATTTAAATTTTGAGAGAAATTTAGCAAATATAAATATAATTATTGTTTTTGTTTAAATATTTTTTTTTATAAGAGCTTTTAGTTTAGCAAAAATAAAACTTTTTTTTTGTAGGGTCTTTTAGTTTAGCGAAAACAAAATTAAGCAAGACTCTTAGTTTAGTCAAAACAGCACAATACATTATTTTTAAATAGTTGAATTTTAAAAACTTTCTGTGATTATTCTTCCTCTATAAGCCTTTTGATAGTAGCTGAGCAGAAGCTTCCAGTCCATCCCGTTTAGATACATTTGAACTTCTTTGAACTCTTGAATTCGAGTATTTTCTTCCAAAGTAAGATCGTCTTATCTCGTTCAACTAAAGTTAACATCGTCGAATATCTGTTTTATCTGTTTAGTACTTTTCTAACTTAATTTTACAATTTGGACATTACCAACCATCTGGCACTGGCATTGTTAAGTAGTACCAACATATTATACTTATACCCTTACAAAAAGCAGTTTAAAATTTTGCGTCAAAATGGTCACTGTTGCACCCAAAATCTTGACAAAGTTTTTTTGACAGTTGGCAAACTTTCACTCTCACAAAGCTTTGATTCCAACAGAGAATCCCATCTCTGTTCAATCCCTCATTTGCCCTGTTAAGTTCAATCTGACTTCAACCAGTTTGAACTCAACAGGGCAATAGAAGCATTTGTTTTTTTTTTTTTTTTTTTTTGAGGAATCGTTGTCCAGTTTTAAGTTAAACTCAAATAAGTTGAATGGTTACAAGAAAATAATTAAAAAAAAGTTGGTTGTACAGTGGCGTAGCGTACCATCTCGGCGCCCGAGGCGGGAGACCCATTTTGCCGCCCCCATTCAATACTAAATTAAAATTAAATTTCGAGACATCATTTCACAGGCAATGAAGTATCTTTTATTGAAAGTAAAATAGAATTAGTGGTTTCATTAACGGATTTAACGAGCCTTACGAATGAGGCTCGTGAGACAAAGCTGCATCTGCGGATTCATCTCCATGCATGCGTTTTTTTCTGCGAATTGTACTCGTTTTGAGATCGATTACGAGTTTTTTCCAAAAAGTCTTAGAAAAGTCGATTGCGGCTTGGACGAAACGGTCTCTGCTCTCCACCAGGAGAGCTTTTAAAACGCAGAGTTTCTGAGCACACTTATCCACACTCAGTCCACATTGCTGCAGATAAATCTGTGCGTCATCTTCTTCAGGTAGCTCTGCAGTTCAAAAGCCAAGAAAAGTGAGGAAGTTGAATGACTGTATGACTACCAGAAGAAGACTGGCTACCGATCCGTCAATTCTTCCAGTACCTCAAGAACTTCCACAAACTTATTTTTAAGCGTCTTTACAGCTTCACGAGGTTCACTTTTTCTGCAGGCTTGTGACTAGATGCTTGAGATACTTCTGGTGAGTCGACTTCGTCTTGACCCTGCTCTGTGGTGGGACCAGAACGACTTCCAACTTCGACGGCAGGCACGTCTTCTTCTTCTGCCCGTAAAATAAGTTATGCATTCCCATGAATATTGGCCGGAGGACAATTCTAGGCCACTCACGATTGTAGGTGGAGGAATCTTACTTACATTGGAATCCCTTCCGCTGCTGCTGGATGCCGCCGAAGACGTTAACGTAGCTTTTGAACCAGAACTAGAACTGAAATATTTCGCGTCTTCGCGTCTGCTTCTTTCTTAGCCTTTTTCTTGCGGTATTCCACGCCGCTTCCTTTAACTCTTTTCATTTTCAAAAACTAGTTCAAAGGTTGAGTGAAGTACTAAGTCCTTAGTTTTAGAAGATTCAAAAGTATTTAAACTATAAACAACACAATCGAAATAACTTTCTGTGATATTTTTTTTTTTTATAATCTACACGCGCTCAAGGGATTATGATTACCCTTTAAATGTTTGAACACAGCGCGGGCGTGAAGTTAAGGAAGAAAAAGAAGGATAGGAAAGATGTGTGGCACGATGTTCTGAGACTGTTGGTGGTTGTCTCAGATATTTTTATCTCCAGGGATGGCGGCTGCGCTAAAGCGGAGAAATGCCGTGTCTTATTTCTATGTCGCTTATAATTCACATTATTTTATTCGTGTTCATCCTTGTTGGGCATACTACTCGTAGTTTAACTCAATTACATGTTGTTAGTGTTATGCCTGAACAACATGTAATGAGTAAACCAGCAACCCATTGATGACAATTTTAGAAGGTTTTTAATGGAATTAAAACGACATAGACGACGGCAGGGATCGAACCTGTGATCATGAGGTTCACAGGCGAGCACACATCCATCTCGCCACGGCCACCCCTGATGCGGGAGGGAGCAAAAACATTGAGCTGGCTGAGACTAGAATAACGTTTCCATCGAATCCTAGTTATCTTATCATATCTCGCATATGCATATCATATGTTTCGGAACACTCCCTTTCAGTTTCGCGAGAGTTTCGGAACGTTTTGTTTTAGTTTCGCGATCAGCGCGACAATACGGAATGCACTCTTAAGTCCCTACGCACCGTCTACAAATTCACGAAAGCGGTCAACGACGAACCACAGATAGGGTGGCAAATTTCAAATTTACATCATTGTTGTTTGTTGACTTGTCAACCGATCTGTCATGAAACATATGATTTCTACTCTACCCGCATCATTTTGCCGCCCCCCTAGGCCTGCCGCCCGGGGCGGACCGCACCCCCCGCCCCCCCTACGCTACGCCATTGGGTTGTTATTGTCTTTACACTTGATACAAATTTTATTTCATGAATTTTTACATTTCTTTGACATACATACTTAATATCTTAGGTACCTAAAATCAAATTATCGATATTTTCTATTCTTGTCAACGATCAGATTTTATGAGCCAGTGAAAATACCTTGAGTATTTTAATTCAAGATCAGCTCCCACAAGTTTCATCGTCAGAAGTTTGATCAGTTGAAAATTGATGATTTTGGATCTCCAATAAATAATCCAAAGGCAACGCCATAATTCGATAATAATAATAATCACATACACTCAAAAAATTTATTAGTAAAATGGCTACGAATGATATTCGTAAAGAAAATATTCGTGCATTGTACGAATATTCGTAAGATGTACGAAGTATTTGTACAGTGGTATATCTACGAATGCATTCGTAAAATTTTACTAATAACTGTTGTACTATCTACGAATCTATTCGTTTAATACACTAATTTCATTCGTAAACAAGAAGTAAACAATTTGTTTGAGTACATTGTACGAATTATTGTGTACATATAACTAATAACATTCGTTAATTTCTCGTACGAATGACTTCGTACTTTAATCTTTTGCATTCGTAGTATTTACTAATAAATTCGTACTATTTACTAAGTAAAACTAATATTAGTAGACAGAATTCATTCGTAGGTTAACCGTACGCATTATGCGTAGAATGTACTAATAACTTCGTACTTTCATGAAGTGCATTAGTCCTATTTACTTATTATGAAAACAAAAAAATAATATGTGTTCAGCTCTAAAAATTAAATGTATTCCATTCGTCAACACGTTGAAACGTGTTATTGCATAGTGCGCGACTTATTTATAAAGTAATGGACGCGTGACACTTTCTTTGCTGCAGTGGTCTGAATTATTTAATTATTTTTGTAAATTCGTAAATTCTTTGTTATCATTGTTAAATAAGTTTTAATGAATTCCAATAAAAAGAACTTTTCCTTACTTGAATTTTCTCTTCTTTTTTAATTTTACAGGCATTTGAGAATCAAAATTTAAGAAACTTATTTTCAAAACGCGCTAAATATATTTTTAACAAACAAAACTGCCTGAAAAAAAAAACATTTCACTAAAGGACGAACATAAAAGGTCCCTTTAGTATTTTTTTTTTTAACAATCTAATAAAAAAGACTCCTACAAATTTTACAAAATTTACTGCATTGAATTATCTTAAATATGTTAGGAATTATAGTTTTCCGCCCTTTTGCTCGGTTTCATGTTCATTTTTTTTAGCCTCTGTTTGATTGTTAAATGTTAACGTCACATATTTTAGCTTACCGTTATGCCATTCCAAGAGACGGAGTTGACTGCATTAATGAACTCTTGGAAAAAATAGCATATTTGTCGCAAAAAATGTGCTCTTATTAAACCCTATTAAGTCTGCATGCCTTCTGATTTCTAAGAAAATTGTTTCCTCTGTGCCCCTCCATGAATCTTCGATTGAGTATGTACGAGAGTCAAAACTGAAACTCCCTTTCTTACAATTTTTTTTACTTTTTGCAGTTAGTGCAAACAATTTCCTCCTTTTTTATGCATTCGTAAAAAAAATTGAACTCGAGATTTGATCAAAGTTGACATTATGATGATAGCGAAGACGAAAAAAGTGGATCTCGAAATTCTGTCAGACTTTTTTCTTTTTGTTTTTAAGACCAAAAACAACGGTAGGTACCTGCCATACGAATTTTTTTCGAAATTTTATAAATATTTTTTTATTAAAAACTGTCCCCCAAATTAAAAAAAAAATCACAAAATTTTATTTAGTTAAATTTAAGTGATAGTTGAAAAAAAAAACAAACAATTGGTTATTAATGGCACCGTCTTGGAACCATTTTTTTGTTTTTGATTTTCTCAAAAACGGTTCAACCGATTTTCATCATTTTTTTTTCATGTTAAAGCTCCCCAGAAGTTTAAATATTATTCACCCATATTCTGAAACTCGTATTTATGACTCGTATTCGACTATAGTCGTATGTTGGTATTCCAGAAGTCGTACATTCGACTTCACTTGTACTAATATCGGGAAACGCAAAACATCGCATACGACTATTCATATTTTATCGTTATTCTGAATCTCGTACTCGATTTACTTGAAGTCGTATTTGTATACTTTATTACTCGTGTTCAATTTTCTAAACGAGACTTGTTTTTTTTTCATAAAAATGGACAAAAAGTTAATGTAAGTACATTGGTACCTCTTAGTACAATGCTTAGTGCGTTAAACTGTCATTCGGAAGGTCTGGAGTTCGATTCTCAGCCGCAGCAAAAAGTTTTTCAGGGGTGTACTGCCGTTATTATATCTTGCCAGGAATTGACAAATCCTCTAAGAGCATATCTCTTGTCTTGGAAATTGCTGCACATTAGCCGTTCGGAATCGGCAGAAAATTGTAGGACCCCTCCGTTCCTGGTAACACGCACGCAGGAATGGTTGAGAATTGTAAGTCACTATAGCTCCTGGTTCACTTCGAGCTGTTGCACCACCAAATTTTTTAAAGTACATTTTGTATTGGTTTCTTTATTTAAACTCAACGTTATTAACGCGTTTATATTAAGTAAAATAATAAATCGTTCTCAATTTGAAGCATTGGTTTGTGCATTGGAAGAAAATTTGGAGGTAGCAAGTGGCCATAGGAAGAGTGGAAAACTCAAAGCAAATATTTAACAGTTTTGGGCGGACCTTTCGATAAAACTAAATAGCCTTGGGCCACCCATCCAAAATGGTCCAACTTGTCTTAAAGTAAGAAATATTTAACAAACTGCATCACAATAAGCAGCAATTTAAAGCACAGGGGTGGTGAAATTACAATCATATGCCAGAGCAAATTTGAGGAGTGCATTATAACATTTTAAATTTAAATTGTTAATCCCCAAGGATCAAACATTGGAGTTTTTCAGCCTCCTCCTGTAGTCGATACGATAAATGCTGAAGATGAAACTGACATAGTTAAAGAATATAAGGAGGATTCACAAGCCAGTAACACCACTCGTACGAACAAAAAAAAAATAAAATAGAAGAAAAGCTACTTCAAATCAATAGAGCTCATAATAGACTAAGAGCCCACAGCAATTTTTGGGTGTGATTGATAACAAAAAATAATTAGCTTAGTTAGATAGGCCTTGTATAGTTATTTACAAATGTGAAAGCCTTGCATACTCTAGTGGGCGCAATAGTGCATTATAGTGCATTAAGTATGCAGTTCTTTCCAAATCCAAATAATTGTGATTCTTCTTGCACTAAGAAGGCCACCTTCAAAACGTCATGGACCTCGATATTTGCAATCAGGGCACTTAGCTGTTCATTTTGAAGTTATGGCAAATTTTTTTTCCCAATTTTTTAGACTAAGGAAAGAACTACATACTTGATGCACTATAATGTACTATTGCGCCCACTAGAGTATGCAAGACGTTCACATTTGTAAATAACTACTAAAGGCCTAACTAATTATGCTAATTATTTTTTGTTATCAATCACACCCAAAAATTGCTGTGGGCTCTCGGTCTATAAGAATTTTTTTATAAATAAAATAATTTAATTTAAAAAACAACAAATGACTTTTTCAATTCCAATTTATTGATTTTGACAATTACCTACGGGCGACAATATACGTTGTTTTTTTAAGCTTCTCGTACGCAACGTATACGACTTGAAGAATAACGATTTTGATACGAAACGAGTTCGAGTTCGACTACGAGTACGAGACAAAATACGACTTGTGGAATATGGGTGATTGTGTATTCAAATTTTCAAAAAAAAATGTTTGGATATAAAAAAAAATAATTATTTTTTTAAACTAAATATTTCGAAAACCCCATACTTTATTTTTTTTTTCAAACTTGATAAATAAAAGTTTCTCAGTATAATCCACAAAATTTGAGAAAAAAATTATTTTACCTAAAAATAACGGTACTCACCATACAAGTAGTGTTAAAAACGGTTTTCGAAAATCGTATTTTTCTCGAAAACGGCGCTGGCTGTACCTTTCATTATCGGCATAGCGGATTTTAATTTAATTTTTATAAAGAAGCTTCTGCAAAGTTTGAAAAACATTGCATTTAAAAACTTAAGAAAAAAACATTTTTTTAATTTTGGAAAATTCGATATCTCAAAAACGGCTCAGTATTTTTTGGAAATTTATTTTTTATTCGTACAATAATAAAAACTGTAAATTTGCGTACCAAAATTTGTGTTAAAAATGTTTTAAAAATTTTTTAAACAAAAGCTTATTTTTTAAGAAACCACTACAACGACTTATAATTATAAAAAACAGATATTTACTTGAATCAGATGGCATGCTGTTTTTAGCTTCAACTACTAAAGCAGTTGTTTTAATTATTTAACAAATGAATTTTATGCTTATGAACAGTTTTTCTCTAATAACATTCATTTCTGAAATTCTTAGTCTTTTACATAAGAGCAAGTTCGTGCGACTCAGTCGTGCATTTTATTTATTTTATTTATTCATTTTGCTTTCTTTCTTGCATTCAATTTGTTTTGTTTTCAAAATTATAGACAATGTTTAATAATATTACAAAATCGTCAAATCCTAGCTTTTATAATACTGTTTAATCGAAGCTACATACAAGTATGTCTGAATTATAAGACAAAATGTCCTAAAGCTAGAAGGTTTTTCATGACATAAATAAAATATGAATTGATAAAAATAAAATTTATAAAATCGTTAAGGGCGTTTAATATTTTTGTATGTACGAAATTTCTTTAAACTTTTTCTAAGATAAGGTTTGGTACACTGAACCAAATCGCGTAGGTGATATTGAAGAAATTATTTTGTTAATTTTTGAAGAATCAATTATTCAAATCAACAATTTTTCATAGTATTTTTCTTCATGTTGAAGACTGAATATTCAAAATGAATAAGGTTTCTTCATATGATGAATGATTTAGTATTTTATTCAAACGAATGAATGAAATTTTGTCATATCTACGAAAACAATTTGTTAATTTTTGATGCAATTATTCCAAAAGACAAATTTGAATTAAAAGTTTTTTTTTTACTATGTATGTAATGTATGTATATCAACTTAAAACAAGAAAAAAAATAAAACCAGTTTAAACAAAAATCATTTTTTGAGGAAATTTTCATAAAGGATACTTACTAATTATATTAACTAAATTTCAAGAAAGAAGGTTGAAATTTAACCAATTTCACAAAATTTTGTGGATTTAACACCATATTGAAAAATTTTATGCATTTCTTCAAAATGACAATATTTCTCGAATATAACAAAATTTTCTTCAAAACAACGGATAGGTTTCATTGACCGTATATTGATCACCCTTTCTTCAATTCTACCTACTTTTTCTTCAATATGACTACCAAATTTGGTTCAGTGTATGTCAATTTTTAGTACGTTTTTAATAATATAAATTTAAGGACAAAATTACATAAAACAGTCGTCACCCATTTTCCAGGCATTGAATTTTCTTCTTCTTTGTATTAAGAATTTTGTAATTAAGTAATGACAAATCTCACAACCCACCGCATATACCTTTGTTTGAAAATTGAATTTTCTTTGATCTTGGGATCTTTCTAATACAAGCGTTTTAAAGTAACAGCCCATCGAAATCATTTAATATAATTAACATAAAATCAATTAATATATTATTCCGGCTGTTTAATCAGTTCATCCCCCGCGCGCTGAGGCGTGTCCTCTGGGTGAATTTAAAGCCTATATCTTCAGTGTTTAGGCCGTGTGTTGTCTGTCAGTCATCCATTCATCGAGAAAGCACTCATCCAATCGAATCTTTCTCTGAATTTGTGTGAGTTGAAACCGAATAATTTTAGTACGATCATGAATTATTTATTGAAATGAAAGAAAAAGAAATTCAATATTATTGTAGGTGTTCTTAATGCGTTTGTCGCATTTCAAAATTCCCAACCAAATAAAGGGTGGGCCAAAACAAATTTCTTTTTAAAAATGCAATAAAATGAACAAAAAAATGTCAATGCATTATGGCTTAATTAGTAAGAGCAAACATTCCCATTAATTATAGAGCACAACGTCCTTCGAGCGGATGGTTGTGCGCCTTCAATTGCTGAGCCAATAGGACCTTGTAAGCAAATAATCCAAGATCTTTGTGCAGAGTTCTTCTCAGACTAGTGCGTGAAATGTTGAGCTGTTGAGTTGATGTTCATGAATTGAGTCTCACACTCTTGGCTGCAGCAGCCACATTCTCGTCTGTGCGCACCGTACGACGGACGCACGGCGGGGATCATGAGTGTTGCCCACTAGCATACCAGTTTCACGAACTTTTTGCACAAACTTGCGTACAGCAGCGGGTGTGGGTGTTTCATTTCGCCCAAAACTTCTTAGTTATGGCCTCCTATTTATATTTTAACGAACAGAGTTTAAGGAGGTTTGGACGCAGTCATTCAGAAACAAGTAACTTGACAGTAACGAAGAATTCAGCGAAAAGATTGGATATAGTTGTTTGATCTTAACTTATCTTAATACTGAATTTGATATTTATAAAATAAAAAAAAAAAACAAAATCATGTTAAAACAATTTTGAATATAAGTACATTATGATTAGTCCATAAAATGAGATACCTTGTGCCCTAAGATACCTCCATTGAATGGAAATTTATTATAAAAGAAGGTGATAATAGAAAACCCAGAGCTTCACTGTGCTTCAGGAAAGAGCGTTATGTAATGTATTTTTGTGAAAATATTGAAAAATGCATACCTACAATCTTCCGTTCGTTATCTCGATATGGGTGATGCAGTCAGATATGAACTGTTACTACGAGTAAATATTGGTAAAAAGAACGTGGGGTTTAATGATTTGACAAAACATCAAGCTAGTTCTTGTAATACTTTATCGAGATATTTCCTTGAAAAAGTTTTTCAAAATGGGAACTAGCACTGATAAAGCTAGCCAATTGCAATGAGTCGATCTTGTCCGCACAGATTCGTAAAGAGAAAATCATTAAATACTAAGCAATTATACATATAATCTACACATATTCAAACACTATCAGGCATATTTATAAACTCATTATAGTGAGTACATAAGGCTATACAGCCCTAATAATGCCTCTAAACGCAAAATCGTTATTAATTTATAAAACTTATGTGACGTTGAATAGAGGCATTATAAGCTAAACGCGTTTGGAGGTTGAATAGTGCCTACATAAGAACATTTTAGTTTTGTTAGTTAGTTAGTTTTTGTTTTTAATGTGACAGTAAAAACAAATTGAAAATTGTTCAGAATTAAACATACATATGTACGTCTTGGTGATCTCTATCCCTGTATTCTTCTTCTACCTGTACGTGTTAGTATCG
This sequence comes from Chrysotoxum bicinctum, assembly GCA_911387755.1. Lineage (NCBI taxonomy): Eukaryota > Metazoa > Arthropoda > Insecta > Diptera > Syrphidae > Chrysotoxum > Chrysotoxum bicinctum. The sequence continues at coordinate 86,361,058 of OU426990.1, read as the reverse complement.
CAATTAGACTTTCGATAATTGATATTTTGTGCTCAATATGTTGTCTGAGGAGTATTTGCTGATTATGATAAAACGAATACCAATTTGATTACCAGTATTGACATAACCTTATCCGAAGAATCCCAGTTAATTGTTCGAATTCTTTAAGCTTTTGGTAATTCCATTTTTGTTTACTAAATTAGACCGGCAGACCAGATATTGTTTTTTCTCTGACAAACAGCTGCGCTGTGTTATGGCGGGTAAATGTAATAGATTTTCACTTTTTGGTACTACAATGGTGGTAAAATAATTAGAAACGATAAAAAAAAAACAATTATTGTTTTTCTTTCCTAAATTTTGGCCATATTAACTATTAAATACAAATGGTAAGAACTTACATAGTTAAACATAACTATTATTAGTCTCTTCTTCGCTGGATTTTTTATTTTTAATAATAGAAAACGAAAAAAATTATAAAATTTTGAGTGTTTCCAAAACAAATATTCGATTTCCTTGGAAAAATAATTAGAAACGACTTCAATTTTGTTAGTTAACTGCAAACGTTTTTTTTAAATTAATCTTTCTGATGTTTAAACTTATATCTCCAATACGCAAAATGGGTAAAAACAAAATCTGCACACCTGAAATGCGTAAGATTATTGTGCGTATGTACTTTTTCAGGAAAGTCTTCCATGGCAGCCATTGCAAGCCAGTTAAAATGCTCAAAGAAAATGGTAGATAGTGCTATAAAGTTTTACACCGAGACTGGCAGCCTTGAAAACCGTAAGAGGAAATAGAAAAACAGAAAAACAACTCCAAGAGAAGATCATTTCATAGTCCGACAGAGTAGGGTCAATCCTTTTGCCACTAGTCAAGCAATTCGTGATGCCATTTCATCCCAATTAAGCCACGAAATAACAGTACGGACTATAAGGAATCGCCTTCTCGAAAGTGTCTAGCGGGGATGTATTGCTCTTCAAAAACTATGCGTTTAAAAAAAAAAAACCTTAAACGTCGTTTGGAGTTTTCGCGAGAAGAGAACATTTGGAAAAGCCGCTCTCATTTTGGAAAAAAAATGTTATGGAGTGATGAATCCAAAGTAAAAATATTTGGATCAGCTGGCAAATGGTATGTGCGACGTCGAATTAACCAGGAGCTAAATCCCAAATAAACAATCAAGCATGGGGCGGAAATGTGATGGTTTTGAGAGGTTTTTCCTGGCGAGGTGTGGGTCCTATAGTGCGAATTAAAGCGTCAATCAATAGCATTATATTTAAAAATATACTGGAAAATGTACTGGAGCCCTAAGGGTTTGAAAAATTGCCTGTTTCTTACATTTTTCAACAGTACAACGATCCAAAACACACTTCACGTCTTGTGAAGTATTTGTTTGAAAAAGAAAAAAATAAAGTTTTAGATTGGTCAGCTCAAAATCCGGTCCTCAATCCAATAGAATATTTGTGGGGAGATGTGAAGAGAACTTTACATAGGACAAAATTCAAGAATGCATCTGAATCTTTTAAAAACATTGACGAAGCATGAAAAAATAAAATGCACGACTGGGTCGCACGAACTTGCTCCTATGTAATAGACTAGGAATTTTAAATACGAATGTTATTTGAAAAAACTGTTCATAAGGATAGAATTAATTTTTTAAATTCTTTTAGTAGTAAGAGATAAAAACAAAATGCTATGCAAATATGAATTTATGCAGATTATGCAAAAATTATAAGTCGTTGTAGTGGTTTCTTAAAAAAAAAAAGCTTTTATATACAAACTTAAGAAAAAATTTTGGTACGCCAATTTAAAGTTTTTATTATTGTTCGAATACAAATTAAATTTGCAAAAAAAATATTGAGCCATTTATGAGATATTGAATTTTCAAAAAAATACAAAATAGATTTTTCTTTTCAAAAATTCAAAAAATGTTTAATTTAAGGTTTTGAAATGCAATGTGTTCTAGACTTTTTAGAAGCTTCTCTATAAATTTTTTTATTAAGATCCGTTATGTGGATAATGAGAAATTCAAAATTCGAAAAAATGGTTCTATGGTAGGTACAAGCTGTAATATCTTAATTTCAAAATTTTTTTATTAAATTATAGATCGTAAAAATTAATTGAAAGAAAAAAAATTTTAGCAAAATTCTCGGAACCGTTTTCGAGAAAAATACGATCTTTGAAAACCATTTTTTTTAAATTTTTAGCATTTGTATGGTAGGTACCTAAATTTTTAAGTAAAATAAATTTTTTTTTATCACATCTTGTAGATATTATTGAGAAACTTTTATTTATCGAGTTTAAAAAAAATCTAGCAGGGGGTTTTCGAAATATTGAGTTTTGAAAAAAAAATTTTGAAGTTTTTTTTTTAAATCCAAAAATTTTTTTTTTTGAAAATTTGAGTACACAATTCTATTTATGTTTTTGGGGAGCTTTAGCAAAAAAAAATTATCAAAATCGGTTGTACCGATTTTTTTTTTCATTCAATACTTAGCTTTAATTAAATGAAATTTTTTTGTGTTTTTATTTTTAAAAACTGTCGAACAGTTTTTGAGAAAAAAAAATGTTTATAAAATTTCGAAAAAAAAATCGTATGGCAGGTACCGTTATTTTTGGTCTTAAAAAATCAAATCAAAAAACATCCGGGGGTAAAAAATTAAAACCCATATCTACCAAGTTTGACGAAAATCGGCCGAGCCGTTTAGCTGCAATCGAACGGACAGACAGACAGACAGACAGAATTGCGAGACCCACTTTTTTAGTCTTCGCTATCATCGTAATGTCAACTTTGATCAAAATCTCGATTTCGATTTTTTTTACGAATGCATAACTTGCCTTATAGTACCTATAAGTCGCAAGTAAAAATAACGTGAAAAGATTTCAGGACCTGGTAGCCAGCCTTCCAAGCCGTTGAACATCCGTGATTAAAAATAAGGGTTACCCAACCAAGTACTAACGTTTCAAGTTGGAAAATCCGGTAAATTTGCTTTGGATTAAATCATAATGCTATGCACATGCTAACTACAATATGTTTCTAATTAGTTTTCCAGCTGAAAACACATTTTCTTGCAATTAATATCAAATGCAGCTTTTCTTTGTAAAACAAAATAATTTTGTTTATGTTTAAATGAAGTTAAAGAACAAAAAAATGAAACATAAAAAATATTTTTACCAATTAGATACTTAAAAGAATATGTAGATACAACCAGTTTTAAAAAATAAATAAATCGTTTCTAATTAATTTTCCAACACTGTATATTTGACACAAGCTCATTATAACTATGATGGATGGGAAAATGTTTTATAAATATGAATTTGTATAGTGGATGAATAAGTCCTTATCCTTATGTATTGCGTAACTATTCACCCGTTTATCCAATTCTAATAAATAAGGCTGTATGTTTATATGTGGGTAACGAAGGTATTCTAAATTCATTGCGACATTTTTATATTCTGCCTTCTTTTGAATTGATTTATTTTTGATTTCGTTCTTTTTTTTTAAATCATCGCCAGTCGCCAGCACAAGATGAGCATTTTTGCTTGGAAAACTTTTGCTCTCTTGCTGTTTTTCTTTTTATGCACTTTTTCATATTTTGACTTGTTTTTTTTTTCCTCCCTTCGGCACAAAATGGCAGACCAGACTTTGGAAAGTGTAATTATTCATGTTGTTTTTTCATGGATGATGGTTGTTTTCGTGGGAAGACACAATAGAGGAGACTTTTCGACTGCACTCTGCTTCAGCCTTCAGGGCCAATGAACTTTTGTTAATATATGAAAAGTAAAAAAAAATACAAATGACAAAATATTTCACAAACACATGTCCGGGGGCAAGAAATTTTTATTTCGTATGTTTGTTTGTCTTTCCATTGGAAGTTTCATTTATATAGATAACAGGTTCTGTTGATGAAAGCATTGAGTATAACGGTAATTTGAATTCTAAAAAATGTCGGCCTTGTGTTTCGATTAACTTTGAATTTGCGATTCACACGTACTAAGGTGAAATATATTAGATTTTTTCAAAAAAGCATGAACTTACGAGTATAAGGATTGCATGTTTTCTAATAGTCCATCAAAAAGTGAAAGAAATGATGTAGATGTTTTACTTAAGTTTCTAATTTATACATTCCAAACATTTCATGTTAACAATTATTGCTTAGACCTTTAAATGTTAAAAAATACCTATTTACATGTATTAATTGTTATATTATGTTTACGTTGATATATTGCAATTTTTTTTTTTTTTTTATAATCTACCCGCGCTCAAGGGATTATGATTACCCTTTAAATGTTTCAACACAGCGCGGGCGTGAAGTTAATGAAGAGAAAAAAGGATAGGAAAGATGTGTGGCACGATGTTCTGAGACTGAAGGTTGTTGTCTCAGATATTTTTATCTCCAGGGATGGCGGCTGAACTAAAGCGGAGAATGCCGTGTCTTATTTCTATGTCGCTTATAATTCACATTATTTTATTCGTGTTCATCCTTGTTGGGTATACTAGTTTAACTCAATTACATGTTGTTAGTGTTATGCCTGAACAACATGTAATGAGTAAACCAGCAACCCATTGATGACAATTTTTAGAAGGTTTTTAATGGAATTATAGCGACATAGACGACGGCAGGGATCGAACCTGTCATCATGAGGTTGACAGGCGAGCACACATCCATCGCGCCACGGCCACCCCCCAATAAAAAATATTGCGATTTTGAAATGGGAATAAATACAGAGCTAGGTTTAGCATTCCACATTCGTCTTATGCGGCTAAAGAAAAAAATCTCTGTACTTAATAATGCGTCCAAAATTGGACTCAAGGGTAAACTGGTCGGCATTCCATGTAGCGCCGATTTTTTCAGTTTAATTACTTAAGTGGATGAATACAACTGGCTATTTCACTCAAACAATGTTTATAATTTAGAAAAAATAGTTAAAGACATGAAATATCACAGCAGTGATCGAGAGATAAAATGATTCTATTACTATAACAGAAGCTCTCACTTCTATACCTCATTTTTGAATTCTTTTCAGGAGACTCAATTGGATTATTCGAGTAAGTGTCTCAATATGAAAGATTTGGATGACTATAAGCTAAAAAGATAAAAACAAGATCAGAAAAAGTGAAAATTTTCTTGTATCGCCAATGGAAACCTATACGCTTCGCCGCGTATTAACGATTGATGATGTCAAATATTAGACAGAATTAGGGATTTCATTCTAAGAGGCCTTGATCCAATTGTAGAGACAAACTAGTCGAGATCAAAATTTAAGGAGCTTACCATACCATGTGTTGTAACTTTATTTCCACATCTGAAGGCCAAGTATGTTTGTCTAGAAGCGAATGTAAAAAGCTGAGGGTTTTGTCATCATCAGAACAATTTAATGAATTATAAGGTTCAGGCAGAAGATCAGTTAGGAATATGAGGAAGAGAGTCAGAGACAAAATGGAGCCCTGAGGCACACCAGCTTTTATTTTATGAATATAAAGTTTTTAAAATCTTCAACAGACACAATTAGTGCTTTTTATGCGATCATCAAATATAAAAAAGAAAGACGAATATGAAGGATGCGAACTATAGGTAACTTAACTTGCAACTTTCACTTCACAAATTGAACAAAAAATGTTCTTACTAAGTTCCTATTGTGACTCAAACTTGAGTAGTTATAAAGTTTTCTTCAAAGTCCAAATATTAGCTCAGAAGCTTTGTCGAATACAATTCACGAGATTATTACAATATAATATTTAAATCGAGATTTATGTTTGCTCCTTCGCTTTTTTGACAGAAAATTACTAACTGTCAACAGCAGAGTGGGTATTAAGTTTTCTCAAAACAATTCACCAAACGGGATATTGTTTTTGTGTAGGGGCCTTTCAGCAGAAATTTGTTTGGTATTTTCCATTTCTGCAAGATCATTTCGCTAGATTTTATTTTATCTGTCGTTGATTCCGCTTTTCGTTTCCTGTTTTTTTCCACTTTTTGTTATTACACTTTCTATAACAAAATAAATTGACATATGTATACATAAATCCCCAGACAAAATAATCTCAAAGCTAAATAACAAAAGGCAGAAGATTAGAATTAAGTTGAACGCATTCGTTTTCCGATATTCTCTATAAATCCTAACCTAATGAAGAAAACCGGAATAAGTTCAGTCAAGCTATAAGAACCTGTTATGATTATATTTAAAGAACCAAATGTTTGCATGACCAACAAAAAGGAGTAAAATTTGTTGGTCATTTCTGTAAAATGTACGAAATACTACTTCGTCTTCAGTTCCTATGCTCGTCTTCAATGACACTCCTTTTGATAGATCAAAAGAAAAAGCCTTTTTTCTTGTAATTCGACGCTGCCATAAAGTGTCATAACTCCTCCTGTATTCGAGAGCGTAAACGATCTTATGGGTGAAATATAGATGAAATATCTAGAAATCCACTGGCCCATTAATTTGAATAGTTGTATAATAGTATCATTTGAATCTCTCTAGCACCGCCCGCCGCAATGTCTTTTTGTCTTTAATGATCTTACCGTTGGTTTTATAAACAGTGTTCTAGTGAAATAGCCAATTGCATTCCTCCCTTTAAACAATTTGACCGTGATACTCTTGCTTCAGGGAGTGCAAATCAGTTTACCCTTGAACACAACTTCGAACGTACTGCTAAATTCAGAGACTCTTCCAATTGCCGCATTATACAAATGTAAAATTGTTTACCCGACTCAATATTTCTCTCTCAGACATATAAAACCATTGCATTGGTATCTCCTTTAAAAATTCACTCCCACTTTCCTAAACGCTCACACTGTGCTCAAACAAAGGGTAGTCATAATACCATTAGTGTATGCAAATTAAAACAAGAACCGATTAAAACTAGAACTACAAAACTCAATTATGTACAATTTTAAATTTTAATGAAGATTAATATTTGCTTTCAAAAGACTAATATATGAAGAATCATTAATTTTAGCGAAACAACAAAATGTGTTGTAAAAATAACTTACATATGTAGATAAAAGCAAAATGAAAATATTTAGGAATTCATGTTTCTTTTATTTCAGAGCAGCCGAAATTAATTTCATGAACCTTAGAGAAAAATGATAAAGATATCTACATGTAGGTACATAGATTTTTCTCATAGCCTTGTTCTTTTCTCTCCTCATTTGAAACGCGCTCATATCCAAAATAATCTTTGCATAAACAAAATTCTTGAATATGGCAGCAGTTAACATCTCAACGTAATATTTTTTATATTATCCTTCAAAAAGAAGATAGGTATATATTTGTGTATGCCTTCCTCGTAACATTATAATACTCCACCAAAACATTGCACACCATTACCCGCTCAATCTAGCCGCACAGAAAATATGAAAAAAGAAACTTTATCCAGCTAGGGTCGATAAATTTCTGATGAAGTCATTTCGACTTCTTATCCACGCAAAACCAAATTGAAATACATATTTTTGACTGACTTGTGCTCCGACCCGTGCGTAGTGGATCTAAATAACGAAGGATACAAGTTTGAGTGAAGGCCTTGAGTTGATTGGAAGTCAAGTTTATCATTTTATCGAACACGATAAGGGTTCTAGAGTACGAGTACAGGCTGTATTACTATCGTAAAATATGTACCATGAACTTCCAATTCGCCATTACACATAGCATATGTTTCTTTTCTATTCTACGATCCAATAAGAAAAACTTTTCCAAAGCAAAAATGCCAAGGAATTTTCATGATATTCACTCTCTTTCAAAGGACACCAAAACACAACACACAAAAATCAGCGACACGAAATTTGTTGGGCGGGACGGGCGTGTTTTTGTATTGCGATTTGGTGATGCGGCCGGAGCGGGCGTTGTGGCAGTTTCCTTCAACCCCACTTGCTCCACTTCAAATAGTAACCACCAAACAAAAGAGAAATATCCTTCGTCTATAAAATCATTCTTGTTTTCTTATGTCACCCATCTCAGGGACCAAAGAGATGTGCTTCGGAAGATGTACACAGTTTTAGACATGTTATGTTCTGTCGTCGGTAGGTCTGTCATGTCCTTTTGTGCATTTCGCCCTTTTACACGACCTCTGATGGCTGAAAGACAAATGGAAATATTTACCGAAAATATCCTTCAAGGAAAAAAGGGACACAATTCTCATTGAGTAAAAGAGAAATGATGAGAAGGACTGCATTTTTTTTTGTTTGAAATAATTTTCCAGAGTGTTTCCTTTCGAATAATATTTTCAATGCGAACAATATTAAGTTGTTTTTCACATTAAGGACGCAAAGTGGGTGGTTTTGTTTGTTAGCTCATTCGCATTCAATGGGGAGCATTATTTTAATTTGGAGGGTAGGAAACATTTTTAAAACTTTATTTCCTTCCATTGCTTATATCATAGTGAAATGGACTGAAACGTTAAGAAGGATTGTGAGTGATGATTAGGCTTACAGCGTTTTGCTTGTTCGAAAAAAACATTTTCGGATAATTATTTCTATGCTAGGTTGTGTATGGTTCCAGAGTAAGTTTTGATTTAACATTTCGGTAAAAGGAATAAAACATATTTAAAGTGACGGTGCCTGGAAGATCGGTGTGAACTTAAATTTCATTATTTTCAAAATGCTGTTGGCTATGTATTGAAATGAAGCAACTAAGAAGACAATGACATGAATTTTTCATAATTAATTTTAATTTTGTCTACATCAAAGGTATTCTTATTGAATAAAATTGATCACGTAAAGTGACGTACGTAAGTGCTCTTGTATGCTGTCCTATTCGAATTTAGTTATTATGGTTATAATGCAATAATTCTTTAAGAAACTTTATCACAAGTAAAAGTACATTTACAACTTGCTCTAGATTTCTTTAGGAATTTGAATGCACATAAAAGTTAATTGTAAGAATGTGGATTAGATTGCTTCATTCAAAGACAGCAATCCTGAAAGGAAAAGCAGCGGCAGCCCTTCTCAATCGCTTAAAGAACTCATCGGAATTACATAGCAACGGTATCGTATGATTAGCTCATTATGCTCCGATACTAACAGCATTGTTAAATGCCGTATACAAAATAGTGTGGAGATCAATGCATTAAAGAAGCTGAAAAGCTCTCAGTGCTCGGTTTTCGATTTTCGTTGGAATGCCCACATTCTCGAGACCGTCAAAAATGCTGATAAATGCTTAGGATTTCTTTACCGATTTCAATCTCAATTTCAATTTATTTTCAAAAAACTGTGTACAAGTAAGACTTACCCCCAGTTTCACAGTGGAAGTTTAAACCCCACTTTGGTTTAAACTTCAGTTCAACAATAAATTTGGTTTCACAGTCCTTGAACAGAGTTCATTCTGTAATTTAAGTTACACGATACTATTCGGCCTTTTAAACCTCAGTTCAACAACCCCTTCAAACATTTGAAAATAGAATTTATTTTCATATTTTAATTTGTTTTCCTGTCACAGGTCACAACTAAAACAAAGCAATTTTTCCATTTTTGTTTTTTCTTTGATTCAGATAGAGAGAGAAAACAATTTACTCAAATTAGCTTTTTTGGCCTTTAGTCCACAAAAATTGGCGTTTCGTCCGGGTGATCTCACATGGACTCATCAGTTGACTTGTGAGGACCTTGTCAATACGCAATTTTTGAAAACAATTTACTTAAACTACGTTCAATGAACTGAAGTTCAGATTAAACTGTGAAACCGGACGAGTTGAACTTCAAATTTAAACTCCAGTTAAGGTTCAGCTGAACTTAAGCTTAAACTCCCACTGTGAACCTGGGGGTTAGTCTTTCATAGTACCTGAAAACTGGTTACATATGTTTCGACAAAATCAAGGAATGAAATATATTTCATAATTACAATAAAAAATTAAGAAATAATAATAATAAAATTTAATACTAAATACTAAAAAAAAATTTCACCCCCTCTGATTTGGCTACCATTTATAAGGCGTTTATGTGTCCAAAACTCGAGTATAACTCACATCTTTGGACAGATCCAGCACAAACTCCTCTCCACTTATTGGATAGAATACAGAGCATTAAAATCGATAGGAAACAGAGCTATCATGCATCCAATCCCATCTCTTTCGCCGTCGGAATGTTTCATGTATTTCCTTATTTTATTGCTTCTTTCACTCGAAGTGTTGCATTCCAATCAGTTCCCTCATGATACCCGCTTCGCTAGGAAAGGTCGTAGCGTCAAATGCAGAGATTCATGTCTTAGTCGCACAACACGATTATGGAATAATTAACTCCAGTTTGCCCTTGCCATTTCAATTGTCAAATATTCAAGACCAATGTTCATCGACAACCTTTTAAGCACTCAAAGCTTTGAATCTTTATTTTGCCACTTTTCGTTCAGAACATGTGTTCGATCACGCCTTACAAAGTCCATAGAACATTTCGGTACAAAAAAATTATTTCATGGGTATCTGCTCTACATTATACTCGTATGTACATAAATCTCATTAATTTTTAAAGTGGAATTTATACGAGTAACTTATAAGAGAGGGTATTTACTACACCATTGTGTGCTCTCACTCAATAAAGTAAATGCGGAAAATTAAAAAAAAAAAATGTGTTCTCCTCCCAAATTTGCTCATTTCATTTTTAATTTGAAAATTTTGGAATAGATAGACAATCCTTCGGATAAGTTCTTGAATGTCAGGAATGTATGATTTCGAATCTAATTTGAAAATTCAGATTGCGACTTTGTTTTCGCAATTTATAATAGGTACATTCTTGCAAAATGCTTAAAAGATTTTACTCTTGGAATTTTGAAGGTGTTAACGAAAACGGCTTTTGGTTTGGTGAATAAAAATTTCAATTTTGATAAATATAAGCAGTTCATATTAAATTTTTTTCAGAAAGTGATTGTTAATTAAATTGGGCGTAGCAAGAACTTGATATTAACCAGGCCAACCGATGAGTATAATCAAGATCGGGCCAATTTTGCAAGGCTATTAAAAGCTATTTTGAACGAATAATTCAACAAATCCAACTAAATAGCAATAAGTCTTCGACTTGGCTGATTTTCAAATAGGTTAATTAACTTTTTTTTTTTTTTTTTTTTTTTATACACTCTATTTATATTGTTTAAATATGGAAAAATTGTTTAACTACTGTAATGCTTTTTCAAAAAATTAAACGACAACTCTGAATATAACATGTGAATATTTTATTATTTTTCTCCTATTATCCTTTCGCATCATGGAGAGGATCTCAGTGCTAGAGGGGAGATTGTAACTGGTCAACAATAAATTATTTTATTTAATAATTAAAATTTAGATTTTTAATTTTTCTATTCCAATTTTATTCTTATATTTAAACAATTTTTATTTAACATACACTATTGTAAAAAAAGCTGAGGTAACCACGAAAATATTTGATAATAAAAGTTTTGCTATATTCTGTTAAATTTGGGAAGTTGGGGTATTTGTCTTTCATTCTGACTATTATGGATTTCAATAAGCTCTCCACATTTTTAAGATCTTACATGGTTGCCGATGTGAGCACTATAAATTGCATCAAATCTGTGACAAATATCATAAGAGTTACCAAAAGTGCGTTTTTTTAACAGCTTCTGTCTTATTAATAAGAAGGTAATAAGATTTGTTGGTTGGGTCAACTATTTCCTGCTTTTTGGTTGCATCTGTACCCTTCAAAGACATTTTGGTATTGTTATACTCGTATACAATATATAAATTTATTGATATATAAATCCAATATCTCCTAAAATCTTATAAGTATGTAACTGATTTTTCCGGAAAAAAAATTTAAGATCTCGACTGTACGCATTTGTTTTTGATCTCTAAGATTAAATTAAAATTACCTTTTACTCATTTTAGATCACCCACAATAAAAAAATTGAAAAAGAGAAACAATATGAGTAAAGCTGTTTTTTTTTTGCGACGCATCGCTCACAATATACAGTTGAGTTAAAATGTGATAATAGTCCTGTACCAGGGGCGAACGCAGGTGGGGGTTTTGGGGGTTCAAAACCCCTCCGAAACATGTGTAATAAAAAATAAGGATTCATTTTCTTAAAAAAAAAAAAAAAAAGTGTTACTTTAGTGCCATTAATGCTTCTGTATCTTTTCATAAAAAGGTTCCATACTTCAAATATTATTACGTACGGACTAAGAATAGGAGTTCATGGAAATAAAAATTGAAGCAATTTTCTTTGAAATTCGCAAAAATTTGAAGTTTTGGTCAATACTTGTACTTTCTATATTAAATAAATTATAAAGTAGGAACAAAAGTAAACAACTTTATTTATAGATATTATATTCATACCACAATTTCATAAAGGTCTAGTAAGGTATGCAATAATTAACTATAAGTAACTAAATACAAAACAGCCATAGTGAATGTTTTTATGCCCACGTGTCATAAGGAAATCGTTTTGAATTTTCCCCCCACAGGTTTTTTCTTTTTTCTTTTAGACCAATATTAACGGTACCTACCTATACGATTTTTTCGAAATTTTATAAATATTTTTTCTCTCAAGAACTGTCCTACAGAATAAAAAAGAAATTCATAAAATTTCATTGAGTTTAATCCAGGCAATGGTTAATAAAGTAGTTATTTTTTGGAAAGTCCAAAATTTTTGTACCTAAAAATAAAGGTACCTACCATACAAATGTAAAAAAAAATGTTTTCGAAAATCGTATTTCAAAAATAGCTCCGAAAATTTGATAAAATTTTTTTTAAAAACAATATTAAAATATACATAGATATAACTGACTGTACCTACCATGAATCGTTTTTTCGAATTTTGAATTTCTCATTATAGGCAGAACGGATTTAAATGAATTTTTTTTGGAAAAGCTTCTAAAAATTTTAAAAAATATTGCATTTCAAAATTCGTTATCTCAAAAACGGCTTAATATTTTATTTGGAAATTTATTTTTTATTCGTACAATAATGAATACAACAAGTTGGCATGCAAAAATTTTTTCTTAAAAATGTCTTAAGAATTTTGTAGATATCTTTTAAGAAATCACTACGACTTATAATGTTTGTTCTTGCATAAACTAATATTTGAATCACATGGCATCCTTGTAGGTCCATCTACTAAAGGAGTTGTTTTATTCATTTAAAAAAAGAATTTGAATGCTTATGAACAGTTTTTCTCTAATAACATTAAAGTTTGAAATTCTTAAAAGCAACTTCGTGCGACCCGGTTACTCATTTCGTTTCTGTGAAAGTTACAGTGACAGATGAGTAGCACATAGCCCACGGTTGGGAGCATTGTGGTTGTAATTATGTAGTATATTAATGTATGTACCAGTTGAGTGTTGCTGTTTCCTTATTATGTTCGTAAAACTCTTTTTCGTATGATTGCAAAAGTACAAGTTATTACTTCACGTATTAATACATTCCGGATTTAGTTTTGTGAAACTTATTATAATTCTATTTCTAGGTATACACTTATGGAATCACTTACAATCTTTTTCTTCTTGTTGCATTAATGATATTATATGAACCAAATAATGGCCTTCATCACAAGGCCCGTAGTAAAAGTCTGTGTCTAAAAATTAATTCCATATTTATGTTAAGATAAGAACAATAAAGATTATGTAAGGTAGGGGGGCCAAATAAGGCCCACCTAACGGAGTTTTCGAAATATCTGCTAGATTTTTAAGAGTATCCGAGTAAACTAAAAAGGTTATGATTCTTTGTCATTTTATCTACATGAAAACATAAATTTTATTGTTTTCGTAAGATTGAAAAGTATATTTTTTTGAAATTTATAAAAAGCTTACGTTGTTCTTAATAAGGCCCATGGGGTCTTAATAAGGCCCACTCAGTTTTCTTAAGAATATGGCAATTAAAAACACAAAAATTAAATTTATTTCATAAGGAAATAGTCTCTTTAGTTTAACAAAAAACACAAATTAAATAAAAAACTTAATTTTAGCAAAAAACTTAAACAAAAAAATATAAACTTCACTTCTTCGTAAAAAAATAAAACTAAAATATTCTTTAACCTGCAATGCGTCTTTTTATGTTGGTTACTGTCCTATTAGAAGCTCTTTTTTTTTGGGAAAAGTTGGCATTTGGTCTGAACCACATTAAAAATATAAAATAAAAAAATTTATGTATAATATAAAACCCAATAATTAAAAGCAAATTTGCGTGTGCCCAATAAGGCCCATCCCTTATTTTTGTGGGCCTTATTAGGAACATGCAAGACTTTAAAAAAAAATTATTTAAAACTAACGATCAAACATTTTTTCAAACAAATAATGTTGTAATTTACTCAAAATATTATATATTATACGGGAAAAATCAAAAAATAGGTACTTACTTGGTTTAAATTTGTTAAAAAAGAACACAAAACACAATACTTTTTTATAATTTGCTAGTTTTTCCCCCCAGACGAACTTCATTGAGCTGTAGGTCAAGACATGAATCGCGCAGCTGGCTTTTTTTGCTTTGTATGTGTTCTTGTAGACATTGTTTAAATATGCAAAGCAAAAAAAGTCCCGTTATTTGTTCGTTTCTGTGTTTTCTGACAAGTGGGCCTTATTAGGAACAGGGCCTTATTTGGCCCCCCTACCTTAATTAACAAGTACCTACAACATAGTAATAAAATAATATATTTATAAGAATCTCATATTTTTTTCTAAAACCCCCTCCGAAATTTTTTTCGGCGTCCACCCCTGTCCTGTACTCATAAGCTTATTAAAAAAAATATTTTTTTTTTCAAATTAATACTTTATTTTGTTTAATTTTATATTTTTTATGATAAAATGCTATTCAAAAGAACTCTTTTTTTCTTTTCTTAAAAGTTTTTCTTACTCCGTTTTTGCAATCGAAATCAGTTGTTTTATGAAACATGAAAAGAGAAAAACAGCAAGTGGAAACACTTTTTCTCTTAAATTAAATAAATTCTTCTCAAAAGGCATAAGTCCTGAAGAAAGGTTTTAAACAAGGTAGGACAATCGTATTTTAACCAACCCTCGGCCGATTTTCGTTAATAGATATCGTTTTTAAATTTTTTCCCACATGTTTTTTCTTGTTTGTTCTTAGACCTAAAATAACGGTACCTGACATACGAATTTTTTTGTGCACCTATTATTCACACGTGATACATATATGTACATACCTCAAACGGAAGACACCGTCGTCGTCGTAGCAACGTTTGACGACGACACTGCAATATTAGCAGTGGGAATAACTGTCAATAAAGCTACAATTAAGTTACAAAACGCTCTTGATGGTGTCAATGAATGGATAGACATATAGGATAGCGTCAATGAATTTAAATCAGTCCACGTAGACACTACGTACGTATCAATATAGCTCAAGTACCATTTGCAAACGAGGCAAAAAACTCAAAATCCCAAAAACCAGAAAATATATTCAAATTCCAGAAAACATTCTCAGGAAGTCCGGACGAAAACTATTTAATTTAGAAAATTCGGATGAAAAATATTTCAATACGAATATATTGGGCTAAAAATTTAAAATTCAGTTTTAAAAACTAAATTAAAGTCCTTTTTAATGCCAAAGAGAGGATTTCGAAAGTTACCTTTTTAATAATTTTAAAATATAATGTCTTACATCCAAAAATAATGCAGTGCAATGTTTTTGACTGAGAATTCGGGGATATAATGTTTTTCGCCCGATAATCTCGAAATAAATTGTTTTTCGTCCGAGATTTTCATGTTAGAATGATTTTCGTCCGAGATTTTTGAGTAAAAATGTTATTCGTCCGAGATTTTCGAGTAGAATGTTTTTCGGCCGAAATAATTTTTCACGAAATGTTTTTCGTCTGGGTCGTCGATATAGCACTTAAACATACCTTACCATCACATCGCAAACGTGTATGGTAATTAAGTGTGACAAAAACACGTACAAAATGTAAAAGGAAAGTTATAAGCTTGGCATTAGCTTTCGAAATTTTAATCTCATTGAGATGCGTCGGAACCTATTAAAGAAAACGCCTCAAAAATGCATGCATGATTTTATGGGTTACAAGACTTTTCAACGCTTCCCATATATCTCGCAGTCCCATTATTTTGTTCTTGTTTCAACAAAGCTTATTCTTTCTAGACCTTCAACACCCCATATGTCTTATGTGAGCTAGAAAAACAATTTTGTTGATGAGTGGTAGCTGTCTATTTATTAAATAATATTGTAAAGGTACACTCACAGTGCACACCCACTAAAACTGAAAAGCAATTTTTCTTTTTTATAAATGATTAATGTCAGAACCAAAGCGACGATGGCGATGAGACTTAACAAATAACCGCCAACAAAAATATTGTCATTCAAATAAAACGCAGGAATTTCGTTTTCCATCTCTAAAAATAACATTGAAAAAAAAAAAACGTAAAATATTTCATATTTCACATCCTCCTCAAAGCTTACTTCAGCCATAAATCATTTTACATAATATTTATGTTTACACAATCAATTTATTTTTTGATAAAAAAATTTAATACAAAAATACTCCTTTGGCTTAAGGTTGGTTGTGTATAATTGTAATTTATTAAAATTCGCTTTACAATTTTGCATTGTCTATCCCTGATTATATTTTATTGATTGTTATTCCAAACTAAAATACTAAAACAAAATTCGTGTTCAAATATTTTCTTTTCTATTCCTCTCTTTGTTTTTTGTTATGTTTTATTTCAGAGTAGAATACAATTTAAATTTCAATTGCAATAACAGTTAAATAAAAATCCTGATATTTATTGTATGGTTTTTAATACATATATGTATTAATATACCTACCTAATAATAATACTTTTAAATACTGAAAATGTGTTTCATAAATTCCAATCACAAAAAATACATGCATTGCATTATATAGATAGAAAACATATATCTTAATTAAAAGCAAAAAATTCGATTGCGAATTTTTCTATTTAAGTACGTAGTGCCAAACCGTAAATTTATTCGCACCAAAGAGATTGTACACAAATAAAAAAAAACATACACAAAATGCGAATAAAATACTCACTCTTGCAATCAGGCTAAAAATACGTATTTACCTTAAAATAGGATAAAAATGCCTCTCGCAAGCAACAACAATGGGCGAATGTAATATCAGTGCTTAAAACACTAAAAACATATAAATAAGCCGATAAAAGCGGCCTCAACTGAATTGAACAATTAATTGAATTTACAACGCAAAATGACCAAATGAATAAAAATTACATCCGTAATTAATTTAAAAAGTCCTTTTGTGCACTTTTCAGCTCTCAGCTCTACTTTTCCTGATACTTTTTAGTTTTATACGACCAATCAGGCTCATTAAACCTGATTAGCGCCAAATGAGAATGAGAGATCGGGGGTTGTGTATACATTTTTCTGTGGACTAATTTGAAGCTCTATAGCAATCCTTGTTTCATTTATAAACACCGGGCCTGCACCACCGATGCGCCACGTATTTGTACATTCTAATGCAATTAACATTAATATATGAGATTACTACCCACGCATAACGTGTATGATAAAAACAAATAGCAGCAACACTGTTGCGCAAATATCCAGGTGCGGATAGGGTTAGGGGGCAATACAATTTTAAATGCATATTTATTTGCACAAATTCTTATTGACTACAGATAATTGAGTTTTTTTCCAAGAAATACAGCTTTACGTTTATAGATCTTTAGTTGGAGGTTATGGCCCAAAATTTTAAAGAGTTCTCGTTTAAGCAATAAAACCGGGTCTACTTAATGCAGTCGTTTAGCTTGGAGAGTTTGTCTAACCTTTTCATAATTTTAATCAAGTTAGACAACTCTTCTAACTAATGTGGGTTTTACAACAGAACCTAAGCGAATTTGTGTTGAACAACTCTTAATTTGACAGATACACAACTCACACAACTACAAAAACAAAAAGTAAACAAAACAGACAAATATAAACCAAATAATTTTTCGCCGAAAAAAGTACATTTAATATACTACCTCGGTACAGATTTTGATTGTTTACAAGTTATTTACATTATTTTAAATGGAAATAAAGTATAAATCGCAAATTCACCGCATAAAAACTCAATTTGTTGTTGCAAGGTGCAGATTCATTTAGCTGTACTCGTCTCGGCGCGCGTGCCTACATAAGATTTATGTATATTTGTATGTAAAGATTTGTTAATCGTAGAGCACTTTCGTACGATTGTTTCGAATTTATAATATTCAGTGATTCAGTCTATGGACAAAGAACATCTTTAAAAAATCGAATAAAACATCAGTAAACATTTTTTCTTCGATTTCCTTTGGTATGAAATGACCATTGTCAATATGGATAAAGTATACTTTTAAAAGATAAACTAGCATATTGCTGCTGTTAAAGTAAGACGAGCTCTTTAACGTTAAAAGTATCAGACCAAAAACATAAATGTTAAAAAAAGAGCCAAGTTCTTCTATACAAAAACCATTGTGTAACAAGTCAGCCGTGAAAAGTACTGAGATCTAAAAGTACGCCAAGTTCTTACCTCATGAAGGTTTAATACCGAATATTTAAAGTAGAATAATATTGAAACAGCTGCAATGTAATAGAGAAATTTTATTATTTAATGATTACTGACTAAAATTTGATGGGTTCACTTGTCAAGTTTTTAAAACCTTTCGAATTTGGGCATAAAAAAAACTTGCCAAGTAAGCCCATCAAATTTTAGTCAGTAATCATTAAATAATAAAATTTCTCTATTACATTGCAGCTGTTTCAATATTATTCTACTTTAAATCAGAAGTGCTCCATAGAAATTAAACATTTTCTCAGAAAGTGGGTGGATACCACGCCCCCCGAATAGAAAACTCCAATTTTTATTTTTGGTCCTTTATATGCAATTTGAGCCCTACTGTTCTACCAAATTTCATTGTTCTACTGCAATCGGAAATGCGCCATGTATAATTTACATCAGTTCTGAGGAAGTGGGCGGATACCACGCCCCTGAATGGAGAACTTCAAATTTTATATTTTTTTCTTTGCATGCAATTTAATTCCTACCACTTTACCCAATTTCATCGTTTTACAGCACTTGGAAGTGCTCCATTCAACCAACACCAATTTGGAGAAAGTGGGCGGATAACACGCCCCCTGAATGGAAAACCTCAAATTTTCGATTTTTTCCTTAGCCTGCATGACAAGACCTACCGTTGTGCAAAATTACAAGATTCTACGATGTCTGGAAGTGCTCCCTAATTTTGATGATCTGTCAGTCAGTCAGTCAGTCAGTTACGGTTTTTGTGATTTTTGAGGCCTTATATCTCAGAAACCGCTTGTGCCAGAAAATTGAAATTTGGTGAGGCGCCTGTGCCTGACTGGCTTAGCAAATATTCGGAATTTGAAGTTTCTGACTTTAGTGGTACTGAAGATAGGGAGGGGTCAAAAATCGCCTGACTTTGTTCCTGTAAAAAAGGGTGTAGTGCCAGAACTTGGCTGGGCACTACCGTGTCCTTTGATATAGTTTATGTCCTTTAAAATTAACAAAAAGTCGGTTCTCGTTTTAAACTAAATATTTAGAGTCGACTCCCATTCTAAAATTGATTTAGAGTAGGTTTTAAATGTTTAAAATTTTGCGCCTATATGTCTTTTATGTGAAGCTTTTGCAGTATACACATGTGATTTTTCAATATGATCATCATTAAACAACCTTTCTGTTATTAAATTTCAACATTTTTTACTAAACTAATCTTTAAAATATTAGTTTTTTCTATTCCTATAGGATTAGCAACTATAAGATCTAGGTATGATTTTTAAACAATAAATTACAGCTATCAACAACTTCTTTACTCAAACTTTTCTCAAGTTTGAAATTTTTATATTTTGGCAATCATTAATATACAACAAAATATTAGTTTGATTCTATGTCACGGTTGTTTAAAAACCCTTTCACTTTCTCTATAAAGCAAGTTTCTTAAGTTGAAAAGAAGATATTAGGTTAGGTTAGGTTAGGAGGGGTGTGCACAGCCCAAGGGCTGTTGCGTACACGGGGGCCTATTGGTCCATTGTGATCCCCTATTAATAAAAGCAGAGATGCTCCTAACTAATTCCTTATGTAGACTGGTTCATTTTCGAACCAGCCTGAGCTTACAATGAATTTTCTCATATTTGCCATTGAGACCTGCGTTAGATCGTCTAGTTCTCCAACAAACCTGTTTCCGAAGTAGCGAAGGCGATTTGTTTGGAGGTTCGGACAGTCACAGAGCAAGTGTTTAATGGTTTCAGTCTCCTCGACATCCTGGCAGCTCCTACAGAAATCGGGTGCAAATGCACCCATTCTAGTGGCCATTGTGCCAATGGCGCAGTGACCCGTTAGTACACCTATCAGGATTCTGATGTTCTTTTTACTCAGCGATAAGATATACCGAGTTTCTTTTTCATTAATTCTAGGCCATAAACTTCTAGAGATAACACAGTCGTCCCTGGAGGACCAGGAGTTGTTGATTTGCTCTTTCGTTATTAGGTCTATTTTCCTTTTAATCACTCCAATCGGGATTTTTGGTTCTAAATTTAAATGGCTACTGCTGTTTTTATTTGATAGTGATCCTTTCCTTGCCAGTTCATCTGCTATTTCATTCCCTTCTATATTACTATGTCCGGGAACCCAGCAGAGGTTGACTTGGTTAGTGTTACAAATATTGTTCAGCATGTCTCGACATTTTGTTACTGACTTGGATCTTATAGTCTCACTAGCTAAGGCATTGATGGCAGCTTGGCTGTCCACGAAAAATGTGATCTCAGACGAGTTCAATTCTTTCGTGCGTACCAATTCTGCCGCCTTTTCAATAGCATAGATCTCAGCCTGAAAGACACTACATTCATCTGGGAGTTTGAATGATTCTTTAATATTTAGAGCTTCACAGAACACCCCAGCTCCTGTTCCCTCTTCCATTTTTGACCCATCGGTGTAGAAGGAGATACCTTGTTCACTAATTAGTGAGTTGGATTCCCATCCCTGCCTTTGGGGTATTGTAGTAGAGAATTGTTTGTTAAAATCTATTTTGGGTGGTAAGTAGTCAGTCGTCACATTAAGCCCTGCCACTGTGTCATACCTATGCAGTATTGACCCATGACCATAACTACTGTGCTTCCAAAAGTTCATTTCTTTAAGCCGAATTGCGCTTTTGGCTGCTGTGCATCTTATGTGCTCGTCCAGGACTGGAAGATTTAATATAATTTCCAGGCCTGCCTGTGGCGTAGAACCCTGTGCCCCCGTTATTCCTAAACAGGCTAGTCTCTGTACCTTATTCAGGTTTTTGAGATAGCTACTTTTTTCTACAGCTTTCCACCACACGATCGACCCATAGGTAAGTATGGGACGAACTATCGCCGTGTACATCCACTGGATGACCTGCGGTCGCATGCCCCACCGTGTACCGAAGGTTTTTTTGCATGTGTAGAGAGCGCATAGTGCTCTTTTCATTCTTTCCTCTGTGTTCCGTTTCCATGTTAGCTTGGAATCAAGAATTACTCCAAGATATTTAGCCTCGTTGGAAAGTTTCAGAGGAATGTCGTTGAGTTTTGGAGGAGTGAAGTCCTCCAATTTCCTTTTCTTCGTAAACAGGACTAGTTCGGTTTTGGAAGGGTTAACCCCGAGACCGTTTTGTCCTGCCCAAGAAGATAGTTCTTTAAGTGAAGATTCCATAATATCCTTGATGGTGGTAAGATATTTACCCGATATCAGAATTACTATGTCGTCCGCATAGGCTACTATTTTAATGCCCTGATTCTTAAATCTTGTGAGAATTTTGTTAACAACCAGGACCCAGAGAAGAGGTGAAATTACTCCTCCTTGTGGAGTGCCTCTTGTAACCGATTTCTCTACTTTGCTATCCCCAAGTTGCGAGCTAATGATTCTACCATTGAGCATGGTATAAATCAAATCCAGTCCACAATAGCAGATTCAACGCCAACTTCCTCTAGAGCAGATTTAATGGACTCCGTTTTTACGTTGTTAAACGCTCCTTCGATGTCCAAAAATGCTGCCATGGTGTATTCTTTGTGCTCGAGACTTTTCTCAATTTGTGAGACGACCTCGTGCAACGCAGTCTCCACTGACTTACCTTTCAGGTAAGCGTGTTGGTAGTTGCACAGGTTGCTTGGTTTGAGTAGGTCCCTAACATGCAGATCAATAATTCTCTCTAGTGTCTTGAGGAGAAACGAAGAGAGACTTATCGGTCTGTAATCTTTTGCAGTCGAGTGTGTCGGTTTTCCAGCTTTTGGAATAAAGACTACTTTAACTCTCCTCCAACTGATAGGGACGTATCTCCATTTGATACAACTTTTGAAGATTACCCTAAGCCATGGGGTGATTATCTGTAGAGCATATTGAAGAAATGCCGGAATAATCTCATCTGGTCCTGCTGATTTGTAGGGTTTGAACGAGTTTATTGCCCACATAATCTTCTGCTCTGTGATAACCTGTTCCAATTCTGGTTCTGATTGTAAGATATCTAAGGTGTGTGGTTGTGTAAAACCCGGTCCTTGATGATTCTTACAGCCCGGGAAATGCATTTCCATAAAGAGTTCAAGTGTTTCCTGGCTCGAGTTCGACCACGATCCATCGGGATGCTTAATGTATCCCGGAATCGTGGGATTATGTGCAAGGATCTTTCGAAGTCTCGCAGCCTCACTTGTGTTCTCAATGGATTCACAGTGTCTTGCCCATGAGTCCTTTTTGGCCCTTCTTAACTCTTTGGTGTATGAGTTAAGTTCGGATCTATATAAGTTCCAATCTTCCTCCGATTTACTCAGTCTGGCTTTGTTGAAAAGTTTTCTGACCCCTGTTCTTCGTTTCTTAAGATCGCTATTCCACCATGGTGGATTAGTGGGTTTAATGTTACGAGATATGGGGCAGTGTTTTTCAAATGCCTTTTTCATTTTACTAGTAAGATTTTGAACAGCATTGTCAATGATTGAGGTTGACGAAAGCGTTTCTTCCTCTGGAGGATCGATTCGTTCAATCAACCATTTTGAATACTTTGTCCAATTCGTCCTAGTTGGGTTCCTAAAAGGTTTAATATCATTTATTCTCCTATCTAAGGTAAAGAGTATCCTTAAGTGATCCGAAAAGGATTTCTCAGAAGAGACTCTCCAATTCCCTACAGAGATCTTATCATTATTACTCATAAGAGTGAGGTCTAGAATTTCTTCCCTGATTTTGTTACGAAATGTAGGGTGACTGCCCCTATTACATAACATAAGATTAGAACAGAGAATGTATTCAAAAATTGACTCACCCCTTTTGTTGATATCCTTGCCACCCCATTGTGTATGATGGGCGTTGGCGTCGCATCCAATCACCAAAGGTGTCCCTCTTGCTGTGGTGTAATCCACAAGATCGCGGACCGTTTTTGATGGAGGATTTTCTTCATCTCCCGGCATGTACGTTGACGCCAAGACGAAGTTGCCTTCCTTGGATTCAACGTTGATTGCCGCGTTGTCCCTGTTGCTGTACCTAGATAAAAAGAAAGCATTAATCGATTTTTTGGCTAGAATACAACTTCTAATATCACCTTCTGACGTGGAGTGGAAAAGGTTGTAATTTTTTGACCTCAACCCTAGTACCTGATTCTTACAAACCCAAGGTTCTTGAATTAAGGCCACATCCACGTTCTCCTGAGACATGTAGAGCATTAGGTCGTGCGTTGCTGCTTTAGCGTGCTGCAAATTACTTTGTACCACCAGCAGCTTTTGACTCCCCTTTGCCTTCATGCCTCTTTACCCTTACGGTACCGAGACCATATCTCACCACGTCTGCCTTTTCTTTCAGGAGGAGGTCAGATTTTTTGTCGATAGCGAACAAAAGGTCCTTTCCTTCCCCGTTGAGACTCTTTCTGGAATTCAAGAGCTTCAATTCCAATATGGGGAGCTCCTTATTTTGTTTTGCCATCAGTTTAATAATGGATGAGTCCTCATGCGTGGCAGGAGGAGGAATCCATATCTTAATCTGCTGACGAAGTGGTAGAGCCGTGACAGGAAGAACCCCGAGAGATGCACCCTCCCACAGTTCACCAATTTTGGCGATTGTATGAGTGAGGAACTCCAAGGATTTCTGGTCTCCACAGCAAACCACTTTTACTCCTTTCCGCCAACCAGCTCCGTCGAAGGTATAGTCCTCAGCACTATCGTCTTCGGATGTCGCCATCATGGCTTTTAGGATTTCGTTTTCCACGAGTAACCAGTTCTTGGCCGTGATTTTCCCATCCGGATCCTCTCGACTAATAATGGCCACTTGAAGATCGATCGGGGTGTTGTCAAAGCTGTTGGTCTTAAACTTTTTAGAACCATCGGCCTTGGCTGTCTCCTCCGATCTTGCCCTCTTGGACGACACTGACTTTGTCCCAGAAGAGTTGCCTACCTTTGCTTTGTCGTTCCCTTTCGGGTTCGATTTGGCGATGGTTTGCTGTTTCTTGAGGGAAGTCTTATTTGTATCCTTGCCGGTACGAGCTGTTGAGTTATTGTTGTCCTGTTCTCGGTTTATCTTTTTAGGGATAGACTTCGATGTGGAAGCAACTACTCTTTCGCTGACTGGTTTCGTTTCTTTCTGTTGTTTGGAGGAAGCTATGGGTGCAGTGGAAGTCTTTGCCATCTGACTTTCATAGTTCTTTATCAACTTTCTATGTTTCTTTAAAAGGGCCCTGTCTCTAGGACTGAGAGAAGTTGGGTCCTTTTTCTCCGTAACACTCACGAATCTTTTAGAGGATCTGTAGTTACTGCGTTGCCTCGAAGCATTGGGCGGTGCAGTAGACTTCAGCATAGTCTCTTCTTGACTCGAGTCTTCCAGCAACTCGTCCTCGGTCCGACTTCCTATAGATGGAGGTCTGTTCGAGGTCTCCCTACCGTCAATAGCCAGGCTATCTAGAGCAGGGAGAAGAGCCGCTGCAAGGTTGTGCTGTTTCACTAGTTTTTATTGAGGTTTAATCGAAATTAATATTGCGATGATGCAGAAGTTTAAGAAGTCGTTGTACTGATTTTCTGCGTGTACATAAAGCTTAAGCTCGACGGATTTGATTCATATTTGGCACAGAGTATTTGTATGTGAATAGCTTTAACCCTTAGCTGCCACACTTCTGTAGAATAACATAGCTGCCACACTGGGGTACGAAATGCCCCAACAACAAAATATCGTATTGTGAGCCGCTATTTTTTGGCTTGAAAAAATTCTGTGTTGATCATTAATATTTATTTTATAGGATGAAGTAGGTTTAAACAAAAATATTGATATTTATTATTAATAAAAAAATTGTTAATTGAAAAAACGTGGTGAAAATGATCATTTTCACCAAAAAAATTCTATTTTTTTCATTTTTTAATATTTTGAGCTAAAAATTTAATGAGATACTCTCAAGATGTATACCTTCAAGAAAAAAAATACGTCATATTTGTCTTAGAGAAAAAGTATATTTATTTTGTACTATGAAGAGCGCTACATTGAAGAAAAAAAATTTCAATTTTCAATCTTTATTCAGAGTTTATTATTAATTTTTCAATACAAAACATTCCTTTAATATGTGGATAATAGGAAAATTAGTAGAAACTTGCAAATAGTACAGTACTGTAGTATTATTATAAAAATAGCAAAACAAATTTAATCAGTGCAACCTGCACAAGAATAACAAAAAAGTAAACGATGTTTATCACAAATTGGAGCCTCACAAACCGAACATCCCTCGTGAGTTTTTCTGTCGTCTTTTCGTGAGCAGTATGCACACCTCTGCCCAGGGTTGCGAATTTTTGAATTAAAAAATCCTTAAGTCATAAGTCTATAGATAACTTGTGAATTGAAAAAATTTAATTCATAAGATATTTGGTGACTTATGAATTAAAGAAAAATTAATTCACAACCCCCAAACTGACTTATGAATTAAAAAAAATTTAAATCCTAAGCTACTAAGTGACTTATGAATTAAAAAAAAATTTATTCACCACCTACCAAGTGACTTATGAATTAAAAAAAAATAAGTCATCAGGGAGTAAGTGACTTATGAATTAAAAAAAATTTAATTCACAAGTCAGTTGGTGACTTGTGAATTAAAAAAAATTTAATTCATAAGTTAGTTGGTAGATTGGAAATTTTTAAGCTTGTTTTGACTACATAATTATTTAATTATTAACGAAAGCTTTCAAATCTAGTTTTTAAATCATAAGATTATCACGCTAGCTTATAAATTATCCATTTCATAATTTTTCTAATCAGCATTTATCCATTAACTTATGAATTAATTTTTACTTGCGATATAGGTACTATAGGGCAAGTTCTGCATTTGGAAAAAAAATCGAACTCGAGATTTTGATCAAAGTTGACATTACGATGATAGCGAAGACGAATAAAGTGGGTCCGGCAATTCCGTCTGTCTGTCTGTCTGTCTGTCTGTCTGTCTGTATGTCTGTACCTCGATCTAGAGCCTAAGCCACTGGACCTATTTTCTTCAAACTCGGTAGTTATGGGTCTTCGGTGATTCCCTAGAGGGGAAATTGAAATTTTTTTTGTAGCTCTAAAACTAACGGTACCCCCCATACACCCGTAATGAAAAATCTTATTTATCTCGAAAACGGTTCTAACGATTTTGATAAAAAAAATTAGGTGTGATATTATGGACATGGACTACGTTTTGGTAAAAAAAAAATTTGGGGCAAAATGTTATTAACGGTACCTGTCATAGAACCGTTTTTTTGATTTTCGATTTTCTCATTAACGGCTCTAACGATTTTAACCAAAAATTTTCAGCAGGAGTCCCCCTAAGTTTAAAATAATATTGTATATAAAAATATTCGAAAAATTATTTGTTGGGTTTTTATGAAAAAATTTTTTTTTTGAAAAATCAATATCTTCAAAACCTATGTCCGATTATTTTTTGAAATTATTTCCAAAAATCAATATTATTAAATACTTAAAATTCGCATCCCACATTTTTTTCTTGAAAAATTTTAAAGAAATTTCTTATATAAAAAATTTATTTATTTAATAATAAAACGATTTTTTAAAGTTTGTTTGCATTAATTCATACTTTTCTAGAAATCAGACGGCAATTTCATTTTAAATTCATGTTTTATATTTATAAAATGTATTTTAAATTCCAAAGTACTTTTACATAAGAGCAAGTTCGTGCGATCCAGTCGTGCATTTTATTTTTTTAATTCATAAGTCACTAAGTTGGTTTTGAATTAAATTTTTTTAATTCATAAGTCACTTACTTGCTGATGATTTGAATTTTTTTAATTCATAAGTCACTTACTTGCTCATGACTTGAATTTTTTTAATTCCTAAGTCACTTAGTAGCTTGGGAATTAAAATTTTTTAATTCATAAGTCACTTACTTGCCCATGACTTAAATTTTTTTAATTCATAAGTCACTTAGTAGGTTCTGAATTAATTTTTTTTAATTCATAAGTCACTAAGAAGCTTATGATTTAATTTTTTTAATTCACAAGTCATCAACTGACTTGTGAATTAATTTTTTTTTAATTCATAAGTCAGTTCGTAGCTGCTGAATTATATTTTTTTTAATTCATAAGTCACTCACTAGCTTGTGAATTAAAGCCAAGCTTAAGCTAACAAGTGACTTAAGCTTTTGCAACCCTGCGCTCTGCCTACTAGGTAAATGCACTCTTTCGACTGTTTCTTTCGGCACATCTTTCCCCAGAATACCAGCGATGCCACATTTGACGTCTCTTCTAAGTGTTTTCACTTCAAAGCGCTTATTTAGTGTGGCGTAATCAAATGCAAGAAAAGTTTTTCAAGACATGTAATTGCTGTACATTTTTCATCACTATTTGTTGATTTTAACTTGCACTTTACAAGAATACTTGCATTTACAGCAGCTTGGTCGAGAATTCCGTAAAAAGAACGAACGGGCCATCTCTCTGTTCGGTGTGTAATTGTGTACGAGTGGCAAAGTTGATCAAATGTATCTGTACCTCCTTTAGTATGATTATAGTGTAAAATAATTCTGGGTATATTGTCTGTTAATTCAATTGTATGCAGATAGGATGAATTATACTTACAATTATTTAAGAGAAATAGGGCCAAAACGGAGTAAAAAAAAAAAAAATTACTTAAATAATTATATCTGCCACACTGGGGTCTTAAACGGCACCACACGACTTCCAACGACTGCCAGAACGATACTAGCACGCATATCATCATCCTATGGGTTTCAGGGGAAAGAGGTATGCTTCAACTAATAACAGATGGAGCCACAATTCCAATTTTTTGAAAATTGTATGTTTCATTGTAATTTAAATAGCGCTGGGGTCGCCTGGACCCCACAAGTGCAGCATAAGCATAAGCTTTATGTTGGTTTCCTTTACACACTTGGAATTTCGATCCCGGATTGAAAATTTTTGTTTCGTGTGCGTGTTTCAAACACGTGTAAATTCCCCTTCAAAAAGAGATTTGAAGATTTTAATCCCTGTCAAAGCAAAATCGATTTGCTTGCTGTTCAGGAACGCAAAATTTGACGAGGGATCAAACTTTTCACACAGAAATTGATTTTTTGTGTAGAAATAGATTTTAATAAATTAAAAATAAAATATCAAAATCGTAAATTCACTGTAAGCGTGAAATTATGCTTTATGCAGTATTAAGACCATTGACAAAACTTCTGTCACATAACTCGTATAATAGTTATCAAAATCAATTTTCAATGACATGCATATACGTGAAGTCAAATAATGGCGCGGTGTCAGAAAAAAATCAGCAAGATCGCTCTTCCTTACATTATTTCAAGATATACAATATGTTGACGATATACTATTAGGTGTGTTTGGGAACTTAAAATTTCTAACAAATTTGCACAATTTCCTGCCAAACCCGTATGCAAGAAACTAGGAGACAAATTCAAGTTACCATATATTAATAAGACGAATGTTTTAAAAGCAGAAAATGAACTTTCTTAGTTCTTGCATTCAGGTGCCATAAATGTATGCCAGCAAAATTCCGTTATTTATAACCACTTGGTGCAAAGTAAGGAGCTGTGAAATAAAATTACACATCGATAGAACCTCCCCTTGTATCATTAATCCATATTTGATAAAAAAAACTCCAGCTCGATATTTTCTACAAATTCAAAACTTACCCCCCACAAAAGCTACGGCCCTGAATATACACAATGAAAGTAAAATAAGCTATCAATTTTGTATAGAACAGGAGCTTATGACAGAACCCCACTTCTGTTATTTGCTCGGACATACTATACAATCTCCACCTCTAACAAAAAAGTTGAATATATGTAACCTTATGAGTTGAAAGTTAAATTGGCCCCAACATCATTTACTTATTTGGGAGCATTTTTGTTTGTCTGAAATTCCCATAGGATGCGTGAATAAAATATGATCAGGATGTGTTGTTCTTTTTTTCCCGGCAGAAATTGTTCATTTGTTGCTTGTGTAAATAATTAATTCGTAATAAATAATAAACAAAAACATTATTAATATTAATGCTATTAAGAGAAAGGGACATTTATCTACATAATTTGTGAAAAAAAATAGAGGACATTTTTTGTGTTGTTAGTTGGCAATGCGAATTAAATTAATTGGATCATTCAGGGTTTTGAAATATATATTTCTTGGTTTTATGTTTATTTTTTGTTTTAATTTTAATTGAAATGCTTTAATGGTATGTGTTATTTTTGAATTAGTTGTTGAAAAAATTAATGCATTTAACCAATTGGAAATGAACAAAATTATGGTCTGGTGGACCATAGTATTATGAGAAATAATGCAGGTTTTAATATCATGGAATTGTATTATTTTTTGGAATCTCATAATAATTATTTAAAATTTCAAAGCACTGCTACATAAGAGCATGTACTTGCGATCCAGTCATGCTTTTCAATTTATTTTAAAGGTCCAAACGATTTTACCCCTTAAGGGTTTAAAAAGACTCATTAACCAGACCACTAATTATGTCTGATTTATATATATACATTCTGTTTTTTTTCCAATAAAAAAATACAATTCCCTTAAAAAACTTTAATTCTTATCCTTTCTATTCCAACGCCAGAACGAAAACCTAAAAACTCCATTCAACTTATCCCTTTCGACGAAATC
The DNA here is from genome assembly GCA_911387755.1 of Chrysotoxum bicinctum. Taxonomy (NCBI): domain Eukaryota; kingdom Metazoa; phylum Arthropoda; class Insecta; order Diptera; family Syrphidae; genus Chrysotoxum; species Chrysotoxum bicinctum. Next base: position 86,331,092 of record OU426990.1, on the reverse strand, counting down.
TCCTCAAACGTGTGTTTCAAACATACACATTACTTGAAGGGCGGAAAATTGTATCCTTTCTTTCGTCTTGACCTCCAATTTATCCTTGTCAAATGATACATTGCAATTTGCAATGACAAAACCGCAAGTCTTCTCCAAATAATTGCAATATGTCGTCCTGGTCTAGGTACGTACACCAAAATAAAAAAAAAAAACACTGAAAATGTAATTCCTTGAAATCGAACAAAGAACCAATGCACAAAAAATATATACATGCAGACCAAAAAACAATCTTGCCAGCGATATCCTTGCGAGACATTTTGTAATCCTATTTCTCAATTGTCCAATGCATTTATATGTTTTGTGTATATTTATGCGGTGGGGTGGAGTTGTCCTTTACTTTCTCTATTTTCACGAACAAAAAAGGACTTCACCTACCATAGTGATTTCTGATTCCTTACGTAATATTCCTTATTTTCATTTTTTGTTTCTTCTGCTTTGTTGTTGATCCGAATAACATGAAGCAATCCTTCTTAAGAACCACATAAGGATACTTAAGTAAGGATATCTCTATTATGTTGTTGAACTCCTCCTCAGCGCCCCTTACCCACCCACTAACTAACTGTACACAATTTCTTTCGTCCTTGGGCCCGAATACAAAACATTCATAGAAAGAAAACTAACTGAAAAGTTTGAGTGGAAAAAAAGGATTTCTAGTCTTATGTTTGTGGCATCATGGTCGTCTTCGCTAGCAAAACGAATGCGATTTGTACGTGCTTATCTTAGATTTTCTTGTACCAAAGCAAAAGAATCGGGACCGGGAAAGCAAATCAGGACTACTTCTTGTCCTTTTTTCTTCATCTCAGCTTGAATTTTCCATTTCCTTACTTTTTTATTTCTCTTCTTCTGCTGGCTGGAAATTGTGCAAATAAGAATGAAGGATTTTCTAATGCTCATTTATATGAGAAGTGTATTAATGTTCATTTGATCCTTTTGCTAGCTCCATTTTCTCTCCTCTTCAACGGGAATATTATTACTGTAGAGCAATAAAAACTAGTATCAAGGATTTAAAGGAGTCTTTCTCTAGATTTGTGCTCTTCATGGTCATCCATTTGGATGAATAACTACTTCGGAGTTGGACAACTGCGATAAGAAGTTCAACATATCCGAAAATGGAAGTCCTTTAAGTGTGTTATTTTTTTGTTTGAGTTTTTTCTTCGCAGTCATCATAATTGGGCGTTTGTTGTCGGAAGTTCAATCCAGTGGGTTCTGTTTGTTTTGTAGTATCGAATATTAAATTTCTATATTTTCCACACCAGATATCAGTTAGTGGGATATGGATATTGATTTTTGTTCTTGCTTGCCTATACTGTTTCTCTTAAGGCGCGCTTTGTCTTTTCCTTGTATTCAGTTTGTCTTGGCAGACGAAGATGGGTGCGGAACAAAAATAAAACACTTCGATTAATTGATGGGAAATTGGATATTTTTGTCACAAAAAGTTGACGTCGTACGTAGTTTGATTAAAAGGGTGCGCTAACTTGTTGAACCAAGGTGGTGTTGAGTTATGCGGGTCTTATGTTACATTATAGTATCTAATTTATGTGTAAGCAAAGCAGTAAATAAAAATTTTTTTCTTTCAGAATTTCAAAATTCAGATTTTTGAAATTCGGGTCATTTAGCATTTGTTTTAGAAAATTTTGAAAATAATTGAAGAAAGTTTGATTTTTTTTTTAAGAAAATAAGAATTTAACAATAATAATATTGCAATCGATTTTAAATATCTATTTTATGATGCTATTGTTTTTAGCATACGTAAAAAGATTCAAAGAAAAAAAATTTAAGATATTAAGAATTAAGAACAAATCTATTCTATACCGCGTGAACTGGTTCTTATAATTTAAGAGCTGAGAATTTTAAGGATTTTATATATTATTTTTATATAATTTTATATAATTTTTGAACACATTACGAGCGTTTTGGAAAATGGGAAAAGATTTAAATGAGATACATATGCACATTGGCTGGAATATCGTTATGTGAGAGAAATATTGAGCCGGGTAAAGCATTCCACATTTGTGTAGTGCGGTTAAAGAATTAATCTTAGAATTTGACTGTACGCCTAAAGTTGGGTAAAAGGTAAACCTGAAGCACGGGTATTACGGTAGAATTTTTTAAGGGGAGGAATGCAACTGGCCACTTGACTAGAAGACTGTTTATAAAATTTTACACTGTTCTTTCTTTCTGTCTGTCTCTCTCTGTTGTATTGTCTAAGCCGATGGCCTCAGTTGCCAGTGCTTTAAGTGTCTCTACTTCGTAGATTTATCTACGGAGTAGTGCAAAATGTAATGTAATGTAATGTAAATTTTACACAATTTTAACACTCTGTTTTTGGATTCTATCCAAAAGACAGAAGTGAGTCAAATATGGGAATTTTTCTCAAGTATTGGACGAATATAGGCCTTAAAGAAGGGATGACAAATTTCTTGCAACGTCGAAGGAAAGCTGAACACTAAGCTGCGGTTTTGGCGGAGTCGAATACGTGGTCATTCCACACGCTGGTTTGTGATGCACATACCGATAGCTAAAAGTAATTCGGTTTTCTCATTGCAAGTGCTACTCATGGAAAGCGGCATATCGGCTTCTACGATAGGAGACGGCTTTGAGTTCTTGAAGCATTAAATTCTACGCGGTTGTTGATTCCTCATTTGACAATGCTTTCGAGATCAGAATATAATGGGCTTATCATACGCTGTCATTTTAAATCCACAAAGGACAAGAACGCTAATCTGGAAATCAATATGAGCAGCTGAATATTGTTAGCAGAACAATTTATTGGATTAGAAATCTAGAGATCTAATAGAAGCATTACATTTGTGTTTTAAATTGCTTAAAGATGAACTTAAAAAAAAAAACTAAATTCCATGTTTTTTTCTTGAGTAAATTTGAAAACAACAAAAATTTTAAAAATCGTTCGAGCGGTGTATTTTTTATATAGATATTTTTTATATATAATAAATATAAATATAAAATTTGAAGTGCTTATTGCGTCAAATAAGTTTCTGTTGGATGTCTTAAGAATACAGTACACTGTTTGAAGTAGACGAGAGGGAACCCATTGGGAGAAAATAAAGTGGAACCTTTAAGCGGTGGTTTGGTTTTTTGTTGAAATTTTCTTTCTAATATGTTGTCGTGCAATGTAATATGGCATTTTTCCGAAAAAAGTCAACAACATATTTCATATCAATTCAATATATCAGAATATTAATGATTCGTTTTCTATTGATGTTTACTGCTTTTGAGTAGCCTGCACAGTCCGTTCCAATGGCATATGAAGATATATCTTCTCAAATTTAAACACACACTGCACAAAACTTCCTTATTTCAGAATAATTACACTTCAAAAACTTATTCGACGAAAATGAATTGAAATACAACATACAACTATGTATGTATGTATTTATTTTATTAATTTATTTGTTTATTTCGTGATTGGTTAATAACAGTAAGATATAATATCTAATAATCTAGTTATAAGCTTATTAAAAAAAAAATAGATAAACCAGTATAATTCTTCAAAAGCAGTAAAATTTTAATTTACAGATTTTCTGAATAATAATTTCTTAAATCTTTTCTTATCTTTGTTGTGTTTTGTGTTTCCTTAATACGATGAGGTAAAGAGTTCCAAGGACGAACAGAGTTTACGAAAAATTTCCACCCAGAAGTCAAGAATTACTATCTGGTATGAATTAATTGATAAGATCGATGCGAAGTTTCAATTTTAATTTTGCCGAAACAGTATTGTGGTTGGTGTGTTAACAATATATTGGAGAGTAAGATCAAACCCCTTGGCATAATGGTTAGTGCTTTGGACTGTTATGCGGAAGGTCTTGAGTTGAATTCTCAGCTGCTGCAAGAAAGTTTTTTCAGGGGTGTGCTGCCTCTTGCGAGGAATTGACAATTCCTCCAAGAGTATCTCTTGTCATGGAAAGTGCTGCTCATTAGCAGTTCGGAATCGGCAGAAATTGTAGGTCCCCTCCGTTCTTGGTAACACGCACACAGGAATGGTTGAGAGTTGTAAGTCACTAAGTCCTGGTTCACTTCGAGCTGTTGCACCACTAAATTTATTTATTTATTTATTTATTTGTAAGATCAAACAACGAAACCTAAGATAATTTTCAAATGATATATTCAGCAACTGTGAATCGAGTTCAGCCAATCTGTCTTATTTTTGAAGACCATAGACATAACGCATTGCACTATTAAATGGGCCATTCAGTTTATGTTTGCTAACATAATTGCAATCACAATAAATTTCACACCCGTAGATCAAAATTGGAATTGTCAAAGTCTTCACAAGCAATAAGAGTGGTTTAACAGAAGTGAATGACTGAGTTACCCATAATGTACGTAGTGCTCCATACACCTTTCCAACAAGTTAATTTATATGGTTATCCAAATTTTTTTCTATGTCTCCATTAACACATGCTCAATTAGCAAAAGAGAGCAGTTCATGTACATATGGATGGAGCAGTCCTCAATAATTGATGGGAGTTCATTGGCATAACTCGAAAATAGTAGAGAACCAATCATTGAATCCTGAGGTGCACCAAAAACATTGGGCAGGAAATCGGATCATATTTCACAATTTGAACTGCTTGTCTTCTATTATTTGAATAAGAATAAATTAGCCTAGTAGCATCCAGTTAAGAATTATTTTTTTAATAATCTTCTCAAGCAAGTTAACGTGTTTGACTGTGTCAAAAGCTTTTGAAAAGTCAAGCAGTACCAAAAACGTTACCTTATTCTTATATAACGCTTGCCTTATATCGTACGTGACGCTTAACAATACCGTAATACAGTTGTGATTTTCCTGAAAATCAGATTGGTTTGCAGTGAGCAACGAGTTCGCCGTAAGAATTCTTTCAAAGAATTTTGACAAGAAAATTAAAACCGAGATAGGCCTAAATTCATCCGATTTGGCATTTTTGGGAAGAGGAATAATTTTCGCTAGCTTCTAAAGATTCGGATACATACCATAAACGAGAATATTATTAAAGATGAAAGTAAGGAAAGGCAGGACAATCGGCAGAATAATTTTCAAAAATTTAGGATAAATTTCGTCCAACTGGTAAAGACTTTATACTCGTAGAAAGCACACTTTCGACAACATTAGCACTATCTATTCAAAAAATCCAAACCAAATTCATCTACCTGATCCATCTATCTATCCGCACGGAAGATTAATACTGGGATGGTACAGAAAAGAACGTTTTGTTAAGATGATTACCATCCACATCTTCAATTTGGCAGCTACTTGACTTTCCAATGTCAATTTTCCTTATGTCCACAATTGACGTCCATTTGTAGAAGTACTAAGCTTTTCAGGGTGTATTTGGTATTTGACCATACGTATTTCCTGTACAACTTTATTACAAAGTGAACGAGTGCGCCGTAAATCATTTAACCTGTAACGTTTCCAATTTGTATAAGCATCATCACTTTTCTGCATTAAAATACGTATATTACTGGTGAACCAAGGTTTATTACTAAGCTTAAAGATCTAAGTCTTTAAGGGTACGTGAGTTTAATGCTTTCAGTTATTTATATGTTTTAATGGTGTAAGTACTCTCAGGAATCGAAAACTGTTCTCAAAATAGTAGATACTTTGAAGAGTCCATTGAAGACTAACGCTTTGGAGTGTTGGCAATGCAAGAAAAGTCCTGGATCTGCTCAAAAGAAAACGCCATTAGTGAAAAATCGAACATTTTTAGAGCATTGGCATCAATAAAAATTAAGTGAGAATAGAAATTTTATTTCACAAACCATACCAAATTTTATTTTATTTTACTAAGGAAAAATAATTAAAAACGTCCCTTTTTAATGTATAAAAAAATATCAATTTGATCAACTGAGCTCAATGTACCCTAACTATTACAAAATATAGTGAATGCGCCCTTTGTTTCAATTCCCGAAAGTTTCCCAAGTGTCAAAACCCAATTTCTTACCATTCAATTTTCTGATAAATTTTTGAATTTCATCACCAGACGTCACTGCGTCTATGTACTTATAGGATATAGACAATTTTGGTCTTGAATGTTGAAAAAATAACCCCCTTACCGAAATACCATTGATGTTGTGGTGGTTTGAATGTCAAATTCAAAAAGCGAAAAAGGAAAAAAATATTTTTTTAGAGATGCCTAAAAAGCAAAAAATTTAAATGAAGAAGAGAAAAACTTAAATATCTATAAGAACTGAGTTAAAATTGAAGATATTCTTCCCCACTAGGTCTCAATAGGACTTTTCACTGAATAGCAATAATATCTCCCACATGTATTTACAAATGTTTAAATCTTCACTTTGTTGTGACTGTCACTTGTTTATCTCTTTTTGAAATTTGATATGTTTCTTTGATACCTTCATACATTTCTATAAGTACAAACCATTAAATAGTAGTTAAAAGTTGATTGAAACATAATTAAGCCGAAACTTCTTTCAAAAAAAGCCTTTTTAATTTTATTCTTAAAATTAATATCTGTCACTGTCAACAAAGTAATGCTTATCGATTTTGACGTTGGTGGATTCGGAAATACCTATATTATTATTTCAATCGCCGTTTAGTAACGAATTTATTTTGCGATCTAAGAAAAATATTATTCGAACTTAAACCATCGATTAAAAACAAAATTCCTTATATTTTCTAACTTAAAATGGAAAAATTACTAATATAATATTAATTGAATAAAGGTAAAAAAGTCATTAATTAATTTCGCGAAATAGCAACTAGTAAGAGTGCCCAACCTGAGGACACAGTTTTACTGCACCTGTGTGCTGTATGCTCCAAGCTACATAGTCTCGTCTCTGAGACTATAATTATATTTCCAAAAATATTTAAATAACCATTTAATTAACAGTCATTTTAATTAAAACTAATGATTTGTTTCCAGGAACCTGTTTTAAACGAGTCCTTTCATAGCATTCCCGATTGTAAGACATTTTACCACCCAATTTTGATATCGAAATGCATGAAACAACATTTTCACATTCAACAAATATTTCATTAAGAAAAACAGCAGTCTTCTCATCCCTTCCTCTATGGAAATCGGTAAATTTTCGACAAAATGTCTGCAACATTCCTGCCAAAAACATTTATTTCTAAGAGTTCCTGAGGGCTACAATTATTCGAAATAGATTCATTTCCATTCCCTTTCGTTTCAATAATAAATGATAATCGAAAAAGCAACCTCCCCTTCGCTCCACAATATCCATCTGTCTACACAAGATGTCTGATACTTCATTTGAGAATTTATTTCATACCTATAGTTTTAGTCCATTGAGCTGATGGCCTCCAATCGGGATAATGTTTCGGGAACAAATCCCTCGTCCAATAAGTTTGCAGGACAACCTTATACACAACTAACCGGTCCAGTGTACATCCACTGGCCGATGATTGTGAAGCCGCATTTCCAGAAATTCCATCGAGGTTGTGGTTATTATCCTTGAAATTGAAATTCTTTCGATTTTGATTTAGCAGCAATTGATTGTAGGCCAAATTTGTGGAATAATTCACAATAGCATTGTCGATTTCGTTATTTTGGTTGGCAACGGTGTACGCGTATAAGGCGGATGGAACTGTTGCTACGGCAGCTTTTGAAACGTTAAAGGTTGCAAGGAAAAGTAAAATACCGAACAGACCATATGAAACGGCACTTCGCATTAAGAGCAAAACCGATTGCTCTTTCATTTTGGAAGATTTTTATTTATTTTTCTCTACAAATTCACTCACAGTAGATTTTCTACATTTATCTTTTTTGTATTTATGCAGAAAACAAAACACCTCAATCGCAAATTATTTTTTTCACAATGAACCACCGCAAAGGGGAGTTTGGAAAAATTCAGCAAAAGCGGATTTTCCTTACTACAAAGTGCACCAGAGTATCAGCAAAAAATATCACAAACACCTCGAGAGCTATTTTCACACTTGGTAGGGCGACTTTAAGCATCCGTGTCCGTTACAGAGTCGAAATGAACTGAATTTTCCGAGAACCGTTGTGTGGATTTTCTTCGGAAATAGTACAAATCCAAACTCGAAGCGAAATATACCCAGAGAAAGAGGAGAAATACAATGTTTTATTCGAAAATGGGGAAAACGCACAGCTACAGTGTGTTCTCTCTTATTTGTGAATGAGTCTCGCTCTTGTATTTTGTACACTCCCTACTACTCCCTACTCCCATATCCGATTGTGGTTGTGCCTGGCTTGTGCAGTTTTTGAAAGGCACACATTTTGTGAATTACGATATTGTGAATACTGCGAATTACCCCCATTCCCCCACCTTTGGTTGGTTGTAAAATGGCATTAAAGCGTATACGCAATGTGGGCGACGTGGCTGAAGGTGTTTATTACCTGTTGTTATTATTGATATACTTGGACTGGTAAACTGGTAGAATAGGCTTGAATTAGAATATTTTGGGAATGGTTTGGTGTGTTAGGAATTTGTTTCTTCTTTGACAGCAATTAAAAAAGGTACAGCAATTGATTTTTGATGTTATCGTTAATTGAGGGTAAATTCTATTGATAATGGGGTACAAATAAAATATTTGTCTACCTCTTTGATATTTATTAATTTATCAAAAGGGCTGTGAGTTAATTAATCTCTTTGATGAATGGTGACATGTTTGAAAAATACCCCTTCGGGTAGGGGGGAAAGAATATACCCGAGGTAGGAATGCCTGTCGTAAGAGGCGACTAAAATCCAAACTCCGTATACTGAGAAAGACGTATACAAAATATGGAATGAGTAAAACAAATAGATATAGTACCCCAGGTGGCAATTCAGATTTCCTGAAAAATCCACCCTCTTCGGAGGTCGGCTCTACGGATTCTGGGGAGAGCCAATTATTCCAAAACTTGATAAATCCTTTTTCAAGAAAACCAATGGTAGCTCGATCACCACCATCAACATCGAGTGCTTCCGGGAAAAAGAGTCCGCCCAAAGCGCCAGAGCGTGAAAAAGAAGACTCGGAGAAAATAGAATGTCTTGAAAAAGACAATAACGAACTTCGTCAAAGACTCGACGAAACTTTGAAACTCTATCAAGAGCTGAAAGAAGAAATACATTTTCTACGAAATAACAGCGATGCCGTAAAGAAAGCACAGAAAGAAATTGAGCTTCTTCGGAAAGAAAATGAAGAGTTGAAAAAAACTCAAAGACAAAACGATTCGAAAACAACTCCACAGCAGCTGGGTGTTTGCGAATATAAAACAGACGAAGAAGAGCTAGAAAGAGAAACGTCTTCAAAAAGACCTAGCAAAAAACGTAAAGCATTCTCCTCGCCAGAGGGAACCTCGTCTTCCGAAATAATAAAAGTAAATGTACCAAAAGATACGAATAAGAAAGAAAAAACTACTAAAATAAGACCACCGCCACCGATTAATGTCATCGGGATTGCGGAATACAATAAGCTTAAAATAATCCTTGAGGCGTTAACCCCAGCGAATTTTAAAGTTATCTCGCTTAATAACAACAAGTGGAAAGTTTGTGTAAAAGACTCCGATAGCTATCGTCTGCTTTCGCGAAGACTTAACGAAGCAAATGTAGAATGGTATACCTACGAAAACAAATCAGAAAGACCTTTACGAGTCGTTGCAAGAGGCTTACATTCCTCATGTCAAAAAAACGATGTAATCCGTGATCTTAAAGAAAAAAATTACAAGATCTTAAATGCTGAGAACATCGTAAAAAAAGAAAAACAACAAAAAGATAGAGAAACTGTCGTGGTAAAGCGTGGTCTCCCACTATTTATACTCACGTTCGATAAGACAGAAAAACTAGAGGAAATCTACAGAATTAAAACAATACTGAACCTCGTTGTTAAGATCGAACCTCTGAAAAGCCGTACAAAGCAAGTGCCTCAGTGTAAACGCTGTCAAGGTTTCAACCACACGCAAAGCTATTGTAAAAAAGAACCTAGGTGTGTAAAATGCGCGGGAAAACATTTAACTGCTGACTGCACTGGAAATAGCAAAAGTCCAGCGAAGTGCATAAACTGCAATGGAAGTCACCCGGCAAGCTATAGAGGCTGTGAAGTAGTTAAAGAGCTACAAAAACGCCGAGAAAAAATTCATATGGAAAGAAAACCAAAGAAACAAATAAAAAGCCCAATATCTAAGACTCCTAAAAGAATAAATACACTAAGAGTCGGCATCGGCAAAGAAAATCAAACCCCATCAACGTCAAAGACATCTCCAAAGAAACGTACTGTTAAGTCATACGCCGAAATGGCAGCTGCACAGACATCTCCAAAGAAACGTAGTGTAAACACAAATGCCAGAATGGCGGCTGCACCCGTAATAAATCAACCTGACTCTGACGCACTATCTCAATGCTTGGCTTTAATTTTGTCAAAATTTGAAGATCAGGTCAAAATCAATAGAACTATTTCTGATAGGTTAGCAAAAATCGAAGATTTTATTCGACCCAAACGTTTTAAAAAAAAATCATGATGGAAAACCTTAAAATTATTACGTGGAATGCCAACGGATTAAGGCAAAGACTTGAAGAACTAGAAATGGTCATACGGGAACAAGATATCGACATTTGTCTAATATCAGAAACCCACGTTAAAAAAGAATCAAATTTCAATATAAACGGTTATCTAGATTACCATGCAATTCATCCGTCGAACAAAGCAAGAGGCGGAGCATCATTATACATAAAAGAATGTATCAAACACTCGATAGGCCTTAAGCTTGAACTTGAACCGATGCAGCTTATAAGTGTGCAGGTTAAAACTAAACATGATACATTGAATTTCACATCTATATACTGCCCTCCACGGTACAGAATTGACAAAAATGATTTTTCAAACTTGCTAAAATCACTTAGACCATCTTTAATAATCGGTGGCGATTTTAATGCAAAACACACGTTTTGGGGTTCTAGATGCATTTCTCAAAAGGGCCGAGCGTTATATGAAGCCGGTATGGAGAATAATTGTGATTTTCATTCTAGTGGGAAACCAACTTATTGGCCGACAGATACCTCGAAAATACCTGACCTGATTGATTTCTTTATAGTCAGGGGAATACCGTCAAATCGAATAAAAATAACGGAATGCTTTGATCTTTTCTCTGACCACTCTCCCGTTATTCTCACTATGAGCGAAAGTATTGTTAAAATTGAAACACCACCTAGGTTAACAAACGGTAAAACTAACTGGGAAGGTTTTAAGAAAGATATTGAAGATAATGTTGAATTAAGGGTATCACTACAAACACCTCTTGAGCTTGAAGAAGCGGTAGATAATTTTGTGCATATTGTTCAAAAAGCCGCATGGAACAATACTCCTTACCAAAGACAAATGTCAGGCTATAGAGAAGCTAAATATCCCCAAGAGATAAAAGAGGTACTTAAAGACAAGCGAAAAGCGCGCAAAAAATGGCAACAAACTCGTGCTCCCCAACACAAAGCTAATTTAAATCACCTCAGTAATTTGCTTAAAAAGATGATATCAGATTTTAAAAACCGCGAAGCTGGAAATTACCTTGAAAACTTGACGGCAGGTAAAGAATCTAATTATTCTCTATGGAAAGCGATAAAAGCTACGAAAAAACCAAAGCTTCCAGCACCCCCGATTATGAAAGACCAAAATGAATGGGCAAGAAGCGATAAAGAGAAAGCAAACGTTTTCGCTGATTACCTAGAGGAAACATTTAAGCCGTTCAATGGGCAAGCATTGAATGATGATATAAGTGTGAATATAAATTCAAATGAAAGCTCCATCACAAGAAATGTTACGCTTGCCGAATTAAGCAAAGAAATTAAGAAACTGAAGTCAAAAAAAGCACCAGGATACGACTTAATTACTGCGGAAATTCTTAAAATGCTCCCACGGAAAGGTTTAGTAAACCTCCTTTACATAATGAACGCCACTCTAAGGTTAGAATATGTTCCAAATCAATGGAAAGTCGCAGAAGTAATAATGGTCTTAAAACCTGGCAAACCATCACATGAAAAGAAATCGTACAGGCCCATTTCACTTCTTCCTGTAGTGTCGAAGGTCTTTGAGAGAATATTTCTTCAGCGTCTTCAACCCATAATAGAAGAAAAGGGTCTTATACCTGAACACCAGTTCGGTTTTAGAAGTAAGCACTCGACGATTGATCAAGTGCATAGAATCACCGATGTCATCGAGAAAGCCTTTGAAGAAAATAAAATTTGTTCAGCGGTCTTTTTAGATGTGTCTCAAGCTTTTGACAAAGTGTGGCACGAAGGCCTCAAATACAAATTGAGACAAGTCCTATCTGAAGGACTATACAACATTCTTAGAGAATATCTAGAGAAAAGAATTTTCCGCGTTAGGCACGGAAATGATTATTCAGATTTTAAAGAAATAGTGGCTGGGGTACCACAAGGTAGTGTTCTAGGTCCCATTTTATACCTTTTATTTACACGCGACATACCCCAAACAGACAATTGTAGCTACTTTTGCAGACGATACCGCAATACTTGCAGTAGGCAAAACGGCTAACGAATCGACATGTAAATTGCAAAATGCTCTTAACAATGTCAATGAATGGACAAACAAATGGCGAATAGCGCTTAACGAATTTAAGTCAGTCCACGTGGACTTTACTTATAAGAAAATTAATAGATTACCAGTCTTTATTAATACAACTCAAGTTCCATTTGCAAATGAGGCAAAATATCTCGGGATGACTCTTGACGCGAAATTAAAATGGAAGTCACATGTTAAAAATAAATGTGATCAATTAAATATTAAACTAAGGGAAATGTACTGGTTACTCGGACGACATTCTAAACTTAGTATCGAAAACAAATTATTAGTTTACAAACAGGTACTTAAGCCTGTCTGGACATATGGTATTCAACTCTGGGGTTGTACCCACGATACAAATCTAAATAGTCTACAAACTTTTGAAAACAAATTATTAAGGTCCTTTGTAAATGCGCCGTGGTATATTAGAAACGAAGATCTTCACAGGGATCTTGGAATCCCCACGGTTCGCGAAGAAATAAAAACTTTTTCGCAAAGGCATAGAAAGCGTTTAGTTGAACATACCAATAGAACAATCTTAGAAATTCTTGACGAAACAAATTTAGTACGACGTTTGAGAAGGACCAAACCTTCCGATCTAGTACGGTGAAATTATTGTACTGTATTATGTATATTTAAATCATCGCTTAAAATAGAAAGAAGCTATTCAACTAGCTTATAATTAAACCAGTAGGAACTTTCACCGGAAAGTTGCCTACAACACGTTACTTAACTTTGAGAAAGATAAATTGCTAGATAAGTTCCATATGAACTTAGTTGCAATCGGGAGGAGGAGGTGGTTTTAGTGCGGTCGGCCTGATTAACGGTCTGCTTGCATAGAGTCTTACCTTCCGTAAGGCTTTATGGGGGCAGAGTTGTTGGTCGGGAGAGTCCCACATATCTATGAGCGCGCGTTTTTCGGTCCTCATAGAATCTTTTGAAGATTTCAACACCTACCCACGGGAAAAAAAAAAAAAAAAAAAAAAAAAAAAAATGTTTGAAAAATTTTGAATAAAATCACACCTTGGAGTATGTTCGGCTTATAGGACGATTATTTGGATTATGTTATTGAAAATGGGTAGTAGGTATACATAATTTAAAAAAAAATCATGTACAGCTAATATGGCCCACAACAGTTCGTTATAGTAAGGATCAGAGGGCCATATTGGTTACATTGCTAAGCTACCATTTTAAAATTGAAATGATTCCAAAACGCACATAGAAGCATTTCGAATATGTCTACTGCAGATTTACTTAAGCTTATGTGTATACATACATACATATGTAGGTATTATCATTTTAAATGATGTTTTGGAAATATTTTGCAATTTTTGTTTTCCTTTAATTTCTCAAAATATATGCCTTAAATGTAGAAAAATATAAATTGATACTGCATTCGCGCTGTAAATTTTATTTGGGTTGATAACCATTTACTAATATATTGCGTCTTAGAAGGGTACGGCAGCATCTAACTGATGAAATCAACTTTCGTGCCTGGGCGAAACGCATTTGGACCAAAGGTCGCTAAAAAAGTTTCAATTGATTGAATCGATAGAGTCCACAAAAACTATAAATACATTTTTACTTGCGACTTATAGGTACTATAAGGCAAGTTATGCATTCGTATTTTTTTTTTTTTTTTTTCAAAACTCAATCACCCATATTCCACAAGTCGTATTTTGTCTCGTACTCGTAGTCGAACTCGAACTCGTCTCGTATCAAAATCGTTATTCTTCAACTCGTATACGTTGCGTACGAGAAGCTTAAAAAAACAACGTATATTGTCGGCCGTAGGTAATTGTCAAAATCAATAAAATTGAATTGAAAAAGTCATTTGTTGTTTTTTCAATTAAATTATTTTATTTATATGTAATAAAATTCTGATGAGCTCCATTGATTTGAAGTGGCTCTTCTTCTATTTTATTTGTTTTTTCTTTTTGTTTTTTGTTTGTACGAGTTAGACTAAGAGCTCACAGCAATTTTTATGTGTGATTGATAGCAAAAAATAATTAGCATAATTAGATAGGCCTTTTATAGTTATTTACAAATGTGAAAGTCTTGCATACTCTAGTGGGAGCAATAGTGCATCAAGTATGCAGTTCTTTGCTAGTCCAAATAATTGTGATAAGAACCTTGCCAAAATGTAGAGTTAAGCCCCCGATTGAAAATATCGAGGTCCAAGACGTTTTACAGACAGCCTTCTGCCTGCCAGACGCGAATATGCTACTTCTTGCACTAAGAAGGCCACCTTCAAAACGTCTTGGACCTCGATATTTGCAATCAGGGCACTAAGCTCGTCATTTTGAAGTTATGCCAAATTTTGTATCCCAATTTTTTTAGACTTTGGAAAGAACTGCATACTTAATGCACTATAATGCACTATTGCGCCCACTAGAGTATGCAAGACTTTCACATTTGTAAATAACTATCAATAAAAGGCCTATCTAATTATGCTAATTATTGTTTGTTATCAATCATACCCAAAAATTGCTTTGGGCTCTCGGTCTAAGTGGTGTTACTGGCTTGTGAATACTCGTTATATTCTTGGACTATGTCAGTTTCATCTTCAGTATTTATTGTGTCGATAACAGGAGGAGGCTGAAAAACTCCAATGTTTGATCCTTGGGGATTAACAATTTAAATTTAAAATGTTAGCAATGTACTTCTCAAATTTGCTCTTGCATATGGTTGTAATTTCACCATCCCTGTGCCTTTAAATTGCTGTTTATTGTGATGCAGTTTCTGTTTTAACTAAATACTTTTGATCATTGCAGACCTAAAGAGGCATGAAGTACAATTTGTTAAATATTTCTTACTTTAAGACAAGCTGGACCATTTCGGATGGGTGGCCCAAGGCTATTTATTTTTATCGGAACGTCCGCCCAAAACTGTTAATTATTTTCTTTGAGTTTTCCACTCTTCCTATGGCCCCTTGCTACCACCAAATTTTCTTCCAATGCACAAACCAATGTCTCAAATTGAGAACGATTTATTATTTTACTAAATATGAACGCGTTAATAATGTTGAGTCGAAATAATAAACCAATAAAAAATGTGCTTTAAAAAATTTGGTGGAGCAACAGCTCGAAGTGAACCAGGACCTTTAGTGACTTACAATTCTCAACCATTCCTGTGTGCGTATTACCAGGAACGGAGGAGTCCTAAAATTTTCTGCCGATTCCGACCGGCAAATGTTTAGCACTTTCCAAGACAAGAGATATACTCTTAGAGGATTTGTCAATTCGTTGCAAGAGGCATTACACTCCTGAAAAACTTTTTGCTGCGGCTGAGAATCGAACTCCAGACCTTCCGCATGACAGTTTAACGCCTAACCATTTTGCCAAGAGGTACCAATGTACTTACATTAACTTTTTGTCCATTTTTATCGAAAAAAAAACAAGTCTCGTCTAGAAAATTTAATACGAGTAAAAAAGTACACAAATACGACTTCAAGTAAATCGAATACGAGATTCGGAATAACGATAAAATACGAATAGTCGTATGCGATGTTTTGCGTTTCCCGATATTAGTACAAGTGAAGTCGAATGTACGACTTCTGGAATACCAACATACGACTATAGTCGAATACGAGTCATAAATACGAGTTTCAGAATACGGGTGAATATTTCGAAAACCCCATGCTTTATTGTTTTCAAACTTGATAAAAAAAAAAATGTGAGAAAAAAATATGCCTTACCTAAAATAACGGTATCCTTCATACAAATATTTAAAAATGGTTTTGGAAAATCGTATTTTTCTTGAAAACGCCGAGAAATTTGATAATTTTTTTTTCTTTCGATTAATTACTACGATCTATAATTTAATAAAAAAAATTGAAATTAAGATACGAGTATTGCTGACAGTACCTACTATAGAAAAATTTTTTTCAAATTTTGAATTTCTCATTATCGGCATTTACTGAGAAGCTTCTAAGAAGTTTAAAACACATGGCATTTCAAAACTTTAAAAAAATATTTTTTGAATTTTTGAAAAAAATATATATGTATTTTCTTTTGGAAAATTCGATATCTTAAAAACGGGTTAGTATTTTTTTTTTTTGAAATTCATTTTTTATCCTAACAATCATTAAAACTTTACATAAGTTGGCGTACCAAATTTTTTTCATAAAAATGTTTTAAAATTTGTTTATAAAAGCTTATTTTTTTTAAGAAACCACTACGACGACTTATAATTTTTGTTCTTGCATAAACTAATATTTGCTTGAATCACATGGCATCCAGTTTCTAGTTCCAACTACTAAAGGAATCATTGTTTTAGTCATTTAAAAAAATAATTTTATACTTATGAACAGTTTTTCTCTAATAACATTGATTTTTAAAATTCTTAATCTTATACATAATATCAAGTTCGCGTAACTCAATTGTACAATTTATTTTTAATATTTTTTTTCCCTTCTTCTTCATTTTAAGAGAGAAAACGTATTTCAGAAGAAAAATCTCGTTTATATTGAAAACGATGTGTACAGTTGCAGGCATGGTCTTTATATACCAAAATATCTAAGAAAAACATGCTATTTACAGTAGCTGTCATAGAAACGATGTTTTGATTCTTTTGGCAAAATATTCAACAAATCTTTTGCATTTTTCATTATTAGCTGCCATGTTTTCATAAATACAGCAAATACGTGCGATCCGGTCGTGATTTTTATTAAATACACATGAGTTTTATTTTACAAATATTATAATACCAGCATCCGTAATTGCGGTTCTCCCGTTTTTTTTGTAATTAAGTTAGGAAAATTAAAAAAAAAAAATCTTGAAGTAAGAACCGCATCTGTGGACCTCTTCATTAGCATGGAATTTATCACGTGTCTTCGTTAATGCGTACGGCATAAGCTTTGAAATTCCAATGCATTGAAGCTTTCAATATTCCTTTGGAAATTCTCAAAAATAAACAACAATGTTCCTTAAATCTTAGCAAATACACCCTAATATAAATATACCAAACCTTTCCATCATTTAAGTTTGCCTTCAAGGTGAGAAATCAGTTGACTCTTCAGGTGATCTGTAAGATGTTTAAAAATACCAAAAAAGCTGTATCAAACTAACAGATTATCTGGGATAATATGTAGATCTAGATAGTACCCCTCGACATAATGGTCGGTGCTTTGGACTGTCGTACCAAAGATCTGAGTGTACAGCCCAGCCGATGGCACCTAAATAAAAAAATAAATAAATGGGTGATTCTACAAACGATGGAATTTTCGGCGGCGGTCACAGAAATATTTTAAAATCCGTTTAATTATTTAATTTGAATTTTTTTTATAAAATTAAACCTGATTGATACTCGTATCTTTCTGTCTAAACTAAATTATTAGGATGACCTTATTTAAATTTGCTCAGAAAATTCTTCAAAGTGTCTGATTCTCAGTCCCCTTTTCGTTTTCGCAAAGAAAAACCATCACCGTTTTTTTATGTTAGGTCTCGCACTTAGATAAATCACACCGAAGTTACGCCAAATAATAAATTTTTGCGGCGAAAGAGATACATATTTTTTACTAATTGATTTTATTGCAAAAACAACTTAATTAAACCTTGTCCCACGCATTTCTTTTGAAACAGTAAAACATTAATATTTTTTTGCTCAAAAACTATAAAAACACTCAGTCCCCTGGCCTAAGTCCCTTGGTTAGTAAATAAACAAATCATACTCTATCCAAGGCCTGAACATTTTTCATTTATGTTGAAATTTCTAACTTCATTGCGAATATTTTTAAAAAGAATGTATTTAATTTATTTTAAATTGATTTTTAATAGAAAAAAAGGTTGTGTGTACTGACGTACACGCGGTAGAAGTAAAACTCCTTTTTCCTCAAGTAAAGCCTCTGTAAAATTCTAACCTATAATCGTACAAACATTTTGTATTCTTAAAACATGTCGCTGTCTTTGAGTGATAACGTGTAGTTCTGACATGTCACTGACAGCTGCATAGAACATTTTTTCCCCCCAACGCCGGAAAAGAAGTTTTACTTTAAAAATTATAAAATACTGGCCGCTTTCAACAACACAAAAAGACATTCTAATGATCAACTAGAACAACTCTTACGACTTTTGGCTTAAAAAATGTCGTGTCGAAATTTTTAACATTTTATTCCATTGTTTGTAGAATAACCCACATGTATTTTTCAGGGATATTGCGAGGAAAAGACAAATCCCAGAAGAGTATCTCTTGTCACGGCAACAGCCCGACCATTTTAAGTGCATAGCTTATGTGATGATCGCAGGACTATGTGACTTTCATAGATAACAAAAAACAACTTTTTTGTCACATACATTTTCATTTATTAAAAACAGAACAATCGTTTCGGCACTAAATGCGTCATCATCAGCTGTAAGATATCCATTTAATTAATAATGTGGTCCTATTTATATTGTCGTCTTTTTTTATAAATTTAAGTAATTCCAAAATATTGAGACCCACATATCGATTCTCAATTTTTAACAACTTGAAGCTTCCAAGTGGAACGGTGTGATGGGTGTCAACTCCATATTCGGCTATTGCACTTCTATGTTACTCTTTGTCTTATATGCAATAAATGTGCAGACAACCCGAACTTTGTGAACCATTTATTTAATTTGTTTTTCGAGAGTTCAAAAAAATGTTAATACAAACAAGTTAATTTAAGACTTTTTTATCGTGGTATTGAGACATTGTAAATAAACGAACACTTGACGGACCCGTGACCACGAAAAGTGAAACGTCGAGCAAATAATCAAATATGATTTTGATTTAAACAAAAATAATCGCAGGAAGTCCGTTAAGTATTCGTATATTTGCAGTGAAAAAGTAGATCAAAACCAAGATTTTTAGGAAAATTTTCTGTCAGTTTGAACAAGATAACTTTGGTTTTTTCACTAATAATTAATTTATGAAAGCAAACCAGGCTCTCAAGGTCTGTAAATCTTCATTAATTTTCACGATGCAATCAAAAAGAGAGAATTAGGCGAAGTCTATACGTTTACCAGAATAAAAATTGACCTAGTACGTAACCTTGCGGGATATTATTTTCAAAATAATAATGTCAGAAAGTACAACATCAACAATAAGTACTCTTTATTCTATTCAAATAAGATCCTACAACCCACATTGCGAAGCTTATCTAAAAGTATATCGTGATCAACCATATCATATTCGGCATATCAATGGAAATGAACAATGTCATTTTTGACTGATTTTCAATAATTCCCTTGTGCAGATCCCAGCATACTTTAAATATTGCATCCTCAACTGATCTACTTCATCCGAATCCAAATGATCATTAAAAAAGTTAATTTTTCATAAAAATAATAACATGCGTATTTTCATTGATTTTTCAAACAGTTTGAAAAATGTAGAAAGCAATGAAATTGGCTTATAATCAGTTAAATTTTTGCGGTTTCCTCTTTTCTTAAAGTGGAATGCCTTCTGCATTTTTAAGTGCATTAGGAAACTTTCCACAGTACACTCTGGGGGTAAAAATGTAACAAAGTACATCCACGATTTCCAAACTATTTTTTTTTTATTAAACCTCTAACTGCAGGTGAAAATTCTTTAAACAGTTTGAAATATTGCAATTGCAGCTATCGTTTAATGGTACAGAAGGTTTAATAGTCTCAGTTAAAAAGTCCAAAAAAAGTTAGAAACCGCACATTTTACAATTCAAAGATTTGATAAATTAATTTTACGACTGAAATATTTTCTTGCATAACAAAAAGAATAGATATCAAAGGACACGGTAGTGCCCAGCCAAGTTCTGGCACTACACCCTTTTTACAGGAACAAACTCAGGCGATTTTTGACCCCGAATATTCCGAGTATTTGCTAAGCTAGACAGGCCTAAGCGCCTCACTAAATTTCAATTTTCTAGCATAAGCGGTTCTTGAGATATAAGGCGTCAAAAATCACAAAAACCGCAACTGACTGACTTATCATCAAAATTAGGGAGCACTTCCCGACATCGTAGAATCTTGTAATTTTGCACAACGGTTGGTCTTATCATGCAAGCAGAGGAATAGATCGAAAATTTGAGGTTTTGCATCAAATTTTAGTCAGTAATCATTAAATAATAAAATTTCTCTATTACATTGTAGCTGTTTCAATATTTTTCTACTTTAAATATTCGGTATTAAACCTTCATGAAGCAAGAACTGTGCGTACTTTTAGATCTCAGTACTTTTCACGGCTGACTTGTTACAAAAAGATTTTTGCTCTTTTGCGATTCTTCACTACATAGAAAAATATATAAAATAAAATTATAATAAATATAAATAAATATTTTAACAAAAAAAAAGTTAAGCACAAATAAGACAAAATAATAAATAAACAAACAACAACAGATAATTATATAAATATATTAGTGTGTGAATAAATTAATATAAATAAAAACATAGATTACTATTGATTACCTCATTAATAAATTAACAATAAATACATATGTAAGTAAATATGTTAACAAATGCAAAAGTAAATACATAAACAATTCAATTCATAAATATGTAAATAAATAAGCAACTACATAAATAATTATACAAATAAAAAAATAATAAGTTAGTTAATGATATCCTGTCCGAGGATACCAAAAATGCTTCCAAGATACCAAAATTGTCCATAGATCGTATTTGACGCAGATCCTCAGGCGAAAAGGAAATAGTCTTTACAATCTGTCCTTGTTCGGGCGCCGACCCCGAGGGGCCTGCCTAACAGTTCGACTTACGGTATTAGTAGTAAGATAATGCTATAGGTCCAGTACGAACTGAACAATGGAATCCAGGTTTCCGTTAGGGACCGATTTGTCCCACGATGCAGGTAGTGTTATTAGTCCCACGGTGCGAGTCGCTGACTCTTCAAATAGGAAAATGTAAGTTGCTATAGTGGCAACGGCATGTGGGCTAATACGATATTATCGCACTCGGGCTGTGGGAACAGGTTCAGCCGTGAAAGTTTTGAATCGAATATGATTCGCTGCCTTTATATTGGGACAATGTCCCAGTGCATTGTGATAACTAAGTTAATTAATTAATTAATAATCAAAAATATAAATAATAAATGAACAAAGAATAAAAAAACAATAAATCGAAGCAAACTTAATAAATTAATTCTTTCAAATAATAATTATCACAGACCACGTATTGAGCTAGCTTATGAGTTTATTGAAAGTTCACGAATCCTTTCAAAACTCAATTTAACATCCTAGGTTAAAGTATGCCAAGGTAAATTTGGCCTCATTCGTAAAGCTTTGTTATTTTACTCCAAATTGGACCTCCATATGAAAGTATTGATTGAAAAAGAACTTTGTGAATGATTATCTTATATTCATTGAAGAGTAAAGAGTTTCGATTTATGAAGGGGTAAAGCATATTTTAATTGCAATACTCATTTTCTTTAATGTGTTTTTAATATGTTGGATAAAAGTCAGTTTCGTTTTAAGATGAACTCAAAGATATTTGACGGACTGCTCCCACTTTATTGCTTTAGCATTTATTTGACGCTGACTGTTGGGAAGAAAGCAAGCTTTTCTTTTTCGGGGTAAAAAATGGCTTGCATTTTCTCAACATACAACTTAATTGTCCATTTGTCGAGAATTTGAATTGCATTTTTTTAAGATTCGTCTCAATTTTGTGAGCGAATACATGTGACGCAAGCACTAAAGTGTCATCAGCAAATATAGCTCTTCACATTAAGGTAGACTAGGAAAATCAGAAGTGTAGAAAAAAAATCGAACTCGAGATTTTGATCAAAGTTGACATTACGATGATAGCGAAGACGAAAAAAGTGGTTCCGACAATTCCGTCTGTCTGTCTGTATGTCTGTATGTCTGTATGTCTGTATGTCTGTACCTCGAACTACAGCCTTAACTACCGGAGGTATTTTCTTCAAACTCGGTAGTTAAGGGTCTTCGGTGATTCCCTAGAGGAAAAATTGAAATTTTTTTTTAGCTCCAAAACTAAGGGTACCCCCCATACACCCGTAATGCAAAATCTTATTTATCTCGAAAACGACTCTAACGATTTTGATAAAAAAAATTTGGTGTGATATTATGGACATGAACTATATTTTGGTGAAAAAAAAATTTGGTGGGAAATGTTATTAGGGGTACCTGTCATAGAACGGTTTTTTTGATTTTCGAATTTCTCACCAACGGCTCTAACGATTTTAACCAAAATTTGTATGCAGGAGCTGCTTTGCATTTGAAAAAATATAAACTAAAAATTTTTTCGAAAAAATAGTTTTTGGATTTTTAAAAAAATAATATTTTTTTTTTTTTGAAAATTCAATATCTTGAAAACCGATACACGATAAAATTTTTAAATTACGTTTAAAAATGTATTTTATTAAGTAATAACAATTGGCATATCAATTTTTTTTATAAAAATTTTAAGGAAAATTTAGTACACAAAAAACATGTTTCAGTGTGTCTGTATGTCTGTACCTCTCACTACAGCCTAAACCCCTGGACCTATTTCTTTCAATCTCGGTAGTTAAGGGTTTTCGGTGATTCCCTAGAGGAGAAATTGAAATTTTTTTTTTAGCTCCAAAACTAACGGTACCCCCCATACACCAGTAATGCAAAATCTTATTTATCTCGAAAACGGCTCTAACGATTTTGATAAAAAAAATTAAGTGTGATATTATGGACATGGACTACATTTTGGTCAAAAAAAATTTTGGGGCAAAATGTTATTAGGGGTACCTGCCATAGACCCGTTTTTTTAATTTTCGATTTTCTCATTAACGGCTCTAAGGATTTTATCCCAAAATTTTTAGCAGGAATCCCCTTAAGTTTAAAATAATATTGTATATAAAAATATTCGAAAAAATATTTATTGGTTTTTAAAAAAAAAAAAAAAATTTTAAATCAATATCTTCAAAACCTATGAACGATTATTTTTTGAAATTATTTCCTAAAACCAATATTATTAAATAATTAAAATCCGCATCCCACATTATTTTCTTGAAAAATTTTAGAGAAATTTCTTATATAAAAAATTTATTTAATAATAACACGATTTTTTAAGGTTTATTTGCATAAATTCATACTTTTCCGGAAACCAGACGGCAATTTTATGCATTTGAACATTATTATCTCATTAAATCCATGTTTTATATTTATAAAATGTATGTTAAATTCCAAAGTACTTTTATATAAGAGCAAGTTCGTGCGATCCAGTCGTGCATTTTATTTTTATAATTTTTACGCACTATAGGGGTTATGACTACCCTTAAAATGTCTAGCAAAATGCGAGCGTTTTAGGAAAGGTGAGGAGGCTTTAATAGGAAATTCAAACAGGAGCATTTAAATAGAAACATCGTACCAGTTATATTTATAAAATAGACCTTGAAGCAATTTGCTATTAAATGCGAGTTAGATGTATGTATGTATAATGTATATTCTTATTCCATTTTCGAACTTTGAACAATGACGCATGCGGGAGATTTGCTATGAGTGTTTTGAATATAAACCACTTGATCTATGTTATGCAGAACATCACAATCACAAGTACTTAGTTCTAGTATTTACGTAGTTTTTCTTTTATATATGAAGCGAATGATATGGCTCTTTATGTGAACATTAAAGTTTGGAAAATTATAAACTTTTATTTATTTATTCTTTATATATAGAAAGGCAAAAAATATAAGAAATTTTAATCGAAATTCTTATTTAAAAAAAATAATACATATATAAGTTCAATTCAAAACTCAAAAGTATTTATTTTAGCCTATGTTTTGCTATTCACAATAATTTCAAAAATGATAAATATGTTATTTACATTTGGCATTTATATATTTTGATGGTTAGGAAATATTTTGTTTTACAAAATTAATTATTGCTTGTTTAAACTCAAATGTATTACTTATTTGTTTAGTATTATTTGGCGAATCATTAAAAAGCTTAAATCCTTTATTTACTTAACTATTTTGAGATCTTGTACTTCAAACTAAATCAGCATCAAGTTAAAATAATTTCATTAAAACTGGATTTATGAAATTAACAAATTTTTGTGTTTATCAAACGTTAATCGTGGGATGTATGGTCTTCGATGAAATGTCTGCTAGTTCCAATATTTCTTGAACATTATTGTAAGAATAATAAATACTAAACAATATACAGAGAGTGATAATTTTTTTGTATAAATAATAAACGCAGCTCAACCACAAATCAAACCAAAAGAAATTAAGTTCAAGTATATAAAATGTTATTATAGAATTGGTCCAAATGCAACAATAAAAAAGATTTAAACACTTGGACTATCCGGAATGTGTTTCTGTAAACTAAACTGCTCGATTGAATGTCGAGGAAATGCACAAAAATGAACACACTGTATAACCCCGTCTTCTTTTAGGTATAGAAAATGAGCGTAAAATTTTATGGTCTGGCTAGTGCAAAATGAATTTATTTGGAACAGAACATGATCAAGACTATCAGAAGTGCAAGTGCGATGGTATGGAGATGTTTCTTCTGTATAGATATTTTTTTTTATAGAAATAATGAATTCTTAAATGAACAACAATATTCTGGAAAATGTTATGCTGCCGTTTACCGATGTAGATGTCCTTCAGACGGACTTGTATCAGTAAGATAGCTGCTCAAAACACACTTCAAGGTCATAATAAATAAGATTGTTGTCATTTGTTGGCCGTCCCAATATCTCAATTTAAAAAACTTGGAAGTGAAAAAAGTCTTGCAAACGTATAATACCATTCCGTAAGATTTTAACACCTAGCGAAAGATACAGCCTTCAAGACATATCCTCCGATAACGGATTATTGCTGATGGACTTTTCTGTGGGGCGAAACGTTCTGGTCTTGTACAGTTCAAACATTTCGGTATTCACAAATTGACATGGAGACAATCAACCATTAACCAGATTGATCCCATTGCCACAGACGAAAAGTTCTTCTATAGCATAAAAGATGTCCTCACGAGGACGAACATCGATTCCGACAACTACCTAGTTGTAGCCATGGTAAGGCGGCGTGTATATTGCGACCCAAGCCAAGGAAATACTGTGAGGATGTGCGTCGTTGGACAGCAGCAATCGCAAGGTCCTTTCCCTTCGAGTCTCTAACAACGTCTTAGATGTTATGTTTCGCCAGCATCAAACATTGAGAATCTGTGGCAACATTACTAAACAGCCATCAGAAATGCCGCTTCTGACGCCCCAATCCTCAAGAAAGGAGACCCTCTGAACTGCGCCAACTACAGATACATCAGTCTCGCATATATGATCCTTTGTGCCGTATTATTTTAAAGTCTGAAGCTTTTCATCAAAAGCTTGATAGGCCCATATCTGTGAGGCTTTACATAGGACTAAATATTGACATTACTGCAGATCATAGAAAAAGCCAGCAAATTCAAATCAACAACTAACATCTTTTTATCGATTTCAAAGCCGCGTATGATAGCATCAAGCTACTATATAGAGTACTGTCCTTTAGTTCTTTAGTTTTGTGTGTGCAATTAACGTTTCTTTGTTGCACACGTTGTCATGGGAAAAATTGATTAATTTCATACACCAAGGACACCATTTAGAACACAAAATGCTTTGTTTTTGGGAAATTTCAAAAAACATCTGCATGCTTAATCCGAGATTGGGTTATTGCACAACAATTATTGTATTTGGATTTGCTAAAAATTGCTTAATGTACATTTTTTAAATTTTCTTTTTTACTAGAAGTAGTCGTATAATATAACATGTTTCTGATTATAACAAACTAAAATTGGTTCATGATCTTGAAAAATAATCAAGTTGATACTCGTATTAAATAAAAAAGAAATGGGATAGGAGGAAGTGTCTCAATTATACTTCAGTGAATTGAACTCTTACAAGCACGTTTCACCGCGAGCATAGCAACAAAGTAGCACTGTATTGACTTGATTTCGCAGTTCAACACAGTAGAAACAAATTCGCCCTTTATTCGTTTAGGTAGGTATAGGTAGGTATGTAATACCGTTATTACGAGTAGTTAAAATATTATATACATATCTCATTTAACTTAGGTGGCTTACCCAAAATATAATTGACTACTTTTCATTCCTTTTTAATGCTGCCTCTGAATCGATTTAAATGGTTAGCACTCGAATCTCGTGACTATGTTGGATGAATTTTTACTCTTTTATACAATTTTAAGAAGTTCTGGGGATGCGTTAAGAGTTTACCTGCTTTTTTATTTTTATTGTTTATTTGCTTCAGCAGACCTGGAGTCGTTTACAGTTTCAAACTTAGAACGATATCTCTCATTTATCATATATTTGGTATTTTGAATTTGGTTTCATAATATAGTTATATAGTTATCTAATAAGCTTTTGAAGGATCACTGCTTAGCAAAACCGCACTCAAAAATTCAAATCATAGTTTTCCACGAAGCAAGTTAAAATCTATGTATTTTATAACTGAGTTTTTCTCGAGGCTCATATCGCTTCAGAAATTCTACTTTCAAGAGGACTGCATTTTTTTTAATTTTCGTCTTTCCTAGCAAGTCAATTATTGAATTTACTATTTTTTTTAATTCTTGTTCTCCTCTTGCATTTTATTTTCCCAATTTATTTAAATTTATTACGAAAAATAATACTTTGAAATCAGCTGCGCCCTTTATTTTTTGATATGTAATTATAATGTACTGTACATGCCTCCCGCCACATCAAACCGTTTTGTTCCCATGCGTCTCATTCTATTTAATTAAATTAATTGTCAATTCAAAATGTCAATATAAATCATCAATTTAACCGTTGACGCTATGCGCTTTAATTACAAGTAAAAGTGAACATTGGGGTCATCTTTTAGTGGAAGTCTTTTTCGATACAAATGAATTTTCCTACTTCAACCCATCGCCATCATAAACTCAAACATAGAAAATGGGATCATTTTATGTTGAGGACTTGTGTTGGGGAAATGAATATACTCGTAAACACCGCATTCCTCTCATTTGCCAGCTCTCGCTCTCATTTTTGAGTGACATGCGCATTGTGAAATTGGAAAAACATTCGAAAACTAAATACGTAATTCGAAAGATTTTCGCTGCGACAAATCACAAATATTCCACCTGTTTCCTGTTACAATCCCAGATTTTTCGCCGACGACGACGATGACAATTTTACCCTTAGACTTGTGTCTTGTCCCCGTGGAACGTTTATTGGGTGTGTGTGTGTGTTGGTGTTGATATGCTGACATTTCAGGATGCCATTCTCGGGATAGACGTAAAACCAGTTTGTTTATGTAAAGGTTTTCCTTTACCCACTTAAGTGTCCCCGCTTCGCCGCCATCCCAAAAGATGTTGAAATGAAAATTGCAATTACACTGCGGTGGTGGGCTGGTTTTGGCACTCTGGGTGCAGCACAAAGACCGTTCAAGAAAAAACAAAAACGGTGAAACTGGGTAAAGAGCTATTCCTGTAGGATATTCACTTTTTCTTTTTTGAATTGTTTTCTTCTCCACTCATGGGGAGATGATCCTTTTCTTTTGATTCCTGCAACACTGCAACAAGTAGAAATGTTCAGAAGCGGAGGAAAAAATCGGTATAGGTATATTTTTTGACACACTTTCCAGTAGGTACGTACTCGTAGGTAAGTAGAGGTACATCCTGTAACAGTAAGTGGTTGTTGTACTGCAGCAAACGGGAGTTTTCGGGAAGAGATGGGAAAATTAAAAACAGTTCTTTCTAAAAAATAATGCTAATGAGAAATATTTTCTACATAATTACGCAGCATATTTGCGGTTTTGAGAGAAGAGCATTTAAGGGTTATGGCTTCCTTTTCAATGGCCATTAACATCGCATTGGTAAGAGATTCACTGTTGGGTTTGGGGAGATGTTGGGAGGGAGGTGGTTCTATCTCTACTGGTGCACTCAAGGATGCTTACTGTGCAGTACTTGTGCGAAGAAGGAGCAATAGCCGTGCCGTGCAAGGTTCTTTTGTTGAGTGTTAATGATGATGATTATGATTGCATTGTTTATGAATTATTATCAACGCCCAGCAGTAGCAACCTCTTTTTCTAGCTTGATATGAATTATGAGCACTGCACGCCCTTCGCCGTTGTTGTCTCTTTAAGTCGGCAGCAGGGGGCTTATGCTTTGTATAAATTTAACATCTCTCACATCTTGCTCTCTTTGGGTCAGTTTCATAATCAAGATGTGAGGCAATTACGCTAGAAACGGTGTCTTTTTGAATTTTTTGTTTCTTTTATGGTTTATCATTCGGATAGGGTTTTCACAAACTTTTAATTAGGTGAAGTGAATGAAGGGAAAACGGAATTTCCGGTTTCTATGGAGAATGGAACTGTAACTGAGTTTTTCTCCTAAGATCCTGTGGGTTTTATTGTAGTCAACTTGACGAGTTCTTAATGAGGTGAAAGGGAACTGTATGTATACCTAGGGGTGTAGGTATTTTTATTTTCATGTCTTATTTCTTTTTGAATATTTTGAAATAATTACATATTTTAATTTACGTCCATTCGCTTTGAAAATTAGAGGCTTAATAATTAGGTGGATAATAGTAGCATTTAAATGTATGTATTTTGAGATTATGGTTGATTTTTGGCTTAAAGGTGGATTAATAATGTTGAATCAATTAGAAGTGTAAAGAAGCAAAGGATAAAAACGTATATACATAGGTACATATTAAAAGCAGGAGTCAAATAATAAATACGTAGGTACCTACCTATCATTATTTTGTTCCCTTAGACGTTCGTGCATTTATCGAAATAAATTTAAATACCTCGTTCCGCAAGCAGGAACACAAATAATTCATCCAAGAGTTGAATGAAAATAACCTAAATGAATGTTTTTAAAAATTTACAAAAAACGTTGATCGTTTCTAAAAGTCAATATTAAATTTATGTTATAACTAAAAGATACCAGGATGTCCTTTTTTTATTAATTCTGAACCCACGTCAACACATCTTAAAGTTAGACTCATATCCTTGCATTAATATTGAGACATATAGCGCCACACAAGGATTTGTCAATTCAAATATGTATGTATGTAGGTACCTTTACTTTTCTTTCCACTGAACGAATTTATCTATTTTCGATAAAAAGCTTCGATGTCCTCATATTCGCTCTAATTAGATGGGTGCTTTCTTTTCCTTCAATTACTCACGAGCTGAGTTGTTCCCTTTCTCAAGATTTTTGTTAATTACAGGTATTTTTCAATTGGCGTGGGTAAATTTTGGCCGCCTGTGATGGCCATGTTGTATTAGTGATATTTGTCAATTATAAATTGTTTATTATTCATTTACTGACGCTAAATCAGCATGATAAGTATCAATATTAAACCGCCAGTCAAAATGATAAAACTTTAGTGCAAATGTTGGGCCCGTTCGCCTATTTTACGTTAGACATGGTGGGCCTTCACAGTCGACTTTTCAACGTTGTTTGTTGTCCAAATTTAAGATGATTGGATCGGTAATCAATCAGCCAACATTCATACGTCAAAGGGAACGCCAGATCGACATAGAACATCGCCGCTATCTGTGAAAGTGTACAGCAAAGCCCGAAGCTGTCGATTTCTATCTGTGATAGATAGATAGAAAGTAGTAACTGACTTATGAATTAAAAAAATTTAATTCATAAGTCAGTTGATGACTTGTGAATTAAAAAAATGTAATTCATAAGCTTCTTAGTGACTTATGAATTTAAAAAAAATAATTCAGAACCTCCTAAGTGACTTGTGAATTAAAAAAAAATAAGTCGTGAGCAAGTAAGTGACTTAAGAATTAAAAAAAATTTAATTCAAAAGTTACCAAGTGACTTATGAATTAAAAAAATTTAATACATAAGCCAATGGATAAATTCTGATTAAAAAAATTATTAATTGGAAAATTTATAAGCTAGAATGATAATTTTATGACACACAAAAGCTGGAAATCTACCTTCGTTAATAATTAAATAATTATGTAGTCAAAACAAGCTTAATTTACCAACTAGCTTATGAATTAAATTTGTTTTAATTCATAAGTCACTTAGTAGCTTGTGAATTCATTTTTTTTAATTCTTAAGTCACTTAGTAGCTTATGAATTAATTTTTTTTAAAATCATAAGTCACTAACTAACTTATGAATTAGATTTTTTTTTAATCACAAATCATCTACAGACTTATGACTTAAGGTTTTTTTAATTCAAAAATTCGCAACCCTGAATAAAACACAGTTTCTAATTGTTAAATAATTTTAGTTTATATTTTGAAAAAAAAAGAAAATTAAGACGATTCCTATAATCTTAAATTGTTAAATATGAATATATTTGTTCACCAATTGGATGAAGGGCATTTTCTATGATAATAGACCCGTGCATTAAGATTTTGTGCATGGCCGGAGTCATAGTATGCCATGGGTATAACACGGATTAAGTCTGGCCTCACCCATTGCTTAAAAAAAATATAATTTGCCACTTTCTTACTGGAAGTTTGTAAGCTATATTCAGCAGACTCTCAAAAAGTCTGATTCTTGCTTGTAGTACGAGTATGTAGTACGTATTGATAAACCAAATGTAATGGAGTTTTCATTAATTTCGTTTATCGATGTATTTAATTTGTTAAAGTCTTTTGATGTTGACCCCTAAACATAGCATTTCTGTGTTGATTTAGTTTCAGTGATTGCATTGCATATTTTTCCATCGACTATGGTAAAAAGAAATGTATGCTTAACTTTTGTGGTCAGTCTTATTAAGTTAATCTATTTTTGACTGGATATAGCTGATTTCGTTTGCTGGCCGGCAAAATCGTGAAGAAGATGGAGTTGGGTTTTGCCAGATGATTTTTGAAACACTAACCAACCACAACGGAACAAGTGAACTTTGAAGTATAAGCGCATCTGATTCAGAGCTGTTTTCAAATGTCTGTTGTTGTTTTTCTTCTTTTGCTCTTTTCACTCGATTCTTCAAATGACTTCAAAGGTCGCCCTGCTGATCTGACAATTATAATTGGAAGTGTAAAAGTCTCTTCAATCCACTCTTTATTGCTCTATAAAAATAAATCCTTTCTTCTACTAGAGGCTAACCATCGTTGCTTCTTTAAATAGATTAATTTTTGGTTTATAGCAACCTCTCCACTTTCTTCCATTATCTTAAAGATATATTTTTTAGTCACATCTTTCGAACCAGATGATCCAAAAAAATGCTATCTATTAAAAACTCAACTAAAATGCTTATTTTTACACACAAGAAACAATCACGACATGAACACGATCAAAATTCGTAACTTGACTTTTTGCCTTGCTTTCCGCCTCCAATCCCTTACCAACTCACATTTTTGCTACACTTAAAATGTATCCCAGTGTATTTTTTATCTCGAAAACAGACAAAAACAGTATAGTAACATTGCAATAATTAATCATTAAAACCGTTGTATGGCGTATGAGTGTTTTTTTTTTAACACGATATCGAAAAACTAAAATCTTCATAAAATTTCGGATAGCAGCTAGTAGCAGCCAAATCTTTTTGTATTGCAAAGACAAATATTTAATCTAACTTATTAAGTGGAAACTATTACAGAATAATACGGTATACTATATTAAAATGATTAAAACTTTAAAAAAATTCAAAGAAATACGACATCTTTTTGCTGTAATGCGTTTGAACCCGAATTGAAACAAAATCAACAACACAAGATTCCCAAAAATGTATTTTAATTGCATAAGAACTCTTCACTAAAAAAAATAAATATTTATATCACAACAATTTGAAATCACTTACAGAAGAACACTAACGAAATTTCATGCATGCAAAGAAAAAATGCAAAAAAATCCAAACCGTCAACTTTGAACTCAGTTTATCACACGATCAAAAAGAAAAAAAAAAAGCTAATGTTGACCCACATTTATTTAGGTTCCGATATATAAAACTTTTATTTCTTGATTTTACTTTTTAGAAAATTGAATTTGGCCAGCTTTTCGGTGCAAATACTCCTATGTGGCGGCGGTACGTGATACGCAGTGGATGTGTAGTTACTTCTAAGTAATGAGAAGTTGACTCTTTGAATTCCAAATTAGAACTGATTTTTGTTTATTTAAAAAGCACTTTTTATACTAAAAGTTTGTTTATATTCGATAAACAATCTTAATGAATGATTATTCTATGAATGATTGATAAATTGTTCTTAAACTAAGTAAAATATTATTATTTTTAAAACTAAGTTAGAATATAATATTTAAAGTAAGTTATTCGATAGCCACAGATACAACGATTAATATTGTGCATGAACGTTTTGAGAGTAAGATTAACTTGCGCAGAGGTGACGAGAATGGCCAACAAAGTAATGCTATTTGTCCCCCTTAGACTTTTTCTTGTAGGTTTCCTGAAGTCGAAGGACTATGGTAATAGACCAAAATCAACAGATGCCCTGAAAGAGATTATTAAACGCTATAATTCAGCCGAATCTTGGCGAAAGATTAATTAAAATTGGACCATTCACACATAAGCCATTGGGTGGCCGTGGCACGATGGTTGTGTGCTCACCTGTCAACCTCATGATCACAGGTTCGATCCCTGCCGTTGTCTATGTCGTTTTAATTCCATTAAAAAACCTTCTAAAAATTGTCATCAATGGGTTGCTGGTTTACTCATTACATGTTGTTCAGGCATAAAACTATTTACAATTACACATGTGATTGAGTTAAACTAGTATGCCCAACAAGGATGAACACGAATAAAATAATGTGAATTTTATGCTACATAGAAATAAGACACGGCATTTCTCCGCTTTAGCTCAGCCGCCATCCCTGGAGATAAAAATATCTGAGACAACCACCAACAGTCTCAGAACATCGTGCCATACATCTTTCCTATCCTTCTTTCTCTTCTTTAGCTTCACGCCCGCGCTGTGTTAAAACATTTAATGGGTAATCATAATCCCTTGGGCGCGGGTAAATTATAAAAAAAAAAAAAAAGAAATACATTTCAAATAAAAAATGATTTTGTTAATACATCACACACAGCTTGTTCTAATCCATTTCGATATCTACCGGCCTTTTTTTTAGAGACTTAGAATTAAAACATTTATGGTCTTATATACGAATATAAATATTAACTTTTAAATTGCTGGTGTAATTAAGGCAAAAATAAGTTTGTACCATTCGCAAATGTATTTATCAAATTAAATTAAAATAGATAAAACCCAACTTCAAGCCTAATAAATCTATAAGCAAATCAATTTAAATTAATATTCTAATAGTTTAAATCAATTTGTGTTCGGGTTAAATTTATTCAAATCTTGTTAAATAAATTTGCAAATAGTGTATATAAACTTTTTAAAACAGTTATGAGAAAGAAGATTGGAATGCCAGTTTAAAATTTTTAAAATTGTGTAAATACAAAATTGCATAACGGCTACGCTGGGAAAGATTAGATCTTCTTGGTCGCGGCATTATTAATAGTAATACTTTACTTACTCATATATCAAAACGAATTCCATACAACATTAATGAAATAAATTACATTTTCGCGACGAAAATATTTATATAATATAATGACTGACTGAATTGTCAGAATAATCTGTAATGATTCAGTTAGACCAATCGATTTGACGTTTTCTTTTTTTAATTAAGTCATTTGGCATTTGTTATATATTTAAGTAGCTTGATATATTTTCTTTAGCTTACACAAAACTAATTTCTTAACTCACGCATAAATATTTGACAACAAATATAGATATATGTACATACTTATGTGTCAATCCTTTTTCGTTACTGACATTATTCAACTTTTAGAAATTTAAAATACGCCATTATCCGAATATTGTGGATACCTATATCTTGTCGATTGGAAACCTTTATTTAAATACGTTCTTTAATTTGAGACAATTAGGTTAGGTTAGGTTATTGGGCTGACAATTGATGTTGCTATCGTCACTTAGATCAATGTAGATCCATTGTGTTACCCGTAAGTCTAATCACTCTTTCCTGATAAAACCTATGTATTCTATTAATAAGTCAAGCCATATTTGAGACAGTTACGAAGCCCATGAAAATTTTTTATGGGAAAATGTTTTTTCTCTTCTTTCATTTTTTCGTCAATTTTCCAACATTTTTAATAGTTTTTCTGCTATTCGGACGGAGACAAATACAACAAATCAAAAACTATGAAAATCGGTCCAGCCATTCTCGAGTTAAAAGTGTTAGAACAAACCCGACTTTGTCTTATGTATTAAGATAAATTGAAAATTGAACAATTTATTGTTTCTTTTGCCTTTGACTAAATAATTAAATTATTAGTGTAGTGCCCGTGCACTACATTGGAAGGTATACCTAATATACAAAAATGCAACTGCAGGACTATCTTCCACTAAATGCTTCGTCCAATTTATTCATAATCCCCAGTTCTTTGTATCTTCATCCAATCCACTATTATTTCCACGGTTTCCACTTAAGGGATCAAACTAATTGAAAGTAATTTGAGAAATTGAAACAGTAACAACTCACAAGCCCATCAATCATCTGCCACACTCGTTTCGCTTAAAAGTGGGTGTATACACCCTGCACAGTGAACACTTTCGTTTTGCCCTCGTTATGAACCGCAGAAATAAATCAAATTTGCCAGGCCACTTGAACAGTGTTTTCCTTATGAATGCATCATTTCGCGCTGGCCCTTTATAACTCACTCTGCAGTCGAGAAACGCACTCGAGGGCCACTTCAATCTCGTTTCAATCAAAACGTCTGATTAGTGCGGCCCATATTTCACATTTTCCTCATAGATCCTTCTTTGGAAAGTGTATAAAATGTATATCCCAGCGACTGCGGAGTTCGACTGACTGACATGGGATAAAGTTTGAGGAGCTCCTCCGATCAACAATTTGTTGTAGTAGGTATATGCATCTACATATCCATTTATACTCCATCCTGAAGAGTGTTCAGCAAAGAGCAACACCACACAGTGGCAGAGTAGCAGGTTCATCATCGACGTCGGCGACGTTCGTGCAAATCTGTCGAGCGGACACCACTTGCCGTTGGGCTCGTTAGTTTTGATGAAAATTTCAATCTCATTATAATGACGACCAGGAATCATCCAAATTTTCGTCCGAAACTGCAACCCGGAGATGCAAATAGAAAATCAAAACATCCACATCATCGAGACGAAGAGTGACTCCACGGAAGAGAGGTGAGCTGAATCCTTTTCAAATTTGATTCCTCGGAGGTCGGAGTCGGAGCAGACATATCCATTGAGAGTTGAGACGACGGATGTTGTTTTTGTTTTATATTTATTTTTCTTCCGGGAACGTGGTCTGCTCTTTTAGACTACGGTTAGGATTATTTATATGATGCTCCCGACAGGTGATGGGGTATTTTATGAGATGGATTCAGGTCGCTCCTATTGACTGTGCTGAATTCTCCCGGAGGCAAATGAAATCTTGAACGTATCCTCTAGACATTCGCATAATGATATCCTAATTTCGAATTGCATCCGAATGGATAAATATAATAAGATTGTTTGTCTGTTGTGCTGAGGTTTCTTTTTTATATTTTTCTCCCACCACAGCGGAAATAATATTAACGAATGTGTCGCATGAAATTGCAACGGCGATTCAACTTGGTTCCTAAATTACTAAGCCTTTCTATTCAAGTGAACTAATCGTTTTTTAATATTATACTTAATCAATATGGATACCTGTCCTAGTTGTTGATGTATAGAATAAAACGAATTCTTTTTGAGGTATTAACAAAATTCGAGTTATGCATTCGTAAAAAAAATAGAACTCGAGATTTTGATCAAAGTTGAAACAACGATAACAGAGAACACGAAAAAAGTGGATCTCGCAATTCTGTCTGTCTGTCTTTTCAACTACTTACAGCCTAAGAGGCAAAGCCGATTTCCTTTAAACTTGGTAGATATCATTTTAAATTTTTCCTTTCAAACGTTTTTTCTAGTTTTTTTTTAAGACCGAAAATAACGGTACCTGCCATAGGATTTTTTTTTTAATTTTATAAATACTTTTTGTTCTAAAAAATTTTTCGACAGATTTAAAAAAAAAAAGTAAAAAAATTCACTAAGTTAAAGCTAGCTAACGGTTGAAAAAAATTCCGAAAAATGTTTATTAATGGTACCCACCAGGGTAGTTTCTTTTGTTTTTGATTTGTTTTGATGTGATTTAAAAAAATTATTTTACCTAAAAATAACCGCACAAATCGTATTTTCTCGAAAATGGCCCCTAGAATTTTAATAAAAATTTGTTTCTTTCGATACATTTTTACGATCAATATTTTAATAAAAAAATTTTGATATTAAGATATTACTGACTGCAACTCAGGCCCGGATTAATAGGGGGCTAGGGGGGACTGAAGCCCCGGGCCCCGAGGAAATAAGGGCCCCATACCATTAAGAAATTTTAACCGTAAAACCGCGATATTAAAACTGTACAATCTAATAAACCCCAAAAATAAAAACTAAAATTAGTTGACCCCACGAAATCCAAACTCGAAAGCTATATATGTACTCCAAAAATGTTAAACCCATATAGCCCAACTCACAATTAATCCCATAAACTTTAAACCCACATAGCTCAACCCGCTAATATCTCCAAAAAGTCAAACCCACATAGCCCAAGTCGCTATTAACCCAAAATTGTAAACTCAAAATATATTAAATCCATGCAGCCTAATTCAGCAAAGGGTTGCCAGATTGAAAATCAAATTGAATTCTATACCTCGTATCTTTTTTTTTTAAATGTGTGGAAATATGCTGGACTAATTATCTCGAGTACCTTATTTATTCTTAATTAAGAGAGATGTGCGAATTGAGAGTAAGAGTACATTTCGATACTAGTGTAGTAAAATTTAGAATTGTTAATTTCCACAAGTCCGTTTTGAGTTTAACAAAGAAACGCTCTATGGATCTGATAAGTTTAGAATTGGCACTTTTTATGTAATAATAGATAAATTGCTCACAGAAATGCGCAAGAGGATTGAAGCTTACGCTAACATCACAGAGATTTTCGGATTTTTTTGCAATATTTTAACTATGAGTGAAAATGAAGTAAAAATAAAAGCAAACATTTTAGTCGAAATTTATCATAAAGATTTAGAAATTGAATTAACTTACGAACTAGAGCAGCTTATTCAAATGATGAAATTGCAGCCGCAAGTTTTTTCTTCTCAAGTTCAAAAAGAAAAAAGCGAACTTGTTTCACCTTTTAAAATACTTAACTGGATCGTTGAAAAACAAATGATTGACGTTTTTCCAAATGTTCATTTAGCCCTTAGAATATTCGTAACAATACCCAACCCATAGCTTATTGTGAAGCAGAAAGATCTTTCTCAGTCCTTAAAAGAATACAAAATATGTACCGATCTTCTATGTTGGAATTCGAATTATTAAGATCGATTGAGTTTAATGATTTGATTCAAGATTTTGTAAAAATGAAATTGAGAAAAAAATTTTGTTTAATCATTATTATTTATAATGTATACTTACTCATTCAATCTAATAAATCCTAATTACTACATAATTTATTACTTTTAATTTTTAGAGTTTTGAGTAATCAAAAAGAAAGGGTCTGACGGTCTGATGGTTTTGAGTTCATGGTTTTTGAATTAATTACTAATTGGGTTATGTGGGTTTAACGCTTTTGGGCTTACGATTTTTTATTTTCGATTGCGAAATGAACACATTTAATTTTTCAAAAACGTTAAAAAGAGAAGCCCCTGATAAATAATTAGCCCCGGGTATCAAAAATTCTTAATCTTATCGGGGGTTGGAGCACTTGGGGGATAGCTTCTTGAATTATCGATGCGTCAACTCCTCGACGCATCGTCTCTGAGAGCGTGGACACCTAGCGCCTCGGGTTATTGGGGATTGGCTCGCTTGGGGTTTAGGACGCTCTGGGTTATGAGGGGTTGGCTTGCTTGGGTTTTATATTTTTTTAGGGGGCCTCAAATTTGAAATAGCCCCGGGCCCCCATTTTCTTTAATCCGGGCCTAGTGCAACTACCATAGAAACATTTCGGCAAAATGGATTTTAATGAAATTTAATATAGAAAAGAAGCTTCTAAAAAGTTTAAAAAGCATTGCATTTCAAAACTTCAAGAAACATATTTTTTTTTTAATTTTTGCAAACAAAAATCAATCAATCAATTTATTTGGAAAATTCGACATCTCAAAAACGATTCAATATTTTTTTAGAAAAATTACTTTTTATTCGTACAGTAATAAGTCGGCACAATTTTTTCTTAAAAATGTTTTAAAAATTTTGTATAGAAAAACTTATTTTGTAGTGGTTTACAACGACTGTCAGAAGGTGCAATGAGTCTTTATTTCGGATTATTTATTTTACAAATATGGCGAAATTTAAGAAGAACGTCTGTTCTCTAGTTTTCTTCTAAGGATCTTCAAATGCTATTTTGCGTGTTAATCAATTCAATAGAATGGGTTCAGGAGAGTACTTTTTGATTGGGGTCCGCTCGATCTCGATGGAAAGCGACATTATTTTTTGGTTTTAAATACAATTTATGCTTCAATTAGGATTAACATTTAGTAAATAAGACCAAAATGTCTCATTTGATTAAATTATAAATGCAAGGGTATCTTCTCTTCTATCTCACAATTAAAATATTTTTTTTTCAGCTATTTCAACTTTATTTCATTGAATTATTAAAAAACTTGATTTTATTTTGTTTAGTAATAAATTATTAAAAAATGAAGAAAGCAAGTAACGTACAAAAAATTAAGAAAAAGTCTTTCAGTTAGACTCGGAGACATTATGAAATAACGTAAATTGTTTTACTTTAAAACTACTTCTTGATTACTCCATAGGATCTTATTTTATTCTCCTCAAAACTCAAGATCTTTTAGAAAGCTTTATCAATACTTCATTATCATACTATAGTATTAAAGTAACATGCAGTATTTTTTATATAATTTTTCAAACAAATTATTTTCTGAATTTAAGAAAAATAAATTTGAAAACTCAATATTACTTTTTTGAAATCTGACAATCAACAATTTTACAAGATCTGCAAGACGTAGAAAGGAAATTGTTACCTTTTCCATAAAATAACGGAACGCAATCAGCTGTACCGTTTTTGAAAAAATCAAAGACAAATAAATGGTTGCATTTGGAACAGCCATTAAAAAAAATTATTTCCAAAGATTTAGAATAAAATTTGTATGGCAGAGAGCTTTAAAAAAATTGGGGAAAATTTAAAAATGATGGCTTCCTGTTTTAAAGAAAACCGGCTTTTTAGGCAATAGTCGATCAGACAGAGACAGAATTTCGAGACCCACTTGTTCGTCTGATCAACATTTCGAGATCAATTTTCATATAAATGCATAACCTGCCATACATAGGACTTCTAAACATAAAACCAAGTAAAAATTCTAAAGCATATGGCGACCAGATAAGATTGATAGGAAAATAAATTTAAAAATTAAAAACAACAACAGTATATGAAATAGATGGCAAACCTTACTGAATATTTTCCAGCTGGATGTCATAAGGTGCGTTTTATTATTCACAAATCTACCTGGATCCGGAACTGGATCTTCCCTTGAAAATAAAACGATACGGATCTTAGTGACAGCAGTGTTATAAGTCCGTTTCTTTTTATCCTTGGGTTTGTAAATTTTCAATTATTTCTTGTCTTTTTTCTTTACACTCTTTACACTACAGCTTACACTACCTTACCATAAAAAGCTATGTACTGTACTCGCCAGGGTAATAACTGATTTTTGGATCTTTGCAATAGATCCCGATAGAAAACAGGATCCCAAATTGTTTTTGTAATACATGCTAAAACTTAATCCAGATCCGGATCCAGATAGATTTGTGAATAATAAAACGCACCTATTGATAACTTTGAAATCTGTTGAAACAAAACAGTTGGGAAAACTAAAGGGTAAATTATCTAATGACCGACCCCTTTTCAGTTATGGTCATCTATCACTGTTTTTTCATTTTCGTAAGGTTTCTTGTTGCTGGATACTGCGGAGTAGGGTTGCCAGATTTTTCTTGCACCTCGGCGGGACAAGTGGCTTAAATAATGAAAATTCCAGGGATTTCATCATATTGCCTGGGACAAAATAAATAAAATCACGACTAAGTCGCACTTGCTGTTATGTATGTAAAAGACTAAGAATTTTAAAAATGAATGTTATTAGAAAAAAATTAATTTTTTAAATGACTAAAACAACCCCTAAGACAAGCTCCAACTAGCTAAACACAGGATGCCATGTGATTCAAACAAATATTGATCAAAGCAAGAACAAAATTATACTTCGTTGTAGTGGTTTCTTAAAAATATAAGCTTTTATATACAAAATTTTTAAATCATTTTTAAGATAAAATATTGGTAGGTACGTCAATTTGAAGTTTTTGATTTTGTTCGAATAAAAATTAAATTTACAAAAAAAGATATTGAACCGTTTTTAAGTTATCGAATTTCCAAAAAAAAATTGTTTTTTTATAAAAAATTTAAAAAAATATTTTTTTTTAAAGTTTTGAAATGCAATGTTTTTTTTTTAATTTTTAAGAAGTTTCCCATTACAAAAGTTTATTAAAATCCGTTATTCCGATAGTGAGAAATTCAAAATTCGAATAAATCGTTCTGCGGTAGGTACAGTCAGTAATATCTTGATTTCAATTTTGTTTTAAATTATAGAATTCTTATGTAAATTAAACTGCTGGGGAGCCTTAACATAAAGAAAATGATCAAAATCGGTCGTACCATTGCCATTAACCATTACCTACCTAGCTTTAACTAAATGAAATTTGAAAAAAAAAAAATATTTATAAAATTTCGAAAAAAAATCGTATGGCAGGTACAGTTAATTTTGGTCTTTAAAAAAATAAAAAATAATTGGGGGAAAAAATTTTCGTTTAACTTGGTACTCGTAGATATCACATTTTAACGAAAATCGGCAGAGCCGTTTAGGCTATTCCCAACGACCGTTAGCACTGCTCAAGCTGACGTAAATATCATAAATAATAATAAGAAAGAAATTTAGACCTAAGACACAAATGTTATTCAAATGTAAAAAGAAAACATAACCAACCTAACGAAGCAGAGCCCCTTTTGTGCTCGCAGATTTATAAGATAGACTTAAGAAATTAATTATTGTAAATATCATATGAACATATTTTGAGTGTAATTAAAAATAAACTATTGTATATATACATACATATATATGAGCCGTTTAGGCTGTAGTCGAACAGACAGACAGACAGACAGAATTGTGAGACCCACTTTTTGTCTTCGCTATCATCGTAATGTCAACTTTAATCAAAATCTCGAGTTCGATTTTTTTACGAATGCATAACTTGCCTTATAATACCTATAAGTCGCAAGCAAAAATAATATAATGCGTGTAGATCAAAATAAATAAATTCTTTTATTAATTACTAATTAAATTACTTTTTTGTCATTTATTATTTGAAAATATTTCTGTTTTGTCAATTTTAATGACAGAAGTCAGTTTACAAAAAAAAATTTTTTCCTTAAGTTAAGTTTTGTTTGATTGAAATTTTAGGGTTAAATTTCAATGTAGTGGTTGTTCCTTATCACTGAAAGATATTTAGGTACATTAGGCATTAGAGTTTGAGTCCCAACCCGGGAAAAAAGCTGTCCCGGCGGGACATATGAATTTATGTCTGAAATCCGTTATGTCCCGGGTAAACCAGGACGTCTGGCAACGCTACTGCGGGGGCTATTTTTAACGTGTTTAGACGTGCACATGTCATAACAAAAGACTTCAATTGAAATTTTGTTGTCAATTGTTGACGTGTAATAAAAGATGTAAGTTGAGAACCTCTGTAAATAAAAAAAAACTTGTGAATTCCTTTAGAAACACTTGAGTATAAATCAGTATTTTATTAATTTATCCGTGTTTCTATGGGACAGTGCATATTATTTCAAAACAATAATTAGTGGATCTATTTATTATTTTTTTTTTTATTAAAATAATAAAACAACTTAATTTAACGTGGGGTGTTCATAACTAAAATGTAATGCTCAATAAATTCAGTGACCGACAGGGGTGTCTATCACTGGCGCGATTTAGATGTTTTTGAGGATGTTAGTTACGGACACCATCGTTTTTGTCTTTATTTTTTCCTGTCATTATTAAACAAACCGCTTTTTATTTTGATACATTGCCACATTTTTTCAGGAATTTATT
This sequence comes from Chrysotoxum bicinctum, assembly GCA_911387755.1. Lineage (NCBI taxonomy): Eukaryota > Metazoa > Arthropoda > Insecta > Diptera > Syrphidae > Chrysotoxum > Chrysotoxum bicinctum. Next base: position 86,288,464 of record OU426990.1, on the reverse strand, counting down.
ACAAAATGCCTGAGCAAAATTAATTTAAGAAGAAGAATTGTAAAATACAGTTAAAAAAACGTTTACTTTCAGAAACTTCTATGGTACATGTACAAAACCGGAAAAATAAATTCACACTTTCCTTTGCCCATCTTTAAGATACGAGTAGATTACTTTACTAGTGATATTAACGTATTGATTAATTACAATATTTATATAAAAACTTTTAATTCAGTAACTAACTATAACTAACATTCAAATTATATGTTTGTGAATTTTTCTCCATGTTGTATATAGGTATTTATTTGAATTTTAGTAAAGAAAACGTTTTGATTTCGTTAAAACAATTTTAAATATTTTATTTTTAAATTTTACAACATTTATTTAATAAATATACGAGTACAAAAGCGACGCGTTTCGGAAGTTTACTCCATCATCGGGCTTTTTTACAAGTTTATTCGTTAGCGTCTTGTTTTTTTTTTTTTTTTTTTTTTTTTTTTAAATTCATTTTTATTTTTCATTTATCTTACAACTACTTAAAGCTAGACAAAAATTCATAAAAACTAGCCTAATTATCCAATAACTTAAAACTAACTTACTGGCCCTATGCGGGCGCTCTAAGCTAAACTATATCTTAAATGTAATGCCTTTCGGCCTAAAAAACTATTTTTAATTCAAAAAAACTATATCTATTTTTTTTTTGTTTTCTCGAGAAAATTTAAAAAACTCGGATTCTTTATCTTTTTATATTTTTTATATAAAACTTACAAACTAAAGTAAAATTAAGTAATAACTACCCAAACCTACTTAAACTACTAGCGTCTTGTTGTGTTGCTTGCTGCGTTGTCATTAAGTTTTGTTGTGGTTATATTTGTCCTTTTTTTGCATTATAATTAATTGCAGTGTCGAATAATGTGTTTGCTTTTATTGTCAGCTTATCGTTCATTATCTTGTCTTGTTCTGTTTTACAAGCTTTGTAAATTTCATACTCTTCCAATGCATCGAGCTTTGTTCCTTTCTTGTAGAAGTGCATTGGTTTTAAGTTCTTGTCAAAGTTTGTATAATTGTGGTTCTTGTCTATTAAGTGTAAAGCGTATGTGGATTTTGTGTTTTGTTTTGGTTTGTGTTCGGAGCATCATTCATAAATATTTTTATTAATATTTATTTATCTTATATATTAGAAAATGAAATGTACGACTGGTTCGCACGAGCTTGCTCCTATGTAATAGACTAGGAATTTAAAAAACGGATGTTATTAAAGAAAACTGTTTATAAGGACAAAATGAATTTTTTAAATTCTTTTAGTAATAAGAGATAAAACCAGAATGCTATGCAAATATAAATTTATGCAAGAACAAAAATTATAAGTCGTTGAAGTGGTTCCTTAAAAAAATAAGCTTTTATGTACAAAATTTCAAAACATTTTTAAGAAAAAATTTTGGTACGCCAACCTTAAGTTTTTATTATTGTACGAATAAGAGTCTAATTTCCAAAAAAAAAATACTAAGCCGTTCTTGAGATATCGAATTTTTCAAAAAAAAAAAAAAATACTTTTTTTTTTCTAAAAATTGAAAAAATATTTTTTTTTAAGTTTTGAAATGCAATGTTTTTTAAACTTTTTAGGAGCTTCTTTATAAGAAATTTCATGAAAATCCGTTTTGTTGATAATGAGTAATTCAAAATTCGAAAAAATCGTTGTATGGTAGATACAGTCAGTAATATCCAGATTTCAAATTTTTTTTTATTAAATTATAGCAGGTCGTAAAAATTAATTAAAAGAAAAAAAATTTTAGCAAAATTCTCGTAACCGTTTTCAAGAAAAATACGATTTTCAAAAACAATTTTTTAAAATTTGTATGGAAGGTACCGTTAGTTTTAGATAAAACAAAATTTTTTTTCTCAAATCTTGTAGGTTATGTTAAGAAACTTTTTTTGTCAAGTTTGAAAAAAATCTATCTTGGGGTTTTCGAAATATTGAGTTTCCAAAAAAAAATTTTGATTTAAATTTTGATAAAAAAATAAAAATTTAAAATTTGAATATGGAATAATGTTCAAACTTTGGAGGAGCTTTAGCATAAAAAAAAATAATTTAAATCGGCTGTACCGTTTTAAAGAAAATCGAAAACAAAAAAAAGGACCCAGGGGGTCTACCAAAAATAACAATTTTTTGGAAATTTTTTTTCAACCATTAGCTAGTTTTAACCAAATGAAATTTTTCAATTTTTTTTTAAAAATTCTGTGGGACAGTTTTTGAAAACAAAAATATTTATAAAATTTCGAAAAAAAATCGTATGGCAGGTACCGTTATTTTTGGTCTTAAAAAAAAAAGAAAAAAACTTGGGGGGGGGGGGGGAATTAAAACCCATATCTACCGGCCGAGCCGTTTAGGCTGTAGTCGAACCGACAGACAGACAGACAGAATTGCGAGACCCACTTTTTTAGTCTTCGCTATCATCGTAATGTCAACTTTGTAGGGACCCTATACAAAAATTTTGAAGTTAACATCCGAAAACAAACGTACGGAATTACACACAAAACAAAAAGAATCACCCTGTACTCGCGAAAAATCTTACCCGAAATTTATACCTTTTGTTGTCTTTCGTTAAATGTCGAAAAAGGAAATGGGCGACGATTTCTATCTGGCCCCTCTATTATCGAAGAGATCTATCGACAGGTCTTTTCCTTTTCAACCTCGGCCGAGTGAACAAGTGTAAAGTTACCAAATAGGTACAGTCATTATACTTAGTTCGACTTTAAATAAAATTTATTTTCAAAGACAATAAAAGGTAAATTTCGAAGTGATTTTCTGCATTTTAAGAAAGTGACAAATTACTGAAAATTAAATCATTTAGAAACATACCCGCGTTCTGAAGCTAGAGCCTTTCCCAAAAGAAGCTTTACTATACGACCACAATTGGGTATAAGTTACTCAATTATTAATTATTAAAGTAAAGGTGATCGCCGATAGAAAAGGGATTGGCCTTCAAACGCCGGCACGTGGTGTGCCAAGAACTTGCTTGTCACTGACGTAACACTCGGCCACCGAATCCACAGAAGCTGCTCTTCTAGTCCTACTGGGCCGAGACTAAAGACCATCTCTTCGAGCGTCGCCGTTTACTAGGTGTTCGGAGGGTGTTGCGACACCGTCCAACTTGTCCCAATTAGTTATTCGACAACATCACCCACGTTGTGTTAGTGAGCAAAAGGCTACGATAGAGGTGCTGCGCCTTAGTCATATGAAGTTTATCGTCACTGGTCTAGCTGCACAAGTACCTACAGATAAAACAATCTCGACACAAATGACGCTAAACATTAGCCACGCAGCATCAATCGCATCACACACCGTCCAACTTGCCGACCGCGCGCGCAAGCCCAGAAGCGTGTACGTGCTTCACATGATCACTCAGCCCCGGTCAAATGGTTATTGATTTCTTATCGACTGCTTATCATTACCTATGAACGCGCTGTTTAAACATACGTTTCGATTAACATATAGGCAATAGATTTATATTGTAAGCTCTTGTGTGATCAGCGATAAGCGAAAGAAAGAACAAGACAAAAAAGGGGGAGAAAGATAAGTATTGCCAGTAAAATAATAAGATCGTTCAATTGCTTTAGGATTTTGTTTTCTTTAATTTAACTAGCGTTTGGCCATCAAGTCCGAGCCGATCTTCCACGTATGCTGTGCACACCATCGTCGGAGATACCAGCCCACTTGCACTAAAGTAAAGTAAGGAAATCGCGTAAGCTTAATAAAGAAGCATCCTGGTGAGTCAATCCTTTTTAATTTGAAATACACTATCATAAATCTATTGAACGAAAGTAGTTTGGAGGGGTGATAAGCTAAGCATAAATATTTTGAAGCTCAACAGAAAGGCTCAAAGAGGGAGTTCTCAGCGTATTGAGTAGGAGGAAGAGCAAATTTTTTTTTTTCCAATAAAAAGGGGAATAAAAAGAGAGGAGAAAACTTTTAGTGCATGCAATAAACAAAACTGGGAAAAAGGTAAACGCGAGAAATAACAAACTAAAAAGAGCATACCTAGATAAGACTTGATAAAATACAGAATTCATAAATAAAGAGAACTAGGCAAACATACGTACGTACCTACATATATCTAAGAATTTGACAAGTAGTTTGTTTCGTATAAGCTTGAGCAGAGCATGGGTATGAGGATTAGGGTATTTTATAAAATTAAAAGCCTAGACAAACAATTTTTTTCTAATGGATAGGCACACCGATTAAAACTTTAAACAAAACTACAATAAAAAAAAAAATTAATTTAAGTAAATAAAACTTAAAATTAGTTAAAATATATAAAACTTAGAATTAGTATCACAGATCGAGTAAATATTAAAGCTAAATAGTAAAGAAGTTGACTAGTTTCGTAGTTAAACTGAATTTGATATAAGAAGGGTTTGAATACATAGGTAGAGAAGTTTCACAGCTGATCACAAAGAGCGTAGATTTTCTAAATAGATATGTGTTAGATATAAGAGAGACCGATACTAATCGAATTTAATTAACGAAATAAATCTTAAACAAAAATGGAACTAAACTTTGATTCTGATTGTTGTTATTATATGTTTGAATAACTAGTATAATCGACATGATTTGTTAAGAAAGTGGTTGTGGCAGAAGGGGGGAGTGCAATGAGAGTGCATATTCGAGGCGTAGCGAGTAAAGTCTAATAACTTATTGGACTTTGCCTTAGGGGCTAATGTAATATTTAGTATTCGCGAGACATTAGCCAAGGATGGTCCGGTTTTAGTTAACTCGACTGAGGGTGGGTGCGCAATGGAAACCTTCTCCATCTCATGGTTTCCAAATTTAAATTCAGGTTAGGTAAAACAACTTCGTATCTGGTTCTTATTTGTGAGTTCGGTTTGAAGTGTGTAGAATACTAAACAAAATAGGCATGTAAATTTCAACGGGTCCGGTAGCAGTGCAAGATCCCACGACTATCCGTCGAGCTAGAGTCGCGCGTTTGTAAGCATGCCTGCTGCACTTACCTACCTGGACAACCTATCCTACGTCTTATTGAACCTAAAGAGGGTCCTGTTCCTTTTTTTGTGTTAGTGGGAAGTGTATCCGATGGTATCTTAGGATAGGGACAGCTATACCGTTACAACTTTGATAAAAATCTCGAGTTAGATTTTTTTTACGAATGCATAACTTGCCTTATAGTAACCTATAAGTCGCAAGTAAAAAAGTGGTAAGCTATTACGATTCTGTGCTTTATTTATTTTTGGAATTTCGTATATATTTTTTTTTAATACTGTAAAAGAAATTATTAACAGTTATAGTAATAATATATATATATAAAAATCATTAAAATCGATCCACCGAAAGAAAAGTTATGAATTTGCAAACTCAAAATTTCTTTTAAGGGTATCGGTCACTGGGTGTCTTACCCTAATTGTTACCTGGTCATCCTTAATAAGGTCATTCGATTCGTGTTAATTACGTCGAATCACCTGTCATCCGAAAATGTGATCTTTAGTTTAAGATATGACATTTTACAATATGTATCATTTCATAATCGCTGAACTTGTAAAAATTTTGAGCATAAAATCTGAGCATACTTTTCGCTAAAAACAGTTCGAGGAGAAATCTGAAAAAAAAAACAGATGCCATTAGAGAAGGCTTTCTCAGACGAAGCAAAATACTTGTCTCTTATTCTAGATAAATAAAATGCATGACTAGGTCGCACGAACTTGCTCCTATGTAAAAGACTAAAAATTTAAAAAATTATTGATATTATTCAGAAGCATAAAATTCATTTTTTAAAAGACTAAAACAACTCCTTTAGTAGTTGTAGTTGTTAATTTTTTTTCCTTCTATTATGGGGTTATTAGTAAGAGAAAACATTCCTATTAATTATGGAACTCAACGTCGATCAAGAACCTGTCTGGGTTGGCTTCGCAGTAGCGAATACATAATTTCAAATCTTTGTGCAGAATTCTTCTCAGTCTAGTACGTGAAATTTTGAGCTGTTGAGATCGATGGAAAGTTGACGTTCGTAAATTGAGTCTCACACTCTCAGCTACAGCAGCCACATTCTGTCTGTCCATGTTTCAAGGACTTTTTGCACAAACTTGCGTACAGCAGGCGCGGTGGGTGCTTCATTTCGGCCAACACTTCTTTTCAAAAAACACACTGTTTGGGCTTCACAGCACACACTTTGGAAATAAGTTTTCAATACTTCTCAAGGTTGCTCAAGCGTAAAGCGACTATTTCGTTCCGCGGTATGTTATTGAAATTCCGTCCAAATTTCGAGCGCGAAACAGCTGTCAGTGACAAAATAAACCTATGATTTAAAAGAAGCAAAAGAAGCCACCAGATGACTCACCCTGTATACTGTCACAATTTTTTTTTCCACTCTTGAATTCTTTTGAATAATTCGAATCACATGATTATATGCGGATTAATGGCGCCTAACGAAAAAATCGTCTCATTTAAAATACTGCCTCATAATAAACTACTTCAAAACATACTTGTATATACCTTTTTCTTTTATTGTCGAACATAATCGAGTGTAAATTTTGAAATCCAATAGCATGAGATTATTTAGTGATGGATGAGTTGGACCACCCGTATAAACGAAATTAATATTGGGGATCCAGGGATCCACACTCAAAGTAAATTTGTGTTCAAAATCGACACACAAACAAGCAAGGCAGTGTTACCGGGACCGGGTGCTTTTGATACTGAACACGTGACTCATTTCGGTATTGAATTCGCTGCCATTTTTCATGCCGTTCTGTTATGGTGGGGATGGGGATCCAATCCCCGCATTACGTTGCTCAGACTCCAGAAATGCTGAAATTAAAATATGAAGTTCAGAGAGCTAGTGTTTGTGTGTGTATTATTCACATATCAAACGATTCGAAAACGTGTGCTACTATTATCAGGAAATAATAGACATCGTACTTCATGAGATCTCCGAAGAACTGTGGTGAACGCAAAGCGAATCGGCTGAAAAACGTTCGGGCTGTTTGTGTCACTTCGAATAAAGATTCGCTCAGAATTGCACAGATTTATGGTGAAAGGAATTGTCAGACGCTAATTAGTTGATGATTTGAAATATTTCCACAATAATTGCGCTTGGATTTTAAATGACTATGTCGACGTAGAGTCGACGCCAACGCACGGTATTGGCTCTTGTTCTCGAGAGTTCTGTGCAGCCTGAAAGGTTGTGACAGTGGGGCGAGTAGAACATTTCAACGACATAAAGTTTTCTTGATAATTACATATAATGGCGCTGGGTATTTTTAGTTGTTGGGCTGGCGGCGACGCGGCGACGCGGCGGTGATGGGAGCGTCTGTGAATCATTATTGTGGAACAGGGTGAAATATTCAAAGTAGCCCATCATCGGCCTGCGGCGGCAGCGGTAGCTGGGGTGTGGGTGACACACAAGTTAATTAGTCACACGACGATGATATTCAGCGAGTGTGTCAGCTTTGGCTTGTATAATATATTTCCCCGGAAGCACCGAGTGAATATTATTCTGAAGCGCAGAGCCATAGGTACCGAGGGGCGGAATGCTGATGTGACATTGACTGAAGTTTCATTATATTTCACCACATGGCTGACTGCTGAAAGGTGTGCAAGGAAGGATGTTTTGCTTCTAAAAATAACGCTTTAAAGTGGTGCATTTATTTTCAGCTGTTTATGAGTGTTATTGGATTAAAAAAAAAAGTTTTTTAAATTTATTTTTGTTGAATATGAGAGCGTTTTTTGGGGGCATACACACAACATAATATTTTGGGATTTTTGAAATAGCTTTACGTTTCGAATATCAAAGAAGACAAACATTTTGTTTAGGGGGAATAACTGCATTAGGTGGAATGACAGATTTATTGTTTGAGTTTCAAAATGATGGATACCTACAAGATATTTATGAAAATTTGAATTTATTTGAAATCCTAATATATAAATATTGTTTTTTTAAGTTTTAAATTTTTCATTTCTTGTTAAGTTTTAGTGTACAAGTACAAAGTGTCTGACGTTTTGGTAACTTTCTTTGAGGTGGACAGTTTTATATTTTGAATCTATAACAACACCAACTTATATTAATTAAAACTACAATATTGAAATGTGTGAAGAATATAAAAGGTGATCGCTTGTATCTGGCTCAAAATCTAGCTCTATTTTACAATAAATTATTAAAATTGAGATATGTGTCGATGGTTTGATATAAAATTCAAACCTGAAACATGGATTCAAAGCACTTTGACTTCAAAATTGTAACAAAATCGGACTAGCCCTTAAAAACAAAATACGTGGATATCACACAAGTATGATAACTTTCCCAAAAACGTTTATTTCGTAATGCAGTTTCTTATTGCAATAATTTGAAACTCAGTATTATTTATTTGCTTCAAGCATTACATGTACGAAGTGTGATCAAAATCGTTTGAGTCGTTTTCGAGAAAATTGAAAACGAGTGCTCCAATTATTAAAGGACCACTTGTCTTAAAACTCATATTATTTTCTATTGTATTTAAATGCTCTAACAGTTTTCAGAACTTCATTTAATCCAGAACTTCATTTTAATCCAGAAAGATGCAATAAATCACTCGGTAGAGAAGTTAGTCAACAGAAATGAATTCAACGCTTAAGAGATTGAACCCAATATCTTGTCTAGAGCTTAAGCTGTGCTTAGAATAATACTTTTTTTGAACAATAGTTTTAAAATGCAATGTTTTTCAAACTTTTTAGTGAAAAATTCAAAATTCGGTAAAATAGTTCTATGGTAGGTAAAGTCAATAATATTTTAATTTCAAATTTTATTTATAGTATTGAAGATCATAAGAATTAATCAAAAGAAACAATATTTTATAAAAATTCAAGGTACCGTTAAATTATTTTTATTCTCACATCTTGTAAATTGTATTAAAAAACTTTTAACTGTCAAGTTTTAAGAAAATTGATCTTGCGGCTTTCTTGAGTTTAAAAAAATATTTTTTTTTTAAATCAAAAAAAAAAAGTAACAATTTCAACACGCAATACTAACTAAACTTTTGGGCAGCTTAAGCATAAAAAAATTATCAAAATCGGTTGTACCTTTTTGAGAAAGTAAAAACAAATTAAATGCACGAGTGGGTCGCACGAACCTGCTTTTATGTAAAAGTACTTTGGAATTTAAAATACATTTTATAAGTATAAAACATGAATTTAATGAGATAAAAATGTTCAAATGTATGGAATTGGCGTCTGATTTATCCTTTTAATATTAAAGTAATTTTTTATTTAACAAATTTCATTACAATTTTTCGAGAACAAAATTCGGCATGATAAATTTTAAGCGTTTAGTAGTATAGATTTTAGAAATAGTTTCAAAAAATAATCGTTCACACTTTTTAAAGATATTGGTTTTTCAAAAATAAATTGGAATTTTTTCTTCAAAAATCCCAAAAAAAAAAAAATTCGAAAATTTTTATAAACAATATTATTTTAAACTTAAAGGGCCTCCTGCTGAAAATTTTTGGTTAAAATCGTTAGAGCCGTTGATGAGAAAGTCAAAAAATTAAAAAAACGGTTCTCTGAAAGGTACTGTTAATAACATTTCCCCCCAATTTTGTTTTGTACCAAAATATAGTCTATGTCTATAATATTACACCTAATTTTTTTTAACAAAATCGTTAGAGCCGTTTTCGAGATTAATAAGATTATGCATTACGGATGTATGGGGGTACCGTTAGTCTTAGAGCTGAAAAACATTTCAATTTCCCCTCTAGGGAATCACCGAAGACCCTTAAGCTTAGGCTCTAGATCAAGGTACAGCCATGCAGACAGTCAGATGGAATTTTCGGACCCACTTTATTCGTCTTCGCTATCATCGTAATGTCAACTTTGATCAAAATCTCGAGTTCGATTTTTTTTCGAATGCATAACTATACAGGGTGTCCGGTAATTCGTGTGCCATACTTTGGGATGTGATTCCTGGTCATATTCAAAGAAAAAAATTGTTCTACAGTAAAGTCCGATTTTCAACTTTGACATCACTTTTTGACGATTTAAAAAAGGTGTACCCTGATCCATGTTAAGGTCAGTTTCTCTGTCAGTACTAATAGTAGGGACCTCATTTTGGACTTTTTTTTGTTGTAGAAATACCAAACTTTAACACTACAATTTCAATTCAATTTCAATTTATTTATTAATTATGAATGTACAAGTAAGACTAAGTCTTTTATAGTACTAACTAAGAATAAATACAATAATTATGTTAAAAATAAAATTCATGAATGTAGTAAGAAATATGAAATAATAACTCCCTATGGGAAGTTAATAAATATGAAATAAATAAGATATAATGAGATAGAAGGAGTTTGAAGAAGGAAAGGAGTTTAAAGGATAAAGATAGGATTTATAGTATATCTAAGAAGCACTTTCAGATAAGTGTTCAAGTATTTTATTCTTAAAACGTTTTGGAACATTTATTTGTTTAATATTTGTTGGCAAAGAATTCCACAATCTAGAAGTGTAGACATAAAACAGTCGTGATGAATTAATATAATGATACGTTGGGATAATAAGGTTAAGAGTTCTACGTGATTGTGCAAATTCGAGTTTTTCAAAAAGATAGTAAGGTTGTTTTATATATATTAACTTTTTCATAAAAATCAACTTTCTTGCACCTAAGAACTGTGATAATGAGCAGCCTAAGACCAGTAGATTGTGTTGTGAAATGTGGTCATATCTACGAAGGCCATACACATAGCGAACTGCATTGTTAAATGCAACCTGGATTTTATGTTGCGATACTGAGTCCAACTTACAATACACTGTTTCAGAGTAACATATAAGGGGCAAAATAAGTGTCTTTATGAGTCTCAATCTAGTTTCTTGAGGAGTAAATGACGCTGATAGCCATAATTTGCGGAGGCCACCATAGATTCGACCAACAACATAATTTATATGATTAATACAGTATAAATTGCAATTTAATTTGAAGCCAAGAGTAGTTATGTTGCTTACAAAGGATAGTCTACTATGTGAAAGATAAATAGGCGAGAGAGTTTCAACATCAAAGTTTCTTTTAGAAATTAACATCAGTTGCGTTTTGGGTCCATTTAGCGTAAGTCGGTTTGTAAGGGACCAATCGCGTATTGCTTTCAGATCCTCATTAATCCTACAAACCAAGTCCTCAACAAGGCCAAGCGGTCTTGAAAAATAAAACTGTACGTCATCTGCATATAGATGAACCGAAACATTTCTACATACTTTTGGCAAATCATTTAAATACATACAGAAAAGTATAGGGCCCAAAATAGAGCCCTGTGGGACACCCGATTTAAGATTTTTGAGACCTGATTGCACAGGTCCAATTACGACCCTCTGCGATCTATTTGTAAGGTAATTCTTAATTAGGTTGACAGCTCTTTGAGTGAAACCAAAATAATTACGCAACTTACAGCACAAAATATGATGGTTAACTCTATCAAAGGCCTTTGAAAAGTCTAGTAGACACAGTATAGTCAACTCACCTTGATCGAACTTGGTCCTTATAGCATCCATAACTTTTATAATAGCCGTGGAACAGCTATGATTTCTTCTGAAACCTGACTGGTAGGGATAAAGTAAATCATTTCGATCAAGATGAGCAACAACTTGTTCCACCATAACCTTCTCAAAGGCCTTTGATAGACATGCTAAAATGCTTACTGGTCTAAAATCATCTGGTAGTAATGCTCGTGGCTTTTTAGCAACAGGAATAATTCTGGCAACTTTCCAGTTGTCAGGAAAGAATGACGAGGCAATGCAAAAGTTTATCACATGTGTAATGGAGCTAAGAAAATACGGTATTATTATTTTTAAGAACATAAGTGGTAAACCGTCCTCGCCAATAGCATTCGACTTTAATGAATAAAATATTTTGGCAATATCGCTTTCATTGAAAGCTACGTTTAAACTGAGCTCATATATGTTTTTAGGGTTGCCAGATATTCAATTTTAAATGGTGTTCAATTTTTCTTTCCCGATCAAAATTTTGACTTTGAGGTAATTTTTTTTTTTTTTTTTTCAAAAAATGCGTAATAAACAAAGTTTTCTTATTTTTACCTAATGAGAAAAACAATAATAAAAAAAAGAACTCATCAATAAGTGCACCCAAACACCCATAAACTTTATGTTTATTACGCATTTTTTGAAAAAAAAATTACCTCAAAGTCGATATTTTGTTCGGGCAAGAAAAATTGAACAACATTTAAAATTGAACATCTGGCAACCCTAAAAACATATCAGCTCAATTTAAATGTGGTTTTAAAGGTTAGTATTTTCGCTAAAAAAAAAGTTCAAAATGAGTTTTCTTAGTACTGATAGAGAAATTTACCTTAACATGGATCAGGGTACACCAAAGTTAGCCTTTTTTAAATCGTCAAAAAGTGATGTCAAAGTTGAAAATCAGACTTTACAGTAGAATAATTTTTTTCTTAGAATACGACCAAAAATCACATCCCAAAGTATGGCACACGAATTACCAGACACCCTATATAATTCAGATGCATTTGTTCAACTCGCAAGCGGAACACCTATTTGCTCACTTAAATATTGTTTTACAACTTATAAGATCTGAAGCTGCCTCTCAAGAACAATATGTTAGCAAATCAAATATATACTGGATCTGCAACTTACTCATGCAACTCGACCTACCCGGAGCGATTCGAACGCAATCAATTATCGTCTTCTGGAAAGCCTTGAAGAACGTTCATTAGACTGACTAGAGTCAAACGGCATAGCATATGTAGGTAAAATATCTCACATTCATTATTCCTTTTATTGTTTATCACCAGCATGTACATATATATATGTATATGTATGTACATGCACATGTTTATGTATATATATATATATATATATATATATGAAGAAGATGTTAGAAAGTTATGAACTTTACCTTTCAATACAGGCCTATAAATTACTCACAGTTGAATAGAAAACTTCCGACATCGTTATTTCTTTTTTTTTTATTTTTAATAAGATCCTAACTTACCACCATCCTCTCCATATATTCTAAATAAAAATATTTCACATTTCTCAAGAATGTAATGTTTCCAAAAAAAAACACGGCACCCTATCCAAGAAGTTGGAAGGCAAGGAAAAACCTTTAGTTGGCTCTATTGTTTACCTTCGTTGCGTTATTAAAAAAATAAATTGCACGACTGAGTCACACGAACTTGCTCCTATGTATGTAAGATTTCAAAAAATAATGAAAAACATAAACATAAAATTCATTTTTAAAACTCTTTTAGTAGTAAGAGTTAAAAAGTAAAAACAGAATGCCATGTGATTTCTTAAGCAAACATAAATTTAAGCAAAAATAAAAGTCGTTTTAGCGTTTTCTTAAAAAAAATACTTTCATATAATTTTTTTCAAATACCTTGGCACGCCAAATTTAAGTCTTTATTGTAAGAATAAGAATAAAATTTAATATTTACTGTCCCGTTTTTGAGATATCGAATTTAAAAAAAAAAAATTTTTTTTGTTCAAAAATTCAAAAAATATTTTGTATTTAAAAATTTCTCTATGAAAAAAATTCATTAAAATCCGTTATGCCGATGATGAGAAATTCAAAATTTGAAAAAAATGATTCTATGGTATGGTAATATCTTTATTTCCAATATTTTTATTGAGTTATAGATTTTAAAATATAATGGAAGGAAAACTAAATTTATCAAAATTCTAAGCGCGCGCCGTTTTCTAGAAAAATACGATTTACTAAAATCAGGTTTTAATATTTGTATGGTGGTTACCGTTATTTTTAGGTAAAATAATTTTTTTCTCACATCTTTAAGATTATACTGAAAAACTTTTTATTGTTAAGTTAAAAAAAATTGAGCATGGGGTTTTCAAAATATAGAGTTTTAAAAATTTCAATTTTTGGTAAGCTTAAGCATAAAAAATGATCAAAATCGGTTGTACCGTTTTTCTTAAATCTGTGGAACAGTTTTTAAGAAAAAAATTCCGAAAAAGTTTGCGAGACCCATGTTTTCGTCTTCGCTATCATCGTAATGTAAGCTTTGATCAAAATCTCGAGTTCAATTTTTTTACGAACGCATAACTTGGCATATATGTCGTACCTATAAGTCGCAAGTAAAAATCAAGAATACCATCCGTATAAAGAGGGAAATAAAGGAAATATTTTTGCGCCGGTATAAGTTATGTCTTTATTTTAGATCTCCCCCCCCCCCATTTCTTTGCGCACCAACCATCAATTTATGGGTGCAACAGAGTTTTCCTGCTGGTGGGCTGAAATTCGAGGAAGATAAATCTGGTAAAATAAGGTAAGAGTAGGGAAAACATTGATTATGAGAAATACGAACTCAAGCCAATTTGTTAAATTATGACAAAAAAGTGGTGGCAGAATCCTGTTATTTGTGCCGAAAAAAAAGAAAGAATATTTGATTTTGTGTGTGAGGAGTGCGTAATGAGATGAGGGAAATTTATTGTATATTATAGTTGCTGGTTCGCTCGCACATCCCTTATCCGTTTAAATTATTTTTGACATTTCAAGGTGTCAATTTGTCTGAAGGGCAATTTAAAGGGGAAAAGATTAAGGTAGTCGTTCACTTTATTTTGGTAAGCTTTGTGTATAAGGATACATTCAAACCTCCAAGCACATTCGAGTATAATATAATTTGTGTACAAACTATATTTTTAATTGGTCGGAAGAATGACCGACCTTTATTTGATGTTCAATTGTTGTCAACTTTGTCGTTGAACTTGAACCCGTCGCAAGGATCATGAATCATAAGATAAAAAAAATACGAGACGCAAAATAAATTGAAAGTGATTATAATTTTTATGAACTTTGTAGCTATGCAATCGCCAGCTCGGTTAGCAAATTAAATAAATAATATGAATGAAATTTGTAAATGCAATTTAGAAAAATTCCCTTATAAGTAACATCCTATATTTATAAATGGTTTTCAAATAAGAATAGGGTGTTTTCCTGTCAAATTCGCTTAGCACTGTGATTTTATTTTGCAGTGTCAGACTTTTCTTTCCAAAAATTTTATTTCTCTAGAAAGTGAATTGTTGAAGTAGTTCGATTCCATAAGATTCAGTTTTAGTTGAGAATAAAGTGGTCTGCTTTTAGATCTTCAAGCTTCTTCTATTAGTGCATCGACTTCAAGATTTTAATGAGTTTATGTATTATTTTGTAGAGTTGATATTTAACACATATAAGCTCGAGACTGTTACGGATGTCCACCTTCAAACAAAAGTTGTTTATTTTTTTTGAATAGTTTCTAATAATCCGCAGAAACTACTGTCAAAAACAATACCTACTGTAGGGATTTTTTTTTTTGATCAAGTTAACTGGAAAAAAAAATATTAGCTTGTGAGAATAAAAATCAATATTCACGGGTTATTATAGATTTAAAAGTCAAGGAGTAAACAACAAATAAAAATAAAAAGCTTTCACAAACAAAATATTATTATATAAATGCGTATACATACAATATAGTGAGTGTATAAGTGTACCTTGTACTGCATTACTTCTTGTTTTTTTTTTCGAAAGTGCTTATTTTAAATAAGTTTTCCTCAAAGCAAAGCAACGAATTTGTATTAAGATCTAGAGGAGTAAAGGAGTCTTCCCAAAGCATCCCCAAACAAGATTTTTGAGAAATATTCAGGTGGGTTTCATAAGTAACAGGAATTTATAAAATTTACTATTTTATCCTATTTTTCCCTTTGTTTCATTGCAAAATATTATATTTTGGAAAAGAAGAAATCAAAACAAAATTATTATCTCATTTCCTGCTGTGAAAAATACAAAAACTAAATATATAAAGAAAGAAATAGTGTCAAAACAGTTTCAGTGTTTAAACAGTAAACAATAAGAATATACAACATTTAAACAATTTTTTTTGATCTGTGGTATAAAATGAACAAAATATATCGAATATAGTTTTAATTTATGTCTATAGGTATCGCAGTGTGTTTTTTTTGTTAAATCTTTAAATCAATATTTTCTTTTTTTTTTTTTTCTAATCAAAAATCTCAAAAAAGTGAAGAAAATATCAGTGATTTCTTTTTATTAAAAAATAAATTAAGGTATAGTGAACTGGATCGTCGAGTTTGTGCGCACAATCATCGGAACCAGAGATTTAAAGCCTGTAAGTTTCCTATTCTTTTAATTTAATTATTTTGACACAATAACACTGATATAATCATATAATACTTTAAAACTGATTCTTTTATTTTTTTTTACTGGTTCTTAAAATTTAAATAATTTCAATCTTTAAAATATAAATACGTTGCGTACATCTATCTTTTTATCCTAATCTATCTTAAAATATTACTTAACCTTACTTAAAATATTTAACATTTAACTTATTTTTTTGTACTTTCCATTTAAATATAAAATAAAAATCTAGTATAAATTAAATTAAAACTTAACTTTATTCCTAAATAATTTTTTTTTATTACTTAAATTAATTTTTTTTCTTTGTAAACCTTAAATTAACAATTTCATCATACAATATAAATTAAAGCTAACGATTTTTTTTAAATGAATTTAAAAACAAAAAAATGATTTTAACACTTATTAACTTAATTATAAAATGAAAATAAACAAATTGTGATTTAAATATGAAATTGTAAGAAATTTTATTTGTGGGGTCATAATTCATTCCAGTTTTTCTACTTCTTCAATGCACTAAATACCTACTCGCGTAAGTACATTTAGGGATAACTACAAACTACTGATGCAATAGTTATCAAAGGAGAATTGCAATTTGGTAATATGGGAGGGTAAAGTGCATCTGAACTGACATAACATCTGTCAGCAAAAGGAAAAACAAAAATAAATATATACATGATAAACGTTCTGTCTGTCCGATATAAGTTTTGCAAGGCTTGGTATTAAATTTTTTTGTATTTGTTTGGTCAAAACTTCCTGGCTTTGGAAAAAGAATCCCCCCCATTCCGACGAGCTTAGCCTCTTATGATAATACCAAGCATTTTCAAAGTCAGTGAAAAGAACACATTATATTTAATTATAAATAAAAACAAGTGACCGGTAACAAGACTTTAGAATAATAAACAGTGTGGCAGAATAATTTTCTTTCTTCAAACGCAAATACTCTCAATAAAAGAACACTTGCATCCCACTAAGACCTCTACAACCTGATTGACTTTGTTTTAAAAAAATAAGTTATGCTGCCGCTTTTAATGTATCTTATATTAGTTATTAATTTTTAGTATTTGTTACTTGAACATTTTCCGTTGGAAACTTTTTAAGCTTTTTAGTTCTTTACAATCTTGCAATTATGTGACATCAATCGTTTTGGTTTAATTGGCCTTCACAAGGGAAACAAAATTGGTAATCCTTCTGTCCTTGTGACAGCTTGAAATCATACGTTATTGTGTTTATTGTACGGAGAAGTAGTCACTGCTAGAGTTAGGTTAGGTTAGGTTGTTGGGCTGACAATTGATGTTGCTATTGTCACACTTAGATCAATGTAGATCCATTGTGTTACCCGTGAGTGTTATCACTCTTTCCTGATAAAACCTATGTATTCTATTAATCAGTCAAGCCATTTTGAGGCGTTGACGAAGTTCAATATGTGTATTCCTGAAATATTAGAAATATCTTCTAGATTATCAAAGAAGTAGCTACCGAGCCATTTCTTTCTCTGGTGGCATAGTGACGGGCAATGACAGAGAAAGTGTGACGTGTCTTCATGTACCTCTTCATCACCACATCCTCTGCATAGGTCATCTGTACTTAGTTTCATTTTAAATTTATGGTATTTCAATAAATTATGTCCGGTGATTATGCTCGTAAGAGAGCGAAGGGACTTCTTACTAAGTTGTATAATTTTGTCAGTTCTCTGCTTGTTAAAGCAGGGCCATATTTTCCTAGTAGTATCACAGGTGTCAAGTAGATTCCACCTTTCATTGGATTTCCTTAGGATTATGTCTGAAATTTTCTGTTTAATGTTACAGAGTGGGATGCTTACCATCTCTGCTTGACTAGCGTCGAGCGCTGATCCCTGTCTTGCCAACTCATCGGCATTTTCATTACCTTGTATGCCGCTGTGTCCCGGTACCCAGCAGAGTCTAATATTGTGCTGCGTGCCAAGAACCTTAAGCTCTTCGCGGCAGCAGGAGACAAGCTTCGATTTTATCACAGTGGCAGAAATCGCTTTTATTGCCGCTTGGCTGTCAATGTAAAAGGTGATATCAGCCCGTGGTATCGCCATCATTGATTCCTGTCTAGCAGCTGTTGTCACTGCCAGGACCTCCGCTTGGAAGACACTGCTATGATCTGGGAGCCTAAGTGAGTTGTTTAGCTCAAGAGGTTCTGAGAAAAAGCCTGCACCAACACCTGTGTCCATTTTGGAGCCATCAGTATAGATTGCTATTTCTGATTCACTGGTGTAGGGTTGGTTGTTCAGCCATTCTTCTCTGCTTGGAAAGGCAGTTTGGAATGGTTTATAAAAGTCAAGCTCGGGTGTTGTATAATCTGTAATGATACTATCACCCAAGTATTTCTGAAGAATTTGAGCATGTCCTATTGCACTGTTTTTCCAGGTATTAGTCTGGCTTAGCCTTAAGGCGCTATATGCTGCGGATTCTTGTACGAAAAGGTCTAGGGGTTTCAGGTTGAGTATCGCCTCCAACCCTGCAGTTGGTGTGGATCTCATGGCACCCGTAATCCCAATGCACGCGAGTCTCTGTACTTTTGCCAGAGTTTTGAGGTTCGTGCTTTTTTCCGTTGCATTCCACCATACCAAATTACCATAGGTTAGTATTGGTCTGATTATCACCAAATACATCCACCTGATAATTTTTGGACTAGGTCCCCAGGATTTCCCAAAGATTCTGTTACAGGAGTAGAATGCAATCATTCCTTTTTTCGCTCTTTCCTTAGTGTTAAGACTCCAGTTTAATTTCCTATCTAGAATCACACCAAGATACTTTGCATGATCTGAAATCTTCAGCGGGGTGCCTTCAATTGAAGGTATTCTGAAGTTTGGTATTTGCCTTTTATTTGTGAAGAGGACTAATTCTGTTTTTGACGGGTTAACCATCAGGCCGCACTTTCTAGTCCATCTATTAACCTTAGAAAGGGCGTATTCAATCTGTTCACTGATAGTGGGTAAGAATTTACCTGTAGCTAATAACGCAAGATCGTCAGCGTAGGCTACTATCTTTACACCACAGTGTTTTAAATTAATGAGAATTGTGTTCATAACCAGCACCCAAAGGAGTGGTGAGAGAACTCCCCCCTGTGGGGTGCCCCTGGATGTGGACACTCTCATCTGTATCCCTGCCAGTTCCGAGTTAATTTGCCTGTTCTTTAGCATGCACATAACCCAACTTATTATCGAATTATCGATTTTGTTGTCTACTAGAGCTGCCTCTACCGCTTTATTGTTCACGTTATTGAAGGCTCCTTCAATATCGAGAAACGCAGCAAGGGTATATTCTTTGTCGCTCAATGTCTTCTCAATCGTGCTAACGACGCTGTGAAGTGCCGTTTCTACACTCTTCCCCTTTGTGTAGGCGTGCTGAGCTGGGGATAAATCAACCAGATTCAGATTGCCACGAATATGTAGGTCTATCAGTCTTTCAAACGTTTTAAGAATAAACGATGTCAGACTAATTGGCCTGAAATCTTTTGCTTCTGTATGACTGGGCTTGCCAGCTTTCGGAATGAAAACCACTTTGACTTCGCGCCATGATAAAGGAACATATCCCCATTTTAGACTGTTAAGGAATATGTTTTTCAGGAGCGGTATTATTTGGATTTCGCTTTTCTGTAGCATCATTGGGAAGATGCCATCAAGGCCAGGGGATTTATACGGAGAAAAGGAATGGATTGCCCATCTTATCTTTTCTTCCGTTATAATATCCGATGGTATAATGTGTTCCGTGTAGGGTTCTGTTTCCAGGTTGCTGTCATTTGACCCGCAACCCGGGAAGTGAGTATTTATCAAGTGCTCAAGAGTCTCATTGCAGGATTCTGTCCAGCACCCAGTGGGCGTTTTAAGAGATCCTAAAGGGATTGAATCTTTGGAAAGAATTTTCCTTAGTCTAGCAGATTCGTTTGTCCCTTCGATTTCACTGCAAAAAGTTCTCCATGAGTTTCGTTTCGCTCGTTGCGTTTCTGCTTTAAATTTTCGTTGACTAGTTTTATATACTTCCCAGTCATTCTCATTTCTAGTGTTTTTGGCAGCATTGAAAAGTCTTCTTGTTTCTTTTCTCAAGTTACCGAGTTCTACCGTCCACCAGGGTGGTTTCTTTTTTCCTTTCCCTATATGTTTCAGTGGACAACTTTTCTCGAGGGCGTTACTAAGAATCACCCTGAGTTCTTCTGATGCTTGAACAATATGCTTGGGTTCTTGAATCGCAGTGTTATTAAAATTTTTGAGTTTTTTCTCTAATTCCCTATTAAAGAGATCCCAGTTGGTGTTTCTGAAATTCCTATAAGGTTTCGGAGTTTCCACTGTATCATTTATCAAGAAGCCTATAAGCCTATGGTCTGAGAATGATTCTTCTTTGAGAACATTCCATTGGTCGATTGAAACTGTATCTGAATTATTAGTAACAGTTATATCAATCACTTCTTCCCTGTTTTTTATAACAAAAGTGGGCTCATTGCCCCTATTTGCTACCAGTAAATTATGTTCTATAATACTGTTGGTGTCGGTACTTGCCCATTGAGCATGATGTGAGTTAGCATCACATCCTAGAACCACGTCCCATCCTTCGATTGCTGCTCGCTCTACTAGCTGGACTGTTAGGTCTGCAGGTGGTCCCTCCATCCCGTCATATGGCATATAGCAGGATGCCAGGATGAGTGGTGGGAGCCCGATCCGCTCTAGCTTCACGGCAGTCTGGTCTAGATTACTATATGTAGATAAAAGAAAAAGATTAAACTGTTTCCTAGCTACAATGCAAGTTCTAAATTTACTGTTTGATACCACTTGTGCAGTTTTGAACAGTGTAAGTCCTTTTGAGTGCAGGCCCTTAATTTTGCCACCTGCGATCCAGGGTTCTTGAATAAGGGCGATGTCTATTTGCCTACTCTCCATGAGGTAGACAAGGTTGGCGCTGGCTGCTTTACTATGTTGGAGATTAATTTGTACTAATTTCATGTTCATAGTTTATTAAAAACCTCCCGCCCCTTACTTACTTGCTTGTTCTTGTTGGCTATTAGTCGCAGTTTGCACCGGTTTATCCCGATCCGAACTTTGAAGCCAATTTTCCTCAAAAGTGGTATAGACTTGTGACTGAGCTGCACAACCACTTCTGTGCCGTCTTTCGTCTGCTCTCCCATCTCAAGCACTTTCCAGTTCTGACTGAGCTGCTCAGTATTTAGGGATTGCAGGTACCTCTCAATGCGGTCCCTAGGGATGGTTGGTCCTCGCATCATCGTCTTCGCTTTGGGTCTATTAAGGTCTTTTATTTCCTTAAGTCCCATAAGGCGAAGGTTTGCATTTTGCCAGGGAGCAATCGTTCTTTTGACGAAGTCCTGCAGCCACACGAGAGTATAATCGTCTTCGCATGTCAGCATCTTGAATCCGTGGACGGTTCTGAGATTACCGAAGAGAGGCGGTTGCCCGTTCTTAACGATAACGTCATTCACCTCGTCCAGGATTCTGACCTCCATCAACTGCCATTGATCATCGGAGAGTTTTCGGGAGGGTGTACCGAAATCCGCAATGGCAAATTGTCGCTTCTCCGTAGTCCCTTCCGTGATCAAGGTCTTTCTTCTCTTCGTTTGGGGTGAAGGATTCGTAGGCGAGGATTTATCATCCTGCCTCGTTCTTTTAGACGCCGTTGAGTTTGGTTCAGGGTGGGGCGTAGTGCCGACCGTCTCCTTTCCCGCTCTCAAGGTCTTTGTCTTTGTTTTTGTCGAGTTGTTCGTTATGTCAGTGGTCGTCAAGGTCTTTAGTTTTTGAGTAGCATTGCCCAGCGCTAGCTTCTCCCTGGCCGTTAAGGTTTCGGGATTTTTGCTAGATAGACGCCGGACAATCCTCTCAGCGTTTCGTCGTCTCTTTTTCAGAACCCGTTGGGTGAGATTTCCAGCACTCCGTGAGGCCTTCTTCTCGATTACGGTGTTCTTTGTCGTGTTCATTGTCGTGTTCGTTGTCGTGTTTGTTGTTAAGTCTATGACACTACTTCCACTCGATAGAGATGGAAGAGACGTGCCGGAGTTGCCTATGGGGCTATGGCCCCTAGCGCCACTCCCACACGGCCCCACCATATCCATCTCCAACGGTTGCACCTTCCCGCCTTCCAGTCCCGATGGAGCAAGTGGCTCCATACCAGGTCTGGTTGGGAGAAGTGGTCCCGCTGTTTGCTTCAGCAGCGTCGTCGTAGGCGTATTCGTCGAGGGGGTCTCCAATGAGATCGGACTTTCCTTTGATTGGATTTTACCAGTCGGCGGATTGGGCGGTCCCATTAGAGTATTCACGCTCGTACCCTCTGTAGAATTCACCTCTTTGGACGGCTGGGAAAGTACCCTTCCTGTCCTCTTAGGATCATTCGCCAGAAAAGCACGAGCGTTTTGAAGACGTCTTCGTTCAATGTCGTTGAGTTCCTTCCAATTCCGACTTCCAAGTCGTTTGACCGTCTTCTTACAGTTAGAGATTCTACTCCGAACTGAAGTGGTCGACAACCCTGAGAAGGCGGAGCTGGCAATGGAACACGCGTCGTCGTCTGAAGGGGTGAGGAGAAGGTCTTCTTCCTCTTGTGCTGTAATTGTCGTTGTCGTTGTCTTTGTCGTCTTGTCTTGTTGTTGTTGTTCGTTTTTATAGGTCACTGGCGACTTATCCCCTCCTCCTGTTGGAGAGGCCAAGCCCGCGCCGACAGCCGTGACTTCTGTCGACGTTTCAGCGTATATCCCCGCTGGTGTTTTGTTCGTTTGTTGTGGCAAGTCCATAGTTTTATCGTTGTGGGTTCCTCTTAGTTGGCTTAAAACCTCAGCAGATCGATTGAGGATTTAATAAATATAAATCTAAAGCCGATCAGCTGAGGCTTCAAACGTAAGCCTCCCCACCGCAACAAGGTGGAAACCCGGCGAGGAGGCACTGCTAGAGTACTTGATCGCAAAATGCGTATACGTATACGGTTTTCTAAATAGTCCGAGTATCATCAAAGTCGAATCAAAAAAAATTACTGAGAAAATAGAAAATCATATCTCGGAATATTAGTATTCCCGAAGAAGATTTGGCACACAAGACATACAAAAGACTCTCTGAACACAGTGACATTAAAGTAGAAATAGAAAACTCTGCCAAGGTGATACACAAAATATAATCACAGGCGAGGTTTTTACATTGGCACTAAAATTTTCGAAGTCGAAAAATATTGTTTTATTTTTTTTTTTAAACTTACAGCCATATTTATAAACTCATTATAGTGAGTACATAACCCTATGTAGCCCTTATAATGCCTCTAAACGCAAAATCGTTATTTATAAAACTTATGTGACGTTGAATAGTGGCATTATAAGCTAAACGCGTTTGGAGGTTGAATAGTGCCTACATAGCGACATTATAGTATTGAACTGTCACTTTCACTTTGACATCATATTAAAATATTCAATTACCAAAACAGAAATGCCTTTTACTTTTTCGTCCTTTTTAAATGATTTTAATTCTTTCAATGCCGTACTTGCGAGACCGCGAATGCGTAAAATATATAAGAAAATGTTTAATCCCATGACCCTTGGCAATGAGGATTTTAAAAAAAAATATGGCTTTTCTAAAGAAAATATGAGCAAAATCATAGCTATTATAAGCTTGGATCTCAACGAGGACAACAGAGGAGGCCATATTCCCTTAGATCTGCAAGTAATGGCAGCTATTCGATATTGGGGACGAAATGAGGTAAGTTCACTTAAGAACTGCAATCAATTCATGATTGCATTCATAAGAATTAAGTTAGCCTTAACACCTTTTCAATTTAAAATTAACAAAATTTGATAACACTAACCGCTCTTATAATATATTTCAAGATTCAAGACGATGGAGCCGATATCCATGGTTTCAGCCAACCCACATTATGCCAAATTTGTAAGCGGGTTGCAAGAGCATTGGCATCAAAAAGAGGTAATTTTGTCAAAATGCCGACAACATTGGCTGAACAAATGCGAACTATTAGCAAGTTGTCCGAAATTCGCAGTTTCCCCCAAGTAATTGGTGCCATTGATTGCACCCATATTAAGATTCCCAAAGTTGGTGGGCCTTCAGGCCAGTATTATATAAATAGGAAGGGATTCTATTCATTAAATACGCAAGTAGTGTGCGACGCATCCCTAAAAATAAACGATATCGTTTGCCGGTGGAGAGGTAGTACTCACGACTCTAGAATTTTTAGAGAAAGCCGTATTAAATAACGCTTTGACAATGGTGAGTTCAAGGGTCGTCTGCTTGGAGATGGTGGCTACCCTTGTACTAGTAATCTGTTCACTCCACTACTGAATCCTCGAACAGATGATGAAGTGCAATACAACATAGCGCACATATCAACTCGAAACACAGTGGAAAGATGTTTCGGTGTTTGGAAGCAAAGATTTCGAATCCTTTTATCAGGTATGAGATGCTCCTTAGAGAACGCCAAAACAACAATAATCGCATTAGCAGTTCTACACAACTTGTCAATAGATTTTCAGGACCATCTTCCAATAACAGGAATAAATTAAGTTAAATAAATTTTTTTTTATTAAATGGATACTATTTTCCAAATGTAGATGATGAGGAACCTGCAAATGAATATAATTATAACCAACCACGAGAAAATCAGGAAATATTGCGACCTCACAGTCACATAAACCTTACACGCCGCGTTTTTATAGAACAATTCTTTTCATCTCATAACTAACCCTACCTACTGTTCGCAACAAAATGTACCTATATCTCAATTTAAAGCTTATATACTTTCTACTTCAAGTCATGATACACTTCTTGCTTGGCACTGACAACAGCAATACTATAAACAGAAGCAATTGCAGATGTAGGAAATTATCAGCAGCATCAACCCAACAACAACAAATACATCAGCATCATTCATATATTCAGCAACAGATTAAAGTATTGTGATATAAAATTTAATAAAAAAAATAATATTTTCTAAGAAAAAGAAGTTGTCCTAATTTTTATTTATTTTATTTCCTTTATTTTGAGCATTTGAAGCACGAAACCCAAATATGAAATCAGAAATTTGATCAAATCTAAAATGTTGAAAAATTAAATTAAAAATGTTCTTTCGATTTTATAACATCGCATATTTGCTATTTATTTCAAAAAAAAAATTTCATATGGCAAAAACAAAAACTTAATTCATAAAAACGATCAAAAACTACAAAAATACTTAAATAACTTAAAAAAACATTAAAAACTAAAAATCACAGTTCTAAGAAAAAAAACGAACTAATCAATTATGTAATAAAAAAAATCACAGTTCAAAAAATAAAAACGAAGGAACTAATAAATTAATACAAAAAAAAAAAACAGTACACACTAAGAATCACAATTATAATTATTATGCTCTTCTAGCATTCTCATCCTCTTCTGATGCAATTCCTCCTTATGCCTTCTCTCCATCTGGTAGGTCTTGGTCATTTCCGCACGCTCCGTTAAAATGTTTTTCATTCTCTCCTCGTGCTCCAATTTCATGTAAGCCTCCTCCTTCCTCCGGTTCTCCTTTGCAAGATCAAACAATTCCTGTTTGAGGAGTTCGTCCTCTTTGCAGATTATCTGAGACAAAAAGAAAAAAATACATAAATTAATATGAAGAAGAAAAATTAATTTATTAAGTACCTTTCGTTTGAATGATCTGGTTTTCTTTGAACCCAAGCGCGAAGGTGGAGGCGATGCCGGTGGTGGTTGTCGATGTAAAGCTTGTGCTGGAGTCGAAGCTGGTAGTGGAGAACAAGGATCCTCAAGAAATTCTATTTCATCATACTGATTAATCTAAAGAAATTTATATTTATTTATTTTTTATTAATTATCATAATTCATTGCGTTACCAAAGGGCTCTTCCGATGGCGTTCAATATGTCTTGTATTGGGAGATGCTTTGTCCTTTCTGTTATATATATTTTCCTTTAATAACTGTGTGGTGAGACAAAATAATTTGTTTTATTTAGTGAATATATATATATGTATGTATGTACATATAGTTTTACAAACCTCAGTATCACAATCAAACTCATTCTCGTCCTCCTCAAACTCATGAGGGATGAGTGCCATCAACCTTTCCTGCTCAGGATCAGGTGATTTGGGTGGTGGCCCACCTCCTGTTGCATTCAGGCTTTTTTTGTAGGCAGAGGCGTTCATTTTTGCCTTCATTTTAGTGCCTCGCCATTGCGCTTGAAGTTGCCCCGTCTCCCTCTTGTTGCACTCATATTATTGAAACTAAAATTTTATAATATATTAAAAATAAGTGAAATTAAAGAGTTTAAATTATATACTTGTTGGTGATCTCTCTCCACGCATCCTTCTTCGCCCGGGATGTGTTGGTGTCGCAATTTTTGTTTTCAATTATTGAGATTTTATCCTCAATAAGTTGTCTGAGAAGTATCTGGAGATTAAGATAAAATGATTATGAATTTTACTACCAGTTTTGTGCTAAAAATAATGATATACCTTATCCGAAGAATCCCAGTTATTTGCTCGAACTCTTTTTGGTTTTGGAGGATCCATTTTTGTTTATTAATTTCGACGAACAGAAAGAATGTTTTTTTTTTGTCTTTGATAAACAGCAGATCTGTGACATGATGAATATATGTAATAGATTTTCACTCTTTGGTACATTTTTTGACACAAGCTCATTATAACTATGCAGGGTAGGCAAATGTTTTATAAATATGAATTTGCATAGTGGATGCATAAGTCATTATGCAGTGCAAAACTATACACGCGTTCAGCGAATTCTAATAAATAAGGCTGTTAATGGATAGTGCGTTAAATTAGCAATGCAGAAGGTCTGTCTGGGTTCGAATTGCAGTCACTTTCGGATATCCTGCATCTAGTGAGGAAGTGATAAATCCTCCAAGAGAATCTTTCTATATGATAAGTGTTTTCCATCTTAGGCGTTTGTGTAGAATATTTAGCTTCCGCAAACAAATAAACATGAGAAATAAATATAGCAACTTATTCTGTTGAAACAATATTATCGAATGAAAATTTATTAAAACATAAATTGATAAGAAACATAAAAAGTATGTGATAAAATTATATACATTAAAGTGTGAACGCTACAGTAGAAACATATTTCAACACTCCTCCTCGTTCACACAATATTACATTTTTCTCTAAAATAATTATGTTTTGTTGCATTCAAAGGTTTAGTTAGAAGATCTGCAATCATTTTGTCAGTTGGGCAGTATTCACATTCTATTATCTTCTTGGTTGCTAAGTCCCGAATCATCTTGTATTTTGTATCGATGTGCTTTGTTTTGTATGAGAACTTACTGTCACGCACTAGTTCGATACACCCCTGGTTGTCTTCGAATATTGTAGTCGGTGAATCCATCTTTTCGTGCATCTCTGTCAGTAGTTGTCGTAGCCATTTTACTTCTTTTGCAGCTTCAGAAATTGCTTCACAAGTTGATGATGCTACCATGTTTTGTTTCTGACATGACCAACTTATAGTTCCTCCCTTAAGAAATATAATTCGCCCACTGTTTGACTTCCTGTCTATTCGGTCATCAGCCCATGTAGCATCAGCATAACCATATAGTGACAAGTCATTTGTTTGAATATTGCTGAGCTTTAATTTCATATGAGATGTTGCCTTAAGATATCTCACCACTCGTTTAAGCTGATTCCAATCTTCTGTAGTTGGACTCGAAACTCTTTGTGCCAAAATGCTGATGCTGGCGGAAATGTCAGGTCTCGTGTTAACTGACAAATACAATAATCGTCCAATTAATCTCCGATACTTTGTGTTGTTTTCTAGCTGAGTTGATGTTACTGTTTTTCCATAATTAACTTCTAATGGTGTTCTAGCTTCCTTTGCATCCATCAGGCCAAAATCTAATGCAATCCTTTTGATGTAACTTGACTGACAAAGTTCAAAATTTCCATAAGAATCTTTGGTAACTTCCATTCCGAGATAATGTTTAATTTGTCCCAAATTTTGCATTGTGAATTTCGACTTTAGAATAATTTCGATCTCATTTATTTGATCAATTGTGAGACCAGCCACTATAATATCATCCACGTATACAATAATGTAGCAGTAATTATCACCACTCCTTTTATAATATAAACATGGATCATTGTAGCTTTGTTGACAGTTTGCCTCAATTAAGACATCGTGTAATGCATTATTCCACGATCTTGCTGCCTGCTTAAGTCCGTAAATACTCTTTTTTAATAAACATACTTTTGTTTCATTGAGAGTTTTGAATCCTTCCGGTTGTCTCATGTAAATGATTTCGCTTAACTTCCCATTCAGAAATGCACTCTTCGCGTCTAGATGATAAACAAGCATTTTTCTTTTGCCGCTACCGAAAGTAAGGTTCTGAATGTAGTGTGCAGAACAACAGGTGCAAAAACTTCATCATAGTCTTCACCATATTTTTGTGAGTATCCTTGGGCTACATACCTTGCTTTGTACCGCTGAATTTCGCCACTTGCATTGGTTTTTATTTTAAAAACCCATTTACCTCCTATTGCTGTCTTTCCTTTTGGTAAATCGACAAGTTCCCAAGTTCCGTTTGATTCGTGTGATTCAATCTCCTCCTGCATTGCAATGAGCCAATGTTCCTTATCATCACTTTCGATGGCTTCAGTGTATGTCTTTGGCTCTCTGAATTCCTTTCCCATTAATATTACGTTCTTATTCAACTCATCTTGTAAACGTTTTGGTGGAACTCCTTTATTAACTCGCTGTGAAACTCTAATAGGTTCATGTAACACTGAGGTAGGTCTTGTCGACTGGTCAATAAGTCCGTTGTTATCTTGTTCTCCGTCCTGTACTATGGGCTTCGCATGTGAAGTTTCCTTATCGTATTTTCTTAATTTACTAGTAGAACCTAATTCAACGAAACCTTCTTCCATTTTAATATTAATTTTGGTTTTATTTGAACTACAAAATTTTACATCTCGACTTATGATGACCCTTTTTGATTTTTGATTGTAGCATCGACAAGCTTTTGATTGTTCGTCATATCCCAAGAAAATCATTTCTATACCAACACTGTCAAGCTTTTGTCTTTTCTCTGTTGGTATATGAACAAAACATTTTGATCCAAATATTTGAAATACGTTTGTTCTTGGTTTTGTTCCATTCCATCTTTCGTATGGTGTCATGTCCGTCGCTCTTGTAATGACACGATTTAAAATAAAATTTGCCGTTGCTACTGCTTCACCCCAAAAATTAAATGAAAGATTTGCATCAATTAGCATGCAACGTGCCATTTCAATCAATGTCCGGTTCTTCCTTTCGGCCTTTCCATTTTGCTGGGGACTGTATGATGTTGTTAGCTGAGTCTGTATTCCATTTTTCTTCAAAAAATCTTTCAAGTTCTTTCCCATGTATTCACCACCTCTATCTGAACGAATAATTTTTGGTTTCTTTAAAAACTTAGTATCACAAAATGCAACAAATTCTTTCAGCTTCTGTTCGACTTCTGATTTGTGTGCTATCAAACATATTATTGTGAAACTTGAATAATCGTCAATGAATGTTACGATGTATCGTTTGCCACCGGTTGTTATTGTTTGCATAGGTCCACAAACATCTGTATGGATCAAATCTAGTGGTGCTGAAGACTGCGATTTTGATTTCTTTGGAAATGGTATTCTGGTCAGTTTCCCTTTTAAACAAGTATCACAAGTTTCTTTAATTCCGCAATCAACTATCTGTAAGTCTTCAATCGTTCCCTTTGACTCCATAGTACGAATAGCTTCTGGATTCCGCTGACCCATCTTTCGGTGCCATGTATGTATGCATTTATCATTATGTTGTAAGGCACATATTGCATTTGGCTGACGTAATACATACATACCACCTACTGCATCCGCAATACCTATTTGCTTGCCTTTACACTTTATTTCCCCAATTAGATTGTCAAACTCGACGCGCATACCTTTATTGGTAAGTCGTTTAACTGATAAAATATTACCAACCAAATTAGGTACAAGCAAAACATCTGTGATAATTGCTTTATGTACGTCATTACGCTCATTACAAAATTCTAAAAATCCAGTGCCAATTCCTTGCACTTGAGCTATTTCACCATTTGCCAACTTGATTGTACTCTTGTAGGACTCATCAATTTTCGTGAAAAAACGCTTGTCATTTACTGCATGTCTGGTCGCACCTGAGTCAATAATCCATTCAGACTTCTTTGTGTGTCCAACTGTGAAGACAAAATCTTGTTCATTAAAAGAATTCAAAGAACTACCTGACGATAATTTCTCCTCGATAGTATTCACTATATCAGCTGAGCTTTTCTTTTTGTTTTTGAACTTCTTTGCTAGCCATTCTTTATATTTTGGGCAATTTTTCTTGAAATGATCTTGCTTTTTACAGAAAAAGCAAATGGTATCTTTTCCCATAACTTTTAGTACCGAATCACTTGTAGTTCCTTCAGAATGAAAATGTCGTTCATATCCTGCTATTACTCGTTGTTGAACCAATGCATATGTGACTTCTTCTTCTTTACGTGCCTCTAGTGTTGTGATTAGAGTATCATAACTAGCTGGCAAGCTGCTTAGTAACATTGCTGCACTCCATTTATCTGACAATGTCTCTTCTCCAATATCACGTAGTCGAGTGAATAAATCTTGCATTTTGTTGATGTGACCCTTCACATCACCACCTTCTTCAAGTTTTAAAGAGCATATAGATCGCATACTTTATTTGAAAGGGTATTTTTCTCGTGGTATTCTTTTAATGCATCCCATGACTGTCTAGCTGTTGTCTTTGATCGAATAAGTGCCAGTTGATCGTCTTCAACCGACAAGCCTATTGTAGCTCTTGCTTCATCGTCACATTGATGCCATTCATTGATATATTCTTGATTCTCGATTGTTCCATTTTCCATTCTTATTTCTTGAGGTCGAAGTCCTGTTATCACCTTTTTCCACAGATTTTGCTTTAGTAACAGCAGTTCCATTTTAAATTTCCAATTAGCGTAGTTTGTGTTTGTTGCGAATGTCGTATGGATTTCCATATACACATTCCGCACTCACGTTTGAATCACCCTGTCTTAGAAGAAAATGAAAATAAAATGTCAAAGACAAGTTGCGAAATCAGCTGGGTGACCGGAAACTCAGGTCAAAATCCTAAAGCCTAAGTCTGATCTTCGTCATGTTTCTCACGTTCGTTCTTTCTTGGTGTAGCTTTCATCCTGTACGGATCACAAAAATCTGCAATCCAACCGAAATCTGAGAGTATACCCATCACTGCCCACCAAGCAAAATACCAGAGGAGGGATTCGGAGAAAGAATAATCAGCAGAGGCGTTTACTCATTTCGAACTGCCTCGAGCAATCTCGATCATCCCGTCCCACGTAGCCAACTTGGAAAAACTTTGCATCCACCCTGTCGATGAATCCAATTTTCTTAATTGGATCTAATTGGATCTAGTTGGACCACGTGCTAAATTTATCGGCTTCAATCCAATTTAAGAGGCATATCTCGCATTCCAACAATCCAATTCACCACGCTGATCATCCTAAGATAAGAGCGAGGATTTTTTTTGTTTCTTGTTGGAGAAGAGCTCCAGACCACCACTACAGCTACTCGCATGGCGACAACCTGTCTATCACTTGCACTTGCACTTGCACGAGTCCAAAATTAGGTCAGTCGTCATCCTGGCCTTGAATAATTCACTTGCCGATCTACCACCACCATCGTTGTCGTGTCGCAGTGCAAAGTGGAACAAGAGAGTCGCGTAAGCGTCGCCGTCTAAGTCGTCGACGTGGATGGTAGGAGCGCGACGTGTGTGTTGAGATAGGGCGGGTGATTTCTACCCCCAGGAGAAGCCCGAGAAAGCTAAAATTTTTTTTGTGATTTAATAGCATACTCATATGTATAGCTCGTAGAATTTCCTTTTTTTTGATCAAGCGTATGTGAGTTAATGTGGTTTTAAGAAGCATATAAGTAAAGAAAATAGTGTTAAAGTAAAAGAAGTCTAAGAAGGAAAGAAGCTAGATAAGGGAGGAGAAAAATTGGAGAAGTGAAAGGTGAATAACGATAAAAGAAAAAAAAAATAAGACGATACAGTTTCGCGAGCGTTTGCGGTTTACAGAGAAAAAAATCAATGTTAATTTTTACAGCTATCAGAGAGCCAACGGAGAAAGGAATTGTGCACAATTGTCTGGACCGTAAGTGGTGAGTTTGATTACATGTTTACTATATTTATCTCGATAACATATTTCTCATGTGAGTCCGAGTGGGACGAATACAGTCTCGCTAAGCTAGATTGTCATTTTTGTTGTTTATTGACTCTTGCACTTCTTCCTTTGAATATAAACAAATCAACTAGAATTTAATTACCTTGACCTACTCAAGCAAAAATTCCACATGCCGTCCTTAAGACCAAATTAGAACAAATGCGCTGATTAAACTGATTTAACTGAATAAACAATTAGATTGTAAGAATTAGAACTAAGCTTAAGGTATCAATAAAAGAAGAAAAATATGAATTTTGAAATGTACTAAGCAGAGTTTTGTGTGGGGGCTATGTGTGATATGGTTTGGGGCATTTCGATGAGCAAAGAGTCAGCGTAAGCTTATCGCTGCAATCAGTCATGGGGCAACTAACTTCGCGGAATATTTGTCGAGTAGAAGTTGCCAACAGGTGTACACGATACAGTGTCATGTGGGTGGGACATATCGCGCAAGCTACTCAAGGCGAATAATATCTCTCGTCTACGAAACTAAATAAAGAGTCAAGTGAAAGTGTTTGTCCGTCGTCCTCTGCATGTTCGAATCTAGGCATGAAAACAAGATCTTTTGTTCGCGATTGCCTGCTCTCTGAACAAGAACCTCGCCCACCGACGTTCCTAGCCGCGCCCTGCCGCCAGCATGCCTAGTCCGGTTCAGATCGAGTAGTGTGACAAAATCCTTTTAATCTAAGATCACGCAACAAATAGAAATGGCGCCCAACTTCGAGGCTTAGGATTTAAGCTTCCTCGCAATGAAATCGAATCTTGGTTTTGACAGTAAGTCCCGGTATTCGCTTTTGATTGGCATCCGCGTTGCGACTGTAAAATCAATTTTCATTTTCACTGTGTTTTCGAGTTTATATTAGACCAAATTATTTTCAAGATATGGAAATTTTGCTGCATATGAACTTTATTTATCTTACATTTTTTTAGTGTAGTCTGTCTTCTAGCAGTTTTGTTGGAATACATTGCCACTTCAACTTTCACTTGTCTTCAATTTTGTTTCATAACGTCCGTCCGTTTACAAAATATATCCTTTTTGAGAAGCCCAGTTAGACCAACCACACAAACCTCCACAGTAAATTTATGAAAAGAAAATCTATATTGTATCAATCTATCACCATTTTTTTCACACAATTACTTTAAAGTTTAAACTATATTTAGAACTTTGAATATGAATGGTAATAATAGACCGAACACTCGCGCTAGTTCAAGAGGAAAATTTAATAATTCGAGGGGTCAATACTCTGGCACTTCTAATAGGAATTCCTTGAATAATCTCGGTCACAATTCGCAAAGCAACTTGAACCAAAGACCTCGTTTGGTCCAACATAGTCCTCCAGCGTCAAGTAGTATGCAAAACAGAGACCAACAATTAGTAAATCCGATAGGGAGTCAGGTACAGATTCAAAATATGAGTCAGGAACAGCTTCTTAATATTGAACAAAATCCTCAGGCAGGAGAACCAGGTGCTCAGAACCCTGATAGAATTTCATTAAATCCAGAACGACACCAAGAAGAACTAATTGATTCCGTTCATACAGAACCCCCTCATCTGAACAATCAAGCGGCACCACAAAATACAGAAAACGATCAAAGACATTCCTCTTTAAGACCCAACCAATATGATATTCAAACACTTGCTTCGGCGTTTGAACGTATTATGGAAGCCAACAATAAAGTTGTTGTCAATGAAATGAAAGCAATAAAAGATTCTCTGACACGGAAATTAGACCAACTCTATAATCCTTTAGCTCAAACAGTCCATCCCGGAAATGTGCATAATTTAAATCCTCGTGTTGATTTTGACCAATTTTTACAGAATGCTTCCTTTTCTACTCAAAACCGATTGCCACCTAGTCAAGACACATCCCCTTCTCAACCTTCGACTAGCAGCTCAAACTGCAAAATTGAAAAGTGGAAAATTTCTTTCGATGGAACGGAAAACGTTCACGACTTTTGGTTCAAGGTTGAAACTTTAAGGCAAAAAGCGCAATGTACTTGGGATCATGTCTTAGCCAATTTTCATGTTCTCTTAAAAGGGAAGGCAGAAACATGGTTCTGGTTTTTCTTAAGGAAAAATCCAGATGCATCTTGCCACAGCTTGAAATATGCCATAATTAAAGAATTCAGCAAAGCCGAGAACGAATACGACAAGATCCTACGTATGGTGTCTCGTCGTCAAGGTTTCAAAGAAACGTTTGACGATTTTTACACTGATGTTCTACGCCTCAACGCGCGTCTAAGTGAACCTTGGTCTGACACTAAAATGATGGATTTAATAAAGAAAAATTCAAAAGAATGTTTAGGCTCATTGTTGTTCCCTTATCAAGTTACATCCTTGGAACAAATGAGAGACGTAGCTCGGCAAGGTGAAGCGTTCATACAACACCAAGCTTCTCAAAAGTTTTCGAGTTATAAGCGTAACATAAATGAAATAGAGTCTGAAATTCCTAACGATGAAAAATCAGTAGAGGATCAGGAAATAGCTGCCTTTGCGAAAGCAAACAAACAAAGCGCCAAACCCATCGACACTTCTAATTTCATTTGTTGGAATTGTCAACAAAAAGGCCATTCGTTTTACGACTGCCCTAATGAAGTGCGTAATCTATTTTGTTATAGGTGCGGTGAGAAGAACGTTACCACCGTTGCATGTCCAAAGCATGGTTTAAACCGGAAAGCGAGCGAGTCGACAGCCGGGGGCACTCGTTCCACAAATCAGACCCCGAGCCAATAAGTAAGACAAATTCATCTTCGGAATGCCATAGGCAGCCTGAAGATGCTAACCCAAAATCCCTTGATAACCACCAACCTGAAATTAAATATATTCTCAAAAGACCTGAATTTCAAAAGATAGAACCGAATTTTCGACCTACACCACCTACATCATCTTTTCACGAGAGAATGAGACGCTACGCGCAAGCTAAAAATCGAATCAAAGCCAGTCATGTCGGCATGAAAATCACAAAGTGTAGAGATCGATATTTAGCTCGCAAAACTCACCGAAAAGACATTGAGTCCACCATTCTTGACGATACAAATGACATGAGACCTTTTCTAAACATACAGATCGGAAACGAAAAAGTATGTGCATTATTAGATTCCGGTGCGTCGGTAAGCGCTCTAGGAAAGGATTCCCTTGACCTATTGAATCGAAATTCTATCTCTATGAAACCATTTAAAAGTACGATCAGCACTGCCGATGGCACAAAACGAGAAATTTTAGGTATATGTAAGATCCCTATTTCTTTCAATAACATGACCAACGTCGTAGACTTTCATGTTGTACCAGCCTTGCAGCAACAAGCGTATCTTGGCATCAATTTCTGGAAAAGTTTTCATATTGTTCCAAAAATCATTTCAGAGATATCGTGTTTTGAAGAGCAAAGCTCTGATCCAAGGTTACACAACCTGACCCCTAAGCAAAGAGAAGAGTTGAGTAGGGTCATAGATTTGTTTCCATCATACTTGAAATTAGGACTTGGTAGAACGCATTTAGAGGAACATGTCATTGACACGGGTGACGCTGTGCCGATCAAAACTAAGCACTATCCGCTCTCACCACCTCGAGAAGCAGAAGTATATGCGGAAGTAGATAGAATGCTTCAGTTAGGAATAATTCGAGAAAGCAATAGCCCATGGTCTTCTCCGATCGTTTTAGTCCGCAAGCCAGGGAAAAATAGACTCTGCATAGACTTTCGAAGGCTTAACAAAGTGGCCAAGGACGATGCGTATCCTCTTCCGCACATCTCCGGATTATTAAGCAGATTAAAAGACACCCATTACATCACAGGGCTTGATCTCAAAGATGCGTTCCACCAAATACCCCTTTCAAAGTCGTCATGCGAGAAGACAGCTTTCGCTGTACCAGGGAAGCCATTAATGGAGTTTGTTGTAATGCCCTTTGGTCTCAAAGATGCATCGCAGAGAATGACTCGATTAATGGACAAGGTCATACCGTCGAAATACAGGGAAAAGATTTTCGTTTATATTGACGATTTGCTTATTTGCACTGAAACTTTCGAAGAACATTTGACGCTCTTGGCTGAGGTTGCAAAGTTCCTCCGAGACGCCAAACTCACAATTAACGTTGAGAAAAGCAAATTCTGTCAGAGAGAGATCCGATTCCTAGGCTACATTGTCGGTCAAGGTTGTCTTAAGACTGATCCAACAAAAATTGAGGCAATCACCGAATTTCCACCTCCGCAAACTGCCAGACAACTTCGTCGTTTCCTGGGTATGGCAGGATGGTATCGCCAATTTATCCCCAATTTTTCGAGCCTCTCTGCCCCACTTTCCGATTGTTTGCGCAAATCAGACAAATTTCATCTGACACAAGATGCTATCGATGCTTTTAAAAAATTGAAACATGTTTTGACAACCGACCCGGTTCTTGCACAGCCTGACTTCTCCAAACCGTTCGTTATTCAGTGCGACGCATCTAGTGCAGGAGTCGGCGGTGTTTTGTACCAATTGGATAACGAAGGCCATGAACATCCTATCGCTTACGTTTCACAGAAACTCAACAAAGCACAGAGAAACTATACTGTTTCAGAACAAGAGTGTCTGGCCGCGATTGTTTCTGTTGAAAAATTTCGAGCGTACATAGACGGCTTGCCTTTCAAGATAATCACCGACCATTCAAGTCTCAAGTGGCTCATGTCGCAAAAGAATTTGAATGGAAGACTTGGTCGATGGAGTTTGCGACTCCAAGCTTTCAATTTTTCAATAGAGCATCGCAAGGGTTCTCTTAACATTGTCCCTGATGCGTTATCGAGATCAGACATAGCCGAAATAGGAGTTGAAGATGAGAAGGAAATCGATTTGAGTTCGTCTCACTTTCAGTCTAAAGAATATGAAGAGTTAAAACAGAAACTAAGTGAAAATCTAGAAAATTTCCCCGACATAACTCTATCTGATGGATTCATCTACAAACGCGTTAAGTATCGAACAGGCTCACCCGATGAAGAAGAAAGCTTATGGCGTCTATGGTTGCCAAAAGAGCTGACAAGAAAAGCTATTGCCAATGTCCATAATACAAAATCAGGATGTCACGGTGGCATTGAGAAGACCTTGTTTAGGGTGAGGCAAAAATATTTCTGGCCAGGCATGGTCAAGGACATAAAGCATTTCATTAACTCTTGCGACATCTGTAAGCAGATAAAGCCACCATCCACGTCACTTAGACCTAAGATGGGCTCTCAGGTTTTGACCGAACGTCCAATGCAACGTCTTTACATTGACCTGCTTGGTCCATATCCGCGCACCAAATCTGGTAATACAACCATCTTCATTGCGATTGATCACTTTACGAAATTTGTCTTTGTGAAGACACTGAAGAAGGCTTGTGCGAAGTCAATATGTAATTATTTGGAAAACGATATCTTCCAAATCTTTGGATGTCCTGAATACGTCCATAGTGACAACGGAAGGCAGTTTGTCTCCAAAGAATTTAAAAATTGTACGGAGTGTCATAACATAAAACATATAACAACAGCCTTTTATTCGCCTCAGGCGAACAGCTCTGAACGAGTGAACAGAGAAATTTTAGCTAAGATAAGAGTCTTTGTCAAAGACAAGCATGATGAATGGGACAAGTACATCCCACTTATAGGTGCAATTTTAAGAAGTGACTTTCATTCATCCATAAACTGTTCACCTTACTATGCCTTGTTTGGTCAACACATGATGACCGGAGGTAAAGAATATGAGTTTCTAAGAAAAATAAGATGTTTAGATGAACCCGACTTGCTAGTCATTCCATCGTCGGACAGAATGCTCTTGATGAGAGAAAGAATAAAAAACAATTTAAACTCTGCTCACCTTAAAGCTGAGCGTAGCTACAATCTTCGAGCTAAAAGTGTTTCCTTTGTCCCGGGACAAGAAGTTTTCCGTAGGAATTTTGAGCAAAGTAGCTTTGCCAAAGCAAGGAATGCCAAATTTTCACCTAAATTCATAAAGTGTAGAGTAAGAAAGCGAGTTGGCAATTGCCTTTATGAATTAGAGGACCTTAAAGGAAAAATCATAGGGAAGTATCATGCCAAGGATATCAAACAATGACCGTTATGACGTGCATCGACATCTCGTTTTCCTTTTCGTTATCTTCGCGTGAACTCGAGAACGAAAAAGGTTTGTTGCGAATGTCGTATGGATTTCCATATACACATTCCGCACTCACGTTTGAATCACCCTGTCTTAGAAGAAAATGAAAATAAAATGTCAAAGACAAGTTGCGAAATCAGCTGGGTGACCGGAAACTCAGGTCAAAATCCTAAAGCCTAAGTCTGATCTTCGTCATGTTTCTCACGTTCGTTCTTTCTTGGTGTAGCTTTCATCCTGTACGGATCACAAAAATCTGCAATCCAACCGAAATCTGAGAGTATACCCATCACTGCCCACCAAGCAAAATACCAGAGGAGGGATTCGGAGAAAGAATAATCAGCAGAGGCGTTTACTCATTTCGAACTGCCTCGAGCAATCTCGATCATCCCGTCCCACGTAGCCAACTTGAAAAAACTTTGCATCCACCCTGTCGATGAATCCAATTTTCTTAATTGGATCTAATTGGATCTAGTTGGACCACGTGCTAAATTTATCGGCTTCAATCCAATTTAAGAGGCATATCTCGCATTCCAACAATCCAATTCACCACGCTGATCATCCTAAGATAAGAGCGAGGATTTTTTTGTTTCTTGTTGGAGAAGAGCTCCAGACCACCACTACAGCTACTCGCATGGCGACAACCTGTCTATCACTTGCACTTGCACTTGCACGAGTCCAAAATTAGGTCAGTCGTCATCCTGGCCTTGAATAATTCACTTGCCGATCTACCACCACCATCGTTGTCGTGTCGCAGTGCAAAGTGGAACAAGAGAGTCGCGTAAGCGTCGCCGTCTAAGTCGTCGACGTGGATGGTAGGAGCGCGACGTGTGTGTTGAGATAGGGCGGGTGATTTCTACCCCCAGGAGAAGCCCGAGAAAGCTAAAATTTTTTTTGTGATTTAATAGCATACTCATATGTATAGCTCGTAGAATTTCCTTTTTTTTGATCAAGCGTATGTGAGTTAATGTGGTTTTAAGAAGCATATAAGTAAAGAAAATAGTGTTAAAGTAAAAGAAGTCTAAGAAGGAAAGAAGCTAGATAAGGGAGGAGAAAAATTGGAGAAGTGAAAGGTGAATAACGATAAAAGAAAAAAAAAATAAGACGATACAGTTTCGCGAGCGTTTGCGGTTTACAGAGAAAAAAATCAATGTTAATTTTTACAGCTATCAGAGAGCCAACGGAGAAAGGAATTGTGCACAATTGTCTGGACCGTAAGTGGTGAGTTTGATTACATGTTTACTATATTTATCTCGATAACATATTTCTCATGTGAGTCCGAGTGGGACGAATACAGTCTCGCTAAGCTAGATTGTCATTTTTGTTGTTTATTGACTCTTGCACTTCTTCCTTTGAATATAAACAAATCAACTAGAATTTAATTACCTTGACCTACTCAAGCAAAAATTCCACATGCCGTCCTTAAGACCAAATTAGAACAAATGCGCTGATTAAACTGATTTAACTGAATAAACAATTAGATTGTAAGAATTAGAACTAAGCTTAAGGTATCAATAAAAGAAGAAAAATATGAATTTTGAAATGTACTAAGCAGAGTTTTGTGTGGGGGCTATGTGTGATATGGTTTGGGGCATTTCGATGAGCAAAGAGTCAGCGTAAGCTTATCGCTGCAATCAGTCATGGGGCAACTAACTTCGCGGAATATTTGTCGAGTAGAAGTTGCCAACAGGTGTACACGATACAGTGTCATGTGGGTGGGACATATCGCGCAAGCTACTCAAGGCGAATAATATCTCTCGTCTACGAAACTAAATAAAGAGTCAAGTGAAAGTGTTTGTCCGTCGTCCTCTGCATGTTCGAATCTAGGCATGAAAACAAGATCTTTTGTTCGCGATTGCCTGCTCTCTGAACAAGAACCTCGCCCACCGACGTTCCTAGCCGCGCCCTGCCGCCAGCATGCCTAGTCCGGTTCAGATCGAGTAGTGTGACAAAATCCTTTTAATCTAAGATCACGCAACATGTTGTTAAGTTTCGCAAACTTGGGAACTATACCTTCTGCCATTATTCTTCTAGAAAATTCTGCTTCGTTTCTCTGTTGTGATCTTGATTCCTTTTGTTATTTCAACAAACTTAATTTTTTCTGTTTATTGTTTTAAATAAGTCTCATAATCTGTAGAATATTTAGCTTCCGCAAACAAATAAACATGAGAAATAAATATAGCAACTTATTCTGTTGAAACAATATTATCGAATGAAAATTTATTAAAACATAAATTGATAAGAAACATAAAAAGTATGTGATAAAATTATATACATTAAAGTGTGAACGCTACAGTAGAAACATATTTCAACAGTTTGCACATAATTGTTGAAAGCTATAAGTCACTAGATTTAGGCTATCCACGAGCTCTAATTTATTTAGATTTAAATGATCGTATCTATAATAATGAGCAACTCATTCCGATGGTTCAAAGAGAAACCATGCACCAAATGTAATTGCTTGGTGCGGAAATAGACTTGAAAATGTTGCACAGAACCTGAAAAGTTTACGAAACACACTACAAAAATCTCTCAAGAGTGGCTCAAGAACGACCTACACTGAACCAAAAAGGTACATAATATCAATTAAAAATTTAATTGCGACAATGAACTTTTTAATTAAAACTCGTCCAATAAACTAGTTTCTTGCGACAATAAACGGCTGTTTATTGATTTCATTTTTCCATAATTTTTCAATAAACTGTTTATTGATTTTAAAAAACGTTTATTGATTTTTAAAAACGTTTATTGATTTTTAAAAATGTTTTTTGAAAGAGTTTATTGGCGCAATAAACCGTTTATTGCGGCAATAAATGGTTAATTGCTATAAACGGTTAATTAAAAAACTCAGTTTATTGGCGCAATAAACTCGTTTATTGTCGCAATAAACTCGTTTATTATCGCAAGAAACTCAGTTTATTGGCACAATTAACCGTTTATTGTCGCAATAAACTCGTTTATTGTCGCAATAAACTCATTTATTGTCGCAATTAACTCAGTTTATTGGCACAATTAACCGTTTATTGTCGCAATAAACTCGTTTATTGTCGCAATAAACTCGTTTATTGTCGCAATTAACTCAGTTTATTGGCACAATTAACCGTTTATTGTCGCAATAAACTCGTTTATTGTCGCAATAAACTCAGTTTATTGGCACAATTAACCGTTTATTGTCGCAATAAACTCGTTTATTGTCGCAATAAACTCAGTTTATTGGCACAATTAACCGTTTATTGTCGCAATAAACTCGTTTATTGTCGCAATTAACTCAGTTTATTGGCACAATTAACCGTTTATTGTCGCAATAAACTCAGTTTATTGGCACAATTAACCGTTTATTGTCGCAATAAACTCGTTTATTGTCGCAATAAACTCATTTATTGTCGCAATTAACTCAGTTTATTGGCACAATTAACCGTTTATTGTCGCAATAAACTCATTTATTGTCGCAATTAACTCAGTTTATTGGCACAATTAACCGTTTATTGTCGCAATAAATTCATTAGTTAGCGCAATGCACTCAATTTATTGTCGCAATTGACTGTTTATTGCCACAATAATCGGTTTATTGTGGTAATAAATTCATTTATTAGCGCAGTAAACTCGTTTATTGCCGCAATTAACTAATCAATTGGCGCAAAGAACTCAGTTTATTGCCACAAATAACATATTGATAAAAATTTTAGTAAAAGATTAAAATTTCTATTCATTGATATAAGTATATGTACATATATAAATAATTAAATTATTGATATATATAAATAAATAAAATGTTTAATATATTTTTAAAATTTCTATAAATAATTTACTGTGGCAATACGTACATGTTAAATATACTTACATTTTATTTCCAACCTTTCCTGAAATTTTTAAGAATTTTAAGTTCAAAAATGAAACATTTTAGTTAAACGTTATAAGATATTTTATTAAACTATATCATTTATTATTATTATTATTATTATTTTTATTATTTATTACAATATAAACTAAATGTACATTTTAATATAAGCGATAAACAGCATTAGCTTTAAGCTGGACAAAAATTTAAATTACTTTGGAGCAAGTAAACTTTTCATACATGTATTTAAACGAATACAAACTATTCTTTATATCCTTTTTTATAAAAAGTTACAAAACTTGGAAAAGGAAGTCTTAAGTTAAAAATGAAAACTCTTGAATCAAATCCCACGTTGAGGACAACAGTGGCACTAACCAAAATACCTACAACCGTATTATGGTTGTAAATTATAAATTAATAGTTAATAAAAATTGAAATTCGATATTTTATAACCCAATTAAAAAAAGTTTTGGTCATTTAATCATGCTTACCCTTATGACAGAAAGAAAATTGACAAATATTGTCAGATAGTTGATAATTTCTTAAGGTACTAG
Source organism: Chrysotoxum bicinctum (assembly GCA_911387755.1). NCBI lineage: Eukaryota > Metazoa > Arthropoda > Insecta > Diptera > Syrphidae > Chrysotoxum > Chrysotoxum bicinctum. The sequence goes on along the minus strand of OU426990.1, from coordinate 86,245,623 downwards.
TACGGTCTAGAACGCCAAAAATCGCACGATTTTTGGGAATTTTTTTTCTCGGAAACTTTATTAGGTACTAACATAATTCTTTTTTAAATAAAGAATACATGCGTCAAGAGTACAAAAATTTTTTTTAAGTTTTCGAATTTTGGCTGAATTATAGAGGGTCCAACGTCGACTCATCAAAAAATACATTGTCCCATTGCGGACAGTTAATCTCCGGAGCTACTGAACCGATTTTCAAAAAACTTGTCGCAACTTGATTGTTTTTATGTTTTCTAAGACAATTTACCACAATTTGACCAAAAAGTTATGAACACAAAAAAAAAAATCGCGACCCAAAAATGGCCTAAAAAATAGCCAATTTTTTTTTTCAAAACTTGACATTTTTTTCGTTTTTTATTTTTTAAGCAAATTGTGGTAAATTGTCTCGCAAGAAATCTTTCTTTAAATACCCGATTTTGATTTTTTTGTTTCAGTACAGCCAATCCTTTCCACAATGGGACAATGTATTTTTTGATGAGTCGATGGTGGGCCCTCAATAATTCAGCCAAAATTCGAAAATTAAAAAAAAAAAAAATTTGTACTCTTGACGCATGTATTCATTATTTAAAAAAGAATTATGTTAGTACCTAATAAAGTTTCCAAGAAAAAAATTCCCAAAAATCGTGCGATTTTTGGCGTTCTAGACCGTACTGGAACCTTAAATAAAATTGAGTTTAAAAGTACCAAATTTCAGTATTTATCAAACATTTTCATAATTAACAACTGTAATAGCGGTGCTAGTTTTGAAATATCGCATGCCGAGAACCACAGTGACACTAACAAAAATTTACACTTTCGAGTTAATGAGTCAGATACTCGTCTAGTTTCCACACGAGGTTCGCTTATATCACCCATAACTCAAAACTAATTTTTTTTTAGTGCCACTGTTGTTCTGAACATGGGATTTGATTCAAGAGAATCTCTAAAAAATTTATTCTTTTATTGCACTCAGGAGGATATGTGCTTTTGTACAACATTTTTGTTTGTTCGGAAAATAGAGCGACTGCATAAAATTCCAAAAATTGGAACTTTGATTTGGGAATTCGAGGTTGAAAAGGAAAAAAGTTTTGAAACAGATGTCCACTGCTCGGATAAAACTAATGAATGGAAACTTCACTCCATCAAAATATAAAAAGATTTCCCTAAAGTTTATAACATCTTTACCCACCAAAATAATGAAGGGTTGCACATTGTCTCCTTTTTGTTGCAGGTACTGGATGTGGTCCTCAGCTACCTGAATTGATCCCGCCACAAAGATAAAAGATTCCTGCGAGTCCTTGATAGTTGGTTTTATCGATGTCTTCATTCCCTTGCGATCTTTTCGCACGAACTTATGTGTGGGTACTAAGTACCCGTGAAGTGCCCACAAGAGAGCAGCATCCCGACAGTCTGAAAATAAGAATGAAAACGTGGATATAAAATTTTGTTATAAAATTATGTAGTACTTAAATAAAACTAGTATAGTAGATATAAACTTTTGTAAAAGATAAGATAAATCGGGTCAATAAATGGGAGCCAATCTCGAATTTCGCTATATCGACCCTTTTCCTGCATTTTATCGTAAGGGATGTTTTAGAAAGAAAATAAATTATTGAATTTTGTTAGTACCAATTGAAGCCATCAAACCTGTTGTCATGTTGCAGCTAAAGCACTGTAAATATTCAATGCTGACTTTAGACATAAGTGGTTATATGGATCAGAACTAAAATTTTGTTTTCTTCTCATACTTTGTTTGTGTCGCTTACGATAATTTGGTGGAAAGGGTTCGATATTCATTGATGTATAAAGGAGAATGAATATGATATACATAGGTCTTTAAGTGTTACACCAATGTGATGCAACCCATAAAATTATGCCCATTCTCCTTTAGTACCTGTCATTTTTAATACGGAAATAAACTATTTTCGTTTTTAATAGGCAAAAATAAAATAACTACATAATATTCAACTTACTTTCTGGAATATTATCGGATGCTATCTTCTCCAGAACGCCCTTAATTGTTTTCTCCTTAACCCGATCTTCCGTTTTTAAAAATTCTCGTATCTTAGTAAAAACTTGTTCCCATCGATCAAGGAGAGAATTATGGCTTTTAAACATGTACGCAAAATCCATGTCCACCTTTAAGAAAACAAATTAAAATATTTATTCATTGAGTGTATTTTTAAGGCCAGCACTTTTTATGAAATGATTCTAAGAAGTTCCCAAAGTTGGAACTTGTATCAGAAAATTAAAAAAAAAAACTTTTGAAAGAAGTATATATCTACTCAAGTTTGACTTACAAATCGAAAGCCAGAAGGAATTTTGTATTGGGGCCATTTCTTAAAAATGTCCGATGTTGTTGTAGAGTTTTTTATATCCGTGAGTCTCGATTTGGAACACGCTTTCCAGCACCTATCAAATTCCTCGGAACTAAGGTTGTCAAATCTTAGTGCTTGATAGCACGTTTCAGCATTTTCTTCTGGAACTGAAAACCATAAATATGTATAACTTATTAGTTTTTTTTTAAATAAATTAATAAAAATAATATTCAAGCTCCTGTTTCTCATCAAATTATATCAACTATTTCAGAAACCAATAGTTTCGCTTGATTGAAATTGGAAAATACTCATTGATTGTAAATTAGTTCAGAAGCTTAAAAAATGACTTCGTAAAGTTTAATCGGACTCACATATTGTTTAGAGTCGTTGATGTGTAATTGATGTAGATGATGAGGAACAGGCCCCAGGTTTCAAAAATAAAATGCACGAAAATGTAATCGACTAGCAATTTTACAAAGGAATGTTATAAGCGAAAATTGTTCAAAAGGATAAAATTAATAAGTATAAATTCTTTTCGTAGTATGAGACAAAAACAGAATGCTATGCAAATATGAATTTATCTAGGCAGTGGTTTCTTTAAATAAATAAGCTTTTATATACAAATTTTTTAAACCTTTTTCAAGAAAAAACTTGATTTTATTATTGTACGAATGAAAATTAAATTTCCAAACAAAAATATTGAGCTGTTTTTGAAATTTTCCACAAAAAAATATTCTTTTTTTTTTTCAAAAATTCAAATTATATTTTTTTTAAGTTTCGAAATGCAATGTTTTTTATTTTTTTTTTTAACCAAACCTATAAAAAATTTCATTAAAATCCCTTATGTCGATAATAAGTCATTCAAAATTTTAAAAAAATGTTCTATGGTAGGTACAAGCTGTAATATCTTGATTTCAATTTTTTTTTTATTAAATTAAAGATCATAAAAATTAATGTAAAGAAAAAAAATTTATCAAAATTCTAGGCGCGCGCCGTTTTTTGAGCAAAATAATATTTTTGGAAACCATTTTTAACGTTTTTTAAAACTGTTTTTAAAAATCAAAAAAAAATATTTTGGAAAATTTTAATACACAAGTGTGTTTGACTTACTGGGGGCTTTAGCATAAAAAAAATTATCTAAATCGGTGGTACAGTTTTTAAGAAAATCAGAAACTAAAAACTAGTTCCATGGCGGGTACCCCCACTGACCATTTTTCTGAAATTTTTGTCAACCATTATCTAGCTTTAACTAAATTAATTTTTTTTGTATCTTTATTTTTAATATAATGTCGAACATTTTTGGAGAAAAAAATATTTATAAAATTTCGAAAAAAAATTGTATGACAGGTACCGTTATTTACGGTCTTAAAAAATGTGTGGGGGTAAGACATTTAAAGAAAATCGGCGTTTAGGCTGTAGTCAAACAGACAGAATTGCGAGACCCACTTTTTTAGTCTTCGGTATCATCGTAATGTCAACTTTGATCGAAATCTCGAGTTCGATTTTTTTACGAATGATAACTTGCCTTATAGTACCTATATGTAAGTCAAGTCGCAAGTAAAAATAAATCGACAAGTGATATTATGTAGGTAAATAAATAAATAAGACTTACCCATTTCGACTTCTGTGTCTGTGTCTACATCCACAGTTTTTTCACTCCTGGGCTTACTTGACGTTGGGGTATTCATTGTTTTTAAAATGAATTTCAAATTGCTATATTTATTGTAGATCTTCCCCCTCTTCCCAGACCTATAGTACTCCTGCAAAATATTGAATATTTACTTTAAAAATATTGCTTTAAAAAAAATTTTGTGTGGGACAAAAAAAACTCTTCTTTTCCACTTTGCAAAACGAACAAAACTTTGAACGACAAGTAGAATAGTATGGTTTTAAAAAAAATCGAGCTTTCGAGCCTCAAAATGTATATGAAGCAGGGTTGCGAATTTTTTAATTAAAAAAGTCCATGTCATAAGTCTGTAGATGACTTGTGAATTAAAAAAAAATTAAATTCAAAAGTTAGTTAGCGACTTATGATTCATAAAAAAAATAATTCACAACCTACTAAGTGACTTATAAATAAAAAAAAATGTATTCTTAAGCTACTTGGTAGATTGGAAATTTGTAAGCTTGTTTTGACTACATAAATTATTTAATTATTAACGAAACAAGTTTTCAAGCTCTTGGAGAATTGTGTGTGTTTTATTTTATCGATATTGCTTTTTATTCTATTGGGTTATAGGGACTGCAGAATCGGTTACTCACACACAATGCTCCAAAAGCTTGAAAACTGGTTTCATTAATAATTAAATAACCAATTGTCAAAACAAGCTTAACCCTGGATGGTTTTAATATGCTATTACAAGAAAAATCAACAAAAAATACCCCAAATAACAAAATAAGAAAAAAATGTGTTCATACAAAAATCACACAAAAGTTATCCTTCGTCGTTTCGACGAACATACCTTTAAAAACAAAACATTTTAATTGATCACAGGATACCATAAATTCGCTCACTGGTAGAGATCAACACCAACTGATGTTGTACAAAGATTGAATTAAAAGGGATGAATAGTTAAAAAGAAATTATACAAAATAAAAAGGGTGTTCGTCGATTCGACGAAGGATAACCATCCAGGGTTAATAATTTCCAATCTACAAACTAGGTTATGAATTAATTTTTTTAAATTCATAAGTCACTTAGTAGCAGGTTGTGAATTAATCTTTTTAATTCATAAGTCTTCTGATTTAATTTTTTTTTAATTCAAATGTCACCAATTATCTTGTGAATTGAATTTTTTTTTTAATTCAGAAGTAACCCAATAGCTTGTGAATTAAAGGTAAGCTTGAGCTAAAAAGTGACTTAAGCTTTTGCAACCCTGATATGAAGTAATGAGTTCTGATATGATTTTGTTAAATATGTACGTAGTTAACTTCCCGAAGGAACACTTTCTCATATTTAAAAGTGGAAAAGAAGAGATTTTAAATTATTTCACCTCTTTGTAAGGTATTATACTCGTAATTTATTAATAAAAATATAATTAAAATTATATAAAATTGAATTGATTTCTTATAAAAAGGCTTACCAGTTTTTCACTAGGAAATCGTTCAATGATTTCCTTTTCCAATTTATAGCTACCACCTAGTTCAAGATGGATTTTATTCATGATGAAATACTGCGCTATAACACCAATCAACTGATTTCGTTGTTTTTCATTTAATTTTTTTGTTTCGGCATAGCTTTGGGCAATTGAAAGTGCATTTTCGTTGTTACTTAAAATCGTTGATAGTGTTACAGAGCAATTATTAGGATTCGGTGATGAAGTTCGCGATGCTGGTCTGGAAACAGGGTAGGGAGAAGATCTTGAGGATGAACTTGGACCATCGTCAAATAAACCGAAATGCGATCGGCTATAAAGAAAAAGCGACTGTCCAATAGATTCTCTCCATACTCTCAAATTGTTTTCAAATCTGATGAGAGTAGTGTACTTAAACGGCTTTAAAATTTGTGGCAAGTGGTGGCATTCAATTGTTTTCAGGACATTTATATCTACGTCTTCATCTTAAAAAAAAAAAAACATTGGTTAGTTAGTATGAGAAATTCGTATGAGAAAGGAGAATAGGCGGTTTCGTCCCATAGGTTTAACACATAGTGACCTATATAATATCAAGGTCTCGATGAATGAAGTAATTTAATAAACTTAAGAATAAAACGACACTTTTCCAGTGATGTACCTAGCTCATTATGTGTTACACCGATGGGACGAAGCCCATACAAAAGTGCCCATTAAAATGATATTTTTTCGTCATTGAAATTTGTCCGAATGCATTTGCTTTTAAAATTTGAATTGAATGTTCATATGTATTACTGTAGATATCAGTATTTTACATAAAATGAAGCTCCAATATGTGATGTTGCTGTGTGAAAAATATTGTACATACACATCTACAGTCGGTATGCTGCAAAAAGACTTCAAGTCCACTTTTTTGTTATTAGGATCCAGGTGCACCTGAATCTTTTTTGCACCACTATTTGGGTGTTTTGGACATTCAATGAATGGTTTTGATACAATAACTACAAAAGTAAATTAAATAGACATGGGATTTTTTTAAACGGCATAAAACATTGGGCCTTACCAATAATCAAATTTAGAGACGACTTTAATATTTGAGTGAAATGAACCAATATGTAATGAGCTCTATATAGTTAGCCATACATGTTGTAAACTTAATATTTAATTGGACTCTTAATTATGAACCATTTATTATACGGAACTAAAAAAATAAAATTTAACATGTATGGTCAGTTATATAGAGTCCATTAAATAATGGTTAATTTTGCTCAGATATTAAAGTCGTCTCTAAATTTGTTTATTGGTAAGGCCCAATGGGCTTTTGGGATATTTTTGCATCAAGTCGTAAAACAAAAAAATGAACTTGAGCTCTTTTTGCAACATACCGACGATGTTCACATCTGTGGTGTTTGGTATAAACATGATAAATCCTAAATTAGTTATTTTTCATTTAAGACTCTCAAATGTTTATTAAAATATAGTAAAACAGCTTTTGCAAGTATAAAACTAAATAATTAGTCACCTCTGAACGTATGTACGTCCAGTTTTCATGGATAAAATAATGAAAATATGGGCAGAAAGTATCAAAGTCGCAATAAGGATGGTAGTCTATTAATTACATTTTTTCAATGGAGTTATCATGTTTATACAAAATACAACAGATTATTACTAGACAAATCAAGTAAAATCACAAACCTTTAAAATGTTGGATGAGTTCCTCCTGATTCCAGCTTTTTAAGAGCGCCGAGAGTTCATCAACTTCTTTGGTTGAGTTGGATTGAAGATCCGAGAGAAGTTTTTGCAGTGCGTCATCCGATAACACCTCCACGCTGATGACACTCGATTCTTCCGTATTGCTGTGGACTGGGATCATCTCCTCGCTGTCAGCACACACGTTGATGACGCTCGCTTCTCCCGTATCGATGTGGACTGGGATCATCTCTTCGCTGCCAATACACTGCGATTCGCCGATGCTTTCATCTTCGTTGACCTTTTCTGATGGAATAATTTCGTCGGTGACGGTTTCGTCGTCGGTACTTAGGTAGTCCATTTCCAATTTATCTTGATTTATTCAAAGTCTATAATTTAATTTTTTCTAAAAATTCTCAAGACGAGATTAAAGTTCCTACTGATTTGACTAGGGGTTTCACATTGACTAACTTGCTAATCAAACAGACCAGCTGTGTGTGAACACTCCCTTGTTTGCGAAAAAGCTGTAGTATGAGATCGTATAAGAAATGCATATGTATTTGGTGTGGTGTATTGGGTGTGGTGTATTGGGTGTGGTGTGTCGTGTAATCTGTTTCTGTGGTTTATGTAAGAAAAATATTTTTATTTTTGAGTGTTAGCGTTGAAAATGAATTGAATATGAACATGATATATGAAGTGTTGCAGTGTAGATAGAGTGTATGCATAAATAATTTAAATGATGTAAAGCTAAGTGTACACGATTGGTAGATCTTACAATATTGTCAGATCTGTCAGTGAAAAACATGCTTACAATGTCTTACAACCGTGTAGTCTTACAATTAATTGTCAGAAAATTTGTCTGACAATTAATTGTTAGATCATTGTCTGACAATTAATTGTAAGAAATCTAACAATCATGTGTACGCTAGCTGACAATCGTGTAATCTTCCAATTAAATGTCAGAAAATGTATCTGACAATTAATTGTAAGACGGTAAATTGTAAGGTATTTGATAATCGTGTACACACACAATTTATTGTCAGGCCTGCCAATTTTTATTGTTGTCTGACGTTTCTGACAATGAAGAAATTATAAGATGTTCGTTTTTTAGCATCATACAATTTTTTCATTGTCAGAAAATTTGCAGCCAAGGTTTAATTGTCAGTTTCCATAACCAACAAAAACTGACAATTAATTGTGTGTGTACACGGTTGGTATAAAATCTACCAATCTCTTACAATTAATTGGTAGGTATTAAGCCGGCTATCTGAAAATGAATTGTCAGCCAACTTCTGACAATTAATTGTAAGAGATTGGTAGATTTTGTACCAACCGTGTACACACACAACTTATTTGTCAGCTCATTGGTAGATAATTGTCAGACATTGTAAGATCTTACAATATTGTAAGATCTACCAATCGTGTACACTTAGCTTAAATGTGTAACCAAACCCTATGTAACTAACGTGTAAACAGCCATTTAATGATCGTAAGAACAAAAATATTCTTTGACTCTTAAAATTGTTTTACCTTTTGCAGTTTTAATTAAATTAATTGGTGGACCAACAATATCATTCAATGGTATCAAAGAAAATTCACCTAACTTTTTTTCATCAATTTCATAAGATAGAATATGGGGATTGTACTGAACTTTATTAAGTTTTTGGCAAAAAAACAATACATTTGCTTTTTTAAAAAAAACTATATCTAATATTAAAAAAAATAACATATCATTCTTGAAACATGCTATGTAGAAGTTCGGCTTATATGTGTAACCTTCGAGTTTCGCTTTTGAATAAAATTCTATGTCGGATGTAGGTACTCTTAACATTCCAGATACAATGCTACTAAAATTACTATCTATCTTGTGTTTATCATTTATTTCAAAGCAATTTAATTCATTTTCGCTGTTATGAAATTTATATGCAGTCTTAAGTTGGTATTTTTTTGCTAATGTCAAACAAACATTTTTCCGCGACGTAATAGCATGTGAATACAATTTGAAATTTTTATGCTTTGCTTCAAACTTAAAACACCACATGTTTCTAATTGGCCCCGATTTTTTGATAATATAAGGGTAATGCGTTAGATTATGATGCTTTGGTTTAAGTGTATCTTTAAAGAGACGAACATAGTCTACATGGTGCATACGAATTTTCTCTTCTAACATCGAAATGATATTATCATTAATTTCAAAAAGAAGCAAGTAGTCTATTATTTCAATAAAATTAAGAATAAATTTCCAAGCCTCGTCATCATCGGGTACAAGGTCCTCAATCATTATAGGAAAGAATGAAATAAAAGTCATCATTTCTCGGGCTGTCATTTTAAGATGTTTACTTTATATATGATTTAACTTTATTTCCCCTGACATATGATCAATTTCGATTGGTCCGTACTCAAAACATTGCTTTCTTAAGTTTAGAGTTTGCAAGGAAAAATAACTTGCTGTAAATATAAAATATTCTATGACATGACAAATATCATAGTGACATATTCCTTCAAATACGTCGTGCATGAGGTCAACACAATAATTTTCGGCAACATGGAAAGATGGAATTTGATTAAGGTGAGATTCTATTTGTATTCCTGTTTCGGAAGAGTTAGAGACAAGAATATCGTTTCTGTAATTTAAACGGTCCCTAAGTAAATCAACTTTTTGAAATGATAATGATTGAGCTTCTGATTTTTTAACTTTGCAAAACCTACAGTAAGAGTTGCTAGAAAAAGATTTGTTAAAACCTAAAAAAGAATTCAAACCTAAATTATCGCCTAAAATAATACCTAAAATAAAATGAACTTGCACTGAAACATTGGTTTTTAATCTGATTTTGATTCCGTCAACTTCGATGCTTTGCAGCTCTCGTACTAAGGTTTGAAAACATGCATTGTTTCCAAAAAATTTAATGTCTGAAGATTTTAAAATACCCGCTAAAAACACATTATCTAATTTGGACTCTTTCCAAGGGAGACAAGGAAATGAGTAGTAAACAGCACACATTGAGTGAACACCAGCATGTGAACTCAAAGGATTGTTGATTTCAAAATCATCGGTGTATAAAAAATATGGGACAAGAATTTTTTCAGGATACATTTTAACTTTTGCCCTCCAAAGTTCACCTTGAATAAAATTTGACTTATTTTCGTTAGAAATGTTTAATTTTTCCATATAGCGAAGTGTTTTATCTAAGGTATCACCTTTCTCGAAAAATTGCTTAAATTGAAATTTTAAAGGCATTAAAATAGCTTTAACTTCTTTAGCGTCATATGTAAGACTTCCATTTTTAAAAACTCTTTGAACTTCGTTGTTTAAAGAAAAAGATTGCAGGTCTTCTATTAGGTTTTGTTTTTTTAACCATTCAAATAACATATAGTCTGTATTGCAATACGTGAAAGGATTGCGACAATTCGATATTAAACTCGACATCTCGTTTTGAACTTCAATAGTACATTGTTTTGAAATTTTGTCGGAAAACGATGTAAACAAATCAAGTATTGGACTCAAAATATACTTTTTTACAAGTTCTTGAATTTCAGATATGTTTTTTCTTGAAAAGCTGTTATTGTCATGCAATCTCAAAACAAACCGAATCGCAGAATCGTAGACATCCTTGAGACCATCTTCTATATTTGTCTTTTCCCTAACATTAGGTGCCAACATTTCTATGTCATCGCTAAACAAGGATGTCTTACGATCATTTTTATTAAAAAATCTTTCTTCATCATTTAGAAGTATCCCAGAATTAGAATTATTTTCACCAGAAACATTATGTTCAGCACATTCAACCCCGGAGCTCTGAATATGTTTACGGCTTAAATGCTTTTTATAGCTGCTTAAATTCTGAAATGACTGCGTACAAAAATTTTCCCTACATCGAAAAGTGCTAAAAGAGCTTAAATAATGTACTTGTTTTAAGTGTTGTATGAGTGTGTTTATAGCATTAAATTTAGCCTTGCAAATAAAACAAATCATTTTTGTAATAAATTAAAATGACTTCTTGCTTAACTTGACTTTAATTTTGTAGTTTTTTGTATCGAACCTAAAACTGATCAAACAATATTGCTTTGAACTTCTGATCTATCGAAAATCCTAAGAAAGAATTATAGAGAAAAAAGGAATAATTTAAAGAATGAAAGACTGTTGACTTAAAAAAATCTACGAATCATTTAGACTGTCAATTTTCGGAATTTAAAAATAATGCAGCATTCAAGTAACACATTAGAGTTTTGTTTAATTTGTTTAATGGGTGCTATCGCGAATAAAATTTCTCACGGATTTTTTCCCATCGTCGATTACTGGAAACGTGAATTATGGTTGCAGTTTCTCTTATAATGTAATGACATCAAAAATGAATATTTCGTGGCAGCGGGACTGTCATTTTGATGAACCAAATTTGAGACTACAAGAAGCAGTTAAAAATTGTGAAAATTTCCAATTTTAGAAGATGGGAGAAATTCCGTGGGAAATTTTATTCACGATAGCCCCGAATATGTACATACATATATTAATAAAATAACTCACCTTGTCTATTCTTTCGATATTTAGTTTTCTATAATTTTTCAAAATTATATCTTTGAGTTTTATTGTTTATCTAACAGCTGGACTTGTACTTGTAGTTCGCGTACAATATGAAAATAAAAAGAAGAAAAAAACAAAAAGTTAACAAAAAATTAAAAACAATAAGGACCGACTTTTCTTACGTCAGATAAAAATGTCTGATAGAACAAGCAAACATGGGTTAGTAAAAACGTGTTCAAACGTGTTAAAATTGAAAAATAGAAAATGCACAAATGTTTGTTTATTTTTATTTGTCAGATAGTTAACTGGAGATGAAAAAATCGGATCTAAATCTGCATCAATAAATAGTTTATTTCGGCAAATAATGGTTTATTGTGACAATAAATGGTTTATTGTGGCAATAAATGGTTTATTGTGACAATAAATGGTTTATTGTGACAATAAATGGTTTATTGTGACAATAAATGGTTTATTGTGACAATAAATGGTTTATTGTGACAATAAATGGTTTATTGTGACAATTAATGGTTTATTGTGACAATAAATGGTTTATTGTGACAACAAAAAGTTTATTGCGCCAATAAACAGTTTATTGCGACAAGCAACAGTTTATTGCGCCAATAAACAGTTTATTGCGACAAGAAACAGTTTATTGCGCCAATAAACAGTTTATTGCGACAATAAACTGTTTGTTGGGACAATAAATAGTTTATTGAAAGTTAACTGTTTTTTGATATGGCAATCTGTTTATTGTGCGAATTAATTGTTTGTTTATTAAAAGTTAAGTGCTTTTTGGTCAACCATTTTAAAATGGGAAATTATTATTAAAATATTCCCAATAAACCATTTTCTGACCAAAAGAAATTCAAATGCGGCAATAATTAGCGAAATCAATTTTATTGTTCAACGCTTTTTTTCAGTGCAAGGAAAAATGCAATACTTACTTATATGGAATTGAAATTAACCACTCGCACAAGATTTTTTTGTAACTTTTTGAATGTATTATATTTTATATTTTAATATTTCTACTACAAACTTATTAATTGTTTTATTTTTAACACAACACTTGGTATACTCTGTTATAAATTAATAGATATGACGTTTACTCACGAAACACACGATCACGACAAGAACAAGGAATAGACTGAATCGTCCCACAATTCTTATTGTGCGTTTGGGTTAGCTAAGACAATAAATGGTTGTTTGCGACAATAAAAAGTTTATTGCGCCAATAAACAGTTTATTGCGACAAGAAACAGTTAATTGCGCCAATAAACAGTTTATTGCGACAATAAACTGTTTGTTGGGACAATAAATAGTTTATTGAAAGTTAACTGTTTTTTGATATGGCAATCTGGATTATCAATTAATAGTTTATTGCGACAAGAAACAGTTAATTGTGCCAATAAACAGTTTATTGCGACAATAAACTGTTTGTTGGGACAATAAATAGTTTATTGAAAGTTAACTGTTTTTTGATATGGCAATCTGGATTATCAATTAATAGTTTATTGCGACAAGAAACAGTTTATTGCGCCAATAAACAGTTTATTGCGACAATAAACTGTTTGTTGGGACAATAAATAGTTTATTGAAAGTTAACTGTTTTTTGATATGGCAGTCTGGATTATCAATTAATAGTTTATTGCGACAATAAACTGTTTGTTGGGACAATAAATAGTTTATTGAAAGTTAACTGTTTTTTGATATGGCAGTCTGGATTATCAATTAATAGTTTATTGCGACAATAAACTGTTTGTTGGGACAATAAATAGTTTATTGAAAGTTAACTGTTTTTTGATATGGCAGTCTGGATTATCAATTAATAGTTTATTGCGACAATAAACTGTTTGTTGGGACAATAAATAGTTTATTGAAAGTTAACTGTTTTTTGATATGGTAGTCTGGATTATCAATTAATAGTTTATTGCGACAATAAACTGTTTGTTGGGACAATAAATAGTTTATTGAAAGTTAACTGTTTTTTTGAAATAGAAATATCAATAAATAGTTTATTGTGACAATAAAAGGTTTATTGTGACAATAAATGGTTAGTTGAAAGTTAACTGTATTTTTAAATGGCAGTTTGGATTATCAATAACTAGTTTATTGCGACAATAAAAGGTTTATTGTGACAATAAATGGTTAGTTGAAAGTTAACTGTTTTTTGAAATGGCAGTTTGGATTATCAATTAAAAGTTTATTGTGACAATAAAAGGTTTTTGAAAATGGAAATATCAAGAAATAGTTTATTGCGACAGTAAAAGGTTTATTGAAATGCTAATTCGGATTTTTTGTGAACTTAAAAATAAATATAGAAAATAACTTCTAATTTTAAACATTTTATTTCAAGATCAGATCTTTCAAATAAAAGTTAAATAGAATAAGAAACCAAATACAATTAGGTAGATTAGATTTTGGAAATTGTTAATATTGGTCAATTATTTTATGCAAAAAGAAATCGATTCAAATTTTGAACTCGTTTACTATGGAAATAAACTGTTAATTATATATAAAATTACAACTGGGGCTTAGAAAATAATATTAAATTGTAATAACTTATTTATCGTCACAATAAACGATTTTTAATGCTTAATTCAATTAAAAAGTTTATTGGGACAATGTATGAGTTTATTGCGGTACTAAATAGCTTATTATTTTCCGATTTCGAATTCAATAAACTCAAATTAATTGTCACAATAAAAAGTTTATTGATTACGGAAATCTGAAATCAATAAAAGTTTATTGTGACAATAAAAACTTCATTGCGACAATGAAAAGTAAGTCAATAAACGGTTTTAAGAATTTTTATGACGATTTTTATTTTCAGTGTACTAACGTACTATTTACCATCTGACCGTTCAGACGTCAATTCCATAGATCTCAAGCGGTGATTCTTTTAGAGCAATAGAGTTCTACGACGTGCAGCGCAGAGTTCCAATAAATTAAATGATTGCTACGATTGATGGTTGACTTGGGCATCTCAGGGCTCTGCTTAGGCCAAATAGCGGTTATTTCGATTGATGTCTTCTGTAGGATGTAGCTTTTGAGTTATTGAATAAATAAAATTCAAATTTGTGTGAAGGTATTGGGGCGTTTCAATTTGACATTTATTTTTCTTCGTAGTTATGACTAGAAAATCGACTTAAATGACGGAAAGAGGAAGAATATTGGTTTCATAAAAATTTTAACCCATTTTGTGTTTATATAATTTGCACATATTCAATTGATTATGACTTCTTTTATAATGTTACGGTGTAACATAGTGCGAGCGTATTGGTAAAGTGGCACATTGGTCTCGAAAGCGATGAGGGAAAAAATCAAGAGGGGCAAAGTATTTCACGTTCTAGTATTGCGGCTAACGAAAGAACCTCTTTATTTGACAGTACGTCCGATGTTAGTCTCAGGGGTAAACTGATGAGCAGGACGAATGGAAATGGATATTTCAATTCAACATTGTTGATAGAAAAAGCAGTAAAATAACTATAGACAGGCAGTGCCGGATTAGCCACGAAGCAAGAGTAGCAAATGCTACGGGCCCCGCGCACCAACCTTTTCTGACCATAAAAAAGTATTACATATTTGCATATTAGATTTAGTCACAATTACTAAGAAGAAAATATTTGCATCAAAATGATCAACTAAAATTTTATTTTTCTATCTGCTGGTCTTACCAAAAATCATGTTTCGCACCGCACCAAACGCAAATTGGACAACGGTATGAAATTCAGGTATTTATTGTCACCATTGATAACGTACTCACTGCTTTAAGTAAACGTATATGAACAGTTATCATAAAATTGCTGGCATTTTCGGAATATTCCGAGAGCTAAAATCTCTTCCTGATTCAAAATAGCTTTTTTGGCATTTAGTCCACAAAAACTGGCGTTTCGTCCGGGTGATCGCACATGGACTCATCAGTTGGCTGTGAGGACCTAGGCAATACGCTTTTTATTGAATTCAGTTCATCTTACATCGATTTTTTGACAAAAATCCAATGTGAACTATATCCAACCAAGATTAAAATTATAATCATTAACGTTGGAATATTTTGCCCGTGGCCGAGCATTGATTCTATATGAAGGTTTTTATAATACAAATTCTATATACTACTGAAATAAATCAGCCAAGTAGAAGACTTAGCACTATTAATGGATTTGTTGAATTTGTTGAAAATAGCAAAATATTTCAACGTTAATGATTACAATTTTAATCTTGGTTGAATATAGTTCACATTGGATTTTTATCAAAAAATCAATGTACGAGTAAGATGAACTGAATTCAATAAAAATTGCGTATTGACAAGGTCCTCACAGCCAACTGATGAGTCCATGTGCGATCACCCGGACGAAACGCCAATTTTTGTGGACTAAAAGCCATTAAAGCTATTTTGAATCAATAATTCAACAAGTCCATTAATAGTGCTAAGTCTTCTACTTGGCTGATTTATTTCAGTAGTATATAGAATTTGTATTATAAAAACCTTCATATAAAATCTCTTCCACCAGAAGAAATTAAAAGTCTGCAACCATAGTAAGTGCTTACGCAGATGATTTGGAGGACAGTCTGGGCAACGAATTAGTGCAATTCGCTTCAATGCTCAATTCTGATGTGGCTGGTATTATTGACAGCAGGAATCATGAGGCTCTGGAAATGCAGGTTTACAAGCTGTTGATAAATAATTCTTTACAATCATATTTTCCGAACGTTGAAATTGCTTTGCGCATTTATTTGTATCTCATGATCACCAACTGCAGTGGTGAACGATCTTTCTCAACATTAAAACGTGTTAAAAATGAATTGAGGAACACGATGAGCCAACAACGTCTTAATCTTCTCACTTTATTGAATATTGAACATGATTTACTCCGAGAAGTCGATATCAACAGCATTATTTATAAATTTTCCCAAATTAAATCAAGAAAAGTTTGTTTGTAACAGTTTTGTTTTATTTAATACCATAAGCTTGATAAGTGCCTAACCTAAAACAGTCTAAGGGCCCCTTGAAAGAATTTGCTACAGGCCCCGCGCTGGCTTAATCCGGCACTGTAGGCAGGAGACGTTGCGACGGTGTTCAAAAGCAACGAAGGTTTCCGTAATAGATGCATCTTCTATAAGTTTTAGGGCTCTATTCTCAGTTCTATACAACACTCACCATTCCAGATATGAGAGTTATACTCAAGTTTTGGTGGGATGTACATATGTCTTATAGATCGTAGCCAGATCAGAACGGAATACAAGTTAATTTTCATCTCTTATGAAAACTCCGATTTTGGCTGTGTCTTATTTATGATAATGATTTCAATACAAATACCGATTATGGAAAGCTTTTCAGTTTCTTCTATGCGAGTGCCATTCATGGATAATGGCATGGGGGGTTTATTTCGCTTGGCCGACAGAACATATATTTGCCTTTTCGAAGCATAAAATTGCACGTGGTTGTTAGGTTTAAACAAATTATTATTATTATTATTATTTATTATCTAATCATCACATAAATGTAACAAATTAATTCTTAAAACTAAGCAGCGCTAGCAAAGAAGCTTTTGGCTGGGAACTATAACAGATTCTATTAATGTATTTTCTTAATATAAAGCGTCATGGGGAACGGTCGAACAATGTCAGGCAGGGGGACAGTTAAGTCCCTAAACCTGACATTATCGACCGCTCACCAGACTGGAAGATTTTATAAATAAAGGTTATATAAATGAATCAAGTTTTAATTTTTGGAGAATTTTAAATACAGTTTTTATGTTTTTTTCGGTAGTTGTCGACAGTAAGTTGATAAAAGTTGTATTATATATGTATATATGTATATATATATCTGTGGCCGCAAACCATAACCGCCTAACTCGAGTTATGACGAAATTGAGTTTTTATCATAATCGTGCTGAGAATATACAAATCTATGCCCACTCAATTTTTTACGTCTGTATCTTTTTTTAAACAAAAGTTATAAACAAAAAACCTAACAACCTAACTCGCTTTTCAAAAATTATAATTTGCCATAACAACTTAACTCAATAAAAATACAGCGGCGGTTTCATAACTTAAGTTAAGTTTTTATTATTCTGCATTAAAAAAAAAAATAATGAGGAATAACAACATAAGTCAAGTTAATCAATTTAAAATCTGCCGAGAATTAAAAACGCTTATTTTTCATTTTTCTTATGTCAACATAGGCTCTTATTCCCTAAAGTAGAAAAAATATTTACTTTTCTTAACTTGAGTTAGGTTGTTATGGCAAATCACATTTCTATTTCTTGACAAACCTAACTGGACTTAAGTTCTTTTGGCTAACCAGACTATGATTGCATGAAAATCTTAAATCGAGTTAGGCCGTTATGCCGTGTTTCAATTTAAAAAATCACAAATCTAAGTTGACTTATGTTCTTTTGCCTTAATCAGTTTACTGTAAAAATGAGTCATAAGTGAAGATAGGTTATTACGAACAGTCGCATCTGTAGTGTAAGTGATGTTTTGTTGAAAGGTTTAATTAAAGAAGTGCGTAAGATACCGAAAATGAGCTCTGCAAATAATGGAATTAGCAAGGATGCTTACAAATTACAAGATAATAATTGTGACGTTAACAATCAAAACGGTGCTAAAGGCACTTTTTTTCAAAATATGGAGTGTGGTATACCAAAATTTGCGTATTAAAGAGAGCTATAGAATGGTGGAATAATTGTATTTCAAAACGGGCTGGTTTAGAAGTTATTACTATTTTAATGTTTTTAACAATCAAATGGGTGCTATTTTTCATACAATGCTTGTAATTTTCAAAACAGCTCTATTTTTCTCTAAATGAAATCAAATAGATAGGATTGTTTTTCAAAAGGAGCTAAATAATTTTGGGCGCTAAAATTGTTGACACTTACAAAAGGATCTTTAGTTTACCTATCGTATTCTTTGTTATCATTGTTTAATAAGTTTTAATGAATTCCAATAAAAAGTACTTTTCCTTACTTAAATGTTCTCTTCTTTTTTAATTTTACAGGCATTTGAGAATCAAAATTTAAAAAAGTTATTTTCAAAACGCGCTAAATATATTTTTAACAAACAAAACTGCCTAAAAAAAAAACATTTCACTAAAGGACGAAAATAAAAGGTCCCTTTAGTATTTTTATTGGTCAATCTAATAAAAAAGACTTCTACAAATTTTACAAAATTTACTGATTAAATTATCTTAAATATTTTAGGAATTATAGTTTTCCGCCCTTTTGCTCGGTGTCATGTTCAGTTTTTTTAGCCTCTGTTTGATTGTTAACGTCACAATTATCTATTACCATTCTGATTACACAATATAGTTATGTGATGTATTAAGGAGCTGATATCACATTGTGGCAGTGCCCTATACAAACAAAATTAGTATAGGTATTACTTAATAAGAGCAAGTACTCGTTACAACATATTTACTTTTCATTTGTTCTAAAATAAATGTTGGGTGTCAAATTAAAGCAAAATTCAAAAAGAAATATCAAAATAAGGAGTGTTAAGAATTGATCTTCCTTTGAGTAATATTTTTCCACTACGCTTATGCAAACTTTAGGAATTTTAAGAAATGCATTTATGCTTTAAATCAAAATATAATATTATGAGTTTTGTTACAATTAAACAAAACAAAAATGTTTCCATATTTTAAACCGAATATAACGTAGCACAGTGATCAATGAACGCCAAACTTTTGATGTTGACTTGATCCAATTACTCTTCTTTTTAAGTCATCACTTTAGCAAGAAAACGTTTAATATTTAATACAATTCTAAAGTTTATGTTAAGATAAAGATATGCATATAATTTCTTGTTGTTCAGGTGAACTATTCAACTATGTACAATGTACATGAAACTGAGAACGTTGAAAATGATCTGGATTTGATGATTTGATGGTAATTTTTTTAATAAACCGGAAATGATACACTCAGATGATTCAGTGAAATATCCAAATTTTAATTTATTTCAGCAGAAAGCACAAGCCGTTCCAGCTGATATAAATTATTATTCTGTACATTTATTGTTGGATTAATAAATAATAATAATAATAATTTATTAAGAAAGTCTAGTAATTCAATTTCTGAGAGCTCAAATATGTAGAAGAAACGTTTGCAAGACCTAAATGCAAAACTAAGTAAAAGCTTCGTATTAAACTTCCAATCAGCAGAAACACTGTTAAGGCTAGGACCTTTTTATATTTTTAGAAGTAAATGCAGCGAGAGAATTAAATTTTAAAAACCTGAACTGTAGGTCAACAGCTACTGGTCATTAGGAATATATAACCAAAGAATTTTATATATTGGTTCCCTCAAA
Source organism: Chrysotoxum bicinctum (assembly GCA_911387755.1). NCBI lineage: Eukaryota > Metazoa > Arthropoda > Insecta > Diptera > Syrphidae > Chrysotoxum > Chrysotoxum bicinctum. The sequence goes on along the minus strand of OU426990.1, from coordinate 86,225,707 downwards.
CACATTGAAGATACAAAATTTGACACCTTTGTGTACGCAGTTAACTGGAAGCCAAAACGCGACCGTAGTATGAAAAATACGAAAATATTTGTAATGTTTTTTGTAAAACATATTTTCATCAGTTCTTTGACGAAACTGAGAGCTTCTTTAAATCCGTCATCAAAACAAAAATCTTCACTGTCGTTAGTGTCGTTCGATTCCATTTAAGGATATCAGAAAAAAAACGTGCTCCTAACAATAAAACGACATATTTCGAGGTTTACTGCACATGAAAGCCACTTCATTTGAAGGGACTCGTGTACAAAATATTTAAACGCTAGCTTTAATCTTACATCGATGCACGGCCATTATAAATCATAATCTTTAAATCTGGCAAGCTTATTAAAATACTTAAAAATGTTTGGATTTATCGGCCAAGAGTTTAATGCCCCAAAAGTAGACAAGTGTTCTTTTGCTTCGAAGAGAAAGGTTACCGAATCCGAGAATGAAAAATTCGCATTGCAAGTGAAGCAAAACGCAACGAAAAAAAGAGGCAATAAAAACCAAACACTTTTAAATTAAAGCTTGGACCTTCATCGATCCTTGAACCAGGGCTTACAAATGTGATTGCGCCCATCACGAGCTCAATTAGCTTAGTGGGAAAAAACGAAGGTCTAAATTGAAACCCCAAGAGATTGGTTTTATTTCGTTAATAAGACTGATTTAATTGACACGAAGAACAACGACAATGATTTTTCTGATTTTGCCAAATTGTATAGATCTAAAGTTTCTTGGAAACGAATAGATGAAGATGGTAACAAAATAACTTGGAACTCTATTCGGTAGCTACGTTACTATAAAAACTGCATCAAATGTCCTACACAAATTTCTTGCACAAAATGAGGTTTCTAAAATTATAAAAAGTAAAAACAAGACGAGAGCTTCTTTAAATCTAAACAACTTCTTTCCGGAAAGAAAAGAAGATTTCATGGACTTAAAACGTCAAGTCTTGATTTTCAGTCTTTTTAAGACAATCTTCCATCCAATATAGACGAGCCAAATACTTATCCTCATTTAACAGGCCCTGACAACTCAGAAGATACTTAAATATCAATTTTGCTCAAAATTTAATCAATAATGTACAATACATAATTTAAACTTATGCATATTAAAAACTTGAATAGATAAAATATTCTTATTACAAAATGTTCCTTTACTTGTATGATACTTTCACGACCAAAAGAAAACAAACATGGAAAATTAACTTAAGTTAATAAATACCCTGGTTTATTGGTAAGGAAAAAGAACTTAAGTCAACATAAGAAATTTTTTCCCATAATCTCACACATGGAATAACGACCTAAGTCGACATAAGAAATTTTAATTATTCTTTCTTAATATGCCATAACAACCTAACTCGACCTAAGCTTTTTATTTTTTTAAAGTTCAATAAGCCATAACAGCTTAAGTGTTTTTTTCCTTAATAACTCATTAAATATAAGACATACATTTTATTACTTCTAGTATATGAGAAATGTGTATTCTTTCTTCATTTCTGCATTTAAGAAATTTAAAAATTCATAATTCCTGATTCATAGAGAGATTATGAAACTTAAAACTGCTCTCCTGAAAAATATGAAAAATCGACTTAAGCGGTTATGCCCTGTGGCCACTGATATATATATATATATATATATATATAACTCTGGAGTGCATTGTTATTAAATCATTTAATAAAAAATTAAACAAATCATTTTATATAAAATATATCAAAAAGTTTGAGCTGGCAATTTTCAGTATTTAAAAATATACGTTTTCATACCTAATTTCAAAAACTATAATCGTTGACTCGTTAAAGATATTAACTTTTCAAAAACCCAACAAAATATTTTTTTTTGAAAATCCATTTTGTATTATTATTAATTTTTACTTTTATTATTCTTACATTCATTCAAAAAAATAGTGAAACTTTATGTTTATTACGTATTTTCTAGGGAAAATTGAGCCCAAAATCAAAAAAAAAAAAACAAAACACATTGGGTAGAATAAATGGAACATGCTAGAAGCTGGATATCTGAAGACTATACGTTAAGATATCAAATTTGCTTGGACGCAACTAGAAAGGCTGTATTTTTTCTCTCATTAGTACTAATAGTGCAATTAACGTTAACATGGGACCAGGGTATAACAAAGTAAGCGTACCTATGGTATATGATATACAAATTGGAGATAGGCCCTTACTGTAAATCGATTTTTCTTTTCTTAGAATACACCCAAGAATCACGTCCTAAAATATTATGCACGAATTAAGGAATACTCTGTATACAATCTTATTTCAAATTAAAAGGAGCTCTTTTTTCAAAAATTTTGCTCAAATTCATAAATGCCTTTAACATTTTTCCACCGAAATGTAGTCCATGTTTCTAATAGCACACATATTTTTACATATATCAAAATCATTATAGTTTTGGAGCTAACAAAAAATTAATTCCTCCTCTTTAAAATGACTAATGGCCCTCAAGTACCAAATTTGAAGAAAATCGCTTCAGCGGTCAAGGTTGGGTACCTACAAATATTGTAAGTAAATTTTAAATGCAACTTCTGTTTTGCTAATTAAGTGATCAAGTGATCAAGTTCAAACAAGTTTTATAAGGCAAAATATACAATTCCATACATAAATAAAATATACATATATGTATAAATAAAGTATTTTAATTTATATTAAAAAAGAAAAACAGAAAAAACAAATTATTTCAAAAGCTAACACATTATAGAACTTCCAAATTTGAAATATTCGCAAAATTCTGTGGGTTCAGTCAAGATAGTGGATTGTTCGATCGATTGGGTTACATAATAGAAAATATGAAAACCAATTGAAAAGTTTCGATTCGATTGATAAATCGACAACGGCAATCAGGGCCTAATACTTTAAGAATTCTCTAACCATAAATGAGAGCAAACACGTTTGATTAATTCGTGCACTTTCTATGTGTATTTGGTTTTTGGAACAAAACTTTTTAAGGGCATAAACTATAGGGTCTTTCGAAAATGCTAATAATCAAGCCACTCACTACTAATCTGTGAGGATGGCAACAAATGAGAAGTGCAAAGATTTCTTATGCATGCATTTTAATAGTGTTTCGTAGTAGTTATTAAAATCCTTAAAGGTTCAAATTTTGAAGACCAGTGATATAGTAAGATGCTATGAAGCCGTTTCAAATTATGTTACACCTCGAGTCTGCCTGTAGAGACATGCAAATGGCAAATCCAAAGTTTAATGGTAGAAATTGAAAGTATGTTTAAGATTCCTTCAACGCACAAACACATACATACCATTGTTACCCGCTCTCGAGCTGGTCTTAGCTAGAGCATTAGTTTGCATAAATTACGATATCATGATCCTTTCTGTAATTTGACATCCATCATACGTATACCAAACAAACACCCAAACCTAGAGAGATACCATACTATATCATGGAGCAGACTGCCCTAGTTTACATGCCACATCATGCATGTCAATGCACTCCTCATATTAAAACGAACGAGTCGGGATATGGGTATATAAGTTCTTGGCCTGTAAACACGTGTATCTTGGATTTTATCCCTGTTTAGGTATTCACTTCAATCGTACTTGACATCTAATTTACATTAAATGCTCCCTTGTAATATACACATATCTGTGAATGCGCACGAATATACGCCAATCTCTCCATGTGATAGTGATGAGTCATTGTGCAAATTCAAGGAAATCCCCAGGAAGACATTCTTCCACCTCACATCCTATAGGTCTGGAGCTCATGCCACAGAGTCCTTGTTTACCGGAAACGTGTTTAATGTAGCATTATATGAGCTGTAGAAATATGTTGATGATTTGCCGCTCGAATGAGTGGGCGATGGACAGAGGAACAAAATAAAATTCTCTGATAGCAGCCCCGGGAGAATTGACTGGGTCTCTACACGAGGACGATGGTATGATGGTAATGGAGGTCATTAGAATTTCGTACCTTAAAAGTTTCACCTCATAAAATGCTAATAAACTTATAGATAGAAAAGAATTCTCCGACAAAAGATATGTATGTACTTTTCAATGCCAAAATCAGGTCATGACTTCTCTAGAAAACGGCTTTTGATTACTATTAGATATGACTCATATTGAGACAAAATCATCGTACTCCATTCTGGTTCGCTTTTTGTACATCTGCTGCTACTAGTCAGGCTGATAGAAGAGAAACACTGCCACTGTCCCCTTTGAACTTTCTTTTAAGGCTGGAACATGGAGAGAAATGTGTTTAGCGATTATGATTGTCAAAATACGAAGATAATATGGGAATAAGCAGATGGATGACCCTCTGAGCCGAAAGATTGTGATCTGTTTACCCTAAAGAGCAGAAGGCATTTGTAGCATGTCCTGCCTGCCACCGTGAAGTGCTATCACTTCCACTTCAATGTTGTAATTTAGACAAACAGATTCCTTCCAAGCACATTCAATTTGGTTCACTAAGTTCTATGGCAGCCATTAGAACACCGCGAATCTGCAATATCTAAAAATAACTTTAACTCTGAAATAGATTTTACTCGTAGGAAAAGTTTAAGGTCGTCAGCATACATTAAAGAAAGACTATTACTCAAAACACTTGGAGTATCATTGATAAAAAAGAGAAAGAGAAGGGGTCCGAAATTCTTTGTGGAACTCCGGAAGTTACAACAACTAGGTTGGAAATAAAGTTGTTGATTCGAACGTGTTGAATGCTACAAGTAAGATAGGATTCAACCCATTTTAATAAGCTAGAGTGAAAACTTAAATTATGAAGTTTGACAGTTAATATTGCATGATCAACCGTGTCAAACGTTTTAGACAAATCAGTATATGGGCTTATCCGTGCAAATTTTAACTTTTGCCATGCGTCGAAATATATAGACATTATTATTAAATATTCAGGTTTTGGAACTTATAATATTATATACATATATCATTGAGTTTTAACTATTCAATTTATAAAATGAACCATCGAGATAGTGCGAAAGTGTTTGAAATCGAAAAAATCATCGAATATTGAGACTTTTGGCTGCGTGCGTGGATAATTAACGTTTTGTATTATTGCAAAAATAATGTTTAACATAAGATTACTTAGTACAATTTTTGTTTTTTTCAGATAAATGAAGGATAAAATTAATTGAAATCACTCATATTGAGTGCGTGCCTTCCTTATAAATAGTCCTATATGATATAAATTTTAGAAAAAAACTGCCATGCGTGATTTTTCGTAAATCTTTAATTGTCACAAATTTTCGTGTCTATTTTTTTAACATTGATCATGGGGCATTTTTTTATGGTCTGCATCATTATTTAAGCTATCTAGAGTAAAAAAAACTTTGGCTTCAATGCGTGCTTCATTATGTACAAATTTTATGAAGTTAACAAAACGAACGTAAAAAACGTAACTGTTTCAAAAAAAGCACATTTTTTACTAGCACACCAAAGCATTGTTTGATTATACCCTTACAATGAGCGTAATTTAAACTGTAGAAACTATAAAAAAAATGGTAAAAGTGTTAAACAAATAAGTTTGAAAACAGAAGCTGTGAAGATTAAAAATAAAAACCAAATCAATTAACTCGGTGCTTAAAATAAATTATTTTAAATTCAATTTTTCTATACGTTATACCCTTTTACTCTTCAACAAACAATACATATGAGTTATTTTGAAGTTTTTTATTTATTCGTGGTCTATAATTGAAGAAAAACTCAAATTTACATGCGTGCCTTAAATTTGGTTTTTTGTTTTTTTCAAACTCAAGAAGTTAAAATTTACAGGGATAAGCCCATATATAACATCCAATGGTACCCCTGTTCAAGAGCACTTTATATATATGTATAATTACTAAAAATCGTAAGATTTATTTATTTGAATCAAGCTAATTAATATCTAGCGTACAAAAATATTACTTAGAATTACGAATTTATAAATTATACAATATTATAGAATATTTTTTTAAAACCATTATTTGATACATCACAAAAATTTATTAATAAATTATGATTGACGTTATACAAATTAAACATGTTATTCAATGGTGAATTCTGCTCATAGTTGGTACGATAGTGTTTTATGTAAATTGGGTCACGAAAACCTCTCAGATAACGATTTGGAACATTAAAATTAACACGACACAAAAGGTTTAAAGCATCGATATTACCATCAATAAGATTAACAATAAAAACAAAACATAAATAAGAACGTCTGCGCTCCAGACTGGGTAAATCTATGAGTTTTAAACGGCTGCTATATGAAGGAAGATTCAATGGATTCTGCCAGCCTAGGCCTCTAAGAGCAAATTTTAGGAATCTTTTTTGAATTTGTTCAATTCTTATTTTGTGACAACTGTAGTAGGGGGTCCATACCTGGCAAGCATACTCTATAATGGGTCTGACAAATGTGGTAAACAGTTGTTTGATAACATAAGGGTCAGAAAACTGACGTGATTCCCTTTTAATCCAACCTAACATTGAATTGGCTTTATTACACGCCATATTGATATGCTGTGTGAATTCGAGTTTCTTATCGAACAATACACCAAGGATAGATACATCATTTACATTTAATAGATTTACGCCATTGAGACTATAGTCAAAAGATAAAACGGACAATTTTTTTGTAAAATTTATAATCTTACACTTATCGATATTTAACAACAAATAATTACGTGCACACCAATTATAGAAAGCATTTAGATCAATTTGAAGCCTTTCACAGTCAAGATTGCTAGAAATGGTTTTAAATATGTTAACATCGTCTGCATACATAAGACAATTAGAGTACTTTAAAACTGAAGGAAGATCATTTACAAACAATATAAAAAGAACTGGACCCAAATGGCTACCCTGGGGAACACCAGAATTTACGACAAAACTATTTGAATGGTAGCCGTTAAAATTCACTGAATAGGATCTGTCAAGTAAATAAGATTTTAGCCAAGCAATGAATTTTACGCTGAACCCCAGCCTACTCATTTTATTAAGCAAAACTCTATGCGATAGTTTGTCAAATGCCTTACTAAAATCTGTAAGAACACAATCCGTCTGTTTTTTGTTTTTAAAGGAATCGACACAAAACTCCGTTAACTCCATAAGTAGGGTGACAGTCGAGCGGCCCTTTGAGAAACCATGTTGGTTATGAACAATAAATGATTTTGTGTAAAAGCTTAATGTTTTGCAAACAATTGCTTCAAAGAGTTTGGGAATGGCCGACAGTTTAGCTATTGGACGGTAATTAATAATTTGATCCTTTTTACCTTTTTTATGTAAAGGAATTATAAAAGATTGTTTCCATACATGAGGAAACTTACAAGTAGACAATGAACAGTTAAAAAGAACAGAAAGTGGCATCGACAAGTTATTGACACATTTTTTCAGAACTGAAGCTGGTACCCCATCAGGACCAGACGCGTCATTATCTTCTAAATTAGCTATAAATTTCATAATATCGTCAATAGTTATATGAAAATTTATATCAGTCAAGTGAGAATATGATTTCAAATGACCAAATAATTGATCATTTTCGTCAAGATTATCACAGTTTAGGTTATCACAGTTCGAAAAGTTATCACAGTTAGAAGAATCACAGATGTATGCACTTTGAAAAAAGTCTGAGAATAGTTGTGTTATGATACGTGGGTCATGGTCTGAGATATTGTTATGCATAAGAACGGACGGATAAGGACAAGATTTTCGTTTGCTGTTAATAAAGTTCCAAAAGGATTTAGGATCCATTTTTAAATTACTTTGAACCTTTTGTATGTAAAAAAGATACTTAATACTTGATTCTCTGTTGAAAATATTTCTGGCCTCACAATAAATATTAAAATCGGTAACTAGTCCAGTTTGTTTGTATTTAAGCCATAGTTTATTTCTACGGTTTTTTAATGTTCGCAGTTCACTATCATACCAGCTAGGAGCAAGCGATTTTGATTTAATAGATATTAGAGGAACAGATGCTAAAAAACAATCAAATATTTTGTCATAAAATTTCAAAACCATTGAATTAATATCTGAACAAGAGCAAAGGCATGACCAGTCAATTAAAGATAGCAAGTTATTTAATTTAGTATAATCAGTTTTTTTAAAGTTAAATTTAAAAACATTGTCAGGATCTTGATTATTCATTTCAAAGTTTTGAATAGATATGGTAAGTGCTGGGTGATGAGAGTCTTCGTTCACTAGAGGATCAGTTGATCTGTCAAGTGAAATACCGGCATCAATTGTTGTGTAAATTAAGTCGAGGATCTTGGCGTTAGAGTTTTTGATGTCGTTTATTTGGTGAAGACCAAGTGACGTTAGACTGTCAAGAGTTTGAGAATCATCCATTGATAGATTTCCTGTTGCAACCATTGCGTATGTATCGGGACAACGTTTCCAAGATACATTGGTTAGATTAAAATCGCCAAGGCAGATAACTTCATCATTATAACTCATTATCTCAAAAATGTAGTTCAAAAAAGAGAAGGCTTCATTGTAAGTATTAACTGGGCTCCCAGGAACAATGTACATAGTTACAAGATAGATAGTTTTGTGTGAAAGAATCATCTTTACACATAGGAACTCTTCGTTCAAACAAACAGGAACATTAACTAGTGACGTCACAAAACAAGATTGGTCGAGGTTGAAACTCCACCGATAAACCCATGCTGCAAAGGGGAGATTATTTCTTTCACTGAGAAAACAAGCTTATTTATTATAAACAATTTTTACTTGCGACTTATAGGTACTATAAGGCAAGTTATGCATTCGTAAAAAAAATCGAACTCGAGATTTTGATCAAAGTTGACATTACGATGATAGCGAAGACCAAAAAAGTGGGTCTCGCGATTCTGTCTGTCTTTTCGACCGATGAAACCGGTACAACTGATTTTGATCATTTTTTAGGCTAAGGCTCCCCATCAACTTAAATAGAACTACGTATTCAAATTTTCGATTTTTTGCTTTTGGATTTAAAAAAAAAATATTTTTTTTTTTCAGAACTCAAAATTTCAAAAACCCCATGCTAGATTTTTTTTTAGTCTTTATAAATAAAAGTTTCTTAATATAATCTACAAGATGTGAGAACAAAACTTGTATTTAACCTAAAAATAAGGGTACCCACCTTACAAATGTTAAAAAATGGTTTTCGAAAATCGTATTTTCTCGAAAACGGTTCCGAGAATTTCGATAAGATTTTGTTCCTTTCAATTAATTTTTACGATCTATAATTTAATCCAACCAATTTTGAAATTACTGACTGTACCTACCATAGCACCATTTTTTTAAGTTTTGGATTTTTCATTATCGACACAACGGATCTTAATGAAATTTTTTACAGGGATGCTTCTAAAAAATTTGAAAAACATTGCATTTCAAAACTTAAAAAAAAAAATATTTTTTGAATTTTTGAAAAACAAATAATAATTTTTTTAGAAAGTTCGATATCTCAAAAACGGCTCAATATTTATTTTGATAATTTAGTTTTCATTCGTACAGTAATAAAATCTTTAAGTTGGCGTACCAAATTTTTTTCTTAAAAATGTTTTAAGAATTTTGTATATACAAGCTTATTTTTTAAAAAACCACTCCAACGACTTATAATTTTTGTTCTAGCATAAATTCATATTTCCGTATAGCATTCTGTTTTTATCTCTTGCTACCAAAAGAGAAAAAAGAGAAATGAAACTTATCCTTATGAACAGTTTTCTCTAATAATATTCGTTTTTAGAATTCCTTGTCTATTACATAGGAGCAAGTACATGCGACCCAGTCGTGCGTTTTATTTCGAATAGTTTTGGAATTACAGATATTTAACAGATGGGACGATAGTTTATAATTTCATTTTCAGATTTAGATTTAAAAACAGGGTAGACGTAAGAATTTTTTCTTTGTTTTGAGAAGTAACCATCTCGAAAATAGCGACGATTAAAAATAATTTCAAGAGGAATTACTATAGAAAAACACACATTTTCTTAAAATATAGGGAACAATACCATCAAATCCAGTTTGCTTTTCATCTTTTAATTTTAATAGTTCATCAAAAACATCACGTTTGTTCATACATAAATGACTTAGATTAATTATTCCAGGTGAAGACATAAACATGAGCCTTGTTTGATGATAGGTAAGTTTAAAGACGGAACGAAAAAAGTCAGCAAAGAAATCACAGATAGTTAACGGGTCACTAGAAGTTTCTGCCACATTCCAGTAGAACATTTCTTGTTATTAATATAATAAACTTCCAGAAACATTTACTTTTTCTTTTGAGCTTAGATTCAATACTTAATAGGTATTCATTATAAAGAAATTTTATGAGAAAATTGAATTCACGATTACATCGAAGGTATTTCCTATTCAAAACACTATCATCCTTGGAATCAAGATAAGGTTTAAAAACTTTGTTTTTTCGATTATTCAAATTTATTAAATTTTTATTGAAAAGAACCAACAAGGCTTCCTTTGAAACTTTTTTGGAATTATAGGAGAAATTAAAATCAATTGCCTCATTTAATAAGTTCGTTATTACCCATAAAAGTTTCTCCAGTATCAATACTATTAAAAATTGAAAAGCAATTAACCTATTCACATTAAAAGAATTACATTTATCATAGTTTAGAACATAACCAATTTCAAATGTTTGCTTTTTATTTTGAAAGAAAGCAAAACTCATACAAAGTACTTGATGATTATCAGTATTATGTAAGGGAGGGGTGGGACTGTCAATACACACACAAAATTCATAATCTGTAAAAACTAAATAAAGATAACGATTAAAATTGTTTTAAAAACAATTAATCTGTTTGAGTCCGAACTCGGCTAAAGTATCGACAAGCACACTCTTACAATCACTGCTAACTTTGTAAGGAATCAAACATTTGTCATCGGGGTCAAAAACTAAATTTAAAGATTAATCAGTGTAAAATCATGATTTAATGTTTTAAGAAGATCACTTGCAACCGGAATCTGAAATTCGTGAATAGGCAAAAACGAAACGTGCAAATTTAAAGTCAGATTTTCGAGTGAAGCTCTAGATGTGAGTGGGGTTGCCTTATCTTATTCAAAGTGTGTCCTGTTGTGGAACCAGGGACACAGTTACGGTACAAAACTTCACCAATCATTCAGCAATATACACCAGTGGTGAGTTGGAAATAGCCCACAATATTTGTCATTTTTTGACAATGCAAATGTTTTTGATGGCGTTTCTCAGGGTTGTTGTATGGCATCAGTTCTTTTCATTAACAAAGCCAGCGATATGAGAATATGCTTCGTCAGTAAACAGTATACCTTTTCCAAGAGTTAATTCTGTCGAAAGCAAAGAATAGTCATTTTGGTGGAGAAACTGAATGATTTGGATTTTAAATGGATGCTTCTATAACAAAATAACGTACTCTTCCATATTATATATGTATAATAAATTAAAAAAAAATTAACAGTCCATAAACTGGTCATCAAAATCACTAATTTACCCTTCCTTTAAAAACATTTTGATCCGCGCCTGTATATGGTTTGTTTTATTTTAATCACATACTCAGTAAAAGTAGGCAACATTTTCTTTGCGTTTGAAAAAAAATGCTTTGAAATCTTTTTTCAGTTCCTCGATGATGCACATCCGTGCTTTGTGGTTCTGGCCTCACACGTAGAGCAAAAAGTAAATAGGTGTGCTTTTTTTGCAAAAATGCAAAAATGTTTTTAATTAAAAAAATGATTGACTCAACAAATTTCAGCTGATGTTAGCATTAAATTACACTATCAAGATCAGAACATGCTTGTTATGGATGGCCTTAGGGGAAAGTAACGGATGTGCATGATTAATATTTCAATTTTTTTGAATGAGTGGGAACCACGTTAAAGAAAAGTCGAGATTTTGGTATCAAAGGATTCAGCCAGCTTAAAAGGAACATTGAGGATATAATTTCGTATTAAAAAAAAAAATATGAATCCACAAAAAGCAGCAACTTGAATCTTCTCTTCCTCTAATTAGAAGCTAAATAAGTGCGAAGTAGTGCAGGCAATGAATACTACAAAGTTGTTACTCGTAGATACATACGTATGTATAAAATATATATCAATTGATTAAATAAATAAAAATAAAAAAACTAATGCAGGTAAGTATGAATGCAAAAGTTAATGACAAAGGGCAGGGTAAGCAAAATAAAATGCACGACTGGATCGCACGGAATTGCTCTTATTCAAAAGTACTTTGGAATTTAAGATACGTTTTATAAATATAAAACATTTATTTAATGAGATAATAATGTTCAAATGCATAAAATTGCCGTTTGATTTCTAGAAGAATTTAGGTAAACAAACTTTAAAAAATCGTTTTATTATTAAATACATTTTTTATATAAGAAATTTCTTTAAAATTTTTCAAGAAAAAAATGTGGGATACGAATTTTAAATATTTAATAATATTGATTTTAGGAAATAATTTCAAAAAATAATCGTTCATAGGTTTTGAAGATATTGATTTTTCAAAAAAAACCAACAAAACTTTTACGAATATTTTTATATACAATATTAATTTAGGCTTAAGGGGACTCCTGATAAAAAATTGTGGTTAAAATCGTTAGAGCCGTTAATGAGGAAGTCGAAAATCAAAAAAACGGTTCTATGGCAGGTACCGTTAATAACATTGTGCCCCAAAATTTTGTTTGATTAAAATGTAGTCCATGTCTATAATATCACACCTAATTTTTTTTATCAAAATCGTTAAAACCATTTTCGAGATAAACAAGATTTTGTATTACGGGTGTATGGGGGGTACCGTTAGTTTTGGAGCTAAGAAAAAAATTTCAATTTCCCCTCTGGGGAATCACCGAAGACCCTTAAGTACCGAGTTTGAAGGAAATAGGTCCAGTGGCTTAGGCTCTAGATCGAGGTACAGAGATAAGACATGCAGACATACAGACATACAGACATACAGTAATACAGACATACAGACAGACAGACGGAATTGTCGGCCCCACTTTATTCGTCTTCGCTATCATCGTAATGTCAACTGGTCAAAATCTCGAGTTCGATTTTTATTCCAAATGCAGAACTTGCTCTATAGTACCTACTATATCGCAAGTAAAAATTAAATTAATTAAGTGGTCGGCACACTCAAGTGATCTAAATGGGTCAATAACGAAAACAGTAAAAATAGTTATTAATTGATGACAAATCAACAGTAAGCACAATGAAATCGGGTTAGTTAACAATTTATTTTCACGGCGAGGCTTTTGTAGAAATAAACTGTAACGAGTATCTAGTTAACACAGGCAAGCATACTTTTCCAATAAGAAAAGTCTGCTACGGAGGTGAAACGAATGGGCTTATGGGTGGAAATTGGGTAAGAGAGTACAGACTCTGAAGAGATCTAGATAACAAGAGTATGTCCTCAACTAATTGTATTTGATTATCGGCAACTTTATACATGTATACATGGTGCGATTTATTATTATAAGCTTAATTACAAGCAATCAAACTCCAGGAGGAGAATAACGTTCATTATTCTCTTTTTGTTCTTTTCTCTGGCAAAGTAGAGGAATAAGTGCTCGGAACTTTTTTGAATCCAATTAGATTCTCTGTTACACTTAACATTCCCGTAACCCATAACACTCTCACGAAGTCCACTCCAATACCCAATGCACCAGTCAGCATTATATAGTATCTAATAATCAACAATCAAAGAAATTTCCAATTTAATTACTCCGTCACTTAAGCGACTTATAAAGAATTTTTACCCTTTCAAGTGGGTCATATAAACAAAGTTACAATGACGAATGTTTGGTACTATATAAAGAATGTGAATCTTGTATTTATTTATTATTTCTTAAGAAAGATAAACGAAATAAAGTTGTGAAAATTAAAAATTGTTTTTTTTATTTTCTCAAACGAAAATTATTTTTAACTATTCTCTTCTTTTTAAACAAAACATTAACATCAGAAAAAGTAAAAAGTCTGGAAATAAATTAAGTATTGAATTTCTCAAGCAAGGTTAGAGCTTAAATTTTCTCTGAATCCTTAAATGTTTCGAGGTCTTTTCAGCTATTTGATTTTGTCAGTGTCTTTCAAGTTGAAAGACTTTAACAAGATCCGAATTAGAACCGGAATATGTCCACACTCACAGACTATTAGGCAGTTGTATAATCCATTTATTTAGCTTGGTCCAGCAGTACCGAGATGAGCCTGTAAGGCTGAATATTAACAATGTCTCTTCTATCTTGGTCCCGGGTACCACTGCTACACTTATTGGAAATGAACGGTCTTCATAGCGCATTTGAGGAAAGAGATATCATTCCTCTTGAGTTCAATCAATTTGTCTCACAGAATCCAACCGTAGATGGAGATGCTTTTCAACTTCATTATATCTGGAAAGATGTTACTCATCTATAATAGATTAGGTTAAAGTGGTTGTCATTAAAGCGTCTGACACACTTAGACCATTAGAGGTCCATTGTGATACCACGATCTAATAAGGAACAAAAAGGTTTCCTACTAGTTAAATCCATTTGGAGCTTCTGATGAAGCGAAGGAGACTTTTAATGTCTGTGTTTATGAGATCGCTTGGTTCATTATAGAAATGTTCTCCTAGATGAAGTTTGCGTCTGTAAGAGAGAGCAGGGCATGTACAAAGAAGGTGTGGGATTGTCTTCCTCTTCCTCCTCGTCCAAGCAACTCCTGCCAAAATCGTTTGATAGTACACCGAGTCGTGCGGCGTGTCTACCTATGAGACAGTGTCCAGTTATGACACCTATTACAGAGCTGATCTGAGATCTACTGAGGGACAATAGACATTTTGACCGTTTCAAATCCAGTTTAGGCCAGATTTGTTTGATCGCCATACAAGTGGTAGTATTAAGCCATCTTGTGTTTGATTGTTCCAGAGCGATACGTTTCAGCATAAGTTTACTTGTAGCTATGGGCATGCCTATATTTGCCTTTTGGGGTAAGATAGGCATTTCCGTTCCAATTTTGGCGAGTTCGTCGGCTTTGCGATTTCCCGGAATGTTCCTGTGACCCGGCACCCAAAATAGGTGAATGTTAAAGTGTTTGGCCATCTCCATCAGAGGCGATCGACAGTCTTGGGCTGTAATGGAGTTTAAAGAGACTCATGCGAGGGATTTCAAAGCAGCCTGACTATCTGAGAAGATACGGATATCCGTGCTAGATATCACGTTTTCTTTAAGCCAAGATATTACTTCCTTTATCGCCAGAATTTCCGCTTGCAATACGCTACACTAGTTTGGTAGGCGGAAGGAGAGACTAGGGTTTAGTCCATCTGAGTACACTCCACCACCCACTCCCTTTTCAGTCTTCGATCCATCTGTAATAAGTTCCCAATAAGTTTAAGTAGACCAAACCAACGCATAGCCTGCGTGGGGTTACATTATCAGAACACCCTCACATAACTTTATAATAATATTAAACACCCTACGATAATAAAGAAAGATACAAAGTATTTTTCTATAAACAAAATCTAATGCTCACACAATGATTCATAATTTTATTTCATATAGATATAAAACTGCATATCAGAACATTTTGCCTTCAGTAACTTGTGTGCCCAAAGCATCTTTGATAATTCCAATAGAATTCTTGTGTCAGCAATTTTATAAGACAAGAGATCAAGAAGATACAAAGAAGCAAACGATCTTCAGTCGAAGATAGATTTCCTGAATAAACATTTTATAAGTATTAAAAGGGTTTCATCGATCATGTTCAGTTCAGAATTTAGTCATTCTACGTATAGCTGAAGGGATCTGAAGTTTAGAAATTTAATAAAATAATATTAAATTTTAAAATAAATAAATGAGTTTTATTTAATTGTTGTTGATTGTGATCTTATGCGATAACAAATATATATTTTTTATTAATCTAAAGAATCGGAAATGAAATTGTGGGTGCAATATGCACTGGAAACTGATCAAGGAAAACATGCAGCGAAACTGGGAATTCCTTGAATTATGTACTAAGTTTCCTAATTTTGGCGAACAGCAGGAAAAAGAAACATTCCTTCATTGGCCTAGTACTGGTCTAACCCAAATGAAAACCCAATTATTCGGAAAGTTATTCCTTGAAGAACTTAACGAACTATCTGAACTGAAGATCAAAGACCTGTTTTCAACTTGACGGAGTGACTCAGAGACAAGCCTCTACGACTTCTGTAACATGTTCTCTTCGATAAGACCTCGAGCTAGCAAGCTTCAGGTAGAGGAGAGCTCATGAGTACCTCATCATATTCCATTATATGCACAGGTTAAACGACTTTATGTTTTCAAAACAGTGCATTCCAGTGGTAATTAGGGCGCTGCTAATGCCCACAATATCTCCTACTAGATTTTAATTTAACACAATTCTATTGGGAATTTAGATTTATTAACCCACAACTACACATAGGTTTGAATTTTTTTAATCACATTCGCTATATATTTTGCAAAAGTGCGTCCAATGTAGGCATGATTGAAATGTCCTTCCATTTTCGAAAAAAAAACATGACAGCCTTAAAGGAAAAGCAGTGTGAGAAACGAAGTCAACAAAAAACCTTAATAAAACAAAAAAATATTTCAACTTCACATGAATTCAATTTCAATCCCGTCAAATAAAATTTCCATCTTCTTCATATTACTTAAAATCGACCTAAATTTTAACACCAGCCGATTGTACTAGTAGAAGTGAAATAATAAAAAGCAAAAACACTTAGTACGCCACCATTAGCTAAGCATTTTTTCCTTTTTTTTACTTTAAGAACCCGCTTTTCTGTTTGGAGTCAGTTTCTTAAATAAATCATCCTAATCCCGTGTCGTATATCGTCTTCACGTCAAACGAAAGCGAGGCAACCTTTCCTCACTTTAATTTTAAATTGCAAATTTCCATTTGTGAATTATACATAATGGATGTGATGTGAACGTCCTCCCAGGAGCTGAAGAGGGAAGCAGACAGTTAGCCAGTGTCTCATACTGTCTAAAGCTCAAGACAAGCCCCTAGTGACGACGATGATCTTCGTTTTCCTCAAACCAATCCCACAGCGTCCTGTCAGAAAGAAACCTTGTGTGTCAGGAACACTCTTTCCGTAGGATGAATGAATGCACTTCCGGTAGCAAGGACGATTTTGCTTTTACCAAACTCTGCTGGTGAGCCTAAGAAGATACCACTCTAACACAATGAATCTAGCTGCAGACGAAAGCATATTTATTAAAGGAGCTCTAACTTGCGCGAGATATGAGCTTCTCTGGCTCCAACACAAAAGGATAATAACTTATTTCGTTTAATTTTTTTCTCACTGCACTGACTCCTTCCCTTCTACATCTTTAGCTTTCTCTTTATTCTCTTCATCGCCATTATTTAATCCTTTTTAGCAATGTAAGTCAGTATGACACAATGCGAACATGAATAGACGATAGAAAGTCGTCCTTTTTTCTACTTTTGTATATATTTTTCCACCATTTTATATCCTTTATTTTTTTGTGTTGCTTCTGCTGCTACTGGGTGCATAATAGTGTAATGCACTCTGTGGACTTGCTAAATAGTCATGCATTCCGGTAGAAACAGGAACTCCCACAAACCGAAACCAGCCATGCTTGGTCTTGATGGTGTTTTGTATACCTAGTTCGGGATGTATCCAATGGTTTTGTTATGCTAGACATGGTAAGCAGGGCACAACGAATAAAAATGTCCTGGATGAGGGAGTATGTTGAAAGAGAATTGTTCCCTGTTCGTGGCAGCGCCTGGTGGCAGTTTTGTATTATTTCTGGTTTTTTCATCGCTTATATTCCCGGTTATAGCGAGATGGCGAGGCGATGTGGTTTAACTTCTGGCAATTTAAGTTTCTGGTTTAAAAATGGCACAACAACGACGACACGACGAAACGAACTACCCTTTAACTTTGATGGTGGATGCAACAAAACACTATGTATTGTAATCTGCAAGGGAATGTGCGAAAACTCAGAAAGTGGAAGCAGTGCTGGATTGTCTTTGATTGATGTCAGGGAAGTGACGTATGATGGGCAAAATGTTCAAATGTATAAAATTGCCGTCTGATATCTAGAAAAGAAAAAAATTCGAATATCAATTTTCGGTATTTAATAATATAGGCGTAAAATTTTAATTGAATTAGTACGATGCTAAAGCTGTTTTGGTATGATACTAGGTTAAAACAACGAAATTGCAAATTTTAATCGAATATAGCATCATACTCGTACTTTCTCTACCCTTTTATTAAATTTAAAATCATCGAATACCTACTTTATTTTTTTAGTATCGTGCTAGCTTCATATGACTCTTTGACAATTGCAAACATAAAAAAAGGTTCGTGTACTTACTTTCTTACACGAAATGTCATTGTTTTAGGTGTGTTCAGAAGCAATTTATTAAGAAAATTGGCTTAGTACGATACTCGTTAGAAAATGTTTAAAATTAAAAATGAGTTAGTAAACTACTATAAAGTTAACAAATTGTTAAGTAGTATCATACTAATACCTTAATAAAAGGCTGTTTAAAATTTTGCGCCATAGATCTTAGGAATAATTTTGACTTTTCAAAAAAAAAACCAAAAAATATTTTTTTAAAAATTTCTGTGTATACAATATTATTTTAAATTAAAAGAAGCTCCTTTGAAAAATTTGAGTTAATATCACAAGTAAGGCATGCTTGTCGTAAAAGGCGACTAAAATCCAACCTCCGTATACTGAGAACAACGTATACAAATTATGCAATGGAAAAAACAAAAAGATTGATTACCCCAGGTGGAAAGCCAGCTTCTCTGGCAAATCCATCCTCTTCGGAGGCAGGCTCTACGGATTCTGGGGAGAGCCATTTATTGCATTTAATAAATCCTTTCGCGAAAGCGCATAAGGTCACTCGATCACCTCCATCTGTATCGAGCGTTTCCGGTAGAAAGAGTCCACCGGTTGTGCCAAAAGGCACCAAAAGCGACTCAGCGAAAGCAAACAGCTCTGAGCACGAAAATTGTGAATTGAAAAAGAAGCTTGATGAAATGATAAGACTCTACCAAGAGCTTAAAAAAGAAGTCGAAAGTCTTCGCGAAGAAAATACCATATTAAAAAGTTCGCAAAACTTCAAAATAAATGCTACTAGTCCAAAACGGCACGAATACGAAACCGATGAAGATGAACTAGCTCGGGAAACCGAAAAAAGACCCGGTAAAAAACGGAAAGCTCAACATTCGCCTGAGCTTCAAATTCAGCGAAAACAGGAAAATAGTACAAGGAAAGATAAGTTCTCCGCGAATGAGAAACTCCCACCACCGATAAACATCGTTGGTCAAGCGGATTACAACAAAATTCTTCCAATACTAAGAGAAACAGCGCAGGCAAATTTTAAAGCTACATCGACTCATAATAACACGTGGAAAATTAACGTGAATGATTCTGATTCATATAGAAAGCTATCAAAAAAACTCAGCGACGAAAAAATTGAATGGTACAGTTATTCAATTAAAGAAGAAAGACCTTTACGCGTTGTTGCTAGAGGACTTCATCCCTCTTGTTCGAAAGAAGACATCATTTCGGACCTAAAAACCAAAGGATTTATGATTCTTGAAGCGACAAATCTTTTAAAACGCGAAAAAACACAGTCGAAAGAAGTAGAAACCGCTTATACTAAACGCGCTCTTCCGCTTTTTATGCTAAGTTTCGACAAAAATGAAAATGTAGACAATGTTTATAATATTAAAACCATAACGAATATTGTTGTAAAAATTGAACCTCTTCGGAAGAACAAACGACTTGTTCCTCAATGCAAGCGCTGTCAAGGTTTTAACCACACTGCAGCGTATTGTCAGAAAGACCCTGTTTGCGTAAAATGCGCGCAAAAACATATGACCGATGAATGCCGTCTTAAAAGAGAAGCTCCGGCTATATGCGCGAATTGTAAAGGTAATCATCCAGCAAATTACCGTGGCTGTGAGGTCGCTAAAGAAATTCTAAAGAGGCGCCAAGAATTTAACAAGAAAACTAAAAAAAATGCCTCAAAGATAAACGAAGATCCAAAAATAAAAACGAATACTAATACTCAAGCGACGAGTAAAACTGACAGGAACGATAGTAAAGTTACTATACCCTCAGAAAACATAAAAATAACAAAGACGAACATAAAACCGATAAAGACGTACGCTCAAGTCACAGCGCCTGAGAAACTTAAAATTAATAAACCTGACTCCGTTCAAAATGTGTTGTCCCTTATAATTGAACGGTTAGAAGAACAAGGGAAAATTAATACAATTATTTTTGAGAAACTGGACAAATTTGAGTCGGCGACTCTTAAAACACCAAATTTATTGTAAACATGGATCAGTCGTCAGAAAAACTCAAAATAATAACATGGAACGCGAACGGACTTACTCCAAAAATTGAAGAACTAGAAACAGTTCTTCTTAATGAAAAAATAGATATTTGTTTGATCTCTGAAACTCATTTGAAAAAAGACTCGAATTTAAGTATCAAAGGTTATTCGGCTTACCACGCATGTCATCCATCCGAAAGAGCAAGAGGTGGTTCTTCCGTATTTATCAGAGAAAATATCAATCATTCGTTTGAGATGAATATCGAGCTCGATGCAATGCAAGTAACTTCTATTATTTTAAAAGTTAGACACGTTCTTTGTAACATTGCGTCTATTTACTGTCCTCCTCGGTCCAAGATAGACAAACAGGAGTTTAAAGAACTCTTCAATGCATTAGGTCCAACATTTATTATTGGCGGCGACTTCAATTCAAAACATACATTTTGGGGATCACGATGCATCTCGACGAAGGGTAGACAACTCTACAAAGCGGGTACTGAATGTAACGTCGAATTTTTCTCTTCAGGAAAACCAACGTATTGGCCAACCGATTTAGCAAAAACTCCCGACCTTGTCGACTTTTTCATTGCAAGAGGAATTAACAGAAAATATGTGAAAGTAGATGATAACGTCGATTTTTCTACGGATCACTCGGCCGTAATCCTAACAATAAGCAGTAACGTAATCGAAAAAGAAAAGCCCCTGTCTTTAACAAATAATAACACAAATTGGGACAAATTCAAAGAAGATTGCGAAAACAGTATTATACTGAACGTCTCCCTGCAAACTCCGTTTGAGTTAGAAGATGAAACCGACAAATTTATAAATATTATCCAAAAAGCAGCTTGGGATAATACACCGGTCTGTAGTAAAAAGTCAAGGCAATACGAAGAAAAAATTCCAGCAGATATAAAAGAATTGATTCGCGAAAAACGAAAAGCTCGAAAAACATGGCAGCACTCACGTGCTCCTCAGCATAAATGTGTAGTCAACTTTTTAACAAACAAAATCAAAAACTTGTTACGAGATTTTAAAAACAGAAAGAATTCTTCCTATCTTGAAAGCCTCACAGCAGACAAAAAAACGAATTATTCTCTTTGGAAGACGTTAAAAGGTATTAAAAAGCCTCAAAAAATGTCGGCACCGATTCGAAAAAATAATTCTGAATGGGCAAAAACTGATCAGGAGAAGGCGGATTTATTTGCTGAGTACCTCGAGGAAACGTTCAAACCATTCGATGGTCAAGAGTTTCCGACAAATGAAGGAGAGTTTCAACCAAGGCCGGACAGTTTATCTATAAAAAACATCACTTTGACTGAACTTGTCCAGGAAATAAAACGGCAGAAAAATAATAAAGCTCCTGGTTACGACCTTATTAACAGTCGTGTCCTCAAAGAGTTGCCTAAAAAAGCAATGGTTAAGCTTTTACAGCTCATTAACGCTGCTTTAAGACTTGCGTACGTACCTTCGCAGTGGAAAGTCGCCGAAGTTATAATGATCCCCAAACCGGGTAAGCCACCGAATGAGAAAAAATCGTACAGACCAATTTCTCTCTTGCCTACAACATCTAAAATATTTGAAAAATTGCTTCTTAAACGACTGTTACCATTCATTGCAGATAAACGTTTAATCCCCGAACACCAATTCGGTTTCCGGAAAAAACACTCGACAATCGATCAGGTTTTTCGGATAACTTGTGAAATTGAAAAAGCATTTGAAGAAAAGAAGATTTGCTCAACTGCATTTCTTGATGTTTCCCAAGCTTTCGACAAAGTCTGGCATGACGGGCTTAGATATAAATTAAAAGTCTTTCCAGAGCAAATATATAACCTTCTTGAATCGTACCTAGAAAATAGAATCTTTCGAGTTAAGCAAGGAACGGAGTATTCTGAGTTTAAGGAAATTAACGCTGGCGTGCCCCAGGGTAGCGTCCTTGGACCGATTCTATTTGTTCTATATACTCGCGATATACCCCAAACAGAAGGTACAACTTTAGCCACTTTTGCAGATGATACAGCCGTACTCGCAATATCAGATTCAATAGAAACGGCGACCTCTAAGCTTCAAATGGCATTAAATAGCATTTCAGATTGGACAAGGAAATGGCGAATTGAACTTAACGAAGCGAAATCCACGCACATAAATTTTACGTATAAAAACGTAAACACCTTACCCATCTATATAAATTCCATGAAAATTCCATATACAAATGAAGCAAAGTATCTAGGTATGACTCTAGACGCGAAACTTAAATGGAAGGCTCATGTTAAAAAGAAACGCGATGAACTCGAAAATAAACTCCGCGAATTGACATGGCTTATTGGAAGATATTCCAATCTAAGCGTGTATAACAAGCTGCTTATTTATAAGCAAGTACTGAAACCAGTTTGGACGTACGGTATACAACTTTGGGGTTGTACCAACGAAAGAAATATACAAATTTTACAAACATACCAAAACAAAGTACTTAAGACAATAGTTAATGCTCCATGGTATGTAAGAAATAGCAACTTACATAGAGACTTAAATATAGAAAGTGTAGAAAACGAAATTCAAAAATTTGCCACAGAACTAAGATCACGACTTAGAGATCATAGAAACAACGAAATCCGACAATCGCTTAGCGAGACGAACGTTTTTCGGCGATTGCACCGAACAAGACCTCTTGATCTAGCGCAACAAAATTAATTTCTCCACTCGAATCTTGTGGAACTTTCAGGTCCTCCCGTTGGGGAGCTTCCTGACAAAATGCGAACGAAACTGCTGCCAAAACTACTTGTTAAGCTCGACTTAGTTGTAGTATCTCTATAGAAGATAAGGGAGGTGTTTTTTTAGTCAGTAAAAATCTGACACTACTATAAGCATCGGGCTTATAGTGTCTTCCTGAAGATTTCTCACCTTCCTACGCAAAAAAAAAAAAAAAAAAAAAAAAAAAAAAAAATATCACAAGAGCCAACAAAGATTTTTAAGGGGGTGGCCGTGGTGCGATGGATGTGTGCTCGCCTGTGAACCTCATGATCACAGGTTCGATCCCTGCCGTCGTCTATGTCGTTTTAATTCCATTAAAAACCTTTTAAAATTGTCATCAATGGGTTGCTGGTTTACTCATTACATGTTGTTCAGGCATAACACTAACAACATGTAATTGAGTTAAACTAGTATACCCAAGAAGGATGAACACGAATAAAATAATGTGAATTATAAGCGACATAGAAATAAGACACGGCATTCTCCGCTTTAGTTCAGCCGCCATCCCTGGAGATAAAATATCTGAGACAACAACCTTCAGTCTCAGAACATCGTGCCACACATCTTTCCTATCCTTCTTTCTCTTCCTTAACTTCACGCCTGCGCTGTGTTCAAACATTTAAAGGGTAATCATAATCCCTTGAGCGCGTGTATATTATAAAAAAAAAAAAAAAAACCGAGCTTCAAGAAAATCCCTCTAGCAATTTAGGCTGTAGGTCGAGGAGCAGACATACAGATAGACAGACAGACAGAATTGCCGGACCAACGTTTTTCGTCAACTTTAATCAAAATCTCTAGTTCGATTTTTTCCCAAATGCATAGCTTGCCCTATAATACCTTAATCGCAAGCATGGTGACAACTGTCAAATCTGTTGTTTGTTATTCAATTTATAATGTCAAATTAACATGATTTAACAGCACGTTCATAAAACTTTACTGTCAAAAGCGTTCGTTAACGCTGCAGCCCATTTTACGATATACATACGTAACGAATGAATTAATATTGAGTAGGGGCTTGAACTACGACCTGAAGATCTATTGTGCCCCCATCCAGAGCTAGATGAGTTGCTGTTCGTACAGCTCTTCCTCCAAGTTTATCTCTTTGATAAGTTCTTATGAACATAGTTTCATGTACGTATCTCCTAGATTTCAGTGAATGTATGCCGAGAAGCTGGAATCTTTCTTCGTAAAATAATGAAAATTTCCAATTTATTTTTCTAAAAATATATGTATTTCGTAAAACCTCTTTGAATTTCTCAATTCGAAAAGAGTGTACTTCATAACTCTAGAATTGACCTTACTAGAGAAGCATATAACACTAGAAGGGTATGAGGATCAGTGAAATCCTTTGAATTTCGTTCGATAAAACCAACCATGGAGTTTGCTTTGCTATAATATAATCAATGTGATAAATATTAGTTAACTTTGTGTCCATTATTACACCGAGGTTTTTTATTTTATCAACTCTTTTCAATAAGTTATATCCAAAGTAATAATCATACGAAATCTTTGACAAACCTCTATAAAATGAAATTGCACTACATTTATTGATATTTAAATTAAGGAAATTTTGAGTACACCATCTGGATAGTAGATTGATATCTAACTGTACTTTCATACAGTAATTAACATTTTATATTTTTAAAAATATCTTTAAATCATCTGCCAAGATTAATGAATCACAAAATTTAAAAACAGAAACAATATCATAAATGAGATAAATAGCACAGGGCCAAGGTAACTACCCTGTGGGACACCCGGGGGAATATTTAAAGGCCTTGAAAAATTCTTCTCAATCACTACTTTTTGAATTCTACTAACTAAAAATGGAGAACTCTTACTAGGCACTGAAGAATGAAAATAACAGATCTTAGGTACTCGAAGGATTGAGCGGGCGTTTTGAAAAACATGTTGTTAATCAGACCATTGTATCAAGGCGTTTGAAACTTAGTGCTTAAAAAATTCCCCTTCCCCTATTTAAAATGACTTCAAAACACTCACGAGCTTTAGAAAAACAGTTATTACCAATTCAAATTGAGAGAGATGCTTCTCTTAAATTGATCAGAGTTCTGTACCAAAATTTAGTTTAATTTAATAATATTATAAAAAGACGTTCTTGAGAAAAATTTAATTACCATAGAGTTTTTTTTTTAATTGGTGTTGTATTATTTTTAGATAATATTTTCCAAGGTCATGGAAACGCTGATTAATAATTATCAGCTCAAGAAATATCTTGAAGAACGAAAGCTTCTTAATGACCGACAGTATGGCTTTCGTAGCAATAGGTCCACAGATGATTTGATGGTTTATCTACCCGAAAAGTGGAACAAATCTTTACATTGTTTCGGAGAAAGTAAGATTATTGCACTTGATATTTCAAAGGCATCTGGCATCTTGCTCTTTTATCGAAAATGCGTGCTTTCGGTATCGACGAATCTCTACTTCTTTGGATTAGAAATTTTCTTTCGAATCGTTCAATACAAGTTGTACTAGACGGATTCAAGTCTGAAACCCACAATATAAATGCTGGTGTGCCCCAGGGCTCCGTTTTGTCCTCAACCCTCTTCCTCATTTTTATTAATGATCTCCTGTCTGTAACTTCTAAATAGTACTCTTAGCTTTTCATATTCGTTTTCAGACTCACATCCCTCCTCTTCGGATGTGGTACTGCAACGACAAAATATAATAAGCACATTAAATTACGACCTAAACAGTATTGTACAATGGGAAATAAGAAACCGTGTCGAATTTAATGCTTCGAAAACCCAATGCTGTCTTATATCGTTAAAGCGAGATATAACCCCCTTGCCACTATCTATGAGTGGCACTTGCATCAATGAAACTGAACATCTCGATATTCTCGGTATGTGCATCACGAACCACCTCTTGTGGAACACTCACATACGCTATGTTGCCAAAAATGCCTCAAGATATTTGGGTTTTCTGAGACGGTGCAAGAAGTTTTTCTCTCCTTCAGATCTGGCTACAATATATAAAACCTATATACGTCCAAAACTTGAGTATAACTCCCATCTATGGGCTGGTGCTCAAGTAACTTATTTAAGTCTCATGGACAGTATTCAAAGAAGAGCTTTTAAAATGATTGGTGATAATAACATCATTGACTCATTCACGTCACTTGAACATCGTCGTAATGTTTCTTGGCTCACCCTTTGTTACCGTTATTTTAACGGACTATGCTCAAATGAAATATCCAGCTGCATTCCTCCCCTTAAACAATTTAACCGTAATACCCGCACTTCTAGGAATGCCCATCAGTTTACCCTTGAGCCCAACTTCGGCCGTACTGTGAAGTACAGAGATTCGTTCTTCAGCCGTACTATGTGAATGTGGAATTCTTTGCCACGCTCTGTCTTTCCCAGTCATTGCAATGTTCAAAAATTCAAAACCAAAGTACACAGACACCTCCTTTCTAACCCTTCCCTTTTTTCACTGTGCCTCTGGCATATTAAGGTTATGCAAGCCCCTTGAGTGTGCGCCGATTATAAAAAAAAAAATGATAGAGTAAAAACTTCGATAAATTGAAACTGTCAAAAAATCTAGCACTTGTTTTTTGAAATATTGAGTTTTTAACATAATTGAAACTTTTGAGAAGCTTCTACTTAGAAAATACATAAAAACCAGTAGAACGGTCTTACAAACAAAAATAAGAATTTTAAAAAATTATTCCATGGTAGGTACAATTAATAACCATTCCTTCCTCTTTCTTCATTATTCGTTTGTCTTCGTAGGTTAACAAGTCTATAGAAAACATCATTGCTGTCGGTTCTATTTCAAAAATCGAACAAGTTTTGATGGCATTTAAAGTTAAAAAGGTGAATGTGAAAAACTGATGTTTTTATTCGTACGATTTGATACCAAAATGAAATTGCGAAGAGTTTTCAAGTTTTGTAAGTACTTAAAGTACATTCTGACGGGGTTATGTAGCAAGAAATATAAAAATAAAGGGCCATATATACAACTCAGTCTGGCCCTGTGTAGAGAAAGGACATGGATCGTGGTACTGGCATGTGATAGGATATGGTCGGTCTGTTGTACGATGCACAGTTTTATTGTATGCGTGTAAAGGAACTGTGCTACAGATACTATAACTAAATCCCAAAATTTTTGTTTCGGCTTACCCATACAAAACTTGGTAGATTTTATGTGGATAAGAGCATCTTCCCGGAAAACATGTATAGTAGTCGTTTTTTTGTATAAGTGAAAGCAAGAAATTGCTTGTTTTTAAATATTAAATAAATAAATATTAAAAATTGTCTTCTATTATATTAAGTGCGATAAATCTTTGTTATTAGATTAAAGATTTATATTATATTATATTTTTGTATATTATTATTTTTTTGCCTTCTGTCTACAGAAAGTGGAGATATTGAAGGAAGATTTGAGTTAATGGCGGGGATACTGAATGGAATCTTGATTGAAACACCAAAAACTATTCTAATCAATAAAAATAAACATCAGCCTTAATCAACTAAGGGAAGGTAGGTATTTTTTTCGAAAAATTAAGCAAAAATCATACTATTAAGTCAGATTATACGTTCCCATTTAGAAGAGTATTCAATACATTTATTTCTTACGAGCTTCTGGCGAGCCTTTTTTTGGGAATTCATCAATCATCAAAAAAAAAAGTATATCGAAGATCGAAAGCTAATTCCCGCAGCAATCGTCCTATACTGGTGATCTAATGGCATATTTCACCGAAGAGAGGAACCGATTTTTATATTGTTTTGAAGAAACTAAGATTATTGCGCTTCATATTGCTAAGCCAATTTATAGAGTTTGGCACCAAGCTCTCTTATCAATGGATTAGAATTTACCTCCTCCTAGATCGTTTAAATTATGTTGTATTGGAAGGTTTCAAGTCTGATTTTGAGAAAATAATTTCTGGGCTTCATTTCGTCTTCGATTATCTTCCTCACTTTTATAAATTGTTATTTTGTTTTGCCGACGACTCTACCCTCAGCTTCTCATACTCGTTCCCAAATGCACGTTCATCTACTTCGAAAGTGGAATTGCAACGTTATCGTATCATGAGCTTATTAAACTCCGATCTTTACACCACTGATAAATAAGGTACACAATATCGTCTAAAGTTTGATATTTCCAAAACTCGATACTCTCTATTGTCGTTAAGGCATCTTGACCTCTAATGGCACTTTGCATCGAAGAAGCCGAAAAACACTCAGT
Source organism: Chrysotoxum bicinctum (assembly GCA_911387755.1). Lineage (NCBI taxonomy): Eukaryota > Metazoa > Arthropoda > Insecta > Diptera > Syrphidae > Chrysotoxum > Chrysotoxum bicinctum. The sequence goes on along the minus strand of OU426990.1, from coordinate 86,197,467 downwards.
ACTCGGTAAGTGTGTAAGCAACAATGAAATGACCAAATTTTCGAGATCGCCAAAAATGCTGCTAAATGCTTAGGAAAGAAATTTTCCACCACATCTGATCTGGCTATATTTTAAAAGGTGCTTGTAGGACAAAAAGTCAAGTTTAACTCACATCTTTGGCCAGGTGCAGCCCAAAATTCTCTTCGTGTACTGGACATAATCCAGAACAGAGCGTTAAAACTGATACGAAACAGAGCTATCATGGAATCATTCCCATCTCTACACCGTCGCAAAGTGGCCCGTTTAGGCAAAAGCGCTTGCGAAATTAATTTTTCGGGTGGATTTATAATGCAAAACTTTTACATTTTCTGAATTAACAAATGTTTGGAGCTCTAGTAATCGAAAAAATTATTTCATTTGTATGAACGGTTCGGCTTGTAGAGCCAGTCAAAGTTGAAAAATATTTAAGGGGAGAAAAAAACATTTTTTTTTAATTTTTTTTTAACCTTGAGTGTAAAAACTAGGAAAAGAGTATAAGTTAAACTTTTTTTTGTTATTTTTACTTGATATATGTGTTAATTGCTATGATCAGAAATAAAAAAAAATATAAATTTTTTAAAATAGTAAATTTAATGTTTTTTGAAACACCACTTTTTAGGCACATTTCAACTTTACATCGAGTAGAAAAAAGTTTTTAAAAGTTGTCAAGCCAAAATGGACGGATAATGAATCCTTATATATTTCTTTATCTACAACCAAACCAACAACTCACTTGCATAAAGTTGCATAACACTGAGCTAGAGAGATTTGATTTGAAAAAGTCAGTAATTTTTTTTGTGTTTTTTTTTTTCAAGTGTAAAAAAAAATCATGGAAAATATTATTTCTTTGTTTTGCAGGTATGAGTCTTGGTTTTAAATAAAATGGTTTTGTAATTTAGAAGGAAAACATATTTTATGCTTAGCTTTTTAAAACGGTTTTATAGCTTACTTCGTGCAACCCCTAATAAAACTTTTAAGCATGAATGTTTTTGATTTGGGGTATGATTAATTATTATCAGGTAGTTTGATGGATAAGGGTTCTTAACTGGATTAGAATATTTTAAGGTAAACAGATTACCTTATTGGGATGTTATAAAATTGAATATTTTTAGTGCAGGTATTTAGTTTTAAGGTATAAAAAAATAAAACATTGGGATGGAATTATCATTTAAAACTTGATCGAGCGATCGAGCAGTTGTATAAGGAAAAATTATTTAAAATGGATATACAATATTTCACGATGAGCTTATAATTGATGTGGATAAACCAAAGCAAGGATTTGGAAATAGCAATGATGGAAACAGACTACAAGAAATACAGATATCAAAATACGTGCAAAGTTGTAAGAATTCGGCAGAATGAAGACTTATTTAACATGCTAGCAATCTCACCCGATCCACTTATTTCTTCCTTGAGGCATGTAAGAACCCAAAAAGATTTGAAAGCCCAATAGTCACCAGAAATGATAAGTTTGTTACGCATTTCCCCGGACTTAGATGAAGAAGAAATTTAATGTTTGTATGTAAATTTTTGTTCCTTTTATTTTATTTTTCTACTTTTTGAATTGTAAAAAAAAAATTGTGGTGATATCTTTATTCGTTTAAGAGATGTGATTTTTGCAATCAAAAAAGTCGATTCGGGCCACTGTGGCGTCGCATCGGGATGGTTCGTGGATTTCCTTGTTTTACCACTCACTCGAACTGATTGAGGGGAGGAATGCAACTGATTCCTACCTACCCTTAATCAGTTCACCCGTTATACCCGATTCGCTAGGAATGCTCATCAGTTCACCCTCGAGCACTGACGGCCACCAAAAGAAGAACAATCTTTAGTAAACGTTTCTGCGATATGTTTACCATTTTTCTAGTACTTCAGTAGTTCAACAAACTATACAAGTACAACTTATCGATTCATTACTCATAACCACCTAGTTTTTACTAATCAAAAATCACAAGTTTAATGGATATGGGTTGGTCTAAATTTCCTACTTTTTTGGCTATTTCGTTTAAGTCGTTTTATATTAATTTTACAATAATTTGCCTAAAGTTCATTTCTTTTTTGATTATTTCACTAAAGTTCATTTATGTAGTTTTGGTTTTACATTTGCAGTGCCGAATTTAAGGACATGGTTTTGAGGAATATTAAAAATCAAATTTCTCCTTCCGAACACAAAATCACTTGCGAGTGAGACCAGAGAATTATTCGATAATTTCAATCTCAGTTAGTACTGAGACGACAGCTTTTGTAATTAGAAAGTGAGCAAGCTCGGAAATGTCTTACAAATAAAATAAATTTGCCGGAGGCTTAAAAAATGATCAAAAGACCTGGGTGGATGGAACCCCAAAAACCATAAAAAAATTTCTTCAAAAAGGCAAGTTTTCTTGCCGCCATCGTATAAGTCGATGTTGAGCAAATTTATTTTCACGTGCAGAGAGGCAGGATGTTGAGTTTCTTGCAGGTGTTTGGAAAGAGAGATACTCGTACCTTCCTTTAGCAACATTACTGACTGAAATCACCACCACATCTTCCCTTGAAGCAATCAAGAACAGCTCTGATGATGGAATTGCAGTTGAAGGTCCACAGAGGCCAAGTCGAAAGGATGCGTATTAATCTCTACACATTCTCATGTACAATAAAATGTATTATCTTGATAATATGGCAGAGTCACAAAGAATTATAATGGATTTAAATTTTCTTTTATTAACTTTATTGTTTTACTTTATATGAGCTTAAATTACATAACTCTGGATCCTTAAACAAATTTTATTCTTTTAATTAATTTTTGCTATTTATTTTTGTTTTTTTTTTTTAAATACGTTTATATTTATTATTTAATATGTATTGTATGTAGTACCCCTTGGCATAATGGTAAGTACGTTGGACTATTATGCAAAGCGTTTTGGCTTCGGTTTTCAGCCGCTGCAAAAATGTTTTTCAGGAGCTTACAGCCTCCTGCGAAGAATTAAAATTCCTAGAACTCGAAGATTTGGCGGCATAAATTCGTTTTCCATACTTAGGCTTTTAAAAAAGTAAGCCTAAATGAAGAAAGCACTGACCTGAAAGGAAATTACACTCGAGCACTGTATACAATCGAGCATGTCGAAATGAGATTTATTAACGTCCCACTACGAGGCTTTTCTCCCGAGTACGTGTGAATTTCCTGTGGAAATTCTACAGACTTTTGATGATAATATGGAGTTTTATTTATTTATTTTATTTATTTTATTTATTTTATTTATTTTATTTATTTTATTTATTTTATTTATTTTATTTATTTTATTTATTTTATTTATTTTATTTATTTTATTTATTTTATTTATTTTATTTATTTTATTTATTTTATTTATTTTATTTATTTTATTTATTTTATTTATTTTATTTATTTTATTTATTTTATTTATTTTATTTGTATTTAATTGTATTGTTTCCCCTAAGGGTTACAAGCTGTCCGCCTCCTTACTCTCTCTACTCTACCTCCTCTCTCTACTCTCCCTCCTCTTGTTCATTCTCTCTCTTCTTACCTTTTCTCACCTTCTCTAGTTCCTTTATCCATTCCTCGCCCCTCCCTGTTTCATCCATTATTTCCCTCATTTTGTCCCCTATTGATTTCCCTTCATCTCCGCCTGACCTGCATCTTTCTATTAAATGTTCCCACGACTCTTGTTCACCCTCACATACCCTGCACACCCTCTCTTCTTCTCGCCTCCAGTACCACCTTTCTCTCACCTCATTTCCTAGCCTTACTCTTGCTATTCTCCTTGTCCTTTCTGATTTCCATCCCTCTGTCAAATATTTCGGTATTCCCTCCGTCATCACTTCTTTATACCACTTGTTATACCTGGATTCTTTGATTAGGTCTCGTCTTTCCTTCTCCTGCTCTTTTCTGCTTTCCATTTCCAGTCTCTCATATCCATTCAAACTATCTTCTCTTCCCTCCCTTTCCTTCATTTCTTCTCTCTCTTTTTCCCATCGTGATCTTCTCCCCCGTCCATCTCTCTGTCTCTCTTTAATCTCCACCAAACATTCCCTAGCTATTTCACTTCCTTTTCCAGATGCTAACTTCTCTTCATAATTCCATGCCCTTTTCCCTGCTCTTATCATAATCTTATCTCTTTTCGTTTCCTCTCTCACCATGTATCCTGGAGTTTGCCATTCTACCCCTAGGCTCCATTTAAGGTACCTTTCTTGCATCCTTTCCATTTCTTGTCTCTCCTTCCATCCCCATACTTCTGCCCCATATCCCATCACCGTCCACACCAGGGTGTCGAAAAGCCACATTTTCCTCTCCCATATCTTTTCAAATTTCCTTCTTCCAATTCCCCATGCTTCCTTCATGACCGCTGCTGCCTTTTTTATTCTGTCCTTTATATGTGCCTCCTGCCCACCATTCTTTTTGAACACATACCCTAAGTATTTAAATTCTTTTACCTCTTCTATTTTCTTTCCTCTCCATCTCCAGTCTACTGTTGTGTTCCTCCCTCCTCCTTTTCTGAACCTCATCACTTTCGTCTTTCCCACGTTCACTTCCAGTTTTTTCCTCTCGAAGTACTTCTCTAGTCTTCTTATCATACTTTGCATCTCTTCTTCATTTTTCGCCATTACCACCACATCATCTGCGTAAGCCAGTGAGCAAATCCTTCTTCCTTTCACTTTGACCCCTCCCCAGCTCCCTTTTCCCAGTTCCTCTTCTATATCCGCCGTTAACAAGTTGAACAGAATTGGGCTCATCGGGCATCCCTGCCTTACTCCCTTTCCCGTCCAAAATTTGTCTCCCATCACTCCTGCCGCTTTTACTCTACTCGTGGTTTCTTCGTAGACTTCCCCCACTCTCTCCCTTAGCCCTTCTCTCACTCCTCTTTCCTCCAACGCGTCCATCATTATTTTCCTGTCTACTGAATCAAACGCAGCTTTTAAATCTATAAACAGTGCCACTAGCTTACCCCTCTCCTCTGCAACCTCCCTATTTACCACATAGTTCAGCACATATACGTTGTCTATCGTTCCTACTCCTCTTCTAAAACCTGTTTGATTTGGTGGTATCATCCCTTTCTCCTCTGCTTCTTCTTCTAACCTCTTCGCTAAAACCGCCGTATATATTTTGTATAGCGATGGCATGAGCGTTACTCCTCTGTATTCCTCTACCTTTGTTCCTGCCCCTTTCTTTACTATCGACGCGATCACCCCTTCTTTCCAGCCCTCCGGCCATCCACCTCCTCTCCAGACTTTCCTACAGATTCCCCACGCTACCTCTATACCTTGCTCCCCTCCATATCTCCATGCCTCATTTGGTATACCATCTATTCCTACAGCTTTTCCTTCTTTGAGATTTCTAATCACCAATCTGATTTCTTCTTTACTAATCTCTGTCTCGTCTCCCTCTCTTCTTGTTCCCTCTGTTCCCATTCTCAACCTTTTTTCTTCTCCTCCAATTAAGCTCATAAAATAACTTTTCCATTCTTCTGCTTCAATCCCTTCCCCCATTGTTTTTCTCTTCTTTCTGTCTCTATTTATTATTTTCCACACTTTATTTTCAGTATTGGCCTCTGCAATTTCTCTTACCATTTCCTCCTGCTCCTCCCTTTTCTTTCTCTCAATCATCGCATGATATTCCCTTTTTTTCTCCCTGTATTTTTCCTTCGTCCCACTTCCCTTTCTACAACACCTTAGCTCCTTTCTTACTTCTCCTTTTTTCTCCCTACATTCTTCATCCCACCATCCTCTCATATTCCGTTTTCTTTTTCTTCCACCTACCTCCTCACTTCTTTCAATCTCTTTTTTTATCCTCTCTCCTATCTGCTTTTCTGATTCTTCTCCGTCCTCCTCCAGTCTCACTCCTCGCATTCTCCTCTCGAATTCTCGTTTCATTTCCTCCGACCACCTACCCATTTTTGTTCTTTTGTCCTCTTTTACTTTTCCTTTCTTTCTCCTTCTTCCTTTTTTCATCGTTATCACTAAAGGATGATGATCCGACTCTACTCTATCTGCTACTTCCATCCTTTCTATCCCTCTTCTCGTCCTCTCGTCACCTAAAACATAATCTATTACTGTCTCCCCTCTGCCTCCTGTGTACGTGAACTCTCCTTCCTCATCACCTTCTATGTTCCCCTTAAAAATTTCCCACCCTAATTCTCCTAACATTTGCGTTAGCTTCTTTCCTTCAGCGTTTACTTTTTTATCTTTCGACCTCCTCCCACTCTCTTCGTCTTCCAAATCCCTCACTCTCCCACCTTCCAGTCCTGTTCCCGCGTTGAAATCGCCCCCTATTATCACTCTTTCTTCCTCAGACTGCCTCTCCATCCATCCTCTTAAGCTTTCTAACTTCTTGTCTATGTCACCATTTACGTACGTTGCTACTATTTATTTATTTTATTTATTTTATTTATTTTATTTATTTTATTTATTTTATTTATTTTATTTATTTTATTTATTTTATTTATTTTATTAATTTTATTTATTTTATTTATTTTATTTATTTTATTTATTTTATTTAAAGATAAGTCGTAATTGCAAAATTATCGAAAAGCTCTCCTCTTGAAAATGCGTGCATTTGGTATTGATGAATCTCTTTTTTGATAGATAAGAAACTAAGTACCTTTCGAACCGTTCAATATAAGTTGCATTGAATGGTTTTAAATCTGATATTCATCAATGACCTTTTGTCTGAAAATTCTAATCCATTAAATGGTTTTCTGATGACAGTACCCTTGGCTTCTCATATTCGTTATCAAATACATACAGCAGGGTATGATGAGCTCATTAGATACTGATCTCGATAGCATTGTCAAATGGAGAACCATAAGCAGCGTAGAATTTAATGCTTTAAAACCACAATGCTGCCTTCTGTCGTTAAAGTATACCCCACCCACCATGTCGCTATCCATGAGGGGCACTCGCATTGAGGAAACCGAACATCTCTCAATTCTCGGCATGTGCATCATAGACCATCTTGTGTGGAATGACCACATATTCGACGTCGCCAAAAACGCTGCTAAGTGCTTAGGTTTCCTTCGACGATGCAAGAAATTTGTTACCCCTTCTATAAGACCTATGTATCTTTATTCGTCTAAAGCTCGAGTACAATTCCCATATGAAAAGCATTTCTTCCAAAATTTCACTTGATTCTCTTGAACAGAATCTAAAAAAAGAGCTATTTTTAAATCGATAATATTGATAGTAATATAACAGAAACATTTGGATATCTCGAGCGTCACCGCAATGTTTCTTGTCTTTTATTATTTTACAGTTATTTTTATGAACAATGTTCTACTAAAATAACCAGTTGTATTCCTCCTCTTAAACAATTCAACCGTAATACTCGCGCTTCTGGGAGTGCCCATTAGCCCCTGAACCTAACTTCGAACTAACCGTTAAATTCAGATATTCTTTCTCTATCCGCACTACACGAATGTGGAACTCTTTACCCGACTCTATATTTTCCTTCCATTATTATTTAATTTTTAATTTTGGTGGAGGCAATACCCCCATTTATTAGGCTTAATACAAGCTAATTCTTATTCTAACTTAAATCTAGGATTGGAAGGATGATTAAGACGGAGTTTCAGGCAGGGTGAACTGAGGTTGAAGTCGAAGCAGTTAATGTTACAATTAATCCTCCGAAGCATGCGAGTAAAAGGTTCGTTGGAGCCATAATAGGTACGGTGGGTAGGCAGGCAGATAGAAGAGACGAGGATTTCTTATATTGAGGGAATTAGTGTTGAAAGAGATGAAATTGTAAACAGTTGTGCTTTGTGCTGTCAACAAACCCTGAAAGTAGTCAATGAATGAAGAGAATGTCGCTTATCGCTCTTCGATCTTCCAGCGTATTCACGTTATTTAACAGAAGTCAGTCTCGATACGGAGGTGAAACGTAGGAAACGATGTTGAATGTTCTCGATTCTGGATATATGTATGTATTATGATTTTGTTGATAAGGGGACCATACCTGACAGGCGCACTGTGGTCCAAAATGACTTTTTTCGTTGCAAAAATCATAACTTTTGAACACGTGAAGCTATCGCAACAATTTTTTTTTTCCCTTAAAGGTAATTTCCAAGGCTATACAAACTGTGAATTTTAAGAAAATTACTTTACAGGGTGTTTCAGAATAATTGGTTGATGTAAGATTTTCTTAGAAAAAGGAGTTAACAGAATAAAGTCTGAAAGTAAACCTTTTAAAAACAGTCCTAAGTTTTTAAAACTTTGTAAAATAAAAGTTTTTGACTATTCAAGTGAGTTCATGACAACAGTGGATGATAAAAGTTAACGCACCAATTTCAGAAATATTTTTTAAGGAGTATTATAAAACAGTATTTTCTCATGTTGTGGGGCATCAGTTTATTCTATAAACTGTTTGACTGATATATTTTATATGAAACAGTGTAGGCAAAAAGTAAACGGACGAAAAAAAATCAAATAGAATATAAAATTTATATTAACAAAATAAAATAGAATACTTTATAAATATTTGTTTACAATTAACTACTATAGATCTAATTTTCAGAAAAAAATTCATCGGCATCGTTATCATTTTCAACAATTAATAGACCTATTAGTTCTGAGCAGTAACTCTTTTTCAGCTCTTTTTTTGATCTAGCGTGTCTCAAAGATGAAACAAGTGGATCTGATGATATAGCTAGCATATTAAATAAATCTTCATTTTGTCGTTTCCGTGAGACTTTGCATGTATTTGAGTATCGATATCGCTTGTAGTCCTTATTCCTTGATTCCTGTGCCTTTTCTGAAAGCTCCCCGATTGGCAAAATTTGATGTCTTATAAGTTCCCCTCCAGTTAGTTATCCGCCAAAAAAATTATGCTAAGCGACATTAATAAAGATCTCATTGTCGTGAGCAACAAAAAATTTTGTTAGATGTCACTTAGTTTAACCAAAATTGTCTCTTAGCACACTATGATTCAACTAGAACTTTCTTCGTTTTTTTCGTTTCCTGAACAATTTTAGAAATGTCTCTTAGTATACATTCTTACGGGAAGGTATCGATGTATAAAACAACATACTTTAGAAGGCACTATCGGTGTTCATTCCCAAGAAATTCGACTTGAAATACAATTTTAACTAGTTTTCACTAGAATTTTTAATAGTTTTTTTATTTAAAAAAAAAAAACTATTAATTCAATATTTATCAAAATTTTACCAATTGTACAAAATTATACTATGTTTAAAATAAACTAAATTAGAAGTCAATATCACTACTAGTTCTCGAGAAATTTGAGTCGAAAAACAATTTTTACCAATTTTTAATAGAATTTTATATAGTTTTTTATTTTTTGTAAAAAAAACTGTAAACTGATTTTTTTTGAAATTTTCACCAGTTGTCAAACACATTATTTTTCGTAAAATAAAATTATTTTGAGTTTCAAATTGTTTTCCGTTCTTAGAATATCTGGGTTATTACATTTTTTTTTCGTTTTTTTTTATTTAAAAAAAAAACGGTATGTTCATTGTTTTCCAAATTCATACCAAATCTGTATGACCTTATAATGAGTACATTAAATTTTATTTGAAATCAATAGCATTATTTTTTCGTGAGATATTTGAAACTAAGCAAAATTTTTACTTTTTTTTAAACCGTTATAGTGAAAAAACTACTCACTGAATTTTTATAAACGCCCTTTCAGCCTTTTTTGAAGTCATTATCTATTAAACAAAATTTATTTGAAGTCGATATCTTTACTCGTTCTTGAGATATCGACGACGAAAAATGGTACAAGGACGTACGGACCTACGAACGTACGCACGTACGAACGTACGAACGTACGTACACACACACACACAGACATCTCTCTAAAAATGATTGATATAGCCTCTAGGGACCTTGAAACGTCGAGAAATGTCAAAAATTCCAATTTGACAAATCGGACCGATTACAATAACTCCCTATAGGAAGTTAATAACTTGCAGTTTCTTTATAAGATCCTTGTCTACTCGGGTTATAGCTGACGTAACTTCTGGATTTTCAAAAAATTTTCGTGAAATGTTTCCATCATTTGTGTTACCGAATCCTTGTTTTGGCGTATCAATAATTAACCCGAGTTGTTCCCTAAATTCCTTTTGAATATCCGCTTTTCTTCTTCTTTCGGCATCCTTCTTGTCGGTTGTCTCATCTTCTTGGTATAGTCCATAAGCTAGTTTAAGAACGAACTCCATACATCTTATTCTAGCGTGATCCTGATTGACTAGGCTATTTAAAATCCTCTTTGCTGTATGGTCCACCAAACCTTGCAGATTCACTTCAACAGAAGTTTCTGTTACTATCAAATTTGATGGAGTTGCTTGTATTTTAGCTTCCATTAAAAAATTGTAGCTCGGAAACACATCAACGGTTATGGCTTCTTAAAGATTTTCTCATCAAATTATATTTTTCTTTAGAAAGCCCCATATCCAAGAACAAGGCTAGCGCAGTGGGACCATCGTATTTTATTGGATCCGTTTGAGGTGTGGGAATACTCTCTTTTATCCGTTGCACTCGCAATGGGCTTGCATTAAAAACTGCTTTTGTGATATCCGCTTTTATCTTTTCGTGTTCCTTTTTTATTTAATACTCAGAGCTGTGGAAACATTTTCAGTCGAAATATGGCCCGCAGTTTCCAATAGTTTCCTCCTTTTGGTATATACTGAACATGTATCTAAGGATTTCAAAGGCCTTCCTCTTGATGTACTTGGCACGTCACTGTCTTCAATTTCATTATATTGGATTGTAAATGTTCCATTCAAAAATTTTTCATATTTTGAGAGAAATCTTGTTTTAACTCTAAAACAGTCAATCCATTTTTTACTTGCGATATAGGTACTATAGGGCAAGTTCTGCATTTGGAAAAAAAATCGAACTCGAGATTTTGATCAAAGTTGACATTACGATGATAGCGAAGACGAAAAAAGTGGGTCCGGCAATTCCGTCTGTCTGTCTGTCTGTCTGTCTGTCTGTCTGTCTGTCTGTATGTCTGTCTGTCTGTACCTCTCTCTACAGCCTTACCCACTGGACCTATTTTCTTCAAACTCGGTAGTTATAGGTCTTCGGTGATTCCCTAGAGGGGAAATTGAAATTTTTTTTTTAGCTCTAAAACTAACGGTACCCCCCATACACCCGTAATGCAAAATCTTATTTATCTCGAAAACGGCTCTAACGATTTCGATAAAAAAAATTAGGTGCGATTTTATGGACATGGACTACATTTTGGTAAAAAAAAAATTTGGGGCAAAATGTTATTAACGGTACCTGTCATAGAACCGTTTTTTTGATTTTCGACTTTCTCATTAACGGCTCTAACGATTTTAACCAAAAATTTTCAGCAGGAGTCCCCCTAAGTTTTAAATAATATTGTATATAAAAATATTCGAAAAATTATTTGTTGGGTTTTTTTTTAAAAAAAAAAATTTTTTGAAAAATCAATATCTTCAAAACCTATGAACGATTATTTTTTGAAATTATTTTCAAAAATCAATATTATTAAATACTTAAAATTCGCATCCCACATTTTTTTCTTGAAAAATTTTAAAGAAATTTCTTATATAAAAAAATTATTTATTTAATAATAAAACGATTTTTTAAAGTTTGTTTGCATAAATTCATACTTTTCCAGAAATCAGACGGCAATTTCATTTTAAATTCATGTTTTATATTTATAAAATGTATCTTAAATTCCAAAGTACTTTTACATAAGAGCAAGTTCGTGCGATCCAGTCGTGCATTTTATTTTTTAAATGATTGTATAATCTTTTGAGTTTCTTTTTCGTTTCATCGTTGTCACTTATATCTTCGTATTGGTTTTGGATCAGAATTACAAATTCTTCAGAATTCGAAACATTGATAAAATGTTCAAAAATTGTTCTGTTTGAAATATTCATATTGGTATTTAATTTGCAAACTCCACTCGTCAGTAAAGCCTCTTGAAAACTAACAACATATATCCATTGTCATAGTTTAAATATACCTCCATAATGTATATACACAAGGATTATTTAACCTGTGAAATTTAAGCTTAACAATATGGGGTATCGGAAGAAAATTATTATCCTACCTGTTTTATTAGATCATAAAATAATAATCCAAAATTAAATAATTCTTTCAACTTTGTATATGGAGTAGGCAATAAAGCTATTAATCTCCTTTTCTTTTGGCAAGTTAATGTATGTTTAGGTACTATTAGAAAAAGATCAATAAATATTTACAATAATTTAAGTTAAGGGGAATTTATTCAAAGAGGATCGTTAAAGTGGGCGGATTAAAAAATTTAATGTTCAATAAAGCAATCAATAGTTTGTGTACAATATTTTATTTTTTTTTTAAATAATAATTGGCATTTGTATAAAAAGGGGCGTAGAAGTGGGCGGTTTTTTTTGTCAGAATCAAGATAGTAATAAAACGATTTTTAATTAAAAAGAAAATTTCACGTTCTCGACTATTTTAACTAATAAAATAATTGGAATTTTCCATAAGGGAATTTGCTTTTAAGACCAAAAGGTCAGCACTGGGAACACGACTTTTTTTAAACAAATTACAATTTCTCTGAAGGTTGCAAATAGTTGCAGCTACAATTTTGCATATGGTTTAAGAAATAGTTAGGGTAAACTATCATGGTCAATTTTCCGCGCGAACTCGCGAGTATTTTTTTGTAGCTCTATTCAAACCGAAAAAATCTGCTAAAAAAGGGTGTTTTTTGTTTTATTTATTAAAAATATTAAATATTTTCTTATTTTTTTTTTAATTAAAATTTTGATTTACGCACAGATAATACAACTAGAATAAACTATAGAAAATTAATATTTTACATTTAATATGCCAAAATTTCAAATACGAAAACAAAGAAGTTAGTTTTTTCTTTTTTTTTTTTAACTCTAGAACGAAATTGACCAACTTTGAAAAGCTCTATAAGTCAAACTAGTTAGCGGAAAATTTTTTTGTTTGCTGTTTTTGAAGCTCCGTTTATATTTCTATTAGAAATAAAAAACAAAACTTTAAAAATAAAACATCGAAATTAGTATTTTTGCCACGAAATTTTCCTTTTTGGACCACAGTGAGGCGTACTCAAGAAGCGGGCGAGTATAGATTATGTATAAAGTTCGGGTCAGAGAATTATTTGGACCAACGTTTCACAAAGCCTAGTGTAGAGTTTGCTTTGAGTACAATCTCGTCAATATGTGTGAGAAAGGTGAGCTTTCTATCAGATAAAACACCAAGGTCTCGAGTTGACTCAGCGTTGGATATGGGTTGATAATGTAGAAGGTATTGACGCGGAGTAGATTGGGTGCGTTTTCGTGAAAAATTGATTGATTGACATTTGGAAATATTTAGCTCTAAGCTATTTTTCAGACACCAGATAGAGAAACTGTTAAGATCAAGTTGTAGAAGAGAGGCATCATGTGTGGAAGAAATGGTCTTGAAAAACTTTGTATCGTCGGCGTAGAGTGAAATATGGCATAAAGAGGAGAGGTTCTAAGTGGCTGCCTTGTGGGACTCTAGAATTAGCTAGAAATCATCAGACAAGGAAGATCTGAATCGAACTTCATAGTAACGGGTTTTCAGGTAAGATGAAATACATCTTAAGAGGATAGGTTCAAGTCCAAGAGTGGACAGTTTGAATAGATTAAGCTTATGTGAGATTTTGTCCAAGGCCTTACTGAAATCGGTTAAGAAAACGTGGACTTCTTTTCCGTTTTCTAAAGCTGAGAGGCTAAGGCTGAGCTGAGATGTTAATCGTTGTGGACCTACCCTTGACAAAGCCGTGTTGTTTTTTTTTTTTTATAATCTACCCGCGCTCAAGGGATTATGATTACCCATGATATGTTTCAACACAGCGCGAACGTGAAGTTAATGAAGAGAAAGAAGGATAGGAAAGATGTGTGGCACAATGTTCTGAGACTAAAGGTGGTTGTCTCAAATTTTGATTTTTTATCTCCAGGGATGGCGGCTGAACTAAAGCGGAGAAATGCCGTGTCTTATTTGTATGTCGCTTATAATTCACATTATTTTATTCGTGTTCATCCTTGTTGGGTATACTAGTTTAACTCAATTACATGTTGTTAGTGTTATGCCTGAACAACATGTAATGAGTAAACCAGCAACCCATTGATGACAATTTTTAGAAGGTTTTTAATGGAATTAAAACGACATAAACGACGGCAGGGATCGAACCTGTGATCATGAGGTTCACAGGCGAGCACACATCCATCGCGCCACGGCCACCCTTGACAAAGCCGTGTTGTTTAGGGGAAATGAGAGACTCACAACCAAAAATTAAAATATCATAAAAAATGCTTTCAAGGAATTCGGGAATATGTGAAAGTTTAGCATTTGGAGGATAGTTTGTAACTTCACACTTTGGGTCTTTTTTATGTATGGGGGTTATGCAAGAGGTTTTCCATAACTGAGGGAATACCCCTTGAGATACAGAGATAAACCGAAGATTTTTTAAATGGGAAGAGACAGTGTCGAAGAGCATTTTTTGAGAAATATGTCAGGGATACCATCTGGGACGGAAATATAATTATCAATGAGTTGATTCAGCTTATTTTCGATGAGATATGGGTCAATGGTATGAGGTAGAAATAGGCCGAGGGAGAAATTTGGTAGATAATTGAAATAATTACAACCAGGTCGGTAACTGATTAAAAAAAAACTAGATCGTAGTCTGTGATTATACCAAGGTGGTGAAGAAGACGAAGTCTTGAGTCGAGAAACGGGTACATGAAGAGAAATATAATTAAATATTTCTCTATAAAATATGTCTTTTGCATCATTTACAGTAAGGTTGTGAAAATTAAAGGGAACTCTGGTGATATATTCATTAATTTGAAAAAATGTAGCTTTATGAAAATCATGAGAAGATGTATTTGGGGGGGTTACAGAAGTCTGTATAGTAGAATCGCGATTAAAATTAGATTGAGGGGGGGTGATAGTTATCAATAGAAGATAGAGAAAGGGGACTGAGTGAGACTGAAGAGTTGATGGGATCTGTTGTAAAAATTAAGTCTTGTTTCCTATTCATAAAATTTGGAATGCCACTAACTTGACAGAGGTTTGAATCGGCTTCGGCAAGACAATCTACGAAGACACATTCCTTTGTAGAGTAATATATTGCAAGCAACATATTATGATTCATCGTCAGATAAGGTCCATTTAAGATGAGGGGGTTAAAGTCACCAAAAAGTAGTTTATCATCATGGGGGTCACAAAGACCTATTATATGATCAATTGCAATTATAGCAAGTTCATAGGATTCAATAGGTCGTGAAGGCAAAATGTAGCAACATATAACGCGTAACGTGACTTGCGAGGAAGGGTTATTTTTATTGAAACATAGTCAATATTAGGGAAAGAGGATATTGCAATTAGGGATGAATCTAGTGTGTTTTGGATAGCTAGTAGTACATCTCGACAAGGGGAATCATCAGTAGGTCGGTTATGATCGCCATCACGATAAACATTAAAAGAAGATGGAAACAATTCCTGATTGCTAATACTAGGGGAGAGTAGATAGGGTAGACAATGAGTTTGTTGCAAAACTGCATGGGTTTTAGAGCGAAGATCTCTCACATTCTGGTAATAGAAGGAAAGAGGGAGTTTTAGACAATGTGTAGCAGAGGGTGGAAGTAGGAGTAGATTAGGAATGAAAAAACTTGTCATGGTCAGCTCTGCTGCGCTGAAGGTGTGATATCCGTTTCGAATAAATATATTGACCAAAAGCATCAAGATGACTACTTACTTTTTGGGGCGGAGACATATTGAAAAATTCATGGGATTTAATATAGACGTTCATGAGACTGGACATGTCTGTGGGGAGGCCTTCCTGCTGAATGGAAACGATGACACTTTTATTTGTTTTACCTTCGTAGCAGACCGAATCCGATTTATCGTGTAAGTACGCTAAGAAGATACGAATGTTTTCATATATTTTTTTTTCTCTTAGTTTGCAGAGAAAGTAGCGACAATCAGTTGAATTAATGGTTTTTTGAGTAAGTTTGACCGTGGGGTTGCCCAATAAATAAATATTTGTAGATGCAGGGGTAATAGATGTAGGGAAGGATGAAGAACTGGGTGCAGTATATAGGTAAAGGTGTTTGAAGAAGATATAGATGAGACTGTTGAAGGAGAAATTGGGTTGGATGTATTATTAAGAACAGAGGTTGGTGTAGGGTTAAGGATATGAGAGCTGTGAAAGTCAGGATATTTGGCTTCAGATTTGAAGTGAAAATTTAAGAAAGTAGTTAAAGGTGGGCTTGGATTGGAGACGATAATTTAGAGGAATCAGAATGAGTGGTTGGGGTAAGATTAAATAAGACTCGCTGAGATTTCGGTGGAACTGAGTTCTTAAAAAAACTCGTTTCTGTCAAGGCTTGGGAGTAAGCAAATTATGGGGGTTATCATTTCTGGGGATGTTATGGGAGCTAGGTTGAGGTGTATTATCGTGGTGTAGATGTGGAGATTTGCGAGATACACTAGGTAGGTTCACATTACTTTGTGTGTTTTTGAACTTAGAATAAGAAAAATTTGGGAAAAACACCCATTTTAAAACTCCAGTTATGGGCAGGCTGCCTAGTATTGGTTTTCTATTTTGGTGTTCGTTTTGCCGGAGGGTTGTCGATCCATTTATATAACCTCATGTAACCGAGTTGAGTCATACCGTCGGGGGATGAAAAAATCCATTCGTATCTTATTGGGATTCAAACTTTAAAACTACTGGCTGAAGTGCGTTTACATTCAACATCTTATTTAGTAAACTTTTTTTGAAAAGGTTCTTTATCCATATATTGGTGAAATTTCGAGGAGTGTTTTGTAGAAAATAGGCTCTTACTCCTTACTCACGCTCACACTCTTTTCTCTCTTGCGCTTATAGAAAACAGATCAACTGTTGCGAAGGCAATCGTTTAGTTTGTGTCAAGCTCGAATCGAGTTGCTCTAAGTGCGCGGTGTCCCATATAAGCCCATATGTTTCATTTAAGCAACCAAACAGTTGCGAAACTTGAAATTGAATGTGCGCGCTTGGCCTAATAGTTGAAAAATTTCAGGAACTCAGGGAACAGGCAGGAATGCTTTAGTATTCCT
Organism: Chrysotoxum bicinctum; assembly: GCA_911387755.1. Lineage (NCBI taxonomy): Eukaryota > Metazoa > Arthropoda > Insecta > Diptera > Syrphidae > Chrysotoxum > Chrysotoxum bicinctum. The sequence continues at coordinate 86,180,391 of OU426990.1, read as the reverse complement.
ACTCAAACCGATGCGAAATTGTATGTTGCATATTCCATTACATGGAACTAAATCTGCAGCAACAGACAAAATAGTGCAACTAGGGTTACCGATCATTAACGATGGTGGATTAGCTAAAAGACATGCCATACTCATTACTGGTAATAAACTTTCGGAAATGAAAACTGAAATACAGGAAAACATTTGAAAGTTTAGTTAATTCTGAACTTGAGAAAAATCCAATGTACATTATAGCTACGCCATCCATGTTGTCATTCACAGAATTGCTCTATCTGCTACTGAAAACTCGTAACTAGGTGCATACCTCTAATACTTTTAATATAATACTTAAGCATGGTAAATACTTAATTAACTTATTTTTAACGTTTGATTACAAAACAAGCTGAAATTGGCTTCAATCTCTAACATTTATGCCCTTAACTAAAGTATCAAAGTGATATTTAAGAAGTTCTTGTCCAATGTTCATCTGAATATTTGAGTTGTTTTCTAAATTTCCCTATATTAATTAAAGTCATTTTCCTACCATCACATGTCGGATGTGATGAGGTAGAACCACACATAAATGCAATAAATTTGCTTAGTGCTTAAGCAGCAGAGTAGTCATGACACTTTCTTGGAGCTTAGAATTACATAAGGCAAAGCTAAAAGGATTCGGTAGTACCCAGTCAAGTTCGCGGCCCTACACCATTTTTACAGTAACAAACCCATTCCATTGTCGACCAGCTTCTAACTTCAGTATCAATAGACTTAGAAAAATTGACAGCATTTGCCGAGTTAATCAAACACATGCGCGTCTCATCAAGTGTTTTCTGAGATATTGCAAAACCGGAACAAACTAACTCATGTTCCTCAAAATTATGGAGCACTTCCGAAGCCTTGTAATTCCGCACAGTGGTAGGTTTTGTGGTACACACAGAGAAAAAAATCGAAAATTTGGAAGTTTCCATTCAGGGGCGTGAAATCTAACCACTTTCTCAAAATTATATGGAGCACTTACGATTGTTGTAGAACGATGAACATTGGTATGACATACATATTATTAATATTACTCACCTACATTTGGAAGGCTTACTTGGCAAGTTTATTACTCACAGTTTAAAATATTTTGAAATCTTGTCCAGTGAACAGTCAGTAATAATAATAACAAGACTTTCCCCCATAATTTGGACCGGAACTTGGCGTAGTTTTAGAATTCACTACTTTTCACGGCTTACATGTTACACACCGGGTTTCAGTGCATATGAGAACTTGGCTCTCATTTTCAAACCACATACTTCTAATGATATTTCAAGACAAGATTTGACCGACAAACAATGTTTTTATAAAGTAAGTGTTAACATACTCGTACGTACTTTTAATTTTTCCCACAAGGTTGTGTTGTATTAACGTTTAGTTACACCAAGGCTTCAAAGATTATCCAATTAACGGTCTTAAATAAACTATAAGAGCAGTCATGTGAAACCAGATCATGCATTACATTTTGTATTTTTAATTTTACAATAAAAATTTTAGTAATGCTAGGAATTACAATTAAATTTTGAGTTTTCACAAAACTTACCTTTGTTACATAATATTCGAAATACACATTCATAGGTGAAAATTATAAACATGTTTAATGTACGAGTATCCATCTGATCTACCTTCACTGGCATATTCGTTCCATATCCTGAACGCGTAAAACGGGTTTCCGTTCTTCACAAAGGCAAGGCAGAAACTCAAAAAGACACCTTGCAGATGCTTTTACTTTTCAGAAGGAAGCTCACCGTCATCAATGACATCCTCACTGCGTGGCTGGCAAATGTATGAAAGTATAGAATATAGTAGTAGGAGTACCTTCCTCACGTATAAAAAAGAAAACTTTTCTAGCAAATTTAATTAACTTGACTTTTGGCAAAGTCCAGAAAGCCCCATCTGCTCCGCATTGTTAAAGGATATTAATTAAGTCCTTATTCAATTTTGCATGTTCAGCAAGAGTTTTGCACCCGGCATTGGTATTCAATGGTCTTTTGCTCTACCCCTCTTTCCTGCATATACCAATCCTGACGTTGTCATTCGCTAAAAGGGATATTTTCCTCCGTACAACATCACCACTCAGCAGTGCCAGAGTCAGAGAGAGGTTTGGAGAACCCTTTTTGAATTGAATTCTCTCCTCCGGTTGTGTCCTGTCGGCGACGATTGGGTGGGAATCATAAATTCGTTTTCAAGTAAGCAAAGTTAGTACCCAACAATCCGACTTTCGTCATTATCCTGGCCTTCAGATGTATACGGGAAGACAAACAAACATAGACAACGGCGGAAGGGAGTCCCTTTCAAGATTAATTACATTTTGTAGATTTTTCCACATCGCACAAGCTTTTTGATAATGAGGGGCTTCTCCAGCTTGATGCTCGAGCATCCCCTTGCTCTAGTTACTGTCAGGTACCTTTACCCAACCGACAACGTGAACGTACATACATATATGAAATTTCACCTGATATTTGAAACTTTCATCCAAAATGTGTGGAAGAGTTGGAGACTTTGATTTGATTAATTGTGATTTTATGCGAATTAACTTTTCATCGTGTCGTTGTGCTGCCAGAATGAGGGTTTTGAGCTCAGGTTTTCGGAAAAATAAAAGAAGTGCTGACTCACTCTGCAAATAAATGGAAACTATACACCGTAACCGCTTTGAAGATGCGGGAAGTGATAATTAAGTTAAACTTTAAGGATGATGAATGTGTACATGGCGGGACTACCTCTTACAGAGGGATGCCACTAATTTGATTTATTCATGTGTTGAATGCGAGAATCAAGGTATAAAGCATGGAAACTGGATTTGTGGCATATATACGTATTACTTTTGAAGGATTCAATACATATTTGCCTTAATAAAGACTGACAAATGGAATTTCATAGCGGGTAATCAGTTTGCTAAGTAACATGTAGCTTTATTTAAACAAATTTAAATAACATGGATTGGAAGAAACAGTTCTCAAAATAAAATGAAGAGACATTAGATGTGGTTTTAGATAACGTTCTTAAATTCGTCTCCCCCGTTTCTTGGTAGGCTAAATTAACGAAAAGGTTAGCTGTTTTTAATTGGAAATAACAAACAAATTAGAAAAATCTGCACTAGAAGTTGAAATAGAAAGTATTTTAAGAAAAAAATTTATATTGAAGGCTGATGACACGCGATCGTCTAAATAAATGTACATGTCATCAGTTGTTCGGTAAACAGTATAAAACCCCTGAGAGTTTCAAAGACTGATTTAGGGCGATTACTCTGTAGAATTTTCAAAATTCAATAGTAAGAATTTTTAATATTGTGGTGTCAAACACCTTTCTAGTAAAAATTGAGGTGGCATTACCCAATAAATATCTTTAAATATAGCCACCTTCGTAAAGACCACACCGCGTTGTTTGAAACTGCATGGATGTTTGTAAAAATGGCGACAATTTGCTGTGGAAGTTTGCTTGTAATGCAATTAAATTGTTTATTCTGACGTATATTGAACATACTAATTAGCTGAGGTTTTAGAACGGCTTGACCGCGGATCCGAAACGCACAGGGCCTAGGATGCGCTACAGCGTCCATTGATTCTTTGGCAGGATGAGGACGGATACTATTTTAACTTTAAAATAGTTAATACCTTAACAGGTAGAAAGATTTAACAATTTCAATAATATTCATTCGTTGATCTATATTTAAAGCGTACCGGAAAAATATTTAAAAATCATTCGTTGATCGTCGCTTTTCTTACATTGAACCGTATGTCGACTGCAATTACATGTGCCGAAACAAATAAAAAAGTAACTGCTATAATTTTTCATTCCTACAGACTTATGATCCTCGAAGGTGAAGTAAATCACATTTTGAAGTGTCACCGTCTTTTTCATCAGTTCGCGGTTAATAATGAATGATATATATTCGCTAAGTTATTAATGCTGACGGCTATACAAACAGCGTGGGAAGAATGATAATTCCCGTCCAATTTCGTCAGAAGTCCTCGCCACATACACGAGTTCGCTCAAGATGCGATGTCGTATGTTAGACAATACGGCCGATTAGACCTATTCATATCATTCAACTGCATCTAATCCTCAATAGAACGATATCAAGAAGCAACTGCTATTCAGTCAAATACAAAGTTGACAGACACCACTGCCAGAGTTTTGGAACAAAAATTAAAATCTCTGATGGATTCCATCACAATGCACCGTGTGTAATGCCAATGGAATTGTTAAATGCATTCCATTGAATGGCAAAAGCGTGGTATGCCTCATACGCAATTTTTGGTTTGGTTCGTTGACCAAATCAGACCGGATGAAATAGATTTCATCATCTCAGCAGAAATCCCGGATGAGGCTGTTGACCCGAGATAGCATGCAGTAGTGACCAAGATGGCAAGTGTTCCAAGCGATACCCGAGAGACCTGATTTCCGACATCGTCACAGATAATGGCGGATACCCATTATATCGTAGACGATCATTAGCGGACAGTGGGCAATCTACAGTTGAGAAGGTAAAATGGAAAGTTTTTGATGTGGACAATCGTTGGATTGTGCCATATTCGACGATAATGTCCAAGGCTTTTGGGACTCATATCAAGACAATAAAGTACAAATAATATGTAAGCAAAGGCAACGATATGGCTGTTTTCGGTGTGACAAATGCAAGCAAGATGCAGAAGAAGCATCTCAGTATCAGATGGGTGACTATGTGATCAGAAATGAAGCGATTTTCTTTTGCAATCCACGAAAGATACTTTATAGTTGTACAGTTGGGAGTTTATCTCAAAAACGGACAAAGAGTGTATTTCAATCTAGACAGCGTCTTCGCGTTTCGTCAAACAGATGTTTTTGCTGTAATGCCACGCTATTACGAGCCCAAACGCAAAATAGTTGGACTACCTATGATAAAAAACAAAAATCTTCTGATTCTTAAATTCCATCGGAAATAAAATCAATATTTTGGTATTTTTCTTAAGATATATTTATTTTGAATAGGAATAAGTAACAAAAACAAAATGACTTCAATTAAATAACGATATAGAGCAATAATACAAAATAAAATAACGATTGATACTTTTTTTTAAACGCAAAATAGTTGGCCTATGGGTCTTAATTTTTATTTTACCATGGTGTTACGTCGCCTTTGGCCTTGATAACTGCTTCTATGGGTCGTGGCATTGTGTCAACTAATTTTTGACATTCTTCGGTGCCAAAAGATTCCCAAATATTTATGATTTTAGCTTTAAGGTCTTGAAGAGGTCCGGCATGGTTTTTTTCGCGGTTTTTGTTTCATTTTATGCCAGACAGTTTCAATTGGTGAAAGGTCAGGGCCGCTGGAAGGCCATTCCAGTAAGGGAATAGCTTCAGCAGATAACCACACCATTTTAGACCTTGCTGTATGGCAAGAAAGTCCATCCTGTTGGAAAGTATAGTCTCGATCACTAGCTTGAAGTCGTGGTATTGATGGGAGAAGCTCATTTTCCAGAATATCCCTGTACTTGGCAGCATTGACACTTCCATTTACAAAATGCAAATTGCCCAAACCCGGCCCGACATGCATCCCCATATCATTAGAGATGCTGGAAACTTGACCGTTTTTTTAAGGCAATTTTTGTGAAAAACCTCTTGAATTTCTAATGACGCGTTTTCGTTCGTCGCCCACGCAAACTTCAAACCTGGACTCATCACTCCAAATAACGGACCGCCATTGACTTAAAGTCCAGTTTTTAGGTTGTTTGTCTTTTGTTTAGGTGTTAAAAGTGGGTTTTCTTTGGCCTATATTTTTTAACGAATTAAAATTGCTCTAATTTAAATAAATCTAAAACAAACCTTATAAAATTTGTATCCAATTTTTTTTATAGTCCGTTTGCAAGTGTCGACCGAAACACTTTTTTTTTATTCTTTCCCTCCATTGAACAGTTATTGCAGCGGCCGTTTGACGTCGATTTTCTTTTATTATTTTTTTTAAAACTCGGCAATCTCGAGGTTTTGCAATTGGTGGGCGTCCCGTTTTTTTTACCGATCTCCACATTTCCACTATTTTTGAACTTTGATATAATGTTTCGAATTGATGAGCGCGGTAAATTGAATTGTTTTGCGATTTTATAGCTCGATAATCCCGTTTCGAAGGCTTTATTTAAGGATTCCCTAAGGTCTCTTGATAATGCAACGCCACGCACCATGGTTGACATTAAATTGTTGCTGGCTTGCATAAAACAAGAGATCAATAAACAACAAAACAAGTGCATGTCATTTTTTTAATAACGGTTAACTGAAAATCTATTTAAATCTTCATAGGCCAACTATTTTGCATCCCAGAGAGAGTAGTCCAACTATTATGCTCTATCTTTGTTTGAGGGAATGCAAACTGGAGCCATATGTGCTTTCTCGAATTTAGTTCTGTTTGGTCTAATTTACTTATTAAATGTAATTTATTACACCGACAAAAAAAAATTAAAAAACAACTGCTTGGGGACCAGAAAATATAGGCACATAAAAAATGTTAATTTGTTAATTGATGAGTAGGCCAACTATTTTGCGTTTGGGTCGTACACATGAAATGCATTATCGAAATCGTTTCAGCGTCGGAAACCAGGTGAATAACATTGCAATCCAATCCAAACCCAAAACACAATGCAATGCAACGTGCGGGCGATATGCCTAAATTAGTATGCTGTTGGAGTTTCAGGCATTCTGGGGAAATGACATCCAATGCAGGAACCTAGAAGATCATCCCAACACAGAAGTGCACAACTCCTCCAGCATGAACTAGAGCCTAGTGACAGGTATCTATACACCCGAGCCATCACTGACGCTCAATTTGAAAACATCATCCATAACGACAACGCGCCCTTTTACGATAAGAACAACAATCAATACTACCAGGGGATAAAATGCCCACTCATCAAAAATTATTATTCAATTCATATTAAAAAATCATGATTTAGATTAAGAAAACATTAATATGATACTCGTACTGTAAGCAAATAGCATTATGTAAAGCCAAATGAAGAAGGTTGGGCCCCTATTGTTGAGCCAACATGATTTAATTTAGTAATAAGTTAGTTTTAATTCAAATTGTATACCTAATACAATTTGGTACGCCAATTTTAAATTCTATTATTTTTGCAAATACGAACTAAATTAAAAGAGATATAAATTAATTTTGAATTTTTAAAATTTTCCAAAAAAAAAAAGAGAAATAGAATTTTTTTGTTCGACATTTTTTAAACTATTTTTTTTTTTTTGAAAATTTAACACAATATTATTCAAACTTAACAGAAGCTGTAGCATAAACAAATTGATCGAAATCAGTTGTACCATTTTTTTGAGAAAATCAAAAACAAAAAAAAATAATTAATATTTTTTTTAGAATTTCCGAAAAAATGCAAGGCGGGTACGGTTTTTTGAACTTATAAAATAAAATGCTGTATTAGACTAAGAATTTAAAAATTAAATGTTTAAATATTATTATAAAAAAATAATCATAAGCTTAAAATTCTTTTTTCTTAAGTCTTTTAGAAGTTACAGATAAAAACAGAATTCTGTAGGAAATATGAATTTATGCTAGAAAAAAAATTAAGTCGTTGTAGTGGTTTCTTAAAATAATAGTAAGTTGTTATTGTTGTATGAATAAAAATTAAATTTTAAGAAAAATATTGACCCGTTTTTAAGATATCGAATTTTCATAAGAAAATTGTTTTTTTTTTTTTTCAAAAATTCAATTTTTTTTTTAAGTTTTGAAAAGCAATGTTTTTCAAGCTTTTTAGAAGCTTCTGTATGAAAAATTTCAATAAAATCTAGATTTTTGTTATTGAATTATAATCGTTAGAATTAATTGATAGAAAAAAAATATCAAAATTCTAGAAGCCGTTTTCGAAATGAATACGATTTTCGAAAATTATTTCTTGACAGTTGTATGGTGGGTATCGTCATTTTTAGATAAAATAAATATTTGCTTTTAGATTGTATTAAAATTCTTTTAACTCTCAAGCTTTAAAAATATCGAGCATGGGGCTTTTAAAATATTGAGTATTGAAATAAAAAAATTGAAAATTTTCTAAAAAAAACTTTTTTTTTTAATTCGAATACCTACACAATACTATCCAAACTGGTTTTCGGAGGGTATCATTTATAAGTTTTTTTTTGTTCAAGCATTAGATACCTAGCTCTATTTAAATTAAATTTTTTTTGAAATTTTCGTGAAAAAAATCTGTGGAACAGAAAAAAAAATATCTTATAAAATATCGAAAAAAATCGCATCGAAAGTACCATTATTTTGTACATAGAAAAAAAAGTCTGAAAGGAAAAATGAAAAATGCTATCTACTAAGTTTAAAAACAAAACAACCGAGCGGTTTAGGCTATGGTCGAATAGACAGAATTGCGAGCCCCACTTGTATTGTCTTCCTTATTATGGTAATATCAACTTTGATAAAAATCTCAGTTCGGTTTTTTTACGAATGCATGACTTGTTATATAGTACTTACATGTCGCAAATAAGAAGAAAAAACATTTGGGAAGGGGGGTAGGGGGTTAATTTTAAAATGCTATCTGCTAGTAAAAATCAGGAGGAGTTTAATGCTTCGAAAACTGAATGGCACCTGCATCCAAGAAGCTGAAAAAGTCCCGGTATGTACACGATATGTGTGTCAATATCGATCTCGCTGGAATACCCACATTCTCTAAACCACCAAAAATATTGCTAAATGCATAGATTTTCTCTATCAGTGTAAGAACATTTTCACCCCTTCTAATCTGGCAATTGGCCGTTTATGCATCCAAAACTCGAATACAACTCACATATTTGGGCTGGTGTAGTCCAAACTTGTCTTTATTTATTGGGAAGGTCTCAGAGCAGAGCGTTAAAACTGATAGAAAAGAGAATTTTGATGGAATCTTTCCCGTCTAGGAGAAACAGTCAGTTCACATTCATAACTAATTCCTTTAATTTCATTTATATTTTATTAGATTTTAAGGATGAGAGAAAATTGTCCCAATAATTCCACATATACATATTTCCATGAATCATAAATTCATTCTGATTTGTTTATCATCCAGAATCCATAACTTTACCCTCGTGCGGATGGGAAAAAACTATAAATGTTAATTAAGACATACAATTTTAATTCGTGCAGTTATTAAATTCCAGGAATCCCCCTTGGTATGACATAAATTTCAAAATTCTTGCTTTACACATTAATAAGTGACAATCTAGGAATTATTCCTACAGCAACAGCCATTAAAATAGCAACTTTAGTATTTAAATTAGCACTTTTTACATCCCTCAATATGTCACCAAAGTACGCAGGGAGCAGTAATCATTCCAATCATTTTGCACATCAGATACAACCAATACACTTTTGCGCCATCCACTCGTCAAACTCCCCGTTAAATGCGAAAGCCAACTTCTCACATAATAATAAGCTCATGAATATTAAAACATGTCACTTCCATTAATTCCACCAACCATGGGTTAAGCCTTTTTTCAGCTTATTTATGCCGTGTTCTATCCTTTTTCCCCATCCCATGCCTTCCTGCTGCTGTGGTGTAACAACTTTTTGTTGGGCAAATAGATATCTCTGGGATACACACATACATATATGTAGCTGGGGTCAACTGTGAAGGGTTTCGTTTTCGAATTAGTTCTCAAAACTCGGTTTATTAAACCCCATATATCCACTTAGTGTGTAAAAATAAATTCCAGAGCCGAAATGATGATGAAGTCCCGACGGCATTTTCAACCATCAAAAGTCGAACCCTTCGTAGAGCCAATTTGGAAGGGACGGTTGCATACTGCTGCACAGAGCACACCAAATACAGTTAACACACAGGTGTAACTTTTAGAAGATAGAAAGGGCATATCTCATTTTTGAAGCAACAATTTCAGAGTTTAAATTATTTATTAGCCTGCAAAAATGATATATGACGGTTGTTATCTCTAGTTACATGATATGCGAAGCCTGTTAATTATAATTTTGCTTCCCAACCGAAAAGAGTGAGAACATTTTCAGTTACTCGTATGTTGCTTTTACATTATACATATATGAGTATGTTATGTACATATATTATGTAAAAACGAAATGTGAAACTATAGACCGAATAAATTTTGGTTTACAACTTAATTTAGCCAAAACTGAGTTGAGAGATTACTTTGTAATTCCTTAGAAAACTGGTTAGTTTTAGAAAATACAGGAAAATACTGAAAACATTAAAACTATGTTTTTCAAGTGCGGAGTGATAAATCAAAGACATTTTAAATGAAACAAATCATGAAAATTTTAAATTGCAAGGTTCTAAAGAACAAACAGTCACAAATAAAACGAGAAACCAACTTAACTTGTAGGTTTAGAGGACACCTGAATAGAGACTTTATTAACATTAGAAATAAAATATTGAATACTTGGAAAAATAATCATTACTTAGTCCTACTTACTTACTTAAGGTGGCGCTTTATTTCGGGGTGGACCAGGGCCTCAACTAACAAGCTTCTCCATCTAGCTCGGAACCTTGTTTGAGGTGATTTCTTACTTGGGTGCGTCGCCTGAGTCGCAGTCTATTCCATTCGCTCTACATGGCCTAGCCATCTCAGTTGATGGACCTTAACTCGTTTGACTTTTGACAGATAGTAACAAAGATCACACGGAGCAGATTGTGGTATAGTGCTGAATGTATCGGAAGTTAGAATGGACCAATGGAAGCAGACGTTTTATGAAGTTATCCGGACAACTGATGAGAATGAGAGATACTGTTATATCGAAAAAGCCCGTGAGTCAACAGAGAAGCTTTATTACTCGAAAGTTAACTATAGCTTAAGCGAATCAAATTACTTCAACAGCAGTTTCACATGCGTTATGATCGGAGCAATTTCCAAAATAAGAGGAGAATTAATAAGCCTTAATTATTCACCGCATCGAACCAAAGGAACTGGCAACTGTGATTTGTGCAACCTGCAGGAGAGAGAAAATATCTTCCATTTCTTTGGAGTATGCCCCATGTTGAAGGAGATAAGGCAATCTCACTTTGGAAAAAATACGATGAAGTCCAAAAGTATCTAAACGGGATGGACTGGAATCTTCAGTTCAGCTACTATCAAAAGTCTAACGCTTATAGGAGAAGAATAATCACAGAAAGCTTTTAAATTTTAACTATGTATTTTAAAATAATGTATTGTGCTGATTTAACTTATGTAACTAAAAGTCTGTAAGAAGGAGAACAAAAAAATTGTTTTCGCTAAACTATAAGCCCTTACAAAATTTTTTTTTAAAACTTGTCAAATGTGCTACTCAGGCAATCGACAGATATTGTCATGCCTTAATTATTCAAATGATTTTTTTCTCAATGATAACAGCTTTACAACTATTATATTAAATAAAAATCTATCTATCTCTCACACGGAGAATTTTCCCCTGGGAATATCCTTTCCTAAAGCATTCTCATCCACTTTCGACAAGGTCCATATCTCTGCACCATACACAAGGACCGGGATGTTGAGAGTTGTATAAAGGGACACTTTAGTTGCTCGAGAGAGGAATTTGCTACTCAATTGCCTACGAGTACGTAGTCCATAGAAGCAGCGATTAGCAAAATTTATTATCCGTTTGATCTAAGCGCTGGTGTTCTTATCAAAAGCGGCGCCTAGGTAGACAAAGTAACTAACTACCTCAAAATTAAAGTGACTATGGTGTCGTTTTGCCCAAGACATCGGTGTTGTGTGTTTTTTCTTGATGACAGCATATACTTGATCTTACCCTCATTGACCGCTAAACCCATCTTTTTATATGTTTGTGAATTTGTTTCCATGTTGTATATATTTATTTGAATTTTTGTAAAGAAAAACGTTTTGATTTTTTAAAACAATTTTAAATATTTTATTTTTAAATTTTACAACACTTATTTATTAAATATATAGAAGCGACGCGTTTCGGAAGTTTATTCCATCATCGGGCTTTTTACAAGTTTAATCGTTAAGCGTCTTGTTGTGTTGCTTGCTGCGATGTCATAAATTTTTGTTGTGGTTATATTTGTCCTTTTTTTTTGCATTATAATTAATTGCAGTGTCGAATAATGTGTTTGCTTTTATTGTCAGCTTATCGTTCATTATCTTGTCTTGTTCTGTTTTACAAGCTTTGTAGATTTCATACTCTTTCAATGCATCGAGCTTTGTTCCTTTCTTGCAGAAGTGCATTGGTTTTAAGTTCTTGTCAAAGTTTGTATAATTGTGGTTCTTGTCTATTAAGTGTAAAGCGTATGTGGATTTTGTGTTTTGTTTTGGTTTGTGTTCGGAGAATCTTTCATAAAAAGTTCTCCCTGTCTGTCCTATGTAGAATTTGTCGCAGTCGTCGCAATTTATTTTGTAGACGCCAGAGCCATTTTTTGTGTCTTTTATTGTTTTTGGTAGGTAAAAAATCGGTACATGAAAAAATTAGAATTTCCAAACTCTAGGGGCGATGTTTCTCCTTTTTTTTATTTTTTTTTTTTATTAAGCTTATTTAACCATGATTTAACCATGAAACTAACAAAAAAAAAACAAAAAGTTTGGACCCTTATAACTTTGGGTAGACTAATTGTAGGTAAAAAATCGGTACATGAAAAAATTAGAATTTCCAAACTCTAGGGGCGATGTTTTTTCTTTTTTTTTTATTTTTTCGTCTATTAAAGTTTTTTAAACATGAAAGTTAAAAAAAAGTTTAGACCCTTATAACTTTGGATCAACTAATCGTAGGTATAAGAACGGTACATGAAAAAATTAGAATTTCCAAACTCTAAAGGCGATGTTTTTTCTTTTTGTGTTATTTCATGTTCTTGAGTCATTTGTTGTCTAGCAACAAATTACAACAAAAAGGAAAATAGATATCTACGTTTTGTGTTACTTAGTTAAGATGTTGGTTCTTTGTAATATTTTTATATTTTTTATTACATTATATTAATAATTGTATATTATCAAAATTATAATATTTACTTCATATGAATTTTTATTTTTTCGATTCAAGTTTTAATAATTCTGATAATAATTATACAAAATTGGAATTATATAAAGAAAAGATTAATTGTTATACAAACGAAAACAAAATTTCAGCAAAGACAAAGAAAAAGAAAATTCCAGAGTGAATATACTTTATAGAATAACTATTATAATAATTAGATAGATATTATGAGATATGTTTAACAAATTTGAATTGAAAAATATTTATTGCTTTTAGTTTTGCTAAACCAAAAAAGGATGGTGTTGAGCTATTAAATTCTAATTTTTTCATGTACCGTTCTTATACCTACGATTAGGTTAGGTTAGTTATAAGGGTCTAAACTTTTTTTTTTTTTTTTGTTTTTAACAAAAAATAAAAAAAAAGAAAAAACATCGCCCCTAGAGTTTGAAAATTCTAATTTTTTCATGTACCGATTTTTTACCTACAATTAGTCTATCCAAAGTTATAAGGGTCCAAACTTTTTGTTTTTTTTTTTGTTAGTTTCATGGTTAAATCATGGTTAAATAAGCTTAATAAAAAAAAAATAAAAAAAAGGAGAAACATCGCCCCTAGAGAAACGTATATTCTACATTAGGTCATATTTATTTTATTTCTAAAAAAATTATTGCGGTCTATATCCTCTCCTAAAAATTTTTTTGTCTTAAAAGTTTTAAAACTCACTAAAATAAAATATAACGAGATACAATTTAAAAAATGTAACGGACATCGCCCTTAGGAAAATTTGCGCCCAACATTTTGGCGTTTAAAATATTCCAATATCTTTGACACTTATCGAGATCTGCTATCCTAAATGAAAACATAAATTTCGATGCAGCGATCTTCAGCTTCATAAAAACCTTTGTGTAACAAGTCAGCCGTGAAAAGTACTGAGATCTAAAAGTACGCCAAGTTCTTACTTCATGAAGGTTTAATACCGAATATTTAAAGTAGAATGATATTGAAACAGATACAATGTAATAGAGAAATTTTATTATTTAATGATTACTGACTAAAATTTGATGGGCTTTCTTGGCAAGAAAGTGGGTGGATACCACGCCCCTGAATGGAAAACCTTTAATTTTATTTTTGGTTCCTTACATGCGATTTGAGCGCTACCGTTCTACCAAATTTCATTGTTCTACTGCAATCGGAAGTGTGTCATATATAATTTACATCAGTTCTAAGAAAGTGGGCGAATACCACACCCCTGAATGAAAAACCTCAAATTTTATATTTTTTTCTTTTTATGCAATTTAAGCCCTACCGTTTTACAAAATTTCATCGTTTTGAACAGTCGGGTCGGATGTGCTCCATTCAACCAACACCAATTCGGAGAAAGTGAGCGGATACCACGCCCCCTGAATGGAAAACCTCAAATTTTCATTTTTTCCTCTACTTGCAAGATAAGACCTACCGTTGTGCAAAATTACAAGATTCTACGATGTCGGGAAGTGCTCCATAATTTTGATGATCTGTCAGTCAGCCAGTCAGTCAGTCAATCAGTTACGGTTTTTGTGATTTTTGAGGCCTTATATCTTAGGAACCGCTTATGCTAGCAAATTGAAATTCGGTGAAGCGCCTGACTAGCTTAGCAAATATTCGGACTTTTAAGTTTCTGACTTCATTGATACTGAAGATAGGGAAGAGTCAAAAATCGCCTGAGTTTGTTCCTGTAAAAAGCGTTTAGTGCCAGAACTTGGCTGGGCACTACCGTGCCCTTTGATATTACACCTTTTTTGAATGACGCAGAAACACCGTCTTTTGAAGACATTTTATTGAAACATGGTGTCAGTTGACAATTAAAGGCTGGTTTGGCGTTCTTGAAATAATCTTATGGAATCCCGTCTTCTCCTGGAACTTTCCCATTTGCTTTGTGAAGAACAAGTTACTACTGATTGTTTTGCTTTGATTATCAGCGGATAGTTCGGACGCTATTTTAAAGGTTGATCCATTACTTTTTTTCACCTTCCAAAAATCTTTCGAATCTTTCGTTTTACTAAGTATATAAGCTTGAAGGTTTTCGAAATCAGTTTTCTTTAAACAGATTTTGATAAACAGATTTCGATATACCAATTTTTTAATATTTTACAGTTGAAATTCCGGAATGCATTTAAAAGGTTGAAGTCTTTGTCGCTACATACACTCTTTATCAAACAATAATTGTTTAAAAGACTTACAAATGTTTTCGGGTTTTCTTGTTACGGAGTCTCTTATACAAGCTACAATTGGAGTGTCCGTTCATCAGCTGAGTTAGTCATCTCACTTACTACCAAAAGATTTATATTGAGTCGCGGGATGGATAAGTTGAAGACTCCTTTGAATTGTTTTTTTGTTTTTGACCATTCAACAATAATTGGTATGTAGTTTAACCTCATTGTGACCCTTGCAAGAGGCAGTACGCCCCTGAAAAAAACTTTTGGCAGAAGCTGAGAATCGAACCCAAGACCTTCCGCATGACTGTCCAACGCACTAACCATTATGCCAAGGGGTATCTTAACAATAGGCTATTTGAAACTTTTCGCCAATATTATTAGAGAAAACTGTTCATAAGCATACAATTATTTTCTTGAACTTCTAAAAAAACTTACTTACTTATGCGGCTCCCGATCCATGGGGGGTCTCTGCCTGAGATATTGCGGTCTTCCATCGGTAGCGATTGCGATCCCTCGCGAGCTATCTCCAGTCTTTGAGACCAAGCGATCTTGCGTCTGTAGCCACCTGGTCCCTGTGGCAGAGGTTTGTCCTTCCTCGAACCTGGGCGGCTGGGATTCGAAGATTTCCTTGGCTGGAGCCTTGTTGTCCATTCGCTCGATGTGACCGAGCCAGTGTAGACGACGTGTTTTGGCGCTTTGGACTACAAACACATCTTGGTACAGCTCGTATAATTCACGATTGAATTTTCTCCGCCATCGTTTTGTGAATTATGAAAATCTGCTGGAAAATAGTAGAAATGAGAAGGAACATATTTCTTATTGATAATTATTACATATTTATAATATTGTGGACATACATACATATGTAAATATTAGGTTTGTTGAGCCCTTTTTAAAAGAACACAAATAGAAAATGTTTGGTTTGATATGCCTGGAATGTGATCGAATGTAAATTATGCAGTCTTGTTTTAAAATGTATGTAAGTTACAGTTGAATTAAGTCACAATTTTACAAAGATATGCTAGTGGTTTTCTGTGAACATTAATATTGTCTTCAATGGAATGCTTTAATTTAATGATTTCAATTGTTAGCTTCACAGGAAACCGCAAGAGCAAAAGTCCAAATAACATGTTTTTCAGAATCATTGGGATGCTAGGTGTTAAAACTCCACGTAATTTCTAAGGTAAGCTTGTTTCTGATTAAACGATGAAACTGAATTCATTTTATGAAACGATTTCGTTGAATTAAAAATTATAATAACAATTTGACTAAAATTTAACTTAATAACTGAAAATTGTAAAAAACTAAAGTTAAAATAGGGAAAATGGTTTTTGAGTTATATTCATCTTAGGAGTACATTACATAAAAAAATCAGCCGAATAATTTGGCACAACGCAAGCAATGAAAATCCACTAATAAAAGCCCATATCTCTTTGCCAAGCAAAATGTAAACTTAGGGTCCAAATATTGGTTGTTGAAAGTTACTATTAATCGTTGTATGTGTTAGGGAGTTCAAGCTTTCGGTGAAACGTATTTCTAAAAATTCTAGTTTATTAAAAGGATTTTCTTTAAACGTTTATTTTTACCAAATTCCAGCCCAACATAACGTTATTCACGTTGAGTCAAATATTGCCCCAATTTATATAAAAAAAAAATAAAAGCCAATGCTGAGATTTTTAATTATAACTATGAATAAGCCTGACACTAGACTCTTCAAGTCTGTTATAGCTAATCTTCTGCAGACAAAATCCTCACCATTCACAGAATGGAGTGCTGTTGCCAGTTCTCATGGCCTCCGGTTGGACCTTACGTCATATAATCTAGATAGCCAGCCTAACCTTATAGCGAAGCCAGAAGAAGAAATATGCGTATATAATTAACAGTGCATTCCAACATTAATACCCGTGCTTCAGAGCAGAAGAGTAACCGTATAACACGAATAAGGAATGATTTATTTGGCCCAATGTTTCCCATTCCAATGATATGTTCAGACATTCAAACCCAAAATATTATGTAAATCATGTTCCTATTTAGATTCATTCTTCTCATATTTGCCCCTTTTTTTCAACATCCATAAACCTAAAGAACTCATCAAAGAGCAGTTAGTCTGTCAGTTTTCCAGGAAAAACATATTCCGTACTTTTAACTGTGACCCTAGAGTGATTTGAAACTTAATTACATCTGGCCGACTTGAATACAACCCAATTGCAAATGTAGGGCCAACAACGTCCTAAGGACTACCCCATGGGTGTAAATCATCACCACTGGTTCTATCTGGCAGCAAATAGACAATTTATTTCCATCAAAACTTATTGTTTGCTCCGAGCAATGAAAAACTTTTTTACACGTTCCATATTTTCATGTTGTTTTTCCCTATCCCAGTCGCAGTCACATCTCCCATGTGCGCTCTGGAACGCACTTCATTCCGATTTTATTACAATTCCCTTTCAACTCAAATGTACACTAGGCCATGGGGGCTTCGAAATGTCGTCCACCAGAAAATAAAAAAAGAATAGAAGTACGAGTACCTTCCTTAAAACTTTTCTACTTGCAGTTTTAATGCGAACAAGCTCCTCTACTTCTTTTGAAATCATTTAACTGAAAAAAAAATATACTTTGTATTGTGAGAAGAAATAACGGGATTCCTTATAAGAAATAGTCTTTCATTCATACTTATAATTTGTATCCAAAGCAATATTTTTTGATGTGTAAACATCTATGCCGGCGAGGTGGTAGGGTAACTCAAAAACATGGGTAAAACTTATACGTTTCGTGCAGTTCATTATGGTTACACGATACGGTTACATGTTACGGTTACACGTTCCGTGTAGCAACTTACGAAAGATTTTATTTAAGATATAGATCGTTTTCCATCTGTCAAGCCCTGAACTGGATGATGACTACGACTTCAGTGGATTAAAAAAAATTTTTTTCCACTCATAGATATTTACTTTAAAAATTTCCATTTCAACGTGGGAATGATGTCAATCGGTTTATAAATCTCTGACAGAGGGAGTAAGATAAAGTACAGAAACATAAAAAAAAAGTCTGAGGATTTAGCTCAGTGTTAACACCGTCTGACATCAAGAGCCTGATTACACGAGTCTTTTTTTCGTCTTTTTGACATATGTATATTTGATGTGAGGTGAAGAAACGTTGTGGAATGAAGCTGCGCTTCTATACCTCTCACTTTAACTGTCAAAAAAAAGAAAGGCAAAACAAACGAAAAAAAAATTATAGTCGGGATCCAAAAGTCAAACTGAAGAATCATATTTTCGCGCACCATTAAGCTAGCACTAAATGACGAACATGCTCGCCGAACTTGTTCGTGCTCGCTATGTTTTCCTCGTGTGGGTCTGGTTCGCGAGCCGCTCGCTGTTGGCGGAAAATTTCGATTTTGTCATGTTCGTTGGCTTCGATGTTCGCCGTATAGGGTCATGTTCGCGAGCAAACCCTTTTTTGCTGTGAACTTCGAACAGTGGTCTGAGAGCGGAAAAAAGTCTGTGGAAAAAGTCATATCTAGCCTTTTAGCTTTATGTTTAAGTACTCTTAGATAACCCGAGCGTATGAATTAAAAGTATTTTTACCATACATATAATATTGTATGTTCTGATTTACAAGCCCTTTAAGTTAAAAAATAATTTTATTCAAGTTGCGAACCATATTTTCAACAAACTTTTAGATGTCTTTTTCCGAAGTTCCTTTAAATAAATTCTGTAACTTCTTATCTCATTTTATGACTACCTAAAAAATAAAAAAAAATGATAAAAGAAGCCTTCTGTAAGTAGCCTAAAACATTGGTACTAAGAAAAAATGTTTTTTTTAGCTTTTTGATTTCAAAAAAGTTCCAAAAGATTACAAGCAACGAATTATAATACCAGCGTATGCTCCGTACTTTCAAGTTAAAGCACAGAAAAAATCAGTTGCAGGTGTAGGAGTTATGTTTAAAATTGTTTCACTGAATCGGGTTTCAAAAAACTTCGTCTTGCCAGTGTTTACCAAAAATTTTGATTTCATTGGTAGGTACTAATTGCAAGAACAAACAAAATGTTTACCTTTATTCAAAAAATACAATTAATACATTGACCCAGGTCTGAGAAATTCGATTTTTGCGAAAACATTTATTTCTGCCCGAAAATTTTTTAACTTTCAACTCAAATTTTTGAAAAATTTCAATAATTTTTTTACTAATGATTTTTTCATAACTAAACTATGACCAAATATGTATAAGATTAATTTTAACATGTGTGTCAAATTTCAATTCAACTGTTTGAACACTTTCGATTTTACAAATTTGTTTCCGCTCTCCCATACAAACATTAAAACTCTCCAATTTTATAAAAATAATAACTTTTTTTTCAAATAGTTTTTCCTAACAAATATAGTTTTGTTGTATGTATTTGACCAATTATTTTTCAGTTTATAGATGATTTTGTACTTTTAGGCTCTTTTGGTCTATTTGTTTTTTTGAATGCGAATAAAAGACTTTATTCCATTCTTCACCCAACGTTTCGTAAGAATTCCTTACTTCTTCAGGGGTTTTTGTATTTATTTAATTTTTGTACTATATCATAGTATGTTTATTATTATTGCATCCTCCCGATGACGGCACTGACACAAATTGAAAATAAATAACAAACATGAAAACGAAATAAAACAAAAAGAAAACTATCAAATTAGACAAGAAATGACATTTATATCACAGATTTTAGGCAGGTACTTTGTTAAAGTGCTACAGCATAGCTTTTTTTTTTTTTTTTTTTTTATAATCTACCCACGCTCAAGGGATTATGATTACCCTTTAAATGTTTCAACACAGCGCGGGCGTGAAGTTAATGAAGAGAAAGAAGGATAGGAAAGATGTGTGGCACGATGTTCTGAGACTGTTGGTGGTTGTCTCAGATATTTTTATCTCCAGGGATGGCGGCTGAGCTAAAGCGGAGAAATGCCTTGTCTTATTTCTATGTCGCTTATAATTCACATTATTTTATTCGTGTTCATCCTTGTTGGGCATACTAGTTTAACTCAATAACATGTTGTTAGTGTTATGCCTGAACAACATGTAATGAGTAAACCAGCAACTCATTGATGACAATTTTTAGAAGGTTTTAATGGAATTAAAACGACATAGACGACGGCAGGGATCGAACCTGTGATCATGAGGTTGACAGGCGAGCACACAACCATCGTGCCACGGCTGATTTAAACATGTGTGCCAAATTTCATTTAAAAATTAAACAATTCAGATTGAACAGACTTTTTTCCGCTCTCCTATACAAGCTAAGCCACTGTGCGTCGCATCGCCGAGTTTATATCGCAGACGCGGATGCTTACTCTGTGAAGAATCAACACGAAATGAATGTTCGCCAAATGTAGTCGCCGTATAGGGGCTGACGCAAACGAACAAGTTCGGCGAGCATGTTCGTCGTTTAGGGCTAGCTTTAGCGGCGGTCACATTCCCAAATATGCTTGACAAGAACGGCATGATTGGCTTGATTTTGATAATGTAAGCACTCCATCTACTGGCTTGTCAAACATGCTGGATGGATTTCAAAATGTTTTGATATTTTGGCTGCATGACAAGCATATTTGAGAATGTGAACGCATGTTCGTCAACCCAAAAGCAAATTTGATTTTCCATGTCTGGCTGACATGGCCAATAATTGTAAAGCTGGACTTCTTCTTGTTATACTTGGGTTGTGGGATACCGTCCTTCAGACAATAAACAACAACGCAATATTATAGAGTTTAGCAACGCCGCGCTGGCCGCTTTGTTTTATTCTCTGCCAACTTTCTGGGCTGTCCGAAGACTACCGCATATGTACATTGAAGAACACAAATGATCTTTGGAAAATGAAAGTGAATATCTACCAAAAGAAATAAAATACCTCTTTTGTTCAGTAAACATTATAGTTATTTAATGTATTCATTAAAATGTTAAATACAAAAATTATATAAAAGTGTATTCAATGGGGTGGTCCAGGGTGTATCAAATAATCAAAATTAGAGAGTAATAAAAAAAAAAACATACACTCGGTCACAAAAGTAAGTATACAACCAAGCTAATACGTAAACAGACGAAAAAATACCGTTAATATCAAATCCATACCTTTTCTCCGCATATGGCAGATGTTTCTTGTCATAGGCATTACTGCTGTTAAGCAAAATAACGGTACAATTTGTTTCCACTTCTTTGCTATCTCATTATTTGTAATTACAGGTAAAAAATAGGTTACAAAAGTTGGTATACAGACAGTTTTTCTTATGTGATGTTGCATCAATATAAACTTTTGAGTCGATTTTTTGTTTTTTTCTTTTATTAAAAAGGTAAGGCAAAACTACTAGACTAGCCTATTTTAGTTCAAATTATTTCTTTTAAATTAGAAATGGCACCACGTGGAAAAGAGCTCTCCTTGGACTTACAAAAATTAATAGTTAAGTACTCAAGTGAAGGAAAGTCGATTCGAAAAGTAGCTGTACTTGTTGATAGGAGCCCAGCAACCGTCCAAAAAATATTGAAAAAGCAGTAACAATGTGGAACAGTTACAAACATGGCTCGCAGTAGCCGCCCGCGAACGTTCTCTGAACATGAGAACCGATTAATAATTCGCAAAGTTAAGAAAAATGCGAAAATAAGTGCACTTAAACTGCAGACCGAGATGGAAGAAGAGACAGGTAAGTTATGAGGTACCCAAACCATACGCCGCATCGTTCACGAAGTCGGGTATAAGGGCTGTGCTATGATGAAAAAAAGATTGTGTGTACTGACGTACGCGCGGTTGAAGTAAAACTTCTTTTCCTCAAGCAAAGCTTCTGTAAGATTATAACCTACGAACAAACATTTTGTATTCTAAAACCATGTCGCTGTCTTTAACGGATAACGTGAGTTTTGACATGTCACTGACAGTTGCATAGAAATTTTTTTACCCCCACCGCCGGAAAAGAAGTTTTACTTCAAAAAATTGAATGTGCGCGCCTAGCCTTAAATGAAATCGAGAAGAAAAGTACAAAACTCCAATGCCACTTGACAAGCAAGTTGCTTCGCTTTGTTTGTATTACCCTAGGGCTGCACGTGCAAGTATTGGCAAGCATGTTGTAATCTTGAAATGTACACAAGCATTTCTTATTAACCCGTAGAAACCCGAGCAACTTAGTAGTCACCTGGCATTAATTCAGTATCCAGGCAACTTGGAAAGCAAGTACACAGACAGCGGCACTCTTGTAAAATTAATTATTAAAGTATTTGATTGATTAGTCGGGTGACGTTCAAATTTATAAATACCAAAACAAATGTCGGTGGCGTGTGCGATTAAGCGAATAAATATTATTAAAAAGTATAATTTCAAAACTTTCAGGCAACCTGATGGTCATATGACATGCCGTCTATGACAGCAAGAATACAAATGGTAGTGGATATACCCAACTTTTTGGACAGTACTTTGTATGCGAGGGTTAGGTGTTGGTAAAATTTATTTGGATTGCAATATGCTTGTCAATAATTATTCGTGTTGCATGGCCATTGCGCGTCTGAACCTATAGTTTTATGTTTATCTTTGAATGCAGCCATTTGAAATATGTAAATTCTAAATCGTATCCAACTTCATGTTATAATTACTTTGTATTCTAAAAACATGTCGCTGTCTTTGACGGATGGCGTGACGGTTTGACATGTCACTGACAGCTGCATAGAAATTTTTTTACCCCCAACGCCGGAAAAGAAGTTTTACTTCAAAAACCATTCATTAGCAAGTTCAATCGCCAAAAGCGGATTGAATTTGCCAGAAGTCATATTCAGACCGATTTGGCTTTCTGGAATACCGTTATATTTTCTGACGAGAGCAAATTCAACATCCATGGCTCTGATGGACGTGCAAAAGTGCGAAGAAAATCTAATACGGCGTTAGATCCTAATCACCTGACTGGAACTGTTAAACATGGTGGTGGTCCGGTTATGGTTTAGGGATGCATGGCGGCATCTGGAGTGGGTAACCTGTTTTTTTTTGAAAGTAAGTAGTTACCTCGACATCCTAAAAAATAATCTTCATCAAAGTGCACAAAAACTAGGTTGTGAGGGGTCATTCATCTTTCAGCAAGATAATGACCCCAAACATACCTCGCAAATCGTGAGAAAATGGCTGCTATATAATGTGCGAAGACAACTCAAAACACCTCCTCAATCGCCAGATTTAAATGTTATTGAGCCTTTATGGGATCATCTGGAGCGTCAAATCCGCAAACATGAGGTAAAATCAAAAGTAGAGATTAAAAGGATCCATCAAGAAGATTGGAACAAAATAACCCTAAGTGTTACCCAAATTAAATCAAAAGTTTACCCAACAAGTTACTAAATTCTAATATTAAGTTAAAAATGTTGTTATTTCTATTAGTGTATACTTACTTTTGTGATCAGAATTCTGAAAGAGTTTTAGTTTTAAGTTGATATCTAAGCCATTTTTTAAAAAAATGTTTTGATAATTGCTTTTATGAAAAGAGAATAAAATTTTCTAAAAAATATATGCCAAATGTTTCATAACATATGCTTATTCAATTTTTTTTCTCTCTGCTTAACATTTTGTTTCGTGCTGTATACTTACTTTTGTGACTATGTGTAGGTGGCACCAGTGGTACCACTTTTCTTCAATTGAAGTAGATCTACTTCTTTTTTTCAAAATATTTTAAAATCTACTTCCTACTCCGCACCATCAGCGAAATACTGAAATCTACTTTCTTTTAAAATTCTCTGTTTCAACCTACTTCAATTTAACTAACAGACAGACTGAATAACTGATGAACATCTCGATTCCAATATTTTTTTTTAAATGCAAATAAGAAATCATTTTGAAATCTACTTCGATTTTTCTCAATTAACTTCACTTTTTTCTTCAAATCTACTTCGACTTTTTTTCGGAAGTGGTAAGGCTGGATGGCACGCTCAAATGTGTGAGCTCAAGAGACGATGGAGAACCCGATCGTGGTCAGAACTCAGGACGCCCAGGAGCACTCAAATTTGAGTAATCACGTGTAATACAAAAAAAAAAAAGTTAGCGCGCACAAATGTGAGAGGGAGAGCTCAAAAGGCCATGGAAAAACCCGATCATCTTCAGGAGCAATCTGAATTTGAGTAATTACGCGATAATACTCAGGCTTCTGTGTGGTAATTTTCTCGGAAGTGGAAGTACCCGACCGTCGTCGGTCGCTTTGTAAAGTACCAAACGAGAATGAATTGTGGATTTTTTTTTTAGACTAAGAATTTTATTTTTCAATTTGTTTTATATACAATTTGACTTAAAACTAATTTATTACTAAATTAAATCATGTTGGCTCAACAATAGGATATAGTATAGATACTTGTCACTATGCTCTAGCTCATGCTGGAGGAGTTGTTGCACTTCTGTGTTGGGATGATCTTCCAGGTTCCTGTTGATTTTTCCGGAGAGCTGCAGTAAATAATTGTCCAATGGGAGAATGAATTTGAATTGTGGCGAACGAAACAGCGGAGCCTCTTCAATATACACACAGATGTGCTTTAGTAATGTTCATGGATCCACCTTAATCTTTTAGTGTTTATGTTTTTTTAATGTAAATTCTAAGTTGACAATCAATAATAAAATTATTTTAATAATAAAATAATATATGTAATAATAAATAATATTGGAATTATACAATATGTAAATATATTTTATGTGTTTTGGGGGGGAGCGTTATGTACAGCTATAAAGAGATATTTTAATATTTTATAATATTTTTTTAAATCTTAGCTAGCTAAGTTGATTACCTCTTGGAACCATTTCCTTTTATTAATTATTAATTAATCTTAAACTGAAAAAAAATATAGAAAAGTGAGATAAGCAACCAAAAACTAATAAAAGTCGAAGTTAACTATATCATTAAATATTTAACCTTAAAATGCTGGAGGTGCTTACTTACTTTTGTGGCATAGAAAATGCGATTAACTGAACAAACAGTGATGTTCTGCAGATAAACCAAAAGTTAAACGCTAAAATTTGCCTACAACATGATGTTAACATGCTAACAATAATTATGAATGCACTTTTCCTAATATTCATAACGGAATTTTATTTTATTTTAACATGTCACGACTGTCTATGCGACAGCAATAAGTGCTTATTAACTTTTGTGATACACTGTAGATTTTACATTTTCAGTCAATGGAAAAAAACACTACATACTTCAATTTCTTTCAATATTTTTACTTGCGATATAGGTACTATAGGGTAAGTTCTGCATTTGGAAAAAAAATCGAACTCGAGATTTTGATCAAAGTTGACATTACGATGATAGCGAAGACGAATAAAGTGGGTCCGACAATTCCGTCCGTCTGTCTGTCTGTCTGTCTGTATGTCTGTACCTCGATCTAGAGCCTAAGCCACTGGACCTATTTTCTTCAAACTCGGTAGTTATGGGTCTTCGGTGATTCCCTAGAGGGGAAATTGAAATTTTTTTTTTAGCTCTAAAACTAACGGTACCCCCCATACACCCGTAATGCAAAATCTTATTTATCTCGAAAACGGCTCTAACGATTTTGATAAAAAAAATTAGGTGTGATATTATGAACATGGACTACGTTTTGGTAAAAAAAAAATTTGGGGCAAAATGATATTAACGGTACCTGTCATAGAACCGTTTTTTTGATTTTCGAATTTCTCATTAACGGCTCTAACGATTTTAACCAAAAATTTTCAGCAGGAGACCCCCTAAGTTTAAAATAATATTGTATATAAAAATATTCGAAAAATTAGTTGTTGGGTTTTTTTGAAAAAAAAATTTTTTTTGAAAAATCAATATCTTCAAAACCTATGAACGATTATTTTTTAAAATTATTTCCAAAAATCAATATTATTAAATACTTCAAATTCGCATCCCACATTTTTTTCTTGACAAATTTTAAAGAAATTTTTATATAAAAAATTTATTTATTTAATAATAAAACGATTTTTAAAGTTTGTTTGCATAAATTCATACTTTTCTAGAAATCAGACGGCAATTTAATTTTAAATTCATGTTTTATATTTATAAAATGTATCTTAAATTCCAAAGTACTTTTACGTAAGAGCAAGTTCGTGCGATCCAGTCGTGCATTTTATTTTTTTTCAGATTAATCACATTGAGTTGGATAATTTCTTTTCACGAATTGTATATTTGTTTTAATGACAGTACTCTCACATCTTAATTTTAAAGATCTGTTGACGATTTCGGAAGTTAGAAACTAATTTATGAACCATCTCGTTTGAATTGTTTTATGAAAATTGATTTTTTTTCCAAATCATTATGACCAATTTTAGTGTCTAACTTGTTGAATTGATCGTAAGATATTGTTCGGCATTATCTTAGAGGAGGGTTGGGACATTAAATGATCTTTAATTTTTGTTCAATAGTCAGAAATTTTTTATCAACTTTGAATTTTTAATTATAAGAACCTATCCCAGTTTAGCTTCACGCAGCTTTTTAGTATTAAATTTGGTGTCAGTTTGGAAAAAAAAATTAAACAAAAATTAGGATGACCATATTTCATTGAACTATTGATACCAATCATAAAGACTCCTAATACTCAAGTGAGAAACGATACAGTAAAATCGGCATTTTTTGACGATTCTAATTTTTAATTTTAGTGAGAAATTAAATAAAGTTCCTCTACCTCATCTCCCGTTGCATATATCAAGATATAGCCTATGAAACATTTATTGACAATCGTTATGATAGTAAATTTGCATCTTAAGATTCTTAAAATTTTTCAATTTTTTATCAACTTTAGAATTTTTAATAACAAAAATTAAAAGAACTTCACTCATTCTTTCAATATGGTCAGTTTTACCCTTTCCCAACAGTTTTTATCAAAATTTATTTTGAGATTTCCACTTTCTCTATTGACCTTCATCCTGATGATCGGATACTTTGATTAAAAGTTAAATTGGCGAGATGAACAACAACTTTTCTATTTGTTCACTCTTACATTCTTTAGCAATTGAAAGTCCTCAGTTCGCTTGGTGCACTCGGTGTGTTTAGTATATTATTTGGTGTATCATATTAATTTTACATATGTATATGTATGTGTTCGATATAAACTCGATGTATTCGATGCATTTGAGAAAATAAATCAAATAGTGTATTCATTTCGAGTAAATGCACGATTTTATTGTTTTGGTATGGGGTGATGATTTATTTGTTTTGTTTTCGAAGAAGTGAAAGCACCGAATAGTGTATTTGAAAAATTAGATATAGAATGGCCTGGAAGTGGTTTCAAGCCATTCGTTACAGATGTTAAGTAGATACTCTCAGTAGTGTCTTAATTTGAATTTTTTTTATTAAATTATAGATGGTATACATAGATAAAGAGAAATATAGAAATATCTATCGAACATTTTAGGAGCCGTTTTAGATTTCTTATGAATGCATAACTTGCCTTATAATAATTACATTTAATGGCAATTAGAAATCTGCCCTGCATGCCGCAATTAATATTTGTTTATAAACAAGGCTGAGTTCGTATTTGTAAAACTTCCGCAGTCCTCCAAAAATTGCGTTCATAATTGTAAAGAAACAGCATCATCTCTGCATGAGCATGGCAATACTTGTGTTCATAAAGGTAAACTTACAGTCAAAATGCGGTCAATTTGGCATGTGTTTTTTTTATGTTGCTGAATTTGCAGTAAAACGGCAGAGGAAATATACAAATACTGATTACCTATACGTACAAATATTGATTTTTTCATCTTTGATAATTAATTAATTAATTAAAAATAATAATACGAGGCCAAAATCTGGTCCGATGTTGATATCAAACTATTGGTTTTCATTCGTTTGGGAACGGAATCTGAATTTTTAGCTGGACGCAGGAAGAAAAACATTCTATGTGAAAGGACAAAAACTATTTTGCCCACGTTTCCTTACTCCACAAGATATCTGTCTCTCCAACTCAATGTCTGATATCTCTATCTCTTCATTTTCTTATTGCTTCGCTGGGAAAATTATGTCATGATTTTTCATTTCTATCCCTACTGCACGGGATGTGTTTTGTGCGGACAACAGAAATTAGCAAAAAGTAAAACTAACAAAAATTATATAAATTTGCAAAGAAAAGAATGCGCATCTACCTAAAGTATAAATAAATAACACAAAACATAACTTAACGCACGAACAAATGAATAACATGACACATTAATGTATTTACTTACAAAATAAAAAAAAATATTTGCCGACGGAGTACTTGACAAGAACCAACCAAATGAGAAGACACGAAATAATGAGACAAAAGTACGAAAAAAAACCATCTGTCAAATTTCATATCAGACATCTATATGAAGACAAAACCGCTGACATAGATCGCTGACATCCCATCATAAGAGGAAATATCGCGTCTCCATTGGAGATTTCATATCATGATGAGCATCCTGAGAGAATTTATCTCCTGTGGAGTCGGGGTGTTAAGATAGGGAGGATATTAATTAAAAGCAAGTTCCAAAATTTAAAAGCTTCCTATCATAGGGTTAAAAAAAGAAATAAACTAAGCGTAACATAGAGAGGCTTCTTCATGGTATTACTTCTATCAGTTCGATGAAGCTTATAGATCTCGACACAATGTTGACTTCCTCCAGAGCTAGTGGCTGAGGTATTTGATTGTTTTGAGGAAGTTTGTATTTTTTTGGAATATGCCTAAACATCATCAGACTTTGGAAAGAACTGCATACTTGATGCACTCTTATGCATTATTGCTCCCACTAAAATATGCAAGACGCTCTCATTTGTAAATAACTACTAAAGGCCTATCTAATTATGCTAATTATTTTTTGTTATCAATCACACCCAAAAATTGCTGTGGGTTCTTAATCTTAATACATATCTGACTTTTTCTATGTTTGCTATTTTAGCAATTATGAACCCATTTTAAACAAAGTATGATGACTGCACACATGCTGTTGTAATTGTGTTCATAAATGTATTTGAGGCATGTTTTAGGCAGGGCAGGGGCAAGAAACATTGCAATTACGAACTCAGCCCAACTCCAAAGCCGTTCATATTTTATATGTGTAGTTTTATAATTTTTGTGTTTTAATTTTTTTTCAAATCTTAGGTACCAGATCCAATTTCGATGTGTGTTTAAAATCGTTGTTTAGTTTCAATATTGGAATTTAATCACTATTAAAGATCGCCTTCTTAGTCATGTGGATGTATCTACAAACTTTGAGTTTTTGTTCCCACACCAGGTCGCGACGAAAAAAAAAAAGTAAATATTGTACCCATCTGTGAAAATTGCTAGAAAACTTATGATTTTGTTGTATGGAAAAGTTTGTTTGCAATTTTTTTCCTTTGACATTCTTTTCGAGTCCTGCAGACATGCAATTCACTCCATCAAAGTTGGACGGTGAGAGCGCGAACCATAAGCTCCAAGGGTAGAAAAAATGATGATAAATCCAACCAACTGTGCGGTCTTGCATTCATGCATACTTTTCAATGTGCTGAAAAAAACATACAGGGCAACTGTTGTTTCTCTTCCCCATCTGACTCCCCGCACGATAAAATGAATGTTAATGTGATTTCTTTGGAAACATCTCACCATCCAACACAACATTTTGCAACAACTCGAGACGCTCGCAGAAGTGAGTTCATTAAATTAGCCCCACTTGACTGGATCTTCTGAATCTTCCCAATATGATGATGGTGGTGGGAAGGAAGTGTTTGCCGCGTCGTCGTCGTCGTCGTCCTTATTTTTGCTCGATGCCATCTGTTCGGGTTCCTTGAAAGACGAAGAAGATCAAAACAACTAGACAGTTGTGTGATAAGTTGCAGAAGGTTTTGATGTGTGATGATGTGTTTAGAATTAAATTAAGAAAGTTTTTCTATAAAAAGAAAGGAACTCTGATCTTCTTCCTTTTTTTAAGTTTGAACAGGATAATGAATTGAGAAATACAAAAATTTGAGGTGCGGTCGATGTGTTCACTCGTGTGATGTTAATTTAATGAGATTATTAACAAAAATGAGATAAGTTGCTGGAGAAAACTTTTTTGAAGTTTTGTTCACGGAAATTCTGAGACTGTTGTATAAGTACATCATATCGGTGACATAAGTGAGGATAGGAGTGAGTTGTATAGATTGGGCACGCTTTTCAGATTTTTAATTAATTTTTTTAGCAAGGCACGAACTCTAAAGTGTTGTACATTGTACCAAAGTAGTGCCAAGTTCTGGCACTACACCCTTTTTACAGGAACAAACTCAGGCGACTTTTGACCCCTCCCTATCTTCAGTACCAATGAAGTTAGAAACTTGATATTCCGAATATTTGCTAAGCTAGTCAAGCACAGGCGCCTCACCAAATTTCAGTTTTCCATTATAAGCGGTTCCTGTGGTATAAGGCCTCAAAAATCACAAAAACCGTAACTGACTGACTCACTCACTCACTGACTGACAGATCATCAAAATTATGGAGCACTTCCCGACATCGTAGAATCTTGTAATTTTGCACAACGGTAGGTCTTGTCATGCAAGTAGAGGAAAAAATCGAAAATTTGGGGTTTTCCATTCAGGGGGCGTGGTATCCGTCCACTTTCTCCGAATTGGTGTTGGTTGAATGGAGCACTTCCGACTGTTGTAAAACGATGAAATTTGGTAAAGTGGTAGGACTTTAATTGCATACAAAGAAAAAAATATAAAATTTGAAGTTTTCCATTCAGGGGTGTGGTATCCGCCCACTTCCTCAGAACTGATGTAAATTATACATGGCGCACTTCCGATTGCAGTAGAACAATGAAATTTGGTAGAACGGTAGGGCTCAAATTGCATATAAAGGACCAAGAATAAAAATCGAGGTTTTCCATTCAGGGGGCGTGGTATCCGCCCACTTTCTCCAAATTGGTGTTGGTTGAATGGAGCACTTCCGACTGTTGTAAAACGATGAAATTTGGTAAAAGGGGTTTTCAAAAACGTTGGGTAGATTTTTGCCGCCTGTAGTGGCCACATTGTTTTTGTGACATCTGTCAAATCTCTTGTTTATTATTCAACGCCAAATCACCATGGCAAGCACCTTCAATGGCGAACGCTATAAAACGACTAATACCAATTTCCAATGGCCCATTTCAACCATATGGACCTGGACGACGCACGGCACTACACATTCTGCAGGACGGCGTTACGACATTCTGCATGAACAATTTGAGGGTACGGTTATCTCCCTCAGAGGTGACTTGAATTAGCCAATTGGACATCTCGGATTCGTGCCATCATAAGAAGCTGAGGCGGGCATTTGAACGATGTGAAATGAGCCGAGGGCGGCTTTGATGCTTCATTTTAGGACGGTGGCATGCTCACCTCGGCTCAGTTAAGCTCGTCGGACGGGGGAGTTCTTGTACAAAATAAAACAAATCTCAGTTTTTCCGTTTTTACCTTTTTACTTGCGACTTATAGGTACTATAAGGCAAGTTATGCATTCGTAAAAAAATCGAACTCGAGATTTTGATCAAAGTTGACATTACGATGATAGTGAAGACCAACAAAAGTGGGTCTCGCAATTCTGTCTGTCTGTCTGTCTGTCTGTTCGACTACAGCCTAAACGGCTCGGCCGATTTTCTTTAGATATCAGTTTTATTTTTTTTTCTCCCACACGTTTTTTTCTTTTTTTTTAAGACCAAAAATAACGGTACCTGCCATACGAATTTTTTTCCGAAATTTTATAAATATTTTTTTTCTCAAAAACTGTTCGACAGATTTAAAAAAATAAAAATACAGAAAATTTTCATTTAGTTAAAGCTAGGTAGTAGTTGAAAAAAAAACTTGCGAAAAATTGTTATTGAGGGTACCCCCCATGGAACCATTTTTTTCGTTGATTTTCTCAAAAAGGTACGACCGATTTTGATAATTTTTTTTTTTTTGCTAAAATTCCCCAAAAATTTAAATAGAATTGTCTATTCAAATTTTCAAAATATTTTTTTTTTTTGATTTAAAAAAAGAACTTCAAATTTTTTTTTCGAAACTAAATATTTCGAAAACCCCATGCTAGATTTTTTAAACTTGATAAATAAAAGTTTTTTAATATAATCTTGTAGATGTGAGAAAAAAAAATTATTTTACCTAAAAATAAAGGTACCCACCATACAAATGTGAAAAAAATTAAAAAATGGTTTTCAAAAATCGTATTTTCTCGAAAACGGCGCCTAGAATTTTGATAAAATTTTTGTTCGTTTTTTTATATTTCTATTTTTGATTTTAATTTGAATTTTAGATTTCTTTTAATCCGGTGAAACTTTAAACTTTATATTTTCATAAAACAATTATACTCGTATGTCTCTATACTTATTGCGCCATAAAAAAAAATTGGATTAAAAAATTAAGATACACGTTTTTAAAGTACTATTCGCTCATATTAATAATATCATAAGACAATAATAATGTTCACCACATATTTCCAAGAAAAATAAATTTAAATTTGGAAACAAAATTCAGGCAAGAAAAATGATTGATTGGTATCACGCGATTAACAATTGATCTACTAGCTTCCACTCCTTCTTCCACCATGAGTTTACTAAATTTGAAGCAGCTCTCAATATCATCCGTCGTCCCTGACTTATAGTTTCTATTCTTACTTTACTTTTTTACTTTCCACCGCGTGCTTTGCACAGTTCTCAGGGTTCTTAAGATAGCAATGAACAATAGGTGATTCTCTTTCAATCTTACCGGCAATAAAACGTAAAGACTTGCCTTGTTCCTGATAAGCTCGAATGTGGCCTATTTCCTCCTTGTTTAATGATTTTATTTTACCCATTGTTATAGTTTCTTAATTCCCATATACATGAAATGCCCTTATTTATACATATGATAACAGGTATATATAAAGGGTGGTTAAATTTTAAGGGCCTATGTTGATTTTGAATAAAACACAAATTATTTAAGAAATTATTGTCATTTCTTTTTATTATGATAATATTGGTATGGTTTAATTATGTTTGGAACAAAATATAGGTCAAATGGCCGCTGCGACCTCGGCGGTACACCTCCATCCGATGGTTAAAATTTTCGATGACACTGAGGCATAATTGAGGTTCTATGCCGTTAATGTGTCGAATTATCTTTAGCCAGCAACAAGCTTATCGACGTACACCTTTTCGTTCAAATAACCCCAAAGAAGAAGTCCAACGATGTCAAATCACATGCACCCCTATTATGATTGTCAGCTATCAATTTGATAGTTGATATATTTTTAATTCAATGTTTAAAAACCCAACTGATTAAAGTTTTGATCATTGAGAATGATTCAGACCATTGCGAAACACAAGCAAATTGAAAAATTTAAAAGAAAAATTCATTAGTTTTTTAATAAATTGAGTTTTGTAATCCAATTTTCAAGGTTTATCAACTATCAATTTGATAATTGACAATCGTAATAGGGGTGATGATCTTGGCGGCCAATTGACATCACCACCACGTGAGATAACACGGCCATTGAATTTGTCGCGAAAAGAGCCATTGTTTCGTTAGCTGTGTGGCAAGTGGCACCATCCTGTTGAAACCACATATCGTCCACATACATATCTTCCATTTTTGAGCCATAAAAAGTTCGTTATCATCTCAAGATAGCCAACACCATTCACAGTAACTGCCTTACTGGCCTCAGTTTGGAAAAAAAAGACCCGATGAGGCCGCCTGCCCATAAACCGCACCAAACAGTCACTCTTTGTGGGTGCATTTGTTTTCCGACAATCACTCTTGGATTATCATTCGCCCAAATGTGGCAATTCTGCTTATTGACGAATCCGCTGAGGTGAAAATGTGCCTCATCACTGAAGATGATTTTCTTCGAAAATTGATCATCCGCTGTTGCCATTTCTTGCCACCATTCTGACCATTGACGACGCTTGAAATGGTCAAGAGGCTTTAGTTCTTGAGTCAATTACACCTTGTAAGCGTGTAAATGCAAGTCTTTATGCATAATAATAAGCCTGAATAACTTTAACGCGTTGCTCGATTGTGTATCTTTCCATGGTTCAAATTGAATAAGTCTGAAATTGTGAAATGTCAAATGAAATGCAGAAAAAAACTTGACGTTTAGGTGCAGTTCACATTCAACATCGGCCCTTTAAATTTAACCACCCTTTAGTAATTGTTGTTAATCAATTTAATAACCATATTGGTAACAGCATCATAAGAAATTACATTGATTTACCTTTCCCCTATTTTTGTTTAAAACATAAGCACAATAGTATATACCATATTACTTCTTTCATATTATATTTAGTTTTTCTTAGATGAGCGAAGGATTTAAAAAAAATATCAGATTAAATAAAATGTTCGTAGTCAAGTTATATAGGTGTATTTATTTATAATTGATCGTTTGTCTGAAGCCTTAAATCGATTAAACTGTTTCGTAGACGACACTGCTCTCAACTTTTCATACTCTTTTCTAAATTCACATGTTGGTAGTTTGAATGTGGAACTTCAATATCAAATAGAGCAGATTATAAACAGTTTTAATTCTGATCTTGCCGTAACTATGCTTTTACCCTTGACCTCAACCTAGGACGTATTTTCACAGGATAAATGATTTTATCAAAAACCTGGCTACCATTTTACCTTTTTGATATTCAGATCATCGTGATTTTTCTTACGTTCTAACTGCTTATGATTATCCTAAAAATAATCAAAACTCTTTTACTTCGCGCACAATTTAAAAGAAATATTGTTTGTAAGTTGATTTCAGCTACCAACAAACTTATGTACTAGTATATCTAATGTTAACCTTAACCTACCTTTAGATAGTTTAGTTAACCTAACAATCGAGTACACAATAAAGCAGCAAAATGTTTTCGTATATATGTACGTACACATTCATACGTATATGTAGGTGCATATATACGATATACGATTTAATTTTCATAGCAACGAGTTGTCAAATTTAACAAAAAAAAAAATGAGCAAATATTTGCTCAAAACTAATCCGAAGCACCTACAATTTCTTGAATTACATTCATCCTTTTGAATTGCATTTGATTAATTATTTATGCATTCTTCCCTTTTGCCAGAGTAGTAAAATCCTCGGCAGTATACGCCTCTTCATATGTCGATTTCTCATCTCTGAATACTGAAACTTTACCCCTGAGCCAAAATAAAAACCACAACCTTAGAGAACCCTACTGAAATTTAATCCAATTCAAGCCGCACTCTACCTTAAAATCCCACATAGAGCACTCTAATAAAATATTCACAGGAAAAACAGAGGAACTTCTTTCGTGAACTCTGACAGCTACTAACTTCCTGTATTAAAACCGAAATTTCAATTCAATTGTCCTCAGTATAGCAAAAACTGCTTGCTCCCACTTCCGTAAGCCCCAAAGACAGGAGTTTGTTCCTCGCTCATGGTTCAGTATCTACCTCGAGCGAAAAGCTCGAGAGCAAAGTAAATTTTTAATAGAAATTGCACCGAGCTCTATTCCACATTCTATTCACACAAAAACACATACATATATATGTACATATACATATATAATATTTGATTTCATGCTCCAAATACCGCTCCACCCGCAAGAAAAAAAAATGACACACAAAATAGGAAAATAAAAATAACAAATCTCGACATGAAGTAAGAGTAGGTAAGGTAGTCCTGGAGGAGAACGAACACAATTTCTAAGGAGCACATCAACATTCTTATCATTTGAAATCCGGTAGGAACGAATGAGCACTCTTCATCTTCTTTCTAGTTTTTGTCGTCTTCCCAGTCGTCGAAGTCATGGCAATCCTTCTTGCTATCGTCCTCGAGTCGCTTCGACGACGCGTAGCCGTCGCGTAAGCGAAATCAATTCGTAAATTTTTCATGAAGATGCAATCTCCAACGTTTGCCATTGAATTGAATACTTTTTCAAGAATATATCCCCAAGGAGTAAACATTGGAAAGGATGTTTTCATTGAGTCTAGTGTCGCTCGTGCTTCATCATGCAACTGTTTACTGCAAGGTGTCATGGCATAGATGACGCGCACTTACTTTTTTTGAATAATTTAAGTCACTGTACTCGCGAGCGCATATCGTTCACGCTAAACGATAAACGACGATTGTTATGACCTTTAATAGGTAAATAAATTAAAAGCATAGAAAAATATTAGGATACTTTTTTACCGTTGGATGCAGTTTGAACTGCATTTTATCGTTTCTACTTTTTAGAACCAGTTTTTACTTTTTTGTTTAATTTTTAAAATAAATTTCCGCGGCGCGCGGTGGAGTAAACCGAAAACGTGGGTAAAACTTGTACGTTCCGTGTAGCCCGTTACGGTTACACATTACGGTTACACGTTACGGTTACACATTCCGTGTAGCAACTTATCTTACAGAAGATTGCATTTACATTGGAAATATTGCGTACTTACGACATCGTGTTTAAATTTGAAACTTTCTCGATTTTCTTACCTTCCATTGCTGGCTAGAACTAAATTCAATCTCCCAAAATTTCTTCACCTCTCGACCAATATGTCAAAAAAACGAAAGACAAAACAACTGGAGTAAAATTTAGTGACAGACAATTACATTTTATTTTCTCTCCCAAAAAATGCATTTTTAGAGTTGACATTTAAAAATCCAAAAAATGTTGTTCAGGGCAATCAGTTGACATCTGGTTTATAAATCTCTGACAGAGGGAGTAAGATAAATTTCAGAAACCTAAAAAAAAGTTGAAGGATTGGTTTGATTTTGATAAGTTGAACGCTGTATCTATTATTACGTTTATATGGAGAATTGAATCGTAATTGAATCACGATTTAGCTCCGTGTATACCTGGATCGGATTGAAATAGGATTTCTCGATCCGATCCCACTAAACTAGCTGCATCAAATCGAAAGTATGCTTGTATACCTGAATCGAGGAATCGAAGAGTCGAATTAAAAAGAAAATTAAAACCAGATTGTCATTTCGATTACATTTCAATTCGATCTCTCGATCCAGTGCCGCCACAAACCTGAATCGAAATCTCAATTCGGATTCGATTCGATTCCTCAATCTACTCTTGTAACCGGGGTCTATCCAGTGGCTTGTAAGACAAAAAATGTTTTGACATTTTCGCAGCATGACAAGAATATTTGAAATGTCAACGCATGTTCGTCAAGCATGTTAGTCCGCCATGGTCAAAATTCTAATGAGAAGTGATGTTTGACGAATGTGAACGCTCCTTTTTTAATCCATCAAATATTCATCATGCCGTTGAGAATGTGAACGCCCCTTTTAACACTAGAATTACCAATGTTTCAACATACCTAGAATGCCCGAGGTAGTCATTTTGACCACCTTGTATTATAACCTTTGTATTGGACCAAATACATGAACTTGTTTATATTTTTAATGTTTGTATTTATTTCTGAAATCAGAGAAACAAAAATTCTGCCAGATGGGGTGGCTGTTATTGTGAATTTTTCCGTTATACCAAGCCTAAATCCTGTAAGAACTAGCGAAGTTCTAAAGTTTTTTAGATGGAATGCTTATGCAAAATATAAGCGTTGATACTAGCCAGATGCAACGTGTTCTGAAAAGATTGGATGGGCGGTCTTCTAGTTGATGTTCGCGTTATGTACTTTCTGGCCATTTGGTGAGCAATATGTACTCCATATTTTGATTGATTATTGTCTGTTATTGGTTATGGAATTTTTTAATGCTATCATCCATCGTTTTGGTTTTCTGGTTTTCATTGTGCCCATGACCAACACACTCTTCTTGGGCTTACCTTAGTAATGGGTGAGAAGAATCCCAACCGAATGGTAAAAAGATGAAGTCTTGTTCAGCTGGTATCTCTCACCGAACTTTGTTTACAGTGGCAAGTAGATATACTCGTCTTCTTCTCCTCCAAAGCTTTTGCTAGATTCAAAGAAGTTGAATGGTTGACAGTAGTAATATTTTTAACTTCTCCTAAATATGGATGCATAAGCTTCAACACAACGTGATCTGATAGCTTCCCAGAAATACGTGCTTCCTCCTTTTCTGTGAATGGAAAGCGATTCACTACAAATTTAGTCTTCTTATACACCGCTAATTGTATCTGGTTTTGGTCAATGAATTAGGTAAACGGACATTTGGCCTTACTTAGAAATTGCTGCTCATTGATTGTAATAAATGTACCTGGCTTACTTATAAAAGGTAACGCAATTTTCCATAAATGTGTTACAAACTGGCGAAAATAGTGCAAATGTATCATATTTTATCCGTCAGATCGGCTTTTTTTTGTCATCAAAGCATAGGAAACGAACTATTTCTCAAAAACGATTTCGATCCATTGCAAGTTTACAAACATTGAGTCCCCACTAATCAGATCAAAGAGAATGTAGGGGAAGATCATTGTTACCTGTACCTGTAACTGCGCGAGCATACATGATTCCTATGAACGTTTCCAATTCATCGACGGGAAGATGGATGCTGTTTGTACCATTCTGCCTTTTTGCTTCTTTCACGGTACATTTGTACATTTCACTCATATGATTTAAAAAAATCATAAGTCATAAGTCATAAGTAGATGATTTGTGAATTAAAAAAATTTAATTCATAAGTTAGTTAGTGACTTATTATTTAAAAAAAATTTAATTCATAAGCTACTAAGTGACTTATGAATTAAAAAAAAATTTATTCACTACCTATAAGTGACTTATGAATTAAAAAAAATCTAAGTCATGAGCAAGTTAGTGACTTATGAATTAAACAAAAATTAATTCACAAGCTACTAAGTGACTTATGAATTAAAAAAAAATAATTCATAAGCTAGTTGGTAAATTGTAAATGTTTAAGCTTGTTTTGACTACATAATTATTTAATTATTAACGAAGGTAGATTTCAAGCTTTTGTGTGTCATAAAATTATAATGCAAGCTTATAAATTTTTCAAATAATAATTTTTGAATCCATTAGCTTATGAATTAAATTTTTTTTAATTCATAAGTCACTAGGTAACTTTTGTATTAATTTTTTTTTAATTCTTAAGTCACTTACTTGCTCATTACTTAATTTTTTTAATTCATAAGTCACTTGGTAGGTCGTGAATTATTTTTTTTTTAATTCATAAGTCACTTACTGGCTCATGACTTAAATTTTTTTTAAATTCATAAGTCACTTTGTAGGTTCTGAATTAATTTTTTTTTAATTCATAAGTCACTAAGAAGCTTATGATTTAAATTTTTTTAATTCACAAGTCACCAACTGACTTATGAATTAATTTTTTTTAATTCATAAGTCAGTAAGTAGCTGCTGAATTACATTTTTCTTAATTCATAAGTCACCCACTAGCTTGTGAATTAAAGCCAAGCTTAAGCTAAAAAGTGACTTAAGCTTTTGCAACCCTGTTTCACTATGTGTTGAAAAGCATACTATTGCATATAAGCAAATGCCAAGCACTTGCAGGACTCACATTTTCTATGTGCCTTCTTGAGTAAGCTCGAGCAGGTGTTCTATCTTGAATCTTTTGGTCTCTGGTAGGTTCTACCATCTACCCGAACAGTTCTATCAAGGCTATAATATATAGATACATTATATTTGTAAGATTGAAGATAGGGGGGACCTCCATCTGGCAATGGCAAAAACTGTTTTCAAAAATCAACAGGCTATGACAAATTCATAATAAAACAATTTTAATGCCATTGACGAACAAAAAATTGAGATTGAAATTCAAGAGAGACAAAGAGAACAAATAGCAAATCATAATTATACCGAAAATACATTGATTCTCTCCTAATCTACTAAGAAAATACTAAGTAGTCATTTTGACTACCTTTGGGCATTGTGGGTATACATATTTTTAATTTCTCAATGAAAAAAAGCTCAAATAATATCAATATTTATTTTCCTTTCAATAAATTAATAATTTCCATCCAAAGAAAAAACCTTAGGTGGACTGTACCGATATCACTCTGCAATTTGAAAGCATATTTGCTAGAGACGTATGTATATGTGGTGGCGGCGTTAAGCCAGATATATACATATTGTTCAAATGTATGACAAGCGAGTGCAAGTCTACGAGTCATAGTAAATTCTGATTGAATTTGCATATATGTACAACAACTATACACACATCAAGCATGAGTCTTCAATCTTTTATTTTTACATCGGAGGAGTGGCGAGAGGACTTTTCTCTTTTATTTTTATCAGTGCTTTTTCCATTTTTTTTTTCCATTTGACGTTCAATGTATTTCCCATAAGAAAGAAGCGGTATGCATTTTATGATTTTAAAAGAATAGTAATATGTGTTAATTTCTAAATCAGGTTCAAAATATAGTAAGAAACTTAATTAATCTTTGTAATTTGTCTTCAAAAATCGAAAACATATCGTATGTGAGTGACAGATGAAACAATTTTTTTAAGAAGCAATTTGTATGGTCTTCTTTGACTAGCCGTATTTTAGTCTGAAGGTAAAATATTTGTCCTTAAATCAATAATTATCTGTTGAATTAAAAATAAAACAAACATAAAACCCATGTGTGGCCTGTCTAATTCTAAGTCAGCAATTTTTTCAAGTGTAATTAAATTACTATGTAATATAAAAAAATGTAACAAAAAAAATAAAGTTTACTAATACTACTTCCATTAATTTTTCAATTCAATTTGGTCGGTTTATTTACAAATTTCTGTGATAAAAAACACAAATTAAAAAGGAGAAAAATATAAGAAACTTTGTCATTTTTGTGACTT
The DNA here is from genome assembly GCA_911387755.1 of Chrysotoxum bicinctum. Lineage (NCBI taxonomy): Eukaryota > Metazoa > Arthropoda > Insecta > Diptera > Syrphidae > Chrysotoxum > Chrysotoxum bicinctum. Next base: position 86,139,636 of record OU426990.1, on the reverse strand, counting down.
AATTCAAAAAATTCATGTGTACCCTTTTTTCTAAGTTTTATTGTTGTTTTCTTGCGATTTCTTTACATTTTTTGAGGACAAATTGCACAGGATTAATTATGTTTTTGATATATTTTCCATCTGATTTAGAAATAAACATATATTATTATTCTGTTAAAATCATAATATTGATACCCGTTGATATAAAATTAATTAGTAAAATTTATGTTTTTCGAGACCCTTTTTGCTTTTTTTTTATGAGAAATACTTTCATACATTTAACGACAAATCGTAAAAAATTCTATCTCCATTTGTCAGTACACACACTGACTTACATGTGACGTGCAAAGCAACTTTTACCAGGTGCCAATATCCAATCTATAGGTGTGACTTTTTCACTAATACACTAACACGTGCTTGTCATGCATTTGAACAATGTATACCTATCTGGCTTTAAACGCAATTGCTGAGGTTGAGAAAAATGCGGAGTTATCGTTGATTCTTCTTTCTGGTTTCCTTTATTTATATTTGGCGTTCGCTCAGTGAAATTCGGTTAACTGAGTAGAGCAAGGAGTGCGAAGAGATAACTCCTTTTCGCTTGAACAAAGTTAACTTATAGTAAAAATAGTAAAAGCACCCATGCAATCGAAAGGAAGCCAAGAGCTAAACAAGGATTAAAAATCGGTTTCGTGTAAAAACAGTCTATTTTCTATCAGATAACATCTCTGTTTGAATTTAAGTGTAAAAATGTAATGCTGTCTCAAACAACATCCCTGTTTAAACATAAGTCAAACAAACTACGTTACGCAGCGGAGTCCAATGGTGCGTTCTTCATTACAATATTTAAATTATGAAATAGATAGGTTTGTTCCTTTACTTTGAAACTCTACTACAGATACGTCAGAATAAGTCTGAGGAGTAAGTTCAATTCCAATGTGAACACTGTCTTGAAATTAAAGATTAAAAAGATTAACTGGCGCATTAATCGCCCATATTTCTATCGATGCTATTTGTACAGGACATGGTCTAAAAATACATTGTGTTTTGAGGGAAAGCATTATGTATAGCTGTATAGAGATATTTTTGGATTTAAATATAAGTGAAATGTATAAATTGTGGACAGAATAGTGGCTTCATTTGAATATATCTAAAGTCACAAACTAATACGAATACGATTGCATTGTAGGTTGGGTTTTGTATTTTGCTCGAAAAGGGAAAACTAGAATTTCAATACAATTTTTTCGCTTTAGCTCTACGATCTGATGGTATCTACCAGAACCATTTTTTCTATTTTCAACTTTCTCATAACAACAAATCATCAGGGTACGATCTAATAATCAGGTTTTGAAATAAATGCCTTCTACAGCCTTAAAAAAAACAGTAATTTATAATAAACGCATGCCTAAAGCTCAGAAAAGTGCCACATCATTAGAAAATTGCAGAAGTCACCTGTATTGCTAATACCAATCATTGCAAAAGTTTCCCAGAAACTGCTCCTCAAAAGGATTTGCAAAACAATAAAAGAAAGAAGACTATTCCCGAACTATCAGTTTGGACTTAAAAATAAACACTCCACGAAAAACCAAGTGCATAGAATTACGGATGTTGTAGATAAAGCACTGGAAGAAAAAGAAAAAATAAGTATGTTCAGCTCCATTCTTAGATGTAGCTCAAAGCCTTTGATAAGGTTTGGCATTTGGGACTTGAGTACAAACTGAAATCTTACGTTAAGAACCGGTACGACCGAAATTACTCGGAACTTAAGAATATTGAAGCCGGTGTATCCCAAGGAAGTGTTTAACTAGGGATATTTCATTAGGCACCAACGCTATAATGGCCACCTTTGCTGACGATGCTGTGAAATTGGCTCCTAATAAATCCATTACAAAGGCTACAGAAAAACTGAAATTAGAGGAAACAAAAGTTAAAAAACAAAAAACTAAATAATGTACCAATTTTTATCAACGTTAAGGCTGTATCTTACGCCAATACTGCCAAATACCTTGAAATGACTTTGGATATAAAGCAAAAATGGAAAGAGCATATCAAAAAGAAAAGAGAGAAGAGAAAAAAGATTGGTTCTGATCCCGGGGATTTCGGAGCGGTAAGCAGTGTTCCCAAGTTGAGGGGAAAAACACCGATTTTTTATGCCAATAGGGGAAAAAAGGGGACGGGGAAAAAAGGGGAAACAAAACATAAACGGGGAAAATATAATCTTATCAAAAACAGTCTTTAAAAATTTTCAAATCTAAAAAATAAATTAGAAAATATAAAAAACAACATACTCTAAAAAAACAGCGCATGCAACTTCTTATTAATTCTTTTGACATTTTATAACTGATGTACATGTAATGTACATATGGAGGGCTCGCAGCTGTATTGAACCAAGTCATTAAAAAAAAATCCAAAACTAACGCCAAAATTTTCGCAAAATTGACCTCTATTTAGAGTTGTAATGAACTATAATATGTAGTATAACAAACGAAAGAGCATACAAAAGAGAAAAGAAACTTAAACTCTCAAACGGATAACGGACAACGTTGCTTGTCTACATGGTGATGATTGCGTGGTGATATGACAAATTATTTCACCTTTTCCAACGTTTCGTCCATTTTCGCAACTTTTTCAAGGGTTTAATTTATAAATGTTTTTTGATTATTTTTAAATAAATGAATAAATGATAGTTTATTTAGTATTGTTTTCTATGTTAATTTACTAAAATGTGTATTACTAATATATTTATTTAAAAATAATCAAAAAACATTTATGAATTAAACCCTTGAAAAAATCACGAAACGTTGTGAAAGATCAAATAATTTGTAGGTCCGAGAGTGTTAAACTATTATTTCACTATTTTTTCACATGACAGCGCATGGATTTTAGTAAATCATGAGTTAGCTCTAAAGAGTAGATTTCATTTTTGATCATCTCGCATGAACGAACGAGTTTAGGTAGGATGGCAGAACTAATGATTGGGCTTTATAGCTCGATTATATACATACATATATATAAATAGATGCTGTCTTCAGGCCTTGAGATCGTTAAAAGCTTGTTACTGACGATTGGAAGTTGTTGACGAACCTTTTTAAAATACGTAAAAAAAAAAATAAAGTATATACAATGTTTAGAAGGCTGATGTATCTTTAATTGGAGCAGTTAATTTTTTTTTATCAATGGGACAAATTTTTCCGATAATCATCTATAGGTTGAACGGTAGGATCTCTTTGAGAGCGGAATTCAATTTCTTATTATCGTTATATACTAATAGCTTACAGAAATGGTTTTCCATATCTTCTGCTTCAAATCCTATTCAAATATTATATTCTCTTGGTCATCCCTTTCGAGTTTTTGCTTCTGAGTCTTTAACATTGAGAGGTTCATTTTTAAAACCTTTAGGCCTCATTCCTGATCAAGCAATCTCTTAAGATCAATATCTCAATCGAACAAAATAATGACATTTATTATAATTTTTGTTCTTTTAAAATACAGTGTTTTGCTTAGTAAGCAACCCGTTTCTAATAAAAAAAATACTGATAATAACTAATTCTAATTCTATCCTGACCACAGCCTTCACTAGCTTTTCACTTTGCCAATAGCAATAATGACTCTCTTGTTTTCAGATTATCGATTTTTAGAGCTGAACCGAACTTCTGTCGATAGCATCCGTGCTGAAAACCACTTGCTTTCTGAATACCACTCGCTACTGTCGGAACTGTTCCTAAACCACACTCTACTTTTCCACCTGCTGCAAAACTGTCCGATCGGACACAGCCCTACTGAACCAAATTTGCTCACAGCCGCCTTGTGCGATCATAAAGAGGTCGCCTATCCACAGATCTAGTACTAGCCCCAAAAATTAAGATATTAGCAGCGGCCATTCTCTTGCAATGTGACCCCGAGTTATTTTAAGTACGAAATTATCAATTCTTCTTATATTGGCTCCGTTATATAGGCCCTGTTGAAATAATAATGTTTGTACAGCGACTTGACATCCAAGGCAGCGACGTAAGTACTGTTTCTCAAACAACCGAATCTTTTCCATTTGATATAGGGCAACGTTGAACCATACCGGCCCTCCATAGGTAATTATCGGCCTGATGAGGGCCTTTATCCTTGTGTCAAGCCGGATGCTATAAAACAACTGTTTCGTCAGGGCAAAAGCCCTGGCCAGAGCATAATTTATATGTTTTTCGAAATTCAAATACTGATCAAACCAGATACCAAGGTACTTTACTAAATTTTTACTCGCAAGTGGATTTCCATATCACCACCATCACCAGCTGGCGCCAGTTCTTTCCGTATCCCTTGAGCTCCAGCTAACGGAGTCCTAAAAATTTGATTTCTGAAAGTTGATATTCGACTTCAAGTCATTACAATATTGCTTTTTCACACTACAAAAGAATTCTGATGACCTCGGCGTTATTTATTTTTTTATATGACGTTACTTGCCAGAGCTTTCCTTAATACGGGCATTGTTCTAATACGAACTTTAACTTAATGTGGCTCAAATTAACTGTCCGCAAGCACATCATCGATTTATTATTTCATTAATACTCGTAAGAGTCCAAATCTTGATAGTAACTCCACTTTTAATGATTTTGATGCGCTGTCTGATTCTTTGCTGAGATGCATCAACTTGCTCAGCCCACTCGAATACCAAATGTTACTGGGCAGATGCCTACACTCGCTCAGATAAGTATACTATTCGCAACTTTAGACCCTTGTGTAATATCAGTCAATTTCTCGTGTCCCGGCCATCTATTTAAAGGGAAACATCCCACCAGGACTTTTTTTTAATTTTTCACTTGCCAACATGTTTCCTCGATAGTGCCGTTCATGCCAGTGTTAATATGATCACAGTAGTCATTTTCCTTGGGATGCGTACTTTTATTTCTAACAGAATTAAGAGTGTTAAACCTAAAAAAGACGTCTTCGTTCGATACAAGCTGTAAAAAAGCTATCATTCAATGGGACAGGTACATTTCAGCGCTCATAGAGGCCTTCGAGATTTTGATATGTACAAATTTGCTGGTTCTAATAGTATACCCCATTCTTCTGAATAAATCTTCTTCGTTGTTTTCAAACAATTGCGTACCTAAGCTTTTCCATCGCTCCTACTGTTCTGGAATCTTACCTCCAGGATGGAAAACAGCATTTGTCCAGCCTATTCCTAAGAAATGCGACTCTTTCTTCTCTTCCTCCTACCGACCAATTACACTTACGTCCCTTCTTTTAAAGGTCGCTAAAGCATTCAGAAGCATTCGATCTTACAGATATTTCTCGATCTGATGATAAATTAATTATTCACCTCAACGTACAAATTTTCAACTTTTTATGCCATGGACAGATCATGTTTTCAACCCGTCAGAATAATCGTTTCAAATTTGCATATTATATCACTACATGATTTGCAGTGCAACTGATGCCCGCATACAAAGTGTGTACACAATTACACCAATTCACAATTACCTCCATTCAGCCTACCTTCGTTGGTCGATTTTTTTATCTTAAGTAAAGCCTAGTACACAGATCGGAAAAAATTTTGTCTCCCATACATTTTTTGTCCTGGGACAAATTTTGTCTTGGATATTTTTACAAGCAGTACGCAGTTCGCGGGCAAAATTCATACTTTTGTGCATTGCTGTACAAAATGTCTCCACTAAATTTTGCCAGGAAAAATAATGATACAAGCATTATTTTGCGGGACAAATTTTGACAGCCACCGTATTTCCGAAAGTGATTTTCGTCAAAACTAGTTTTATGTAAAAGGTGCTAATGCTTCTTTTGAAAGCATCAAGACGAGATTAAAAAAGGTATGAACGACTTTTGTAAGACAACCCGTTCCAGAGATACATTAAAAAACACATTAAATTAGATTTCTACTCTCCAACTTCAAACTTTTGCGTGAGATTTGGAAAAGTTTTGTAGAGATTAAAATTGTAGAGATAAAATTTGTCTCGTCTCGATCTGCGTACTAGGCTTAACCTCAAATCTATTAAAAGTTTGTTTTGGGCTCACTTTATGTATATTTCTTTTAAAATCAAATGATTTTCTCCAGAAAAAAATCAGCTATTTTTTCATCTATCACAAATATCTAATGTCAAATTTACCTAACGCCTAAATGAATTATGATATTAATTAAGTTTTGGCTGTTGGTTTGAGTCAAGGTTTATTTTATTTAAGGTTTATAACAATATTTATTGAATAATTTCAATTAACAGAGAATCAACTTTCTTCTTACAAAAATTCTCTAGAAAAGGTTTGCGGTAGGAAACAAATTTGTTGACATAGTATTTCCATTATCTGCAAGAAAATTTAAAAAAAATTAAACTAACTTCGTAAGTGAATGATCCAATTTGACATTTTCCTGTTTCCCCGAATCAAATCCAGGCCATCAAGTTCTACCTAGCACACTCATCACCTCCGAAATGCAATTACTCAATTTTAATTCAATTCCCTTCCATTGATTTGAAATTGAAATTTCCTTTTACCTTTTCTGACTGTGCTCTCATTTTGGGGACACAAAAAGACATTTTCTTTCTTACCTTCTTCCTTTCTAATCTATTCGTTTCGACCACAAAGTAATTTCGTCTCAGACCGTATTTCTGTTGTCGTCTCGTTTCGTATTGACATTTTCAATTTTCTATTCAATGTTTAACAATTATTCATTCAGTGGGTTTGAACTTCGGTTTGCGGACGTACTTCGACAGTTGGGCAGTAGATGTAGATACATGCGTTTAGGTAATTCAAAAAATATTAAATTGTATACGCAAAGCAAAAACGAAGAAATAATGTAAATGTTCAATTATTGATCTGTCACACGAAGTGCAAGGACAAGAGCCAATTAAAAAGTTTCAATTCGATGTCGAATAAGTTTGCGCTTGAATTCAGATAAGTTTAAAAACCGAAAATAAATTAAGAAGAAATTGATTTTCTTTAAAAGTATGTACGTACGTGCAGGATTAAAGGTTAAGTTGAGTCTAATTTACTTTGGGGAGGGTATTAGAGACCTGATTTGATTAAGTTTAGAAGATTTAATTTGAATTTAAAGTAATATTTCGATTCAAACCGAAACATGTTGGAAATTCAATTTATTTTAGAAGACTAGATTTTAGGTTAGTAGAAATAGAGGCACCAAGTGATCTTAATTTTGATACTCCTCTCTTGGCTAAAAGAAAACGTTATATCGACTACTGATATACTGATATCTTCTCAGACAGTCAAGCTGCCTTAAAGTCACTGGACTCCGTTTCCACTAACTCACAAACAGCCCAAAATTGTCGATCATCTCTGGTGGAGATGTCAAAACAGTTTAACATTCACCTTACATGGGTGCCGGGGCATAGCGACATTCCAGGAAATTGTAAAGCTCACGAACTTGCAAAAAACGGAACAATCTTACCTTTGTTGGATAGCACATCTAACATCGGTATACCCCTAGCTACTTGTAAACTTATACTAAAGCATGATACCATGAAGAAAGCTAACCACAGATGGACCAGCACCCCAACTTGCCGGTCTACTAAACTGATTTGGCCACTGTTTGATGCTAAACGCTCAAAACAACTAATTTCTATTGGCAGATTGCATATTAGCTCCGTTATAGGTATCCTTACTGGACACTGCCTAATAGGAAGACATGCTTTTCGTCTTGGAGTTCCTGCAAATGATTTTTGCAGAAGCTGCATGGATGAAGAAGAAGAGGAGTCAGTTCCTTACCTTCTATGTTCTTGTCCTGCCCTAGCGCAAAGACGTAGACTCCACTTGGGAGATTACTACTATAACGATCCTAGTGATCTAAATAATTCCGACATTCACTGTCTCAAACGCTTCATTATTAGCTCAAAATGGTTTAGCGAGTAAGGGTGATTTTTGAAATACTTGTGGTATCACAACGGACCAAATATTGGTCTAAGTGTGTTGACCTTTTCCGGTCAGCAGCCACTTTAACCTAACCTAACCTACAGACTTTTAATAGACATAATTTAAAAACTCGATGTTCTGACGTATTGTAGTTGCGGTTCAAATTCAAATTGCGTGATACTGGGGTGCGGACCATTATCGTGTCATAGACTAAGAGCCCACATCAATTTTTGGGTGTGATTGATAACAAAAAATAATTAGCATAATGAGATAGGCCTTTTATAGTTACTTACAAATGTGAAAGTATTGCATACTCTAGTGGGAGCAAGAGTGTATTATAGTGCATCAAGTATGCAGTTCTTTCCAAGTCCAAACAATTGTGATAACAACTTTGCTAAAATGTAGGCTTAAGCCCCCTGATTGAAAATATCGAGGTGAAAGACGTTTTACAGACAGCCTTCTGCCTGCCAGACGCGATAAGAATAGGCTACTTCTTGCACTAAGAAGGCCACCTTCAAAACGTCTTGGACCTTGATATTTGCATTTAGGGCACTTAGGTCTTCATTTTGAAATTATGGAAAATTTTGTATCCCAATTTTTTAGAATTTGGAAAGAACTGCATACTTGATGCACTATAATGCACTATTGCGCCCAATAGAGTATGCAAGACGTTCACATTTATAAATAACTATAAAAGGCCTATCTCATTATGCTAATTATTTTTTGTTATCAATCACACCCAAAAATTGCTGTGGACTCTCGGTCTATCACATTTCGCATGTTGATTTGGTTTGGAGTTGGGTTTGAATATCTTCAAGTTGGAAATACTCACCAACATATCATTGAAAATGATCTAAGTTCAAATCTCTTACCGATAGATAATTAGGCCAAACAATATTAAAATAACTCATTTTTTTTCGGTTAGAGAAATTTCACAAACTCAGTACTTGAAACTGAAAGTATCGAACAATACATTCCAAATAAATAGTAGAACTAATTTCAAGAGAAAAATTCTACTACACTAAAATGAAAACTCTGAGCGAGATAATCAAATCATCGTTTGCTGAATTTAGAAACCAAGCATAGGTCTAAATAAAACAATAAAAAATTTTTCAAACATTATTTAAAAGAAGAAGGTCTATATTCCGGCTGTTAAAATAGGAAGCGTAATATTGCTTTCCAACGAAGAAAAACAAGCAAGAAAGTAACATACCTGGAAACAAACATATCGAGAACAATGTTATCCAATCGACTGAATTACTCAATACAGGGTGTCCGGTAATTCGTGTGCCATACTTTGGGATAAGATTCTTGGTCATATTCTAAGCAAAAAACTGTTTCACAGTAAAGTGTGATTTTCAACTTTGACATCACTTTTTGACGATTTAAAAAAAAGGCTAACTTTGGTGTGCCCTGACCCATGTTAAGGTCGATTTCTCTGTCAGTACTTATACTAGGAACCTCATTTTAGACCTTCTTTTTAGTAGAAATATTAATTTTTAAAACTACGTTTAAATTGAGCTGATATCTTTTTAGGGTTGCCAGATATTTAATTTTAAATGGGGTTCAATTTTTCTGCCCGAGTAAAATTTTGACTTTGAGTTTTGAGATAAATTTTTTTCAAAAAATGCGTAATAAACATAAAGTTTTCTTATTTTTATCTGATGAAAAAGACAATAATAAAAAAAATCTCATTAATAAGTGTAACCAAAAACCCATACATTTTATAATACTTGGGAAAATCTAAGACAGGTAAAATTTAAAAAAAATGCCCTGAGGTGTAAAGGGTTTGAATACAACAATAATTTGTGTAGTTTTAAGTATTTTTTTTATTTTATGTACACATAAATACAGTCATTAGATTAGATTTTTATTTTCAGTATTTGGATATACATTTGGTAAGCTACCGCACAGTTTATACACAGAGATTTGTTATACTATAATAATATCTTTCTACTGAATAAGTATTTTAATAAATTTTAAGTTCACAATAGGTTTAGAAATTACTTTTTGAAGGAAACTACAACTAAAACCTTCAATATAAAAAAAAAGGCAGGTACATTTTGACTCGAATAAGAAATAAAACTTCAAAACAATAGTTTAGAAGAATGTTAAGTTAGTATGAATTGAGTTAGTGAATAATAATAATAAATAATTTATATAATGTATATTAGTAGTTTGTTAGTAAATAAATAAATATATATTATATGTATATAATAAATAGATAAATAAATTAAGATAATAAATAAATAAATAAATACTAAATATATAAATAAGTAAATGAATAAATAAATAAATACATGTAAACATATAAACATATAACATATAAGTAAATAAACAAAAAAAAAAATAGATAACTAAATAAGTACAAGATAAATAAATAGATAAATAATTGAATAAACAAAAAAATAAAATAAATAATTACAAAAAGCAAATAAATAAATAAATAAATAAATAAATAAATACATGTAAACATATAAACTTATAATAAAATCAACATCAAAAATTTGGTTAAGAAAACAATTGATTGATTAATGGATTCTCAGGAATTTCACAATTTCTCAAAAAAGAGTTGTTGAGTTTATCAATTCTTACAGAGATCATTTCCACATTTGCTCTTGTATGTAAGTCTAATGTGGAATGGTATCGAGAAAGATTAAGCATCATTTTAAGTAATTTGTTCTGTGAAACTTGTAGTTTGTTAAGATGACATTTGGAACAATTTCCCCACACTCGGCATCCATACAAAAGGATTGCTTGGAATATTACTTTGTGAATAATTATTTTGTTAGCGTTGCTTAGAGATGACTTTATATTAATGAATGGATAGAGCATATTGATTGCTATGCTTACTTTGCGCATGGTTTGCGCAATATGTTCCTTAAAGGTAAGTTTTTGGTCTAGATAAACCCCTAAATATTTTACATTCAAGTCCCATTTGACATTAACGCCATTTACAATAAGCTGATTACTGAGAAGATAGCAAGACTTTCTTTTTCTGCTGAAAAAGATAGCTTTTAATTTATCAGCATTCAGCTTAATTTTCCACTTTTCATAATATTGAATCATCAGTTCAAGTGCATGATGTAAATTTGTCTCAATGTTGAGACTAAATTCATGTGATGAAAAGATGCCTGTATCATCAGCGAATATAGCAATTTCACATTCCTGTAGCCTGGGAATATCAGATGTGTAAATGTTGTACAAAAAAGGACCCAACACTGATCCCTGTGGAACACCTGCATTAACTTGGTAAGAAATTGAAGGACAATTATTAACAAAAACACTAAAGCAACGGTTAGAAAGAAAGCTTTGAATAATTTTTATGAGATACATGGGAAAACCAAAATGTACCATCTTGTGGACAATCCCATCATGCCATACTGTGTCAAACGCCTTTTCTATATCTAGTAGAACAAGACCAGTTGATTTCCCAAGAGAACGATTTTTTTGACATGTTCACATACTCTTAAAACTTGATGAGTTGTGCTATGATGCATTCGAAATCCAAATTGTTCATTTGGAAAAATATTTAAAACTTCAACGATTCGCAAAATCTTACGTTTAATAATCTTTTCCAATATTTTACTTAGACAACTAAGCAAACTTATCGGTCGATAGCTAGTAGGAAGCTTAGCAGGTTTTCCAGGTTTTGGAATTGGAATTACCTTTGTGTTTTTCCAAGTCATTGGAAAATACTGAATCTTAAGACATGCATTTATCAAAAAGGTAAGAAATATAAGGCCTGCTTTGGGTAGTTTTTTTATATAAATATTTTTTATATTGTCTAGTCCATCTGATTTCCTTGACTTAAGGTTTGAAACTATATGTCCCACATCCTCCCTAGATACAAATTGATCACTAGGTGTATCAATGTTTTGTGAGTTTACCATGCTCAACGTATTACCTACAAGAATTTCAGTTGTGACATCACTAAGGTGTTGTGAAACAGTATGATTAGTAAGATATGAAGATGCGAATAGATTACTTTTATTTGAGTCTTGATAAACCACTTCATTTCCATTATCAAGATTTGGTATTCGTCTATTTTTGTTTTTAATAATTTTGACAATGTTCCAAAAAGGTTTTTCATTTTTTTCCAATTTACTTAATTTATCGTTCCATTTTCTGTTTCTGTGCTTACTAATTTCCTTATCAATCCTTTTTACTTGCGATATAGGTACTATAGGGCAAGTTCTGCATTGGAAAAAAAAATCGAACTCGAGATTTTGATCAAAGTTGACATTACGATGATAGCGAAGACGAAAAAAGTGGGTCCGGTAATTCCGTCTGTCTGTCTGTATGTCTGTACCTCGAACTAGAGCCTAAACTACTGGAGGGATTTTCTTCAAACTCGGTACTTAAGGGTCTTCGGTGATTCCCTAGAGGGGAAATTGAAATTTTTTTTTTAGCTCCAAAACTAACGGTACCCCCCATACACCCGTAATGCAAAATCTTATTTATCTCGAAAACGGCTCTAACGATTTTGATAAAAAAAAATTAGGTGTGATATTATGGGCAGGGACTATGTTTTGGTCAGAAAAAAATTTGGGGGGAAATGTTATTAGGGGTACCTGTCATTTTTTTGATTTTCGAATTTCTCACCAACGGCTCTAACGATTTTAACCAAAATTTTTATGCAGGAGATGCTTTGCATTTTAAAAAATATAAACTAAAATTCTTTTCGAAAAAATAGTTTTTGGATTTTTAAAAAAATAATACAATTTTTTTTTTTGAAAATTCAATATCTTGAAAACCAATACAGGATTAAATTTTTAAATTACGTTTTAAAATTTATGTTATTAAATACTAACAATTTGCATAATAATTTTTTTATAAAAATTTTAAGAAAAATTTAGTACACAAAAACATGTTTCAGTGTGTCTGTATGTTTGTACCTCTCACTGCAGCCTAAACCACTGAACCTATTTCTTTCAATCTCGGTAGTTAAGGGTCTTCGGTGATTCCCTAAAGGGGAAATAGAAAATTTTTTTTAGCAATTTTATTTCATTAAATCCATGTTTTATATTTATAAAATGTATCTTAAATTCCAAAGTACTTTTACATAAGGCAAGTTCGTGCGATCCAGTCGTGCATTTTATTTTATAAAGTTTTGTTGCATCACGATATTCTGGTAGGCGATAACGTTGCCACTGCCTATTAAAAGAATTTCTTAGTCTTATTAATTCCAGAATGTGTTCCGGCATCTTAATAAAGAAAGGTTTTTTTGTCTTTTTTGGTACACATGATTGCACTGTGTCTAGTATTTGACGAGAGAAGGTATTGACATGCACATCAATATCTTCTCTAGAACATACTGTATCTAAATCTGTGCAGACTGTTCTAAGTTTGGACTTAATTTCAGATCTAAAACGACACCAGTCTGCATTTTTAAGATCCAAAAAGTAGTCTACTCTATGCTCAGCCAATTCATTCATTTTGCATAAAACTGGAATATGATCAGAACTTAAATCATTGATTGTCTCAGGCTGAGTAAAAAAAGAAGGAATATTAGTTATGAATAAATCAAGAACGGACGGACTTCCCCTTGACCCAGACGGAAAATAGGTTGGACTAAACGGAAACAACATGGAATACGGAAACAAGCACGACATACTCACAAGAACATTACCCCACGAGTTTGCACGAACACATCCCCAATCTCTATGCCTACAATTTAAGTCATAATAAGTGCTTAAACTGCCCTACTGCGTTTTGAATGCATGCTAGAGCCCGTTTTTGGATTTCATTTTGAATGTTTATTCTCGATAACTCTTACCTTACTTTTAGTGATCCTTCCGAAGTCCGTTGTTCTAATTCAGTTAAAGTTGTTATTGTATATATTGTTGCAGGCCAGTGAATTGGTCCATTTCTGCCTATCCATCGATCACCGTATTCTTCATCCAGCCAATCCTTAACTTCGCGACCATAGTTGGCCAGAGCCAACTGGTTGATATCCAAGCTTCTCTCTAGCAACCAGTTACAGTTACGAGTCTCTTTTCAAAATCATCGGGAAGCAGTTCTTGCACAGGTGTATGGTGATATAGAAACATATTTTCTCCATGCACTGTACTGGAAATTCTGTGTTTGGAAGCATTAAACTGTAGAGCCAAGCGTCTTGAGCTGATGGAAGGATCAATTTGAACAGCTTCTAGTATTCTTTCATCGACCGAAACCGAATAGGTCTTGCAGTTGAAACTGATCCAGTTTCTCGAACCTTTTGAAAGGTATTTCCAAAAACATTTCGAGAAGGAAATCGTCTATTAGGATTAAGTTCCTGGTATCTTCGTTGTGCTCTTTTTGAATTTCCATTGCACAATCCATAAACGAATAAAATGTCTGCGTATTCTTCTCCCGTAAATGGAGGCATTTCAAAAAGCGCTCTTATCCAACTGTAATCGTGACATAACTTGATAATCTGATGAATGAATTTGTTTTTCTATTCTGTCATACCATTTATTTAATTAATTTACCCATTAGACATTCATACTCCAAACTTAACTCTCCCTGAAAAGAGGTTCGGGAATTAGGGTTTAGGCAGAGGTCAAGTAGGCATAAGTACACTTTTAACCATTTTCATGATTGCACAGTCTTAAAAATTACCTAAAAACTATCAATTGTTGGAAAACCAATCCAACTGCCAAGTGCTGCAATAAAAGTAGGTAAAAACCCCAAAATTCGATTTTCTGCCTGTTTTAGATTTTCCCAAGTACCTATCATAAAATGTATGGGTTTTTGGGTGCACTTATTAATGAGTTTTTTTTTTTATTATTGTTTTGTTCATCAGGTAAATTTAAAAAAACTTTATCCTTATTACGCATTTTTTGAAACAAAAAAAAATTGACCTCAAAATTTAAATTTTGCTCGGGCAAGAAAAATTGAACACCATTTAAAATTGAATATCTGGCAGCCCTAAAAACATATCAGCTCAACTTTAACGTAGTTTTAAAGGTTTGTATTTCTACTTAGATAAAAGTCCAAAACGGGGTCCCTACTATTTGTAATGACAGAGAAATTGACCTTAACATGGGTCAGGGTACACCAAAGTTAGCCTTTTTTAAATCGTCAAAAAGTGATGTCAAAGTTGAAAATCAGACTTTACTGTAGAACAATTTTTTTGTTAGAATATGACCCAGAATCACATCCCAAAGTATGGCAACACTTCTCCACTACAATACCCGAAAGGCAGGAATGGGAATCCAACTCACTAATTAGTGAACAAGGTCAAAAATGGAAGAAGGAACAGGAGCTGGGGTTATCTGTGAATCTTTCAATATTAAAGAATCATTCAAACTCAAAGATGAGTGTAGTGTCTTTCAAGCTGAGATCTACGATATTGAAAAGGCGGCAGAATTGGTACGCACGAAAAAACTGAACTCGTCGGAGATCACATTTTTCGTGGACAGCCAAGCTGCCACCAAAGCTTTAGCCAGTGAGACTATAAGATCCAAGACAGTAACAAAATGCCGAGACATGCTGAACAATATTTGCAACACTAACCAAGTCAATCTCTGCTGTGTTCCTCGACATAGTAATATAGAAGGAGAATGAAATAGCTGATGAACTGGCAAGGAAAGGGTCAGTATCAAATAAAAACAGCAGTAGCCACTTAAATTTGGGACCAAAAATCCCAATTGGAGTGATTAAAAGGAAAATAGACCTAATAACGAAAGAGCGAATCAATAACTCCTGGTCCTCCAGGGACGACTGCGTTATCTCTAGAAGTTTATGGCCTAGAATTATGAAAAGGAAACTCGATATATCTTATCACTGAGTAAAAAGAACGTCACTGTAGGAGCTGTCATGATGTCGAGGAGATTGAAACCATTAAACACCTGCTCTGTGACTTTTCATTGTAAGCACAGGCTGGTTTGAAAGTGAACCAGTCTTCATAAGACATTAGTTAGGAGCATTTCTGCTTTTATTAATAGGGCATCACAATGGACCAATAAGCCCCCGTGTACGCAACAGCCTATGTGCTAGGCACGCACCTCCTTACCTAACCTATGGCACACGAATTACCGGACACCCTGTATAACTCCTTAGTTAGATCATCACTTGAGTATGCTGATAACATATGGAACCCTTTGCAACAAACGTTTTCGGATAAAATTGAGAAAGTTCAGATTCGTTTCACAAGATTTGTGTTTTTTAAAATGCGATGGAATTTCGTCCAGATTCTCAAGGTCGACATAATCTTCCGGGTTTGAAATTTCTCAAATCTCGAAGAACTATTCAGTATATAGTATTTGTGCGAGATATTTTATATTACCATATAAAGTGCGCCAACCTTTTATCGTTAATTTGTATTTATGCTCCGATTAGACCACTGAGAGAAAGATACCTTCTTTTTCAGCCTAAACATAGGACAAATTATGGCATAAATGAACCAGTTTTAAGATCAATTATAGGGAGTTCAACGAAGTAATCAGTCATATTGACAAAGCATGGTCTAGAAATAAATTCAAAAATGATTTGTATTATTTATTTTTAAGAAATCAAGCATAAATTGTGAATTATTTATTTTTTTGTATCTATATCTTTTTTGTATAAATAGTGCAATAAGTTTTTATGGAAAACAAATACTATATAGATAAATCCAGGTACAATAAAGATTTTCTTTTATTCTATTGAAGGGAAGTAGCCATCACTGTGCCTTGCAGGAGACCATCCGTGACCTTAAAATCTTTAGCTCCCGAGTGTTTTCTGTTTTGCATGGACTATCAATATTTTTTTTTTTTGAGAAGAAATGGAAGTTTGTATCGCATAAGTAGCTAAATTATCCCGCCGCACAGTGCGGCGACTCGTGGAAAAAAATTAAAAAAAAAAAATGTTTAGCAAGTATGTTAAATTCAAGGTAATAAGTCTAAATGAATGAATCGACAGTTTATTTATGATAAAGTTCAATTTTCTGTTGTCAGAGATCGTCAGAAGATCAGCAAAATAACAAATAGTGATTTGTAGGATTTGTAGTTACCGGTTGAAAGAGCGTTTACTGAAGAAAAGAAAAGAAAAGAAAAGAACATACGATATTTTTTTCGCTATGCTCACAATCAGGAGAGAAAATATAGTTATTCTAACTGCATATTTTTTTTTTACATGTAAATTAATTTTTTTTTTTTGAGAGTCCAAATCAAAGCTTCTTTGTTCGTGTTAAGTACTGACTTTAATAAGTTATATATTTTGTGTGGTGCCATATGGGAAAAAGGTGTTTTTATTTAAAGAAAGAAAAAAAATCATATCTTTTAAAAAAAGTAAGTTTTTTTTTGCAGCAACTTGCGCTTTTTCTTGCAACAAATGTTTGTTTACGAGCATTTTTTGCAAAATGTGTTCAAACAGGGAGCTTTTTTATGTGTGGTTTTCCAACTCAACAGCCCGAGTACCTGGTGTTTTGCAGTTTATGGAGGTAAAATTAAATATATAATCAAATTTAGAGCCTGAAGATCAGGAAATCTTAGCAAGACACGCATCAACAACTTGCTCAGAAATAAATAAACGTTATCACTTCCATCGCTTATACACTCGAAGACTCGGATAGTGATCTTTTTTCGTAAGTGTTTATTTTTCAGTTTTTCCTTTTGTTATTACTTTTTTTGAATAATTATTTTTGTCAACAATAAAAACATCCATTATATTTTGCAACATCTTTTATGCGATATATTCTGTGGTCGTTGTGCTTTGAGAAAATGTGTACTTTCCTACTAGCCTTTAAAATATTACAACGTTTGTATATCGTATAGTCATCAAATTTTTTAAATGTTTGGCTTCTAACTAATCATTTTACATTTGTGGACGTGGCAGTGGGTGGATTTTTGTTCAAATAAATTTTTCTTATCAAACACATTAATTTTGTACATATTTTCAATATCATACGAAAAATTAAAAAAAAAATCAATTTTATAGCAAAAGTGAGCGTGTCAGTGGGCGAACTTTGTTCTATTTTAACTCATAATTTCTTCACAGACCAGAATATTAATAATTGAAATCACTATCGTACTGGAAGTTTTCATATCACCAATTTATTATCAAAAATGGGCGTGGTAGGGGGCGTGAAAATTCCTCAAATTGAGTAAAATCCCCTATTTATTACATTTAGCAACCAATTTTTGATCACAGTTATCTTACTTTTGAAAAATAGATTTTTGTCCACTACCTGCATACAATTGACGCACTGTGCGCCGCCGTCGATCCATGTCATGTCAAAGGCTTTTTCGAGAATATATATTAAAATATTACTTTGCATAATTACTCCGCTTATTATTTTTGTTTTTGTTGAAATATTAGAAAAAAATCCAAAAATATTTTTTTCTTAATTTTATTTTAAGTTTGCTAGATTTTTATATTATTATTTTTTTTTTTTTTGAGATATCAAACTTCTTCGATTTTTGTAATTGTAACAAAATAATCTACAACACTTTTTATTTTGACGTTTTATCATATTAATAATACTAAATGAAAACTCCAATATACTTCAGTATGGAAAAGCCCAATTAGTATAGATTTTCATCTCTCAAAAGTCATTTTAAAAGCATAAGCCCTTAAAGAAATTCCTTTCAGCTCATTAGCTATCAACCTATCATTTCGTTCAATTTGTTTTCCATCTGTCTCTTCTTCTCCACATTTTACCATTTTCATTATCATTTTCGAATATCTTCTCATTTCTCATTATGTCACTATCAGTCTCATTTATATAACTTCATCTTTCCAACGTCGAAATGCATCAATCGTAGTCTGAAATTCTTTTGAAGAAGTAAATTTTTCAGCATTAAGAACTGCATTACTTGTCCTTTGGGAATACTCCAAGTTCAAAGTAAGAATTCACACAAATCCCAAAATACCTCCCCTCTTCAAATACTCGTACCCTCCCACACCGTTGTTGTCCCAGATAAATCATTCTAAATGAGTTTTTCTTGTTTTCCAAATACGACGCATCAGCTCCACTACCAAGCTGAAGTGCAAAAGAGGTACTGCTGTTCTTGATCAAAAAAATTTAAGCCATTTCTTACAGCAGTCAAACGTGGTTAAGAGCTAAATCTTGCCGAAGTGCATTCCGCGCGTTACGTACGTGGTACTCGCACACATCGATTTTAGGGAATCCAAAAGCAGAGCAGGTTCGGTGATTAATAGTCACAATATGCTTCTCCTGGGGATGCCTTGAACTTCCGTAGCCCATTGTTCTTGTGCTTGGAAGACAAAAAGGAACTGAAATTCTTCCTGTTTCTCCTATTCTATTCGATAGTTCATTTTTCGCTTCAGTTTTTTTTTTTTTTTCTCTGTTAAAATGTTGTGTCCTTTGAGGAATCCACTTAATCGGAACTAACATGCTGAAACCTTTTTTTTTCCGAGATTCATTCGTGAGAGGAGCAACATTGAATCGTTGTTGAATTTGAAACAACTAATGATGTATTATTGTCACAAGAGAGCTTTTCTTTCCATTGTTATTCTTAGCATACTATTATCCTAATTTCTTTGTGTATGTAGGCAAAGTGGGTGGCTATGTACCTACCTAACCAGCTTTTCTTGACATTTTCTACTCATTGTCGCTTTTGAGAATCCTTTTGGCAAAACGATGATGATAGTCACAATGATGGTGCTGATGAGAACGATAATGGGGCTGCCGATGAGGTTAGGTTGACAAGGATTCGCATTTTTGTCTTCACTCAAAACCTACCTCCAGGGAAAACCATTCATCAAAACAAAGACTAAAAATAGCGAATGAAAGCGGCAAATTATAGGATAATTAAAATATTTTCACTTCTGTGAGTCGTCGGGCTCGTCTTTGTCATTGTGCTTATGGTTCAGAATTAGATCTTGAATAACGGTGAAGCTTAAAATATAGGCTTTTAGTAGATTGGTCGCTTTGAAGCATCAATCTTCTACCTGCTTGATTGTGGGATTTCCATGAAGCTGAAAATGAAAGATGGTTTCTTGAATGTATACGTAGAAGAGGATTCGTCAGGTTTTGGCAGAAAAAATACAATTGTGCTACTTATTTATAGAGAACAGTAAACAATGCAATGTATAAAGCAATAGCTTTTAATTGAATAATCAAAGCGTGATGATTTGAAATTCAAATAATGTTTTTAAAGGGGAATTCAAATAAGTATGTGAATTAATAATTTGTATTATCTTTAGGTCTTTTAAAAAAGACTTAAGCGATTTTATTCTTTATTCAGGAACCAATCATTTGGGTACAGGTTAAAAACTAATTACAAATTCAATTCTAAAAGATAAACTATCCTAAGAAGTGAATTAATCTCGAACACAGGAAATGATGAAACGACGAATGATTTGCGTTGGTGCTGCTTCGATCGATGATGAGTTGATGGATGGATTTGAATGCATGGTAGGTGTTTTCATCATGACCAATGATGATATTGATAATAAATTATTTTGATGTATCAGCATTTTTGGGTGGTATTTGTAATTGATATGCATGGTTATAACTTGTGTACGTTCATAAACGTAGGTTAAAATAAATACCTTGAATATTAAATTATTCAAATAATTATTCTTAAAGCGCATTGAGGGCAATAATAATGGTAAAACGTATTAAGGTAAATCAAATTTATAGGTTAAATATAAAAAATTAAGTAATTGGCTGGCCTACAAAACTTTAATTACTTACTTACTTACTTACGGTGGCGCTACAGTCCGGGGTGGACCAGGGCCTCAACCAACAAACTTCTCCAGCTAGCTCGGTCCCTATCTAGCTGTCTCCAGTTTTGTACACCAAGTTAGTTGAGGTCCTCTCCCACTTGTGTGCGGCACCTGAGTCGCGGTCTTCCTCTACTGCGCCGTCCCTCGGTGTTGGATTCGAAGACTTTCCGGGCCGGAGCATTCGGGTCAATTCGCTCCACACGACCTAGCCATCTCAGTCGTTGGACTTTGATTCGTTTGACTAAGTCAGTTTCGCTGAACAGCCTCTACAGTTCGTGGTTACATCTTCTCCTCCACTCCCCGTCTATGCAGACGGGACCAAAGATCACGCGAAGAATTTTCCTCTCAAAACATCCTAAAGCGCTCTCATCCACTTTCGACAAAGTCCATGTCTCTGCACCGGGATGATGAGGGTTTTATATAGAGACACTTTAGTTGTCAAAGTTATAACTGTCCTTAATGACGTTTTGTCCAAGAGGTCGGTGTTGTGTGTCCTTTCTTGATGACAGCATATACTTGGTCTTGCCCTCATTTACCGCTAAACCCATCTTCTTCGCTTCCGTCTCAATGCTCACAAATGCACTACTGACATCACGCTTTGTTCTTCCAATAATGTCAATATCAGCGGCGTATCCGAGTAACTGGACGGACTTTTGAAAGATTGTGCCTCTTGTGTTGGCGCGTCTGTTTTGCACTATTCTTTCAAGAACGATGTTGAAGAAATCGCACGACAGAGCATCGCCTTGTCTAAAACCTTTTTTGACATCAAATGCATCGGTGAGATCTTTTCCGACCTTGATGGAGCAGCGTGAATTCTCCATCGTCATCCTGCACAAGCGGACAAGTTTGTCAGGGATGCCAAAACTAGACATTGCTCTATATAGTTCGCTCCTATAGATGCTATCGTACGCGGGCATGCTTTCATGAGTTGGTGCAAGCTTCCAACCAAGTCATCGCCTGCCGCTTTGAATAGTTCGGTAGCAAGGCCGTCAGCTCCAGCGGCTTTGTTGGACTTGACCTTCGATATAGCTATCTTCACTTCGTCCAGGTCGGGTGAGCGGTATTGTTGGTCTACGTCGCCTAAGTCGAATGGTACTATCTCTATAGCAGCGGCATTCTCTTCTTCATGGCCATTATAAAGATTGGAGAAATGTTCTTTTCATATCCTCAGCATGGACTGCGGTTCTACTACGATGTTCCCATGACTATCCCTGCAGGCTTCGGCTCGGGGATTGTATCCGTGTGATGTTTTTTTTTACCTTTTGGTAAAACTTCCGAATCTTATTCCTGCTATGGCATCCATCTATGTCCTCGATCAGTCCATCTTTGCAGCTCCACTCTGTATGCCTTTTGCTTTGCTGCATGTGCTTGCCGGCACTCATCGTCAAACCAGGGGTTTCGTTGCGGTGGTCGTGTAAAACACATTAGGAGCAGCATCGCTGATGGCTGCTTGGCAACGTTGCCACTGGTCCTCAATACTTGATGCTGCCGGCACAGGACTCCTTAAGAGGTTGTTAGAAACTCGATCGGAAAAGGACCTTGCGATCTCTTGCGATTGTAAGCGTCCAACGTCGAACTTCCTCGCAGTACTTCCTTGTTTTGGCTTGGGTCGGGATATCCGCAGCCGAACCTTGGCTACAACGAGGTAGTGGTCCGAGTCGATGTTAATCCCTCGGAACGTGCGGACATCCTCTATACTGGAGAAGTGCCTTGAATCGATCGCAATGTGGTCAATCTGATTCACGGTTGATTGATCAGGAGATCGCCATGTCCCTTTGTGAATATCAAGATGTTTGAACTGCGTACTGGCTACAAGAACGTCTCGTCCCACAGCGAAGTCGATCAGCCTGAATCCGTTATCGGAGGTCGTGTCGTGCAGGCTATATCTTCCGATTGTATCACCAAAGATGTCTTCTCTTCCCAACTTGGCGTTAAAATCTCCAAGGACTATTTTAATGTCATAGCTAGGGCACTGCTCGTATGTTTTGTCCAGGAGCTCGTAGAATATGTCTTTGGTGTCTTCATCTTTCTCCTCTGGTGGGGCATGCGCGCAAATCAGGCTAATGTTGGCAAATTTGGTTTTGATACGGATTGTCGTGAGGCGCTCGTTCACACAGTTGAAACTTAAGACTTTTTTCCTGAGCCTTGTTCCAACAACAAACCCGCATCGAAATAAACGCTGCTTTTATTCTCGATAGCAGTCGCCGTAGTATATATCGCAGTCTTTTAATCTTCTTTTCCCCGGTCCGTCCCATCGCATTTCTTGGATGGCAGTAATATCTGCTTTGCAGCAGTGTAGGGCTTCCGCTAGTTGTTCGGCTGCACGTGGTCTATTAAGGGACCTAACATTCCACGTACAGATCCGAAGTTCGTTATCCTTAATTCGTTTGCAAAACTTTAATTGTAAAAACTTAAATCAAGAGATACAAAAGTTCTATATCCAGCTACGCACTTTTGTTTGAATGCTGTTTTTAAATCATATAAAAAACACCAAATTTTGGAAGCAAATGTTCATTAAAAAGACATAGCCTTACATTCACTTTCAAGCACTTTCTTGTAGGTAGGAGAAATGCACAAAATGGGAATAATATGCAGGTTTTGGCCGAATTAACTGCAATACATTTTCTACATCATTAACTACACATTTTTATTTGAATAAACTATATGTCTAACTTACTACAACTTGTTACTTTTGGTCATACATACGTAGTTAATTAAGAAAAAAATAGAATAAGGGAAAAAATCTTGCCCATTTACAGATTTACAGTACCTTGCCATATTATTAGGCCCAAGCGAAAAAAATGCAACATTTTTGTTTACTTTGCTTTATTTTAATGTTTCTTTTAAATAGCTTAAATGTTTTGCTCATATTTGTTTATTCAAATTGTTGCGAACAAAGCTTTATACTCCTACAGCGCCATCTGTTGGAAAATTGCATATCTACTTTATGGAAGAAACAAAAAGCTCTTTTTCCAATGTCAAATGTATTTCCCCTTATTCCAACCATCTAGAACATTCCAAGACGAGAACCTTCGAGAACAACTAACTTGAGTATATAAAGAAAGTGCTCGCGATGAGCACGACACAGTTGATTTTTGACTATGAAAGTGTGCTCATTGGATTGTGGAAGGTGTTATTAAACTAGTGTGATTTAAATTTGAATAAAAGTATTTGAGTTGATTATAAACTGAGATTTATTGTTTTGATTTGGAAAGTGTAAATGAAGAAGAAATACTAAAAAGAGTAATAAGTTTTATTTAACGAATCTAGTAAAGATATTACAATATTATTAGCATGTATGTATAATTATTGCTGAAATAAAATAAAAATAAAAATAAAAATCAATACAATTTTTGGTACAAAAACATAGATTAAGAGAAACCATCTCTATTATAATATTTTGTGTGTTGACCTTTTGCTGAAACAAGCGCCTTTATTCTTTGGGGCATATTGTTAATACACGCTTGAATTGTAATTTTGAGCTTGATATTATTCTGCCACTTAGAATTAAACTTTTCCACAAGCTCAGTGTTGGTTGCTATAGGGGTTTTTGCAACCTTGAGCTTAAAAAACTCCCAAGTGTTTTCTATTAGATTCATATCCACAGAATATCCAGGCCAGTCCAATATTTAATTTTTTTTAATTGAGAAAAGCCGTAACACTCTTGGCTTTATAGCAAGAAGCACCGTCAAGCATGAATATTGGACCTTCATGGCTCAAAAACCACTTCCGAATTTGTGGCAACAAAACGGTTTCAAGCACTTTCTTGTACTGGGCCTGCCTCATGGTATTTTCCACAACTTAAAGAAGACCTGCTCCTTTCTCCGATATTTAAGACCAAACAATTGCTTGATTGTTGGAATAATGCACTCTGGCTTGTTCTGCTCGCCAGGTCTTCTACGGACAAATTTTGTCTTTTCAGTAAAAACTTGGAAAAACGATTCATCAGAAAAGCAAATCTGGGAAAACTGCATTTTGATTGATTTTCTTAGTTATATTATTTGAAGCAAAACAAAAGGTCAATAACAATAGCTTATTCCAATCTTCTACAGTTGAATGTTTGTACTTATGAGCCCATTCCAGCAGCTTCTAACTCATTGCAGGCGTCTTGGCTTGCGAGTAGGTTTCATTGCGATAAACTTCATTTCTGCCGAGTACCTTTGAAATTTGCGTTGCGACAGGGGTGGTGGGGGTTTTGGGGGTTCAAACCCTCTCCGAAACATGTGGAATAAAAAATAAGGATTCATATTCTTAAAGAAAAAAAAAAAAACAAAGTGTTATTTTCGTGCCATAAGTTCTTCTATATCTTTTCATAAAAAATTTCCATAATTCAAATATTATTAACGTACGGCCAAGAATAGGAGTTCCTGGAAAAAAATTGAGGCAATTTTTTCTTAAATTCGCAAAAATTTGAAGTCAATACTTGTTCTTATTTATAAAGTAGGAACAAAAGATGTTTTTATGAAGGTTTGTAAAAAAAACTGAAAACATTATGATTTTTTTAACCTTGTCTGTCACAGAGAGATTGGAGTAAATCAACCTTCAGCCTAATAATTATGTAGCTTTCAACCAGCCATTTTAACTTAGCTTCTTAAAAATTAATAGCTGAACGTTTGATTTCAAAACTCAAACTTCAAATGCACAGCTGACAGTAAAGTGACAGCTGGCAATTAATTGACATTTGAAACTACATCTACAACTACAACTACACTTACTACATTTACTACGTAGCAGACGTAACATATGTAATTATTTCTAAAAGTATATTCTCTGATAATATCTGATACTATGGTCAGTGAAAAAACGCCGCAGAGTGGGGCCATTTGTATGGATCCAAATTGCAGTAAGAATCCTCAAAATTGATAAAAATCTAGGTTTTGTTTCAAGTAAAGTGTTAAAGATGTTTCTTTTTTGAAAGAAGTTGGCCATTCAAATTTTCCACACCCACTTTTTTGACGTTTTTGCTCTTTTTTATACTTTTTTGTAATAGGTGCTTGTTTTGTATGGAGGCAGTCTTTTTTACCGCATTACTGATTTAAATAAAATTTTCAAATATTATAAAGGATACAATTGAAATATCAAGTGACCTCAACTCCACATAATGTTTAAGATATTTTTCGCCATTTTGAAAAAGAGGGTTTTGAAAGACCGAGTTACGCAATAGTACTTTTGTATATAAAAAGAAGAAATAAAAAAGTTATATTAATTTCCAAGTCATTATAGAATGTACATAAGTTCGCACACTTTATCCTTAATTCTTACTGATGTGACATTAAACTCTGTTTTTTTTTATTAAAAAAAATCACTGCTTTATTCAATAATGTTATCATATATTGCTAGCTATAAGTAATTCATTTAAATTTTTCTAAATTATTGAATAAACACATATTATGTACATATACAAACATAAAAACATAATATAAAATAAAACAGAAGTGAAAAAATGATTTTGCAAAAATTCGTAACATTAAGGCCCATTTTCTTCACCACAAGTTGAACTCAACTTGAGGATTCTTATTCTCAACTTGTGATTTTGGTTTTCGTGAGTTACGAGTTCATACTTTAGCGCTAATTGGGCCACAGGGCTAGACTGCCGGTATGGTCGCTATTTCTACCTGCCTACCTAACTACCCACCTATGTTTTTATTATTGTCAATTTAGCTTGTAATATTATCCCAATAAATGTATCGAGCTAACGAATCACTAAAAGTTAAGTATTGATAAACCGCTAAGCAGGAGGGCAAATCGGATTCGCGTTACTATCTTATTGTAGTTAATAAATTAGCTAACACAATTTGAAAACTTCACTATACAGGGTGATTGGCATAAGGTGTGACAAAAAGCTAGGGCGTGTAGGTTGGACTTAGACAAGAAAAAAATCGTATGGGAGGGGGGGTCTATTTCCCCCCGTTTAGGCGGGAGGGGCAATTTTAGAAAAAAATCACTTAAAACAGAAAAAAAATTATTAAAAAATAACGGTGATACCTACAGAGTAATGCTATAACATTTTGAAAAGCCAGAAATACATTCTTTAATTTTGTTTTTAAATAAAGTTGTTCGAGTGAATAGTTTTTGAAAAATTAATTTTCAAAATCAAAATTTTGAAAAAAAAAATGAAAAATTTTTTTTTTAAACAAATTTTTTTCAAAATTTTACGTAATTAAGTATTACTTTTTTATTCAATATTCAATGCTCATATTAATTTTTGATCAAACACAAAAAACCGGATGTCAAAATGTTTTGTAGTTTTTGAGAAAATCAAAAATAAGAAAAACTACTTTTGTTCTAAGAAAAGCCTTTTATTTTAGTTTTTATGGATTCTTAGGTGAATTTACGATTGAAAGGATTAACTTTCTTTTTACTATTTTTTTAATTATCGTCTTATAAACATACAATAATGTGAAAAAGTACTGGATTAACCATATTTCACACATTTTTTCATTGAGAACACATGCGTGAGAGCATTGGATTAATATTGACCTGCGAATGTTTTTTAAATAATGCAACGTTACACGCCCTAACTAGTGACAGAAAAGTGCAATTGCGAAATAAGAACAAGAATGTTCCTGAATCTTGAAATCAATTAAAATAAGAAATACATGCATATTTAGATAAAATACATAATTATTGTTTATTTAAATTTTTAACAATTTTTTAACTAAAGCTTATTACAAAAAATTATTTGAAAAACATTCGCAGGTTAATATTAATCCAATGCTCTCACGCAGGTGTTCTCAATGAAAAAATGTGTTAATCCAGTACTTTGTCACTTTATTGTATGCTTATAAGACTGATAACAAAAAAATTTAAAAAAAAGTTAATCCTTTCTTTCGTAAATGCACCTACGCCAAGCCGACCCCACCATAATAAAAAAGTGGCAGGTCAATTTTAAACCAATGCTCTCACGCAGGTGTTCTCAATGAAAAAATGTGTGAAATATGGTTAATCCAGTACTTTGTCACATTATTGTATGTTTATAAGACGATAATTAAAAAAATAGTAAAAAGAAAGTTAATCCTTTCAATCGTAAATTCACCTAAGAATCCAAAAACGTATAAAAACTAAAATAAAAGGCTTTTCTTAGAACAAAAGTAGTTTTTCTTATTTTTGATTTTCTCAAAAACTACAAAACATTTTGACATCCGGTTTTTTGTGTTTGATCAAAAATTAATATGAGCATTGAATATTGAATAAAAAAGTAATACTTAATTACGTAAAATTTTGAAAAAAATTTGTTTAAAAAAAAAATTTTTCATTTTTTTTTCAAAATTTTGATTTTGAAAATTAATTTTTCAAAAACTATTCACTCGAACAACTTTATTTAAAAACAAAATTAAAGAATGTATTTCTGGCTTTTCAAAATGTTATAGCATTACTCTGTAGGTATCACCGTTATTTTTTAATAATTTTTTTTCTGTTTTAAGTGATTTTTTTCTTAAATTGCCCCTCTCGCCTAAACGGGGGGAAATAGACCCCCCCCTCCCATACGATTTTTTTCTTGTCTAAGTCCAACCTACACGCCCTAGCTTTTTGTCACACCTTATGCCAATCACCCTGTATAATGCGTTTTTTTAAGAAAGACGGTTAAATTTTGAAACGGAAAAAAAAAACAATCTTTGTGTGAG
This sequence comes from Chrysotoxum bicinctum, assembly GCA_911387755.1. Taxonomy (NCBI): domain Eukaryota; kingdom Metazoa; phylum Arthropoda; class Insecta; order Diptera; family Syrphidae; genus Chrysotoxum; species Chrysotoxum bicinctum. The sequence goes on along the minus strand of OU426990.1, from coordinate 86,111,509 downwards.
GTATTAACAACATTCTTTTTTTTATTTGAAAGACCCCTATATGTCCTTAAGTAGGAACTATGACATAATTCGAAAGCTCGACTCTTTCGGATAGATCTGGCTGAAGGGCATTGGTCGATTGTTGTTTATTTCCATTGACTTGCAGCTTCAGGTCATGTTCCTGCTGGAATCACATGTCGTGTAGGTACATATGGCTCAATTTGAGCCATAAGAAATTGGTTATCATTGTCTTGTAGCGCTTGCCATTGACTGAAAACATACGGACCAAGGACCAATGGCGCTGCTTGCCGGAAATTCCCAGCAAGCGGTATCTTTTTGAGGACGCATTGTCACCTGGTGAGCTTCGTGTGGGTTGGTGTCCTCGCATATACGTAAATTTTGCTTGTTGACACAGACTTTCGTCAAAAAATGCGCCAAGTTGAAGTCTGCGAAAGAAAGGGATTTTTTGCACGGAAAAATCAACTGCGTCGGGTTCTGATACATGTACACTTTCACGTTCCTCGGAGATGCTCTCGCACAATATTGTTTTTTTTTTTACTGTGACTAACGAATGTTGGCTGATTGATTACCCAACCGATAGTCCTAAATTTGGCCACCAAACGTTGAAGAGTCGACTGTGAACGACTACCACGTCTAACTTAAAATGCTGAAACTTGGGAAGACTGATTTTGATAATAATGTTGTATAATGTAGGCTACCGTTAAATCGTGTAACTTGCCATAGTTTGGCATTAGTAACTTAATAATAAACAGCATAATTGGATTGCAACCAAAGTTGTATTATTGGGATCTACATCAACACCATTATTATTTGGCATTAATACACAATGGCAAATGAGCTGAACGAATGCTTGAAATCATCATTACTTTGGAACTGGTTCAAGAAAACACATTAACGATGAACATGGCCACGAATAAGATTTCATTCTCGCCAAACTTTTGTCAAATTCGAAATAGCATTCAAGCTGTACTGGACAAGGTACTTCAAGTCTACAACACAACTTTAAAAACGCGGTTTGGATGTGCGAACTTGAAATTTTGGCAAGAAAAAGTGATGCTGTCAACAAGCTCAATAAGCAAATTTAATTGTAGCTGCCCAGGGAAACAATCAATTACAAATCAATCGACACTATTAGGCGAAGAATAAGCCGACCGAATTTTTGAACTCATTTGAACCATCCAAAATGTCACCGTGCTTACTTTTAAGGGTTGAATCACCAGTGATCCTTAATCGGCAACTTAAATGCATCAAAGTTGGCCAACGAAACTAGATTGATCATCACAGAATTACATATAACCAAATTTAATGGAGGCAACAATCGTGGATAGAAAATTCAGAAGCAAAGACGTACTGATTCCGCACGGATGATTTCCAAAGGTCTTCCATTCGAGTTCAACTGGCTCCAGTTGCCTTTGTTATTATAAAAATAAATAAATTTGTTGGTGCAACAGCTCAAAGAGAGAACCAGAAACTAGTGACTAATAACTCTCTAATATTCCTGGGTGTATGTTACCAGAAATGAAGGGGACCTACAATTTTCTGCCGGCTCCTTACGGCTAATGGAGCAGCGCTTTTCATAACAAGGGATATTCTTGGAGGATTTGTCAATTTCCCGCAAGAGGTAGTAAGCCCTAAAAACTTTTTTGCAGCCGCTGACAATCGAACCTAAGATCCTCTGCACGACAGTCCAACGCACTTACCATTTTGTCAAGGGGTACCACAAATGACAAGGCGTTTATCATTAAAATTATAAATTAAATTAAATTTGGTGGTGCAACAGCTCGAAGTGAACCAGGACCTAGTGACTTACAACTCGCAACCATGTGTTACCAGAAACGGAGGGGACTTACAATTTTCTGCCGATTCCGAACGGCTACTGAGCAGCACTTTCCATGACAAGAGATACTCTCGGAGGATTTGTCAATTCCTCGCAGGAGAAAATCGTTTACCATTGCTGGATTAAATTTGGAAAATTTATGATTTTGAACTGTTGATCAGCTAGAGAGATATTTTTGACATATGAAACATTTTAAGAGTGTCAAAATTTCCAACTTAAGTGAGTTAATCCAGAGTTGGTAATAGGTTGATTGAAAAATAAAAGCCAGGAGTCAACTTGAATTTAATCATGAAATGAGAAAGTTCACTCCCTGGCAAACTTATTACTTTTGATCTCTCTTAATGATAAGTTATAAGATTATCTTGCCTTTGTCGTCATTATAAGTGACGTTGACTATATTTTTCGAAATTCAAAATGTTCAATTTTATAGGATATCACTTCATTATACAGTACTGGTTTTTATTCCCATACAAGTATATATACAAAAACCGAAAATATAAATTATTGTCATTACAGCCATTAAATCAGGAGTTGAAGATACACCCTCTTATGTCTGGAGAAACCGAAGCCACTATGCCACATATCCACAAGACCATATCAAGAAGACTCCATATTGATGTCTGTTGCTATCAAAGTTCTCCGGAGTAACCACAGCTAAGACCCAAAAGTATCTCCTCATCATCCCCCTCGTCATCATCATTGATATACATTTATCACGAGACACCCGCAAATTATTCAAGATTTTACCATGTGACAAGTATTCGTGTCAGTCAGTCAGTCATCTTCTCATACTCATCCCCATTCTTCCACTTGCACTATGCCTCCATTATCCTTCAAGGACTCGCAAGCAGATCCACATTCAACGACCTCACTTCACACTGCAAACCCTACATTTACTCTTCCGAACGGCTAAGGCTCCTAAGGATTTAATGTGCATTCACGGCTACATGCATGTGAGCGAAGTTATGGGATTGGAGGTTTAGTGGCAAACACATCGAACGAACGTGCAATTACTCCAGTACCTCTTGCAAGACGTTGAGTGGATGCTAATTTCGTATTCCATTTAATTTTATTGCGCGCCTCATACTTCAGCTGGAGCCTTCCGTTGCTGCAGAAGGTCATGAATGAGGCGAAGGATATGAGCATCACAGTATCCCCAACGAAATTAGATAAATATTTTGAATGGAATTTTGAGTGTGCGAGCACCGAGTTCTGAAGAGGAGAAAGTTGTATGCTTATTTAGTGAATGAAATATTAATGATAAAATGTTCTGAATATCCTGTCTAAGTGTGTATATTCACGTTAACGGTTGCGTACACACAATCTCCTACACAATCAATTCCTCGAATTAAGGACTTTTTATTTTGTGGATTTAATTCAATTCAACTCAAATTCGAATATTTTCAAAATCAAATTTTCAACCGGGAACATGTGGTGCAATGGCATTTGTGGGACATCAAAAGTAATTGACCGGTTTAGTGGTGACCATTTATTCAACTTTGGATGTTTAAATTGAATGAACTCCCAGCCATAATGGTTGACAATTTTTCTCAGTATCGGATTTAGAGGTTGGGCTATTGAGCATGAAAGGGGAGGGAATTAAATTGAAATCTGAACGAAAGTGCCTATCAAGGAGAGGTTTATTTTCTTCTAAAGCGGTCAATGATTCCGAAGGAGTCAGGTTCTTGTAATGGAACTGAAAGTGATAGCTGGGGTTTATTGCTTCAGAATGTATAAATAGATTTAATGGCCCGTATAGGATGGCTTTTTGAGGTTTAAAATTTCTCTGGAGTGTAGATGATGAGTTTTTGTCTTTTTTATTTAATATTAATACTATAAGGCACGTAGACAGCATATCAAAATAAGATGACGGACTCTAAAGCGAATATTCGAAAGAAAATCAGGATAAATATATTAACAAACTCATTGTTTATTAATTTGAAATGGAAATTAATCTTCAAATCTAATCTTCATATCTTAATATCTATCAGACCAAAAAACATAAATGTTAAAAAAAGAGCCAAGTTCTTCTATACAAAAACCTTTGAGTATCAAGTCAGCCGGGAAAAGTACTGAGATCTAAAAGTACGCCAAGTTCTTACTTCATGAAGGTTTAATACCGAATATTTAAAGTAGAATAATATTGAAACAGCTACAATGTAGTAGAAAAATTTTATTATTTAATGATTACTGACTAAAATTTGATGGGCTTACTGGTCAAGTTTTCAAAACCTTCAGAATTTGGTATAAAAAAAAACTTGCCAAGTAAGCCCATCAAATTTTAGTCAGTAATCATTAAATAATAAAATTTCTATTTTACAAAAGATCAATCCATATTGCAATTCGTTCAACAGAAAACGAATAAAGTAATGCTTTAATCCCATTTGTAGGCTTTTGGTAAAATGGATAGTGGGTTTTTGGAACACCTGTCCAGATGGGAATTGTATTCGTGTTTCGGAAGAATTAAGGCTATATACACATCAGAAGGGGTAAAAAAAACTTCTTGCATCGGTGGAGAAAACCTAAACACTTGGCACCGTTCTTGGCGACGACGTCAAATAGGTGATCACTCCACAAAAGATGGTCTGTATTGTACATACCTAGAACTAAAAGCGGTTCAGTCTCCTCGATGCAAGTGTCATTGAGGGAGGTTTACGCTTTAGCGACAGTAAACTGCATTGAGTTTTCGAAGCATTACATTCTACCCGGTTTTTGATTTCCCATTGAGCAATGCTGTCAAGGTCAGAAATTAATGAACTTATCATACGGTGTCGTCTCAAGTCCACATTCGAGGGACAAAGATGTGAATCTAAAAATTAATATGAAAATCTGAGGGTACTGTTCTCAACGAAACAATTTAGTAGATTAGAAGTTTCAGACAAAAGATCATATATGAATATAAAGAAGAGTGTCGGAGATAAAACGGAGCCCTGGCGCACTCCAGCGTTTATTTTGTGGATATCAGATTTGAAACCGTTAAATACTACTTGTAATGAATGGTCCAAAAAGTAATTTCTAATCCAACGAAGAAGAGACTGTTCGATACCAAATACACGCATTTTCTATAAAAGAGCTTGATGCCAAACTTTATAAAATGCCTTTGAAATATCAAGTGTAATAATCTCACTTTCTCCAAAACGGTGTAAAGAGTTGTTCCGCTGTTCGGTGAGACAAACCACGAGATCACCAGTGGATCTAATGCCGAACATTAAGAAGCTTCCGTTCCCCAATTTATTTTTTAAGCTAAAAATTGTTCAGCGTTTCTATTAGCTTGGAAAGAAGAAATGGGGGAGGAGGATTTGCCTTTTTTAGGGACAAGCTGGACAAATGCTGTTTTCCATCTACTCGGGAGGAGATCTGTAGAGTAGGACAGATGGAAAAGCTAACGCAGTGGTTTTTCCGGCGTTGAAGAACACCTCTTGAGAACAATAGCAGGGATACTATCTGGCCCAGCAGATTTTGAATGTCAAAATCTTTTAGTACTCTAGCAACTCCAAGAGTGCAAAAGAAGATTCGTCCCATGAAATCGTTTACGCACTCAAGTACAGGAGGATTCATGTCAATCTCTGGAAACGTCAAATCAAAAGCAAGCTGTGCTGCAAATTGACTTTATCTATCAAGCTTACAACAGGAGTGTCATTGAAGATGAGCTTTAGAACTGAGGATTTCGAAGTGTTTCGTAAGTTTTTTACAAATGACCAAAAATGTTTACTGCCTTTGGGACATAAAAGTATTTTTTTCCGTAAACCAAAAGATGACATCATCCAAAACATCCCTCCCATGAAATTAAGACACGATTCATAATTTGGCTTTAAGAAACAAAATGTATCTAGAGTTCGTTCCCTTCCGATAATCAAAGTGATCGGTTAAATTTCTCGCGACTATTTCGCGTCAATTTGAAACGTATTTTACTTGATAGTGTTTCTTCTTCAACATCAAAGTAAACAAGAAGAGAAGAATTTGACCACATTGCAATGCAAAATGTTGCACTTTTATGAAAATTTGCCCACATTTTCCAAAATGAGTTTTTTTTTGTCACATTCAAGATCCCGACGGCAACGCGTCTAAATAGCTTAATCTTGTTTCTAACAAATTTGTTTTAAATATTGTTTTGAAGAAAACCATGCTTTCGGAAGATCTACATATATTTCGTCTAAAAATTTGTCTAAAAAAAAAAACATTATTTATTAGAAAAAGTTTCACAGTCCCGACGATAGAAATACCCTTATACAAGAAAAAACTTCCAGCGAACCCAAATCATATTGAAATAATTAAGAAAATGGTTTCGATATTTTGGAATCAAAATTGTGTTTAAAACTTTCTTCCGTAAACAAAAGAAGACTAAAGTTACACTCTTATGCGGTACCCACTTCCTTCTAGAACATCCACCCATACGTCAAGTGCTCGTTGTAGGGATATCGGGTCTTCACTTATGATGGCTCCATCGTCAGCAAAGAATAACTGTTGTACTTTTGGATCCATCACTTTGCCTTCAAGCAGGTAATCAAGAACTGTAATAAAGAGCAGGGGACTCAAGACACTTCCCTGGTGTACACCTACTGTGATTTCGAATTCTTCTGTGACTCCAGCTGCGCATCTTACTTTAGTAACTGCTCCATCATACATGTCCATAATTATCCGCACATAGGTTTCTGGAACTCCTCGTTGCCTGAGGGCCACCCATATTAGATCTCGTGGTTGCCGATCGAATGCTTTTTCAAAATCAACCAATACGACATGCAAATCCTCCAAAGAATCCCGATGTTTTTTCCATAATTATTCTTATACTCTGGATTGCATCCGTGGTTGACTTACCCCCGACAAACCCACACTGGTCATCAGATAGCCTAATTATTTTTCGCAGTCGGCTACCCAAGACTCGCTCAACGATCTTCATGGTGTGTGACATCAGCTTAATCGAACGGTAATTATCACAGCTTCGAGTATCACCCTTTCCTTTATAAATTGGAAGAAGGTAACTTTCCCTCCATTGATTAGGCATGCGATCACCTCGTATAAGTTTGGAGACAAGAATCATGAGCCATCTAAACCCAATGTCTCCCATCTTTTTCCAAAACTCTGAGGGTATTTCGTCTGGGCCAACAGCTTTTCCCTTTTTGGAGTATTTTACCGCCTCACTAACTTCTTCGACTGTGACGTCTGATACTTCGCTTAAGTTAGGTGAAGCTATTGGAAAGTATAGCCTTGGAAATTGTTCGTTTAGAAGTCCGTCACAATACTGTCGCCACCTGTGAAGAATTTCGTTGTCTTCCACAAGTAGTTGTTAATTGTTAATGAACTTTGGCGAACAAATCTCCTGGGCATTTCTTCTTCTTTGAGCGGCTATTTTGAAGATAATTGCGCCCTTATTCGTGTTTTGCCGTAGCTCTTGAATAGCACCAGCTGTCGGGGTAGAAATTTCATCCAGCTCCCCATACAGGTTTTCTGTATTCTTTGCTTGAATTTGGGCGCACTTCTTCTTCGCTTCTTTCTTGCAGTTTCTATATTCCACTTCGAGGCGTGACTTTTGCTCTGTATCATTAGAGGGGCACTTCGACCAAGCCTTGAAAGCCATTTTCTTTTTACTTATAACTGATTTAGCTTCATCATTCCACCACCATGTTTCTTTGCCTTGTTGGTTGTGTCCTTTTGAAACCCCTACAGTGTTTTGGCTTTTTCTTTGCAAGTTCTCTGTAGGAGATCCCACATACTTTGTGCTGTACTCTCTTCATTTCGAACTATATCGGTGTTGTTATACAGAACGTTTTGCATATTCGAAATAAAAGCTTCGCCTTTTTCCTTATCCAGATTATACCATTTCATCTTCCCAAAAGTTTTTGTATGTTTGTTGTCATTCACTGTCTCCATAAAAAATTCTGTCAGTAGGAGACGGTGTTGGTGGGCGATCGCTTCTCCTAGTATCACTTTGCAATCTTTTACCCGGGGTTTCATGAAACTAGATACCAAATGGTAATCAATCTGGGTTTCATTTCCACCACTGCTGTAAGTGACCAGGTGTCGGCTTTGTTTGACGAACATGGTATTTAGTACGATAAGACCGTATGTTTTGCACATGCTCAGGATGTCTTCACCAGGAGGGTTCCTGGTGCCGTATCCGAGGCCTCCATGGCAATCTTCATAGTCTTCGTTTGTCTTCCCGACATGTCCGTTCAAATCTCCGCCCACGAACAAAAACTCTTCCTTTGTGATGTCCTTAAGTAGATTGTGAAAGTCTAGCCAAAATGCATCTTTTTGCACCTGCTCACATCCAATTTGGGGAGCATATGCAGTGACAATATTCCACAACTTTCCTTTAATCACCAATTTAAGGGACATCAAACGGTCGCTGGATTTCGAAATGGTCAATACGCTGCCTAATAGATGTTTTGCAAGGATGATTCCGATTCCGTTTTTACCCTTTTCCGTTCCATAGTAGAACATCTTATAGTTTTTTGTCCTCGTATCCAAGAAACGGGCCCAGTTTCCCGTGTTTCGCCATTTTGTTTCTTGAACACATAAGATGTCCACTCGCCTTCTTTTCATCATCTCTTCCAGCTCGAAGCTTCGACCTGTCATACTGCCAACGTTCTAACTCGCAACTCTCAGATTTTGTATAATCTGCGGCACTACTTTGCTAGCCCCCGGAATCCGTCTAGCTCTGACCCGAGCATTGCTGCTCGGTCCAGGATCATTACCATGTGTAACAATGGTAGTGTCATTTTGAACGAGTACTTCCATAATGCTTGAATTCACAAAATCCTGGTTGTAAGTATCGACGTGCGCATACTCCAGTTTTGTATTTGATCTCTCTCTTACGGCACCGGTGATCTCCAGTCGTGCCAACAAAGGGACTGGCATGCACACTTTTGGGAAAGTTTATAGGTGTTACGTGTCGCTAGGTTCACCTTGCTGTTTGTGGCCTAGATGTATTAACTCCTTTAATCGCCTTTTACGACAAGCGGGGAGGCGCTGCAGGAATATTCTAACCCGTCCCTGCACAGGGGAGCCTAAGCCATTGGACCTATTCTCTTCAAACTCGGTAGTTATGGGTCTTCGGTGATTCCCTAGAGGGGAAATTGAAATTTTTTTTTTAGCTCTAAAACTAACGGTACCCCCCATACACCCGTAATGCAAAATCTTATTTATCTCTAAAACGGCTCTAATGATTTTCATAAAAAAAAATTAGGTGTGATATTATGGACATGGACTATATTTTGGTAAAAAAAAAATTTGGGGCAAAATGTTATTAACGGTACCCGTCATAGAACCGTTTTTTTTGGTTTTCGACTTTCTCATTAACGGCTCTAACGATTTTAACCAAAAATTTTCAGCAGGAGTCCCCCTAAGTTTAAAATAATATTGTATATAAAAAGAATAAATTCATACTTTTCTAGAAATCAGACGGCAATTTCATTTTAAATTCATGTTTTATATTTATAAAATGTATCTTAAATTCCAAAGTACTTTTACATAAGAGCAAGTTCGTGCGATCCAGTCGTGCATTTTATTTAATTCTGTGTTTGGCTCTCTCTAAGTGATCTGGTTGGCATTAGAACCAAACAAGTTTATTTTCGTTCCTTCAGTGAACGAAAGACTCTGGCCGTTTTCGAAAACGTCATCTGCATCAAAAATACATTTGCAGAATGTTCTTTGTGTGTGTGTGTGTGTGTGTGGGTGAAAGTTGCCCACGTATCATATAACAACGAGCAATTTAAAGCAAACTTTTGTCACATTTCTCAGTTTTGAACGCATTATATCTTACAAGCTAACCTTCTCCACATAAACAGAACGGTGATTTATTTACAAAAACCAAACGTTGAAAAGAAATATATCAAGTGGAAGAGAATCCGATTCTGATTTAATTAAAATGTAAGTTTACTTACATACATATGTTTTCTTAAATCTTTTCTTAAAAAATCTGAGACAACCACCTTCAGTCTCAGAACATCGTGCCACACATCTTTCCTATCCTTCTTTCTCTTCCGTAACTTCACGCCCACGCTGTGTTGAAACATTTGAAGGGTATTCCTATTCCCTTGAGCGTGAGTAAATTATAAAAAAAAAAAAACATATGTTTTCTTAAAAATAGTTTTAGGTAATTGTTAATTATTATAATTAATAGCACTCGCCCTCCTACCCCGACTCAAGAAGGGGGGGAAATTCAACATTGGAGGCGTGAACGGACCGAATTGCTGATAAGTGTTCGCTTTGAACATGAAGCCTCTTTCCAAAATGGTAAAAAGTAGAAAAATGCATTATGCAAAATTGTGTACAGGCAGATTCAAGTTCAGGACGATGACTTTCTCTTTAAATGTAAGGTAGGTAGAGATGGTAGTCGCCAGCCCTGGGCCCACGACTCAATTAGCGCTGGGGTGCGCCGTTTTGATACCATTAACTCGGTTGACACGAGTTAATAAGGATTTAGTACGGAAGAAAATGGCTTTTATATACTTTAGCGGAGCATTGCTAAAGCCATTTTGTCGCATTCAGAAAGATAATCAGAGCTTTGATTTTCTTCTCCGAAAGTTCGCTGGGGTCATCGAGGAAGGCTTTCCCAAAGGAATTCATCCTGTAATTTGCTAAGGCGGGGCAATCGCAAAGAAAATGAACCAAAGTTTCTTTTTCTTGTGGATCTCCACAACTACGGCAGTGTGGGTTGTAGGGGATGCGTAGCTTTCTTGCATGTTCACCTATGGGGCAGTGCCCGGTGCATATTGCTGTGATCCTGGCTATGTCGCGCCTGGATCTGCATATCGTTGGAACGTGAGTTATTGTAAGTAGGCCATATCTTTCTTGATATGACACAGTTTGTGAGACTGCTCCACCTACGGTTGGATTCATTGAGAAAAATCGAGAAGATTTTTCTCTTCATAGCACCAAGAGGAATATTTACGTTTTCCGCTAGTGAGCTATGTAAGGCCGAGCCTTGCCGAGCTAAAGCGTCAGCCTGTTCATTACCCTCTATGTCACTGTGACCTGGAACCCAAATGAGAGTGACCTGGAGGTCAATGTTCAGGCTCGCCAGTTCGTCTCGACATTGCTGGACAAGCACTGAGGTAGATGTAGATGATTTAATGGCCTTAATGGCCGCCTGGCTATCTGAGCAGATAGCTATATTTCTGAATTGGTTTTGGTTAGATTGGAGCAACTTGCATGCCTCCTTGATAGTCTGAGGGACTTGGAGATGTTAAAGGACTCGGAAAAAATTCCTGAACCAACACCGCACTCCATCTTAGATACATCAGTGAAGATTATCGAATCGAAATCGTTTGTGACAACATCATTTTTCCAATCCTCTCTGGTGGAAAAAATGGCCTTGAAATCTCCGCTTGGGCCAAGAGGAGGTACGCAGTAGTCGGTGTTCGATAAGAAAATATCCGGAGGAATCAATTTTGTTATGCTTCCATGACCATAGGGTTTGGAGAACCAACAGTTAGATTCTTTAAGTCTTACAGCACTGCATGCCGCTAGGTATTTAATATGAAGGTCGAGTGGTAAAAGGTTCAGGATAACGCTCAGGGCATCTGTTGGGCATGATCTGAGAGCCCCTGTAGTGCCGACGCTAGCCGTTCTTTGAACCCTTTTAAGTTTTCCGACGTTATATTGCTTGCTAAGTGCAGGCCACCAAACAATCGATCCGTAAGACAAAATTGGCCGTACCACTGCAGTGTACGTCCACAAAATCATCTTCGACTAAAGGCCCCACTTCTTACCAAAGGTCTTTCTGCAGGCATAGAAAGCTATACAGGCTTTCTTAACCCGTTCTTCAATATTTACCTTCCAATTCAATTTGGGGTCGAGAATAACTCCAAGGTATTTAGTTTGGAAGATAAGGAAAGAGTTTGACCGTTAAGTCGATCAGCATCAGTTCCGTCTTACTCTGATTAACTCCTAGTCCACTACTAGTGGCCCAGTTGCTAACTCTTTTCAGAACCAATTCAGTGATTTCACTAATCACAGTGGTAAACTTACCTGATACCAATAAAACCAGATCGTCAGCATACGCTATACAGTTTTCACACCACTACCTCTGAGCTTGACGAGAATTTTGTCCATGACTAAGAGCCATAGAAGAGGGGAGAGAACACCACCCTGGAGAGTTCCCCTACTAACATGCTTAGTAGAAATTGTGTTTCCTAACGTTGCTTGGATCCTTCTGTCACTGAGCATAGATACAATCCATTTAGATATGAAACTTTCTACACCAAAGTGAGCAAGTGATTCGCGAATGGATTCAGTTAGGACGTTATTAAAAGCACCCTCCACGTCTAGGAAGGTTGCTAGGGTATATTCTTTGTAGTGAATCGTCTTCTCTATTGTACGCACTACTTCATGCAGGGCAGTCTCCGTAGACTTGCCTTTTAGGTATGCATGTTGCGATTCATTAAGAGGACGACCCTCTAGTAAAACTCTGAGGTGAGTATCAAGGATGCGCTCTAGTGTCTTTAGTACAAAAGATGTCAGACTAATTGGCCTAAAGTGCTTCGCGGATTCATGACCTCGTTTGCCGACCTTCGGAATAAAGACCACTCTTACATGTCTCCATGACTCGGGTACATGATTGAGATAGAGACAACCTTTGAAGATCATTTCTAGCCATGGTACTGCCAAGTTTTGCAGTTTGTGCAGCATAATTGGGATTATGCCATCAGGGCCAGGTGATTTGTAAAGGGAGAAAGTATTAATCGCAAATGAAATACTATCTCCTGTTATAACAGAATTGAATTGCTCCCCATGAGCTATAATGGTATTTGAAGTGCTAAGCGTTTCGGTGTAGCTATTCTCACAACCCGGGAAATGTGTTGTCATAAGCAGTTCCAAGGACTCAGCTGGAGAGGCTGTCCAGATACCGTCACATTTTCTCACGACGACAATATTTGCGTCAAAAAATGACGATCATTTCACAATCAATTTGTCGTTGATTTAACGTTTTCGAAAACAGCCTGTCACAGAAGCCTTGTGGCAATAATTGTTTCTCTGTCAATCAGTTTATTCATGTCCAGCATTGAATTAACTAAGACACGTTTTTTCATTCCAAGCTCTTTTACCCAGATCTTCCCAGCAATCGAAATGACAGACTCAATTTGTTTTTGTTTTTTACAAAGAAGTGCGTAATTGAACAGCTTCTTGACATCAGGTGAAAGACTTTCGGAGATGAAAAATGCTCTTTTGTCTTCAGCAGGGAACCCAATTTTAGAAAGAATGAGTTCATTGTTTTTTATATAAGAAAATAGTGAATTCATTATGTGGCTTCTTTCAAATCTGTTCTGCAGCTTCACAATAATAACAGGAACATTTTGGTTTTTAGGAGGAACTCGGAAAATGTTTATTGGGTTTAAAGTCTTTGTATTAAGAACCTTCGAGATCTTCGTAAACATTGCTTGTAGATCTTCACCTTCAACAGTCGGAATTAATCATTTTGTAAATGGTTGATTTTAACCCACTATTTTCAGCTTTAATGGCAAGAATTTCATCTTCAAGCTGCACAACACAAACTTCAATATTTTTAGAGAAATTTTCAATCGAATCAAATCGTTTTTCTAATGCATTTATTGAAGATTGTTGAGTTTGTATCATGCCAGCCAATTCATTATTGGTAACCTCACTTTCACTTGCTTTATTTTTTTTTGTTTGCCTCGTGATTTTTTCAGTTAACATTTTTATTTGTATGCAAATAAAATTAAAAGTTTCAAGTTATTTTGAGGAAATAATGAACACACTGCGATTATTATTTGAATTTAGAATGAAAGAGCGTTGAAAAAGGTTGATTTATTTGGTAAATTAATTAATTCCGACAGACCGATAAAACTTTAGTGCATACTCTTTGACATTCTCTCTCTTTTTAATTTTTTTTAATTATTTAAATTTTTAACTAACACAAACAGCAGCAATTACACGTAATGTCCTCTCTTTTAACTTAAATTAAATATTGTAATTATTTTATTTTTTCTTAATTCCATTTTCATTTATTTTTATTCTGATGCCTAATACTATGTACATTTGTATTTCTAAGTATCTTTAATAATATAATACTAGCCGACCCAGCTCTCGAAATTCGAGTGCCAATTTATTTATTATTTATTATTATTATATTATTGGCAGTATGTATTTTCAAGCAAATTTATTAAATTAAATTTTATTTTATGTAATATGCAAAGTGTTCGACAGTGCAAAAACAATAAAATGCACGACTGGATCGCACGAACTTGCTCTTATGTAAAAGTACTTTGGAATTTAAGATACATTTTATAAATATAAAACATGCATTTAATGAGATAATAATGTTCAAATGCATAAAATTGCCGTCTGGTTTCCGGAAAAGTATGAATTTATGCAAATAAGCCTTAAAAAATTGTTTTATTATTAAATAAATTTTTTATATAAGAAATTTATCTAAAATTTTTCAAGAAAAAAATGTGGGATGCGAATTTTAAGTATTTAATAATATTGGTTTTAGGAAATAATTTCAAAAAATAATCGTTCATAGGTTTTGAAGATATTAATTAAAAAATTTTTTTTTTTTTAAAAACCCAATAAATATTTTTTCGACTATTTTTATATAAAATATTATTTTAAACTTAAGGGGACTCCTGCTAAAAATTTTGGGATAAAATCCTTAGAGCCGTTAATGAGAAAGTCGAAAATTAAAAAAACGGTTCTATGGCAGGTACCAATAATAACATTTTGCCCCAAAATGTTTGTTGACCAAAATGTAGCCCATGTCCATAATATCACACTTAATTTTTTTTATCAAAATCGTTAGAGCCGTTTTCGAGATAAATAAGATTTTGCATTTAGGGTGTATGGGGGGTACCCTTAGTTTTGGAGCTAAAAAAAAAATTTCAATTTTTCCTCTAGGGAATCACCAAAGACTCTTAACTACCGAGATTGAAAGAAATAGGTGCAGTGGTTTAGGCTGTAGTGAGAGGTACAGACATACAGACACACCGAAACAGGTTTTTTGTGTACTAAATTTTACTTAAAATTTTTATAAAAAAAATTGATATGCAAATTGTTAGTATTTAATAAAATAAATTTTAAAACGAAATTTAAAAATTTAATCGTGTATCGGTTTTCAAGATATTGAATTTTCAAAAAAAAAATTGTATTATTTTTTTAAAAATCCAAAAACTATTTTTTCGAAAAAATTTTTTGTTTATATTTTTTCAAATGCAAAGCAGCTCCTGCATAAAAATTTTGGTTAAAATCGTTAGAGCCGTTGGTGAGAAATTCGAAAATCAAAAAAACCGTTCTATGACAGGTACCCCTAATAACATTTCCCCCCACATTTTTTTTTCACCAAAATATAGTCCATGTCCATAATATCACACCTAATTTTTTTTATCAAAATCGTTAGAGCCGTTTTCGAGATAAATAAGATTTTGCATTACGGGTGTATGGGGGGTACCCTTAGTTTTGGAGCTAAAAAAAAAATTTCAATTTTTCCTCTAGGGAATCACCAAAGACTCTTAACTACCGAGATTGAAAGAAATAGGTGCGGTGGTTTAGGCTGTAGTGAGAGGTACAGACATACAGACACACCGAAACATGTTTTTTGTGTACTAAATTTTACTTAAAATTTTTATAAAAAAAATTGATATGCAAATTATTAGTATTTATTAAAATACATTTTAAAACGTAATTTAAAAATTTAATCGTGTATCGGTTTTCAAGATATTGAATTTTCAAAAAAAAAATTGTATTATTTTTTTAAAAATCCAAAAACTATTTTTTCGAAAAAAATTTTTGTTCATATTTTTTTAAATGCAAAGCAGCTCCTGCGTACAAATTTTGGTTAAAATCGTTAGAGCCGTTGGTGAGAAATTCGAAAATCAAAAAAACCGTTCTATGACAGGTACCCCTAATAACATTTCCCCCCAATTTTTTTTTTCACCAAAATATAGTCCATGTCCATAATATCACACCTAATTTTTTTTATCAAAATCGTTTGAGCCGTTTTCGAGATAAATAAGATTTTGCATTACGGGTGTATGGGGGGTACCCTTAGTTTTGGAGCTAAAAAAAAAATTTCAATTTTTCCTCTAGGGAATCACCGAAGACCCTTAACTACCGAGTTTGAAGAAAATACCTCCGGTAGTTTAGGCTGTAGTTCGAGGTACAGACATACAGACATACAGACATACAGACATACAGACATACAGACATACAGACATACAGACAGACAGACGGAATTGTCGGACCCACTTTTTTCGTCTTCGCTATCATCGTAATGTCAACTTTGATCAAAATCTCGAGTTCGATTTTTTTTCCAAATGCAGAACTTGCCCTATAGTACCTATATCGCAAGTAAAAATGACCCACAGTGTGTAAATGCGTGTCTCAAGTATATTCTGCACATCTCCGTAACTGTGGCTTTCCAACCATATAAAATTTATCCAAATCGGTTAAATACTTTTGGAGAAAAGTGTACCACAAAAAACATGTTTGCCGTTTTATTATATGATGATTTGTATACTCTTTGAATTATCGACTTAAAATGTATGTATTAAGTGCTTTTATAAGATCTTGTATCTTTTTGTACTATTTCTTTCTTATTTCAAATAAATTCAATTCAATTCAATTCAAAAAATCTTTATTGGAAACAACTCTTAAATCTATAATATACAATATTCTGCTATTAATATTCCACTTCATTCGGGTAATGGAACGGTTCACGAGTATCAACTCTTCTGGTTTCTAGTCTAGCTGCCTCGCATCAGTTATACTGCTCGCTGATGATCCGGATCTGGTACTTATCATTACGGGTATTCTGGCTTCTGGTAAATCGGCCTCAAACGGACCCCTTCATTCGGATGTCGGGTTTCTGACGGGATCGGTAGGTATAACGCTCCTGGTGGCACTAAACAGCAGGCTCATGCTCTGGTAGATCAGCAGGTTCGAGGCCCCTGGTGGCACTAAACAGCAGGCTAACGCTCTAGTGGATCAGCAGGTTCAAGGCCCCTGGTGGCACTAAACAGCAGGCTAACGCTCTGGTAGATCAGCAGGTTCAAGGCCCCTCGTGGCACTAAACAGCAGGCTCATGCTCTGGTAGATCAGCAGGTTCAAGGCCCCTGGTGGCACTAAACGGCAGGCTAACGCTCTGGTAGATCAGCAGGTTCAAGGCCCCTGGTGGAACTAAACGGCAGGCTAACGCTCTGGTATATCAGCAGGTACCGAAGCCCCTGGTGGTAATTAGGACATTAAACTTCGAACTAAGACCCTTTACCGCTGGTGGGGGGAAGCCTTAATAAGAAATAGCTGGACAATCTCACCTACCTACCTTGTCTTCATACGAAACCCTTTACCACTGGTGGGGCGAAGCTCTGCAAAAAGCAACGAAAGCTAAATGACCAACTCGTCTATACTTCTCGTCTACGACTGGACTTCGAAAGACTTATGCAATCAATTTACTGTGTCGCCTGACTGAATGTATGAGCGAAGAGGTGCTTTTCGTTCACCCAAGAAGATCCTTTTGATGGTTTTTCAGTAGAAACTGAATGTGAACTATGTAAGTGGTGAACGAAAAATATTAATGCGTTTAATTTTCCTGTGACGTCATGTGTTCATGGTGCTTGTGAATTGAATTTAAGCGAAACACAATTCTCGGTATTAATGCAGAAGTCATATAGAGTGGAGTAGCATGGAACGCTTCGTTATAACCCCAATAGTTTTTTTATTAAACTGTTTGGAATTCCATAGGAATATTATTTGCATTAACCTTAATTGTCAAGAAAACAGCTTATTCCTTTTGCTGTGTTCTATAAAGAATTTATTATGTATTCATATATGTATGTATTCTATTCACATAGCAGACTATTTAATACGCTTTAATCTCGCCCCGTTGTCATAGATATTGAGCCAATAAAGCCATCAAGTATGCTTTCTATCCTTTTTCTATTATCCTCAAACCATTTGACCTTAACTATCCCTCGCACACGTCATTATCATCCAGTTTCTCCGTTCAATTTACCATTCATTCACATGCTTATAGTTTATTCGTAAAGTGAATATCCCTACAGAAATTATGTGACAAATATGGACATTTTCGATTAAACTCCCAGCTACATGTTTGTATTACTTGAACCTGAACCCACTTCACATTTTTCCCAATTTTTTTTATCTTTTCTGAAACCATAGGACGGCTTTGAACTGACGCCGGAAAAATCCTTTGGTAGGAGAAAAATCTCTCAACATCAGTGCCATGTGTTGCCTCATCAATAAAATCATCGAGGTCATTAAGTGTATTAACTGCTAGCCATCACTTTCACATGGTGCTCCTGTCCGCGCTCCGGCCAAGCGGGTTTATTATCCTCTCCTCCTCGATTTAACTTTCTGGATGAAAACCCGGCTGGCGCATCTCTTAATTTAGTGCTTTCATTTATTTCCTTTCGATCCGATATGTGTCTCGAAGAGGATGAGAAATATTATATTCCGAGATATTGTACTTGAAATAAAGTTCAGTTGGGGTTCTTTTTTGAGGGTTGGTCTCCATTTTTGGTTGCGGGTCTTTGGAAATTCTATCACTCCCATGTGAGTAACGAAATAGATTGTACTAGGATAGTACTTGAGATGATGTTATTGTCCGCAGGGAGTAGGAGTTTCCTGAATATTTGAACTGATATGCGATCCAAAGGACATTTAGATGGAAATTCAATCTGAGTTGAAGGTTGAGCGAACATTTAGAACCGATATTTATTCGCTTGTATGCTATATATACAGATGTTTGAAGCTTGAAAGACTTGGAATCGGTTTTTATGTGGCATTAAATCCTTTTTTTTATATTTTCATTGCCATCGATAGCTAGAGTGAGGATGTTTTCTTTGGGTTTTTTTATGATTTCAGACTGGACTGTAATGAGGTAATATGAAGTCAATCGAATTCTCTGGAATTTGTGGAGAAATATGTCTTCAAAAGGTTATACAGTATACACAAGATTGTTTCGTTTGAGTTGCATTACTTACGATTTGTTTTATTGATGTATTTGTATAAAATGAAATGAATACTGAATATGCGTTTTTACATAAACTTATGTTCTTAGGATATTAGATTTCGAGTGATACTTTGTGGAATAGTTCATTTGCATGAGCAATCTTTTGAAAAGATTGTAAACAATAAAATAAAAATTCATTAGATTTTTAAATTTGATTTAAAAATAAATACATACAAGGTGGGCCAAATACAAATTTCTTTTGAAAAATGCGATAAAATTAACAAAATTGAATGTTTGCGACATGATGTTCGTTAAATGAGTCTCACACTTTCGACTACAGCAGCCATATTCTCGTCTGTGCACACCGTACGACGACGGGGACCATGAGTGTTGTCCACTAGCATACCAGTCTGAACTTTTTGCACAAACTTGTGTACAGCAGGTGCGGTGGGTGCTTCATTTCAACCAAAACTTCTTTTCAAAAAACGTAGTGTTTAAGCTACACAGCACTGAATTCGGAAATAAGTTTTCAATATTTCCCTACGTTTTTCAAGCGTAAGCTCGTTTTGAATTCTACACGATTTTTTATTCTCCAATGGACAATACTGTCAAGATCAGAGTATAATGAGATTTTTATACGCTGCGGAGGCTATTATCATCAGCAAAAAACATTTAATGGATTGGAATTGTCAGATAGAAGATCATTTATAAACATGAGGGGTAGATTCGGAGACGAAACGAAGCCCTGGCATACATCAGCATTTATTTTATGAACTTCATACTTTAGAACATCCAATACGACTTATGTTGGGCGGCCTAAAAGCTAATTTCTATTCCAATGAAGAAGAGATTCATCAATACTTTCGAAATATGAAGTGCAATAAACTTACTTTCTCCAAAACTATGCAAAGACTGGTTGTACTGTCAATCATTGAGAAGCTTTTGTTTTTGGAGATATTCCTTAAGCTGTTAGTTAATCAGCGTTTCCATGACCTTAGAAAGACGGGACGTAAGATCAATTGGAAAATAGTTAGAGGGGAAAGAAGATTTACCTTATTTTAGGGACACGCTGCACAACTACTGTTTGCCATCCTCTGGGACAGAGACCAGTAGAGTAGGATAATTGGAAAAGCTTGTGCAGTGGCTTTTGCAGCGTTGAGGAACACCTCTTCAGAACAATGGGAGGGATACTCTGTGGGCCAGCGGATTTGTGTATGTCAAGATCTTTCAGGACTCTTGCAACTGTACGAGTATGTATGTATATTTAAAATGTTTTGTACAAATGACCAGAAATGCTTACTACCCTTGTATTTTTTGACTTATTTGCTGGTTATGTATAAAAATTTGGTCTGTCGAATATGATCATTACAAGTCTTTCTAGCTTGTTTGAACTTATTCCGGTTTTCCTCAGTAGGGTTGGCTTTATAAAATTGGACAAAAAACTTCTCTGACCCCAATAACCTCTTTACAGCTCGAATCAAACCATGAATTCTCTTTCGGTTAGACAGATTCATCCCTATTCGGGGTATAATCTCTCATTCCGATAAGAAATGAATTTGTTCACATCACTATCGAGAAAGTATAGTGGCCAGTTAAAGTTCCTGAAGACCTTCCAAGTTGGCTTTCTCGTATTGCCAAACGGTTCCCTTTGGGTTTTTCTCTTTAAATGAGATTTTTTGTCATTTGCAGATATGAAAAATTGGTCTGATGTGCTTAGAGGCGGTTTAACTTGCAAAGTCAAAAATTCGAGTTGGCGCATTAACAAGCTAAGTCAGATGCCTTAACTCATCGAAAAGACCTTCAACATACCTTCCTTCGGGTGTTGTCTGACCAGAAAAACAAAGCCAACTAGAATTGTGTACATTGGAATCACCCGCAACGACGATTTCAGTGTGAGGATAATGGGAAACAACTCTTTGGATGTGCTCGGATAGAGTATCAAATTCGTCAAAAGTTGAATCTCTGTCTAGAACTGGACTTCGATAAATGAAACAAGTATGTATAATGTGCTTGTATACCGTGAACTTAAACCGTATAAAATTGAAGTTTGTATTTTAACATTTGCCATATTGGGGTTGAAGTTGGTTTGTTCAACGAACAGTTGAACTGGACGAGTTGAGATGCAAATCGGATCTCTAAATGTAGTAGTAGTAAATTCAGTAAAATTTGGGGAGGATAGAAAGACAAAGAAAATATCATTTAAGACAACTCATATATACTCATCGAATATCAATCATTTCCACTTGGGGAATTGAGCAGAAGTAACCCAGAAGTCCAAACATATAAAGACTACAAGAAATACAGATATCAAAATACGTGCAAAGTTTCAAGGATTATGTAGCTTGCAACGTCATCGCATCTTCTTAAATCTTCTGAAAGCACAATACTCTCCGGAAATAATGAGTTTTATGCATATTACCGAGGACTTAGATGATAGTTTTGTAGAAATCTAGTGTTTGTATGTACATTTTGGGTACGTTTATTCTGTGTCCCCCTATTTGACTTGTAATCTATTACAGAAATATTTTATTAACGTTCTCTTTTGCACAAAATAAATTTGCTCTTATGTAAAAGTAATTTGGCATTAAAAAATTGTTTATAAATATAAAAGCATGGATTTATTTAGAAAAAAACATTCAAATATAAATAAAATTGCCATTAGAGTCGTTAGTGAGAAAGTCGAAAGTCAAAGAAAGGTTCTATGACAGATACTGTTGTTAACATTTTTTTTTTAATTTTGACCAACATGTAGTTCATAAATATAATGCGAAAAATAATTTTTCCTTGCCATATATAAGTACTTTATGGCAAGTCATTCGTAAAAAAAACGATTTTGTTGAGATTTTAAAGTACGATGATAGAGAAGACGTAAAAAGTGAATCTCGCAATTCTGTCAGTCTGTCTGTTCAGCTTCACCCTTAATGACGCGGCCGATTTTCTCTAAACTTTGCAGATAACATTTAATTTTTCCCTTCCACATATTTTTTTCTTCTTTTTCTTAAGACCAAACATTAAGGTATCTGCCAAACGAATTTTGTTCGAAACCTTATAAAATATTTTTTTTTATCAAAAACTGTTCCACATATTTAAAAAAAATTCATTTAGTTAATGTAATGCTTGAACTATTTTTTTGTTTTTGATTTTCTCAAAAACAGCACAACCAATTTTCGAATTTTGAATTTCTCATAATTGACTTGAGGCATTTTAATATAATTTTCATAAAGAAGCTTCCCAAAAGTTTGAAAAACAATGCATTTCAAAGCATTACAAAAAAAAAAAAAACTTTTTGGAAAAATTTTTTTCAATTTTTTTGAAAATTTGATATCTCAAAAACAGATCAATATTTTTTTTCAAATTTACATTTTAGTCACAATGATAAAAACTTTAAGTTGATATACCAAGCTTTTTGTTGTTGCATAAGCTAATACTTAGTTGCAAAACCACATAACATCTTTAGCTCCAGCTATACTAAAGGAGTTGTTTAAGTCATTTAAAAAATGAAATTCGTGTCTATGAACATTTTTCTCTACAGTAACATTCATTTTTAAAATTTGTAGTCTTTGACATAAGTTTGTGCGACCCACTCGTGCATTTTATTTGTATTTAATTCACTAGAGCCTTTTCCGAGATAAAAATACCGTTATTTTTAAAGCAAAACGTTTAAATTTTTTCTCTAGAGAATAACCGAAGAACCTTAAATACCATGTTTGAAGAAAATCGCTAGATCTAGAGTTACATTTTTTTCAACTGCGAATCTAGCTCTATAGTACCTACACTACAAAAATTAGAAATTGACAGTTTTACCTACTTTAATTACACTTAAATTACTTCAGAAATTGACTTTTGACATATGTGTAGTAAAATATCAATTATATTAATCACCTTAACTAAAACTGCTTATTTCAATAGGAAATTGTGGCGATATCTTCATTCGCTTAAGAGTTATAATTTTTTAATTTCAAAAAAGTGGGCCGGAGGTATGGTTTTGAGTCTAACCCGCCCAAACCTTAGATCATATCAAACTGGCTTCTGCGAAAGAAGAAACTGTTACTTATTTCTCAATTTAAGCTGACCAGTATACATAAGTTGCTGGTACATTGCGTTAGTCCTTGCAAGTTTCAAGTTCTTGCATAAACTTACATTACATACATAGCGGAAATAAAGTCTTGATATTTCTTTAGGAAGTTTTCTCACTATATATACATTAGACTGGGCCAAAAAAATTGACTATTTTTTTTTTTTGAAAGATATATCGAGAATATCATTCAGAATGACAAAAAAAAATTTTCGTAAAAGTTTGAGCCCTTAATATCAATTTTAAGAGGGCTATCATCGCTAATTTTGATTTTTAGTCATAATTTCATGTTTTGCGTCAGAACTGACAAAACATTGAAGTAAAAAAAATTCATTTTGACTTACTTTTATATAAAATTAAATTCCCTACAAAAAAGGTCTGATTGAAAATTTTCGTCAGACAAGCCGTTTTTGAGTAATTAAGCTTAATAAATTGTTATTTTTCGTTAGCTACAAAATTCCAAATTAAAAAAGTAAAATCGAAGAAAAATAACAATTTATTAAGCTTAATTACTCAAAAACGGCTTGTCTGACGAAAATTTTCAATTTGACCTTTTTTGTAGGGAATTTAATTTTATATAAAAGTAAGTCAAAATGAATTTTTTTTACTTCAATGTTTTGTCAGTTCTGACGCAAAACATGAAATTATGACTAAAAATCAAAATTAGCGATGATAGCCCTCTTAAAATTGATATTAAGGGCTCAAACTTTTACGAAAATTGTTTTTTGTCATTCTGAATGATATTCTCGATATATCTTTCAAAAAAAAAAATAGTCAATTTTTTTGGCCCAGTCTAATATACATATATGTAGTTTCAATTTTTTAACCATTTTTCAACTAATCCTGTTAGTAATACCACAAGAAATTTCTCAATCAACTTCAATTTTTAGAGTACACTCGGGCGTATACGTATTTTTTTTAATTTAATGGTTTCCAACAAAATTTCATGAGGCATAGCATACAAAAAACGGATTCCTCGGTAAATAAGCTTGTTAGCACCTACTTTTATTGAAACAGGAGCTGGGCATTGAAACTCTAATTATCTAATTAGCCGCCCAAGTATCATTTTTTATCTCATAAGATGCTCCAAGAGTTCAACTAGATTAGTTAAGAGGAGCTAAAAGTAATCTTAACACAAGCGCGGATACAGGGGGAGGGCAATGGGTGCAATTGCCCCCCCCTGGGCAGTTCTTCGTTTCACAATTAAAAAAACCATAACACTTTTTTCTTTTTACTTGCGACTTATAGGTACTATATGAGGCAGGTTATGCATTTTTAAAAAAAAATTGAACTCGAGATTTTGATCAAACTTGACATTACGATAATAGCGAAGTCCAAAAAAGTGGGTATCGCAATTCTGTCTGTCTGTCGGTTCGACTACAGCCCAAACGGCTAGGCCGATTTTCTTTAAACTTGGTAGATATGGGTTTTATTTTTTTTCCCCCAGATGTTTTTTGATTTGATTTTTTAAGACCAAAAACAACGGTACCTGCCATACGATTTTTTTTTCGAAATTTTATAAATATTTTTTTTTTATCAAAAACTGTCCTACAGATTTTAAAAAAAAATTCATAAGATTTCATTTAGTTAAACCTAGGTAATGAATGAAAAAAAAAATCCAAAAAATTATTATTTTTGGTACCCCCCTTTGAACCATTTTTTTGTTTTTGATTTTCTCAAAAACGTTACAACCGATTTTGATAATTTTTTAATGTTAAGGCTCCCCAACAGTTTCAATATTATTGTGTATTCAAATTTTCAAAAACTCAATATTTTGAAAACCCCATGCTCGATTTTCTTAAAACTTAATAAATAAAAGTTTCTTAAAATAATCTACAAGATATGAGAAAAAAAAATGTATTTTACTTAAAAATAACGGTACCCTCCAACAAATGTTAAAAAATGGTTTTCGAAAATCGTATTTTTCTCGAAAACGGTTCCGAGAATTTTGCTTAAATTTTTAGTCTTTCGATTAATTTTTAAGGTCTATAATTTAATACAAAAGATTTTGAAAACAAGACATTACAGTCACTGTACATACCATAGAACGATTTTTGAAAATTTTGAATTTCTCATTATCGACATAATGGATTTTAATGAAATTTTTTATAGAAATGCTTCTAAAAGCTTTAAGAAACATTGCATTTCAAAACTTAAAAAAAAAAATATTTTTTGAATTTTGAAAAAAAAATATCTTTTTTTTTTTTGGAAAATTCGATATCTCAAAAATGGGTAAATATTTTTTTTTGGAAATTTAATTTTCATTCGTACAGTAATAAAAACCTAATGTTGACGTACTATTTTTTTTTTAATATTTTAAAAATTTTATATATAAAACCTTATTTTATTAAGAAACCACTACAACGACTAATGTATAATTTTTGTTCTTGCATACATTCATATTTGCATAGCATTCTGTTTTTGTCTCTTACTACTAAGAGAATTTAAAAAATTATGATAATTTTATCCTTATCTGAACAGTTTTTTCTAATAACATTCGTTTTTAAAATTCCTAGTCTATTACATAGGAGCAAGTTATGCATTCGTAAAAAAAATCGAACTCGAGATTTTGATCAAAGTTATCATTACGATGATAGCGAAGACTAAAAAAGTGGGTCTCGCAATTCTGTCTGTCTGTCGTTTCGACTACAGCCTAAACATTTATCATTTTTAATTTTTCCCCCCGACACGTTTTTTTCTTCTTTTTTTTTAAGACCAAAAATAACAGTACCTGCCATACGAATTTTTTTCGAAATTTTGTAAATTTTTTTTCTCAAAAACTGTTCTACGGATTAAAAAAAAAAGATACAAAAAAAAATCATTTAGTTAAAGCTAGGTACTAGTTGAAAAAAATTTTCCGAAAAATGGTTATAAATGGTACCCCCCAAAGAACCATTTTTTTGTTTTTGATTTTCTCAAAAACGGTATGACCGATTTTGATCATTTTTTGTTTGCGTAAGCTCCCAAAAAACTTAAATAGAATTGTGTATTCAAATTTAAAAAAAAAAAATTTTGGATTTAAAAAAAAAAATTTCAATTTTTTTTTTCAAAACTGTTAAAAACCGTTTTCAAAAACCGGCCACACAAAAATATTAGAATTAAGTATTTAAGAACTATGTATATCATGTACAACACTATAATTCCTTCATTTAAATTAATTAATTCATTTTTTTTAATACGTACGAGTTCCTATTTAATACTTTAAGACATGCATACAGAGCATTATTGAAAGAGGCTAAAGTAATGTAAACGAAGATGTTTGATTTACTATTTAATAGTTATTTACATACGACCTACATATATTATGTACCTGCACATGCTTATCTTAATTCAATTTAATAATTTGTTATTTTTATATTCGATTATGTTTATACCTTTTTAATATTTTAAGACAGAAATGCAGAGAAATGGACCATTTTTTTTAAGTTAAGCAAAATATCACGAAAATTGCCCCCCCCCCCCCTGAACGAAATCCTGGATCCGCGCCTGTCTTAACAATACTACGAGATTCTTTTAAAACTGTTTTTTTAAATGGCCTAGTTATGAGAGGCTCTTCCTACTCATAGTAGCAACAGAAGTTTCTTTATGGGATGACAGGTGCACGTTTATATTAAAATGGCACTTCTAAGGCTCTAATAGAGATCGGCAAAATCCTATTATGAGAAAGAGTCTCTTCCAATAAGAGGTGATAAAAAGAGAACAGAATATTTGTTAACTTAATAAAGAATGAAACAAAATACTTTTTAAGTTTGTGTGTATACATGATTTGCTATGCCAACAAACTGTTAAGCTTAATATAGTATTTATTTTGTAAGTCTATCAACTATTATATTATAATGGCGATACATGATATTTATTATTTTGCACATATGGGAACCGAAATGTAAATGCGGTTGAAATTGTATCTACTAATTCTAACATTTTACGTCGAAAAAACACAAAGCCCCTTCAAAATAATGCATATTTAAATTATTTTATTTATAACTTTTATCGGAAATAGGATTACCATATATTTCTTTCGTAAGCAAATAAAATCAAAATTAACTTTGAAATTTGTTTATTTAGGTCATTTGCTTGTGAGAGTAAATAGGAAACAGGAAAGGTCAAATTTAATATAAAATATTCAAAATTACATACTGAGAGTCTTATGCTGCATTTACAAGAGTAATATAATCTCATATCATCATAAAGAATAAATTTTGTTTGTTAATTTTGAATGAAAAGATAGTAGTAGCAATAAAATCCCAAGATGTTAATGTATTTAGTTTAAATTGAAAAAAAGTTACACAATATATTTTATACTTTCTATGTAATCACAACAATGCTAAATGTAAACTTGAAAATGCCACCTAATAAATTTTAAGTCAGTGCTACAGCCAAGTTATTTTATCGAGATCATAATTTTTTTAAGTTATGGTAACCCTCAAATGTACAGGCAACTACTTTGCTTGTGTATAGGAATATGCGGCTGCTGCTGACGCGACACTAACTCTTCTAGTAACATCTTTATTCTTTCTATAAGATCATAGACGCTTCTTTATGATTTATGATTTATGATTTATGATTTATATGTGAGAGGGGAATGTTGACATCAAAAAACTGAAGTTTGTGAACAGATGTGCTTGTTGCATTAAGGATCTTATTAGGATCTTACTGCAAAGCTTATATTCTTTGAACTCCAAATTGTTTCTTGATATAGGAGGATTTAAACTCAAATTCTTTTAGAATTTTCAAGGTGGTATACAATTAACTTTACTCTTACATATGACTTGTTATGGAATTATTTGGACATATATAGCGCTCAGTTTTCAGAAAGGGATTCTTATAAGACTATAAGTTTTTATATCTAACTACAAGAAGAGAAAATAGTTTTGCTATAAGATTTAAGTTCTTTTAAGCTGGAAAAGTGTTTAACTCTTAAAATAAAAGTGTTATGACATCCAGTTGAGTTTCATAACAAGATATTAATACTTTAGTATAGCAATGGGATATAAAAGAGTTGTATAAGAGTTTTTTTCAGATTTCAAGAGCTAAGCTCTGAAGAGTATGTTAGTTGGGCGCGCTATAAGCCCGATGACTAGCTCTTCAAATAATGCAAATGTCTGACAACAACTTTCCCTCCTGTAATTGAGAGCGTAACTCATTCAATAATATTTCTGTACTCGAACATTTGCAAGAGCACTTTGAGATCTTGATATAAACAAATCCGCATTTCCTGATGGTAAATCTCCCATTCTGCTAAAGAGTAGGTGTTCTCGCTGGTAAAACCATTGCGCAAGCTTTTCCATCGCTTCTACTGTTCTGGAATCTTCTCTGGAAGATTAAAAATAAAATATTTTACTTACTTTGGTCTTAAAAAACAAATGCGTGGGGTGAAATTGAAAATGATATCTACCAAGTTTAAAGAAAATCGACGGAGCTGTTGAGGCTGAAGTCGAACAGACAAACAGAATTGCAAGACCCACTTTTTTCGTTTTCTCTATCATAGTGATGTCAACTTTCATCAAAATCTCGAGTTCATTTTCATTTTTACGAATGCATAACTTGCCTTATAGTATCTATAAGTCGCAAGTAAAGTAGCTTATTATATAAGCCTATTTATATAAGCTAGCTACGGAGAAGATGAACAATTTTTCTTAATTTTCAGAGAAACCCTACTTAAAGGTGTTACTTCTAACTCCACTCTCCCACGATTTTAAAACTTATTTTTTCATATGTATATCAGTACATATTGGAAATGGCAATTGAATATTTTTTATCAATTTTACTTCAAAAATAGTCGAGACTGGACGGAAAGTTTGTTTCAGAAAAAATGTAAAAGTAGTTTTTGCAAAGTAACATTTTCGTCCAGTCTCGGTTCATATACATACATATACATACATATATTAATGTAAAAATAAAAAAAGAAAATGTTGGTCTCTTTGAAATCGAAAAACTTCAGTATCGCCTCGATAGCTTTCTCGGCCTTGCATATCTAATACTTGTTCTTTTCTAACAAAACCACTTCCAAAACCTTATCCCTGCTAAAGACGTGAAACTTTGAAAACTTATTACAAGAATTGCTGACTAAAAGTAATAGAACAAAGTAATAACATTAAAAATAGCTTTTTTTCTGAAAATATCAAAAGAGATCGGCTAGACTGTCGGTAAGTTTCGGTCAAGAAAATAATGTCTCGTTTCTGAGAATGAAACTTTTCTGGTTTCATATTTATATTCTACATATTTGTATCTGTATATCTTACTCACAGTTTATTTCATTCAAATTTAAAGACAGGAAATGCTTAATGGAAAACCCTAATAACAACTACATGTGTGTTCTAACTACTGCACTTCATTTTGTTTTTGTTTAATTCTCAAATATGAAGCACAAACGACTAATACTTATTCGACCACCATCATAGGAAATAAAATATGTATTTCCGGTGCAATCGAAACAAAAACTGTAAGAGATTGTTTTCGATATTTCATGTGCTGCCATCTATACTTCCTGCAAGAAATATTTCACGTCCAACTTCTGCTCAATATTTTTTCTGCATTTTTTTCGAAATATTTTAAAACTTTTTATACAAAATTGACAATTTGCTTTCAATATTTTAGAAGATGACACAAAAGAACAAGCCAAATAAATCAAAACCTAAAACTCATACATAACATGGCACTTTCGACACACATTCTACAACAATCGTTTTCCCCAAAGTCACTGGACTAAAATAAACAAAACATAAAGCATGTGATGTACTTTGTTGTCAAAGGCTGAGGTATCGCTCGCCGGTGTCCAGGGTATTAACTAAAGTAAGTACAGAAGCTTTAGTTTAAAGGGGTTTCTTTATTCACAAATCCAATTCATTAAAATAATTAACATTTATTACATACAGAGGGTTACAATATTTATTTTACTATAATTCAGATATTCAATCTTGACTCTATCGATGACTTGAGCTCCGTAGATGGTTAACTATTTGCAGCGGGTACTGGATACGGTCCTCGTATAGTAGTTCTGCAACTGGCTTCTTCAGGAGTTCCGGCTGGTCTCGATTCTTACGGTCCACGCTATCTTTCAGCGGTTTACGGTATCAACAGCTTACGCTGGCTATCAACGGTTTTACCCGGCTATCAACGGCTTATGCCGGCTATCAACGGTTTTACCCGGCTATCAACGGCTTACGCCGGCTATCAACGGTTTTACCCGGCTATCAACGGTTTTACCCGGCTATCAACGGCTTACGCCGGCTATCAACGGTTTTACCCGGCTATCAACGGCTTACGCCGGCTATCAACGGCTTACGCCGGCTATCAACGGTTTTACCCGGCTATCAACGGCTTACGCCGGCTATCAACGGTTTTACCCGGCTATCAACGGCTTACGCCGGCTATCAACGGTTTTACCCGGCTATCAACGGTTTTACCCGGCTATCAACGGCTTACGCCGGCTATCAACGGTTTTACCCGGCTATCAACGGTTTTACCCGGCTATCAACGGCTTACGCCGGCTATCAACGGTTTTACCCGGCTATCAACGGCTTACGCCGGCTATCAACGGTTTTACCCGGCTATCAACGGCTTACGCCGGCTATCAACGGTTTTACCCGGCTATCAACGGCTTACGCCGGCTATCAACGGTTTTACCCGGCTATCAACGGCTTACGCCGGCTATCAACGGTTTTACCCGGCTATCAACGGCTTACGCCGGCTATCAACGGTTTTACCCGGCTATCAACGGCTTACGCCGGCTATCAACGGTTTTACCCGGCTATCAACGGCTTACGCCGGCTATCAACGGTTTTACCCGGCTATCAACGGCTTACGCCGGCTATCAACGGTTTTACCCGGCTATCACGGCTTACGCCGGCTATCAACGGTTTTACCCGGCTATCAACGGCTTACGCCGGCTATCAACGGTTTTACCCGGCTATCAACGGCTTACGCCGGCTATCAACGGTTTTACCCGGCTATCAACGGCTTACGCCGGCTATCAACGGTTTTACCCGGCTATCAACGGCTTACGCCGGCTATCAACGGCATTCACCGGCTTTATGTTCTGGTTTCAAGGGCTCCTTACCTCTGGTGGGGGGTAGCCAATGAATAAATTACCTTCCTCTACTGGAGCTGGCGGCGGAGTCCTGTCCTCGTTGGGTACCTGATGATGACTGACTTACTTCTGGTGGCTTGCATCACTCTTATTTATATTGCTTTCTCGTGAAACTAAATGTGAGCTTTATATTTTTAAAGTTTATTTTCCTTTGGACATCAATGACGCGTGCGACGTCATCCTATATCTCCTATTGATATGCGGGGAAACTTCTGCACATATATTTTAGTTTTATATTCACCACCGAGGTACCATGGTCGTTGTCGTGCTGCTGTCCTCAGTGCAGGCCTTGCTGGTTGTTGATCTTTCGTGCGTGCGAATTCACCACACTGGTTTGCTCTGGTTGGTTCCTTTGAGTGGTGTGGGGAAAATGTCATCAACTGATAAGAGGATTTCTTAATCAGTTGTTGTTCACACTTCGTGGCATACGCATGCTACGGGAGCATGCGGCTGGTTGGGTAAGTATTTTTAATTTATCATTGCGGACAGGTGCGTAGGTAGGGAGGGGTGCTTGGTAGGTAATCATGTGGTATGCAGGTTAAGTCGGTCCAGTATTGCGGCTAGTGGTTTTAGTATTGTCAGGAGCGTAGATCGGGGGGCTGCGGGGTTAATTTGTAATGGTTCATTACAATTCACTCCCCCTTCGGAGACGAGAACTTTCTCGTCTAGCGGTATAACATTGGGGAATAAAAAATTGTCCAAAAAAAAAATAAAACTTCATAAAAAAAATTATGATACTAAATTAAAAAAAAAAATCGACTAGCTTATGGCTGATAGGTCACCCATCTTCGAGTCCCTTCAAAAACTAGCTCCGCCAACCCTGGCCTTTTTATAAGGGCGATTACTTTTCCCCAAGTCCTCCTAAAAACTAGTTTCTGCCGGCGGTATCTGGGCTTGTAGAAGCTGTGGCTGGTGATGTTGATTGTTTCGAAGGGGTCGGCCGGCATTACCTTCTTGGTGCAAATCTGACGGCGGTCTGTATTTGGAGGTCCCATGGCTGTTGCTAGGCCCGACATCGTGGTTGCCGTTCCCAAAATTGAAAACAGACTGTCGAAGTCAGCATGGGTTGGCAGTTCGTGTGTCCGGGGCCTGTTCGTGGTGTTCCAAATAGCATCATTTGTTGACGTGTTGGCTGTGGTCGGTGCTGGTCTCAGTGTCGTCGGTGTCGTCACCTTTGTTGGTAGCTTTTTCTCGCTACCCTGATCGGCTGGCATATTGGCGGTATCTGCTGGTGCTCGCTTTTGTTGCTGGGGTCTGGTAGGCTTTAGTTTTACGTTTCTGGAAGCCAGTTCGGAATCTGAGTTTGGGTGCGGGCGGTCCATTATCATGGAAACTCTATGTGGATGGCAAGGACAATCCCGAGTCAATCGTCCATCTTCTCCACAGAAGGCGCAAAACATGCGAAAGGGGCGGCGGCAGTTTATCCTGGAGTGTCCTCGCTGTTTGCAATTCCAGCAATGGGTTGCTCGGTCATACTGTACTGGCGGCGGTGCTGGTACTTGACGTGTCGGATTGGGCAACATTGGATAAGTCTTCTGAATTGGTCTTCCGGAAGATGTGGTTGGCTGGTTTTGACTTTCCTTCTGGATGAATTCGAACTCCTCTGCTAGCGCTGTCAGTTCTTCCAGAGTTTTAAAATCTTTTCGCCGAATATAAAGATGGTACTCTGGTCTAAGCCGGTCATAAATACGGTCAATACTATCACCAATACGCATTGTTGGGTGTTGGTGGATGAGGTATTGTGTTGCATGGATGAAATCTTTGGCCTTTTCTCGCGGTCCTTGTCTTTTTCTGGTGATTTCATCCTCCAACTTGTTTATAAACCGGGCAGGTAAGAAATGCTCTAAGAAAATTTTGTAAAAATCTTCCCATGTTTTAAACACATCTCGGTTTATACGGTACCATTCCAAAGCGGTTCCCCTGAATATTTCTGGAAAGGTACGAAGCATTTCATCGGGGTGTATGTTATAGCATTCGGTAAGTTCTTCAAGGCGTTGCATGAATTCCAGCGCATTTCCAGAGGAATCGAACTTTAGCCCCCATTTTCTGACTATATTTATTACGTCGGCCTCACGGTTGAGTGAAGATATATCGATAGGTTGCGCCACCGATCTGGTAGTATGTACGAAACGGTTCGGGTCTGGCATCTGGGGTGCAATCGGGGTAGTGGCATCGTATGTTGGCTGTCTCTGGTTAGTACTTTGAGTATAGCGCCAATTTCTATACTCTGGGAGTTTTGTTGCCTGGTTGTACCCGGGCATGACAGGGTATGTGGCGGCGGCGGTTGACATGGTGGGAGCGGCGGTCGTGTAGGTACTTACACCTCGGAACTGTATGTTCGGTACTGGATAGAAATAATTGTTGTAGCCTTGTTGCTCAGGCAACTTATTCACTTCGGTGATTGCTGCTTTTTGGTTATGCAACAGATTTGAGGCTTTTTCGGTAGCGGTTTCTGGTGTATATTCTCGTTCTAAGACAAGCTCTTCCAATTCCTCGCAAAGGTTTTGAATTGATTTTCGGGTCTGGGCTTCCTTTATGTGGGCACTGAAACGAGCGCGTAATATGGTCATATTACCTTCAGTGCTCAGGCCTAAGCGCTTCATGTGGTCAATCAATTCGGCTCTGGTCAACAAGTAAATTGCTCCTATGCTGGCAAAAATATCGAATCCGTCTTCGTTGTCCGACATGGTAACGTTACTGGTTTTATTTTCTTCAATTTTCGGGTCCGGTTCGGTATAGTGTTGTTTCCTCTTGTAAAATGTTGTTTCTTCTTCTTTTATTTCAATTTTGGATTTTTCTTTCGGAATAGACCTTAAAGGTCCCTGCTCGGGCGCCAATTTGTGATGTACTTTGTTGTCAAAGGCTGAGGTATCGCTCGCCGGTGTCCAGGGTATTAACTAAAGTAAGTACAGAAGCTTTAGTTTAAAGGGGTTTCTTTATTCACAAATCCAATTCATTAAAATAATTAACATTTATTACATACAGAGGGTTACAATATTTATTTTACTATAATTCAGATATTCAATCTTGACTCTATCGATGACTTGAGCTCCGTAGATGGTTAACTATTTGCAGCGGGTACTGGATACGGTCCTCGTATAGTAGTTCTGCAACTGGCTTCTTCAGGAGTTCCGGCTGGTCTCGATTCTTACGGTCCACGCTATCTTTCAGCGGTTTACGGTATCAACAGCTTACGCTGGCTATCAACGGTTTTACCCGGCTATCAACGGCTTATGCCGGCTATCAACGGTTTTACCCGGCTATCAACGGCTTACGCCGGCTATCAACGGTTTTACCCGGCTATCAACGGTTTTACCCGGCTATCAACGGCTTACGCCGGCTATCAACGGTTTTACCCGGCTATCAACGGCTTACGCCGGCTATCAACGGCTTACGCCGGCTATCAACGGTTTTACCCGGCTATCAACGGCTTACGCCGGCTATCAACGGTTTTACCCGGCTATCAACGGCTTACGCCGGCTATCAACGGTTTTACCCGGCTATCAACGGTTTTACCCGGCTATCAACGGCTTACGCCGGCTATCAACGGTTTTACCCGGCTATCAACGGTTTTACCCGGCTATCAACGGCTTACGCCGGCTATCAACGGTTTTACCCGGCTATCAACGGCTTACGCCGGCTATCAACGGTTTTACCCGGCTATCAACGGCTTACGCCGGCTATCAACGGTTTTACCCGGCTATCAACGGCTTACGCCGGCTATCAACGGTTTTACCCGGCTATCAACGGCTTACGCCGGCTATCAACGGTTTTACCCGGCTATCAACGGCTTACGCCGGCTATCAACGGTTTTACCCGGCTATCAACGGCTTACGCCGGCTATCAACGGTTTTACCCGGCTATCAACGGCTTACGCCGGCTATCAACGGTTTTACCCGGCTATCAACGGCTTACGCCGGCTATCAACGGTTTTACCCGGCTATCACGGCTTACGCCGGCTATCAACGGTTTTACCCGGCTATCAACGGCTTACGCCGGCTATCAACGGTTTTACCCGGCTATCAACGGCTTACGCCGGCTATCAACGGTTTTACCCGGCTATCAACGGCTTACGCCGGCTATCAACGGTTTTACCCGGCTATCAACGGCTTACGCCGGCTATCAACGGCATTCACCGGCTTTATGTTCTGGTTTCAAGGGCTCCTTACCTCTGGTGGGGGGTAGCCAATGAATAAATTACCTTCCTCTACTGGAGCTGGCGGCGGAGTCCTGTCCTCGTTGGGTACCTGATGATGACTGACTTACTTCTGGTGGCTTGCATCACTCTTATTTATATTGCTTTCTCGTGAAACTAAATGTGAGCTTTATATTTTTAAAGTTTATTTTCCTTTGGACATCAATGACGCGTGCGACGTCATCCTATATCTCCTATTGATATGCGGGGAAACTTCTGCACATATATTTTAGTTTTATATTCACCACCGAGGTACCATGGTCGTTGTCGTGCTGCTGTCCTCAGTGCAGGCCTTGCTGGTTGTTGATCTTTCGTGCGTGCGAATTCACCACACTGGTTTGCTCTGGTTGGTTCCTTTGAGTGGTGTGGGGAAAATGTCATCAACTGATAAGAGGATTTCTTAATCAGTTGTTGTTCACACTTCGTGGCATACGCATGCTACGGGAGCATGCGGCTGGTTGGGTAAGTATTTTTAATTTATCATTGCGGACAGGTGCGTAGGTAGGGAGGGGTGCTTGGTAGGTAATCATGTGGTATGCAGGTTAAGTCGGTCCAGTATTGCGGCTAGTGGTTTTAGTATTGTCAGGAGCGTAGATCGGGGGGCTGCGGGGTTAATTTGTAATGGTTCATTACAAGCATCGAAAACTTTGTGATTCTCTTCCCATCCGTTTAGTTTTTCTTTCCGTTTTAATGACATAATAGAGAGCGCTTTTCTAACTGTAAGATGTTTTGTACATAAACACAAAATTCTATACATATGTATGTAGATAAACAACCGAAAAAGGATCAAGAACATAAAAGGACCAATGTCTCGAGCACGTTTTCAGAAAACTTCATTTCATTCATATGCGTCCAAAAAATTTTGAAAATCCCTTAACGGGAGAAAAAATACAAATGGTTGCGTTTTGAAACTTCTGTTATCCTTCTTTGACAAAGTTTACCTAGTTTTTTCTTGCTAAATAGTCTGGGACGAAGCGTTACATTTTAACCTCGTGATTTAAGACCCTTTGATTTTTACATTAACGAATAAAAATCAAAAAAGTATAAATATAAAATCTGAATAAAAAAAAAATTAAAAAATTAAATACATACATACGTACGATTATGTATATATTTTGCTAAACTTCTAGATTCAAAAGCGACACAATATAAAAGTATTTCGACTTTAATGAGAATGAGATGTATGCTTTTATATTGTTACTAATTATTTTTGGAAAGAAGTTTCATTATCTTGGGATTATTATCTGAACTAAAATTGAAACCAAGCTAGTTTTTAACAGTCGTAGTCGATTCGGGAAAGGCTGCTTTTGGAATGTTTTCTAAAATATGGAGAAACAATTCTCTATGTTTAAAGACCAAAGACTGTTCCAATCAGATGCTTTTTAGTGAGCTACCAGCTACCGAAGTAGACTCAGTCCACAATGTTCACTTAAAAGACATGAACCAGCGAAGTAGGTGTCCTGTCACTTTGGCATGGGAATTCGGTGCGAGAAAGAGATAGCACTATCTGGCTTGTGTCGTACAGTTTTAAGTGATAAGAGTTTTTTTGCGGTAAGTGGCGCGTGCCGAAGTCGTGGGAAAAGTTAATATTTGATCTTTGGGAGGCCGTCAATGTTAGGCTTATCAGTGTTTTATATTTCTATTCAGTTGAGTGCTTGAATAATGAATTATAGAAATGTGTCATGCTTATCACCCATATGGTATGGTATTTTTAAAATTTGTTGTGATGAGTAATTTGTTATTTTATTTAAGCTGAAGACTCATATGTTAGAAAAAAGACATTAAATTTAATCTGTATTATAGTACGATGTTGCGGTAATCTTTGAAGAGATAAGAAATATTGAGGTTTAAAGTAATTTAAATGAATGTCGAATATAACAATCAGTTAGCTATTTGTTAAAAAAAAAAAGAAAAAATGTGTTAGTAATTTAAAATATAGTGTCTTATCAGAATAGTTCAAATTGCCACAGTTAGAGATTAATTATATGTCTATGCAAAGTTTTAGGATTTACATCCGTTGTGGCTGGTAATGACAAATATGTATGACGGTACGTACTTATGCGATAAGTGATTGAAAATGTGTTCTGAATCGTGGGGGTCTGGGGTATGGGGAAACAAGGTCTGGGGCATGAGGACCAAGGTCTGGGGCAGGGGAAACAAGGTCTAGAGCATGGAAAGCAAGGCATGGGGATCAAGGGCCGGGGTTGGGGAATTGTGACACCTGTTATTTTGCATATATATATGCAAAATGGCTTTAATTGCTTATTTATAGACCTGCTTTAGGTTGAGGTGGATCATTTTATTCAAAGGAAAATATATTTTGGTGTGAAAGATTACGAGAGGGAGAAACATTTTGCGTCTGTGAATCCGGATGGTTGGAGATAAAATTTACGGATGTTATATTTTATAATGAAACATTAAAATTACTGGTTCAGCCAGAATATGGAAGAGAATGCATGTTGTTTCATTTAAGGAATGGAGAGACGATATCTCCTATTCTCAATTTTAAGATGCAGTTTCAATCAATGCAGCATGTACGATTTAGACTTTTAGGTGAGACCATTGGCTTTGAAAAAATTGTTACTATTTATTAAACATAAAATATTATTTTAAATTAGGAGGGGAGTTAACACTGAGTGGGTCGATCACACCACATTCGAATGCTTTAAAGAGAAAAGAGAGTGAATATCCTACCCTCTGTCCATTTGGTGATGCAGAATTACTTCATGAAACTACAAAACTTATAAAGGAAAAAGATAAAATGAAAAAAAAAGAATCAGTTTATAGTACATTTCAAACCCATGTATTTTAGAGAGAAATAAAACAAAAATTGTATAAATCTAAAAAATGTAGGGCTTTTTTTATTAGTTTATGATAAACCCCTGGATAGTAAACATCTTTGAAGAAAAATGTTGTGGTACTCAGCAATTTTATATCTGCTTTCGCTTTTTCCATCACTAATTATTACTTTACCTTTACCACTGGATATTAATTTACAACAACCAAATACAAATGACAATCTTTCGTTTTCATTGAGCTTACCTAATAATGATACTGTGCAAATAGGATTATCGTTTCGTTTGTTAAGCTTTACAAATGGTAAGAGCATACCTAATACCACAATAACGGAAACAACATCATTTCAAAATGATGATCATACAACATCGGATGCTGTCGCGAAATCAACAACAACAAAAACGGTAAACAAAATTTTGGATGAGAAAATAGTAACCGTGGAGGAAGCAATCGAGAGTTTTAGGCAAGACTTAATTAAAAAAGAAACTGAAATATCAGGAATTATACAAAGTAAAGAGGTTTTTTATAGACATTTCAAGCTTGAGTTTGATGAAGATAAAACATTAACAATTCGATGCTCATATGATAGCAATTTTAATTTGCGCACACTCAGCATCAAATGTTTTGAATATCATGAATATGAAACTGAAAGGGTTTCAAGTAATGGAGAAGTTGAGATCTTTAAGAAAGAGGACCTTCACTATAAATCC
Organism: Chrysotoxum bicinctum; assembly: GCA_911387755.1. Classification (NCBI taxonomy): domain Eukaryota; kingdom Metazoa; phylum Arthropoda; class Insecta; order Diptera; family Syrphidae; genus Chrysotoxum; species Chrysotoxum bicinctum. The sequence goes on along the minus strand of OU426990.1, from coordinate 86,072,877 downwards.
GATGTGGAATTACTGGACTTCAAAACATTGAAGCAAACATACCAAATGAATATCTCTTAAGAAAAAATGTACATAAATTAATTTGTCAATAAAGCTTTATTTGAATAATTATAAAAGATGTGTTATTTATTGCCTTTAGGGATAGGTATCCAAGAATTGTGATCTGATGAAAAACCCAGCCATTTTACAAATAATCGATCTTTTTTCCTTTGAAGTACTTCCTCGATTAGATATGTGTCAGGGTAATTTGTTTTCTGCAGTTCCAGCTCATAAAATCCACCCTTAATGGGGTATCCTTGGTAGTCTTCCAATAAATAAGTTACTGGATTTGTGAATTGCACTTTGATTATCTTAAAGATTTCTGTAGTCCAATTTGGTGTGTATCCTTTATCGAAAACATGTTTGTATTTACTAATTCTGACAAAATCCCCAACTTTGAGATTTGGAGTAATATGAATTTTGATACGATTATAAATTTTGGAGAGTAATATTTTTTCGTTCGCAGCATTGACTTTACATGGCTTCATTTTTATCGTACGATGTTTTGAATTATTGTACGTTTTTGTTAGTTGCTCTATAATTTCAATCCAGCGATATGAACCATTTAAACTAAATTCTTTCCACATAAGAGTTTTCAAGGTGCGATTAAATCGTTCAATAATTGAAGCTTTAAGAACACTAAATGTAGAGTAATGATTGATTTGAAATTTTTTCATTAGTTTTTGAAAAGAAGTATTAAAAAATTCTTTTCCATCATCTGTTTGTAAATGTTTTGGTCTGCGTCCTTTATTAAATATGTCATTCATTGCATCCGTGACACTCGTACCTGATTTACTTTTAATAGGAGCCGTCCAAGCAAATTTAGAAAATGTATCAATAACTGTAAGAAGATATCGATAATTTTCGTTAAATGGTGAATATGTCCCCATTTCGACTAGATCAGCTTGCCATAAATCATCAAGACCTTTAATAATTACTCGCCTTTTTGGGAAATTTCTTCGAGCAGGCTTATGCAGTTCTTCGACAACGTTTCTTTGACTCATCTTTTTATTGAATGATAAAAAACAAAAGAGTTTATTCTTCTTATGTACGTTTATTAATTTTAAATAAGTTTAATAATTATTACAATGCTATTTTAATCTTTTATACAGAGACATCATTTTTTTAATTCTTAACATTCTATTTTCAAGCATATAGCACGCGCATGTATCTGGACCAATTTTACATACGGTTGAAGACCATACACAGTTATCAAAATGACAGCCATGTTTTGATGTTTTTGTAGATGCATTCATAAATCTTTTCAAGAAGATTATACAATTCAAAAGCTCCTCATGATGTTCTTCTAATATATTATGATGATTTGTTTTCAAAAACTCTAAAACTTCATCAAAAATTACAAAAATATCTATGTTAGACATGATGATTGTGTTGAGTGTTAAGCAAAGACTGAAGTTAGGTAATCAATTGAGTTTAAGTTAAATAATAGTTTTTTTTAATTATAATTTCGGTTTTTTGTTTAAATCCATTGTGTCCAAAAAGAGTTTCTCATATTTTTCAACAATTTCAATTTGGATGTATTCTCTAAGTCGCTCATATGTTTTATCAACATATTTTTTGGTAGCAGCGTCTTCTTCTTCTTGTGGTTCTTGAATATTTGTTAATCGTTTAAAGCATAAATCGTAATCACCGCTTTCTGTTTTTAAAAATCCCTCACCGGTAGGTCCAGGTAAACCTCGTTCTCCCTTTGAACCTCTTGGTCCTCGAGGTGGGGCCCTATTTGAATAACGACCAAATTTGTCAACACTCATTTTTTCTTTTTATTCGATAATATCGGCCTCTTTGAGTTCTTCAATGATTGAAACAATTTCGTTGGAATGATTGTTGTTTCCAGCCTGTTGTGAACTAATAAGAAGCCTCATTCGATCTACGAGTTCATTAGGATTATCCCAAAATATATAGTCTTTTTTCATTTTTGATAATTGCATTAATCCACTTCCTGAAGGTGGGTGAAAAAGTGGGGATGGTGAAGGAGTAGTGGAAGTATTTGTTGTCAATCCGAATAATTTACTTATAATTTTTTTATACTTATAACCCCGATTGCCATGTATTTGCCTTTTTGAATCATAAGCAATTCTATGTGCATTGGTGTCATGTAATATGGTCTTGTAGTTTTTTAAATCTTCATTAGTGTAAATGGTTTTATCAGGATTTTTCTTGAATATAAGCTCATATAATCCATGTGTTCCTTCGAAGGTTTTATTTTTAATTTCTATAATCGTACCGCGAATGTTGAATTCAGCATTACCGATGTACCAATTTCCATCTTTTGAATGAATACCATACGTTTTATCAAGAGTGCTGGAATTATTAATAAATAAATCTACATATTTTTTAGGGATGTCCTGAAATTCTTCATTTGACAAGCGTTCCGCAAAGCTGCTATGACTTGCGTGATAGTGTGAGGTTTTCTTTCTTCTTTTTGGAGTACTACTATCATTAACAAAAACGGTTGAATCATCAATAGAAGATTTTGGGGTTGTGAATTCATCTTGTGGTTGATGTTGTTCAAGATTGAGTTTTATTTTCTTTAAAGGGCTATCAAAATGCCTATTTTGAACCTCTTTGGCATTTGATTTTTGTACTAATTCGTTTAGTGGTTTCGTAAGCGGTTTAAAAGTTTCTTCAATTTGAGTTTCGTAAGCCTCCCTACCAGTCTTAAGAGCTTTGTATTTCTTTCGTAAAGCATCTGTGGTTTTAATTAGTTCTTTTGTTAGCCTTATATCAATATTCATCATAATGTTAGAATTACTTTTTCTTACAGAGACAAGTGGTTAAGAATTTACGAAGTTGTTGAAAAAATCGTCCAATGGATTTCAAACTGACATTAACATTGAAGTTACTGATCTTAACTGCGGAATACTGGGTCTCAAACTGAGTTGAACTGGTTTTTACTGCTACTATTTGCTCGATGCACTGCTCTGTACTGCTCTCATAGAACATTACTATACATATGGTATGCAATTTAATGTTATACCTACTTTATAACTTAAGAAAGCAGTCAAATCCTTTTCTATAACGACCTTCATGCACAGGGCTGTCCTTATCAATCACCATAAAACCGTAATTTGTATTCCAACATTCTGCACATACCTTTTGAAATGTATTAAATGTCATATCTGAATTGATATGATCATTATAAATGTGTTTTAAATTCATATCGTCCTGTTTGAAGACGATGAGAAAATTTGCATTGTCTCGAATTAAGTGTTTGGGTATTCTTGTATACGTCTGACATAAATAAAAACTATCGACTTGATGATGTCGACCCATACTAAAGTATACACGAATTGTATCTTGTTTTTCACAGGCAATGTCATCAAAAATAAAAATTGAGTCTGGTTTAGCCTCTTCGAGTGGAATAACATCACTGTTATTGGTAAAAGTATAAAAACCCATATTTTTTATGGGTTCCATGGCTTTTCTTAAAAACTCATACTTTGGCTGATGTAGAGATTTAGAATATATATATATATTTTGAAATTTTAATCCATTGGGGTGTTGTAACAAACTCATCATGACATTTGTTTTTCCACAGTTTGAAGGACCAGTAATTAACCCCCTTATACTATTTGGGAATAACTGCCCATGCTTCCTTCTTTCAATCTTGTTAAACAGCTCAATATTTTTGACCGGTAACTGGTATTGTTGTTTAACGAAACGCATAGTGACAAAAACTAAATATTTTCCTATAAATGCTAAGTTTATATTTAAAAAACATCATATCTCATCTAACCATTCTAACGCAAAGATAATAATCATATAAAATGATTGATTATTCAAAAAACTCTAACAGTCAACGAAACATTGTGAAAGGAAAAGGTTTATTAAATACTTTAATAAATAAACTCCCTCTTGAACTACATCTACCTGGTTATCAATACTGCGGTCCTGGAACAAAACTCCAAGAACGTCTAGCTCGAGGGGATCCGGGAATTAATTTGCTTGATCAGGCGTGCAAACAACACGATATATCTTATTCTAAATTTAAAAATACATCTGAGCGTCATATTGCAGATAGAATTTTAACTGAAAAAGCTTGGCAACGAGTTAAATCAAAAGACGCTAGTATATCTGAACGAGCAAACGCACTATTGGTAACCAATCTTATGAAGGCAAAAACAAAATTTGGCATGGGCTGCTCAGAGAATAAAGATAAAAAGCCTCTGATTAAAACGCAAAATAAAAACGAATATAGAAAGTCAAAATATAAAAATAAGACTAAGAAAATCTCGTTTAGAAAAGTGATCCAAACGATAGGAAAAAATTTCAAACGTAAGAAACCCGTCAATTTAGAAAAGGCTATCAAAATAGCAATATCATCTGCTAAAAAAGCAGTTGGAAAAAACAGTAATAATATTGAGACACCCAGAATAATTTCTGTACCGAAAATTGGTGGAGTAATCCCATTCCTTGTTCCTTTATTTGCTGGACTTTCAGCTCTTGGAGCTTTAACGGGAGGGGCTGCAGGAGTAGCCAAGGCTGTCAACGATATAAACATTGCTAAAAAAGATCTGGAAGAGAAAAAGCGTCATAATGAAAAAATGGAATCCATTTCAGTCGGGCAGGGCTTACACATTAGACCTTATAGAAAAGGGCTTGGACTTTATTTAAATCCACAGACAAAAAACGTATAAGTTCGCTACCTAATCGTGCATTGAATGAAATAGATTTGAAAAATTTTGCAAGCAAATTTATTCCGAATTTTCGAGGAGTTTTTATGCGGGATAATTTACCGAAAACTAAACCTCTGAAAAACGAGTGTGGAATTGTAAATCTTGATTCCTTAATTGGTCCGGGTACACATTGGGTAGCGTATAACAAAAAAGGCAACCAAATTGAATATTTTGATAGCTTTGGAAATCTTCAGCCACCTACTGAAATTATTAACTATTTGGGTAAAAAAATTAATTATAACTATACAAAATATCAAGATTATGATTCTTTTAATTGTGGTCATTTATGTTTAAGATTTTTATATAATTGTTATTTTCAATAAATAAAGAGCCTTTGATACAATTCATTTCATTGTGTTTTTATCACCATGGCGATGACACTTGTACTAAGTGGGAGAACTTCCCTTCTAGCAGCCGAATATTTTCCACCTCTGAACCTGGATCAGGACTATGTTTGTGGATTGATTGATTTTCAGACATACAATTCTATACCGAATGTTGATGAGCGTAACAATTTGTTCCATGTTGGAGAATATGAAATTGAAATCCCTATAGGGTCGTATGAAATTGATGCCATTGCAGCATATATTTCCGAAGAATTATTATTGAGAAATTCAACCATTAAAATTGGAATAGAAGCAAATAATAGTACATTGAAATGTGAAATCCAATGCGATGAGAAAATATATTTTAATAAACAAAGATCTATTGGAAAATTATTGGGATTCAGTAAACGTATTCTCGAAGAGAATATGACGCACTCATCCGATATACCTGTTGATATAAAAAAGGTAAATGTAATACGAGTCGAGTGTAATATTATTACGGGCTCTTATTTTAATAATACTCCTATGCATACAATACATGAATTTTCACCAGAAACAGGGGCAGGGTATAAAATCATTGAAGTTCCAAAAAATGTCATCTATTTGCCAGTGAATGTTAAACAAATAAGTACTATAACATTAAGTCTTGTTGACCAAGACGGAGACTTGATAAATTTTAGAGGAGAAAGGATAACCGTACGATTGCATTTAACCCCAACATCTAAATAATGTTATTATATAATAATTATTTAACGGGTGTCATTGTTAACCATTCAACTAGTTCTCCCCGAGCATCAAAACTGTCAACACATAAGTTATCACCTGAAAATAAAGCCTATCTTCTTACATTAGGATTCAAACTAAAATAAAAACAATATGAACGATATATTGGATATTACTCGTGGACCCGGTTCTGATAATAGTATATCTAAGTTTGAATACCATAGTTATGCACCATTTCTTCAGTCTTTCAATCCAAGTGATGAAATACGTATACCCATACAACAACAGGATTTATGTATATTACCCTGTGAAAGCTTTATTTATATAGAAGGGGGCCTAACTAAAGCGGATGGCACTCTTTCTACAGGGAAATTAACTAATAATGCAGTGGCTTTTCTTTTTGAAGAAATACATTATGAATTAAATGGAGTAGACATTGAGAACAATAAAAACGTAGGAATAACAACAACTTTGAAAAATTATATATCTTTAAACGAGAATGAAAGTAAAAGCTTAGAAAATGGATCTTGGTCTGTAGACAAAAGTATTCCTCTTACACTCGGTACTTTTAATTTTTGTATACCATTAAAAAATCTATTAGGCTTTGCTGAAGACTATAAGAAGATCGTAACAAATGCAAGGCATGAGCTGATTTTAATTCGCACTCGATCTAACGAGAATGCTTATTTTTCTAAAGATAATGAAGAATTAAAACTCTCAATTTTTAAATTACAGTGGAGAGTTCCACACATCACATTATCTGATTCAAATAAACTTACATTATTGAAGCAAATACAATTAAAACCCATTCAAATGCATTTTCGAAATTGGGAAATGTACGAATATCCAACGCTCCCAAACACCACTGATCATGTATGGACAGTAAAAACTTCAAGTCAGCTTGAGAAGCCCAGATATATTATTATTGCTCTACAAACTGATAGAAAAAATCAACGAAATAAAGATTCTAGCAAATTCGATAACTGTGATGTAAGCAATGTAAAAGTTCATTTGAATTCCGAATCTTATCCACGCGAAGATTTAAATGTTAGATATAAACTGGATCGATATGCCGTACTCTATGAAATGTACAGTAAATTTCAGCATTCATACTATCAGAAACAATCAAATCCTCTTTTATCACGACAAGAGTTTAAGGAAATCGCCCCAATAATGGTTATTGATTGTTCTCGTCAAAATGAATCAATTAAAACAGGGCCTGTGGATGTTAAAATTGAACTAAAAACATCAACTTCAATCCCCGCTTCAACATCTTTATATTGCCTTATTCTTCATGATCGTATAATTGAGTATAATCCATTAACTGGAGAAGTTAACAAACTTACTTAAATTGAGTATGGTGATGAATAGATTGCTCAGTAGAAAAAGTGAACTTGTTGAGAGCAAACTAAACATGAATACCTGTTTTGTAGACTTTCAAGGCTTTAGAGGAATAAATAACGAGTTCATTTTAAAGGAAATAGCTGTACTTTTCGATGGACATCACCAACATTTCATTCTTACCCCGCCATTAACTTCTAATCTACTTCCATTATCGCTCAAAAGACAAGCACACTGGTTACATCAAAATCATCATGGCCTTTCCTGGGATGGAGGAGACATAGATTTTCACAGAGTTAAAGTATTTCTTCGACAAATTATTAAAAATGTTGTTTATGTTAAGGGTACCGAAAAGAAACAATGGTTACAGTGGCTGCTAAATAACGAAAACGTAGAAGTCATCAATCTTGAAGATAGCCATTACAGATGTCCCAGCTTAAAAGAACTTAAACAAAATTATCGAGATATAACTTTGAAATGCAGATACCATGGAAAGATATGTGCACTTCAAAATGTTTATCTCTTAAGCAAGTTTATTAGCGAAACCATAAACTATAATCCATAATTTATAAATAAAACACTTGTATACTTCTTAAATTATGTATGTCTTTTTATTTTAACAGTTTAAACAAAGATATCAAGTTTTTCTCTTAAAACCATACGGAACGGAGCTATAATCTTCGAGAAAACAACGTTTTTCCGCTTTTGGTTTATAGGTTTTAACCTCTTCTACAGTGATCACCTGATGCTCTTTTGTTCGGCGTATGTTACTAGATTTTATAAATATACTGTCGTTATCTTCGGCAGAAGAATTTATTACTGCTTTTTTGATTGAGTCGAAATTTATTTTAAGTGCTGATTGAAAGTTGAGACAAATGCCCTTTACCTTGCATACAACGTGCTCAACATTGTCTTGTGTGCTATACACTTTGTAAGCATAGTTTTTTGGACCACCACTCACAAATTCGGTTATATAGCTTCCTTGACCGTAGCTTTCCAGTTCATCAGTCATGTCCCCAATGAATTCTCCAGTAGCTGGCTCGAATTCTTCTTCGCGGCTTATATAAATAACTGAATCTGTATCATAGTACAGAACTTTTTCCTTCAGCTGTTCCAGGTAGCTGTACAATTTGAGGCGGGCTTGAGTTGTAGTATAAGCAGCTATACAAACATTAACTGTTGGTAGGGACTCAGCTGCTTCTTCTTTAGATTCAAAACTAACCACAATATTTTCATCATTAATTGGTAGAATATGTAAAACGTTAATAGAGGGATTAGTAAGCAGGAGAAACAAATCCGAAGCCTTATTGAATATACAAGTTTTTTGCTGATTTTCTCGTTGTCCAAACTTTCCCCAAAACGAATTTAAAATAAGCTTGGCTAGTGATCTTTTTCCTGGATTATTTTCTATCTCAGAAGGCTCTAGTTTTATATTTTCCTTCATAAGAAAATCAGCAATATATTTGTCTTTAGCTTCTTGTAATTTACACGTGCTCGGCCACCCTGATGATTCTTGTTTTAGTTTTAAATAGGTATTCATCATAGATGTAAAAAGACCATCAGAACCCGTATTTTTATTATATTGGGCTACTTCATATTCCCAAATTTCTAAAACAGCAAGCAATTTATAGCCTACTTCGATTGCTTTCACCACTTCTTCAATTACCCATGTTCCAATTAATGCTCTTTGATCTTCCGTATGCATGCAAATTTGATCTTGAACTTTTTCACTACTACAAGTTCTACACAAAGAGAACATTAGCTTATTATTCTGCCTTAAAGGTAAAACCGGGTGAAACAAATCTGTCGGTGGTAGAATTTTGCACTTAACAATCCCCTCCAAACCTTTTAGCTTCATGGCGGTACAAATATCTTCGGTGGCAGTGTGAACTTTGGGGTGGCCGATTGGGAATTTTCCGTTTTTACATACCCACGGATAAAGCGAACAAACATCTATGTACTTTATTTTTTCACCTTCTTTACATTTATAATAATTAAAAGTATTTCCTGTTCTTCCACCGTAAAAAGAGTCTCGTGGATTCAAAGGTGTATTTTCTATTACTGGGTGTGTGTCTATGAAATTTTTGTCTTCTGTATTCAGCAAACGTAACTGATTTTGAAAATCGCAATGCCACATTTCAATTACCTCGTAATTAAATGACCTTAATCGCTCCGTTCTGGCTAATGTTTTCTCATATCTGCGATTTAGAGTATCGTACTTGTCTTCTTCAGATAGAGGCTCATCACGTTGGTATTTTAAACAGACATGACCATGGTAATAACAACCATGGAATTCAAAAATTTGATTAGTTTTTTCGCAGAAACCATCAACCTTATTGCCATTTATTATTACCTCTTTACCGTTAGCTGCATGTTTAATGACGATTTTTCGTTTCCTTTCCTCTAAAATCATCCACTTGATTGCAGCTGTTGATTGTTTGTCCACACATCTGTATCCATTTTTCGGTAATACACCAATAGTGTTTTGTTGAAGAAAATTACGCCTAAACACTAGATTGCATGCTGAAGCAATTGTTGTTGCTTCCAAAAATGGTTCAACATTACTTTGAATGAGCATTAATTTTCTAAATTTTAAACATGCTTCAGTCAAAATTTTAACATCGCTAATACAGTATTCAACCAGTTCATGTTGCATTTCAAAGTCATCATTTTCATGTTCTGCAAACCATTTTAAAAAGGTATCACGATCTTCAACTTTCATCGAATCTGGGCTATAATATTCCTTGGCAGGTAGCTTACCGATATAATTAGCATTTTCTTTGGTGTTAAATAAATGCGGAAAATATCCTTTTTTAAAAACGGATGTCAACTGAAAAGATTTTGGGAGTTTTGCCAGAGCCATAGGAAAGTAGTTTAAGGAGTCTATAAACTTTATATTCCCCATTTCCATTAAAATAATTTTACTTCCCCTCATAATCAATGCAGGGGTCAAGCTTGTTTTTTCTAAAATATATCGAAGAACAAATTGGTGATCGTATGACTGCCCATTATGAGCTATGACAATTACTTTCTTGAATTTTTTTCTAATGTTTAGAATGTGTTCTAGGAATTTGGGGATAACGTTTCCTTCCTCTCCTCCTTCTTCCTTTATAACATTTAACGATAGATTACACTTTTGACAAAAATACAGATTTGGAACATCTAGACAGTAATCACACTTTTGCTGGAACACACATAAATTTGGTTCATGCATTTTTACCGCCGTAATTGTATCGTTTTTCGGACCAATCATTTTTTCCCCTATGATTTTTTCTTGACGGCTCTCTAAATCATAAAATATATACAGTGTGTCTTTGAATGCAGGGCTTCTTTTATCAGGCCGAATGTAGCACAGATGATCATTTTTCACGTGCTCCCTACATAATTTGCAAAAATATTCCCCACAGACGTGTTGACGCTTTGCTCCATATGTTTTCAAACATAAAAGACACCTTTTCACTTGTTCACAGATTGAATTTTTTCCTGACGAGCTGCAGACTTTATGATTATCGAAACAGTTTTTTCCTCTAAAGTTTCGATTGCAATCATTACATAAAATTTCTTTATTATTCTTGGGGCAATTTGGTGTATTTTGGCACTGAGGGCACGATCTCTGGCATTTATGTTCTTTTTTTACATGGTATCTCACATGACAATCTTCACAATAATATGTACAACAAAATGCGCCAGTTAATGATGTAATCACATTAAAATGATTATTGTGATACAGTAGATTGATTTTTTTTTCATTTCCAGTGGAATTTCCTTCGAAAATTACTTTCCCTCCATTTGTCCCATATTCATATACTGTGATCTTATAATCACGTAAATGATTTTGGAATATTTTCAACTCGGGAATTCCACAACCTTCAATGGGTACAATGATGTCTAGTTCATCTATGAGTCTTAAGGCTCTTTGAGTTTGCACTTTTCCGGTGTCTTGCCTGACTTTCTTTTTCACATCTTCGTTGTCCGCATATGCTTTACCCACAACCAATGCACGGGGTAGACATAAATTATCTTTATTTTTGACTTGTATTATACCCTTACGTTTAATACATTCCTCTTCAAATGTTTCATACATATCGCTTCGGGGTCTTCCTTTTCCTAAAGGAAGTTTTACAGAAGTTATTGTCATTGAAAAATCATCTGTGCTCAAACCCTCAGAGTTGCTTTGGAAAATTTTCGAAATCATTTCCCACACATCACTGAATTTTATTGATGAACAATCTTGAAATCTTATCCATCCAATTCCTCGTTCAGCAGTAAAATTCTTCCCGGAAAAGGTTATTCCTACCTTATCTGAATCATTTAGATCCGATAAAGCATGGTTGATCATTTCATTTATGGACTCCCTTATCCATGCGGTTGGTTCTTCATTAAGTGGAATCGGTTTTATTTTAAAATCGATTTTACGACCTTTTAAATCAAATCGTTTGATTATCCTCTCTGTATCGCTCAGTACTAGTATCCGCTTTAATTGAGAAGAAAAAAAGAAAAGTGAATTCATTTCACATACTTACATATAAAGCAAGAGAAATTATAACTGTTTTAAGGTATTTAAATATGACCTTTTTATTAATTAAATTAAATTAAAATCTGAACTATTAATATAATTTTTATATATTTTTAACATAATGTTTGTTTACCTCCACTGAATATGTTTGGTTGGCCTCCTTTTTATGGAAGTCAATCATAAAAGATTGTCCATAAGGTTCCACAACCTCAAATGATAGGTTGGGCAGTTCCTTGATCTCCTCGTCAGAAAACTGCTCTACACATCGTTTTGGGAGGAATACAGAGAATTCCTCTAGCTCTAGCAGAATCTGGCTGCCGAACTGAGTTTTCACCTTTTTCGCGTTTACAATTGGGTGTTTTTTCTTTAATACAAGATTCTTCAGACTTTTAATGTCCTTCCGTTTTTCACCCGGGAACCTATTGGCGTTAGATTTAATTTTTTGTAGTAAAGAACTTGAAGACATTTTTTGGTTTGAAATTAATACTTTTAAAGTTTGATTGAAACTGAATTCAAATTCAAGAACAATGCGAATTTAAAGCTTCCGTAAGTGTACTAATTTAACCTTATCTTTTTTATGACCACCTAAACATTGATAGCAAAATTTGTTTTTGATTTATTTGTGGTAATTTAACATTATCTTTTGGAAAAAAAACAAAAAAGTGAATGTTCATCCCCAAATCAAAATACAACAAATTATTCCAAGGAAAAACAAAAGTACCAATATTTTTTTTATTTTTTTTTATTATTACAAAAATAACATTAGTTTACTTAAAAAATATTTGGCTCAGTTCGAGCTCTTCAAAGTTTACTGGATCTTCTGCAATTTCTTCCTTCTCGTGGAAGTCTATCCGGAAAGTCTGACCACAAGGTTCCACAACCTCAAATGATAGGTTGGGCAGCTCCTTGATCTCCTCGTCAGAAAACTGCTCTACACATCGTTTTGGGAGGAATACAGAGAATTCCTCTAGCTCTAGCAGAATCTGGCTGCCGAACTGAGTTTTCACCTTTTTCGCGTTTACAATTGGGTGTTTTTTTTTTAATACAAGATTCTTCAGACTTTTAATGTCCTTCCGTTTTTCACCCGGGAACCTATTGGCGTTAGATTTAATTTTTTGTAGTAAAGAACTTGAAGACATTTTTTGGTTTGAAATTAATACTTTTATATTTAGATTGAAACTGAATTCAAATTCAGGAATAATGGGGTTTTATAGTTTTCGTTTTAAAATATTTTCAGCAAATGCTTCCTAATCAAATATTTTTTGTTTTTGCATTTAACTTTATGCAAATCCTTAATCTTCGCATAGTCTTAATCTCTAAATTTAATATTTTGAACTCTTCTGATAAGACGCGTCAAAATCATTTTCATTCACTTATCGCACACGCACGTGCCCTACATATTTGTCAGTCGGCAACATCGTGTGATTGCTTGAAAATGAATCTCAAAAATTTAAAAACACCATGCTATGTGATAACCTATGACACATTTCTATAATTCACTATTCAAGCAATCAACTAACCCAAAATACAAAACACTGATAAGCCTATTTTTTTTGATTAACCCAACATCATACAATTGATTGCTTGAATATATGTAGATTAAATTTGGTGTCTTTTTTATAAATTAATACTTCCCCATACCCCCAGCCCTTGATCCCCAAGCCTTGCTTTCCATGCTCTAGACCTTGTTTCCCCTGCCCCAGACCTTGGTCCTCATGCCCCAGACCTTGTTTCCCCATACCCCAGACCCCCACGATTCAGAACACATTTTCAATCACTTATCGCATAAGTACGTACCGTCATACATATTTGTCATTACCAGCCACAACGGATGTAAATCCTAAAACTTTGCATAGACATATAATTAATCTCTAACTGTGGCAATTTGAACTATTCTGATAAGACACTATATTTTAAATTACTAACACATTTTTTCTTTTTTTTTTAACAAATAGCTAACTGATTGTTATATTCGACATTCATTTAAATTACTTTAAACCTCAATATTTCTTATCTCTTCAAAGATTACCGCAACATCATACTATGTAGAATATAGATTAAATTTAATGTCTTTTTTTCTAAAATAAGAGTCTTCAGCTTCAAAGATTACCGCAACATCGTACTATAATACAGATTAAATTTAATGTCTTTTTTCTAACATATGAGTCTTCAGCTTAAATAAAATAACAAATTACTCATCACAACAAATTTTAAAAATACCATACCATATGGGTGATAAGCATGACACATTTCTATAATTCATTATTCAAGCACTCAACTGAATAGAAATATAAAACACTGATAAGCCTAACATTGACGGCCTCCCAAACACCAAATATTAACTTTTCCCACGACTTCGGCACGCGCCACTTACCGCAAAAAAACTCTTATCACTTAAAACTGTACGACACAAGCCAGATAGTGCTATCTCTTTCTCGCACCGAATTCCCATGCCAAAGTGACAGGACACCTACTCAGCGACTAAAATGGTATGAATCTGATTCTATCCCAAAGCAAATCCAGGGGAAAAATACTTTGATCAAATCACACTCAAAAGAAGTAAGCAGAAATTAAATGGTGGAAATCTGATTCCAACCCAAATCAAGAGAAAACAACGGGTTCTCCGGTGATTTAGTTTTATTTAGAACCAAAAAAGTTCTACCTTACAAGCACGAAATTGCCAACCAAAGAAACATGAAACTAATCTCTGTTGTTACCTACAAGATCAGGCTGAAAACTTATTCGCTATCTTCCCATATTTTATTTAGAAGGTTGCCACAACTTATTTGTTTGGCTACTACAAATGTTATTTACAGTAATACAGGTGTATTCTAGGTCCATTTAATTTAGTTGCCATTTTTGTCTGAATGAAATTTATCAATTGGCGTTTAACAGTCGTAGAGAGTTGTATATAACAATACATTTATTACGGTTGTGGGGAAATGGCCATTAACGTTTACGTTGGCGAGATTGGAGTGTTTTTATAGACGACCGTAATTTTTGGCAAGAAAATCATTATGAACCACAAAGACTTTCCACATATCGACGGTTAACTATGAATATCTCCTATGTCGCATTTTGTAAACTTTACAGCGGACACACAAAACTGATTATAGTTTCAAAATTAAAACGTATAATAATAAAATTTTATGCATAATTATCCGTTTTGAATATCTATGATGTGAAATAGTTAAAATTTAAAAATTCAGCGAAGCAGATGGAAATTATTAACGAAACTGCATCAAAAAGTAAATTTTACAAAAATGTATGTTAGGAGGTATTCATAGTTAACCTTCGATATAGAAAAAAAGAATAGCCCCAATTGGGACACTGATTAATACACTTTAAGACTAGGCAACTGTATGGTGCGTCATTTAGGCTGGTAGCGTCATTGTGCCATATTTCTTTGAGGATGCCTCAGGCAATGCTGTAACAGTTACTTGTGACCGTTACCAAAACATGTTGGAAAACTTTCTTGCGCTCAAATAAGATCAATTAGGCTAACAGAACATGTGGTTTCAACAAGACGGTGTCACATCACAAACAGCTCGTGCTACGATGCGAATTTTACGAGAAATTTGTCCCGGCTCCAACGATCCCCAGATTTGACGCCTCCCGATTTATACTTGAAAAAAAGGTTGAAATTAACAAACCAACCACATCCTTGATGCATAAGGACAACATTAGAAACCAAATAGCTTAAGTTACAACAGTACAGCAGATATCTGCGAAATTGTTACCCAAAATGTGCTCAAATGATCGGCTCGCTTTTGCGTTACTACCGGAGGCGTGCACTAGCGTGCATATAATGTTGTCCTCGCTCCTGGTGTATTCTCTGGTTGATCTGCAGTATAAATGCTGAAGAGAAATGGTCCTAGCTTAGATCCGTGTGGTTCTCCTGTCTTGATGTGCTTCTATAAGACATGCCACTCTTATTTCTTTTTTATTCCTTGAAAGCGCTATATAGTCCCAGGAAAAGATAATTTACTTTTGGAATCCATACTGGAAGTATGGAACACGGTGGAAAAAAATGATTTACCTTTTTCAGCAATAATGATTCCAGGACCTTGTTTAGCAACAAAGTAGTGATATTGGCTTGTTTTTTCAGCTGGTCTTCTTTAGAACTGGAATAATTTTTACCGTTTTCCTTCCTTCGGGAAAGTAGCTGTTTTTCAAGGAGTTGTTAAAGTTAACCGTTAATAGATGAAATGCACGACTAAGTCGCACAAACTTGCTCTTATATAAAAGAATAAAAATTTCATAAATTAATGTTATTAGAGAAAACTATTCATAAGCATAAAATTAATTTTTAAAATGAATAAAACAACTCCTTTTGCAGTTGGAGCTAAAAACAGGATGCCATGTGATCTAAGAAAATATTAGTTTACCAAAGAACAAGTTTTATAAGTTGTTGTAGTGGTTTCTTAAAAAAATAGGCTTTTATATGTATATAAAAATTTTTAAAACATTTTTAAGAAAAAATGTTAGTACGCCAACTTAAAGTTTTTATCGTTGTACGAATGAAAATTAAATTTCCAAAAAAATATTGAGCCACTTTTGAGATGTCGATTCTTCCGATTTTTTTTTCAAGAATTCAAAAAATATGTTTTTATTTTTAAGTTTTGAAATGCAATGTTTTTGAAACTTTTTTGTAACAAAAAATCGTTAAAATCCATTATACCGGTAATGAGAAATTCAAAATTTGGAAAATGGTTCTATGGTAGGTACAGTTAGTAATATCTTAATTTCATTTTTTTTGTTAAATTAAAGATCGTAAAAAATAAACGAAAGAAAAAACATGTCATCAAAATTCTAGGTTCCGTTTTCGAAAAAAATAAGATTTCTGAAAACCATTTTTTAACATTTGTATGGTGGGTACCGTTATTTTTAGGTAGAATAATTTTTTTTTTCTCACATCTTGTAAAATGTATCAGACGAAAAACATGAATGTTGAAAAAAGAGCCAAGTTCTTATATACAAAAACCTTTGTGTAACAAGTCAGCCGTGAATAGTACTGAGATCTAAAAGAACGCCAAGTTCTTACTTCATGAAGGTTTAATACCGAATATTTAAAGTAGAATAATATTGAAACAGCTACAATGTAATAGAGAAATTTTATTATTTAATGATTACTTACTAAAATTTGATGGGTTCACTGGTCAAGTTTTTAAAACCTCTCGAATTAGGCATAGACATAAAACATAATTTTAAGTTTCTGACTTCATTGGTAGGTACTGAAGATAGGGAGGGGTCAAAAATTGCCTGAGTTTGTTCCTGTAAAAAGGGTGTAGTGCCAAAAAATATTTTTTTTTAAATCCAAACAATTTCTTATGAAAATTTAAATATATACAATACTATTCAAATTAAAAAAAAATAATCAAAATCGGTTGTACCGTTTTTGAGAAAATAAAAAAAAATGGTTCTAGGGGAAAAATTTTGTCAACCATTACCATAAAAATCTGTCGAACGATTTAAAAAAAATATTTATAAAATTTCGACAGAAATTCGTATTGCAGGTACCTTTTTGGCCCTTAAAATAAAAGAAAAAAAAACGTGTGGGGGGGATTTAAAATGATATATACCAAGTTTAACAAAAATAACCCGAGCCGTTAAGGCTGTTGTCGAACAGACAAACAAACGTAATGTCAACTTTGATCAAAATCGATTTTTAGGAATGCTTAACTTCCCTTAAAGTAAATATAATTCACAAGTAAAAATGACAATATTGTGATAATTTTTCAATAGAAAGTTTGAGATGCCGTTTGGTGCTGTTGATTTTTTTAGTCTTATGTTATTCATAGTCCATTTTTTCAGGATTGTTGAGAACTCTAGGAGTTGAATTGGAGGACGATCGGTAAAATTGATTGCCGTCTTCTGCCCGTAGTAAATGGTTTAACTTCTTTCAACATTTTTCTGCTGCAATCTGGTCCAGGTTTAGTGTCCTGTACAACCGATGATGATTCACTTACACTTTAGTGTAATTGTAAATAATATGTTAATAAATATATAAATTTAAAATAAAGTTCGGCCACCGGGATATTTTTATATAAATTTCAGTGTTTATTAGGGAGCAATTTAGAAAGATTATAAACTACAGTTTGGAATCCCTATCAAAATCGTCTATTTGTAAAGGATATCATTACCTTACAAGACTCTAATAAATCTTATCCTAAGGCAAAGTGCAAGGCAAAATTAATTTTTCATATCCAACGTTAACTTCTTGACTGTTTTCTGCATCAATACAAAAAACCAACACCTATATATTCCTGTATTTTTCCTTCCTCTCCTTACTCACTCACAACTGAATACGCCATGGCAATATACACATTCACAAAACCCTCATGTATAAAAATGTGTCCTTGGAAATCACACATGCATGAGTTAAGGGTGTATGTAAAGTTTGTAAAAACGAAAACTTACAAAGAAACACTCAACTTCCAAGTTGTCCCCGTCTCCTACTAACACGACAAAATCCCACAACACCTTTTTAGAAATGTCAATGTTTCTTAATTACATGAAAATCTTCTCTTTTTCTTCTTACCGATTGAACTAAAAACCACTTTCGAAAACTTGCAATTTCTTGAACCCCTTTGCTCACGTGTCGAATATACCTAGCTAAAACAAAACCGAAAACGTAGACGAAAAAAATAACTTTACTTTCATTCGGGTAAAGTTAAACAAAAGTTTTTTGACTAAGCACACTTAGGGCCACTTTTGGCCTGAAACTGAGAGAATGAGTTATTATTTTCCCGCTAACACCATCAGTGCCACCTGTTGGCTGAGTCTTTCATTTGTACGTTACGTCTAACGTGTTTACAGCCAACATCTTCATCATGGTAATTATCTTTCCTGAATAGAACCCACTGGGTGAGAAATTCGAAGTGGGTAAATTGAATATAGAAGACGGAAAGTAGGAGGACTCCGAGACAAAAGAAGTGTCCTTTTGTTTTGATTCTCTGTTCTGAATAATGGAAGACAACAATAAGTTAATTAAAAGTTGAATGGAGTAATTAGACACTGGTTAATGCGGTTGGAATGTTTAGTGACAGGTAGGTACTCTTTATGGAAATCGATGATGTAGTGAATATTAAATATACGAATCGATGCATAGAGCTGTGGATTTGTGATTGAGGCTTTGTAAAGTAACGACACCACAGGATTAAAATCATGACAATTAAGAGACCAAGTCTTACCTTAATTTTACTATGGTCTAACCGAAACGAAGGTTGTTGGAGAATGCGATTCGATTCGTCGTATGTTTGGGTGGCAGTGTCTATATTATTACAATCTTTGTGAATCAAGGGCTTTACCAACTTGTACTCTAGAAATATTTCCCAGGGGATCAAATCTTAATCTGCGAAGTTGTGAAGTAATACAAATAAAATGCACAACTGGATCGCACCAACTGGCTCTTAAGTAAAAGGTAAACAAATTTAAAAATGAGTGCTATCAGAGGAAACCATTTTTTAACATTTGCCTGGCGGGTACGGTTATTTTTAGATAAATAACAATTTTGTCTCACATCTTTTAGACTGTGTCAAAAAATGTTTAAATGTCAAGTTTTAAAAAAATCGACCATGGGGCTTACGAAAATTAATTTGAAAATATCTTTAAAAATTAGAACTTTTTTTTTGGAAAATTTTAAACACACATTTTCGTTTTCCAAATTTTATAAGATATTTTTTTTTCACAAAAGCTGTTCCACAAATTCTGAATTTTTTAATATAAAAAATTATTATCTATTAAAGCCAGGTAATGGTTATTAATGTTACCCCGCTTTTTGGATGGATAGCATTACAGCTACTTTGCGACGTTTTTCTGGCGACTGTAAACTAATGAACTGCAACCGATC
The DNA here is from genome assembly GCA_911387755.1 of Chrysotoxum bicinctum. Lineage (NCBI taxonomy): Eukaryota > Metazoa > Arthropoda > Insecta > Diptera > Syrphidae > Chrysotoxum > Chrysotoxum bicinctum. Next base: position 86,053,383 of record OU426990.1, on the reverse strand, counting down.
TTGATATGGTCAACCAAGGAAGTCCACTGAGAGCAAAACAGAGCAACCGTTTCTGAATTACTTCAATTTTCTTGATATGAACAACGTGATAAGGTGACCATACTTGACTAGCACAAAGCAGAGGTCGTCCAAAGGTTATATAGAGATCTAATGATCTGATATTAAAAATCTAAATCTACACGTTTTTTTTAAGAATTTTCAAAAAAAAAAATTTTAGGATTTAAAAAAAATTAAAGTTTGTTTTAAAAGTTTTTTTATACAATCTACATGATGTTGAAAAAAAATGTTTCTTATCTAAAAATAAGAGTACCAACTATACAAATGTCAAAAAATGGTTTCGAAAATCTTAGTTTTCTCGAAAACGGCACCTACAATTTTGATAAAAATCAATTAATTTCTTGTCATAATTTAATAAAAAAAAATTAAATTGAGATTTCAATGAAATTTTCTATAGATAAGCTTCTGAAAAGTTCGAAAAATATTGCACTTCAAAACCTAAAAAAAAATATTTTCTGAATTAAAAAAAAATTTATTTTTTTTTTAAAATTCGAAATCTCAAAAACGGGTTAATAATTTTCTTTAGGTTATTCGTATAATAATAAAAAACTTACAGTTGGTGCACTAAAATTTTTTATTAAAAATTTTGTATATAAGAAACCCCTACAATGAATTTTAATTTTTGTTCTTTATATTTAAATCACATGACATTCTGTTCTTATCTCTTACTACTAAAAGAGTTTAATTAATGACTTTGATGCTTATGAACAGTTTTCTCTATTAACATTAATTTTAAAATTCTTAGTCCATATAAGAGCAAGTTTGTGCGATCAAGTCATGCATTTTGTTTTTGTTCAAAAGATTTTTAAGTATAAGAAACAAATTCTGTTAAATTGGTGCTCGCAGATTTAACTTCAAGAAACCCATGTTGCTTGTCGGAAAATATTGGTTAACGATAAAAGTAAACAGTATTATGGATGGGAAAAACCGGCCGGTTAAAACCGAAACCGGTTATTTTGTTTATCTCGGAGAATTTTTTATCTCGGTTAGAACCGGTGTTTTTTCTACAATCCAATAACCGGGAAACCGGTTATTTACTACTACACAGAAATAAAAAAGTGTGGGAAACGTCCTTGAAACAAGATCTCCTTGCCTCCTAAGAACTGCACTTGTGTGCAACATGCGAAGTTATTCACCACTTCCACCTTTTCTTTTATAGAGTAATTTATTGTGGTGGTAGGAATGTGAAATCGTTTCAAACTACACACTTTCGCCAAATTGCGTTCTATTGTCTTGTAGATTATTGTGTAAATGTAACTTTTAATTTTTTGCATTTTTCAAATTAATTCATTGAGGTAACCGTATTTCCCGGAAGTGATGAAAGTCTTATAAAACATCTAAAGGAAACACATTTATTATTTATCAATTTTCAAAATGAAATTTCGACTATTTCCTCAAAAAAATTTTGTGTTTTTGTGCTTGTTTTTTTTTTTTTTTTTTTTTTTTTTTTTTGAAACTCATATTTTATTTTATTTCAATTTGAACAATAGTATGAAGTAACACAACACTTTAACTAGTTGATTTTCTTTTCTGAAAAAAGCTTATCTACTCTACATACAGTGGCCGAAATAAGTATAAAGACAGCGATTCTCACACTGTTCAATATGACGTAATAGTTAAGTGCACAAAGTTTTTCAGTGTTTATGTTCGCCAAACGCTTAATAAATGAATTCTCTCTTAAATACAAGAAAAATGATACCGTTATACCCAATTTCTCTTGAAAGAGAAGATGATTAGTCTTTATTACAAGAAAAGTAGTGCATAAATTGCGAAATAAGTATAAAGACACGGCCTCTGTTTCTCAATATTCCGATTTTTCTGCTATTTGTTCTAAATTAAAAAGTTGTATTTTGAAGTTATTGTAAAGGTTAATTTGACTATTTGGGTTGCAAAATGGTTTTTAAGAATTTATTATTTAGCCATGCCTCGCAGAACTCATTTGACGGCAGAATAAAGGGAAATTATTACAACATACAAGGAATATGGCTTATCTAATCGATTGATTGACACAAAAATTGGACGATCTTGTAGTGTTCTAAGATTCATGATTACTTCCGCGACTAACTGTTTAACTCAACTTTAACTGAGGTGTCATTTCTCAAGAGAAGATTAGTTCGAACCAGTTAACAAGTAGCTACTGTCGTGTGCGGTTAGTATACTATAAATTTAATATTGAATAATTTTATATTATAAATAAATATTGAAGCTAATTTGAAATTGAACTCAGGCATTTTATTCATTGTCGTGATTTCTAACTCCACATATTGGTGACCCCGAACTGTATAAAATAAAAGAGAAAACAAAATACCAAAATAAAAAGAAATTAAAGTATAAAAAAAAAAAAAAAAAAAAAAAAGTCAAAGTTCTCGATTGACTTTAAATGTGCATAAAGCGTATTCAGCTTCGCAACAACGTTGAAAAAGCTTAAAACATACAATATAAAAATAAAAAAAGAACTTTTCTATTGCCTTCAAGATAAGTATAATCAAACTTTCAATAACGGTCAAATTTCGGTACCTACATATATACTTGGCATACGACACACACAGCATTACACACCAGATATACAGATTTGTATCAGCGCAGCGGTTAAACGTTCAATGCTTACATATATATTTGGCATACGCAGCATATACTCGCATAGCGGGTAATTTATCCGTTATAGGCTTTAGACATCACGATGTTCTCTACTTAACAATACGAGGCAACAGAATTTTCAACGAGCATCACTGGACAAGCGGCATCTTCATATACATCTTGGATATATATATTTATTATATTATATAAATTTTCTTTTATATTTTAATATACATTATATATTTATATATAGACCTATATTTTTATGCATGCTTTCTTATTGTACATATTATTATCTTTTCAATTATATTATCTTTTCAATTTTCTTTCTAATTTTATAATCAAAATATTTGTTTTTCTTTCCATACTTCTAGATTTGTACGCCAAACACGACAGTCTTAATCTTCGATATTTGATTTACATAATTATCTTGATTTACCAAAACCGTTTATAATGACTGACAATAAAGATCAAGAATCTTCAGGTACGCGAAATATTCAAGGCACTGATGATGTCCCATATGCGCAAAACACGCCTCCGGCAGCAATTTCACATGAACAATTGCATTATAATTCTTTAGAAGTTGCATCGATTAAGCTTCCCACATTTTGGGAAAAGGCTCCGGCGGCGTGGTTTATCGCTGTTGAGGCACAGTTTTCAACTAGGAAAATTACAAAAGACGAAACAAAGTATTCTTACGTACTAGCATCTCTTCCAGTCGACGCGATAAGTAATATTATAGATATTTTAAATCACCCTCCCGAATCAAACAAATACGGAAATCTAAAGGATGTTCTTATAAAGCGACACACACTTTCTGAACAGCGACGCTTAGAGCAGTTACTTTCCGCGGAAAATTTAGGCGATCGAAAGCCATCCGATCTCTATCGGCATATGACGACTACGGCTGGAAACATTTCGTCCCTTTGCGAAGATCTTATTAAATCTCTTTGGGAAAGGAAGCTCCCAACCCAAATTAGCATTCCTTTGGCTGTCACCATCGGACAGCCTTTCCAAAATAAATTAGATCTAGCCCATAAAATATGGGAAACAACCCAGACTTCTAGTATTAATTCAATTCAGCAGTCAGTCGATATTAAAAGCGTATCTCACATTCCCTCAACTGTGGAGGAGAGGCTCATGAAAGAGATAAACGAACTGAAATCTTCCTTCAAAAATTTTTCGTTCCGCGAAAGAGGTCGTTCACCTCACAGAAACGCAGGTTTCAAAAACGCGACAAGATACAATCGCAGCAAAAGTAATCAAAATCGGAAGATCTGTTGGTATCATAGGGTGCATGGAACTAAAGCTAGACACTGCACTCAACCATGTTTTTTTCAAAGATAGTCTTAATTCAAAAAACTAAATAGTTCGCCGTATGTTCAAGTTGCGGACATTCGGCCCCCAAGCTTTCATCGCCTATTTATTCATTGTAAAAGAAATAAACTAGATTTTTTAATCGATACAGGCGCAGAAATATCAGTGATTCCGCACACAACTTTTCAAAAACGTTTATTTGCCACATCAGATCATTTCCTTACCGCGGCAAATGGAACTACTATAAAAACATATGGAAAAAAGCTGTTAAACTTAGACTTAGGCCTAAGACGTGAATTTCCGTTCCCTTTTACTCTTGCCGCAATATCAAAACCAATTATTGGAGCCGATTTTCTTGGCCATTTTAATTTGCTAGTGGATATAAAACGTCATGCTCTTATTGATCCATTAACTAGCCTATCTGCGCTAGCAAGCATTAATGTAAATAGTTTCAAGATCGTTTCTCCGCGTCTTTCAATTGTAAATGATGAATACGGCAATTTACTTAAAGAGTTTCCAACTCTGACAAGTACTCCGAATTTTATACTTCCGGTTAAACATAATGTTGTACATCACATTGTAACTAAGGGACACTTGCCGGCTTCACATCCCAGACGCTTAGATAGTAAACGCCTTAAAGTAGCAAAATCTGAATTCGCATATATGCAACAACTTGGAATCTGCAGCCCTTCTTCATCACCCACGTGTTCGCCGCTCCATATGGTAGCAAAAAAGGACCCTGACGATTGGCGTCCTTGTGGTGATCACAGGGCACTGAATTCTATAACTGTTCCTGATAGGTACCCTATAGCACATTTGCACAGTTTTTCACAAAACCTACGAGGGTGTACAATTTTTTCCAAGGTAGATTTAGTGCGTGCTTTTAATCAGATTCCGGTTGCAAAGGAAGACGTGTACAAAACGGCAATCACTACCCCTTTTGGAATGTTTGAGTTCAAACGAATGCCTTATGGACTTAGGAATGCAGCTCAAACATTCCAACGGTTCATGAACGAGGTTTTAAAGGGTCTAGATTTTTGCTATGTATATATCGATGATATATTAATCGCAAGCAAGAATAGAGAAGATCACATGGGCCACCTTCGAACACTTTTTGAGCGTTTAGTTTCATTCGGTTTAACGATAAAACTGGCCAAATGTGAGTTTGGAAAGTCAGAGCTTGTGTTTTTAAGCCATAAAATTGCAGCTTCAGGTATTTTGCCTTCCGAATGTCTCGTAAAAGCAATTACAGATTTTCCGCAACCGACTTCTTTGAAACAAACCCAACGTTTCGTAGGGATGGTAAATTTCTATCACCGTTTCATTCCAGAGCTAGCGGATCTTTTGATTCCTATATATAATCAAATTAAAACCTTTGGAAATGTCAAGAATAAAAACAAGTCGTTTCCTTGGCCCGAAGACTGCAAAATCGCTTTTCAAAAAATTAAAGCAGCTCTTTCAGAAGCGATTCTTTTAGTGCATCCAAGCGACTGTTCACCAACACGTCTTACAGTGGACGCATCTGACCAAGCAATTGGGTCTGTACTCGAGCAATTTTTAGAAAACGAATGGAAACCTTTGGCTTTCTTTTCCAAAAAACTAAGTGAATCTGAGCAATCATACTCCGCTCTCGATAGAGAGCTTCTTGCCATTTACCTATCCATAAGACATTTCCACTACTTCTTGGAAGGACGAAATTTTGTTGTCTATACCGATCATAAGCCTCTGACGACAGCTTTATTCACTAAAACTGTCCGAAGCCCGAGACAGGCAAGGCATCTCGATTGGGTAGCACAATATACAAGCGATATTAGGCACATAAAGGGAAGAGATAACCTGGTGGCTGATTTTTTATCAAGACCAGTAGAAAGCGCTTTATTAGAAAACCACGAAGAAAGTTTATTTTCATTCACACCAGAAAATATCATTAGCACCCAAGAAGCGGATGAAGAGTTGAAGTCTTTGTTATCAAGAAAATCTAATGCCTCATTCAAAATAGAACAAATTCATTTCCCGACGCTTATTCAGCCAATCTGGTGTGAAACATCAACTAATACAAATAGACCATTTTTACCAAAATGCCTCAGAAAAGCAGCGTTCTCTAGTTTACACTCTCTTTCCCATACAGGAATTCGAGGATCTAGAAAGCTTTTAACTGAACGGTATTTCTGGCCGAGAATAAACTCAGACATCAAAGTCATGGTTCTTTCGTGCATTCAGTGCCAGCGCTCGAAAGTCAATAGACATACCCGAACACCATTAGGTAGTTTCAACACACCAAGCAACCGTTTCGAACATATTCACATGGACCTGGTGGGACCTCTTGATGTTTCGAACGGTTACATTTATATTCTAACGATCGTTGATAGATTCACGCGCTGGCCTGAGTTCTACCCTTTGAAGGATATTACCGCAAAAACCTTTATGTCCGAATTCATATGTCGATTTGGAGTCTCAGCTAGAATAACAACTGATCAGGGAACTCAGTTCGAGTCCAAGCTATTTTCAGAATTGACCAAGCTGTTAGGCACACACAGAATCAGAACCACGGCGTACCATCCGCAGGCCAATGGTTTAGTGGAAAGGTTTCATCGTGTTTTAAAAGCAGCTCTTAGATGTCGCGAAAATACTATTCATTGGACAGATGATTTGCCTTTAGTTCTCCTGGCAATAAGATCTGCCCTCAAAACAGATCTAGGCTGTTCTTCGGCAGAGTTGGTGTATGGCCAACCGTTACGTCTTCCTTCCGATTTCTTCTCTTCTTCAAGCGCAGAAAATGAGTGCGAAAATGAAAATTTACCGGCGTTTATTGCTAACCTTCGGGCTAACATGAACTCAATCCGGCCGAAGGAAACTCGTAAGGAAGATTCACCGATCCATGTACCAAAATCACTCCAAAACTGCGATCAAGTTTTCGTTCGGGCACCACCTGGTAAGTCAAGCTTTAAAAATCCATACCAAGGCCCTTTTAAGGTTATAAAAAAGCTTAGGAAATTTTATGTCGTTGAAATTAAAGGAAAAAATGTTTCCATTTCGTTAGATCGTCTAAAGCCTGCATACGTGATAGAATCATCTAATAAAATTGGAAAAGCCCAAAAACATGTATCGTTTTCAAACTCGAATAAATCATTATCACCGCTTTCGGCTGGAAGGGGGGTGATGTAGTGTTCTAAGATTCATGATTACTTCCGCGACTAACTGTTTAACTCAACTTTAACTGAGGTGTCATTTCTCAAGAGAAGATTAGTTCGAACCAGTTAACAAGTAGCTACTGTCGTGTGCGGTTAATATACTATAAATTTAATATTGAATAATTTTATATTATAAATAAATATTGAAGCTAATTTGAAATTGAACTCAGGCATTTTATTCATTGTCGTGATTTCTAACTCCACAATCTGTTTCCGTCGTGTGTTAATACCTTAATTTGGGGGATAATAATAATACTGCAGCCAGATCTGGTCGACCAAATCTTTTGACCTCTCGAAAAAGAATATTATTTGTCATAAAGCAAGGCGGAATTAGCTAAATGGTGGCAGATTAAACGCAAGTTAGACCTCCCCGTTACTGTTAGAAGAGTGCAGCAACTGTTGAAGGCAAATGATAACCTTCGTTACACAAAAATGATGAAAAAACCGCAGCTACAACAACATCATAAAGAAGCAAGAATAATGTTTGTAAGAGATCACATTGCTTGGACCAGAGAGTGGGAATCCATTATTTTTAGTGATGAAAAAAAAAATTAATTTGGATGGCCCCGATGGTTTTAGCTATTATTGGTGTGATTTGAGGGACGAAAAAGCAATTTAAATGAACCGCCGCACAGTGGGCAGAAATCGTGGTTTAAGTGGTCAAAAATCCATAACTTTTGAACCAGTTGAGTTTTTTCATAATTTTTTTTTTATTTATAACTTTATTTATGTACCTTTCAATACATAGTAGACTAAGAGCCCACAGCAATTTTTGGGTGTGATTGATAACAAAAAATAATTAGCATAATTAGATAGGCCTTTAGTAGTTATTTACAAATGTGAACGTCTTGCATACTCTAGTGGGCGCAGTAGTGCATTATAGTGCATCAAATATGCAGTTCTTTCCAAGTCCAAATAATTGTGATAACAACTTTGCCAAAATGTAGAGTTAAGCCCCTTGATTGAAAATATCGAGGTCCAAGACGTTTTACAGACAGCCTTCTGCCTGCCAGACGCGATAAGAATAGGCAACTTCTTGCACTAAAAAGGACACCTTCAAAACGTCATGGACCTCGATATTTGCAATCAGGGCACTTAGTTGTTCATTTTGAAGTTATGGCAAATTTTGTATCCCAATTTTTTAGAATTTGGAAAGAACTGCATACTTGATGCACTATAATGCACTAGTGCGCCCACTAGAGTATGCAAGACGTTCACATTTGTAAATAACTACTAAAGGCCTATCTAATTATGCTAATTATTTTTTGTTATCAATCACACCCAAAAATTGCTGTGGGCTCTCGGTCTATAGCGTTTAATTTATCAAACATGAGTTATTTTTATTTTAAAATAAATAATAAAAAAAAGTTGTTTTTCTCCCTGTTAATGTGGAAGACAAATTTTTCAAAATATTGACTTAAATTGGATACAAAACTTATTTTAAAAGAACTTTCTTGAAGATCCAACAAATGGTGACCAGTAAACTATTTATTTGAAATCCTTGGGCTTGCCCTTTGGGTTTTCACAAAAACACTCAAAAAAAAATTTGTAGTTCCATTTTTGTCCTTTTCAAGCCAAAACTTTGTTTAAGAATAGTTACCAAAACCTTAAATAAATTTTGTCATTTCCATCATCCAATTATTAAATGTAACGGAACAATTAATGAGAACAACATAAATAGAGCATACCATTTTCTTTTGGGCACAGAAAATAAGTGCAAGCAAATTTCCTAACAGCACTAAATAAAGACAACATGGTAAGTTAGGTTAGGTTAGGTTAAAGTGGTTGTCATTAAAGCATCTGACCCACTTAGACCAGTAGAGGTCCATTGCGATACCACTATCTAATAGGGAACAAAAAGGTTCCCTACTAGTTAAAACCATTTGGAGCTTCTGATGAAGCGAAAGAGACTTTTAATGACTGTATTTATGAGATCGCTTGGTTCGTTATAGAAATATTCTCCTAGATGAAGTTTGCGTTTGGGCATTTACAAAGAAGGTGTGGCATTGTTTCCTCTTCCTCCTCGTCCAAGCAACTCCTGCAACAATCGTTTGATAGTAAACCGAGTAGTGTCTATCTATAAGACAGTGTAAAGTTATGACACCTATTACGGAGCTGATCTGAGATCTACTGAGGGACAATAGACATTTTGACCGTTTCAGATCCAGTTTAGGCCAGATCCGCTTGGTCGCCATACAAGTGGTAGTATTAAGCCATCTTGTGTTTGATTGTTCCAGAGCGATTCGTTTCAGCATAAGTTTACTTGTAGCTATGGGCATACCTATATTTGCCTTTTCGGGTAAGATAGGCATTTCCGTTCCAATTCTGGCGAGTTCGTCGGCTTTACAATTCCCCGGAATGTCCCTATGTCCCGGCACCCAGAAAAGGTGAATATAAAGCTGTTTGGCCATCTGCATTGGAGAAGAACGACAGTCTTGGGCTGTAACCATGTACAACATGTAAAATTTTGCATACAGAAGAGTCGCTATGTAAAATATTTTTTCGCTCTAACTCGTAAATGCGGATACACGCGGATATGAATCTTTCGAGTTTCGATAGAGCACATATTCAATTTTCAATTCGTTAATAAATTAAAGTTGTGAAAAGTTGTGAATTTTTGTAGCACCTTTATAAACTGGAAAATTGAGTAAAATTAAGATGGGTGTTTCAAAATCAAACGGTACTAACTACTTAACGTTTCTTTATATTTTTTTTTGCGTATTATAACATACAAATATGTGAAATAATTAGCTGTAATGAATTCAATTACTTTCCAAAAGGATTTTCAAGAAAATCGGCAAATAAAAATTGTGCCAAAAATGCTTCATACATCGATTTATAAGTTTTTCTCACTTTGAATTTATTTTTCTCTTAACCTGAGCATATTTATTAAAAAAAAATGTCATATATTTTACGTATAAATATTTCTTTAATTAATTAAAATTAAACTTACATATGTAATTCGAAAACAAAAAAAAATATTTTTGACCACTTAAATCACGATTTCTGCCCACTGTGTGCCGCTGGCAGTGTGTGGAGGTTTGGGGTGCTTTTGGTTCTCTTGGTAAACTTCCCTTGATGTTAGTACAACCCAAAATGAATTGCCAAAATACAGAGCGATGCTGGAATAAGTCTTGGATGAATTTGGAGACATTTCTGCTGGTGACAATGTTTGTATGTACATTAGACTGGGCCAAAAAAATTGACTATTTTTTTTTTTGAAAGATATATCGAGAATATCATTCAGAATGAGAAAAAAAATTTTCGTAAAAGTTTTAGCCCTTAATATCAATTTTAAGAGGGCTATCATCGCTAATTTTGATTTTTAGTCATAATTTCATGTTTTGCGTCAGAACTGACAAAACATTGAAGTAAAAAAAAATCATTTTAACTTACTTTTATATAAAAGTAAATTCCCTACAAAAAAGGTCAAATTGAAAATTTTCGTCAGACAAGCCGTTTTTGAGTAATTAAGCTTAATAAATTGTTATTTTTCGTTAGTTACAAAATTCCAAATTAAAAAAGTAAAATCGAAGAAAAATAACAATTTATTAAGCTTAATTACTCAAAAACGGCTTGTCTGACGAAAATTTTCAATCAGACCTTTTTTGTAGGGAATTTAATTTTATATAAAAGTAAGTCAAAATGAATTTTTTTTACTTCAATGTTTTGTCAGTTCTGACGCAAAACATGAAATTATGACTAAAAATCAAAATTAGCGATGATAGCCCTCTTAAAATTGATATTAAGGGCTCAAACTTTTACGAAAATTTTTTTTTGTCATTCTGAATGATATTCTCGATATATCTTTCAAAAAAAAAATAGTCAATTTTTTTGGCCCAGTCTAATGTACATATATGTAGTTTATTTGATATGAACATATTTTAAGACTTCAAAAAATTTGTATATAAAAAACCGAAAACCGGTTATTGAAAAAACCGTTTTTTTTGTCCGGTTAAAACCGTCAGGTTAAATCGAGAAAGAAAATAACCGGAAAAACTGAAAACCGGTTAATTAGGAATAACCGCCATCCTTAACAGTATCGAAGACAATATTGTGAAACTTTTTGAAATGCACGAAAATTTGGCGATTAGTCTATAATTAGAAATACTCGCTAGCATCCCTTTTTGTGATTTAGAATGATGAAAGAATCCTTTCACATTTATGAAGAAATCAGTTGAGAAAGAGATTTTTAGAAAAGAGAAGCAAACGATGTGGCCAAATTGGCTAAACATTTTTCTAAAACAATTGGAGACAAACTTTTTGGTCCAGAAGAAAAATCTTTAAGTTTGTCAGTTTTGTGAACGACATGCTAATAGATACCAATGGTTTGGAATATTAAGATAGGAAAAGATTAATAACTGGTTCGAAGCTATTATATAAAACAAAAAGACTGAAAACGTTTGCAAAAAAACTGATATTGATGGTACCCCCATAAAACCATTTTCTTCCATTATCTCAAATATTTTTTTTTAAATTAGATATCTTAAAAACGAGTCAATATTTTTTGAAAATCAATTTTTATTTGAAAAGGGATACAGGCTAAAAGTTGGCGTTCCAAAACTTTTGTCTTAAGAATGTTTTTGAAAAAATTATGTATGTATACGTATATGTAAATTCTTTAAAAAAAAAAAAACACTAAAAACGTTTATAATTTTAGGTTTTCCATAAAATGTTATACAGTGATGGAAAAAATAATAGAAACAAAGCTTTACATTTTTTTTTTTTTTTTTTTTTTTATAATCTACCCGCGCTCAAGGGATTAGATTACCCTTTAAATGTTTCAACACAGCGCGAGCGTGTAGTTAAGAAGAGAAAGAAGGATAGGAAAGATGTGTGGCACGATGTTCTGAGACTGAAGGTTGTTGTCTCAGATATTTTATCTCCAGGGATGGCGGCTGAACTAAAGCGGAGAATGCCGTGTCTTATTTCTATGTCGCTTATAATTCACATTATTTTATTCGTGTTCATCCTTGTTGAGCATACTAGTTTAACTCAATTACATGTTGTTAGTGTTATGCCTGAACAACATGTAATGAGTAAACCAGCAACCCATTGATAACAATTTTAGAAGGTTTTTAATGGAATTAAAACGACATAGACGACGGCAGGGATCGAACCTGTGATCATGAGGTTCACAGGCGAGCACACATCCATCGCGCCACGGCCACCCCCCATAATGGTCAACCATTAATAACTACATACAATTACGTCTTCCTCGGTTCTAATTTTTATATATTAATTGCACCTAATATGACTTTGAAATGGTGCAGCCGTTTGCTGTCATTAGCTCTTTGTTTGGACTTAACGGTAAAAAAAATGAGCTAAGTGATAATTTCGCCTGGAAAAAATAATAGAAACAAGGTACTTTGACTTTCAATTTGACTTAAATTTCGTTTTTTTTATTTTTATTGAAATAGACGTTTTATAGTTTGTTTATTAGTTTTGCACGTGGTTCAGTCGTTTTAATAAAAAAATTTAGATTAAAATTTTATAAAAATGGGTCGTGGAGTGTATTGTACTATTACTGAGCGCAATTTAATAAAAAACTTCACAAAAAATAGAAAACTATAAAAGAAATAGCACAAGCATTAAATTGTTCAAAAAAGAAGATATTTAAAGCTCTCCATTCAAGTCCAAAGCTAGAAACAAGAGGCAGAAAACGAAAGACCTCAACGCGGTTTGATAAAATATTGGTACGACTGTGTAAAAATGACTTGAAAATTGAACTAAATGCGCCTGTTTCAAGTCGTACAATAAGAAACCGACTAATATAAGCAAGGCTTCCTGGAAGGAGTCCCAGAAAAGTACCATTCTTGAGCAAGAAAAATATTCTGCAGAGGGTGAATTTTGCAAATAAACACGCCCCACGAGCAAACGTCGGTTTATGGTCGGATGAAACAAAGATAAATTTATCTGGTTCCGATGGCAAAATGTATGTCAGACGACCTAAGAACTCAGAATTCGATCCAAGCTACCCAAAAAAGACTATTAAACATGGTGGAGGAAATATCATGATTTGGGGGTGCTTCTTAACATCTGGGGTTGGTCCAATTTTTTGGATAAAAGACAAAATGTGTGCTATTGACTACGTCCGAATCATAAATGAAGTTATTCTCCCATTTGCCGAAGAGAACATGAAAATTAAATGGGAATCCAAGCAGTATAACGACCCCAAGCACTCCTCAAAATTGGCTAAGGAATACTTTAACAAAAATAAAAAAAATGTTATGGAGTGGCCATCGCAGTCCCCGGATCTTAATCCCATAGAACATCTGTGGGGCATACTTAAGAGGAAAATTGGAGACTTCAGAGCCAAGAATAAGGAAGATCTGTGGTCTATAATACAAAATGTATGGTATTCCATACCTTCCGAGACATGCGCTAAGTTGGTTCATTCCATGGGGCGGAGATGTGAAGCAGTCATTAAAAATAAAGGTGCAATGACCAAGAAAGAAAAAGAAAAACACAATTCTAATATTGTTTCTATTATTTTTTCCAGTGTAAAATGGCTGTTAATATTAATTTGAACTTTTTTCATTACTATTTTTTCTTTTTATTAATAAATTTAATATTGTGTATATTTTAAACTTTATAGAGACTTATTGTATGTATTTTTAATTTTCAATTTCTTTCCAATAAACTTTTCGTTTTTAAAAAACGGCATAGAAGGCACTGCATTATTTTTTCCATCACTGTATGTGCTTGAGAAATCACAAAGTTATGGTATTCTGTTCTTTAGGTCCAACGACTAAAAGTTTTGTTTTAGCAATTTGAAAAATGAATTGTACGTTTATGAAAACTTTTCTTTAATAAAGTTAATTTATAATTATTAGATAAGCGCAAGACCCAGTCGTGCATTTTATTTTTCAATCACTTCCTATCTCCACATGCATACTTCTTAGTAGGTTAGTCATCATTTTATTAATAAATTAAATTAAAGTGTTAAAGAATTTTTTTTTTATTATCTACCCGAGCTCAAGGGATTATGATTACCCTTTAAATGTTTCAACACAGCGCGGGCGTGAAGTTAATGAAGAGAAAGAAGGATAGGAAAGATGTGTGGCACGATGTTCTGAGACTGAAGGTGGTTGTCTCAGATTGTTTATTTCCAGGGATGGCGGCTGAACTAAAGCGGAGAAATGCCGTGTTTTATTTCTATGTCACTTATAATTCACATTATTTTTATTCGTATTCATCCTTGTTGCTTGTTGGGCATACTAGTTTAACTCAATTACATGTTGTTAGTGTTATGCCTGAACAACATGTAATGAGTAAACCAGCAACCCATTGATGACAATTTTTAGAAGGTTTTAATGGAATTTAAACGACATAGATGACAGCAGGGATCGATCCTGTGATCATGAGGTTGACAGTCGAGCACAACCATCGCGGCACGGCCACCCCCAAACCATTTAAACTGAAAACTTGAACTGGCATAGCCGTTTAGTTGTAGGGTCTGTGGGGACTCGTATCGAGTTAACCCACCAACTCATCATAAAACATTTTTATTTGGTTTAAAATTCTAAACATACAACTTTATAACTTGAATTATTTTCAAATGATTTTGGCTCCTACTGTACAGTGTATAGTTATTTACTAAATTTATTATATACAAAGTAAATAAGTATTGTTACATAACTAAAGAAGATTAGAATTAAAGTAGATAATAAGAAGAACGGTCGTCTTTTAATTCAACGGTCTCGCTCACGACTTACATCGACATACTTACGTACATCTACAGGTCTCCTAAAGTAAAGTTCTTGACCCCGAGGTGTATTTATTTAATAACACAAGTTGCTCACATGTAGTAGTATTTGAAAAATATTTTAAAGATGAAAACAAAACAACTTTGAAAGGAAAAGTGAGTCGCTCCCGGTATGAAAAATTATTCATTCGAGAAAAAACAGCGATTGGTAACTGCACATTGATATCGATTCTATATCAAATTAAAGGATGCATTCAACAAAAATAGTATAATAAATCTATCCTATCACATTCGTCAACTTAAAAAATAATTTTCATCATTTATAAGAAAAATATCAGCCGAGAATTTTCCATTTTTAGTCAAGAAAGTTTCTAGTCCCTGCATATCTATCATTCTGGTATTCTAATGAAATTTTTTTGATAATCTAAGAAATTGTAATATTTTGAAATAACATATTTTTATTTCTTAATATAAATTTAATTAAAAAAAATAAAAATTATTACTACAAAGAAAAATACTTTTGGTCTAGTTCTACCATCGAATACCACACTGTGCGACCGTTATAGTTGATTCTTTGATTGATTCTTTTCGAAAATTTTGAATAACTTGCATTACAAAATCAAGATCAAGATCAAGCAGGATATTTTTTCGATTTAGATTCTCTTAAAAATGATGATAAAGTAGCTGAAGATACTGTATTAATTAAGTGAGCAAAGGAAGATTTATCAATGTAGGTAAATTCTTCGTGTATGGAAAAAACGCATAGGTCTACTTCATTTAAACCACGTCAAATGTATCAACGCTCATAAGGTGTTATATTACCAATATGATGCCTCCATTTAGAAATATTGGCCGCGAGAAAGAAACAAAAGCAAATTAGAACATGAAGAACTTAAAAGCATTTCCAGTATTTTTATAGTATCTTGGGACACAATAATCAAATTAAAAATTTATACATCAACTACAAATTAGACACTTAATATAATTGGCAACACAAATCAGTTTGTATGGATTTTCAAATAAACTGAAAAAGTTCACCAATTGTGTGAAATGGTATCCAAATTCTGTCTATTGGAATACAAAATTCAATTTTTAACTAAAAGTATCCTATTATAGAAAACTACAAAAGTGCAAGATTATATTTTTTGTTCCTGCAAATGTTAAAAACTTTAAAGTTGTAAGAATTACAAACTTACATCGACTTGTAAATACTCAGTTTACAAGGGATCCTTAGAACAAATTTTAACAGTGTCACCAAAATGCAATCTGGTTGGCAATCTAAATCCCATACAATACATCTCTTATTTAATGACAGTTACAAAAAAAAAACAAAACAACATAATGTTTCCCTTGGCTTGACTCTGTTTGTACATAATATAAATACTTAATACTTTCTCTCAATACTTACAACTTACAAGTATTGGTTCCAAAATGTTCTTCTTTATTTATTTAACTCGAAAAAGAAGCTTCAACAGAAATAAGAAAATAAAAATAACCTGAAATATTTCGACATTCAACAACCATCAAATGCAATTGAACGTGAAAAAAATGTAATTAAACAAGTCAAACAGATATCCTTCCATTCTGGCTGGTTCGTTTGCTTGGCTTTCACCCCCAACCACTACAGCGATTCACCAGAGTTCCACTGGACATTTAATCAGATATCCCCGGCATTTAATTAAAAACTAAATTACATTTATTCGTTGCAATTTCCTCCCTTTTATTTCCACAGCCCTCCAACTCCAGCACTCTACCAACAAAAAAAATAAAAAATACACCAGTCCGATTCAACCACGAGAGCAAAGGAAGGTGATTAATTGCATATGGCCCGATGCAACTCAGGTGAAAGTAGGTATATATTTGTGCACCACTATACACGACGAACGACGCCGATGATATCTCGACATTCTGCCATAATGACGATGACGAATGGACACGATGGCAATTTTTAACTTTATCGCTGAACAAAAAATATTTGCCTCTCCTCGACGGACAAAGGTTGAAAAAAGTCCATGACCGAAAACCAAAATTAATATCAGACTGCTTCAAGGATATCTCTGACTGCATTTTACGAGTAACTTTACTTTGCGCGAAGCCTCTGTTCTTCGAATTCTTTTTCTCTGACTGATTGTACTTTAAAAAACACAACAGCTCGAAAAACTATACTGGACCGTTCTGATTCACGCAACAGCCTAACTCTGTGTCTGCCCTGAGGGTAATTGAATTTTATGGATGCGGTTTAAATAGAGTGGAAACATAATGGTTTAACACACACGACTTGCACCAACCCCTTGCAACTTAAAATATATCATTAAATTTTTTGTCCCAGAACATATCCTTTGTGCAGCATCCGCTTTAGCGGTTTACTCATTGATGTGTTTCACATTCCCTCATCCATGGTAGTAGCCGGAATAATTTTTCAAGAGATGGGGGTATTATCGCATTTTCGGAGTTTGAAAAACAAATTAGGAGATAGTACTAAAATGTTAAATGAAATGCACAACCGGATTACACTAATTTATTGTTCAAGGGTATAATTGGGTGAGCTTAAATTGGCTTAAATTATATGAGTAGTTGAGGCAAACACAAATTATTTCGAAATTAAAAAAATTAAAAATTAATGTAACGTAAATTGTAAACACGTTTTTCTCATAACATTACATTACAACTGTTATCAATTTCTAGTCGAATATTGGAAATTAATGAGTGATTTTTTTGGTATTTTCTTTTTGAGAACACTGGTTTTGACAGCTCACGCACGTTTCGTGTTTTGTGTCACTGTGAAACATCTTCCGTTTGGTCTATAATTAAACCATGAATCGTCTTACAAATGAACAACGCTTGCAAATTATTGAATTATATTGTCAAAATGCGTGCTCTGTTATGAAAGTTCATCCATTTTATGGTCAGTTTAATCGACCTACTGAGGCGGCTATTTGGGCTATTGTGACTTAATTTCGCACCAAATTTACATTGTTGGACATTACCCCACCAACACGCTTACGTAGAGTGCGAACTGAGGAAAATATCGCAGCTGTATCGGCCAGTGTTAGTGAAGACCGTGAATTACCGATTCGGCGCCGTTCGCAGCAATTGGGCCTCTGTTACTCCACTGCTTGGAAAATTTTGCGGAAGGGTTTATGTGTGAAGCCTTTCAAAATACAGCTAGGGCAAGAATTGAAGCCGAACGACCTACAACAACGCCGAATTTTTGGTGAATGGGCTCTTGAAAAGTTGGCCGAAGTTCCACTTTTTTATCAAAAAATTGTGTTCAACGACGAAGCTCATTTATGGTTGAATGGATACGTGAACAAGCAAAACTGCCGTATTTGGAGTGAAGAGCAGCCAGAAGCATTCCAAGAGCTACCAATGCATCCAGAAAAGTCACTGTTCGGTGCGGATTATGAGCTGGCGGAATCATTCGGCCGTATTTCTTCAAAGATGATGCGAATTGCAACGTTACTGTGAATGGTGTGCACTACCGTGCGATGATAACAACCTTTTTTTTCCTCAAAATGGAAGAGCTTGACTTGCATAACATGTGGTTTCAACAAGACTGTGCCACATACCAAACAGCACGCGTAACAATAGACGTATTGAGAAGCGAGTTCGGTGAACAGTTTATTTCACGTTTGGCGCCGGTCAATTGGACGCCTATATCGTGCGATTTAACGCTACTAGACTATTTTTTGTGCGACTATGTTAAGGCTCATGTCTATAGCGACAAACACGCTTCGATTGATGCATCAGAAGTCAACATTAAAGCACTTATTCGTGAGATACCGGCCGAAATGTTAGAAAGAGTATACCAAAATTGGACTAAGCGGATGGACTTTTTAAGGAGTAGCCACGGCCAACATTTGCGTGAAATAATCTTCAAACATCAAATTATATCGACCGTAAGGACAAATAAAGATTTCATAAATTTTTCTGAATTTTATGTGTTTTTTTATTTCCGATAGTTCTTTAAAAATCACTCGTTAGATGGTTTTCTGTATTTCAGTTATTGAGAAGATTGAAATTTTTTTGTTTGGTTTGGTTTGGTTTGGTTAGGAAAGTTTGACTTGGTGTGTATCTATTTGGAAACCATCTTAAGGCCATGAAAAAAATTCAGAGACTGGCATGTATCGGCAGTGCACAAACATGGGAACCACGCCAACCACAGCCATAGAAACTTTCCTCTCAATTGCCCCACTCGATCTATTTGCGAAGAAGTTCGGACCCAAAAGTGCTCTATGGTACGACCTTTTTTTCGAAGATAACCAGGACTTAGTGACTTAAAACTCTCAACCATTCCTGTGTGCCTGTTACTAGGAATGGAGGGGACCTATAAATTACTACCAATTTCGAACGGCTAACGAGATGCACTTTTTAGGACAAGAGATACTCTTAGAGGATTTGTCAATTTTTCGCAAGAGGCAGTACACCCCTGAAAAACTATTTTGCAGCGGCTGAGAATCGAACCCAAGACTATCTCCATGACAGTTCAACGCACTAACCATTATGCTAAAGGGTACTACGCTATGACTTAAAGAGTGTAAAAATTGGAAAAGGGACCACTGTGGTCATAGAACCATTGTAAACTTTACTGACATAGACATTCTAATAGACTATATTGCACCGTACATATCTTTTAACCCAGTCGCACTTACACATATTCCAAGAATGAAAATATGGATGGAAAACTGGATTTTGCAGTGTTTTCCAAACGGAAGTGCTTTGCAGTTTGCGAGTCCCGAAAATATCTTTCCACGTGTAACGGACAAGAACATTGATATTTTCATATATTGCCACGCGACGCACGATCAGAGCCATTTGGTTAATGGTTTCTCGTTGCCGTAGTGAATTAAGATTGATGGGTCCCGGGACACTGTGATATTTATGGAAAAGAAATGGCTGATGAACTGGCCAAAACCGATTAATCACTCGAACCTAGCTAAATTGTACCCTGGGTACTTATGCCACTGCAGCAGGAAAAATAAAGAACTTACCAAAGTTTCCCTAAGACCGCAAATGACAGATGGTCAACAATTGACACCCGACAAGGAATCCTTGGCCAGATATTTCAGACAAACAAACAGAGTATCTACTAAAGCTAAGCAGACCTCAGATGTCTCTCTTGGTTGGAAACCTTACGGGATCACAACTCAATGAAAACCCACATGAGCAGAATGGGCATCAGCATATCTGACTTATGCAGGGGTGTCAAAACGAATAGGTGGAAGGGGGCTCATCTGGCTTCCTTCGTAAATGCTACAGCCTAGCCAGAACTAGAAAAGACGCCCCCGGAGAATATTTTTGTGACGAATTGAGCGACGTCTCATTATTGCCACTAAAATACATCCTTAACTTCATTCAGAAATCAGGGTGGTTCAGGCAGGAATTCCATACCTAATCCTTCCACTAAATCCTTCCTCTCACCCTTCCCATTCCTACATTACCTACATCCTGGGTACCACAATAGATTTTTCGAGATCCAAGTGAGGTTATATAAAATAAATATAATATAGAATAAAATGCACAACTGGGTCGCACGAACTTGCTCTTATGTAAGAGACTCAGAATTTTAAAAATGACATTTTTAGAGAAAAGTGTAAGCATAAAATTCATTGTTTGAACTCTTTTATTAGTAAAAGATAAAAGTAGAAGGCTAATGTGATTTGTTAAGCAAATATGAATTTATTCAGAAACAAAAATTATAAGTCAAAAAATAAATTGATTCTTTTTTTCAAAAATTAAAAAAAAATATTTTAAGTTTTGAAAACTCAATATGTATTTCTAAAATGGCTTTATTAGTTTAAAATAAATCTTAAATTGTTTAAAACCGTTGTTTTTTTAAAACGATTTATAAAATTTGGTAAAAATATTAAACAAATCCGTTTGTAACAAAGTCTGCTATAGAATTTCTTTTTTTCAATTAAGCATTTTCTCATTTAAGGGTTAAATGATTTAAATTGAATATAGGCTCAGATAATTTAAGAAGAAGGAAAAACGAAAAATATTAAAAAACAATAGCTTATAGTTTTTATTTTTGTGGACTCTATTGATTAAATCAATTGAAAGTGCGTTAAATGCGTTCTGCCCAGGCACAACAGTTGGGCTCATCAGTTAGATGCTATCGTACCCTTCTAAGACGCAATATATTAGTCGATGGTTATCCACACATAAAATTTACAACGTGAATGCAATGTAAATTATATTTTTCTGGGCAAAACGCATTAGGACTAAAGGTCGCAAAAATTTTCAACTGATGAAATAATTAAAGTTAAATTTTGTTTACTGATTTAATTTAGGTTTTTAAGAGAACTTATTTTAATTTTTGTTAATTCGATTTTTGTGTCAGTATTATGGTCTTGGTGTCGTCTGAATGACCAACAATTGATAAATTTAGATTTAAATTGTCAAAATATGTAGTAGGATAACGTACACTATTGATGAAAATAAACTCGCGGTCTTTTTGAAGCGTATTTCAGATTTTATTATTCTAGATGCGAATTTCACTTTTACAATGATATAACTTTCAACAGTTTAAAAAAAGTAACGCCTATGTCTCACAATTCAAATTCCCGTATTAGTTATTTGAAGATGGTTTAAGTATTAGGAAGGTATTACTTTTAAATTACATTTTTTAATTTAAAATAAATGTTCAAAATTGTAAGCACTAACTTAAACTTAAATATAAGCAACCGAAATTTAATATTTTTGTATGCTAAACAAAAAGATCTTTTATGTTTTGTTTTGAAAAAAAGCTAAAAGTCACATTAATATAATTTTAAAAAATGTTAGTCTTTAATGCATAATCTATGAAATATAAAAATGTATCCAAGATGGTTAACAATTTTTTTTTTACTAAACTAAGCTTCGCATTATTACAAAACTGTCTTTTTTTATTATTTTAAAAAACTTCTTTGATTTAAGACAATAATTTTTGTTTTGACTAAACTAAAAGTCTTTCTTTTATTGTAAATTAAAAAAAAATAAATAAACATATGTATGTATGTATTGTATTTATTATTTATATGAAATAATTTTGTCTCTATATTGTGTTTACTTTTTTTAGAAGTATAAATTTATGCAAATGAAGTTAAAAAATCGTTTTATTAAAGTAATTTTTATTATATAACAAATTTTTTAAAAAATTTTCTAGAACAAAATTTGGGATGCTAATTTTAGTGCTTAGTAATATAGATTTTAGGAAATAAGTTCAAAAAAATAATCATTCACACGTTTTCAAGATATTGATTTTTCAAAAAATAAATTGGAATTTTTTTTCCAAAAAACAAAAAAAAAAATATGTTTTTTGAATATTTTTATATACAATATTATTTTAAGCTTAAGGGGGCTCCTGGTGAAAATTTTTGGTTAAAATCGTTAGGGCCGTTAATGAGAAAGTCGCAAATTAAAAAATCGTTTCTATGACAGTGACAATTAATAATATTTTGCCCCAAATTTTTTTTTATTAAAATATAATCCATTACCATAATATTACACTTAATTTTTTTATCAAAATTGTTAAAGCCGTTTTCGAGATAAATAATATTTTGCAATACGGGTGTATGGGGGGTACCGTTAGTTTTGGAACTAAAAAAAAATTCAATTTCCCCTCTAGAGAATCATCGAGACCCTTAACTACCGATATTGAAGAAAATAGGTCCAGTGGCTTAGGCTGTAGGGAGAGCTACAGACATACAGACATACAGACATACAGACATACAGACATACAGACATACAGACATACAGACATACAGACATACAGACATACAGACATACAGACATACAGACATACAGACATACAGACATACAGACATACAGACTTACAGACATACAGACATACAGGCATACATACATACAGGCATACATACATACAGGCATACAGACATACAGACATACAGATATACAGACATACAGACATATAGAAATACAGATAGACGGACGAAATTGTCGGACCCACTTTATTCGTCTTCGCTTCCCAATTGCAGAACTTGCCCTATAGTACCTATATCGCAAGTAAAAGGGAGCTGCAGGCGAATCTATGAACACATTTTATAGGTTGCTTAACTTTAAAATACCTACAAACAGCTCTTAAGTATGAAATTGGTATCTACCTAAAGGCCTCTTAACTTGAACGCCATCCACCGCGTTCAAAGGTCGCTTAAAGACATTTTAAAAGTTATCAATTATCATTTTTGAAATTTTGAAGTTTCAAATTGTGAGTTTGTATTGGGGAGCGGGTCAAAATGCTGTATTTTAAAATACTGTATGTTCAAAATTCTGTATGATACTGTATGGTCATAATACTGTATGGTTAATATTCTGTATTTCAAAATACTGTATGTACAAAATAATGTATGATCAAAATACTGTATCTCATAGTACTGTATCTCAA
Organism: Chrysotoxum bicinctum; assembly: GCA_911387755.1. Lineage (NCBI taxonomy): Eukaryota > Metazoa > Arthropoda > Insecta > Diptera > Syrphidae > Chrysotoxum > Chrysotoxum bicinctum. The sequence goes on along the minus strand of OU426990.1, from coordinate 86,030,147 downwards.
AATTTTTCATCTCAAAATGCTGTATGAGCATGAACACCTGACAGTTTTGACAGATCAATTAGTTTGGTGCAATTATTTATGCAATTGTTGATTATAATCAAAACAATTATTGTAAAAATATAACGATGAGAATCAACCTTGATAACTCTTTAACAAATATCTCATTAATTTTATGTTGGTTATTTTCCATATTCTTTTAATGCTAAGGAAACTTTGCATATGTATACTCGTACCTACTACTTCTTGCAATACAAAAAACACCAATTTTTTGTTCTGTGGAAAAAAAGAAAATATTTTGAAAAGTTTTTTTGTGGTTTTCATCGATTTTTTACTTAAAATATAATTTGTTCGGAGGTATTGTTAGATATGTCGCAAGATTTTTTATAAGGTGTGGCAGGAAGGCATAAATTAGAAAACAAATTTTACATTTTATTCAAACTTCGTAACCACTTCGTACCAAGTAAGCTGACGACACAGTACTAGCAGTGGGAAGGACGAATAATCAAGCTACAAGTTACAAAACGCTGTTTGTGACGTGACAGTGTCAATGAATGGATAAAACCATGGCAGATATGAGTAAACATGGACTTTTGATTTAAATAAACCAGGGAAGTCTATAGTCTTTATAGGAATGACCCTGGAAACGAAATTAAAATGAAAACTTCATGCTCAAAATAAATACGAAGAGTTGAATAATAAACCGGAAGAAATATACTAGTTGCTCGAGAATAAGCTCAGGGGGGTCATTCCGTAACTCGATTATCGTCAGACGATATCGTTTGAACGATAGCGTTGCCTCTTTTTGATTCACGTAAGTCGATAATCGTCAAGACGCTATCGTCAAAACGATAGCGTTTGGACGATAGCTAAATAGGTATCGTCTTACATTAATTTTGAATTTTGTAAGTGACTGTAGTTGAGTGATTGAGTTTCCACTGTAAATTGACATTTTGTATTGTTTTCTATTGAATTGACAGATTGACTACAGTTTGAGAGTTTCTGAAATGCATACAAATCTCTAAAACTATGATCGATTGACGAGACGATAGTAGTCGAGTTACGTGAAGCAAATAATGGACGATATCATCGACGATTATCGTTTAGAAAATTACGGAATGACCCCCCAGTATTGAAAACAAGTTGAATTTATACCGGGAGGTACTTAAGAGTAAGCCTGGACTTACTGTATAGGTACAACTCTTTGGTTGTACTCTTGATTAAAATATAAATAGTTTACAAACGTTTAAAAATAAACTGCTTAGATCATTTGTCAAGGCTTCCTGTATTAGATACGAAGATCTTCCAGAGATCACGGCATTCCCACTGTTCACGATAAAATGAAAAAAAAATTGAGAAAAATAGAACACAGAAGGCGTTCCCGGATATTTACCTACAACCCTAAATATATTAAATTTCTTTAAAGATGAATTGCTAGATAAATTTCAACTTAGTTGCAATCGAAAGGAAGAGCACACGTTATTCGGCCTCATTTCAGCCTTTTGAAAGTTTCAACATCTCCCACGGAAAGAAAATAAAAAGCAACAACATTACAAAAATGCACTTGTACAAAAATAACTAGGAATCCAGTGGACTTGCAATTGTATGACGTTTCCGAACCCCAAATGAGCATCACTTTTCATGACAAGAGAAACTATTGAGGGATCCGTCACTTCTTCACAAGAGACAACTTTTTTTTTGTAGGGGCTGAGACTCGAACCCTCTGTATGACCATTATGCCAACTGGTTGGCACAAAAAGACTTCGAATTCCATCATTGTTGGCGATCTCCACCAAAATTGTGTCTTATTGGCATGGACCTGCGACTTCAGCGAAATCCACAAGAAAACGTGTTGTGGAGCCAAATCACCTAACCGTGGTGGCCAATTCTCGTGCCTACCTACGAGTAATATCAATCGTGACTGACTTCCGCTGTGTGGCACATCTAATTCCATATGGTTCCCTTTGGACCATAAGAAATTGGCTAACATCGTTTTGTAGCGCTCGTCATTCATGGTGAACCCCTAAGTAACGTTGTTTTCGAAACAGTTTGGACCAATGACGCCACAGGACGGCACAAAATTCACACCAAACGGTAACTTTTTGAGGTGGCTTTTCGTCAGAAATTAGGACACTCCGAGTTCTATTGCTCACCTCATGTTCTCCTGTAAACTTTCACGGACCGTGGCGATGTTCTCAGATAATCTTGCATTATTTTGACGTACGAATGTTAGCTGATTGATTACAGAACTGGTCTTCTCAAATTTTGTTCCCAAATGTTGAAGAGTGGACTGTGAAAGACCACCGCACGTATACCGTAAAAAGGTAGCAATGGCAACGCGCACAATGTTTGCACTAATGAACACTAATTTTGAAAATAATGTTTTATCATTTGGATTTCTATTTTTGGTTTAATCATATAATTTGCCATGGTGATTTGGCATCTGTAACTAAATGATAAACAACAGATTTGACAGATGTCACCAAAACAGCATGGCCGCCAAAGGCTACCAAATTGAAAAACCCTTTACATTTTGTTTCCAGTTGTAATTTTTTTTCAATTTTTCAACATATCGAAACAAAACTAATAACCTCTTGGTATTTTACAGCTACATGCTAAAATTCAAAATGTGGCTTGAAATTCGAAATTACATCTTTTGCTGCTTGAATCTATGCATGCATTGGTTTGAATCACTACAATCTGTAAGAACAAAAACACGTACTTTTTTGTTCAAAACCTGCAATTATATAGGTATATACACAATGTGTAAATTTGAAAATGTTTTCGCGTTTTTATGTGGGTATGAATTTAATTTTCCATGGCTACGGCCGTGTCCTTAATCCCTTATCCCTTCTCTCAAAATTTTTGTTTGAATTTAATGGACCATTAAAGTGTTAAAACGCACAATACAGTGTGGTTGTCGATTTTGTACCAAATCGATCCGATAAACATTTATTCGATCATCACAGCAGGCAAAACTGTGGGGTGAAATGGGTCTTGTATCAAGTGGGTGAGAGTATGTGACCTACAGAACATAAAAACTTGTGGCTTTGATTGGTTGCAATTGTGATTGTTGATGCAATTGACTGAAATTAAATACATAAAACCAAACTGACCATCGATACTGTGATTTTTCAGATATAATTAATGGAAATTCTGACGATGGTAAATTAATCAAGGCAGACAAATATTTTTAATTTTTTGTTTATTAAATCACATTTGTCAAAATATATTTTGATTCATTCGAACTAGTAAGTAAGAAGGAAATGGGTATAGGCTGGTAGTTTTATTGAGCTGTAAAGCAAATAATCCTTGGTAAAAAAAAAATAAAAAAATCGCACACAAGAAATATATGATAGTTAAATTTTTGTTTAATTTATCACTTAAACGAATGTCCATGAGATTGTGTAAATAATTATATTATTCACACAATCAAAAAACCGACGTTATTCACAGGTTTATGCTGTTTAAGTTGAATCTTAAATCCGTTTAAGTAGCCTGATAAACTTAAAGCTGGTTCTTGTCTCATTAAATTTTCAATATTTTTTAACACATTTTGTGTTTTTACAAAAATTATGATGACAAATTTTGAGTTTGTTTTTGTAGATTGTCAACTTGAATGATTTTCCTAAGTTTCAACAAACGATGGTTATCTTCATCTAAAGATGAAAGGAACTCAGGTTCACAGAAGAATACGGATAAGAGTTGAGTAACCGTTTTTACTTGCAATGTTGACATAGGCAATACATAATGTATAAACATAAACAAAAACAAAAAAAAATAAAATCAATATGTTCAGCAGACTTGGCATACGATGATAGGAAAAACTTATAAAGTGGGTCTCGCAATTCTGTCTGTCTGTCTGTTCGACTACGATCTAAACTGCTCGGTAGATTTTCTTTAAACTTGATAGCAAATTTTAAATTCTTACGCCGAATTTTCGACAAAGTTTTGTCGCAAGCCTAAAAATGTATCTTAGTAAGAAATTTTCCTAACAATTGTTAATAATTGTACTTCTTTAGAACCATGTCTTTTTTATTGATAATTTTGTATGCTTAAGCTTCTTAAAAAGTTTAAGTATTCAAATCTCCAAAACAATTTCTTAACAAGTTATTAGTTATATCTACAACATGTAAAAAAGAATAGTTATTTTATCTAAAAATAACGATACCAACCATATAAATGTTTGGAGAAAATCTTAATTTTCTGGAAAACGGCCCCTAGCATTTTCATAAATATTTTTCTATTACGCTTAATTTAATTACAGTACCTTCCTTTTTATTTGCGGTATAGGTGCTATGGGGCAAGTTCTGCACCTGAAAAAAAATCGAACTAGAAATTTCGATCAAAGTTGATATTACGATGATAGAGCACACGAAAAAGTAGGTCTGTCTGTCTGTACCTCCAAAAACAACCTTAACTACTGGAGGTAGTTTTTTTCAAACTCTGTACTTAAGGGTCTTCGGTGATTCCCTATAGAGGAGAAATTGAAGTTTTTTTTTAGCTCCAAAACTAACAGGATTTATCTCGAAAACGACTATAAGGATTTTGATAAAAATAAAATGCACGACTGGATCGCACGAACTTGCTTTTATGTAAAAGGTAAAGAATTTCAAAAATGAATGTTAAAACTATTTATAAGCATAAAATTATTTTTTTTAAATAACTACATCAACTTCTTTAGTAGTTGGAGCTAAAAATAGGATGCCATGTGATTCAAGCAAATATTAGTTTATGCAAGAACAAAAATTATAAGTCGCTGAAGTGGTTTCTTAAATAATAAGCATTTATATTCAAAATTTTTAAAACATTTTTAAGAAAAAATTTTGGAAAGCCAACTTAAAGTCTTTATTATTTTACGAATAAAAATTAAATTTCCAAAGAAAACTTTTGAGCGGTTTTTGAAATATCGAATTTTCCGAACAAAACATTTTTTTTTAATCAAAAATTTAAAATGTTTGTTTTTTAAGTTTTAAAATGCAATGTTTTTCAAACTTTTTAGAACCTTCTCTATATAAAAACTTTCATTAAAATCCAGTATGACTATAATGAGAAATTCAAAATTTGAAAAAATGGTTCTATGGTAGGGACAGTCAGTAAAATCTTAATTTCAATTTTTTATTAAATTATGGATCATTAAAATTAATCGAAAGAAAAAAAAATGTATCAAAATTCTACATTTGTATAGCGGATACCGTAATTTTTAGGTAAAATACGATTTTTTCTTACATCTTGTAGATTGTTTTAAGAATCTTTTAGTTATCAAGTTTGAGGTTTTTGAAATATTGAGTTTTGGAAATAAAACTTGAAATCATTTTAAAAATCAGAAAAAAAAAATGTTTGAATACACAAAAATATTCAAATATTTTAGGGACCTTTAGCATACAAAAAATTAACAAAATCAGTTCTACCGTTTTTGAGAAAACCAAAAACAAAAAAATGGTTCTAAGGGGCTACCATTACTAACCATTTTTCGGAAAAATTTTTCAACTATTTTTTTTTAATCTGTCGAACGGCTTTCGAGAAAAAAAAATATTTATAAGATTTCAAAAAAAATCGTATGGCAGAGTTAGTTTTCGTCTTAAAAAAAAAACAAAATTTAAAAAATGATATCTACCGAGTTTTTCAAAAATCGGCCGGGCCGTTTAGGCTGTAGTCGAACTGACAGACAGAATTGCAAGTCTACTTTTTTCATCTTCGCTATTATCCTAATGTCAACTTTTATCAAAATCTTGAGTTCTATTTTTTTATGAATGCATATAAAGCAAGTTATGCAGTTATGCTAGTTATGTTAGTGCCTATAAGTCGCAAGTAAAAATAAGGTGTGCTAAATATCCATGGACTAGATTTTGGTAAAAAAAAATTATTTTGATTCACGACTTTCTCGTTAACGGCTCAAAAGATTTTGAACAACATTTTTTAACAGGAATTACTTTAAATTTAAAATAATAATGTATACAAAAATATTCGAAAAAGTATTTTTTTTGGTTTAAAAAAAATCAATCTGAACGTGTGAACGATTATTTTTTGAAATTATTTCCTAAAATCTTTATCACTAAACACTTAAAATTGGCATCCCAATTTTTGTTTTTTAATTTAAAGAAATTAATTTAATAATTAAACGGTTTTTAAACTTTGTTTGCATAAATTCATACTTTTCTAGAAATCAGTCTTAATTTTAAGCATTTGAAAGTTTATATCTCATTAAATTCATGTTTTATATTTATTTATGTTCAATTTTAAATTCCAAAGCAATAAGAGCAAGTACGTGCGATCCCGTTGTGCGTCTGGTTTTTTTAAATCCAAAAATAATTTGAAAGTTTTTAACAAAAATACTATAAAAAACTTTAGATTAAGAACGAAAAATTGTAAATTGTAAAATTGTAAATCGTAAACCAAGAAAATGTTTTTTTTTTATATTTCAAGATTTTATTAAATGAAATGTTTGGAATTTTTATTTAAAATCATGTGAAACAGTTCTTCGAGAAAATTTTTCTCTAAAATTTCTAAAAAACTAAATTATGCCAGGTGTGGGGAAAAATTTAAAAGTGATATCTACTAAGTTGAAAGGTAATCGGCCGAGCCCAATGGGTTGTAGTTAGTCGAACACAGACAAAATTGTGACGCCCACTATTTTAGACTTCCCCTTTCATAGTAATAGCTAGTCTGATCAAAATATCGAGGGATTTTTTTTACGATTGCATAGCTTGCCATATAATACCTAATACTAACCACACATACGCTACTGCTGTGCCAAATCTCAATACAAATAAACTTTTTACTTTCAATTTTTGATATTTAAAACCTAAATTTTGTTCAAAAAATTGACAATACAATATCATCACAATATGTATAAGTTCCACTTTAAAAACATCAGCAGCTTGATATTTTTATAGTTACAAATACAACGTTTTTTTTTTATAATGCATACAAATTTCAAATAATTTTTTTTGTAATCAATGAATTTCATTTATTTTTGTTTTATTTAATAGAAAATTTAATTTTACTATATTTATCTAGTTTATTATAAAGATGATAGATCGTAGTTAACTTCCAAGCTCATTCACGCTTATGCAACACCAGAACATTATTCATTGCAGCCAAAGGTTGAAGTCGGAATGGCAAAATTCCACGCGAGCAGGCAAATCAAGCAGGTCGTAGTTTGGACTTTGTTTAAGTCATCATGAATTATTCTATATAATAACCGTCTGCTAACTGCCATTTGCGCGTATAAGCTTCAAGTCGAACTCTTGTGCATTGACGTGGCTGCTATGCGATTTTGTCCTGACCCCGAATACAGGAATCCGATATCAAGGTCTTCCGGCAAACGTGTTTACCATCCTCATGATGGTTCTACCCCCACTGAGGAAAACCGGAAAAGGTACAGACAAGCGAGGAATACCTGCATTACTCATATTCGAAGAACAAAGTTCTTATATGACCAAAATAATACAATGTTCCAAAGGAGGTAAAAACTTTTGGTCGTTTGTAAAAAAATATTAAAAACTCTTCCAAGTCATCAGTTCCAACATTCGTTCACAATAGCACTCCTTTTGTCAGCTCGCAAGAAAAATACCATTTTTGCTCGAAACGCAGTTTGCTGCTTATTCGAATTTGCCGCACAATTTTATGACTCCCCCTGTACTTGAAAACGTTAATGGTTCTATGGGGCAAATCTTCTTTCTCACTAGCACAGTAGCTAGAGTCCTCAATGACCTTGAAATATATAGTTTCGCTGGTCCGGATTGTTTTGTTCTGAAGAGGAGTTCTTCTATGCTGGCAAAACCATTGCGTAAGCTTTCCTATCTTTCATACTCTTTCCGAGTAGATGGAAATCAGTATTTGTCCAGCCGGTCCATTTCCAATTACCAACGAAGAGCACTGACGTCCCTTTTTTCCAAGATCATGAAAACGCTGATCAACAATCAGCTTAATCTCTTCTTCGTTGAATTAGAAATTACTTTTCAGACCACTCAATACAAGTTTAATTCGGTGGATTCAAGTATGATATTCATAAAATAAATGCTGGTGTGCCCCAAGGCTGCGTTTTGTCTCCGACACTCTTCCTTATCTTCTTAAATGATCTTTTGTCTGAAACTTCTAATCCACTTCATTATTTCGCTAACAACAGCACGCTCAGCTTTTCATCTTCGTTTCCAAACTCACATCCCTGTTCTTCGACTATGGGACTGGAACACCAGAGTATGCTAAGCTCATTAGATTCCGATCTCGGCAGCATTATACAATGGGGAATTAAAAATCGTGTGGAATTTAATGCTTCGAAAACACAATGCTGTCTTCTGTCGGACAAGCGAAATATGTACCACTCTTGCCACTATCCATAAATGGCACTTGTGTTAAAGAAACCCAAAAGATTTCTACTGTCGGTATGTATGTTCCATCGCTTATTAAATGATCATATATTCGACGTTGTCAATAACGCGGCGAAATGCTTAGGTTTTCTTAAAAGATACATGAAATTTGTCCCCCTCTGATATGGCTAACATCTATAAGGCATATATCCGCCCTAAACTTGAGTATAACCTTTATATCTGAACTGGTGCCCCAATTACCGATTTGAACCTGTTAGATTGAATTGAGAATAGAGCCATAAAACTTATAGGAGGCAAATCAATTACAGAAACTTTTGTTTCCCTTGAACACCGTCGAAATTTTTCCTGTCTTTCATTAATTTATCGCTTTTTCTATTAACAATGCTTAAATGAAATGGCCAGTTGCATTCCTCCCCTCAAACAATTCCACCGTAATACTCGTCTAGCTATGAATTTGGGACGTACTGTCAAATATAGAGGTTCTTTCTTTGTGCGGCTAGAATGTGGGATGTTTTTTCCCGATCTTTCCCCCTCAGTGTGATGTACAAGCTTTCAAACCAATGTGCATCGACATCTCCTATTAAATCTTCTCCACTTTTCCTAAACGCTCGCACTGTGTTACATCATAACATTAACACAGTAGTCATAACCCCTTGAGTGTGCCTATAATTACAGTCCACTTTATGCACCCAAATTTTCCACACTTGTCGTTGAACAACTTTTTATGCTCATGAACCGATTAGATACAACAAAACGTTTTGTAAAGTTGATTCCTTTTGATAAAAGTAAGCCTTGCACGAATGGGCTCGTAAGGAAGTTAGATGATTTCGGACCCCTTTAACATGTAGGATATACCTAATATCTTAAGATATTTTTCTTAAAATCTACTAAGGAATCGTTTCCCAAAGTTTTGTTCCTTAATTCGTGGTTAGTCTAACAATTCTCATTCATATAAAAATAAAAACTGTAGACGTATTTAGTTGTAGTAATATAATTTTATTTATTTAACATTATTTTTAGTGCATTTTATTTGATTTCTTCCTTTTGCATTATAATACAATAAACAGTGCTGTACAGTTATACATATATGTAAAATATTAGAAATTAACTATAAAATTAAATAAATAACAAATATCTTGTATCAATACAATTCAACTATATATATTTCAATTTGAACTACATAAAATTAAAGATTTTTTGTTAAATTAAAAATAATAAATATTTATATTTTAGTTGTAGATCTTTATACTTAGTCTTACATTGTTTGCTCATTTTATTTATCAGTTGCTTTTTAAACGACATTTGCAAATACTTTACTTTTATATGAATATTTTCATAATATGGTTTATAATAAATATATGTATTTATTTATGTTTTTCATATGTTGTATGTAGAGTGATTGATTTTTATATAGGCTGATTAGAATGAGGCGGACTTAATATCATTAGTTTCATTCTTTTTTGCATTTTAATAGGTACGGCTAGTAAAATATTATTTAATGTTGTTAAGATAATTTATAATACAAATCGAACTTAAACTTATCTTTTTTTATAAATATATTTTTTTTTGTATGTATATTTTTATTAAATTACAATTTTTTATTTTGTTTATTTAAAATATCAATACATGAAAATTTATTTCAAGAAAACTTTTACAATGTGTTTGTTGTTTTTTTTTTTGTTTGTTCAATTTATTTAACTCTTTAACAATTATTTTAGATTTTTTATTCAAATTTCAAATTAAAGTTTAATTAATTAAGCGCAAGTAAAGCTTCATTAAAAGAAAATATAATATGTTAAGTAAATATCACTTACAATTTTATTGCGATTTTAACAAATTGTATCTACAAACAAAACAAAATTTCTTTTATTTTAGTACAAAATGTAATGCAAATTTATCTATTAACAAAGAGTAAATTAAAAGAACATTTACGCAATAATTAAATTTAATAATGTTTATAATCTTCGCTTTTAAAAAGCGAACCCTGGATTTCCTTTTTACGGATCTAATATGGTTTTGGTTTAGCTATTTATATTGGGTTTAACTATTTCATCTCAAGCTCTTGTGATTAATACTTTAATGTTGAGAAATCTTTTTGGCAAAGAACAAGAAAATGCAAGCGATTTTCGGTATCTTTAAGAAAAACGTTTTTATAAATTCACTTATAATTGTATAAATATTGTAATTTAATTTACCGACAGGAATATGCACGAAGACATAATTGTATAATTTAAGCGATTAATAAACAACATTAAAATCACATAAAATATAGTTTGGGACTGGAATGGTAGCCTTGTTTGAAAACTAAAACGATAGAATCTTGTAGCTATTTCAGAAATATCCACAATGTTCTGGTTCATCATGATAGTTTTATAAAATGAAGAGCTTCCAAGGTTCACATTCATAAAAGTTCTACCTCCATCTAACTCCTTGCAACTCGGTGGAGTAATAAAAGACTGTTATGGCTGAATTAATTTACAATTCTTCGCGTAATCAAATTTAATAAGGTTTAGCTTGATGACGAAATAGAACAATTATTCTCTGAAGTCTATAGTAAATGCCGACAGTGAGCCACAAAGCGTCCAGTTTTACATATTTATTGAGCTCATAATCAAACTTTTTGATGTTATCTTAAACCCTATCAGCCCAAATATTAAGAAAAGCAACTTAAAAATTTTAAACTTTTTAACGCATTTCATTTTGATTTAAAGATTCAATCTTCAACTTTGTCTTAATAATGGTTTGGGGACGATCTTCATGGAGTGGCATATCAAAGTGGACGAGTGTTAGTGTATCAGCTCCTACTGTTTCTCAAACATCATTCGTCCTTAACCATTATTTCCTCGACAAAGCTAGCCCTCCAAACGACATCCACTCAAGATCTTGTCTATAAAATTCCATTAAAACGTATTAAACCTTATACCGTGATATCCCTGTTATTTTAGGAGGACAAATCATTATGAACTTAAATTAACGAACATTTTAGTGCCGACACAAGAAGGATGAATTTTCATTAGTTCTTTGCCACATTTTTAAGACACCGTATAACTATTACAAAGATTTCTCATTCAGGAGCCCGCGAACAAAAAGATACCTGTACCTGGGACAAGTCTGCTTTTGTTTGCCAGCTTCTATGTGCTTCTATGGTTACTAATTTTTATCTATCTCATATATCAATAATCATTACAAATATCCATTTCCGTTACGTGATTTTATGCTACATTTTGCTGCCGTATACTTCAACGGTTCGATATTTTTGTCTAACTTAAGAACTATTTTCGCATGCTTCCTGTATATATGTACCTATGCGTTTCATGTTTAACTGTTTACAATAACCAAGCACAAAATATAAGTTTTTCATTGTTTTAAAAGGGCAGGCCAATGCTGAAGATATGTTTTGTTTTTTTTTTTTCAAAGATTTACTCTTATTTAGTTGCTTCCCATTTTTTGTTTGCAAATTATATCAATATGCAAATTAAAGCTTACCATAAAATTAAAATACTTAAGTAACAAGAAATTTGCAATCGCGTACATATGGATGGAAATTACTGAGCAAATGGATTGTGAGGATTCGCTCCGGGGATGTCCAAATTGCCACCAGTCGTTTGGTAAGTTCCATAGGTGTTTCCGGTTCCGTTTTGAGGATTCATTTCGTTGAGGCGAGCATTGGATAGTGCCCGGGGTATTGGGTTGCTTGGCACACCATGTGGAGCTAAGTGAGAAGTTTCCTCAGCAACCTGAAATTAATTAATAAAATTTCAATTACATACATGGACAAAATTATATGTATTTATTTTATTAGGCTGTTCAATTGAAAGTCTGTTGTCACGACTGGATTCGCTGTTTGTTGTTTTGCTTTTTGTTATTTCACCTTAAATTATTTCAAATAACAAAATTCGCAGTAAATAAAATGCGCGACTGTAAAAGCAAGTTCGTGCGATTCAGTTACTTCGGAATTTGAAAATTCTATATATTAAGGATGTCATTAGAATAAAATGCATAAAATTCGTTGTTTAATTTGCTAAAACATCTCCTAAAATAGTATGAGGTTGAAAAAATAGAATACCGTCTGATATCTGAAGAAAATTTGAATTTATACAAAACAAAAATTGAAAAAAATACGAGTAATATAAAATTATTAAAACATTATTTACAACGAACATTTTTTAGGATTTTTTTATTGTATAAATAAGAATCAAAATTTCAAAAAATCATTGACCAATTTTGCATAAGATTTTTACTTGCGACTTAAAGGTAGATACTATAAGGCAAGTTATGCATTCGTAAAAAAAATCGAACTCGAGATTTTGATCAAAGTTGACATTACGATTATAGCGAAGACTAAAAAAGTAGGTCTCGCAATTCTGTCTGTCTGTCTGTTCGACTACAGGCTAAACGACTGGGCCGATTTTCTTTAAACTTGGTAGATATCAGTTTTAATTTTTTCCCCCCACACGTTTTTTTCTTTTTTTTTTTAAGACCAAAAATAACGGTACCCCCCATACGAATTTTTTTCGAAATTTTATAAACATTTTTTTTTCTCAAAAACTGTTCAATAGGTTTTAAAAATAAAGATACAGAAAAATTTCATTTAATTTTGGTATTGGTTGAAAAAAAATTTCCGAAAAATGGTTATTGAGGGTACCCCATGGAACCATTTTTTTTTGTTTTTGATTTTCTCAAAAACGGTTCAACCGATTTTGATCATTTTTTTTTTTTGCTGAAGCTTCCCAAAAACATAAATAGAATTGTTTACTCAAATTTTCGAGAAAAATTTTTCTTGGATTTTTAAAAAAAACTTCAAATTTTTTTTTTTTCAAAACTCAATATTTCGAAAACCCCATGCTAGATTTTTCTTAAACTTGATAAATAAAAGTTTCTCAATATAGTCTACAAGATGTGAGAAAAAAAATGTATTTTACATAAAAATAAAGGTACCATACAAATGCTAAAAAATTAAAAAAAAAATGGTTTTCAAAAATCGTATTTTTCTCGAAAACGGCGTCTAGAATTTTGATAAAAATTTTTTTCCTTCAATTAATTTTTACGATCTTTAATTTAATAAAAAAAATTTGAAATTAAGATATTACAGCTTGTACCTTCCATAGAACCATTTTTTCGAATTTTGAATTTCTCATTATCCACATAACGGATCTTAATGAAAATTTTTATAGAGAAGCTTCTAAAAAGTCTAAAACACATTGCATTTCAAAACTTTAAAATAAATATTTTTTGAATTTTTGAAAAAAAAATCTATTTTTTTCTTTTTTTTTGAAAATTCGGTATCTCCGAAACGGGTCAATATTTCTTTTCGTATATTTAATTTTTATTCGAACAATAATAAAAACTTTAAATTAGCGTACCAAAATTTTTTCTTAAAAAGCTTTTAAAAAGTTTGTATATAAAAGCTTCTTTTAAAGAAACCACTACAAAGATTTATAATTTTTCTTCTTGCATAAATTCATATTTGCATAGCATTCTGTTACTACTAAAAGAATTTAAAAATTAATTTTATCCTTATGAACAGTTTTCTCTAATAACATTCGTTTTTAAACCCATTAGCTGCCACTGTACTCAATTGGGTACAGTAATTTGTTAAATTTCAACTGTATTTTTTTTAAAAAGTGGGCTTTGATTTTCATTTCTTTCGATTGGAAAGCAATTATTGACATGTGCTTTGACTTGCAGTGAATTTGTCGTGATTGAAAAGCATTTTCAAGGTTTTTCATGAACTTTTTTGTCGAGCATTTCTTGTTTGAAGCAATTTGGTGACTTTGCGAAAGTAAAATGTTAGTAAAAATTTAAACTTTTGAATAACATTTGAATAATGGATTCTATTCTTTAGATTTTGTATCTAGAAAAAACATTGCGTATAAATTACAAACAAACATTTTTTTCTTCTGCGTGGTAAGACGTGAATAAAAGTGGTGTACTCAATTGAGTACAGTGGCCAAAACCATGCTAAATTTTTTTCTCACTGGATTTGCAGAGAAATGTCTTTTTCAACTATAAACTGTGGTAACTTTTATGGCAGGCGCTTTCCCAACCTCTACATGGCTGTTGAAGATATTCCAGATGATGGAAATGAAATAGATATAGTGGTTATTCCACCAGTTTGTTGATATCCAAACAGACGAGGTCATGACCAGCCATGACCTTATGGCTACTTTACGCAGAAAAGGATTTCGTGCAACAGGTACGATTCGGGGCAATAGAACGAAAAAATGTCCAATTAAATCCTTGAAAAGTGTAGATAATGAAAACAAATTTTGGTTACTTTCATGTTTCATCACAAATTTGACAAAAACAATAATATCTTGTTCGCTCGTTGGAAAGATAATGCTGTTGTAACCGTTGCAACAAACTACGACAACTTGAAACCAATGGAAAAGTCAAGAGGTGGTCATCAACAGAAAGAGAAAAAGTTGTCATTCCTCAGCCAAAGCCTCTAGTTGCATGGGTGCAACAAAGGCATGGGTGGTGTCGACCTTCATGACCAATTTGTGAACAATTACCTAAAGGGTAAAAAATGGTGATGGCCATTATTCACACACATGCTTAACTCAATGGTGGTGAATGCTTGGGAACTCCGTTGTCTGAAAAACAAAGAAAACCGGAATCTCCTTTCATTTGTTAGGACCATAGCCAGAACTTACTTACGCTCAGAATCGTCAAAAAAACTCCAAATAAGCCAAATGTACTAGAAAGTGTTATTCGCAGCAACCGAAAACATTTCCCCAAAAAAATCAACTACGGTACCATATTTGTCACAGCAGAGTTCGATGGATTTGTGAACGGTGTCAAACCACTCCTTGCATCGAAAAAAGAATGCTTTAAAAATGTTCATAATTATTAAGAGAATGTACTCATATCTGGCCAGTGTACTCAATTGAGTACACCCCTCTAATTACCAAACTTGTAAAAAATTTTTAAAAAAAATTGTATTTTTGTGCAAATATAAACCTAAATAAACAGCATTTCAAAGATTTTTTATTTATTTCTATTTTTAAGGGCCTTGGTCTTTAATGGGTTAAAATTCCCAGTGCATTTTTTTTATTTTATTTATTTAAATACTCGTATCAAGAAAATCAGCCGAGTATCTTTCAGAGAAAGATCCTCTCAGTGGCTGATTACCACCAATTCTATGCATTTGAGCTTAGAGTTGATCATTGAAAGGAAAACTTACATTTAAGAATAGAAACAGAATGGAACACATTCAGTGGAACTATTAAAGAAACGAAAATCAGCTATTCATTGAAATTGATTTCTATCAGTGAAATAATAAAAGTGTATTTAAAAGAAAGTTTAAATCAGAATTTTGTATTTTATAGTGTAAAAATATTCTACTACTCAATACCTTCATTTTGGTACCAATTAAAGCCATTGTAGTTTGTTTATTCGTCTTAAATATAGAAATGAATGCATTTCAATAATAGCTATAACTGGCCCGTTAGACTGTAGAGAGACACACAGAATTGGGCGATAAACTTTTTTCGTCTTCCTTATCATCAAGTCTGATCAAGATTGATTTTTTTTACGAATGCATAACTTGCCATAGGTACTACCTATATGTGTGTCAGAAGTAAAAATTCAGATATGTATGTTGTAAAAAAAAAAAACAAAGTTTTTTGGACAATCGCTTTCAAATGACCTATGTACATATATTAGAATAATCATTTATTTTAGCAAAACAACAAATTGCGGTTTTAAAATAAGCTAAATAAAATTAGTGTTATTAGTTTGGCGAATGATAACTT
Organism: Chrysotoxum bicinctum; assembly: GCA_911387755.1. NCBI lineage: Eukaryota > Metazoa > Arthropoda > Insecta > Diptera > Syrphidae > Chrysotoxum > Chrysotoxum bicinctum. The sequence continues at coordinate 86,014,060 of OU426990.1, read as the reverse complement.
AGCGAGTTAGATGAAATCTAAATGAAAAGTTGAAAAGCAAATATCGAGAGATGAACAAAATAAAATATAAATATTATTAACAGAACCTAAACACACAAAAAATAATGTCATCAATGGGTTGCTGGTTTACTCATTACATGTTGTTCAGGCATGACACTAACAACATGTAATTGAGTTAAACTAGTATGCCCAACAAGGATGAACACGAATAAAATAATGTGAATTATAAGCGACATACAAATAAGACACGGCATTTCTCCGCTTTAGTTCAGCCGCCATCCCTGGAGATAAAAAATCAAAATTTGAGACAACCACCTTTAGTCTCAGAACATTGTGCCACACATCTTTCCTATCCTTCTTTCTCTTCATTAAGTTCACGCCCGCGCTGTGTTGAAACATATCATGGGTAATCATAATCCCTTGAGCGCGGGTAGATTATAAAAAAAAAAAAAGATCGCACTTAGTGCAACTGGCATTCCGTTTAACTGCAATTCACTTCCCAACACTACGTTTTTATTATTCAGTTACTGATGCTATATCACCTTGGCAATTTACATGATTGAAAAGCACGTCCAAATGATAACATTTCTATATAAAAATGAGTGTTCGTTACGTAGACGTACCGTTCACTCTTCAATGTATTTGAAACGGCCGGTTCGGTAATCAATCATCCAACAATTATACGTCAAATTAAAGCAAGATTGCCTGAAAACATCTCCGTGATCCGTGAAAGTGTACAGCAGAACCCGAAGCAGTCGTTTCCTCGCCGTGCACAAGAACTCGGCCTTTTGCTTACTTGAATACTATACATGAACCATTTGAAGGTAAAGTTATGTATCTCTAGCACTAGCAGAGGTTACGTGAATTGTCTAGCAAGGTTCTGCGATTTGACCCCCCTAGACTATTTCTTGTGGTGTTTCCTAAAGTCACAGGTCTACGCAAATAATCGACTTATACCCAAATTCAGCCGGATCTATGCGAAAGAGTCATTGAATATTGGACCACTGGGATTTGTGCCGAGTTGGTCATTTGAACGATGGCATATTCAATTCAAAATGGCAAACATGGACCTTTCAAATAAAACTACACCAAAATGTTTAAGAAGTTTGGGACGTACAGCCATCTTCCAGTGGAGCCAGAAACGAAAAAAGAGGACGCACATAATGCGGTTTCTAAATATAGTGGCGTTTGATAAGTTTATTATTGCATCCGCTTGGTTGAAATGAAGACATTTCTTTCCGGTAAGCGCTTGCTGACGGGTATTGCTTGTAATACAAAGTCTATATAGTCAGACTTCAAAAAATGTTTGCTAGACAAATTGACAAAAACGATGACGGTAGCAGATTAACATAGGGCGATGACCAGAAGGAGGTAGAAAAACAGAGAATCAGTTGTAGAATATCTGTTTGTCATGCGTGAACAATCCAATATATGATCGATGTTGTATGGGGCGCAGTTGTGTGCACTAGTTCTGTTCTGAAACTTCCTGAGTATCAAAGTTTTAAGAGCTCATTACTACGACACTCACAGGCATAGTCAAAGGTCCAAAAAAGCTATTTTGGTTTATTTCAGTAGTATATAGAGTTTTTATTATAAATACCTTCATATAGATATTTTTGGATCTTCAACTCTGGTAAGACATAAAAAAAGCTCTTTGGCTTCACGTATCAATCCAAAATATAATTTGCTTCATAAAAGTTTTTGAAGCAGAACCTTCTGATTGGAACGGGCGTGCAGGTGTGCATGAACTGGGTGCAGGTCGAGAAGTAGGGACAAAATCTAATGTTGAGATTAAAATCATTTTTAAAGATGATACTTCTATTGCTCAACGTCCTCGGAGACTTTCACCACTAGAGAAATTAATTGTTGGCAGACAGATTAAAAAGCGGTTAAATGCTATATATTCACCGAAACACTTGGGAATATTCTTCCCTTATAATGCTAGCAAATAAAAAAATAGATTTGTGTTTCGCCTGAGGTTTTTCAATGACACGTTAACTTCATTTTTAGAGATCTTATCATGTCAAAAATAGTACGATATCGTTGCTCTAGGAATTCAAAATTTAATAAATGTTTTCGAAGTGTGGTCTTAAATGCCGATAGTAAAAATGCCTATTCCTGTGTCTAAAAATCGTTAAATAAGGATGGATGATCCAACCATCTGAAGCTAAGATAGTTGCCGCCAAAAAGATTCTGCAGGCACAGAATTGTTTAAAATCCAATGTTTTTTGGGTCTTACAGGAAACTTCAGAAGATTTGTTCCAGGGTACTCTAGAATTGCATGAATTACCGACCTACTAAAAATGCAAATGGCGGCATCTAAAGAGCTTAAAAAAATTATAACGCCGGCACCAGTTTTTAAGCTTTATCGGCAAGATGCAGAGACCGAGCTGCACCAGATGCTTCACAATAAGGTTTCGGACCAGTGTCACTGCAAAATGAAAGTATTATTTTTTTGAAATGTATTATTTCCTATCCTTCTTTCTCTTCCGTAACTTCACGCCGACGCTGTGTTGAAACATTTGAAGGGTATTCATATTCCCTTGAGCGTGAGTAAATTATAAAAAAAAAAAAAAAAAAAAAAAGAAGACATCATCCAAGGACCAAATTTATATTAAAGAAGTTCCGACATTACTTGTGGGGTATTTCCTTCAAAAAATTGACCGATTGTGCATCATTCAAAAGCGCTATGGAGAAGAAGGAGTTTTCATCTCGGACTGCAGGTTGGGTGCTGGCAACTTAAGAGTTTGATTTTATACTTGAAGATGAACACAATACACCTATAAAGAAGCTGCTGGAACAAAGCCATACGACAATTTTATTCCCGGAAGAGGATATATGTACATATAAGAACGACAAGTAAGAACGGAAGCAGCTCTATGTGCTTAAGAAGATGCAGGTCAAACTTTCACTGAGTATACACAACGATGTGAACCGAGTGAAACGGTGTATATTGGCGAAAAGAAAAGCTGGAAAGTAGAAGATATTCCTTTCACCAATTGACAAAGAAGGTAAGCCACCTTGCACATAGCACGTTGATCATCTAGGACCACTTGACAATACGGCAAAGCTATACAGTCACATCCTTTGTGTTAAGGTCCATACATGCTTTTTTAAAAATGTGTTAGGATCTCCCCAAGCAAAACACGATGTCAATGCGAAAGTAAAGGGAAGTTGGAATTGCAGAAAGTATCATTTGGGACTAAATCTAAAGTTGTGGGAAAATGTATAGGCCCTTAAAAGATAACCAAAGCTAAAAATCATGATGGATATAAGGTCGAGATGGTTGGAGAGCACGAAGGATTAGCTGTGACATCAAGTATAGTCCTGACACACTGATTTTGATATATACTTCGTGGTCTGACGAAGAATAACTTTAACTTAATTGTTATTTTTTTTTGCAGTATACTGAGGTCAGCTATTAAGCAGGATGACCTATACTTGTTGGAACTCAGACTACGCAACTGCTGTGTAACACTCTGAGAGAAGAAGAAGACTCTACGACGAACAGGACCTAATCAAGATGATACCCACTAAGTTTAACAGCGCGAATACGTCTTATTGGACTTTTTCTATTAAACATATACAATTTTACCTTCTGAATTCCATATCGAATAGAATTTTTTAAAATTAAGAGACATTATTTTTATGTTTTACATCCCACATGTATAAATATTGACTGTACGTACAAAAATCAGATCTTTATTTTTTTTTTTTTGTTAATTTTTGAACTCACCTGATGAGGATCCTCAGTGGCAGGAATCTCCGAAATAAAGCCTTGTTCCTTTCGATAAAAGTTAATAAAAATAAACGCTCCCAAGACAACCAGACACATGACACCGTATCCTCGGAAAGTCGCAGTTGTTCCGTAATAGGTGACAAACATCCCGCCAATTATCGCTCCGCATCCTCGTCCTAGACCATGATGGATTCCTTGAAGAACACCTTGTGCAGACGATCTTAAATGTTGTGGAGTGTTATGTGCAATGTACGAACATGAAGCAGCCCATACAGCTGCATGAGTAATTCCTTGCATCAGCTCAAACGGCAACACAGCCCAAGGATTAGTTAAGTAGGAAATGTATAAAAATCGCATAACATTTCCAATCAATCCCAGGCATAGTACCTTAACGTGTCCAATTTCAGTAATCAATCGAAAACTGAAAAAATAAGCGAAGATTTCTGAAACGTGATTTATCACAGAAGCAATGCCAAAAAGAGTTGGAGAGCCTCCATAATCTTGAAGATGCCAGAAGAGAAAAGTGAATATAAGACCAATTCCGAATCCCATAAACCACGCTACAAACAAGAACGAGGCACACTTTAAGTCCTTAAAGTGCTGTAGCACCGATAACCATTCTGGCATTTCTCTCGTTGTTTGAGCAAACATTTTCGACTGTGCACCTATGTTTGGTTGATTTAAAGGGGCAATGCCACTCGAAGCCCCGCCGCTTCCCACAGCCAATGAAGGGAGATTCAACTGGGCTGCAAGCTGATTCTGCATCTCGTCTTCTGCAGTTCGACTCATGTCTATGTTATCTGACGGCTTTTGTTCGGGTTCAGATAAGTCATACTTAAAAGTGATCTGTGTGGCCGTAATGACGGCACATGTCATGAGGACAGAGAATGTTGCAAAACAAATGGTGTAGTTCTTCTCTTGTCGTTCGGGCCCGCATGGATGGTCTGGAAACGAGGTGGAATGGTCCAAAGCGATACCCACAAAGAACATAGAAATGCCCCAGCCTAGGGACCCGAACATGCGTTGGTGGCCATATTTATCTGCGTCTTCTCCAAGCAACGTAATTACAGCTGAATCAGCCAGGGTGATCGCGGGAGCACTAAAGAACTCTCCGATAAGGATAAGAAGGAGCAGCAGAAAGAAAGCTTTTTGAATGTCCTAGAAAACTAAGTTTTAGAAAAATGAATAAGAAGACTCGAGGGTGATTTACCGGAGTTCGATACACCATCGACGAAAATATTGGACTAACGTAGTCCTTATGGTGCTTATCATCGTAATTCGATGCGAAGTTCACATGAATCGGAGAAATCCCAGCGTCAATTCTAAAGGGAAAAGCTGAACGACGTTTCCTATAATATAAAAAGTTTAAAATAAAACTGAGACTAACTAAGAAAAATGTACCTTTTAACAACTTCCGTTGGTCTATGAGCATGCTCATGAAACAATTCTGAGCTCGTCTCAAATCCCTCAAACGGTGATACGTCCCGTCTTACTCTAGTTGTCGTTAATACGAAATCCGTTTTGTTCCTTTGTTCGATGCATTTCACAGCTTCTGGTTGAATGAAACCCAAAGGCAAAGTGAATAAAACCCAACATGCCAGTGAGCCTATAAGAAGCTTCTTGCCTTGTTTGCATCTGTTTTTGTATAAATTGTCACAAAAATTACATACCAACCTATAAATGTGTTCATGATATTCTTACCTATCTGCGTATGATCCCCAAAATGGTGCCGATAAGAACTCAACGAAAGGTCTCATTCCTATAAGAATACCGCACTGTCCTGGATTCATTCCCATTTGTTTGAAATAGACTCCCATCAATGGAAACAGCGATCCAAAAGCTGAATAGAAAAAGAAATAGAAACCCTTGACGACGAGCAGCTCCTGGTCTACAGGACCGAATATCATCTCGATGACATCAGATTTTCCACGTATTTTGTGCGTTGCCTCTTTTGGCTCGGGATATCTTAAAAGCCATGTACCTCAAACATAAATAAACATCCAATTATCAATTATTGGTCATACTTACAAAGATGGATCCACCTCTCCTTCGGCCTCGACATCCACCCTTGGTCTAGCCTTTACCCCGTAAGGCTGTTGCATTACGCCTCCACCACCACCACCACCACTTTGACCATAATCAATATAGCCACCACCAGTTCCATCCTGTGCATATCCTCCACCATATTGGTTGGCTTGCTCGTAACCTCCTTGCTGCCCATAACCTCCAGCTTGTTGTCCATAAGCACCAGGTTGCTGTCCGTAACCACCACCAGCCGGTTGACCATAACCACCTCCTCCACCTCCGTATTCATTCCCATATTGGTCCATGATAGTTTGCCTTTAAGTGTACTTGGATCTTTTGTTTTCTTACAGTTTATTGCTTTTGATCCCAGGAGCACAAGCGATTGGATTTCTATTGTATTCTTTGCCTGGTAAAGTGGATTCTATCTGTCGGGTCTGTGTGGATTTTATTGTCTTTCGCAAGGGCTTACGTTTGTTTGGTTTAGAAAGCTTTTGTTTAGAAGGGTTGTTTTTTTGGTTTTTTGCTGTTAGCTTTTCAAATCTATCATCCTGCAAAAAAAAACACAGGTCTTATTTAGCATAGTTATTTTTGAAACTTCTATAGCAACGATAAAGGCACTTTAAATTATAAGCTGGGGATTATTAAAGATGTACAAAAAATTGCCGGTCACCAATCTGGCGATCTTGGAAGGCAGCATTTGCTATCAAATTTTGAGGTAAATCCCTTTCGAGGCGTTTAATTTGAGTTCTTGTATTTGAAACTTCAAGTTTAGGGGGAAAATGAAAACGGTGCTAATATGCAATCTACCAATAGAAATTAGTTGTTTTGAGCGTTTAGCATAAAACAATGGCCAAATCAGTTAAGTAGACCGGCAAATGGTTAGCTTTCTTCATGGTATAATGCTTTAGCATAAGTTTACAAGTAGCTAGGGGTATACCAATGTTAGATTTGCTATCCAACAAAGGTAAGATTGTTCCGTTTTACAATTTACTGGAATGTCTCTATGCCCCGGCACCCATGTAAGGTGAATGTTAAACTGTTTTGACATCTCCACCAGAGATGATCGACAGTTTTGGGCTGTTTGTGAGATAATGGAGACAGAGTCCAGTGACTTTAAGGCAGCTTGACTGTCTGAGAAGATACGTATGTATATCAGTAGTCGATATAACGTTTTCTTTTATTACTAAAAGCTCTGCCTGGAATACGCTACAGTGATTGGGAAGACCAAAAGATAGACAAAGATTTAATCTTTCGGAGTATACGCCTCCACCGACCCCGTCATCGGTTCTAGATCCATCTGTATAGAAATGAATTGCTTCGTCTACAGTTGTAAGACTGCTGAAAGATCTCGATATACAAAAATCCGTTAGCCCGGATAGTATGGCTTCCATTTTTCTGAAGATGTGTTCTTTAACGCTAGCAAAACCTTTTTGTAAACCTTTCCATCTCCTGGTCTCTTTCCGAGTGGTGGAAAACAGAATTTGTCCAGCCTTACCGAAAATTTTTGCATTTGGTATTGATCTTCTTCAATGGATTAGAAACTACTTTTCGAAACTGCTCAATATAAGTTGTATTGGATGATTTTAAGTCTGAAATTCATAACATAAATGCTAGTATTCCACAGGGCTCCGTTTTGTCTCCGACTCTCTTTCTGATATTCATCAATGACTTTCTGTCTGAAACTTCTATTCCATTAAATTGTTTTGTTGACGCCCTTACTCTTAGCTTCTCATATTTGTTTCCAGATGCCTTGTCTTGTTCTTCTGGTGTGGATTTAGAACGACATCGTATGACAAGCTCATTAAATTCTGATCTTGACAGCATTGTCAAATGGGGAACGAAAAACCGCGTAGAATTTAATGCTTCAAAAAATCAATGCTGTCTTCTGTTGTTAAGGCCTCCAATGTCGCTATCCATTGAATTGAAAAATTAAATTGAAATAGAGCTTTAAAAATGATAGGTGATAAAAGTATAACAGAAACATTTGAATCTCTTGAGCACCGTCGCAATGTTTCTTGTCTTTCATTTTTTGACCTTTATTTGTATAAACCAGTGTTCGTGCCACTTGCATTCCTTCCCTTAAGCAATTTAACCGTAATACTCATGCTTCATGAACTGTCTATCAGTTTACCTTTGAGTCTAACTTAAGACGTACGGTTAAATTCAGAGATTCTTTCTTTAGCCGTACTACACGAATGTAGAATCCTTTACACGACTCTAATTACGCTCCCATTATAATATTCAGATATTCAAAACCAATCTCCTTTTAAATGCTCTCTAACTTTCCTGAAACGCTCGCACTGTGCTTAACATATTTAGGGTAATCATAATCCCTTTAGTGCGCGCAAAATTATAAAAAAATACAAATAATTTTAAAAATTAATGGCACAAAATTTTAAACATTTAAAACCTACTCTAAATCAATTTTAGAATGGGAGTCGACTCTAAATATTGAGTATAAAACGAGAACCGACTTTTTGTTAATTTTAAAGGACATTAACTATACTTTAACGTTAAAGAGCTCGTCTTACTTTAACAGCAGCAAATAGCTAGTTTATCTTTTAAAAGTACAAGTATACTTTATGTATGTAGGTACATTTATACATATCTTATGTATGCACGCGCGCCGCGCCGCCGGCCGAGACTAGTATAGCTAAATGAGTCTGCACATTGCAACAACAAATTGAGTTTTTATGCTGTGAATTTGCGATTTATACTTTATTTGCATCTAAAATAATGTAAATAACTTATAAACAATCAAAATCTATACCGAGGTAGTATGTATATAAAATGTACTTTTTTCGGCGAAAAATTATTTAAATAGTTTAAAGTTGTCTGTTCTTTTTACTTTTTTTGTGTTTTTGTAGTTGTGTGAGTTATGTATCTGTCAAATTAAGAGTTGTTCAACGCTAATTCGCTTAGGTTCTGTTGTAAAACCCACATCAGTTAGAAGAGTTGTCTAACTTGTTTAAAATTATGGAAAAGTTAGACACAAGTCTCCAAGCTAAACGACTGCGTTAGGTAGAGCCGGTTTAATTCCTTAAACGAGAACTGTTTAAAATTTTGCGCCAATGAAACTAGATAGTATGTTCAAAACCATAAAATTAATTTTTTCAATGACTCACACAACCCCCTAAGTTGTTGGAGCTAAAAACAGGATGTAAGAAAAATGACGAAAGTCGTTTGTACGGTTTTTGAGAAAATCAAAGAAATGGTTCTAAGGGGGTATCATTATTTACCATTTTTCGGAATTTTTTTTTTCAACCTCTTTGATTTTTTATTTAAATTGTGGAACAGTTTCTGAAAATGGAAATATTTTATAAAATTTCGAAAAAATCTTCATCTTAACGAATAAAAACAAAAAACGTCGAAAGAAAACAGCTCGAAACATTTAGGCTGTAGTCGAACATACAGAATTGCGACAGCCACTTTTTGCTTTTTCCTCATCTCATCTTCAACTTAATGTCAAGTCTAATCAAAATCTCGAGTTCGATTTGTTTACGAATGTATAACTTGCCTCTATATCGCATGTAAAAATACTTTGCAAGTGTCAAAGAAACAAATAAAAATGTTTTTTAATTAGCTACACAGCTATCGTGGAAATCGATACTTGTAGAATTGTGTGAAAACCTGGTAAGCTCGATGCAACGTCGTTGTGTTGCTATTGTTTCCAACAGTGGGCATGCAAATATATGTATACATACATATATTTGATTTAGCATCAGTAAGATACGCAACTAATTCCTATAATACAAATTTTCTTTGCTCTTTTGTAATATTTAGAGGTGGATCTTCATTGCACTTATAACTTCTTGACAGCTTTTATTTTAAACATTTAAATAAATTGTAAAGTATCGATTCAAATATCGCATGCTTAATGGAATACTGACCTAAAAAAAAAACGATTTTTGGGAAATTGCAAAAAAAAAAATCTTTCTATGAGGATTTGTACTACTTGTTGACGGATAAAATAAAATCTAATTCATGAATACTGGTATTCTTAAAGTATGATAAACTATTCATGAGATCTGAGGCTTGCAAAAGCCTGTATCTGTACGTAACTGAATTTTGACCTATCTGCTAATGGTTCATTATTTGGGCTACCGAAATCGCTACCACACTCCCATACACCCCTCTCTATAATTATACTCCCCTGAAAATATTACAAAATGTATTGTATTTTTCCATTTTTATTTCATTTAAGTTTTAATTATTTTATCTAATTCTATGTTTTCATTATGTGGTCTCAATCATTCTGAACAATTTCATCAATAAATGCTATAAATGCGTTCATTTCTTTTACCCTGACCTATGCCACTGTCAATGTGATTGGCAACAGTTGCTGTCAAACATGAAATTATTATCTTTTTTAGTTTTTTTTTGTTTTTCACATTAATGAATTAATTGTTAATTTTCAACATAGGAATATTTAGTTTTTGTTTATATTTTATTAATTAATTTAATTTTAATAAAGTTCTGTTGTTGTTTAAAAAATCACGAATTTTTATTTTGAATACTCCTCAAGAGCGTGAAATACTCCTCTCAAAACATTTGAAATAATCCTCAGCGAAAATTCGAATCGGCAGCCCTGGTCAGTATTTCATTAAGCATGGTGATATAAGATAAATTTAAAAATACTTCTCAAATTAAAAGATTTATACTCTTAGATGATTCATCGCAAGAGGCAGTACACCCCTGAAAAACTTTTTTGCAGCGGTTGAGAATCGAACCAAAGACCTTCTGCATAGCAGTCCAACTCACTAACAATTATGCCAATTGTATCCAGGGACTTTACTTCGATCGAAGTAGTTTCTTGTACGCAATTAATTATATATTTTCTAATGAAAAAAAAATAATAATACAGAATAAACTTTTGTAAGGAGTTTTGTTTCGATTTTTTTTTAATTTCCTGTTTTTTCTGTATTTACTTCGAAAATTTAAAACCTAAGTCCGAATGAATCCTGTTTGTATCATTTTATATTTTGACCACAACTACTCGTACATATGTATTATGTCAAACTTTAAATTCAAGATAGCTTAGCCACAAAAATTACTCGAAAAGGGAAACAGCTAGCTAAAGACTGAGCTGGCTAGAAAAACTTGTTGGTTAAGGACCTGGCCTAACCCTAATTCAATTGAAATAAAAATAAGAAAATGTCAAAAGATCTCTTTTAGTAAATATGTAGTGGATTTTTTTATATTCTGTAGAAATGTAAGTAAACAATGATTTATACTATATATATGTATGTCTGCTTCTATAGCAGTCTCTCAGAAAATCTCTGCATATCTTGAACACATTATGTATGTTCAAATAAAATGCACGACTGGGTCGCACGAACTTGCTCCTATGTAAAAGACTAAGAATTTCAAAAATGAATGTTATTAGAGAAACTGTTCATAAGCATAAAATTCATTTTTTAAATGACTAAAAAAAACTTCTTTAGTAGTTAAAGGTAAGAATAGGATGCCATGTGATTCAAGCAAATATAGATTTATGCAAGAACAAAAATTATAAGTCTTTATAGTGGTTTCTTAAAAAATAAGGTTTTATATAAGAAAATTTTAAAACATTTTTCAGAAAAAATGTTGGTACGCCAATTTGAAGTTTTTATTATTTTATGAATAAAAATTAAATTTACAAAAAAGTATTAGGCCGTTTTCGAGATATTGAATTTTCAAAAAAACAAAAAATTGTTTTTTTTTCAAAATTCAAAAAACTATTTTTCTTAAGGTTTTGAAATGCAATGTTTTTAAACTTTTTAGAAGCTTCTCTCTACGAAATTTCATTAAAATCCGTTGCCCTGATAATGAAAAATTCAAAATTTTAAAAAATCGTTCTATGGTAGGTACAGTCAGTAATATCTTGTTTTGAAATTTTTTTTTTATTAAATTACAGATATTAATAAATAATAGAAAGAAAAAAAATTTAAGCAAAATTCTCGGAACTGTTTTCAAGAAAAATACGATTTTCCAAAACCATTTTTTAACATTTGTATGGAGGGTACCGTTAGTTTTAAGTAAAATTAATTTATTTTTCTCATATATTGTAGATTATTTTTTCAAACTTTTATTTATCAAGTTTTGAAAAAATCGAGCAAAGGGTTTTCGAAATATTGAGTTTTCAAAAAAAAAATTTGAAAGTGTTTTTAAAAATCCAAAAAAAGTTTTTGAGAAAATCAAAAACAAAAAAATGGTCCCAAGGGGGGTACCAAAACTACTCATTTTTTGGAAATTTTTTTTTTAAACCATTACCTAGGTTTAACTAAATTAAATTTTTTGAATTTTTTTTTTAAATCGTTGGGACAGTTTTTGTGAAAAAAAAATATTTATAAAATTTCGAAAAAAAATCGTATGGCAAGTACCGTTATTTTTGGTCTTAAAAAATCAAATCAAAAAACATCCGGGGGTAAAAAATTAAAACCCATATCTACCAAGTTTGAAGAAAATCGGTCGAGCCGTTTAGCTGTAATCGAACAGACAGACAGACAGACTGAATTACCAGACCCACTTTTTTCGTCTTCGCTATCATCGTAATGTCAACTTTTATCAAAATCTCGAGTTCGATTTTTTTTACGAATGCATAACTTGCCTTATAGTACCTATAAGTCACAAGTAAAAATTTCAACATAATTGTTGTGTTTTCTTTTTATATTTTTGAGTGGCTGATTTTGTATATGTGCTCTAATTTTTTTTGTTTTGACCAGTTTTTACTGTAGCTGAATTTAGTATATAAATTTATTTCATATAACTACATTGCACAATTTACAGATAAATGGTATTTTCCACCTTACTAAAAAACTTATAACATTTATACATTAACAAGATTCAAATTGTTTAAGAAAGAAAAAAATGATAAAAAAAAACTTCATTTAATTAAATTCCAGAAGAGAGGAAATTGGTCCGTGTGAACAAAAATAATGATATTGTTCATATAATCGATTAAATAAATAAATAGATATTAAGCTATTAATAAATAAATAAATAATATGATAAATAAGTACATAAATAAACTAGTAAAAAATAACTAACAACAGCAATCAAATATATATCACAGTAGATAATGTACACACACATTAAAAAGTGAGTAAATAAATAAATATGTATATTAAAAATTAAACAAAAAGAAAATAAATAATAGATTAAAAAAATAAATAATAAACAAATAAATAAATAAAAAGAATTTAATATATGTAGAAATTAATTAATTAATAAACATGCAAATAACTAAATAAGCAATCCAAAATTATTTTTTTTATTTATTTCTTATTACACTTTAAGAAAATAAATAAATAAATACAACACCTTAGGTTGTTAAATTAAATATTAAGTTATTATCAGAGCAACTGCACGGTACTTTATAACGATCATATAGTTTTGAGATTCGAATTGCAACTTTTTAAACTTTTTATTTCCTCCAGAGGTCCTCTGTAGAATTGTTCCAGCGATGAATAAGCAACATTTTTAAAATTTTGTTTTACATAATTTGTAGCCTGCGAATATGACTCTTAGCGCATGTTCTCCAGAAGAGAGAACCATATAGCATAATGCTTTGGAATACTACTTCGTATAATAACAATTTTTTTCAACACTTAATTTGGATCTTCGATTTATAAATGGATATAGTGTTTTCATCGCCACATTAAGTTTGCTTAATGTTTCTTAACTATGCAAACTAAAGGTCAAAGTCAAATCAATTTTTACTATGTAAAGTGGAAAATTTCAAACAAGAAGGTTACGAAAAAATCCTTCATGCCAAACAGAGTCAAACGCTAAGGACGTTTTGATAATTCACTAAATTCAGTAGAAAATGCCGTGGCAAGTTTATATCATTTTATTCAATTGTTTTGTTCAATCACTCTATTATAAAATTTGTAATAGATACAAAATACTTTATCTCAAACATTATGATTACCTTTCTTAGAGCCTGTTAAGACTTCATTTTGACTTGAAAGTAAAGTTAGTATAAAATGATTATTTTGTATTGTCCTTGCATCGAACACAAAGATGAACTCATTTTTATTTTTATTCCATCCTTTCCTCAAACTTATTGTGTAAAACAAAGGGCTTTTTAATTTATAAAGAAATATAATTCCTCAAAACTTTTATCAAAAATAACTTCCTGGAAGATTGTCCCCTGGAGTTATGCCAATAACTGACTAACGATTGCTCCTTGAAACATAATTAGACACTTGAATAGTGTAAGTATCCGCTTCCATTTATCTACTCTTTTCTCTTTGCTAAAAAAAATCTTTAAAAAATAAGAAACACTGAAGAAAGTTTTTTAGTTTCTTGCACCAGCCACTTGTATCTATATAAAACCTTCTGCTGCCTCTGAAAACATTTATCTTTTGAATTGTGTCCTACTGTCGGACTGATTTTAAATCAACTCATGAGAAGCTTTCTTTCTTAACATATCAACTACGAATCGACCTCAACCGCCATATTCAATCCCATTTGTTTTTTTTTTCCTGGAAAATCGAACTTCAAATCCAGATGATGCTATAAATGTCACATTTAAACCGAAAATCGATTCTCCATCACTTCCAACAACGACAACAAAAACAACAACAAAAATATGTGCCAAATACCAATCGACATTCTTAAGTAGGGAGACACTAAAGAGGCTGAAGCTCCTTGCTGTCGCACGCACTTTTCATCATCGCGATTCTTTTAACGCATACTTGAGAGGATGATTTTCTTGCCAAGAATAAACATTTTGTACTCGAAAATGTCGTCGTAACGTTGAGTAGTTAATTGGAAGAATCCTTTTGTTAGATGAATAGCAGTTTCAGACATTGGAAATGGTAATTTCCCTTCCTCTCTTTTTGTTTAATGAAAAGACATAAAAGTTATATTAAACTTGATTTCGCCTCATTTATCTATGAAATTACATAAATTGTTAATATTTTCATCTCATTTTCTATGTACCTACCTATGTATGTACACTATGTACATTAAGGTATAGGTATGTTCTTATTATAGCACTTTTTCTTTTCGTTCGAAAAAGGATGTACCTATAACTTGAAGGTGTATAAGGACAATAATGTAGATACATTCTACATTGAGCCTGGCAAAAAATGCACTTATTCTATTGTTGAAAACTTTAATTACAATGTTATGCTTAAAAACTATGAACTTACTAATTTATTCCTTGTATCCTTTTTTCCTCTGATCAAATACTCTCCTTTTTGTACATTTTACACTTGCATTAACATGGAAGATATTAATTTTTGTTCACAATTCCTCTTAAGGGACTCACAGAAAGTACACATTTTACTTTTAAGGATTTCTTAACATTTCGTTGTTAAAAGCCATCAATATGAAATATTTTTCATCAAGGACAATGTTTTTTTAAGTGAGATAACACTATTTTGCCCAATCGAATCGATTGAATTGAAATAATTTTAATTTTCTAGACGACTACCTTCCAGTCGACCAAGTAGTGTATAGAAACAGTAGCGCCATCATGCGATCGATTTTGTAATGAAATAAAAACTTCGTTCACCCTCTTGGCTGGTTAAACTTGAATATTTTAGTTGAGTAACTTTGTACATGTGAGTGTAAATGTGATGGGTTCGTGTTGTGCTTGTGATTTAATTTCCGAGAGCGTGACAGAAAAGCTTTGAGTTGTGTTTCGTACGAAGCTTAACCAAGTTTACGCGTAAAAGTGCGTTAACATAAGAGAGAAGATTATTGTTGTGTTTGTTTCTAATGACAAAATAGTCCATACTCATACCTACAAGGCTGTGAGAGGCACATTTTTGGCAACTTAATGAATGGGAGGGAAAACGTGACAAAAAGGAGAGCTTACTTGGATATAAAAAGAAGCACGTTGGTTTTATAAAATTGGTTTATAAGAAAGCTGGGCTTTAAATTTTAAATAAGATGAAATACTTTATTGTTATTCGACACATTACTTTTCCATACTTTACTGCTCTCAATATGCGAGAGAATTATAGGTTTCACCAAATCACATTTAACAAAAACAGATACAAAGTAAGTAATTTCAATTTATCGGCCTGTATTATTTTAAAAAACCGCTATAACAACAAATTTTCGTTTTTAAACTCAGTTATTTCGTTTTACCGACTAATCAATTTATTTATGTATGTATACAGGGTGATTGGCATAAGGTGTGACAAAAAGCTAGGGCGTGTAGGTTGGATTTAGATAAGAAAAAAATCGTATGGGAGGGGGGGTCTATTTCCCCCCGTTTAGGCGGGAGGGGCAATTTAAGAAAAAAATTACTTAAAACAGAAAAAAAATTATTAAAAAATAACGGTGATACCTACAGAGTAATGCTATAGCATTTTGAAAAGCCAGTCTTATAAGCATACAATAACACATTTTTTCATTGAGAACACCTGCGTGAGAGCATTGGATTAATATTGATCTGCGAATGTTTTTTAAATAATGCAGCGTTACACGCCCTAACTAGTGACAGAAAAATGCAATTGCGAAATAAGAACAAAAATGTTCCTGAATCTTGAAATCAATTTAAATAATTAATACATGCATATTTAGATAAAAAACATAATTACTGTTTATTTAAAGTTAATCCTTTCTTTCGTAAATGCACCTAAGCCAAGCCGACCCCACCATAATAAAAAAAGTCGCAGGTCAATTTTAAACCAATGCTCTCACGCATGTGTTCTCAATGAAAAAATGTGTGAAATATGGTTAATCCAGTACTTTGTCACATTATTGTATGCTTATAAGACGATAATTAAAAGAATAGTAAAAAGAAAGTTAATCCTTTCAATCGTAAATTCACCTACATACATACATACATAAGAATCCAAAAACGTAAAAACTAAAATAAAAGGCTTTTCTTAGAACAAAAGTAGTTTTTGTTATTTTTGATTTTCTCAAAAACTACAAAACATTTTGACATCCGGTTTTTTGTGTTTGATCAAAAATTAAAAAGAGCATTGAATATTGAATAAAAAAATAATACTTAATTACGTAAAATTTTGAAAAAAAATTGTTTAAAAAAAAATTTCATTTTTTTTTTTCAAAATTTTGATTTTGAAAATTAATTTTTCAAAAACTATTCACTCGAACAACTTTATTTAAAAACAAAATTAAAGAATGTATTTCTGGCTTTTCAAAATGCCATAGCATTACTCTGTAGGTATGACCGTTATTTTCTAATAATTTTTGTTCTGTTTTAAGTGATTTTTTTCTTAAATTGCCCCTCCCGCCTAAACGGGGGGAAATAGACCCCCCCCCCTCCCATACGATTTTTTTCTTGTCTAAGTCCAACCTACACGCCCTAGCTTTTTGTCACACCTTATGCCAATCACCCAGTATATGAGCTAATCACAAGCTTTACAAAATTCATAACAATTTATTTCAAAGTAAATTTAAATTTACTTTTTAAATTTACATTATAATCAAAAAAAAATATGATTGTCATTGGAAAAATTATATAATCTATACATTTTTTTAGAGAAGGAAATTGTTCGTAATAAGTCTGATTTTTGTATGATTTTGCATGCAATAAAGGGATTATGACTACCCTTAAAATGTTTGAGCACAGTGTGGGCGTTTTAGTTGGAGAGGATTTAAAAGGAGATACACGTTGGTTCTGGATCTGAATATTATAATGGGGAGGGAAATATAGAGAGATATATTCCAAATTCGTGTTGTGCGGCTAAAGAAAGAGTCTCTGAATTTAACAGTACGTCCGAAGTTAGACTCAAGAGGAAACTGATAGGTACTCCCTGAATATTTATGTATTCTGGCCAATTGCTCAAGTTTCTTTTGGGAATATTAAAGTTAATACTAATTTAAAGTTGCAAGGAGTCTATTTTTCCTATTATTAATTTAACAATGTAAACAAAACATAAATAAGAACGTCAAGACTGGACATTAGGAACCTCTTTGCACGTGTTCGAGCCTTACGGTAGACGTAATTTGGTGCCCAAGGTTGACAAGCATATTACAGTTTACAGAATCGGACGAACAAATGTAATGAAAAGCTGTTTTGTAATAAAAATATTAGAAAATTGATTTGACTCTCTCATCTTAACCATCTAAGAATTGAATTGGCTCTAAAAGTTCTCGAGATGATGTGCTGTATGACACGTGATAATGATACACCATAAAATAAAATGCACGACTGGGTCGCACGAACTTGCTCCTATGTAATAGACTAGGAATTTTAAATACGAATGTTATTTGAAAAAACTGTTCATAAGGATAAAATTAATTTTTTAAATTCTTTTAGTAGTAAGAGATAAAAACAGAATGCTATGCAAATATGAATTTATGCAGGAACAAAAATTATAAGTCATTGTAGTGATTTCTTAAAAAAAAAAGCTTTTATATACAAACTTAAGAAAAAATTTTGGTACGCCAATTTAAAGTTTTTATTATCGTTCGAATAAAAATTAAATTTGCAAAAAAAATATTGAGCCATTTCTGAGATATTGAACTTTCAAAAAAATAAAAGATAGATTTTTTTTTTCAAAAATTCAAAAAATATTTAATTTAAGGTTTTGAAATGCAATGTGTTCTAGACTTTTTAGAAGCTTCTCTATAAAATTTTTTATTAAGATCCGTTATGTGGATAATGAGAAATTCAAAATTCGAAAAAATGGTTCTATGGTAGGTACAAGCTGTAATATCTTAATTTCAAAGTTTTTTTTATTAAATTAAAGATCGTAAAAATTAATTGAAAGGAAACAAAATTTAGCAAAATTCTCGTAACCGTTTTCGAGAAAAATACGATTTTTGAAAACCATTTTTTTTAAATTTTTGCATTTGTATGGTAGGTACCTTAATTTTTAGGTAAAATAAAATTTTTGTTATCACATCTTGTAGATATTATTGAGAAACTTTTATTTATCGAGTTTAAAAAAAATCTAGCAGGGGGTTTTCGAAATATTGAGTTTTGAAAAAAAAAATTTGAAGTTTTTTTTTTTAAATCCAAAAAAAATTTTTTTGAAAATTTGATTACACAATTCTATTTATGTTTTTGGGGAGCTTTAGCAAAAAAAAAAATATCAAAATCGGTTGTACCGTTTTTGAGTAAATCAAAAACAAAAAAAAAGAGTTCCTTGGGGGGTACCCTCAATAACCATTTTTCGGAAAAAAATTTTCATCCAATACCTAGCTTTAATTAAATGAAATTTTTTTGTGTTTTTATTTTTAAAATCTATCAAACAGTTTTTGAAAAAAAAAATGTTTATAAAATTTCGAAAAAAAATCGTATGGCAGGTACCGTTATTTTTGGTCTTAAAAAATTAAATCAAAAAACATCCGGGGGTAAAAAATTAAAACCCATATCTACCAAGTTTGACGAAAATCGGCCGAGCCGTTTAGCTGCAATCGAACGGACAGACAGACAGACAGACAGACAGACAAAATTGCGAGACCTACTTTTTTAGTCTTCGCTATCATCGTAATGTCAACTTTGATCAAAATCTCGAATTCGATTTTTTTTACGAATGCATAACTTGCCTTATAGTACCTATAAGTCGCAAGTAAAAGATAATTAAAAGAAGCTACGGAAATCTTCCTCGTCAAACTCATAGTCTTTCTTTTATTGACGTTAAGAAACAAACTGTTACGAACACAGCAGTGGCGTAGCGTAGGGGGGGCGGGGGGTGCGGTCCGCCCCGGGCGGTAGGCCTAGGGGGGCGGCAAAATGTCGCCGGTGATGCGGTTAGAGTAGAAATCATATGTTTCATGACAGATCGTTTGACAAGTCAACAAACAACAATGATGTAAATTTGAAATTTGCCACCCTATCTGTGGTTCGTCGTTGACCGCTTTCGTGAATTCGTAGACGGTAAGTAGGGCCGTAAGAGTGCATTCCGTATTGTCGCTCTGATCGCGAAACTAAAACAAACCGTTCCGAAACTCTCGCAAAACTGAAAGGGAGTGTTCCGAAACTTATGATATGCATATGCGAGATATGATAAGATAACTAGGATTCGATGGAAAAGTTATTCTAGTCTCAGACAGCTCAATGTTTTTGCTCCCTCCCGCATCACAGAAAGTTATTTCGATTGTGTTGTTTATAGTTTAAATACTGTTGAATCTTCTTAAACTAAGCACTTAGTACTTCACTCAACCTTTGAACTAGTTTTTGAAAATGAAAAGAGTTAAAGGAAGCGGCGCGGAATACCGCAAGAAAAAGGCTAAGAAAGAAGCAGACGCGAATACGCGAAATATTTCAGTTCTAGTTCTGGTTCAAAAGCTACGTTAACGTCTTCGGCGGCATCCAGCAGCAGCGGAAGTGATTCCAATGTAAGTAAGATTCCTCCATCTACAATCGTGCGTGGCCTAGAATTGTCCTCCGGCCAATATTCATAGGAATGCATAACTTATTTTACAGGCAGAAGAAGTAGACGTGCAGACAAAGACGAAGTCGACTCACCAGAAGTACCTCAAGCATCTAGTCACAAGCCTGCAGAAGAAGTGAACCTCGTGAAGCTGTAAAGACGCTTAAAAATAAGTTTGTGGAAGTTCTTGAGGTACTGGAAGAATTGACGGATCGGTATCCAGTCTTCTTCTGACAGTCATGCAGTCATTCAACTTCCTCACTTTTCTTAGCTTTTGAGCTGCAGAGCTACCTGAAGAAGATGACGCACAGATTTACCTGCAGCAATGTGGACTGAGTGTGGTTAAGTGTGCTCAAAACTCTGCGTTTTAAAAGCTTTCCTGGTGGAGAGCAGAGACCGTTTCGTCCAAGCCGCAATCGACTTTTCTAAGACTTTTTGGAAAAAACTCGGAATCGATCTCAAAACGAGTACAATTCGCAGGAAAAAACGCATGCATGGAGATGAATCCGCAGATGCAGCTTTGTCTCACGAGCCTCATTCGTAAGGCTCGTAAAATCCGTTTATGAAACCGCTAATTCTATTTTACTTTCAATAAAAGATACTTCATTGCCTGTGAAATGATGTCTCGAAATTTAATTTTAATTTAGTATTGAATGGGGGCGGCAAAATGGGTCTCCCGCCCCGGGCGCCAAGATGGTACGCTACGCCACTGGAACACAGCATTCAAAAAACGTATTTAGGTCACATAGCAATTTTTTACAATCAAGAGAATTTAAAATCGTTTTTAAGATTATAACATCATCTGCATAAATGAGACAATTTGAGTGCTTGAACACAGATGGTAATTCATTAATAAATAAAATAAAAATAAAGGGACCAAATGGCTATTAACGTTATCTCTGGCATTCCATTGCCTATAAGCCAATATCCGGTTATGAAACCAATTACGGAGCTGATGTGCAATCTACTTAAAAAGCGTTACAGTTTCCTATTTTTGTATTGTTTTTTTTTTAGTTTAACAGCCAGGTTCCAAAAAAACGAGTGCAATCGAAATGAAAACGAATTTCCAAATCGAGTGAATTTGTTTTCAGTGTTCTACATTTGACTCGCTTTTATAATTTCGAAATCACTTTAAGTAAAGTTGAAAACAGCAGTCATCTGTTACTTCTTAGTTGGCAAATACAAAACTATTTTGCTTGTGACGTTTTTTGACTGCTATTAAAATTTGGTGAATTTGGTAAATTTTGATAAAAGTAATTCTATAAAATATTGTAATGAGTGCTTTATTACTCGCAGTGGCATTACAACGTAGCAAGCGGGAATATGTATAAGGTAGGAACTATCGACTTGATAAACGTGCCTCTTCATCAGTGCCTCCAAATCAGTAAAACTTCCATTTCTGCAGCTGGTCGCAGTCTTACGGAAATTTGCAAAGATCAGTTGAAAAGGATTTTGATATACATATATGGTCACGGCCATGGTCTTATAACGTTACATTGTACGTGTTTTTTTGCTTATTACTCGAAAACTGCAATGCTAGTTTAACTTTTAAACTGTACATATGATAGATCTCTTTAAAGTCTAATTTTTGAAGATAAACGTTTTTATTTATCTCTTATAAAGTTGTAAATATTTCCGTTCAAATTCGGTGATAACGTTACATTTTTTGGAAGTAGATTTTGAGGTTGCTGAATATATTCTGAAAACTTTGCGAATTTGGTGTGCTAAGTTAAATTTTTGTTTTTAGAGAATTGAGATGAAATTCCAAATTATAGCTTACAACTTTTTTTTTAAAGAAAAAGTTATATTATTTACGTTATTTCAACCCAAATGTGTATCTTATAACGTTACAGAAAAAAGTCTTATAACGTTACCTTTCGAAATTCTGTATGAAAAATGGGAACAATATGGCCGAAAGTAATATAAATACATAAAAAAAAACGAAAAGTAAGCAAATAGAACAAAGTTAATTTATTTATTATAAGGTAAGTACTTCATTGGTAATAACATTAATCCATAAATAAACAAAAAAAAACAATAAATACTATATCCCAATCATGAAGTATGGTAAGTTTTTATTTTGCCATTATTAAAATGGATTTCATGAGCAGATGACTTCAAAGTTTTATTAATTTTCAAGATGTTATCATTGTGGACTTCTTCAACGTAAATTGTTGAAGAAGTGCGGCTAAGAGCTTGCAAAAAATCGGATGCGTTTTTGACAATACAGTCTCGAGTCCGTACGTGCTTTCGCACGAAAGTTTTTGCGATGGCACCAATTCCATCAACGCATCCTTTGCCATGGGAAGTGGCAAAATAGTTCCAAGAAAATGTTATCCCAAGTTTGGATTCAAAGACAGAAGGCTGCAAAGAATTTGTTTTTGAAGTGGGAAGATGGCCAAATCGCTCCAAATTTTAAAAAACTTTCAACTTACTTGGAAGTGTTAAAGAAGTGTGTATACAAATACGGGATAATGGTATCTTTAGTATTCGTCAAATTTTCTGTTACAAAAACGCGCGATTGAAAATTTTCATTGAAATAAAAAACAGAAATAAACAAAATGGCGCAAAATTTTAAACAGTGCTCGTTTAAGCAATAAAACCGGCTCTGCTTAACGTAGTCGTTTAGCTTGGAGACTTCGTTTAACTTTTTCATAATTTTAAACACGTAGACAACTGTTCTTAGTAAAGTGTTTTTTTGTTTTTTTTTTCTTTATAAAAATAAAACATTAGTAACCACTTTTACTTCGATTTGCTTTGGTAATAAGTATAAAGTATACTTTTAAAAGATAAACAAGCTATTTGCTGCTGTTAAAGTGAGACGACCTTTTTAACGTTAAAGTATAGTTTATGTCGTTTAAAATTAACAAAAAGTCGGTTCTCGTTTTATACACAATAGATTGATGAAGAGCAGGTTTTAAATGTTTAAAATTTTGCGCCAGAAGTTTATCGTTGATTCCAATGTGTGCTCTGAACTTCATCCTGGCTTTCACAAACAAAATTCTTAGCGAGATTTGGAGTACACCTTCATTACCAATTTCAGTATTTGAAGATCTTGGCGATCGTGTTTATTGAAAGTTTCTGATTATTCACGTTTGATAAAACTATGTTTCAGAAACTCTGTAGAGTGGAAATGAGTCGAATGAATATTTGAAGTATTTCTTATTACCTTCAGCCCTACTAAAGGTCACCTAAAGTCAATAGAGTTTCAAAAGTTAGATACATAACTTCATCTTTATTGGTTTCAGCAGAAAATGTCTTATAACGTTACACGTCTTTCAATATTGTTTAAATAAAAATGGTCGCTTAATTTGAATGATTTGTTAATAGTTTTATTAAATAAATACAAAATACTCAATAAAATTCTAAAAGTTCAGTTTCTAAAACTTTTATATCAAAAGTAAGAAAACTTTTAAGCAATTTGGTCTTATAACGTTACACGAAAGTAGAACGCTTTTGTTTTGTAAAATTTACAAGTTTGAATATTTTTTTTTACCAAAAAAACGAGTTATTTAGTTAAAGTAAGACTTTTCCATAAAATTTATAGATGAAGGTAAACAAAAAAATAAATAAAAGGTAATTTATATTACCTTTTTTAGAGTACTTGAATTTCCGGCTATGTGTGAAGAGATCAACAAGCTAATTTGAAGTGTGGCTTAGGACACACCAAAAATGTTTTTGCTGTTGATAATGATATCAACCATTAGTATGAGATATATTCTTTCTAAAAATGAGCATAGTAGCAGTAAATTCTAAAAAAAAAAATTGTGGCTTGGTTTCATTTCTCGTGGCCGTGACCATATGTATGTAGGTCTTGGTCTAAGTATTGTGTCAAAGATTTCGATTTAATTTCTCCAAGTTGAATTCAACTTGAAATCACCAATGAAGAGGCATGAAAATCTAAGCTTAATTTTTTGAAAAAAATTAATATTCCTGAAGACATAGGATGCATCGATGGGACGTAAATCAAAATCCAACGCTATTCTATAATAGAAAAGGATATTTTTTATTTTTTGTTTTCATATTTTTTTTCTGAAAATTTCACAATAAATAATATTTTTCACACAATTAGTTCTGATCAAATTTAAATCACCTGAAAATCGAGAAAATTGAAATCTGTTACACGGAAATTTCCCTTCAAAAAAAATAAAATCGATATCGGTAAAAGTGAATTGTAGAACACTAAATTTTATTTTGCATCGATTTCAATTCAATTTCGAGTTAAAGTGAAATGTAGAACCTGTCTCCAAGGCCCTAGTTATAGCTATCATTGACACACAAATCAGTGGAACGGCGGAATATTTTTTTTTGACAAGTCGGTTATAGCAATCATTGACAAATTGGTTTCAGTAAAAGAACCTGTAAGTTACTAATAACATAACAACCAATTCTATGTATTTGAGGTTGGAGTTGATTGAAAAATAAAATGCACGACTGGGTCGCACGAACTTGGTCCTATGTAAACGACTAAGAATTTCAAAACTGAATGTGTATCTTATAACGTTACAGAAAAAAGTCTTATAACGTTACCTTTCGAAATTCTGTATGAAAAATGGGAACAATATGGCCGAAAGTAATATAAATACATAAAAAAAAACGAAAAGTAAGCAAATAGAACAAAGTTAATTTATTTATTATAAGGTAAGTACTTCATTGGTAATAACATTAATCCATAAATAAACAAAAAAAAACAATAAATACTATATAAATACTATATATATGTTATTAGAGAAAACTGTTCTTAAGGATAAAATTCATTTTTTAAATAACTAAAACAACTCCTTTAGCAGTCGGAGCTAAGCACAGGATGCCATGTGTTTTAAGCAAAAATTAGTTTATGCATGAACAAAATTATAATTCGTTGTAGTGGTTTCTTAAATAATAAGTTTTATATAAAATTTTTAAAACATTTTTAAGAAAAAAATTTTAGAACGCCAATTTAAAGTATTTATTAATGTACGAATAAAAGTTAAATCTACAAAATAAAAATATTGATCCGTTTTTGAGATATCGAATTTTCAAAAAAAAAAACTAGATTTTTTTTCAAAATTCAAAAAAAATATTTTTTTTTTTAAGTTTTGAAATGCAATCTTTTTTAAACCTTTTAGAAGCTTGTCTATAAAAAATCTCATTAACATCCGTTCTGCCGATAATGAGAAATTCAAAATTCGAAAAAATCGTTCTATGGTAGATACAGTCAGTAATATCCAGATTTCAAATTTTTTTTATTAAATTATAGATCATAGAAATTAATCAAAAGAAAAAAAAATTTAGTAAAATTCTCGAAACCGTTTTCGAGAAAAATACGATTTTCGAAAACCATTTTTTAAGAACTTTTATTTATCAAGTTTTAAAAAAATCGAGCATGGGGTTTTCGAAATATTGAGTTTTCAAAAAACAATTTTGAAATATTTTTTTTAAAAATCAAAAAAAAATTTTGTTTGAAAACTTGAATTCTTGGGTGTGCGTATAATATACAAAAATTGAATAGCTAATTTCATTATTAATCCATTGTGAAGAAACTTTTAAGCGGACGGGTGTGTTCGAGACTGTCTGTTTCGTAGTGCTCCGCTTATGTTTTGCTTAGCTTGTCATAATTAACTGGCTTTTCTAGAGCGGTCCACCATACTACTACACCATAAGTAAGGATCGGTCTGATTGCCGAAGTAAATATATATCCAAGGAGTAATGTGCGGTTGGGGCCCTATTTGTTCCCAATATTTTTATTGCATGAGAAGAGTGTTAAAGAGGCCTTTTTTGCTTCTTGAATAGCCGAAGCGACCGAACAGTTGTTGTTGAACAGAAGACCCACTTTCATAAAACAATTTAATCATTTATTGAACGCTATTACTCTACATGTTCATTTGTCAAGACAGACATAATAAATGACTGCTAATTTGACAGATGTATCTTCAACAAAATTGCCGAAGTCACCTGTCAAAGTTCAGAAATCCCTTTTGGGGAACCATTAATATACTTACATATTTTTATTAACCAAACGTTTTCTTCCACACTTGGCTTTATATATGTAAACATTATGCAGACGGTTCTAAAAAAAAATAAATAAAACCCGACAATCCTAAATTAAACTCCCATTTCTTTTGATCTGTTCGAAACATTTGACGTAGGAATTTTAAACTTAACAGCAATAATTAAATAACTCTGAATTCTTTCTAGTCCAGTGTACCATAAGTTTTTCTGAGAAGTAAACATCCATAAGAATAGTAAACATCCCCAACGACCATCCAACATTCCTATTCGTTGTATGTGAAAGTTATTCATTTCGTTTTCCACTCAATTCAGAAAGAATATAGCTAAACCAACACTAATAAAAAATCACTTTGTTTGCAGGAAGCTTGAGTCATGCGCAAAATTAAATTATAAAAGCTCACCCGGAAGCTGTTTAACAATACTATTTTTTTTAAAGTTACTCGTATCTTTCTCTTCTCTCAAGAATCGGTCATAAGCCAAGGACTTTCTCATTGAACAAACACACCTACTTAAATTTTACATTTAAATGGAATTTAGTTTTTGGAAAGAAGATGATATTTATGTAATACATAAAAGCGAATTTTTAAAGTAATGACTTAGAAACTGGGTAAGGGAGATTCCTGAGAAAAACTCCAACAAATTTTTTTACGACTCGAAGTGATTCTCATACGAATTGGTGGTGCAATATTTTATTCCTCCATATAATGGTTACTCAATGATGCGAAATTGAATTTTCAACTGGACAGGTTTGTCTAATATTCTTAACGAAACCTGTTTTCTCACTTTGGTGCAACAAGTGAAAAAAATAAAATTCACAACTGCAATGTACGAATTCGTTCTAACAGCTACATATTTAAGATCGTAATGGTTCAATAATGTTACGACATTGTTAACTAGAAAATGAGAACCAAATATCAAAAGCATACCATAAAGATAAAGCCGGGTGACTTTAACAGGTTTTTAATTAACAAACAAAATATTTTAGATGAGTTTGCCCTTCTTGACTTCAACCACATTTTCTAGTAAATCATAAATAGTAGGTCAAACACCCCTTGTCAAATGAAAACTGTGATTTTTCTTTATACATATTTTACATTTACCCCCAGTTTCACATTGAGAGTTTAAACTTGTAAGTTCAGCTGAATCTGAACTGGAGTTTAAATTTGAAGTTCAACTCGTCCGGTTTCACACTCTGATCTGAACTTCAGTTCAATAGAACGTAGTTTAACTTGATTGTTTTCTCTTTCTATCTGAATCAAAGAAAAAACAATCAAGGAAAGTTTGCTTTGTTTCAGTTGAGACCAGTGCCGGATTAGCCACGAAGCAGGAGTAGCAAATGCTACGGGCCCCGCGCATTTGGGGGCCCCGCGCACAAACCTTTTCTGACCATAAAAAAGTATTATTTACATATTAGATTTAGTCACAATTATTTAGAAGAAAATATTTGCATCAAAATGATCAACTAAAATTTTATTTTTCTATCTGCTGGTCTTACCAAAAATCATGTTTCGCACCGCACCAAACGCAAATTGGACAATGGTATGAAATTCAGATATTTATTGTCACCATTGATAACGTACTCAAAGCTTTAGATAAACGTATATGAACAGTTATCATAAAATTGCTGGCATTTTCGGAATATTCCGAGAGCTAAAATCTCTT
This sequence comes from Chrysotoxum bicinctum, assembly GCA_911387755.1. NCBI lineage: Eukaryota > Metazoa > Arthropoda > Insecta > Diptera > Syrphidae > Chrysotoxum > Chrysotoxum bicinctum. The sequence goes on along the minus strand of OU426990.1, from coordinate 85,986,349 downwards.
CCTGATTCAAAATAGCCTTTTTGGCCTTTAGTCCACAAAAACTGGCGTTTCGTCCGGGTGATCGCACATGGACTCATCAGTTGGCTGTGAGGACCTTGTCAATACGCAATTTTTATTGAATTCAGTTCATCTTACATCGATTTTTTGACAAAAATCCAATGTGAACTATATCCAACCAAGATTAAAATTATAATCATTAACGTTGGAATATTTTGCCTGTGGCCGAGCATTGATTCTATATGAAGGTTTTTATAATACAAATTCTATATACTACTGAAATAAATCAGCCTAGTAGAAGACTTAGCACTATTAATGGATTTGTTGAATTTGTTGAAAATAGCAAAATATTTCAACGTTAATGATTACAATTTTAATCTTGGTTGGATATAGTTCACCAGAAGAAATTAAAAATCTGCAACCATAGTAAGTGCTTACGCAGATGATTTGGAGGACAGTCTGGGCAACGACTTAGTGCAATTCGCTTCAATGCTCAATTCTAATGTGGCTGGTATTATTTACAGCAGGAATCATGAGGCTCTGGAAATGCAGGTTTACAAGCTGTTGATAAATAATTCTTTACAATCTTGTTTCCCGAATGTTGAAATTGCTTTGCGCATTTATTTGTCTCTCATGATCACCAACTGCAGTGGTGAACGATCTTTCTCAACATTAAAACGTGTTAAAAATGAATTGAGGAACACGATGAGCCAACAACGTCTTAATCTCCTCACTTTAATGAAAATTGAACATGATTTACTCCGAGAAGTCGATATCAACAGCATTATTTATAAATTTTCCCAAATTAAATCAAGAAAAGTTTGTTTGTAAAGTTTTGTTTTATTTAATACCATAAACTTGATAAGTGCCTAACCTAAAACAGTCTAAGGGCCCCTTGATAGAATTTGCTACAGGCCCCGCGCGGGCTTAATCCGGCACTGGTTGAGACCTGTGACAGGAAAAAAATTGAAAAATGAAAATAAATTATTCTATTTTCAAATGTTTGAAGGGGTTGTTGAACTGAGGTTTAAACGGTAGAATAGTGTCGTTTAACTTAAAGTACAGAATGAACTCTGTTCAAGGTTTAAATGAAACTGTGAAACCAAATTTGTTGTTGAACTGAAGTTTAAACCACAAGTGGAGTTTAAACTCCCACTACGAAACGGGGGGTTATTGTTATTAGTTTACTCTCTCTTGTCTCATTTTGTTTTTAATTAAATAAAAATACAATATTAATTAAGTCTTTTATCTAAAAGTTGTTGTCTATCGCATGATAGATTTCAGTTGCTCGAAAACCGAATTTAAAATTTTCTTATCTTATCTCTTATCTCCTCTGAGACAATTCTATCGGGACTGTTCTAAGAAACTGAAGCTAAAAGACTGTTGAAAGAAGGTTAAATCTAAATCTGTGTGATATACAGGGTGAGCCATTTAGTAATTTCTTTTTAAATCATAAGTTATTTTGACACTGATAGCTGTTTCCCGCTCGAAATCTTGACTACATATCGCATGCTTAATGGAATACTGACCCATTAAGAGATAGGTCAAAATTGAGTTACGTACAAATACAGACTTTTGCAAGTCTCAGATCTTATGAATAGCTTATCATACTTTAAGAATACCAGATTCATGATTAATTCATGAATTAGTTTTAATTTTATCCCTCAACAAGTAGGACAAATTCTCATAGGAAGATCTTTTTTGGAAACTTCCCAAAAATCGTCGTTTCGAGTTAGGTCAGTGTTCCATTAAGCATGCGATATGTACGTTGGGCAATATTGAAAACTATTTTCCAAAGTGAGTGCTGTGTAGCTCATACGGTGCGTTTTTTTGAAAAGAAGTTTTGGCCGAAATGAAGCACCCACCGCTCCTGATGTACGCAAATTTGTGCAAAAAGTTCGTGAGACCATTGTATATAGGCACCCTGACAAGTAAAGATTTGTCGCTTTATAAGTTTATATACAATGTTCTTAGCGTTTAATGAAAATGTAGAAGAGATACAAAATATATTATGACAGAGTAGAATAAGTTTTTTGTATCAAAGGGCACGGTCAACTTCAACTTTCTAGCTTAAGCGGTTCCTGAGATATAAGGCCTCAAAAATCACAAAAACCGTAACTGACTGACTGACAGATCATCAAAATTATGGAGCACTTCCCGACATCGTAGAACCTTTAATTTTGCACAACGGTAGGTCTTGTCATGCAAGCAGAGGAAAAAATCGAAAATTTGAGGTTTCCCATTCAGGGGGCGTGGTATCCGCCCACTTTCTCCGAATTGGTGTTGTTAAAATGGAGCACTTCCGACTGCTGTAAAACGATAAAATTTGGTAAAACGGTAGGGCTTAAATTGCATACAAAGAACAAAATATAAAATTTGAGGTTTTTCATTCAAGGGCGTGGTATCCGCCTACTTTCTACGAACTGGTGTTGGTTGAATGGAGCACTTCCGACTGCTGTAAAACGATGAAATTTGGTAAAGTGGTAGGGCTAAAACTGCATACAAAAAACAAAATATAAAATTTGAGGTTTTCAATTTAGGGGCGTGGTATCCGACCACTTCCTCAGAACTGATGTAAATTATATATGGCACACTTCCGATTGCAGTAGAACAATGAAATTTGGTAGAACGGTAGTGCTCAAATTGCATAGAAAGGACCAAAAATTAAATTTGAGGTTTTCCATTCAGGGGGTGTGGTATCCGCCCACTTCCTCCGAATTTCTGTTGGTCGAATGGAGCACTTCCGACTGCTGTAAAACGATGAAATTTGGTAAAGTGGCAGGGCTCAAATTGTATATAAAGAACAAAATATAAAATGATTCATCATCATCATCGGACCTGGCCTCTTTCAACAAGTCTCTCCACCTATCCCGGTCTCTAGCCGATGCCATCCAGTTGCGCACCCCAAGGCTTCCACGGTCTACCACGCTGTCGTCTACCATAGAATGTACCACAAAGAACTTTCCGAGCAGGTTCCTTTTCGCTCATGCGAGCTAGGAGCCCTGCCCACCGGAGTCTACCGAGCTTAATTTTTGTCACGATATCTGCTTCAAGGTAGATTGCGTACAGTTCATGATTGTACCGTCTCCGGAATCGTCCTTCCTCACATATGGGGCCAACAATTCTCCTTAAGACTTTTCTCTCGAACGCACCTAAGAGGTCGGAGTCGGAGTGCCTTTTGCTAAGCACCCAAGTCTCGGATCCATATGTGAGTACTGGCAGGACCATGGTCCTGTACAGCCACAGTTTTGAAGTTATGGTGAGATTTCTGGATTTGAAGAGCTTTGACAGACTATAGTAGGCTCTGTTGGATTTGAGAAGCCGCCCGCGTATTTCTTCTTCTATATTATTATCGGCTGCTACTATTGACCCAAGGTATTTAAAGGATTGCACCACTTCAAATTCGTGCTCCGCAACCTTGATTGTTTGACCAACTGTTCCTCTCGCATTCGACGCCACCATGTACTTTGTTTTACCTTCACTAATGTGCAGCCCCAGATTTTGTGCCGCCTGCTCGATCTGGATGAAGGAATCGTGTACAGCTTGTTCGGTTCTTCCGATGATGTCGATGTCGTCTGCGTAAGCCAGTAACTGGCTGGACCTTTTGACGATGGTCCCTCTTGTTGCCGTGCCTGAGTCACGTCTCCAACGCCAGATTGAGGAGGAGGCAGGCCAGACCGTCCCCTTGTCGGAGTCCATTAAAGATGTTGATTGGTCTGGATAGCAATCCGGCTATTTTTACTTGGCTTGTTACGTTGGTCATGGTCAACCTACATACATAGTCGTGTCAATTTATTTGGGATGCCAAATTCTCTCATGGCTTTGTAAAGTTCTACCCTGGCTATGCTATCATAGGCGGCCTTAAAGTCTATAAACAGATGGTATGTTGGGATGTTAAATTCTAGACATTTTTCCATCGCATGCCTAAGGGTAAAGATCTGATCAGTTGTTGATTTGCCTGGAATGAAACCACACTGATATTGTCCGATGACGGTTTTAGCGTATGGGGTTATCCGGTCTTGTAGGATAGAGAGTATCTTATAGGCGGTACTCAACAACGTGATACCTCTATAATTGCTGCACGTTGTGACATATCCCTTCTTATATACGGGGCATATTATGCCTTTTCGCCAGTCTTCTGGCATTTCTTCCTGCTCCCATACGTGCACTATAATATCATGAATTGCTTGACGTAAGGCTGGCCCGCCGTGATGAAATAATTCGGCTGGTATGCCGTCGGCTCCCGGGGATTTGTTCTGTTTAAGCCGGCCTATAGCCTTCTCAACCTCTTCTATGCTTGGTGGCGGCAACATAGGGTATTCTTCTTGAAGTAGTGGAGCCTCCACTTCTGTAGTGAGCTGACCATTTAGCAATTCATTAAAGTACATTTCCCATCGCTCCAGTATGCTTTCAGGATCGGTGATCAGATTTCCCTCTCCGTCCTTGCAGTATGTGCAGCGTGGTGTGTACTGCGTCATGTTTCGGACGGATTGGTAGAACTTCCGCGCCTGGTGCGGACCTCGCTCTCGGCTATTTTCTATTTCACAGATTAGGTTCTTCTCCCAGGCTGATTTTTTTTGTCTGTGTAGCCGTTTTTCTATTCTTCTGAGCTCTTTATGTTCCTCTTCGCGTGCCCGCGTTCTATGAGCCTGTTTAGATTGGGAAGATTGAGTGCGGACTGGTGAGTACCATCGTGTTTACATTAAAAAAAACTTTGAGGCGCCTCACGATGGGTTTTACGTGGAATTATTTGAATCGAAACATTTTTTTATCGTCATTAATAAATATTTATCAGGAAACTTGTTTGCTCTTTTGTCTAATTCGTCATTTTTTTCCTTAAAAAATTCACACGAACAAAATTAAATACTTTTATAGACAGACAGCTGTTGTTTTCTTGAAAATTGACAAATTGAAATGGACAAAATGAAATAAAACGAAACGTTTCGGTTATGAAACAGTACTCACGAGTCCAGTTTTTATGTTTTCTTCATGCCTCACGAGACCTCTCACCCCGCACTTTTCTTGCCTACAAATTGCCGTGAGTCCGTACTCAATCTTCCCAATCTAAACAGGCTCTATGAGATTGTTGCATTGCTCGGTACGCAACATTCTTACGTTCAGTCGCTAGCTTGCATTCATCATCAAACCAGTCGTTCCGATTTTTACGACTGCTGCCTAAGATGGAGTTGGCAGTACTAATGACAATATTTTTAAGGCGTGTCCACTGTTGTTGTTTTATGTTAAAAGGTCGCATTCCAACTGGAAAAACCGCGAACAAAAGGAAAAGTTAATTAAAATAATGGAAGAAAACCCGGAGGTAGCAAAGGGTTTTTTTTTTTACCACCCGCGTTGATACGGAAAGAAAGAAAGCATCCACTATCCTTCTCCTCTGCACTTCTTCAGCACCATCTTAATTTATAAACAACACAAATGCCATATTTTATTTATTATTTTATGTTTTTATCCAAGAAATTTAAATTATTATACAATAAACAAAACAATTACAAATAAACAAAGATTTCACCTTTTGGTTTTGACATTTCACAAACACTTCTCTTTTGTTTTTGATATTTTAGTGTGACCAAGTGTATACGAAAAAAAAATAAAAATTTAGAACGCGTCATGAACAACTTATTTTTTTTAAGAAAACTTTCAAAACAGCTGAGTTGACACAAAAAATGTAATAAATATGTAGTTCTTAATGGTTAAACTTTACTTTATAATGAAAAAGTGTATTATTTATTTTGTTTCTTGATTATTTATCCAACATCTATAAAATGTTTAGAAACAAAAAAAATGTAAAACGGTCATACTAATTCAAATAGAAATATAGTAAATGTCAAACAGCTGACAATGAAAATGAATCTTTTTTGAAGTTCATTTTATGCTATCTTTCGCAAATGAATGTTATTCGTTCGAATCTCAAAATTAAGAAAGTTCATTCGAAGGAATAGAATCATTAGGTTTGTTCGTTGAGCCCTGAAGTCACCCTGGGGTCGCCCTAAATCGTTTTTTGAAAAACCTGAAGTCACCCTGGTGAGCAAATTCTGTGTTTTTTGAGACCTGGGGTCGCCCTGAACTCGCCATGAAGTAGATCTAGGTATTTTGCTGGGGCGAGTTCAGGTAACACTCAAACTGTCAAAAGTCATATGGGATTTCATATGTATTTCTTTTGTTGTCGTTTGGCGATTCGCATGTCGCATGTTATTGCTTGTATTTGCAATTAAATGTTTGTTGTATTCATCGGATGAAACATTCAGCAACAACGCGAAATTGTTTTCGTTCATTTTTAAAACTAATTTATAACAAATTTAAAGTTTTATCAGATCACAAAATTATTTTGTCTTGCTTTTAGTTGTCAACAAAACAGTTGAAAGCTCTTGGGTGTTTTTTGAAAACCGAAAACCCCAGTTTTTGTTGACAACTCTGAGGGTTGTCAAGAAAACCTGGGTCAACCCTGGGTAAAGTTCAACAAACGAACCTATTCTAACGAATAGACTGTTCATGAGAATGTCAAAATAAGCATGAATATCTTCAAAACCTATTATTTTTTGAAATTATTTCCTAAACTCAATATTATTTAATACTTAAAATTCGCATCCCACATTTTTTTCTTGAAAAATTTTAGAGAAATTTCTTATATAAAAAATGTATTTAATAATAAAACGATTTTTTAAAGTTTGTTTGCATAAATTCATACTTTTCTAGAAATCAGACGGCAATTTTATGCATTTCAACATTATTATCTCATTAAATCCATGTTTTAAAATGTATCTTAAATTCCAAAGTACTTTTACATAAGAGCAAGTTCGTGCGATCCAGTCGTGCATTTTATTTTATATTGAGGATGAGTGTGAATACCTACTTATAGCAGGTATAAGAAGTTTTGCAGGTACGAATTTTTTAGTTTGGCTTTGTCTCATTGCAATACTCAATGGTGTTTGAGATATGTAGGTAGGTATACCATATACGAGTATAGCATCTAATTCCTTCAGCCAAATATTTACTTGCGACTTAAAAGCACATATTATAAGTCAAGTTATGCATTCGTAAGAAAATCGAACGTGAGATTTTGATCAAAGTTAATATTACGATGATAGCGATAGCCTAAACTTGATTTTGATTTTCTGATTTTCTTTATATACTTGGCAATATCATTTTTAAATTTTTCCCTTTACAAAAAATCTTAATGATCTTAAATAATCTAAAGGATTTTAATAATATATTTCACTGGTGTAATCTAAATGGATTATAATGAGGGTGGCGGCCGTGGCGCGATGGATGTGTGCTCGCCTGTCAAACCTCATGATGACTGGTTTGATCCCTGCCGTCGTCTATGTCGCTTTAATTCCATTAAAAACCTTCTATAAATTGTCATCAATGGGTTGCTGGTTTACTCATTACATGTTGTTCAGGCATAACACTAACAACATGTAATTGAGTTAAACTAGTATGCCCAACAAGGATGAACACGAATAAAATAATGTGAATTATAAGCGAAATAGAAATAAGACACGGCATTTCTCCGCTTTAGCTCAGCCGCCATCCCTGGAGATAAAAATATCTGAGACAACCACCAACAGTCTCAGAACATCGTGCCACACATCTTTCCTATCCTTCTTCCTCTTCATTAACTTCACGCCCGCGCTGTGTTGAAACATTTAAAGGGTAATCATAATCCCTTGGGCGCGGGTAGATTATAAAAAAAAAAAAATAAATAATAATAAGTGGTGAAGTGTTGTGGATTAAGATTACTCAATCCTATTTATTTTGATTACGAAATTGATGGTTAAAACGAGTACCTACAAATAATAATGAGTCAAAAGGACCTTAGAGTTATCTTTGATTCTAATATGAATTTTTCGCTTCAAATTGACCAAGTTATCTTCAGAGAAATTCGATGTTGGGTTTCATAATTAGAAATTCAAAGGCGCAAAATTTCAAACAGCCTATTATTAAGGTATTAGTATTAGTATGATACTACTTAGCATTGTGCTAACTTTAAGTAGTTTACTAACTCATTCTTAATTTTAACCATTTTCGAGTTTGAAAATTAATTTTTTAAAAACTATTCACAAACACAACTTAATTTAAAATGAAAATTAAAGAAGAGATTTCTGGCTTTCCAAAAAGGCATGACAGGGCATTGCAAGTTTTACCGTTTTTTTTTTTCTGTTTTAAGTCAATTTTTTAGAACATTTTCACCCGCCTAAACGGAGGGAAATAGACCCCTCCATCCCATACGATGTTTGTCTTGTCTTAACCCAGCCTACTAGTTATGGCTTTTTGGTGCATCTTATACCAATCAAGCTGTATAACTTCATTGAGTGTCTAAATCGGCCCTACCGAGGTATCCGTTCGGAACGGAAAACTCTCCGATTTCGAGGTATTCTTCCGAACAGCTGTTCGGAATATTTCTCCATTTTTTTAACGCACCCGGCGAACTGCGTTGAAGTGCGATCAAGTGCTTTATTTGTGAAATTTCTGACAGCTTAATGCAATTGTTTTTCCGATTTCGTTCGCCACAAATTCTTCGCGGAACAAATTACTCCAACGCATTTGTGTATTATTATTCTTTCCGATAGGATACCTCGAAAGCAATTTGAACCTCCGACAAAGTATGCGTTGCGGACAATTTTCCGCTCCGAATGGATACCATTAAACTTTTTGTCTCCAAGCCAAGCTGGCGTGGTGAGCTAGTAAATCATAAAATAATGGATTTAAAATTTGACTCTGTTTCTTTATATAGTTTTATCCAGCTAGATGACTGGTGAAAGATCAAAATAATTGTCCTGGAATTGGAATGTATTAGATCAATAATTCGGTATTTATTAACGACTTTTCATTTTTATTACGATCCTACTATGATCGAATTCCGATCACTATCATTTTTTGTTTGTATGTTGCCAAGGCTCTGAATAATATTGGGAAATGTTTGGTATCATGAATCAGTCGACTCGTCGAAAGTAATTCAATCAATTTCACCTTTTCCAAAAAAATACTAAGGGTAAGTTGGTTGCAAGATATTTTTGTAATTTGTTGACTATTTAAGCGGTCCCGAAACTGAACAGTTTGAGAAACGATGGAGTACAATAAGATGTAACCATTCATATTCCAAAAACAAATTCAAATACATATCTTTAAAAAAATTAAACATTTTTGTTGAAGTACCTCCACAAATTGTGGGGCATCAAATACAATTTTTTTTATTTTATGACATGATCAAACAGTATATTTAATATTATTCTCTTAAATCTAATGGTAAGAACAAATTCAGGAAAATTTCAAAAAATCAAACACAAAAACGAAAAGTGAAATGCTGCACAAATAAAAACACCATTTAATCCAGTTGTTAATTTTATTTTTAATTATGTTTCTACTGATAGTAATTTGATGTAATTCTCAGCCGAAATATTGTATGTATGTAATAAGAGACCTTGGAAAAAAATTTAATTGTTGAATTGGTTTTGCATGTTAAAAGTGTTGTCTTCTTTTGTTTTTTTTTTTTTATATTTTAACTAACAGAAAATTTTGATAATATAAAATTATAATATAATATTGGTGAATAGTTATAGTTCGGACAGAAGAAAGAAAGTGTTTATTTTTTTCTGTAATGAATCTGATATTATCCCATAATAAACAAAACGATATTTTTTTATTTTTAATATAAGAAATCAATCCCCATTTAAAGAACTAACGTCTATGACAATTTCTTAGCCTTCTGATACAGCGTATCGACAACTTTTCCCATACTTTGAATCGTCTCTAGCACGCGTTCGTAGGTCTTGTCGACGGTGGTTTCTTCGAATACGATAAGTACGCCTTCGCCTTGATCGAGGATACCGCTGAATTTTTTATCCAAAATCATTTGTGACAATTTCTTTTCGACTTGTGGCATCGGGAGCTTAATACAATCAGCAACGTGTGAAACCTGAAATTGGAAATAAATTGTATTAAACATAGGCAACAGTTATTTATAATTTCAAAAGTCTTTTGTCCGTTTGCATAAATAAATCATAGATATTTACATATTTATTTTCCGTTTGATAACATTTCTTGTTAAAAAAATTATGTTGTTAGTAGAATATTTGATTCGCTATTGATTACGAGGGCCTAAAATTCAGTTTAAACTGTCAGGTTAATCTCATTCCAGGTATTTATTTTTTTATTTGGTGTACAAGTTCACCACATACATATAACATATATATTCGACATTTTCTAATAGAATCTGCATATCGACAGTTAAAGTACATGACCTCGTAAGTCGAAAAATTCAACAAAAATGTTATTTATGCAAAAAAAAAAAGTTATCTTTTGGTGGACGCATTATTTTAATAAACATTTTTAGAAACATGATGAAATATTTATTAATCTATATGTGCAGAATATACTTGAGACACGCATTTACACACTTTGGGTAATTTTTGTTTTTGCACTGTCGAACACTGTGCACATTTCAAAAAATAAAATTACACATAAAACTTATTTTAAATTTCAAATAATTCAGATTTTTTAAGCTACATGGGTTTCTTAGATTTCATTTTCTGTCGAATTTCGACACAAGGCGAAAGGCTAGTAGCTATAATCAGTTTGCTTACTTACTTTACTTTACTTAAGATGGCGCTCACAGTCCAGGGTGGACTACGGCCTCAACCAACAAGCCCCTCCAGCTAGCTTGGTCTCTAGCTAGCTGCCTCCAGTAACGCACTCCAAGTTGGTTGAGGTCGCTCGCCACTTGTGCGCGCCACCTGAGGTACAGCTCGTTGTTGAACCTTTTCCTCCGTACTCCATCGATACAGACTGGACCGAAGATCAAACGAAGAACTTTTCTTTCAAAGGACCCAAGCAGATTTTCATCCGTTTTAGACAATGTCCATGCTTCTGCCCCATACAGCAGGACCGGGATGATGAGGGTCTTATACAAGGTCTCCTTGGTTCTTTGAGATAGGGCTTTATTACTCAAATGTCTTCTTAGCCCGAAGAAACGGCGGTTGGCAAGAGTAATTCTTCGCTTGATCTCTGCACTGATGTCGTTTTGCGATGTTATAGTGGAGCTCAGGTAGACAAAGTCTTTGACGACTTCGAAGTTATACCTATCCATCGTGACGTTTTGCCCGAGTCGACGATGTTGAGATTCCTTTCTCGATGATAACATATACTTCGTCTTGTCCTCATTAACAGCCACACCCATTTTCGCCGCCTCCAGCTCAATACTTGCAAACGCACCGGTAACAGCTCGCTTCGTCCTCCCAATGATATCAATATCATCCGCATAAGCAAGCAGTTGAACTGACTTTTGAAAAATTGTACCTCTGTTGTTGACGTTTGAGTTTCGTACAATTGCTTCAAGAGCGATGTTAAATAGGTTCCATGATAGCACATCGCCTTGCCTCTGACATCAAAGGGTTCGGTGGTGTTCTTAATGACCTTGACGGAGCAGCGAGTTTTCTCCATCGTCATCCTGCTCAAGCGGACGAGCTCTATATAGTTGTCCTCTGTCCACGCTATCATACGCGACTTTGAAATCGATAAAAAGGTGGTGTGTATCGATTTGGAACTCCTGGGTTTTTTCCAAAATCTGTCGAAGTGTGAACATCTGATCCAGAGTAGATTTGCGGGCCTTAAAATACACTGATAGGGGCCGATCAGCTCGTTGACAAACGGTTTTAGGCGTTCACACAGTACAGACGACAGGATTTTGTATGCGACGTTGAGGAGACTTATACCTCTGTAATTGGCACACGTCAGAGCATCCCCTTTCTTGTGGATGGAGCACACTATGCCGAGGTTCCATTCATTGGGCATACTTTCATCCGACCAAATTTTTGAGATGAGTTGGTGCATGCTCCCTACCAAGTCATCCCCACCTGTTTTGAATAGCTCAGCTGGCAAGCCATCCGCGCCAGCAGCTTTGTAGGCTTTCAGCTTGGCTATCGCTGACCGCACTTCATTTAGGTCGGGTGGACGGTAATTTTGACCATCATCGTCCAGGTTGAATGGAATGTTCCGCCTAGCTGCGGAATTTTGGCCTTCCTCGCCGTTCAGCAGTCTGGAAAAGTGTTGCTTCCAGATCCTCAGCCCAGACTGTGTGTCCACTACCATATTCCCCACTCTCATCCCGACATGCTTCCATTCTAGCTTTGTAGCCCTGGGTGGATTGCCTCACCCTTTGGTAAAACTTTCGAGAGGGCCCCTGCCGCTATAGTCCTCAATAGACTCAACCGCCCGCTTCGCATGCTCTCTCTTTTTCCTCCTTAGAAGTCGGCGTTCCTCCCTTCGGCTTTGCCCGTAGAGCTCCGGGCATCTCTCTCAGCAGCTCTGGTTCTTGCCTGCAGCATTAATTGGTAGGCCTCGTTCTTTGCTACATGCGCCAACCTGCATTCTTCGTCAAACCAGGGGTTTCGTTGTGGTGGCCTTGTGAAACCCAGCACATCAGTGGCGGCACTACTGATGGCATTCTGGCAGTGCTTCCACAGGTCCTCCGTAGATGAAGCTGGAGGCGGGCTTGCTGAGAGATTAAGAGAGACTCGGTCTGCAAAAGTCCTGGCGACCTCCTGCGATTTTAACCTCGCGACATTGAATCTTTTCACAGCATCCGTCCGTCGTTGTGGCGTCATGGATATCCGCATCCGTACTTGGGCTATCACCAAGTAATGATCCGAGTCTATGTCTCCTCGGAATGTTCGGACATCCAGGATACTGGAAGCATGTCTCGCGTCTATCGCAACATGATCAATCTGGTTGACGGTTAGTTGATCCGGAAACCACCAGGTCCCTTTGTGTATATCGAGGTGTGGGAATCGAGTGCTAGCTATGATGACATTTCGCCCCGCCGCAAAGTCAATCAGCCTGAGTCCGTTACTGGAAGTGTTGTCGTTCAGGCTGTGTCCTCCGACTATCGAACCAAAGATGCATTCCTTTCCGATCTTGGCGTTCAAGTCGCCAAGAATAATCTTGACGTCGTACTTGGGGCACCTATCATACATTTCCTCGATAAGGTCGTAGAATTCTTCTTTTCTTTGGTTGTCATCTTTTTCTTCCGTTGGGGCATGGACACAGATCAGCGTCACGTTTTTGAGTTTCGCTTTGATGCGGATTGTGACCAGGCGCTCGCTTACATTTCTGAAGCCCAAGACTTCTTGCCTAAGTCTTCCCCTTACCACAAATCCACATCCAAAAAGCCGCTGACCCTGCTCCTTGTAGCACTCGCCGAAGTAAATGTCACACGTTTTCATCCTTCGTATGCCCTCTACAATAATCAGTTATGTTCCCATTATTTTCTTTATAATAATAATTTATATAAATAATTTATTTAAATATTTTTTTTTAAATTGAAAACGAAAAACACCATTATTTTTGAGATTATGTTTGAAAAACATGCAAAAACCACTTACGAGGTCTTTAACCGTGCGTTGATGTGTCACTTTTCAATTAGCCAAGAAACTTCAATGCTCACAAAGAAAAACGGTAACATTTAAATGTTGTTCCTACTTAAGCTATATGAGAAAAGTTCTTTGTTGTTATTCCCAATATTATAATTCTGCTACTCCGCAATAGCAGTCGGTTTCTTATTTAAGGGAGTCTTTCCAAGGACACTAACTTGGCCCGGTGTCCAATTAAATATGTGATTATTTTTTTCAGTCGCACAACTTCTTTCCACTTTAGAAATCATGCACATTTTTCAGTAGGCAACAGTTTCTGCCAAAAACCATCATCAGAAATATTATATTCAGTTTTATTCCGGTAGTCGTTTTAATAAAACGCCTTTAAAACGAGAAGGAAAAGCCAGTACTTTTTGCATCTAAAACAATAATCGCATTGGAAGAAAATTATTCGCAAGCTCATCGAGAGACATGCACTCATTCATGCTTGTAAATAAGTTTCTCAAATATTTCTATTTACTTCTTTGACAAACCGTCAGGCGCGTAGCGAAATATTCAATGAGAAGAAAGGGCACTTTTCGGCAGCAATAGTAGAAAGATGGGGTATTTTATTATCAATGCATATCATTTTGATGTTAAAATAAACGAGGTTCAGACGCATTGTCTAGGCTATCTACTGGGATCCACATAAAATCCATTAGATTTCATTGAACGTGATAATATGAAACTTTTGAAACTAGAGGATGTCAAAATTGAAACGAGCAAAGGTTTTGTTTTGAATAAGGGACAATTTTAAAAATTTGATGAAAACGAAATATTATATATGTAGATAGAGGTCATTTTTTTCATAGAAAGATGGTTGCATATGTTATGGGAACAGAGCCCTTATCCTTGAAGCTTTAAAACATATGCCATTAGAATACTGCATGATACATACGCAGGAATGTCACGAATAAAAATTTTACCGAGAAGTAATGTTTGCTGACGAAGGTTGGATACAGTTATAGAGAGAGGAGACCCAAAATTTTACCAAGTTAACTGAAGAATCGAACCTAAACTGTAGGTCCCTTCAATTCCTGATGACACGCACACAAGAATGGTTGAGAGTTGTAAGTCACTAGGTTTAGGTTCTCTACGAGCCATAAAGCCTCTTATTTATTTTTATTTTAAGAATGATTTTGAGAGAAGCCAATTTCAACGATAAGATTGTCCGAAAGAAGATTTTCTTAAGCCCCAAAATAAAACTAGCAGATTCAAATTCTCTCGCGAGCATTTAAGCAAGGACAGATCATTTTGGAACAGTGTAATTTTTAGATGAAAGTAAATTTAACATTCATAGGTCGGATGTCAGAGCGTACATTTGGAGGATGCCAAATACAGAGCTCAAGGACAATAATTTTCGTGGGACGATAAAACACGGTGGAGGGCACATTATGGTGTGAGGCTGTGTACCATCTGCTTGCGTCGGTTACCTTGTTTTCTTTGCGGGGAAATATGAAAAAAAATGTTTTGATTTTCTAAAAGCTAATTTAAAACAAAGGCCAAATTCCTAAACGCAAGATTTGCAAAGCAAAACACATGCAAAGCAGATATAGCAAGAGAATTGCTCAAGAAATTGTTGTGGGCAAGAAACCAGACCCCCCAAACCGCTCAGATAGACCTACGGAACTAAAAATATGAGAAAACAAAACTGTGCATTAGCTCCTACTCGAATATTAATAAGCCCGGAATTTAGTATAACAGTTGGTAGAATTTTACAAAAAAATTGTAGGGATGCAGTCAGAACCAAAAACAGAAACGTATTGGAAGGGAAAACGCGCCGGAAAATACGCCCGTCTACATTCCAGGATGTTTATTGTTTCTGCGACCTGGTCCGGAAGGAAACTTATTTGTCAAACAAAACTTTAAAAGAGGGGAAATCATTCTCTGAAATCTATAGGATTACCTATACAAGTAAAAGTAGAATAACGGGTAGTTTTAGGTTGAAGCGATAAAATCGTATGATCCTATGGTAATACACGCGTGTGAAGAAGAAATAGAAAGATGGCATGATCTGAAAGTGCAGATGTGGTAGTGAACGAAACCGTTTTTAGAATCTCAAGTTGAATACAAGTAGGAATTAAGCCTAAGTAAGGGACACTCGTCAGCCACCACTCGTGTCATTCGTCTCGTATCTTGGCGTGAGAGAATTTTTGTTACTTTGACGGG
This sequence comes from Chrysotoxum bicinctum, assembly GCA_911387755.1. Classification (NCBI taxonomy): domain Eukaryota; kingdom Metazoa; phylum Arthropoda; class Insecta; order Diptera; family Syrphidae; genus Chrysotoxum; species Chrysotoxum bicinctum. Next base: position 85,970,762 of record OU426990.1, on the reverse strand, counting down.
ACCGGCAGTAGAAAAAAAAATTATACAAAATTAAAGAAAAAGAGTCGAAGACCGAAGAGTGTGCCCAACCTATATTAGAATTCCGCGCTAAGTTTACTTTAAAGCTAGAAGAAAGTGGGAAAATTTCAAAACTGTTACACGAGAAAAATGGTGATTTGGCGGCCCTCGACTGGCAGCCTAAATAGTGGCCGCCAATCATAAGTCCTTGAGACTGAACCGCTAATAATTGGACCACCACATTCTCAGGAGCTCCTGAAAAAAAAGAGGAGAAAGAACTTCAAATGAGAAGTCCTGCGGGACGAAAAACACGGCGATCCGAGGATATAGGCAGATTCATTTGGCCAGAAGAGATTTTTGTGTCTATGTTTTTGTGTGTGAAAACTTGTCAGATTAAAATTTGTTTTTGGATCATTTTAAAGTCTGTTGTTCTAGACCTCAAAACAAAAAAAGAAAGAAAAATATTGTCCAAGTTAATTTTGGTTCAAAGAAAGAAAGAAAATTCTGAATTCTAATCACAATATATTAAATTGAAACTTCAAACTTTTAAAATCATCATTTTTGTATGTGTTCTGTTGTGTTTTTTTGTTAGTTTTAAGAGCTACGCCGTTAAAGAAATCGTCTTCTTTTCAAAAATAAATAAAAGAACACCTAGGTTGAGGTGAAATGTTAATCTGAAGTGTAAGCAGCCATATTTGTATCCTGAGATCGAGTCGGATTCGTTTCGTTACTGGGAATTAATCCCCTAATACCACCCTTTAAAGAGCTCTTTCGAGGTAGGCGTTTAGGAGTCGCGTTAAAGTTATTGGTTACAAAAGGCTTTATTTGTTTTGGGATGCATTTAGCGGTGGCATTTTTATTTCGAAATATATGTATAGATGTAATCATAGAAATAAGAGTTATGGATATGAAATCAGAATAAAAGATCTTTAACGGTGATTGTTTGAAAAAAAAAAAAATCGATTTTGCTTTGTTTCGCTAAAGCGAAATGTTTCCCTAGATTTTTAATTTTCAGGGGCGTGGACGCGAAGCCGAGTTGACCGTGACCATGGAGTGACCTGGACCCATTAGTAGTGGGCAATATTTTGGGGAAGTTCTAACTGGGCATCCGAACTTCTAGGCTGGGTGGGTATAGGCCCTGCTGCACCACCATCCGCAGCACCCTCAGTGTGGTGAACCGTCCGTCCGCGTTTCCATAATCTTTTTGTTCAGGCCTGATAAGTGTTTTGTTGTGAGGTGAGGTCTAGGCTCGGGGACAAGATCCCCCCCCCCCCCCCCCCCCCCCATTTCCGGCGAGCTAAGCCGTGCTACGCCAGCAGGCCGTGTTCCCGAGCTAGGCATTCTTATCCGTTTCCTGCCCGATCTGTTTTCTTCCTGTATCCTATCTCATACCCAAATCCTCTGCCTACTTTCCTCTCCTTCTTCCTCTTGTCTCGCAACAAAATGTTTGACATTACACGAATGCCTCTGCATTTGCGCAAGAAAGTAGCATCGATTGCATTTTGGGACACTCTGCTTAGCAGAGATTTTTGTATTTGCATGTTGGAACTGTTTGCTTAGCAGAATTTGCGCAAGATATGCCTTTAGGAATTTGCCCAAAGTGCCACTAAACTCAACAAATTGGTTGATTTGGAACTGCCCTCTTGTCATGCAGCCACCATGCAATTGAAAATCTATGATCTAAACAGGAGCACGAAATAAGGACTTCAATTCCAACGATGCTGGAATCATTTATCATTACGCAAAAATAAAACCAAATATGTATTGATAACCATTCCTTATTGTTATTGCGTTGCAACTTTTAAGTTTTGACATTGTTTTTTGATAAACAATAAGACTTGAACTATGTAGTTTATGTGTGAAATACTATCAACTTCATTTTTGATTTAGTTAATAGTTAAAATAAATCTTATTTAAAGGTATGGCTTATTTTAAGTTTTTTAGTTTTTCACATTTTTATTTGAAATTTTCCGAAAATAAATGTACTGCATCATTTAAGGTGTGAGCCACTGTATATTACAAAAATACTCTTAAATTTAAATAGATTAAAAAGAATTTAATCAATTGACTGCTGCCTAGCAACTAAAATATCCTTGTTTGTAATTTTTATAATTTATTATTATTTAAAGAAGTGTGTATATAAATTCTATTAAAAGCTGGGTTCAATAACATTTTTTAAAATAAATGCTCATATATGTATGTGTTAATTTGATCCAAATATTAGTCTTCAAAATGAAAACAAAAAGTAGTCAAGAGCGGCGCATTTAATTATTTAATTTGTTTCGTATGATTCAGGAATAAAAGTGCGACTCGAATAATTTTGAATTTATAAATTTGTTCACACATATGTATCTCCCATCCAATTGTCATTTCAATACAGGCAAAAAGTATGACTCTGCACTTTCCTGTGCATCGCCAGCTGTTGCCTTTCTCTTCATTCCAAAAACCAAACTATTTTTAGAAACAAGACACTCACCTGCACTCTCGAATACGGTTCAATGATTCTGCATAAATTTTGCTCCAGCATCGTATCGTATAGTGTTCCCAAATGTGCCTGTACAATCACATCATCAGCTAGTTCCTTCTTGTAGTCCTTTAGAGCTTGTTGGAAATCAGCAAGAGAACGTTTGTGCGATGCCTCTGCAACTGATTTCATTGCATCAATGTCCCTTCCAGAATATGTAATGGCCTAAAGCAAAACAAAATACAATCTTCAGCACTAAAAATTCGGGTTCCGAAACTCACCAGTTTCCCACTGATAATCTGGTTAACGTCATCGGACTGACCCAGCATTATCTTGCACAGCAACATGTACTTGAGAGCAGTCAGAGCACGACCAGCATCCACACTATCGAAACCCTCGAACGCCTCATAGAAGTAAGAGAATCCAGTTTTGAAGTCGCGCTCGTCTGCTGCGTGCAAAATGCCCGACTGCAGATCTAAAGAACCCTGCACTTTGGGAGGACAGTAAATCGCATTTGCGGTAGTGCGAGCCGATGTCAGGGCTGCGCGAGCTTTAGGCAAGTTGCTCAGTGCATGGTAGGTCTTGGATTCCAACAACTGCACCTCAACTAGCAGATTCTTGTCGTCGAGCTTCTTCAGTTCTTTGAGCAGCTGTGAGCCCAACTGCAGGGCTTCTGTGTATAGGCCCGTGTCGAAGTACAATGCAATCAGACGTGCCTCCAGCGACTGGCGAAGAAAAGTTCGCTTCTCCTGTTTGGCCCATTCGATGCAGTCTTTGCATAGCTGTACTTCGATGCCTGTACCCGCTTCCATGTCCAAGAACAAATCAACCAAAGATCTTACCAACTTGGCGGCCTTCGCCTTGCTAATCAAACTGAGGAAAGGTCTTGTTACCTTAATGAGGTCAGCTAACTCTTTGGCCTTGCCATCTTGTTTGTAGAGTTCACCCAGCTGCTGGATACCTTGCTCCTTGATGCGAATCAATTCCTCATCGTTTTCGGCGACCTCTTGTTCTCGAACAATTTTGTTGAGGAAGTCGATGCCGTGCTGGGGACTGCGGGTTGAGAGCTCTTGTGCTCGCTCAATTTTCGTAGCACCGGCCATTGTTTGATGGTAATGAGGGTTTGTTGTTTTTTGCAACAAAAATTGTTGAAACTTGAGGTCCGATATAAAAATCTATTCACTGTAATTTCTTTGATTGATTCTTTTGTGATTTGTTTTGTGTTTTCTTTTCCAGAAATGTCGGTTCGTTCGACCTTTTTTCTTTCTTTTCTTAACAAAAAATAAGTCGACTTGTGTGTCAATACGTGAATTGCGGTATAAGTATGGACGGACAAGCGCCAGTCATTGTATTCAGGTTAAGTAACTGCGAGAAATTTAAAAGTGATATAAAAAAATGAAAAAATATAGGTATAAGGAGATGACTACACTGTTTTCCATATTCTAATGCAGCAAGCAGATTGACTGTAGCAAGCTGACGGATGCATACCTGTATCCATTAAAATGCACAACCGTGCGATACGTGGACAAATACGTTCCACTGTTTCGCACCGTCAATCGAATTTTAGTAAACGCTGTCTCTTACTTTTGACTTTCTTTATTTACAAATAATTAAATGCTCATCGAAATCGACAGACTACGTATTGGGTGGATAGATTTGGGGTATTCACGATCTAATGCAACAGGTCTAGTATCATTGCAAAAATGCAAAAGTGTAAAATCTTACAACACTACAACATGTTGTAGTATTGTAAGATTTTACACTTTTGCATTTTTACAATGATACTAGACCTGTTGCATTAGATCGTTGTAGTATTGTAAGATTTTACACTTTTGCATTTTTACAATGATACTAGACCTGTTGCATTAGATCGTGAATACCCCTATTGATTATTCTTTCTCGTGTAGCCACGGGTTTCATGGAAAAGCTCCTGAATAATTAAAAGTATGCTAGCTTGATTTCGTAAGACTAATTAATGTCATTTATACTTTGATCTCACCAAAATGACATTCGTGATTTCGAATGAAAAATTTTGATATTTCAAATTGACGGAACAAGATTTCATGGAAGTTTAAACTAAAACTCTGCATTTCAATGAATATCCGGTTTGGTTGCAATGAAATGTAAAAACATTACTTCTCAAATTAACTTTGACAACTAATCCGCTGTGCCAGGCACGCACATTCAACTGATTAACTGCTAAAAAGTTTGTGTTTTGACACAAGCCAAATGATTGCCTGAAATCAGTTCGCTATTTTGTGTTACACATAATCATATGCACCTCCGCGCACATTCAACTAAATAGTTGAGTTGTTTTCTATAAGCCCAAGAGAGAAAATTGTAAGTGTGAGTGAAGTGTTGCATGTGCACGCTGCTCAACCAAATGGTGATTAAACCATATGATATCTTTGAGTATATATAATATGGAGGGCTCGTTTCTATTCCAAATGCGTGCCTAACATAGGGGTCGCTACTCCAATTTGTGTGAGTTGAAGTTTTTTGACAGCCGTAATAAAAAAAAAAGGTTTTTGGAGTGAAGCAAATTAAAGTGAATAGATTAATCAATGTGAATAGACTTAAATCAACAGCTAATTGTATAAAAAGCTAGCTATAAATAAATAAAACTTTGTTTTTTTGGAAGAAAAATATAATAAAAATAATATATAAGCAATTACAATTTGATAATAATGTCAAGAGTGTGCACAATATGTGGTAGACAAAGTGGCGAACTCATCAGGTGAGTTTGTGAAATAAAATAATGAAATTCACAGACATTACATACATATATGTTATTTAATTTATTTCTTTTGCAGTTTTCCAACAAATGAAGATTACAGAAATCAATGGTCCGTCTTCTGTAAAACAAAATGCGAGGACTCAAAAACAAATGTTCGACTGTGCTCATTACACTTTGATCCATCCGCATTTTAGATCTCACTAACCAAAACGGAAAGAAGATTGCAACTAAGACCCAATGTAGTTCCAAAAAAAAAAAGGTTTTTGCACTATTATGCACTATTTGCTCCCACTTGAGCATGCAAACGTTGTAGGGTAACGCGACAACTGTTAATTTGTCTCAATTAACAACTGATGATAATAAACATGTTACATCGCCCAACCCATTGGTGGTTACAATTATGAATTGGTAAATCAAATGCAACTTAACCAAGGTGGAACTGTTGGTATCGCGACTGTTGATAATCAAGGCCGTTTACAAGTTATAAATAAACCCATCGCGGCCGTAAGTTCTTTTTTCTATTTTAATTTCATTGGAATGAAAATAATAATCTCTATAATTATAGAATACAATTTCGAATATTAGTTTGACTCAATCATCACAAACGAATTCATGCTCAAGATGGCAGCGATGCAAATCAGGATCAGATTGCTCTAGTAAATGCACAGGGACTTTTGCAAACTCAGAATATAATAACCGAAAATGGGCAACCTCTGGGGCAGATACAAATCGTTGCCACCGAATCATTGGAACCTGCTAGCTCACATTCCATGCAGCAAACGGCAAATGAGGTGACGGTTACCACAGCTAAAACTTTAACTCTAGAAAAATCCAAATGTATATCATGCGGTGGACAAATCCTTCAGCCTACAAAAAGAAAAGGCCCGAAGATTGTGCGTTGTGATAATTGTGCTAACAACGATAATGCGAATGGCAATATGCAAACACAATCGTCACAGGCGACTCCCACACAAATTTTTGTGGCGCCTGATGAAGAAATAAAATTCGAAATGAATGAAATTCCAAGTGGAACTAGTGAATCATCTATGGATTCATTGAATGCACAAAACATTATTCCAATGCAACAAGGAAATGGGGGCAATTCGTCGAATAGTGGTAGGAAAAACCAACATCAGCATCAACATCAACAGCAGGAAATCATAACTGATAATAGTGGATGTAATGAAACCATTGTTGGTCACCATCCAGTTAAAAAGAGAAATCTTGCAACAGTCACGAAGTGTCAAAAGTGCAATGGATCGGGGTGATATTTGTAGGTGGCAGTCAGCGACAAGTCAAATCAGAGTAAGTACATACATTCATAATGATGCCAAACAAACAATTGTTAAATAAACGTTTATGTTCTAGGACACCCAAACCTTTTACTTGCAATATTTGCGGAGGGACATTTTCGAGGTATTCAAGTTTGTGGTCCCATAAGAAGTTACACAGCGGGGAGAAAAATTATAAATGCACCATCTGCGGCTTGGCGTTTGCAAAAGCGGTGTATTTAAAAAATCATGCTAGAATTCATACAGGAGAAAAGCCTTACAAGTGAGTACCTATCTAAAAGGTTTAAGGAACTTGAAGTATGCCTATATTACTTAAGAAGTTTCACATTAATAAAAATAAACTCTCTTTCTTTAAAATAAAAGGACTATCAACTAAACTTTCAAACTATTTTCCACTTAACAGATGCCAGACATGTGGAATGCAATTCTCTCAGTCACCCCATCTTAAAAATCATGAACGAACTCAGCGGCGAGAAACCGTATGTATGCGAAGTTTGCGATAAAGGATTTGCCCGCCATGCAACTCTATGGAATCATCGTAGAATCCATACCGGAGAGAAACCATATAAATGTGACATTTGTGGATCAGCATTCAGTCAAGCAGCCCACCTTAAAAATCACGCCAAGGTTCATTCTGGTGAGAAACCATTCAAATGTGATATTTGTTCAGCAGCGTTTGCTGACCGTTTTGCGCTTAAGCGCCACCGAGGAATCCACGAGAAATATGGTATGTACAAAAAAACCTTATTAATTATTAACATTGGTTTTGAATGTTGCTTTTTTATTTGCAGGCCAAACAGCACCTCGCCATTCATCTCAAATACAAAATCATGACGAACAAGGTTAACAAGTTAACGGGCAACTATACACTTGTGACTTTAGAGACGTTGAACCTTCGCCAGCAAAACAATAGAAAAACATCTCTATGGATTTACTTAATAAGGTACAGGAGATTTTGGACAAGCGAAGAGGAGTCAAACGTAAAAATTTCGTTCTGGACGAAAATGCAAGGTCAGTACTTATTTAAACTCATTTACAATTGAATATGAATTGTATTTCTGGTATAAAATTAAAGGAAATTTTGTGTATGATTTTTTTTTATTTTATTCTTTCAGAATGACTGGACCTGTTAAGCCCGACTGCAAATGTAACAATGCTAAAGATTCTAAAGATTTCGATTTAAGCAAATTGACAGTACATCAAGCTAAAACATTCGAAATGGAAATTCAAGTAAAAGTATTAGAGCTCGAGCAAGCTTTACAAACTGAACGACTTAGATTAGCAGCATTCCGTAGGAAAAATTATAGAAATGATTGTGATTAAATTCTTTATTATTGTATTGTTGTTAAGCATTTATTTAATACCATGTCATGAAGTATGCTATCAAAATATTTACATACTTATTGAAAAATGTAAACAATAATTGATGAGATATTGTAAAATATGGTTACCTTTTTGTATTTTTTATGTTTAAGCAAAGTTAAAATTTTATATTCAAATAAAATATAATTATTATATTTTTACATTGTTAACATCGAAATTATTTTTCAATTTCAATATTTTTACACACAAACCTATGTAATGTAGGGTTTATAAATTGTTTCTATTTAAATCGTTTACCTATTTATTATTATAAACAAATATAAACTAACAAATAAAACGAAAATATACCCAATCGAACGAATTATTTGAGAATGTTTAATATTTCATAAAAATAAAATAAACAAAATACTACACACACATACAAGACTGCCAAATAAAAAGACAAAAAAAAAACAGAATTATGCTATTTAAATTCTTTTCGAAAAAACGTACATACATTAATTCTAAACTTTTTCTAATTTAAAAAAAAAAACTACTCTAATGGCAAAGATATACAAAATAGTTTTGTAAATCAATACTTTTTTCTATTACATCAATATGGAGCTCAGCACAAATTCAGTTGTTAGAATCCAACATTTAGGTTTTCCTTGTCTCATTATGTAAACTAGAAGTGGTAAATCTTGAGGACAAGTTATAATTATGTAGTTATCCGGCGATTCAGCGCATGTTTCGTTGATTTGCTTTACAGTACGTCGATTTTCCTCAACTTTGCCACCCGAGCTGACAATCATTCGAACAATTTCACTTCGCGGTGGAAAAACATCGGGTCTAACGTAGAAATATTTATTAACAAACAACGTCCGGCGTTGCGTTGACATGAGTGATCGCTCCAAAGGTACTTTTATGTTTTCGTCCACTTCTATGTATTGAATTTTGTAGTTTTCTGGAGAGAGAAATTTTCCAGATTTAGCACTATATAAACTGTGATTGCGTCAATATTCCGTTAAAGCTCGTGAGCTCTTTGTTTATCATAAATATAACTTGATGTAAATCAGCTCGATATAATCCATGTGTGAGAACATCGCAACAAAGTAAGTATAGTTTATTAACATAAATCCCACTGGTAAGATAAAAAAATAAATCAAAATAAAATTAAATTAAATAATCAGGGTTCGTATACCTTTCTGGGTTGAAAACTGCACGACTGAAGAAAAGATACAAAATCAATCATCATAGTTTGACCTGAATCGTCAAGCCATACTCCTTTGGCAAATTGTATGCAGAAATGCTAAAACCGCCAGGTAGATGGAAATTTTGCGTTTCAATTTGTTTTCTGGACACTTTTATGCGAGCGAAATGAGGTTGTTTGAATTTTTCAGCTCCCTTGATGATAAAATCGAGAAATTTCGAACCAAGAACCATTTTTTTCTTCTCGCGCAGAACTCTTTTCAGATGACGATCACAGGTAGTGCAGATGCGATATTGTACTTCTAGTTGATTTTTGTACACCTCGAGTTCGTCTTCGAATTTGGGCTCGTTTTTCGGTTCGAATTGTGCCTGTTTCTCAATCTTTAAACGCTGACCCTCATTACAAACGTGACAAAAACCATTTGCAGAGAATTGATCGCTGATGTCGGTAAAACCATTCTGCTTCTGCTGTTCATCTCTTAGTCGAAGATAAATTACTGCAGTCCAGCTGTACATCTCCCGATTGTAGTCGCCATCCTTGGTAAATCCATTGTATTGGTTACATTGCGGGCATGTAAAGCTATTCGCCTCCAAGTAGGGAACTTAAAACTTTGGTATTTTGAAGTTTGATCTTATTTTTACGCACAATTTGTAAAGAATTAAAACAGTCACAAAGCTTACTGATAGCAAAGGTATGAGGCTTATCGCCAGTGGCAATTCAATTAATATTTTATAACAAAACCGATTGGATAACAATTTATTAAATAATTTTTTTCTGTATTTTGCAAACAAGACTGAAAATTAGCCGATGTGCGAGAAAAAGAAAAACACAAATTGACAGCAAACAGCTGTTTCCTCAACTCACAGAAAGTGAGACAGCGACCCCTATCACAACTTCAAGTACTACAATGCATTAGGGATAGGAACGAGCCCTCCATATTATATATACTCAAAGTATGATATCGATCACAGTTTCGCAACTGTTTGGTTGCTAAAATGAAACTCGATTCGAGCTACTAAAAAGTTTGTGTTTTGACACAACCTAAACGATTGCCTAAAATGAGTTCGCTATTTTGTGTTACAAATAATTACATATATACACCTGCGCGGACATTCAAATAAATAGTTGAGCAGTTTTCTATAAGCGCAAGAGATCACAGTTGCAAGTACGCGCCTGGCCTTAGGCTAGTCACATAGTAGCTGTGTTTTTTTTTGGAAAAGTTATCCGTAGTACAGTAGGATTTTATATGAATAACAAATACAACATCCGCAGTAGGATCATTGCCGATAAAAGGAGAAGTGAAGTCCTGCTGCGGATAGAGATTTGACGTTTATTCGAGATTGGCAGTGATCCTACTGCGGATGTTGTATTTGTTTTTCATATAAAATCCTACTGTACTACGGATAACTTTTCCAAAAAAACACGGCTAATATTTATTTCATAACCCCTTGAGGTGCGCGCTAATGATAAAAAAATTGATAAACTTGAATAGAGTAATACTATTCTCCGAAAGATGGCAATATATTCAGTTCAAAAAGTATTTTTATTACATGCCTGAATGCACCCAATCCTTGAATTTATTCTAGATGTTGTCAGCAGTGTTAATTTCCCCATTTTTGTTTTACTTTTTTTAGAATTCTCATCAATTCGAATCGAAATCACATTCACATCTAATGGACGGAGATTCATAGAGTGCGCAAAGGGGTCTTCGGTTGTCCATAATTTTCCAGCAAAAAAAGTTCAAAAGTTTTATTTTTATAATCTCGGAATCAATTCTTGATTAATTTAACCATATAAAGGAATCATAAGACAACACTTATACAAATATTGCATCAATTCCGAATCTACATGCCGGAGAAAATGAACAGACGCATGGTAAACATTCATTTCTTGTGTTTATTATTAAATCTATATTTTAGCTTGTTTATGTCTTCTAAATAAGTCTACCTGGTTTCAATTTGTTTTGATCAAGCGGTACCTTTTATTGATCAAATAACTTAGACTTACACTAACAGAGTCCTTAGTTTTAGTAGTTTGATTTGTAAGAAGACAACTTTTTTTGCATACACATTTCCCATCATAAATAGAAAAAAACTGCAATATGCAAATCGTTTCTAACCTTTCCCACTTTTTGCAGACACCGCGCAGTGCTAGCCGCAGCATCAGCAGGTCACCAATTAGGAAAAATGGAAGAAGGTAAATATGTCAGAGTTAAGATTATTGTTAATGGATACGTTATAGAGAAAAGCGCATATTTGGTCAGATTTACAATAGTGGTGCCGCACTCTATTCTAAAATTCAGATTCAATGCTATTTAGTACTTATGGATATTAGACTAAGAGCCCACAGCAATTTTTGCGTGTGATTGATAACAAAAAATAATTAGCATAATTAGATAGGCCTTTAGTAGTTATTTACAAATGTGAACGTCTTGCATACTGATCTTGCATCAGATATGCAGTTCTTTCCAAAGTCTAAAAAATTTGCCATAACTTCAAAATGAAGAGCTAAGTGCCCTGATTGCAAATATCGAGGTCTAAGACGTTTTGAAGGCGGTCTTCTTCGTGCAAGAAGTACGCTATTCTTATCGCGTCTTGCAGGCAGAAGGCTGTCTGCAAAACTTCTTAGACGTTTGCAGTTTGCATTTTGGCAAAGTTGTTATCACAAATATTAAGACTTGGAAAGAACTGCAAATCGTCGGCTAAAGATACAAACCACGTAAATCCATTTTTGTAAATTGTGTAGGACAACGAATTCTAATCAACTATCTATGAAATGTGTACATTTGACATTTCTTTTTTGCCATTTAATAAGACATTATGGATGTTTTCTTTCAATCCAGATATAGATTTTGTTGCCAACATGATATATTTTCAAAAACCTCATTTTTGAAAAAAAAAAGTGGATTTACCTACGAGGTTTGCATCCTTAGCCGACGAAATATGATGCACTTATATGCACTATAGCTCCCACTAGAGCATACAAGACGTTCACATTTGTAAATAACTACTAAAGGCCTATCTAATTATGCTAATTATTTTTACTTGCGACTTTTAGGTACTATAAGGCAAGTTATGCATTCGGAAAAAAAATCGAATTCGAGATTTTGATCAAAGTTGACATTACGATAATAGCGAAGACCAAAAAAGTGGTCTCTCAATTCTGTCTGTTCGACTACAGCTAAACGGCTCGGCCGATTTTTTTCAAACTTGGTAGATATGGGTTTTATTTTTTTCCCCCCGGATTTTTTTTGATTTGATTTTCAAGACCAAAAATAACGGTACCTGTCATATGATTTTTTTTCGAAATTTTATAAATATTTTTTTCTCAAAAACTGTCCCACAGATTAAAAAAAAAAAATCATAAAATTTCATTTAGTTAAACCTAAGTAATGAATGAAAAAAATTTCCAAAAAATTATTATTTTTAGTACCCCCTTGGAACAATTATTTTGTTTTTGATTTTCTCAAAAACGGTACAACCGATTTTGCCTTTTTTTATGTTAAGGCTCCCCAGCAGTTTCAATATTATAGTGTATTCAAATTTAAAAAAAAAATTTTTTTGGATTTTTAAAAAAAAATTCAAAATTTCGAAAACCCCATGCTCGATTTTTTTAAAACTTGATAAAAAAAAGTTTCTTAAAACAATCTACAAGATATGAGAAAAAAAAATTATTTTACCTAAAAATAACGGTACCTTTCGCCTTCATACAAATGTTAAAAAATGGTTTTGGAAAATCGTATTTTTCTCAAAAACGGTTCCGAGAATTTTGCTTAAATTTTTAGTCTTTCGATTAATTTTTAAGATCTATAATTTAATACAAAAAATTTTGAAAACAAGACATTACTGACTGTACCTACCATAGAACGATTTTTTTAAATTTTGAATTTCTCTTTATCGACATAACGGATTTTAATGAAGTTTTTTATAGAGATGCTTCTAAAAAATTTTAAGAAACATTGCATTTCAAAACTTAAAAAAAAAATGTTTTTTGAATTTTTGAAAAAAAAAAAAATTAAATCTTGTTGATATCTACCTGGCCTAACAATATTATTAGGGTCACCTTATTTTATCTTGCTCAAAAAATGCTTCAAAGTGTCCCATTATCAGTCCCCTGACGTGTCCCCAGTGCGTTTTCGCAAAGAAAAATTATTACCATTCTCTTATTTCAGGTCTCATACTTAAATGAATTGCACCAAAGTTACGGAAAATAACACATCTTTGCTACGAAATAGATAAATATATTTTAGTAATTTATTTTATTACAAAAAAACTTAATTAAACTTTGTCCCCCGCTTTTTGTATCAGTCCCCTGGCATATTGAAACAGTCGAAAAAATCAATAACTAGGATATCGATCGAATTTCCAGCACTGGCAATTTGAAGTACCAAATCTCCTTACAATAAAATTGTGGTGCAAATCGATTCTGTTTCTTATGTTAGTATTGTGAAAAAGACATTTGTGCAAGAAGTCGTGGATTGTCCCTTTAGATTATCAGTCCTCTGGTGAGGTTTTACAAAACAAATTTGTATGTAAGAAGGCATATTTGTTAGAAGTATAGCATAGGTTTAATAAAACTGTATTATTATATATATATGTATATTTATTTTTTAAAGTAAAACCTTAATACCTTTTTTGTGCAAAAACCATGAAAAACCTCAGTCCCCTGGTTAATAAATGAGCAAATGATATTTTATTCAGAAACCTGAGAAATTTTTAGTTATATTAAACTACGAAGTTCATTGCGAAATATTTTTAAAAAGAATATAATTTATTTTAAATTGATTCTTAGAAAAAAAAATATTTAATTCTAATATAATTTATTTTCTTAATAAAATGCTAAATAATATTTATTTACCATGAATTTTTATGTTTATGAAGAATAATTAAATTTAATTTCTATATTTCAATGTGTACCCAAGAGAAAATAAGAAAAGAAACTAAAGATTTATTCAGTTCCCTTAAAAAAAACTCAGTACCCTGAACATCCTTTTTCAAAAAATGTCCTTAAAATCGTCATTTTTTAATTTTTTTAACTGGCCGCTTTCAACAACGCAAAGGGACGTTCTAATGATTATCTAGAACAACTCTTACGACTTTTGGAATCCAAAAATGTCGTGCCGAAATGTGTATCATTTTATTCCATTGTTTGTAGAATCACCCATATAAAACCTTATTTTATTAAGAAACCACTACAACGACTTATAATTTTTGTTCTTGCATAAATTCATATTTGCATAACATTCTGTTTTTGTCTCTTACTACTAAAAACTTAAAAAATGATGATAATTTTATCCTTATGAACAGTTTTTTCTAATAACATTCGTTTTTAAAATTCCTAGTCTATTACATAGGAGCAAGTTCATGCGACCCAGTCGTGCATTTTATTTGTTATCAATCACACCCAAAAATTGCATTAGTCTCTCGGTCTATATGTATTTTTTTAGAAATCTTATAGATGAACGTATTCGAGAATGGAATCTTCAGTAAGACGTTAATTTTTTTCGATTTTTGTGTCGGGGAGTATATCCACTTGAATTTCTAAATAAATAATAGAGGATTGTGCCCGCCCCCAACGCGGGCTTAAAACCAACTTTTGATGTCCGAGGTACAACCGAATTTGTGATATACAAAAAAATCGGAACAATTCATCTAATAGTCTAAGAGCCCACAGCAATTTTTGGGTGTGATTGATGAAAAAAAATAATTAGCATAGTTAGATAGGCCTTTTATAGTTATTTACAAACATTAAAGTCTTGCATACTCTAGTGGGAGCAATTGTGCATCAAGTATGCAGTTCTTTCTAAGTCCAAATAATTGTGATAACAACTTTGCCAAAATGTAGAGTTAAGCCCCCTGATTGAAAATATCGAGGTCCAAGACGTTTTACAGACAGCCTTCTGCCTGCCAGACGCGATAAGAATAGGCTACTTCTTGCACTAAGGAGGCCACCTTCAAAACGTCTTGGACCTCGATATTTGCAATCAGGGTCCTCAGCTCTTCATTTTGAAGTTATGGCAAATTTTGTATCCCAATTTTTTAGAAGTTGGAAAGAACTGCATACTTGATGCACTATTGCGCCCACTAGAGTATTCAAGACGTTCACATTCATAAACAACTATAAAAGGCCTATCTAATTATGCTAATTATTTTTTGTTATCAATCACACCCAAAAATAGCTGTGGGCCCTCGGTCTATAATAAATGTTTCCTTTCTTCGTGACCTTTTCTTTTTATAAAATTATGTTTGTCCTTAAGTTGGCTCAAGGTCATTTTTTGTTATTTTTTCTTTATTTGTGACGTTCGGATGTGTAATTTCTCTGTTTACAAATACATATACCAGTACAAATGGGACTAAAAATTGTTGAAAAAATGTGGAATACTATCAAATAAAATACACAAATTAAAAAGAAGCAATTTTTAGAACTTTTACGTCTTTGCATAGTTAATAATAATTATTTACAATTTAATAAAACAACTTATGAACAAAAACAAGGTGTACCTATGGGAAGTCCTATATCCCCAATTTTAGCAGATATAGTTATGGAAACTTTACTCGATAACGTTTTAGAAAAACTATCGCATACACCAAAAGTTATTAAGAAATATGTAGACGATTTGTTTTTAATTATAAAGTCAAATGAAGTCAATTCAACTTTAACAGCACTAAATTCCTTTCATCCCAAAATTAAATTTACATTATTTTGATGTTAAAGTTATAATAAAAAAAAATACATATCTAATTTTTGATTGGTACAAAAAACCAACATCTTCAGGCCGTTTGATAAATTTCAATTCAAAACAACCCAAACTAGTAATTATTAATACAGCACAAAATTTCATTAATAGAGTTCTAGACAATAGTGATATTATATTTCGACAAAAAATATTGGAATAATAATAGATACATTGTACTCTAATTTCATTCCCAAAAGAAATAACTAAATCACTTATTAACAACTATTTTAATATTATCACACGATCAAATCAAAATATTTTTTGTTCCAAATTTTTCAAACCGTTAATTGAAAGTACCAACTAGAGATAAAGAAAAAACTAGAACAGCTTTTAAATCAGGAAATACTTTTAAAAATTCAGTTTTCTCAAAATTAACAGATAAATTAGAAAACGAATAAAAATTAAATATAGTGTACAAGATTAAATGTGTAGGTGATGGATCAACACATCATGCCCATCAATCACCAATGCAAAAACTTCGAAATCGTATATCAGGTCATAAATCTGATATAAATAATGGTAGTACACAAAAGACTGCACTAGCTCTCCATTGCATAGAGGAAAGTCATCGTCCTGATTTCAAAAACGTTACAATTTTCAATCAGAAAAGAATTACAGTAAAAGAATGTTACTAGAAATGTTACATATTCGAAATACCGAAAATAGCATTAATAGACGTTCAGATTGTGATAGACTTAATAGTATTTACGGTCAATTTATTAATTATCAAACAATATCTCCATAAACCCCTTGACATAATGGTTAGTGCGTTGGACTGTCATGCGGAAGGACTCGAGTTCGATTCTCAGCAGCTGCAAGAAAGTGCTGCTCATAAGCCGTTCGGAATCGGCAGAAATTTGAAGGTCTCCTCCGTTCCTGGTAACACGCACACAGGAATGGTTGAGAGTTGTAAGTCACTAGGTCCTGGTTCACTCCGAGTTGTTGCACCTTCAAATTTATTATTATTTATTTTTATCTCATAATGTACATACATAATATACATTAAAATTTTGAATTTATTTTCAAAATTAATTATTTAAATTTTAAACATTCAAATAATAAAACTTCATTTTGTTTGAAATAAATTTTCAACCGAATTTAAAAACGAAAAAGATATAAAAATACTTACTAAAAAACTTTTGAAAGATCTTCTAAAGATATAAAAAAAAAAACGGATATAAAAAACAAACAAACAAAAAATATTTTTATTTATTAAAGTTGTAAGTATAACTTTTTTAATTTTGAAGTATATAATGTGTAATGTTTTCAATTAAAATTTCATAAAAAATAGGTCTGAAGAAGAGTGTAATCACATCCGAAACGTCACAAATAAAGAAAAAATAACAAAAATTGACCTTGAGTCCACTTAAGGACAAACATAATTCAATTCATCTAAATACAAATATATGCGTCCCAGAGTAATTCTGATTACAAATACATATGGGCATATCCAAAAAACTTTATTTTAGGGAAACAAAATTTTTTTTTACTTGTAGGCACACTATTTTCCTTTAGTTATTCTATTTAGAGAGAGTTTAAAAAGTAATAAAATACCTGCGTTTCTCATTTATAAGCGACGGCATAGAGCGTTGAACCAAAAATCCCAAAAAAATGCAATAAATATATTTAATAACTACTTCGGGTTTTTAAGATAGTTAAGCCTATAAAAGTTCAGATATGAATTTATAATTAACGCGACTATTTTTTACGTTAGTTATGGGTTTTGAGAAAATAATTACAGCTATAATTAATTCTATGAAAACAATAGTATACATGTGCTACGCGAAAAACTGCCTTTTAATTACGAATTACGTTTGAAAAGTCAATTTTTCAATTGCTCTTGTATCAAAAGTATTCATAGCACAAGAATAGGCTTCAGCTCAAATGTTCGTTTTGATGACAACTACAAATATTCATTACCATTTTGGTTTTATAAAGACGGCATGCATTTAAATAAAGTTAAAAAATTCTCTTACACGCAAAAAAGTTATTTAATTTTTTTTTCTGAAAATTGCACATCAAATTCCTTGGAGATGTAGCTTTGTAATAATAAACTTTAACATCCGAATTAAGAGAATGATTCAAAAATGTCACGGCGTTGAAGAAAAAAAATTAAGAATATAAAGTTTTATGCAAATTACATGCTAAATTTAAAGATTTTTCGTTTTTTCTTCTTTTTTTGCTACTACAACATTAATTGTTTTTATTAGTTAATGCATGAAGGCACCTACATTCAATACTTTAACCCATTAACTCCCAAGCGTATTGAAAATTGGAAAAATCATATTTTTATGGCATTTTCTCTTTATTGAGGTTAAAATAAGAACATTTATACGAAAAAAGTTTTTGAAAAAAAATTATATTGTTGGTAATGAAGGTGTACTTTATATAGTACAGTGGGGTTATACATATCATTTTAATTTGAGTTTACATGGATATTTTTAAAACAGTTTTTATTTATACACAATGTTACATTGCACATTTCACAGCACCATTTTGATCGTAGATGGTACTGTTGACATCTGAATTGATTTGGTAATTTTTTGGGGAAGTGGTATTATGGACTCTCCGCAATGCTTCGCTTGACAGTTAGTTGTCCTGCATTCAGAGTGTGGAACCTAAGGTAGTAAAGAGTTATTGCTCTGGTGAGTTTGAGTAGATCACCTTTATATGGTATTTATTCGTCAGCTTGTGGAGCCTCCAGGCATTGGAAACAGTGGACGAAAACATGGAGTTGAAAATGTTCCACCACCAATTCTTGCCTCGAATTTCATTGGAATAACAGTAAGATTCCAATTAAAATTTTCAAATCCTTTTCATTGAATGAAAAGTTGTGTTGGTGTTTTTGCCCTCCATACAACATAGTTTGATTTACAATAAGTTGTCATACCTCGGGATCAAACAAATTTTCAAAAATGTCTATTTCGTTCAGGCCGAATAAATCTGAAGTGCAGTTTTGGATTCTACGCAAGAAATGTTCGGTTCGTTGGAACTCAGCTGAGAAAATTGATTTTCTCCATACCGGCGGAGCAATCGACTTCTTCAACTCTGATAATGGGATGTCATCATCGCTGTCGAATACGTCGTCGTCAGCCGTTAAATAAGCTTCCACAAAAACCTCCACTTCACCTGGAACATCTAGTGGTAATTCCGTTGTTATCATATTGTCTTCATCTATATCCTCTTCGTCCGTCACGTAGTCCACCGGTGGAGGAATCATGACGATATCAGCGTTGACGATATGTGCATTATTATGCAGTTCTTCCAGAGCAGAGTGAAGATTTTGAAAACGTTTACCATAAAAGTGTTTGACAGGGATAGTTTGAAAATCCATTCTAATCCCTAGAAAAATAATGCATGCATGATCCCATTGTACTTTTAAAAGTACATCAAACTTTGGCATTGCTTACCTACGTATATATGTATATACAAAAAATATGAAGGGACTTATATACTCGTAAGCTTTATGTTTGTTTCAAATAAAAATCAAAGAATAATTTTTGTATTTTGTCGATTGAAGTTTATATGACCACAAATGTTTTTGAAGGACACAAAACGAGAAATATTTCAGAATGCTTTCTACCAAAAGACAATTGGACAATAACCTATTGTGATCAAAAAATAAAAAAAGTATCTGAAAAATTCAAATAATATTAGCTTTTGAGAAAACAAAATCAAAAAGATGATTTTTGTTTCATGGCATATTGTTAAATGGCCATTTTTAAAATTCATTTTACTGTACTTTAAAAATTACAATGGGAGAGAATGGGTTAACAAAGGAGGGATTTTATTTGAAGGCAATATAAATAATGCAAGTAAGATTTTTATCCAATTACCTTGAATATTAAAAGTTTTGCGGATATGCCCATATATAAGTCCCTGATGTTATGGTTTCGGCTTTTGCTAGACGCCGCTAAAGTGTGCAAAAAATTAACTTTAACTAATTAATTTTAAATTCAATATACATATTATGGTCTTCAAGAATGTAAAATTGGAAAATGGTATTTTATGTTCATCATTAGATCCTAATATTTTTTAAGCCTTTTCCACATTCTTGCAGAAATCTGGCAAGATATGGTTTTTGGTATTTCAAGATATCGTTCTCGAAACAATTTGTCAATTTTTGGGGAACAGAATCCTTCTCAAGTAAAATCGATTTGCAAACAACATAATCCAATGTAGATTTTCGTTCTCAAAAAAGACTTTCAAGTTTTATATAAAATATGAAATTTCTGTTAGTCATTTTCTTTTAATATTTTAAAATCTTACTACCTTTTGATCCTTCCTTGGAGGATACTTTAATGACGTCTGGTGGGAGGTTGGCTGTAAAAAAATTGCCTGATGCTTATATTTTCGTAGTCATAACATGTTTATGATGTTAAGAAAAAAAATTTGTTTGGCCTTTCGTAATATTTTAAACAAAAATTTCATTTTCAAGTATTACTTAGAGTTTTGCCGGGGTTAAGACTGACTGACGACTTACACCGAAATTTTGATTAACAGAGAAATTAATCTGAAATTTTGTTGTAAATTCATTTGGTTTTACTTAAATGAAAAAAGTTAATTTTTCATACACTACCACCATCTGGCATGGTGAAGGCTGAAACCAAAACGTCTGTGACCCATATATTTGTCCTCTTCGGGGGCACCTGGGCACAAACTCCGACACAAAAATCGGAAAAATTTGCGTTTCCAAACCCCCATCCCAAACCCCGAAAAAGAAACCTGACAGACGATTGAATTTGGTATAATATTGCGCTTACCTACACATACATCAATATGAATTTTGGGTATACCTCCACTCCCAAAATCTGCTTCTGGTTATTGGTCTATTATAATATATAACTATTAGTAAAAACAAAGCAGTTCAATGGAAAATAAGTTTCTTTTTGAATAAAAAATAAAAAGACATTTGATTCTATGAAATGGGATCAAGTGCTTCTTCATTTTTGCATAATTTGATTAAAAAAGAGTTAAATTCAATGTATGGCCAATCAAGAAAGTATTTAGTAGCATGACCATTATCTTTTATTACAGCTTCGCAACGATGCTTCATTAGTCGATAAGTCCCTGAAATCTTTACGGTGTTAATAATGATTTCCAAGCCTTCTCAACTACGCCCCATAACTCTTTGTTGTTTTTTGGTTTTGCATTCCAGACTTCTTTTGTATGTCTACTCAAAGAGTCTCAATAGAATTGTGATCAGGGGACTGAGCAGGCCACTCCATAACCTCAATCTTGTTGTCCTGAAACTTGTGGTGGGCGCATTTGAATGATATAATCAATTATGATCGATTTAGACAACATCTCGAAATATCTCGATTCTTGACTCAAATTATTTGAATTATTTCTCACATTTACTTACTTCAAGCAAAAGTAGAAGTCGACACTCGAGTGCCGATTCGAGACCGTAAAGAGAATATTGAACGAAAGGCTAGAAAAAAAAAACACAAAATCGAGAAGTTGGCTATTTGAGTATCTCGTGTATGTGTATTCAACGACTTTGGGCTTATATTTATATTCATTTTTGTACTGGATGCATCATTGAGGGTTGAATATGGAATTGTAAAAGAAAGGCGAGAAGTGAGATCCCATATGTTAAGATTTGTTTGTCTTCTTTTTTACTTTGAAATGGAGTGTTTATTTCCTACTTTTTTTACTACGGTACTGTTTCGAAGATCATTCGATTTTTTAAATCATTCGAATACTCATATCTGGATTCTTTAAATCATTAAATTATGTCCATCACTACCTGAAACCATTGCTTAGATGTTCTGCTAAAAGACCCATTTAAGCGGTATTTCGAAGTCGGCATATAGTAGCACGATGATTTGCAAAATTTCGACGTAAGAATGCTGGTTTATTATACTTTTTTTTTATCCAATATATTGGACCAACTCCATAGTATGAGAAACATCCCGATACTAGATTCTCCATGTTTTAGCGTTTTTGTGGTGTATATGAGATCATATTCGGTATTTGGTTGTCGTCTAACATACTGCCGAGATCCTTTGCCACCGTAAAGAACAATTTAGTTTCGTCAGTCCAAAGAATATTCCTCCGCTTTTCAGGAAACCATCACAAATGCTCTCGCGCAAACTTTATTCTTTTGATTATGTGTTTTTTTTTTAGAAGTGGAAAAAGTAGAATGCGAGCATTGAAATTGTGCTCTTTCAATCCTTACTGTATGGACAGCGGAAAATTATATGGTAAATTAACCCCCCTATTATGGAAGACAACTCAGCTATAGTTTAGTTGTAATTCTTAGAATTGGTATTACCGATCACAACCAGTTGACTGTCAAAGCACAACCAGTTGTCGATTAGCAGACAACTAACAAAATGGTCGACTTTTCAGTTGTCTCTTTGTATTATGTAAGTAAGTTGAGTTGTGCTTCGGTTGTAATAAGCGTCAAAATCAAACAACTGGTTCGAAGCAGTTGTGTAGAACATTTTAATGAAAGAATCTGCATTCGGATAAAAAATATGGACACAAAACAGTAAGCTAAACAACAATTTTAATAAAAATAGAATGTAAAGAGTGTATTTTAGTTTGAAAACTACATGGCCATCACAATTTGAACGACTTGTTGCTCTATGTTACCTGAGCATTTATCCATTTTCCACAAATGAGTTTCTCAATCACATCTACCACTTTTTTAATACAACTGACACTATCGATTGAGTCAGCCCTAAATTAAAATCATTTCCACTACACTTTTGGCAACTTCCTTCGCTCATGAAACGAAGAGCAGTAGCAAGTTTAACAATTGGTGGAATCGCTGAGGAACATTGGTTGTTTTAGGAAAACTTTATTTCGAACAAAAAAAAATACATACTTTAGGAATAGAGGTGTACATAAGGTTATTAAATATACAGATATTCTTTTTTATTTTGGCTTCATTAAGGAATTCTCATCTTCAAAATCACCGAAAAACAAATCGAAAGAATTTTCCATCATACAATTTCTTATTTTTGCTTTTGTATTTCGTGTTGAGCAGCTGGTTTTGATAGCAAATCGACTCCTAAAAGACGGCAACGTATTTTTTCATTACAACTAATTTTAGTTGACTTGCATAATACGAAAAATTTGTTTGGTTGCCTAAGAGTTGAGTTGTGTTGATGACAACTCAACTAAGTTGAGTTGTAATCCATAATAGGGGCATAAGTTCACCCACTATTTTTGCAGCTGCTGCAGTAGGAACCGTTTTTGAAAACCGAATGTCATGTTTGATGTAGGAAGGCGTAGAAACTGTTTACGCCCGCGGTTTTCAGCTTTTCTTCAAATTTTATGGCGTTTTTAACAGTTTTCGTTGATAAACCGACAAGATCCAAAACTTCCTTATAGGTTTTGCCATCCATAATAAGCTTTTGAATAAGTTTGCGTCTTTGTGCTGTGTTTAGTACGACCACTCTGCAATAGAAGTTAGAAAAAGTGACAGTATTTTAAAAATATGAAAATTTTTAATTTTTAACAGCTTACACTGCTATTCGCACGCCAAATTGGTTGATTCTTTCTTTCACTTGTTTGCGATAGCCGATTCGCGGTCAAAGCCGCCGGCGTATGTGAATAACTGGATGGACTTTTAAAATGTTGTACTGTAGTGTCGGCTCGGAAGTTTTGCACAATTCATTCAAGAATGATGTTTAAGAAGTCACATTGGCTTATTTATAATCTTTTTTGACATCAAAGTATCCTTGAGATCTTTACGGACCTTGATGGATCAGTGTGCGTTCTCCATCGTTATCCTAGGAGTTTGGTAGGTAGCCAAAACAGGCTTTGCTAACTCTTCTATATATTTCTTGAAATATTATTTTCTAATGTATTTTAAAACGAACAATAAAAGTGTAATAATTTTTCCGTTGTTTATTGAAAAATAAGGTACTAGTATTTTCAACACATAATATAAGAAATAGGGGTAGTTTTTCGAGTTATGGCATCTGTTTCGTACATTTTTCAATTAATTTCAATTAATAAACACGTATTTTTTACTGATTATTTTGACACCAAATATATTTTTGCAAACCCGACTTTTATGTTTTAAAGATGATGTACAAAACCACTAAGTATATAGTGACGCTGCGGAATTGTTTTCAGGGCTTTACTGCACTTGAGAGTAAGTGACAAATGCTCCAAGAGTTTCTCTTGTCATAAAAAGTGTAATCTCATTTAACCCGTAGGTTAGCAGAAATTTGTAGGTACACTCCATTGCTGCATACACGCAGGAGTGATGAGTCAATAAATTACATTTATGTATATTTACATTTGACCTCTAAATATAATTTTAATAATCTGGGAATTCCAAAAAAGTCGTAGACCACCATGTATGTTTAATTATAGTACAATTCGCCCTCTAAATTTCTCTCAGCTACTCGTTATTCGTATGCTTCTGTCTGCTGATCTGTGGGAAAGTAAATAAATGTCATCTGCAAATCTCATTTGCTCGTTTTCTAATCATATGCTTTATTTCAAACCTATGTGTTTATTTACTTTTGCAAAATATATATATATATATATATTAGCAAGTTCATGGCACAAGAACATACCGTTGGTATGTTTTCAGAAAATGTTAATTAAATAGCCCTATTAGCAGATGGAGTTACAAGATTCAGTTTCAGAATAACCTATATCTCTATTTAAATAGTCAATTAATACACTGCGAGCATTAATTTTTGTGAATAAAAATATAATAAATTTACTGATTTATTTCAAGAAAAACACCAAGCTATTCACGAAGCCGGTCTAGCTCACGAAGTCCACCACCCCCAAGAAAGAACGGAGGTCGTCGTCGCTCTCCCAGTCGTAGTCGTTCCAGGTTAGTAGTGTTGTTATCAAAATATTTATGTTTATTTTCTTTATGAAATGGTTCCTAAACATTCACAGCCAACATTCAATACTCAAAACTAATCAGATCAAGATCTTCAACAATTTTATATTTTGAAAATTTTACACACTCAAAATCAAGCAAAACACACTTTTCGCAGAAAAAAATACAAAATTAATTTTATTCCTTTCCAAGGTCATATTCACCCAGATATAGGCGTAGGTCACGATCACGGAGTCCACATATCTCAAAACAACGACGTGTAGGAACCCGAGTAAGTAACTTATATTTATAAACCAAACACAAAGAGGGGAGGTAAAGGTAACGAAGTCTTTTCTTCATTTATACTTTTAGGACAAACCACTACAAAGTAGATGTTTGGGAATTTTTGGATTGAGTATTCACACTGATGAACACAAAATACGCGACTTATTTTCAAAATATGGGAGAATAGAACGCATTCAAGTTGTTTTGGACGCAAAGGTGAGTTTTCTTTTATTTTCTTATTAAAAATATGGCCTATTGTATTTTTAACAGTAAAACTTGGTAAAGATGAAAGTTTCACTTAAATAATCGGCTATAAAAAATTTAAAAAAATAATGTGTGGAATGTTGTAAAATGTATACTTCCATGAAAGGCTTTTTCTAACATTAAAAATGTATAATGGGTTCACGAAAAGAAGACGCTTTTTAGGCCCTCATTATGAATAGCGAATCGAACTAAAAACCTTGCGAATTCGATAAATTAGTATTATGAATAGCTATTCGCTTAAATTAATTTCGCTTCAAATGCCAAAACCTTATCGAATTTTCGACTTTTCGATTATCGCTCAATTACGAATAGCGAATATTTGCTAATTTAATCGTTCATACTGTCATATATTATCGACTCAAAATATTTGGTGATAACGGTAGCGAGTTAATTCTTGTCGTGGTTTGTTGTATTTTTGAAAACCTAGAAGTTAAATTAATGAAAAATTGAAGTTGAGATGAGGAAGGTGCTTTGAACTTTATTGCATATATTACTTTTGTTCCTATTGAATGCAGATGTATGTTTCAATTTAGTTTTTTGTCATGTAATATGTGCTCCTTTTAAATGAATTCCTATTTTATTTTTATTCCCAAATTAATTCTTGTCTTGTTTTGAATGCAATTTTTGTTTGGATCTAAATATTTATTCAAGATTAAAATAATATACAGAACTAAATTATCAATTCGATCTTCGAAGCTAGAATAAAAATAAAAATATAAGGAAGCTAATAATTCATTCCATAATCGCTCTGCTTCATGATTCATTAGGTTCATCTGGTATATCCTGAGGGACAATGATTTCTTCTGCTATTTTCTCTGGATCGACTAAGTTGTATCTGAGATCGCACATTTAGATGTTGATTTAAATGAATCGTTTATTTCTTCGAGTAGATACGTAAATAAATGCATCCTTGTTGAGTCTAAAATAAAGAACAAATCTTTGAAGAGAAAATATGAAACTTTTGAAAACGGGGGCTATCGTGAATAAAATTTCCCTCGGAACTTTTGGAAAATTTTGTTCACGATAGCCCCCAATAACGCTTGAAATATAACTTACAGATGATCTGTGATCTCCAAAGGGTTAGAACTGTCCATAATTTCTCTTCTCAACCTCATCATTCTAATATTCTCTTATCTATGTCTCACATTAGAATATTCTTCAAAAAACAAATCGATTTGGCTTAACATTTTATATATTTTACACAATCACAATTCACAAACAAGAAAGAAAATCAAATCTATTTCAATAAAATATTTATTTGAAATTTGAGTCATGTCATTTCAGTGTGGTGATTTATTGGCAGCATTTATTTTTAAGCGAACGTTAAAGTTCGCTATTAATAATACTGTGATAATCGAAGTTCGCTTAATTAAATATCTTATAAGCGAGTATTTTCTTCAATGTCAGGTGAAGGATAGATGACTATTTAGCTTCGCATATAATGTCTCTAGTGTATAGAAATATTATATGATTTAAAGTATATGGAGAAAAAGAAAGTTGTTTTTGAAAATCGATCCGAATTATAAATGGCACTATTTTACAACTTATAGATTCCGATATCTCTGAGCCAATTGGAACAATTTTAGGGTCCAGTTTAGGAAAAATAATCAAAAAAACATCAACAGTTTATTATTTCAATAATTTGTTTCGTCAAATGGTCTTTTAAAATTTATTTATACATTTTGGAATAAAAGGATAAGTAACAATTTCTTCAAAAAAATAAAATATTTTATAATGTCCGCATATTTAATAGTTTTCGAATGAAATGTCTTAAATTCAGTTAGCAAATAAAATTAAAGTTACCAAGTACAAAACGTCCAATTTTCGAACAAATGTACATTGGGATTTATTCTTTTTATTTATTTTCAGACTGGGCGATCTAGAGGATTTTGTTTCGTATACTTTGAAGATTTAAGGGATGCTAAAGTTGCGAAAGACGGTACTAATGGTCTTGAAATTGATGGCCGTCGTATTAGGGTAGATTATTCAATTACACAGAGACCTCACACTCCAACACCAGGTGTTTATATGGGTCAACCTACGCGGTAAGAATAAGTTTAAATACAACAATATATTTTTTTCCTTTAAACTTGCTATGTTCAATCAATTTTTTTAAATTAAACAGTTCCTACAAGGAAAGAGAATACCATGACCGCTACAGAGAAGATTACCGTAGTAGCAAACGGCGATCGGGCTCACCATATCGTGATAAGAGACGTCAATATGAGCGCAGTCGAAGTAGATCTTATTCTGGACGTAAGACTCAGCCTTCAGGAATAAATATAATTAATAATGTAAACTTAATTTTATAATTACAGGACGCTCTCGGTTTTAGATGTCAAAAATGTGTCGGAGATAGAACAAAATAATCATTAACTTTTAGTTTAAAAAACAAGAACTACATTATTTTTATTATTTTATTTTTTCCTGTTAGAAACAAATGAATTGATGTTTTTTTATTTAATTTTTCTTGTAAATGTTTTATTTTATTTTTGTACATCTACCAATCTAAAATCTCCATCCACAACTCTCAGATAGAGATAAAACTGAAAGAAATAACACATTAATTGAACTTTAAAACAAATACATTTTCTTTAGTTATCGTTCTGTTCTGAAAAAAAAAAATGAACGATAACGGACATAATATCCAATTATTTTTATATAAAAAGCCTAAATGCTAGTTTTAATGTAAAACTTTTATCCATGCTCCTTACGGCAAACCAATCAATGTCGTAGGTTAGTACTCATTTGGCCGTGTTTATTTTTGTAATAAATAAAACTACTGTAAAAAAAAATATTAATAAAAAATACAAATTTAAATTTATTATAACAAATTTGGTCATCTGGTTTTATTTAAGTGACACATAAATTAATTTGCTGAAGATGATGGCTGTCGCGAAGTCTTGTATGCTATTTCTAGAGTTCCTTGTATTGTTTGCATATCGGTCTCGATACTGCGTGCCCAGTTTTCAACATCGCCGAGCTCCTGAAAATGTCAAAATAGCTGTCCTCGTTAAGTAATTAAATACAGATATGATGTCAATTTTAATAAAATAGTTATATACATATACATTATGTACATATATGCTAGTCGATGGCTTATTGGTGATTCTGAGTAATATCTTTTTATATAAAACTTCTAGTACTATCAAGAAGACGAAAGATTGTGGCGACATCTTAAGTATAGGGACAGTACTTGCTAGATTTGTCTCTGCTAAATTTAATAATAAAATATTCTCTTTTTACTACTTGTTTTGTATCTTATTGTACTCTCCACTGTAAAATCTAGCGCCAATTTCAGCGCCACCACCACGCTATCGTTCGCAATACAAAATCATGCTCCATGATAATACTATAGGTTATTATATACAAAGGTAATGTATTTATAAAAAAAATCAGCCTTATCACAGGCCCCGTCGTAATAGATTCATAGTACGAACCCCGAAAAAAAGTATAATTGCTCCCGTCGTACTAAAAAGACTTGCTACGAAATTCGGGGTTCGTGAATAGTGGTATCGCTGGCCCCGAATGAATATGAAGTTGGACAGTTTTTTCTACGAATAGTTATTTTTATCGGAGCTCAACTTAAAACGAAACATAAATAAAACTAAGCGAACGAATATAAAGGACATGCAAATAAAATATATAAAAACAAGTTTTATTTTTGTTTTCATGTGAATTTGTTTATATTTTTTTTATTTTTTGAAGGGTAAATACAAATAAATATTGGTATCCTCCTTCCGTAATGAATCTCGTTTTTAAGGTTTGTTTTCTACATTTATTACAAAGATTGCAACGGCACTGGAATCCATTTTTAACGACCAAAAAAAATTCAAATCAAAAGATGAACAACGAAAATTTATTTATTTTTCATATTTTGACGCAAGTTAAAATTTTGAAACTCCGAAATTTGGACAATCCTTTTTTGATTTCGTTCGGGGCTTATGATGTAAATTCATTCGTATTCGTAGCGTAACAAAATTTTTGGGGACTTGATACGAGGGACTCTGTAATAGGGGTGAATGAGCTGCAACCCACTTCACAAATAATTTGTACTCTCGAAATTGATTAAAGTAATCAAAGTTTTAAAATAATAAAGCAACCAAATATTTTTGTTTCGTAAAAATGATCTTCCATTGCGATTTTCTTGTATAGTGGTGATGAGCCTGACAAACTTTAGAACAAATAAGGAGTATAAATTCAGAAGTCAGAAAAATGTATCCATACTCCATACACAAATGTTTTATAATAAATAATATAAATCTTAAATGTAGTTTCAAGATTCAGCATACAATCGACAAACTTAGAACAAATCTTGGCCCGTTGTGACAACACTTGGTTCCAGCAAAGCTTCTCCCTACATGTTCAACCATTTTTAGCTCCTTATGAAGCTTGTATGTAAGTCTTATTTCAGAAATTGCCAGATTACTCGAATCGTTGTAGAAGTAGAAGTCGCTCAAATGGATTTTCAGTCTGTGATATAGAGCAGTACATGTCAGACAATAAATTAACATTTAATAAACATATTGACTATATAGTGAAGAAAATATCAAAAAAGACAAAACCACATTTTGAATACTGTCCATCAATTCTGTTTCTGAGCAATCAAGAAATGATCAATAGACTTCAAATTCTCCAAAATAAAGCAATGCGAACAATTTTAAAGTGCAATATTTATACTCCTATAAGTTATATGTTAGATATGTTAATGTGGCTAAGCGTTAAACAAAGAATTTTGATGAATGTTTTACTTTTTGTCTTTAAAATAAAAAATAATCTTGTGCCTGCATATCTGTCTCGTTTAATAAACTATGTTGGAGATGTTCAACCATTTACATTAAGAAACAATCAGAACTTTCGCCTTCCAATGGCACGTACAAGTGCTGGCCAAAATTGCCTATTCTACAAGGGACTTCGGTTTTTCAACACCTTGCCAAACGATTTAAAGACTGAAAACAACTTAAGAAGATTCAAACGACAAATTGTAAATTTTGTTAAACTTCAAAATTAATTGTATAAAATTGTTTGTTATTCAAAATTAATTGTATAAAATTATTTGTTATTTATTTTGATAATGTTGTTTAAATTATTTATTTATTTTGAAAATAAGTTTAATTATTATATTAAGACGATGTTCTTTTAAACACGCAAACAAAGAAAAGTGTACATTATTGTTATTAACCTTTGTAATTAAATAGTTTGAAATACTAAATAAACATACATACATACATATTCTTGCAGAAATTACCGAACTACAGATTTATGTACATACTATGTATACATATGTATAAAATTCATCAAATTTAAATATTGAATTTAATAAAATCTATCAAAGTTTAACTCCATTATACATAATCATTATTTTTGTAAAAAGGTAATCAAAAATTGTTTGTTATTTATTTAATTCGCAAGTTATGCGGTTGAACTTCATGGATTAAATTCAAATTTAGAGCCAGATAATATGGTACTATTTTATGTTTAATTTTAAACACATAAATAGCCGCATTGTAAATTATTCTGTTTTATGTTAAGCCATTGTAAGCATGACCTTGAATCACTAATGTAATAACAGCATTTCCGTACATTTCTACGAAGTTGTGACAATTTCCACGAACTGAACACTATATAGATACGAGTATCATAATCAGCTTTCTGAGATTTAAATAAGTTTTTTAACAACCATTCAAAATTGCTTTAAGAAGTTTGATATATGATCATTCATTTGTTACGTAAACCAGATTTGATAGCTGGGGCTTGGTTACCTGAGAAGAGGTCGATATCTGTTTTTTTAATTCACGTTTTATTTAAGCCAAGATAAAGCTTCTTTAATAGCTAAAAGTTCTGCCTGTGACATGCCATAATAATTAGGAAGACAATGAGAGATGTAAACCTACCATCGGTTTTTGATCCATCAGAATAAAAATGAACTTATAAAACACTCAAGAATGTCTCATCCTCCCAAGTAGATCTGGATGGCATGGTGACTTGATAGTTTAGTGCCATGAATGTTTGTTGACAATGATTTCAGAATTACGAAGTGTCAATCTCCTAGTTGATCCACTGTCGAAAATTATCAAATGAAGAACTGTCCAGTGCAGCGGAGGTATGAGAACAAAGTTTTTAGCTTGTGCACAGACAGGCTGTTGGTTGGACCTTACTATATTTATCGCGATTGCCGAAATGTATAACCAGTGAGTAATGTGGTGTTGGAGAACCATATATTATATGTACTAGTAGAAAAGAGCCACTGTGACTATTTCTAGTATGTATGTTATCTTTTTATCCAAAATAAGAACCAGATATTTTGCCTCTTCTTAGAATGTTATTGGAAGTTATTATACAATGTGTAAGCCCATGTAACGAAAAAGTGAAAAACTCGAATTGATTTAAAATATTTTCTAGGTATTTATATACACATTCTTTTTGATGATTTATTTAAAGCTATAAACAATAACAGAATTGTAATTTTAAGAAATCCAACACTTTTATTACAGAACAGAAATACATATAGTCCAAGAACCGACAGCAAATTGTTTATAGATGTATGCGTCAGGATATCAAGTCTGTCCATTGGTGTGGGGGAGGGGTTGAAAATTACATTTTTTGTGTCGGTCATTTTGAATTCAATTCCTTTATTAAACTAAATGATGCTCTGTCATTTTCCCTAAGCCTTATCGACGATCCGATTAGTAGAACTGAATATATAAGCTATTTACACTAAGGTTATCGGCGTTTTACAGAACTTGTGCTGCAAATACACTGCAATACTGAGGATAAATTAATGAAAAACTTTCATCATATAATTTTTAGTTGCAGAAAATTTCTAATTAAGTAATTTTTCTTTGTACTTATAAATTAAATCCCGAAAATAAATAACTGTTTAATAATTAAAAAAATTAATCCATATTTGCTTAGGTATTTAAATTTGTTTACTTCCAGTGTAAGAGAAAACTGAGTTTTGTCTACTATGGAGTCAAGCTATAGCTGTCGTATTATTACAACCCATGTGGAATTTCTGTGATATTTTTGGCAAAAAGTTAAAAAAATTATGTTATCCGCATCGGATGACTTTATTTTTTTTTAGATTTGAAAGATTTTTTTCATTTTTTTGTATAATTTTATAAATAAATTAGTTGTCTTTTTTAGCATTAGCTAGCAAAACTAACTGCTAAAAATATTCTATAATATTGTATGCGTAAAAAATGGTTGAAAGGGATGGTTACAGAATATTTTCAAACCCAGAATTTTAAAAAAAGTAGATTTTCATTTTTATATACATACATATGTGCATATTTACAAATTTATAGTTAGGGGTAATAAGTGAAAAGCAACCATTTTATCGGCTAAACTTTCATTCAAGGTAGCATGAATTTTTATTCACGGATAGTTTTATTTAATTAGTTTAGTTTAGTTTAAATAGTTTATTTGGCCCAATGGCCATTAAAATTTACAAAATATTTACATTTTACGTTTAAGTTAAATTTACATTCAAACATTTTTTTTTAGGAATTTAAATTAATAAAAGTCTTTGCATATAGACATATTTGGTTTTTGAATTGACATATGTAAGTTATTTATATTTCTTATATTGGAATAACAGATATCATAATTTTAAAGTGAGGAAAGATTTATAAATATTTTAAATTAATTTTTAAAGTTCCTTAATTTTCATACAAAACGCACTTTTTTTCTTTATTTTGACATTTCTCTTTGTGTAAATATTATCAGAATCGCGTTATTTTTGGAACATTATTGGGAATTTTTGCTTTTTTGTTGATTTTGTAAGGGTATTATTTGTTGATTAAAGGGAAGTTCCTGAAACCACAGTACTTTTTAGTTAAAAAACTGTTGCATTAATGAAACTGAACATCTCGATATTCTCGGTATTTGCATCACTAACTTCCTCCTGTGGAACGATCACATACGCGGTGTTGCCAAAAATGCCGCAAGATGTTTGGGTTTTATGACACGGTGTAAGAAATTTGTCTCCCCTCTGATCTAGCTACAATCTATAAAACCTATATACGTACCTCCAAAGCTTGATTATAACTCCCATATATGGGCTGGTGCTCCAGTAATTTACTAAAGCCTCTTTTAACTTGATTAAAATTTTAAAATGATTGGTGGCAATAACATCATTGACTCATTTACGTCACTCGAACATTGTAGTAATGTTTCTTGCCTCTCCCTTTTTCACTGTTAATTTAACGGGCTATGCTCTAGTGAAATATCCAACTCCCCTTAAACTATTTAACCGTAATACTTCTAGAAATGGCCATCAGTTTAGCCTCGACCCCAACTTCGACCGTACTGTTAAGTACAGAGTTTCGTTCTTTTGCCGTACTACGCGAATTGGGAATGCCTTACCACGCTCTGCCTTTTCATGTCATTGCAAGGTTCAAGAATTCAAAACCATTGTACACCGACACATACTTTCTAACCCATTCCTTTTTTCTTAATACTCACACTGTGTCTCTGGCATATTAAGGGTATACACAAACTCTTTGTGTGCGCTAATTATAAAAAAACTCAGGCGCCTGCCTGGCGACTTTACATACCCTTAGCGGAGCAAAGAAGTTGCGTTAGCCGGATTGATCCCCGGGGTTAAAATCCTGAGAACCCGCGAAGCGTGACACACATAGTAGTATTAAGTTAAAAAACTGTCTGTCTGGTGACTTTACACTCTGGCAACTGTCGGTACTATTAGTAAAACAGTTTTTTTATAATTTACACCGTTATCTCTTTAATACCTTAAATCTATAATAATGAGGCCACAAACTGTACGAAAAACAATCAATATTGTATAGGTAGCTTAAATGAAAGTCATCCCAAACTATTCTATGACCCATTGTTTTGATAATGTTCAAAATATGTACTTGAATGTGACACTGGGCAAATTCCTAAACGCATATCTTGCGCAAATTCTGCTAAGCAAACAGTTCCAAAATGCAAATACAAAAATCTCTGCTAAGCAGTGTCCCAAAATGCAATCGATGCTACTTTCTTGCGCAAATGCAGAGGCATTTGTGCAAATGTCAAACATTTCTTGCGCAATTCTCTTACATATGCGTATTCTGATTTTCTATATCTGCTTTGCAAGTGTTTTGCTTTGCAAATCTTGCGTTTAGGAATTTGGCCACTGTTTTTCCCAACGAAAAAGAAAATGTATCTTTATTATGTGGACTGTGGTAACATACCTTCAAAGCACTGCTGAAATTATCGATTAGTTGCAACCACTGATGAGTCTGTTTCGCAAAATTTGTTGCTCCTACGTGTAATTGTTTCGCTTCTGCATCTAATCGCTTTTGGTTAAGATAAGCTTGAGCCACACTATAAAGCATTGTTTAATTAAAAACAGATTTTTATAGAAAAAATCAACCAACCCAACATTCAAATGGTCTACCAGCGCTTGTGTAAGTTCATTGGAGGATTCAATAGCTTCCTTGCGACGAATTTCTAAATTAATATGATCATAACGGAATATTTACTGAGATTTATGGCTATATTTCTTGAACTTGCCTTGTTCCTCTTTGCGCTTTGCCTGTCTAGCTTGATGTTCTTTGACCATGGAATTAAGCATTTTTCTAAATGAAATATATTTATATTTTTCTTTAAATATCTGTTGATGGTAATGAATGGTCGCGTTCACCTCGTAGTCCGATAGGGTATCTAAGATACTTTAGTATCCGATACGTTGGCGAACGACAAAAACCGGATAGGTACCATTTACTGTCAAAGTCAAAAAAAGACGTGAATCGTCCAGGGTTGGCCGATTCAACTACATGCCTAATTTACTACAATTTGTTACGTCTGCTACATACGTAGTTAATTCATAAAAAAAAAAATATAATAATGGAAACCAAACAATTTTGCACATTTATGATCTTACGAAGGTTTGTACAAAAACTGAAAATGTTTCATTTACCATAAAGATGAGGAATTGTAGGAATGATACGAGTACATGATAGATGGGAAGTTTATTTTTGCAGACAAACAATTTTCTTTGGCATAATCAAAGGATTTGGATTATGAACACATGATTTAAAGATATTTTTTAATGCTGAATTTATTGTACAAGGTATGTTGCGATGATTTAGTTGCAGCAAGGATTATTTGCTAATCTGCAAAACAAACAATTAATATTATACATATGTATGTATACTGGATTAGAAATCCTATGAATTTTTTTTTTTATTATAATTATTCGTTAAATATTTAAGAATATAATATGGTATAGCCCTTATAAATATATACAACTGACAATGTCTCTATTAAGTTTTTAGTTCAAATTTTTGATAATTTAATCCTGCAATGAGGAAAGGTAAATTGAAAAGGGCAGATTTTTTAACCACAAATCATCTCACGCCAACGAGGTTTCTTTTTTTTTGAGATTTTAATTAGCGGTGAGTTTTAAGCCGACAGAGTTAAGCTACAATTTCTTTTAGTGCTTGTTCGCATTTGGTGAGCAGACGCTGTCGTTTCAAGGTACGTACATACAAATAAATATTACCAAAAAAACTTTTTAAAAATAATAAAAACCAAGAACTAGTAATTATATTGAAACTGTTTATTTTTAAGGAGCGCAGCACACTTGTCGAAGAGAGCTCCAGTACGATCATTTTCTATTTTAATTGTGTAGTAAATCCACCTTCAGCCCAATAATTATGTAGCTTTTTGACCAGCCATTTTCACTTCGCTTATTAAAAATGAATAAGCCCAACTAACATACTCTCCAGAGCTAAACTCTTGAAATCTGACAAAAAAAACACTCCCATACAACTCTCTTATATCCCATTGTTATACCTAAGTATTAATATCTTGTTATGAAACTGAACTGGGTTTCATAACATTTTTATTTTAAGAGGTAAACACTTTTGCTGCTTAAAACTACTTAAATCTAATTAAATCTTATAGCAAAACTATTTTCTCTTCTTGCAATAAGATTATATAAGCTTATAGTCTTAAAAGAATCCTTTTCTGAAAATTCAGCTCTAAATATGTCCATATAATCCCATAACAAGTCATGTTTAAGAGTTAAGATCATTTCATATTTCTATGAAAATCCTAAAAGAATTTGAGTTTAATACCTCCTATATCAAGAAACAATCTGAAGTTCAAAGAATAAAAGCTTTGCAGTAGGATCCGAATGAGATCTTTAATGCAACAAACTTTACTTTTCTCAATTAGTAAATTAGTACTAGACGCAACAAATGTTAAAAAGTTATAGTTCGGCCAACCCTGTACTCGACACAAAAGAAAATAAATCAGCTGAAATGTCAGCTGTTCTTCAAAGTTCCCCTTGGATAGTTAAGTATACCAAAAACTTTTGGATAGCTTTAGATTTCTGCTTGACATCAGCTGTTTCGTTAATCAGTTGTTTTTTCCTATGGGATTACAACAACACCAACAAATCCAGATACCTTTGGATACGTACCCGAACGCGACCAATCACTATCAAAAGTAGAAAGTTAAGTTAGGAAAGCAGTACGGAAATAACAATAAATGTGCAGTTTATATTATATTTTTTTTAATATCAATAGTTTGAATCATGGTCGCGTTCACCTCGTAGTCCGATAGGGTATCTAAGATACTTTAGTATCCGATACGTTGGCGAACGACCAAAACCGGATAGGTAACATTTACTGTCAAAGTCAAAAAACGACGTGAATCGACCAGGGTTGGCCGAATCAACTACATGCCTAATTTACTACAATTTGTTACGTCTGCTACATACGTAGTTAATTCATAAAAAAGTAGAATAATGGAAACCAAACAATTTTGCGCATTTATGATCTTAATCTTATGAAGGTTTGTACAAAAACTGAAAATGTTTCATTTACCATAAGGATGAGGAATTGTAGGAATTATTTTTGGAGACAAAAAATTTTCTTTGGCATAAATTAAGGATTTGGATTATGAACACATGATTTAAAGATATTTTTTAATGCTGAATTTATTGTCCAAGGTATGTTGCGACGAATTAGTTGCAGCAAGAGACCATTTGCTAATCCGCAAAGCAAACGAATAATATTATACATATACTGGATTACAAATCCTATGAATTTTTTTAAAAATATATTATGGTATAGCCCTTATAAATATATACAACTTACAATGTCTCTATTAAGTTTTTAGTTCAATTTTTTGATAATTTAATCCTGCAATGAGGAAAGGTAAATTGAAAAGGGCAGATTTTTTAACCACAAATTATATAACGCCAACAAGCTTTTTTTTTGTTATTTTAATCAGCGGTGAGCTTTGAGCCGACAGAGTTAAGCTACGAATTCTGTTAGTGCTTGTTCGCGTTTGGTGAGCAGACGCTGTCGTTTCAAGGTACGTACATATAAATATTACCAAAAAACTTTTTAAAAATAATGAAAACCAATAACTGGCAATTAAATTTAAACTTGAAACTGTTTATTTTGTTTATGAATAAGTCCAACTAACATACTATCCAGAGCTTAACTCTTGAAATCTGACAAAAAAAAACTCCCATACAACTCTCTTATATCCCATTGTTATACCTAAGTATTAATATCTTGTTATGAAAATGAACTGGGCCCTTATTATGAATTACGAAACGAACGGCAGAAAAAACGAAACTCGAAGAAACGAAAGTCATGGCGAAGAGCGATTACAAGATACGAAAATAGAAAGCAAGAAAAGTTGCCAGGCAAAAACGAAAAATGATAATTTTTAGCATTACTTGTAGGCCTAGAAGGTTAGAAATAACTTATTTTTATGTTTTTCACAATTTTATTTATTATTTACTTACATTTATTTGCTCACTTAACAAAACAAAAACCAACCAAACAAAAATAAAAAAATAAATGACATTTGACAACTACCGCCAAAACGAAAGCTGAACGAGAGCTGAAGGCACTCGCAAATAAAAATACGAGTATCGTCATTTTTACGATTCTCGTTTTTCTTAATCGCAATTTGACGATTAAGTGCTCCTGCAATCGTTTTTCCTAATCGCAATTTAACGAATACGCCTTATTTTGAACGAGTATCGTTTTTCATAATAACCCCCCTGGGTTTCATAACATTTTTATCTTAAGAGGTAAACACTTTTGCAGCTTACAACTACTTAAATCTTATAGCTAAACTATTTTCTCTTCTTGCAATAAGATTATATAAGCTTATAGTCTTAAAAGAATCCTTTTCTGAAAACTCAGTTCTAAATAATATGTCCATATAATCCCATAACAAATCATGTTTAAGAGTTAAGATCATTTCATATTTCTATGAAAACCCTAAAAAAATTTGAGTTTAATACCTCCTATATCAAGAAGCAATCTGAAGTTCAAAGAATAAAAGCTTTGCAGTAGGATCCGAATGAGATCTTTAATGCAACAAACTTTACTTTTCTCAATTAGTAAATTAGTATTAGACGTACCAAATGTTAAAAAGTTACAGTTCGCCCAACCCTGTACTCGACACAAAAGAAAATAGATCAGCTGAAATGTCAGCTGTTCTTCAAAATTCCCCTTGGATAGTTAAGTATACCAAACATTTTTGGATAGCTTTAGATTTCTACTTGACATCAGCTGTTTCGTTAATCAGTTGTTTTTTCCTATGGGATTACAACAACACCAACAAATCCAGATACCTTTGGATACGTACCCGAACGCGACCATGAATTATGATGATACTTTTGTTTTTTATCTACAAAAGTGTCAAGAACATCTGATAAGGAGTGGTGTATTTGTTAAGTTGACTTAAGCAGGAAACACATTAATTGTCTCGAGGTATGGTGTGTCTTCAACTGTGCAGTTTCGAAACTAAAAATTGAATGTGCGCGACTAGCCTAAGAGTTTACTTTTTTGTTCATCATCCGCTTTAATTATGTTAGATGAAATATTTTCACAGCTGATTATGATAACAGATTTAGTTCAGTTTCATAATTGATCTCGTTTTCGAAGTAGCATAACAGACTTTTATAAAAGTTCGAACCTCTGAATACCAATCATAAAAGTTCTTTTAAGGTGGAAATCTTTTATGATTCATAACAGAAAATCTATAGCAGAATAGGCCTAATTATTTTAATCAATACAAAATTTCTATAAATTGATTCTTTGCATTTTATAATACTTAAATATCATAACACAAACTCGCAATTTGAAACTGCAACATTTCAAAGATTACAATAATCAAAATAAAATTTAAAATATCTTTAAGTGCTTTGAAGGCAGTGCATGGCGTTTAAGTTAAAAGGTCTTGAAGCAACGATACTTAATTTGATTATACAAACCGATTTTATAATCAAGAGCTGTTTGGAGGTATTTTTGAAGTTAATTTGTAAGCTTTGTACCTAAAACTTTTTTTTGTAATTTTTAAATACTTTTAAAAATGTATTTAAAAACAATTCATAAGCACGAAAGTAAAAATACAAGTCCTGGTCCTGGTATACAGCCCTATTAGGCCAGGCGCGCACATTCAATTTTTAGTTTCGCAACTGTTTGGTTGCTAAAATGAAACATATGGGTTTATATGGGACACCGCGCACTTAGAGCAACTCGATTTTCGAAACTAAAAAGTTTGTATTTTGACACAAAACGATTGCATTCGCAACAGTTGAGCTGTTTTCTATAAGCGCAAGAGAGAAAATGAGTGTGAGCGTGAGTAAAGAGTTGTCAGTGCGCGGTTCTCTTTCAACTGGTGATTAAACTATTTGATTTCGATCACAGTTGCCAGTGCGCGACTAGCCTTATAGCTATCAACTATCAACTAGATACTTGATACAGATCAACAATTTAAATGAGTTAGTATTATGACTATCAACCATCAACATTTTTTATCGACTGTGAATTTTATTAGATTTTATCATTACTGTGAATGATTTTTTTGATAGACATGGTATTACGGAATACGGATATCAACAAAATAGATACGCATCAATTTTCTTATCAAGCACAAATTCTTGATTGAAACGTAAGCATACAAGTTTATTCGGGATTTTTAAAAGCGAAACAAAGTTAAAAAATTGTTTTTTGAGGAGTTATGATGAATTTTTTATAAGAACAACTTATATTTTCGCACAAAGAATTTACCTTTTCGTGGCCGACAAAAACAAATGAATGTTTCAAAATAAGCAAAATTCATTCACAATGAACTTTTTAATAAGTAGATATTCACAATCGGTCTAAAATTACCAGTTGATACCCATAATACCAAATTATCACCAAATTATCAACTAATTGATAGAAATTATCGATTATCAAATTGATACTCATAATAGGGCTGATAGATTTCGTAAGCTTGTACTTAAAAAAAAATAAAACAAGTTTATTGAGCATAATTCAAAATATATTTAATTACCAAACAGCTCGCCTGAGAAGTGTTCAAAGAAGATAATAATAAATGAACTAAATAATTCTAAAGAAACCCATGACCCATATTAAGAAAAATAATCTACGCCTCTACAACAAATTCATTATTCATTTTTATTTTTCTCCATTCTCCTTTTCTGACTTTTGTATTACATGCACATAATACACCAGGGTTCGGACTTAGGTTTTAAATTTTCGAAGTAAATACGGAAAAAACTGAAGTAGATTCAAAATTTTCGAAGTAGTTTTAGGAAATGAAAAAAAAAAAACAAGCAGTATTATTTGATCATTTTTCATAAAAAAAAATAAATAATTCATTGCGTACAAGTAACTATATAGACCAAGAGCCCACAGCAATTCTGTGTGATTAATAACAAAAAATAATTAGTAGTACAGTAGGATTTTATATGAAAAACAAATACAACATCCGCAATAGGATCACTGCCGATACTCGAATAAAAGTCAAATCTCTATCCGCAGCAGGATTTCACTTCTCTTTTTACTGTACTACGGATAACTTTTCCAAGAAAATACGGCTATTGTTTTTATTTCAAAAGTCTAAAATAAAATAAATATAACTACTATAACACAAACTGCAGACTTCAATAGAAACAAATTAAATATACATATAACAGTAAATAAAGACGTCTTCAAAAGAAAAACACAAAACATCATAACATATAAAAGTAAAGTAAATTTTCCATCAACGAAATTGTATTTTTGTATGAATTGTATTAATTCAAAAGGTGGCTGATAAATATCTTTAGGTTTTTCTGTAAAGGACTTCGAAAACATTAATATTTTCACGGTGCTTACGTTTAAACAACTCCTACGCTTGTTCCTTATGTAATACATAGTGACCAGCGCTGTCTTTAGATATGTTGGTCAAGGTTTTTTTTTTAAAGAGAAGTAGATCATAAAAAAGAGAAGTAGAGAAGTAGATTCAATTTTTGTTTTTCTCAAAATCGAAGCACATCTACTTCGATCGAAGAAAAGTCCGAACCCTGGACTACACACACCTTGCTTATCTGGCTTCGGTTTTTAATTCTTTTTGTATTTTCTATTTTCTTTCGTATTCAGTTATTTTATTCCGAAACGCTTACGAGTTGCGATTGCGAACCTACATCCTACATAACGAAGCTGTCATTTGGTCATTCTGATCTGAATTCTGAAAAATTTTAAATTTATTCATTTTTGTTGTTAAGAGCTGCTGCAATTAATTTAACTTTTACTTTTTATATAATAAATAGTAAGTTTGCCCATCGACAAAATAGATTTGTGTTTGAACTAGGAAGAGACTGATTCTAGAGTTGGTAATTTTCTTTATTTGTTTGTGCATTTTTCGAAGAAAACACGACTTATTATTTTTTTTCCACAGATCGAAGTTTCTTTTACGTATATATGTAAAACACATACTGGCTGAATATATTGTCCAGCTATAAATACTTTCAATCCAGGCAACAACAAAATAAATCCAAAATACTGATAAGAACAAAGAAAAAACAAGCGAACTTCTCGCTTAGTTCTAGTTTTCTTTGTGCCTTTTCTGATGGTATAACTCATTAATACGTTTATATATATATATGTATTTTAGAAACGCAATAATGAAATCCCAGCAAATTGCAATCTTGGTCGTTGTAATTGGATCTGTTTTTGTGACCAACGCCTTACAAAGTTCGTCAAATGTTAATGAATGTAGTAGAGGACCGATAAATTGGTGTGCAAACATAAGCAATGCTAAACAATGCAACGCTGTAAGGCATTGCATTCAAACTGTTTGGGAAAAACAAGATGTTCCAGAAGACAATGATTCCATTTGCAACATCTGCTTGGACATGGTAAAGCAGGCGCGTGATCAACTTGAAAGCAACGAAACTCAAAACGATCTCAAAGCAGTGTTTGAAGGGTCCTGTCGGCTCATCTTGCTTAAACCAATTCAGAAAGAATGTATCAAACTAGCTGATGATTTCATTCCAGAACTGATTGAAGCATTAGCTTCTCAAATGAATCCCCAAGTAGTTTGTTCTGTTGCTGGACTTTGTAACAATGCAAAAATCGACGAGATGTTAGCCGTCTCAATAGCAGTGAGTACCTCCTCTCCTTTAATTCCAGAACTTACTCCAACGACAAGACCAGATAATTACAAACGACGAGTGCTATCTTGTGAAGAATGTGGATATGTATCATCAATTATTTCCACTAAATTCAAAATAACTAGCCGTGATGATATGTTGGAATCAATACTTAATCTTTGCGGACATGCTGGATCATTTTCAGATGCTTGTGCAAACATCGCTTTAACCTATTTCAAGACATTGTACGACTATGTGGGGTCAAATTTTGATGCCAATGGCATTTGTCATCTTTCTGGTACATGCGTTGCAAAATACCATCAGCACCCTGAAGATGTCCAGATTCAGAATTGGTCTACTGTTGGGGTTCTATCATCAAAAGACGACATACCATGCGAGTTATGCCAACAGTTGGTCCATCATCTGCAAGAAGTACTTACAGCGAACACAACTGAGCTTGAATTCAAACAGGTCCTCGAAGGGTTATGCAAACAAACTAAAGGTTTCAAAACAGAGTGCCTCAGCATTGCTGACGAATACTACGATCAAATTTACCAGATGCTTGTTAGTAATTTGGATGCAAATGGTGCATGTTTCCTAATTGGAGTTT
Source organism: Chrysotoxum bicinctum (assembly GCA_911387755.1). Lineage (NCBI taxonomy): Eukaryota > Metazoa > Arthropoda > Insecta > Diptera > Syrphidae > Chrysotoxum > Chrysotoxum bicinctum. Next base: position 85,927,652 of record OU426990.1, on the reverse strand, counting down.
GCCCTAAGGGGAGTGCAGGTGGATTCTTAGGTCAGAAAGGTCTTATGCCTTTGATCCCATATATTGAACCAGCCAAAATTAATGTCAAAATATCAAAACTTGATAAGACCAATTTACCGGCTTACACAAAAGAAGAGATAAATTCTATGCAACTTCCAATCGACTTATTGACGGTACAAAAGATCCCAACCGGCGTGACAGGCAATGCCGAATTATGCACCTTGTGTGAGTATTTTTTGCATTTTCTCCAAGAGACTCTAGCTACTCCAGCGACAGATGAAATGATTAAAAATACTGTTGTTCATTTATGTGATAAATTTCCAACTTCAGTTCGTGGAAATTGTCACAACTTCGTAGAAATGTACGGAGATGCTGTTATTGCATTAATGATCCAAGGATTTGACCCTCGCCAAATGTGCCCAAAAATTGATTTATGTCCCAAAAATTCAGATTCCGAGGCCGATGTCACCATTATCAATCCTCAACCAAATGGTGAAAATGACAAACCCACATGTCCAATGTGCCTTTTTGCAGTTCAGCAAGCTCAAGAACTTATAAGGGACAACAAGTCAAAGACAAATATCAGAACAGTTCTCGACAATTTGTGCAGTCATTTGTCTGGAAAGATTAAGAATGAATGCATGGATTTTGTTGAAACCTATTCAAATGAATTAGTTGACATGCTAATTACTGACTTTACTCCTCAGCAAATTTGCGTATACATCAAACTCTGCACTTCAGATATCAAATCATTGGATTGGGCTAACATAAATATTGATAATGAGGAATTGATTGATGATCTTTTCAGCAAAGAGGCTTCATCTATTGAAATCGAAGAAGAAAACATCGTGAATCCGGAATGCCTTTTATGTGAAAAAGTTATATCTGAAGCTGAGAAAAAAATCGGTCCAGTAAAGACTAAAGAAGCTATCGAAAAAGAACTTTATAAAGCATGCGGCAAGCTAAAGAAGTTGGCTGATAAATGTCATAAATATATAGATGAATATGGGGACAAAATAGCTGCATTGATTTTATTAGAAATGACACCCAAACAAATTTGTAAGGAACTTGGGTACTGCTCGTGGAAAAATATGGTTTCTGATGAACTTCAAGATAGAATAAGTTTTAAAAACAGAAAGGAAACCTCAGAAAATAGAAAAGTTGATCCTCAACCGTGTGTTTTTTGCGAATTAGTAATCAAGACCTTGGAAAATCACCTAAAGGACAAAAAAACTGAAGAAGAAATCAAACATGAAGTAGAAAATATTTGCAAGATAATGCCCAAAGGATTAGCCAGTCGATGTGATCAATTTATTGAAAAATACGGAGACCTTATTATTGCCTTGGTACAAACTGTTCCACCAAAAGAAATTTGCCAAAATTTAGAATTATGCCCAAAGAAATCACCAGATAATATAAATAATGTTAAAACTCCACCTTGTATGCTTTGTGAACTCATAATTGATCAATTAGAAAAACAGTTGAAGGATAATCAAACTGCAGAGGAAATAAAACACCAAGTAGAAAATGTTTGCAGTTTATTCCCCAAAAATATTGAGGATGGTTGTGATGATTTTATTGAAAAATACGGAAATATGATTATTTCAATGTTACAAACTTTACCTCCAAAATCAATTTGTGAAAATTTAATGGTATGCTCAAAGAAATTAATAGATAAAATAAGTACCGTTGATCCTCCACCGTGCGTGCTTTGTGAAGTCATAATTAAACAACTGGAAACAGAGCTGAAGAATAAAAAAACCGCAGAGGAAATAAAACACGAAGTGGAAAATATCTGCAAGATGATGCCCAAAAGTCTTGATGCGGATTGTCAAAAGTTTATTGAAAAATATGGAAATATTATCATAGCATTGGTACAGACTGTACCACCAAAAGAAATTTGTCAAAATCTAGATTTATGTTCTGGTCTTGACAAACAGCTAAATGAGCAAGTAGTCGAATGCGGAGTTTGTCATGGTGCAACAATAAGCCTTGCGAACTACATCAACAAAAAAGAGGAAAAAGAAATACAATTCCAAACCATGATCGAAACTGTCTGTAATGATTTGCCTGCAAAATACTACAAAAAGTGTTCGGAGCTCTTGCAATACTATGGCAAAAGTATTCGGAACTTAATAAATCGTGAAACCGAACAAAATAAGATATGTGCTAAGATTGGCAAATGCTTTAAAGACGAGAATTCGGATTTGTCTTTTGTAAGAATTCTCTAAATATTATTTAAATCGGGTCTGGAATGTCAACTTAATTCTGGATCAAATAACTGGTGTGAGCAAGCGACTGAATGTTATGGAAAGTTAATGTAGAAAATATCTATAAATATTACTTTTATCAGCTTGCGAGTGTTATTACTTAAATTTTATTTTCTTATTCCTTTTTTCGCCTTTTAAATTGATTTGTTAATTATTAATCTACTAAAAAATCTTTGAAATAAACAATCAATTTTTAAATACATAATTCACAAGTTGAGTTGTAAATGTTTGTGTTTTATTATTTCTTGTTACTGGTATGGCTTGCTACTGATTTTCAAAAAAAAAAAAATCAAAAGTGTTATAGGTATGTATACATATTTTAGAATTTTACTTGCTGTTAAACAAGTCTCGTATGTAGGCCTGTGTGAACTATTAATTGAGGATTTAAATGTTTTGAGAAACAATTTATTATTTTGACTCGATCCATTCCAATATCAAATTTTAAGAAAATACATAATTCGTACTCAAGTTATATGGAAATGTCATCATTCTGAACCAAATTATACTTAACTTCATATTTGTTTTCTGTATGTAATTAAGATAGATGGCTGCATAGTGTAAAAAATATTTAGACGAGACGTTGACTTTTTTAATTTTTTTCTATGGCACTTGTATAAGACTTCCGCCTAACTTTTCGAAAGTAGAATCAATTACCAGTAATACTAATTACTTCCCTTAAAATAAAATAAACCAAAGTAAAAAAAAAATTGCAATTTTGAAGAAGTAATATACAATGAATTTATAGCGACAGTATTTAGGGAAATTACAATATCTTTATAAAAGATACGGAATGAATATCTGGGTAAATATCTAGCATATAAATCGACTGGACATTCTTCTTGTGTGTAGTGCTTTTAAATAGTTTTTTTTTTCGGAAAATCTTGGTCCTTGGCACAAGAACATCAATCTTGCACGCCTTTGTATTATGGTTATTATTTGTTTTTGTGTGCAAAAATAATTATAATATTAGTTAGTTTTCAATCTGATTGTTAACTATTTCTAATATCCATCTACTTACGCCTTTTGAGAGAAAATTTTCTTTAGACATATCTCGCAAACATACCTAGTTCATATTAAGATACGTTTCCTTAAGAGAGTACTTTTTTTTTACTTTTTCTACTAAATTCCTGAGAGTTACTCTCAAGTGGCTGTCGATTTGAGAGTAATATTTTCGAGATTTAGATATCGCTAGTTTTCTGTAAGAATTTTGAAGATAAGGTTCCCGAGAGTACTTTCGTAACTGTGGCTTCTTCTGCTTTTAGTTGAAAGTATTGAAAGTGAGATGGCGTTGGTTGAGAGATTCAAATGTTCTGTTATAGTTCTATCGCCTATCAATTTTAAAGTTCTTTTTTGGATTCTAACCAAGAGGCTCAAGTGGATTTTTGGAGCACCTGCCCATATGTGGGAATTCTACTTATACATAAATTACATCCAGATCAGAATGGTAAAAATTTCTTGTAACTTCGAAGAAGCAAACCTTAACACTTAGCATTATTTTTGGCGACGTCCACAGAAGGTGGGCTGTGATGCAAATCCGAGAATTAAGACCCTTTCGTTTTTCTCAATGTAAGTACCGCTCATGGATAGCGGTATGGGGGTGGCATGCGCTTTAACGACAGAAGGCATCATTGAGCTTTTGAAGCATTACATTTGACAATGCTATCGAGATCGGAATTTATTAAGCTTATAATGCGCTGCCCTTCTAAATCCACATCCGAAGGACAAAAAATGAGAAACGGTGATTACTGTCATCAGCAAAACAATTTAATGGATTAGAACTTTCAGTTAAAAGATTTTTTTTTTTTTTATAATCTACCCGCCCTCAAGGGATTATGATTACCCTTTAAATGTTTCAACACAGCGCGGGCGTGAAGTTACGGAAGAGAAAGAAGGATAGGAAAGATGTGTGGCACGATGTTCTGAGACTGAAGGTTGTTGTCTCAGATATTTTATCTACAGGGATTGCGGCTGAACTAAGGCGGAGAATGCCGTGTCTTATTTCTATGTCGCTTATAATTCACTTTATTTTATTCGTGTTTATCCTTGTTGGGCATACTAGTTTAACTCAATTACATGTTGTTAGTGTTATGCCTGAAAAACATGTAATGAGTAAACCAGCAACCCATTGATGACAATTTTAGAAAGGTTTTTAATGGAACTAAAACGACATAGACGACGGCAGGGATCGAACCTGTGATCATGAGGTTCACAGGCGAGCACACATCCATCGCGCCACGGCCACCCCCAAAAAATATAAGATCATTGATAAATATAAGAAAGAACGTCGGATTTAAGACGGAGCCCTGGGGAACGCCAGCAGCATTTATTTTATGAATAACAGACCTGAAACCATCCAGTACAACTTGTATAGAGCGGTTCGAAATGTAATTTTTTATCCAGAAGAAATTTATCAACTAAATGCACGCAATTTCGATAAAAGAGTCCTATGTTTCGTTCTTCAAAATATTTCCTGATCTGATAATTTATCAGCGTTTGCATAACCTTTGGAAAAAATGTATGATAGTTAGGGGCGAAAAAGATTCGCCTTTTTTAGGGACAGGCTGGATAAATGGTGCTTACCATCCACTCGGAAAGAGACCAAGAGAGTAGGGCAGATGGAAAAGATTACGCAATGGTTTTGCCAGCGTTGAAGAACACCTCTTCAGAACAATGGGAGGGATACTATCCGGGCCAGTAGATTTGTGTTTATTGAGATCTTTCAATACTCTTACAACTTTATCAGTGCGAAAGAATATTTGTCCCATAAATTCATTTAAGCTCTCAATTATAGGAGGAATCATGACATTATCCGACAGCTCGAATTGACATCAAACTGTGTAAATTCGCTTTTTCTTGCGAGCTGAAAACGAGCGTAGGAACCGCAGACGAAGACGAAGTCGTAATTTTGTTTTACAAATAACCAACAATTTTTACTATCTTTGGGAAATTGTAATATTTTGTGCCTTAAGGTTCATGCAAAAATTTGGTCTGTCGAATATGATCATTCCAGGGTCTTTCTATCTTTCTTGAACTTATTATTATTACCAGTTGAATTTAAATTCCATTTATTGCATATCATATGCATGCATATGCGTACTCTTTTGAAATGTGGACTCTCGCAGCTACTCGTAAAATGAGAAAAAATATGAAAAAAAGTTTTATAAGGAGTTAATGCATTTTTCTTAGCTATTATTAGCCGTAGAATATTAATGTATTTACTATGGGTATTATGCGGCGGAATACCAAATATTAAATACATAAGTGTCCCAAAATCGAATACTATTCTTATTTTTAATAATTAATCTTGTTATTAAATATATAATTGAAGTGCATTTTCTTTCAGAAACTTTGATGTCTAGCACATGTGCATCAGCAATAATCATTAGTTTGATGGTTGGTGGTTACTTATTTCTGTCAAAAACGCCCGATCGAATATTTTTGACAATAATAGCAGCGTATTCTCGAATTATGTCTCTACAAACTCTATAATAGCCCTTAAGTGCATATCATCTCTCAAGGAGATCGCACAGCAGTTTAAAATTCACCTATGTTGGATGCCGGGCCACAGAGACATTCCAAGAAATTGTAAAACTGATGAACTCGTGAACTCTAAGTGTTTGTTAACTCTAAGCAGATTACTATTCGGCTCCGTTATAGGTACACCGGACACCGTCTAATAGGTAGACACGCAACAAGACAAGACTCGCAATATTCTTGCTGACAACAATACTCTCAACTTTTCATAAGCGTTTCCAGATCCACGTCCTTCTTCCTCGGATGTGGATTTAGAATGGCAGCGCATGATAAGCTAATTAAATTATGATCTCGATAGTATTATCAAATGAGGTACCATAAACCACGTAGAATGTAATGCTTCAAAAACTCAATGCTGTCTGTCGTTAAAACGCCACCCATGCCACCATCCATGAGCGACACTTGCATCGAGGAAACCGAACAGGTCTCAATTTTTGGTATGTGCATCACAGACCAACTTGTGTGAAATGCCCACATACTCGACGTCGACAAAAACGCTGCTAAGTGTTCATGTTTCCTTCGAAGCTGCCATAGGTGTAGGTGCTCCAATTAGAATTTAAAAAAAAAAGCTTTGAAATGATAGGTGATAGAACTATAACAGAAACATTTGAATCTCACAAACACCGCCGCAATGTTTTTTGTCTTTAATTATTTTACCGTTATTTGTATAAACAACGTTCCATTGAAATAGCCAGTTGCTTTTCTTCTCTTAAAAAATTCAACTATAATACTCGCGCTTCAGTGAATGCTCGTCAGTTTACCCTTGATCCCAACTTTAAAGTACAGAGAATCGTTATTTAGCCGTACTACGCGAATGTGGAATGCCTTACCACGCTGTCTTTCCTTGTCATTGCTGTGTTCAAGAATTCAAAACCAATGTACATCGACACTTCCTTTCTAACCCCTCGCTTTTTTCTTAATGTTTAAACTGTGTCTTTGGCATATTAAGGGTATACAAAAAAACTTTTGAGTGAGCGCTAATTATATATAAAAAAAAGGATTTACTACAGAAGCTGTTGCTCGGCTGGTAGTCGCATTTCAAAAATCTTTCATAAAATGTAAAAATGTGAAGACTCGAAAAATTTGTCTCAATATCTCAATATAATATTATTTTACAAGATATATAGAAGTTTTGGAGGACCTTTTGTCTCTTGAAAGCATTAAATATGAAGACTGATAAAATGTCTCTTTTGTTTCTGAAGATGTCAAAGGAAAGTTTAACTATGCTTTTAAGGATAAATCATTATCCTCGATCATATCACCAATACATAAAGTAGGCTCCAAAGGAGACATTGCCAACTACAGTAGTTAAAAAAACGTATTTTTGAAAATATTAAACATGGAATCTGTATGATAACCAACATGGGATTGCTACCGGTAAGTCTACGACCACAAACTTATCTGTTTTCTCACAGTTTTGTACAAAAGAAATAGAAAGTGGTTGTAAAGTGGATATAAAATACACAGATTTTTTGAAGGCTTTAGACCGTGTGAAGCATGTTTAGAAAAATTGAGAGCCTTGGGAATTGATTAAAATATCTGAAAGTGGTTTCAATAGTAACTTACTAATCGAACAAAGTTTGTGAAGATTGATGAAAATTTATAAGAAATGATTAAAAAATTTTATTTTATTATTCTTTATGATTTGATTACATTATCTCTAAAGGAAATAAATTGTTAAGCTTTCTAAAAAGAAACTCAAAGGACTTTTAAGGTAGATATACTTTAAAATCTCCATATATAAGTTTAGTGAGATCAAATCTTGAGTATGCCATATAGACAGTGAAGCCTTCTTGTAGGGATACAAACTCTTGAATGAAGACTTAAATAATATTTTGTCATTTTGGCAAGGGATGTCATATGGTCCCGTATTATTGTTTTGTTTGAGAAAGAGAAATGTTTTTGTATGTGCCACGTTTTTATATCCAATAGGTTCTACCCCAAACCGTCAGGACTTGGGGACTTGACCTGCTCAAAAGTCCTTTCAACAATGTAAATCTTCGTAAACGTGTTCGGTTAACCCATTCTCTTCTTCCTCAATTCAATTAGTATATTTTCTCGGAATAATCGCAGTATCTTTAGTAACTATGAGAAGGACAAAATGTTCTATGAAAATAAAACATGAATTATAACAAGGTTTTGTAAAATTGTTTCCATAATCTTAACTTAACCCAAAATAATACATGACTGTCAATTTTTCGTCAATAGACGAGCTTGAGCAAATTGTGATTTTTCTAAAATTTTATAATAAAAGTTTTTGTATTTTTATTAGTGTATATTTTATTACATTTATTCAGTACAAATCCAATTAAACGTCTAAGAAACAAACAATTAAATATAACATTCTAAAATTTAAAAATTAATAAAGGAAACTTGGCTACAATAATCATTATTTACTTATCACAACTAAGATATTTAAAAAAAAAACTTTATTTGGTTCCTTCCAAAGATTTATTATTGCTAAAGTTTCGTGTTTCTTATAAATATGTACATATATGTTTTGTTTTTTAACTTCATTCAATTATTATTTAAATGCATTTTTAATAAAAATTGTACAATATGCTCTTAATTCTATGATTTACAAGTTAATCAAATTTGTTTAAATAATTTATTTACAATATTATACATTTAAAATAATATTTATATATTGTTTAATTATGTAGTTTAAATTCATGATTTAGATAGGTATACTTAAATGAAATTTTACGTTATTGTTTCTTACTATTTTCAAAAACACTATTGACCGATTAATTTCATGTTTAACTAAAAACTTTCTTTTGATTATGCGGCTTTTCTTAATAGCGGTGGTTAAATAATTCAAAAGACTATTCCTAAGGGCGAACAATCGGGAGGTTTAATTGACTGTGCTTTAAATCTGATAGCTTTTATGTAGCTTTGAATAAACTGCTTAAAAATATATTATAAATATTAGCTACTATAATATTTAAAAATTAAATTAAAAAAAAAAATTGATTACTACAACTGTTAACAGAACAATATATCGGAAGGAGACACTATAATAGTACTTTTATTATCTATTACTTTCTCCTTAATCTAGCTATATAATAGAATATATCGGTTTAAAAACGTAATTATTATTATTATTTATTAATATACTCTTAGGAACTTCATTTTGAAGTGTTTTCTATAAAGAAAATAAATCAATTTCTATTTGCGCCCATTTTCAGTAAATATAAAAGTATTTTATTATGAATACCGTACTTATGTATATGTATGTACTTTAATTCTTTTAGATCATTTTATGCATATAAGACATTTGTATTGTTTTGTGCAATATTGGTTTATTTTACAACGCCCTCAGAAAATTAGTAAATTTTAGATAGATCAGACCAATTACATACATTGTTAATTTATTTATCACATGAAAATAACTGCTAGTCTGATTACAACTTTTTAATTAATGGAGTTACAAATCAAAAATATCTTATTAACTTTGTTTACCATTGTTGATTTTCCATTTGTTGTTGTGCGTAAGCATTTATTTTAGCTTGTATAGGTGGCGCTGGTGCTCTCTGTTTCCGTGATGGCGGTGCTTCTGATGGTGCAGATGGTACTGCTGGTGCTTTATGTAAAATTAATTGAGAAATACAAATTTTGTTTTTTTTGGTAAGATAAAGTTTAAAAGATTTTTGAGAAAAGTGCCGTTTTTTCCAAAGTATTTTTTTCAAATATATGCAACATTATGCAGATAAAAAAATGTAAATTGGAGATAATAAAAATACTAATAAAATGCAAAGTAGAGGCAAGAAATGAAAATGAAAACATAATGATGATATTGTTAAGACTTTGTGAATTTAGCAAACCGAATAAATATTCCTACTTAAAAAGCATTACATTAAATTAAAAGAAAACGAAAAATTAAACCGTAAGTCCTTACATTGCACTCCCATAAACCAATGAACTGGCATTATATGTATGTACATATCTTATTTTTGAAGAGTTAATCAGAAAATAAAAAAGAGGCTGGGTGCGACCCACACTGATAACTTCCCATTTGTGGTCTTGAAAACTTTATATTTAGTTTTTTTCAAATAACCAAATTTTCAGCGAAACAAACTTTAGCTGTTAAATTCAAACAAACATTATTTTAAGATTGCAAAGCATTTTAATTATTTAAAGAGATTTGAAATTGAGATTATTGATGTTGATTGTGAGCAACAAAAAATTTTGTTAGATGTCACTTAGTTTAACCAAAATTGTCTCTTAGCACACTATGATTCAACTAGAACTTTCTTCGTTTTTTTCGTTCCTGAACAATTTTAGAAATGTCGCTTAGTATACATTCTTAGGGGAAGGTATCTATGTATAAAACAACATACTTTAGAAGGCACCATCGGTGTTCATTCCCAAGAAATTCGACTTGAAATACAATTTTAACTAGTTTTCACTAGAATTTTTAATAGTTTTTTTATTTAAAAAAAAAACTATTAATTCAATATTTGTCAACATTTTACCATTTGTACAAAATTATACTATGTATAAAATAAACTAAATTAGAAGTCAATATCACTACTAGTTCTCGAGAAATTTGAGTCGAAAAACAATTTTTACCAATTTTCAATAGAACTTTATATAGTTTTTTATTTTTTGTAAAAAAACTGTAAACTAGTTTTTTTGAAATTTTCACCAGTTGTCAAACACATTATTTTTCGGAAAATAAAATTATTTTGAGTTTCAAATTGTTTTCCGTTCTTAGAATATCTGGGTTATGAAATTTTTTTTTCAGTTTTTTTTATTTAAAAAAATAACGGTATGTTCATTTTTTTCCAAATTCATACCAAATCTGTACGACTTTATAATGAGTATATTAAATTTTATTTTAAATCAATAGCATTATTTTTTCGTGAGATATTTGAAACTAACCAAAATTTTTACTTTTTTTTTAAACCGTTATAGTGAAAAAACTACTCACTGAATTTTAATAAACGCCCTTTCAGCCTCTTTCGAAGTTATTACCTATTAAACAAAATTTATTTGAAGTCGATATCTTAACTCGTTCTTGAGGTATCGACGACGAAAAATGGTACAAGAACGTACGGACGTACGAACGTACAAATCGGACCGATTACAATAACTTCCTATGGGAAGTTAATAATTAAGATGGTCAAACTATCGTCATTTTTTGACGCATATATTTGTTATCGTCAAATATGCAATCTTCCTGCTGGCACAAAATCTGTTTGATCAAAGCCGGTCAGTCTCATTATTTTTGTCGTCAACTCGAATTTTTGCTGCAGAGTTGTACCGCAAATGTTGGTTTGGAACATAATGTGTGACTAACTAACTGTGTTATGGAAAATAATGCTTTTGCATACAAATTTCGTTTTGGGTTTTCGAACAGTTGCCTTTTGCACTTTTTCAATATTGCAAGACTAGTTACACCGCATCATGAATACCCCTACTATTATCTCTTTATTTACATCATGAAATTGGCTTTGTTATCCAGAAAAGCCTAACATATTACTTACCACAAGTTTTTGTGAGTATTTCAGTAAGGTACAACAACTTCTTTGCTCCACTTTGTATGTTTGTTTCTTTAAGTTCGGTCTCCAAAAGATCACAAGCGTTTTATATTGGATAGGCATCCAGGGATAGTAATGGTCAACCTTATGTGATGAAGTATTCTCTCTCCAGCTCGTTCCAAAAACAACTATGGTGATTTGGAGTTTTAATGCAATCATTATCTTACCCTGCCTAACTTACAAAAACTCGAGATAGTAAAGATTCTTCGTCAAAAACCATTGCCAATATTCTTGGTGTCCTTGCGTTCATGTCGGTCTTGGAGAGAAGAAACAACTAATGCTTGTCACGGTAATTTTATTCATATATTTTAAAAAGTCCGTGCTGTAGAAGAAGTGGGAGAATTGTTCCTTGAAATATGGCAGACACCAGACATAATTCTTCTATTTTTCTAATAAATCAAGAACACACGGTATGCTTTTAACCTCTATTTTAAATTTAACTCTAACATTTACTATACACAGACGAAACCAATTTAATTAACTTTTAAACTTAGTTCTTGCTTCGGCTACAACGATTTAAAATGTTATCCAGATCGTTTTAATAAAAACGCCATGATAACATGCAAGAAATAAAATTGTTCAATTATAGAAAAAATTGAAAATGTGGGTAGCCGATATAAAATTGTGCCCCTTTTGTAATTTTGTATCATTTAATAAAAGAAAAAGCAAATGAACACAAAGGGTTGTTGGATGGAGCTCGAAAAAATAAGGGTGGAGCTAGTTTATTTTATCCGTGTATCTTTAATACGGATTATTCCAAATTCTTTATGCGTGTCTCAGTTGAAGATTTTGAGATTTTCACAAATCTGATAGATCAAAAAATTGAGAAGTACTTAATCTATATTTTAGGCAATTCTGATCAACAAAAATGAAAACAACAAATAACGCACATATGTAAATTGAGCACGACACACTATGCAAAAATGCATTTCAAAATGGATCTTAATTTTCGGCAAATACATGTACAGTATATACTCGTACATATTTGAGGAGAGTACAAGATTAAAGCCGCACAGCGCACAACGTAAATTTGTATTGATCGGGACACGGCTAAGGGTTGAATTCTATACCGAATGATGAACACAAAAACCGCATTTCTAAACAAATACATATGTAGGTTCCTTTTTTACAATTCACTCGCACCCAAGGGTTTATTGAGACCCTTGTAATTTTAATCACGCGGCACCAAGGGGGAAGTGAGCGAGAGAAAGAGATGTCGATGAAAATTGCTTTTAAAAGTTTGCAAATTGAAATTGCAAAGGTGGACCTTATTCGGAATTCCCCCCCCACCAAAATGAACTTTTTTTTTTACGAATCGATAAAAAAGTGTTTGCTGTTGATAAAAAACATCAAATTATGGAGGAGAAACACTTTTTTATGGTAAAAAAGTGAAGTATAAGCGGACCATCCCCAGTACTGTTGGCCCTTATTCGGAATTCCCCCCCACCAAAATGAACTTTTTTTTTAATGAATCGATAAAAGAGTGTTTGATGTTGACAAAAAACATTAAATTATGCAGGAGAAACACTTTTTTATGGTAAAAAAGTGAAGTAAAAGCGGACCACCCACAGTACTATAACTAAAACTACTTTTGTATGGGATATTTGCTTTTTTTGCTTGCGTACGCATTACGGCGGCGTTTAAACAGTGATATATGTATGGGGGGGCATGCTGCCCCCCTGCAACCCCCCTGCTTGGGCACACTATAGGATTTGGGGTAGGTGCGAGGTTGGGTGTATGCAAGGTTTCTTTTGCATTTACAGAATCTGGATTTAAAGAAACTTTGAATTTACCCTATGGCCTATATTAATTTTTTTATACTTCACTTTTTTACCATAAAAAAGTGTTTCTCCTCCATAATTTGATGTTTTTTATCAACAGCACACTTTTTTTATCGATTTATTAAAAAAAAAGTGCATTTTGGTGGGGGGGGGGAATTCCGAATAAGGACCGCAAAGGTTTATCAATCAGAATTTCGGAGAACATTAGAAAAGACTCAGAAAGAATCACTTTCTTAGTACTTTTTGACTTCTCGAAAGCCTTTGATATGGTAAACCACGCCATTCTTTGCCAAAAGTTCTTACATCAATTTAACTTTTCTTACCCTGCAGTCAAACTTTTGTCTTCATATCTACTCGTAACAAGTCGAGAACAATCTGTAAAATTCAACAAACAAAAGTCAGAATTTCTCCCGGTAAAGAGTGGTGTACCACAAGGGTCTGTCCTTGGCCCTCTGTTCTTCTCAATGTATACGTTAACGAATTGCCTGAGTTGGTTTCACATTGTTCGGTTCGCATGTATGCCGACGACACACAGTTATACCTAAGCTGTGCTTTAGGGCTAATTGAACATTGGGTAGCATGTTTGAATGAAGACTTGGAAATGATTGATCGATGGTCCATTGAAAACTACCTTCAGTTGAATCCTAACAAATCTAAATGTCTCGTTATCGCTAAAAATAAGTTTGATGTATCATACTCTCCTCTTATACTGCTCCAGCAAAGTCCTATTGCTTATGTGGAGCCAGCCAAAAATTTAGATGTAATTTTTAACCGGACTAACTTGGGAGCTTCATATTAATAACACGGTTGCAAAAGCTTACTGTGATGTCCTTCGAATGCTTTGGCCTGTCCAACACATAATTCCAATGAAAGTCAGGAATATGTTAATGAAAACATTTTTTCTTCCTCTCCTTACTTATGGTTGTGAAATTTTTTGTAATTTGAATTATGAGAGCAAATGTAAGCTAACTGTCCAAACTCGTGTTGTGAGACTAAAACACAAATCTCTTTATTTAACGGTACGTCCAAAATTAGGTGAAATGATGAGTATTCCTAGCGAAGAGGGTATCACGGGTAAACTGATTGAGGGGGGAATGCTACTGGCTGGAGAATTGCTTGTAAAAAACCCCGATAAAACAAAAAAAGACATAAAAGATTCCGACGGTGTTTAAGAGATGTGAATGATTCCAGGATAGTTCCGTTTCCAATCAATTTTAACGCTCTGTTCTGATTCCTATCCCAGTATATGTCCTGCAGATCGTCGTTGACAAACTTATAGAGTGCTGAAAGCTTATGGGTTTGTTCGATGAAAGTACCATTCAGTGACAATGATATATGGGGTACATTTTGCTTCAACGACGATGAGTTTTCTAGGCATTAACCTCCACAAGATTTTGCATACCCCATTTAGCAATGTTGTAAGATAGAAGTTTAATAAGCTTATTAAACGAGATTGTTGAAATTCCATTTTCGAACAAGATGACATGAATTTAAGAACGAGTATGAGAAGCTGAGGGTAGTCATCAACAAAATAATGAAGTGAATTAGAAGTTTCAGACAATAGATCATTTATAAAAATGGGAAGTATAGTTGCAGACAAAACGGAGCCCTGGGGAGCACCAGCACTTATTTTGTGAAGATCAGGCGAGAAACCCTCCAACACAACATGTATTGAACGATTAGAAGGTACATAATTTCTAATCCAAAGAACAAAGGTTATTTTGAAAAGTAAAATGTATCTGTTTGTTTGTAGCTAAATTTTTGTCTGATATAAAGCTATAAACGTTATCCCATATGTGGGTTGCTGGGAACACAATGAGAAACAGCTAGTTTGATAGTCAAGAGCAAATATTTCTTTGTTTGCGTTAAATGTATTAAATAAATAAATACTAGGAATATTCAGTTTAAGACGACTAATCATGTGTAGATCGAATTTATTGTCCTTGACATACATACATACATATATATATATATATATATATATGTCATGACAACCAAAGAAAAATAAAAAAAACAGAGGGTTTAACATTGCATCAACTAAAAAAACTTAACTAAAATTAGCGCATACGAATAAAATTATTTGACCTAACAAACAAAACACGTTAAACTTATCAAATCTTAGCGGTTACCTTCCTCGATCGAAATTTACGATTTTGTAATTTTTTTTAACTTAAAATGTATCGAATATTCAATTTCAGTGTTATGCAATCGTCTTGCTTGTAAGAAATCTGTTTGATCAATGTCAGTCAATTTTATTTTAAACGCATTTGACGCATTTTGAGAACACGCACTCTTGCAGAGAGTTACGACGTAAATGCTGTTTTCGAACATATAACTTTATCAAAATACGTTATCGCAAAAATAATAATAAATAATGCGCTCATTCACTCATTATGATTGGCTACATACAACTAAAAAATTAGTTGAAATTTCCCCTCTGATGCAGTGTAAGAATTCGGTTTCAAAGTTAGTGGATAATTTTGACATTTCACAATCAGCTGTTCGATGAAAATACAAGTTGGTGCAATATGAAAATATACATTACCACATCGAAGATGAAGATGAAATATGCAATTAAATTTTTTAAGGTAATGTTTTTTTTTAATGTAATAAGCAAAACGACACATTTAGCAATAGCCACTGTAGTACAATTTTGCATTCTAAAAGATAGTTAAATTTTGACTAAATAGTCGAATGCTCCCAATGCTTCTACATTCAAATTCCGATTTGGGTTTTCGAACAGTTGACATTTGGATTTTCCCGTTTAAATACATCCTTGCAATTGCATTTTTGACACAAATGACGTTTTTTCAATCGACTTATAGTAGGTTTTCCGTTATTTTCACAAGAAATTTTGTTTACATCAGACACGTCCTAAATCAAAAGAGTATTTACATATTTGCCAAAAAATTAGTTTTTGACCAACAAAATGTTGTCCGTGGGTTTTTTAAACCCGAGAAATTAACTATTAAGGAATCTTCCATATACCTATGAAACAATAAAAAGATTTAAATAGAAATACTTTATAATGTACATACAAATGTAGAAGTTTAATGCATACGCTTTTGAAAATGGACTTTTAAAAAAATTTGGAGTAGTCGTCGCGTCTTAGATCAAGAATAAAAAAACGCCATACAAAATTGTACGCGAAGAGTACTTGTAAGGTTAACGAGATTTGTATCGATGATCTCTGACAAAATATTTGTTGACCAAAAACTAATTTTTTAGTAGGTACATACACTTTTAAGTTTCCGGTTGATTTAAAAATAGGAAATGAGGAAAAATAAAGGGCACCCTAATTTATAACTAAAATAACAGGACTTCTTTACAGGGTACGTATAATTTTGGGACCAGAGTAAATTAATTTTAAGAGAAGCCTTAAATCTGTGAAATTTTATTTAAATATAAAGAACTTAATATAAAAGCTTTTTTCTGAAACATGTCAGTGCTTTTTTGAATATTTTTTGATTTTTATGCTTATAATCGAGAAACCAAAATCGACTTCTTAACTCACATTTCCGCACCAGTCTAAGAAAAAACCTGAAAAAAAAACGAAAAAGTCTGCCCCGAGTTGATTGGGATTTGCTTATCAAAAAATAAAATCGGTTGTGTACATACATATCTTAATGTTTCTGCGTTTCGTTGCTTGCGGTACCTGGGTAAACCGTATATTTGCAGTTGAAGTCACTTTAACTTTTTATTGTAGTGTACGAGTAGTATAATCTTCCTTTAAAAAAGTACTCCCACAAGAATGAAAAAAATTATACGCGAAAAGAAGACGCAAATGAAAAACAAGTATGTCATGCCGTTCCAACAAATAAGAGCAAACTTATACGCAACAAAGCTTCATACGAAAAATATTTCATGAAAACTTGATAACAATAAAACATTAATGCAAACGTGTTTATGTTTATTTTTATTTTATATTTCTTTCCAAGTGAATAGAGCTTCTCATTTATTATTGTTATGCTATTTTAAAAATTATTTTAATAATAATTATTTTTTTTTTGTATTATTATTTAATTTATATAAAGCATGCTTTGTTAAATGTTAACAAGTAAATGAACAAAATAAAGAAATGAACAAATAGCAAATGCATAATATTCATTTTAACTTATATTATATGTATATTTATAAATTCATTATGTAATTTATAATAAAATTCATCTTTCTTTAAACAGGCAAAAACTTCTTAAAAATTAAAATTATTCATAAAAAATAATGATACAAATTTATACATATTAGTTCTTGCAAAAATGAAAGTTAAAAAATAAATCATATATTTTTTATCTAACTAGTTCTATAAAAAATAAAAATAATAATTAATATTAAAATATATATATTATTAAATAACAAGTGAATAAAAATAACGATAACGATGACCATAAACTAATTTATAGTTAAAAAAAAAAAGAAAAATACTTCTAAAATGAACTGTGTTACTTCTTTAGTTTCGATAAGAGTTAACTTTACTGTTTTTAACATATCTAACATGATATTATCATTTTTTCAACAGTTTTCATTTTTACATACCGTTAGTTGCTTTAACTGCATTACGACTAGGATACATTTTTTGGATATTTAAAAATGGTGGAGGTGTTGGAAACTCGGTTACATTGTGAAATCGTTTACCGAATTTCGATTCTAAGTCTGTAACCAAACGACTGACAGCTGAACCACTGTTGTTATGACCATAATTGTTGTTGTTATTTGTGGTGTTGACGGTATTACCTGCTGTTGCAGATGTTATTGAGGTAGGACGCATTGATGAGTGCCTTTGTGGGGGCACAGGGGGTGCACCCGCCTGAAATAAAAGTAAAAGAA
This sequence comes from Chrysotoxum bicinctum, assembly GCA_911387755.1. Lineage (NCBI taxonomy): Eukaryota > Metazoa > Arthropoda > Insecta > Diptera > Syrphidae > Chrysotoxum > Chrysotoxum bicinctum. The sequence goes on along the minus strand of OU426990.1, from coordinate 85,909,700 downwards.
GCATTTAATTAAAAATATAAAATTTTTATGTAATTTTTTGTTGATGAAATGTTCAATTTTTAAACTAGTTTGCCTTGGCAGTGAATTTCGAATTTCAACCAAACCATGGGAAAACGTACTTCTGGGTTTTAATATAATTATACTTTTTCACACTCAATTCTCGCAAAAACTCAACTACGAGTTCATAAATGTAAAACTTCGTTATCGCTACAAACATCATTTACTGGGTTTAGTTTTGTTGTAACTTGTAATACATACGAGACTTCCAGTTGATACAAGGAGAGTTACATATACACATTTTTAAGTTTATTGTATGTTTGGGTTAATCTCAGGAACAACATGTTCTATTAAAAAGGAGTATATTTAGGGAATTGGTAAAAAGCTAGATATTTTAAAAACTTTTATAAATTGAAACGGTTTATAGATTGAAATGATGTAAGCAAAAAAAGGTTTTGTTGATTTTTTATTAATTAACGAAGACAGGTAGTTCATTAATTATGTATGTTCGTGTCCGAAAGGTTATGCTTAGAGGATTGCTTAAATGGTTAACAAATGTACCAAAGTTTAAATTAAATAAATCTCAAGTTGCCTCAAAAATGGCAATTAATGGATGTAAAAGGGTTAGCTATTATACTGAATTTAGTACAGATAATTTACGCAACTACTTTTTCTCCTATTATTTAAAGAGAAATATGTTTGTTTGTGAGATTTTTAACATGAATAGTTCTATTAGGAGTACGGTCAGTGATACCTTAATTTCCAATTTTTTTATTGAATTATATATCGTAAAAATTAAACGAAAAAAACTACGAGTAATTCGAAAAAAAATAATATTTTCGAAAACCATTTTTTTTTTAGTATTTGTAGGGTGGGTACCGTTATATTTAGATAAATACATTTTTTTCTCACATCTTGTAGATTGTATTAAAAAAAAAATTAATTGTCAAGTTTTAAGAAAATCGAGAATGAGGGTTTTGAAAAAAATCGTGTGGCAGGTGTAGCCAAACCTGGCAGCATTGTCAAATGCTTAACGTCGTAGCCGAGTAAAATCAGAGCCGGCTAAACGCTCAACGACCCACATCCACATTTAGCCCAAAAACAACATTCGTACCTTTTTCTTTGACTATAACCAATCAGAAGTCCACGATCAAGAAGAACAGAAAAAAAATGAAATTTTAAGTACCCTTTTTTGTAAATTAAAACTGAATTAATTAACTAAATTTTTCGAAGTTGTTTCATTTTTGATTTAAAAAAAAGAACGTGCGCGGAGGAAAAAATTAAATATGCTATCTGCCAAGTTTAAAGACAATAGGCCGAGGCGTTTAGCCTGTAGTCAGACAGACAGAATTGCGAGACCCACTTTTTTCGTCTTCACTACCATCGTAATGTCAACTTTGATCAAAATCTCCAGTTCGATTTTTTTACGAATGAATAATTTGCCTTTTATGTAGTATGTACCTATAAGTCGCAGGTAAAAATCATGAATTAAATTAAGAAAACTTTTATATGATATTATAAGCCAAAAGAAGAACGTTCAGCTTCTATTGTTGAGCCAACATGATTTAATTTAGTAATTAATAAGGTAGTTTTAAGTCAAATTGTATATAAAACAAATTGAAAAAAATTCTTAATCTTCAGCAAAAATTCAATGTTTTCGATTCTGTTTCTAGTCTCATATGTCAGTTATACCTCAAATGGTATGTTGTCATTCACTGACAATGGTGCATTTCAATAAAAGCTATAACTTGCACTTAAAAAAGAATATGATATTATTTTCCATCGAAATAATAACATTCAAATTATATTTTAAAATTCACTTAATCAATTAATCAAAAGTCTCCAAGTGAAATTTGCATTGGGCTCAACAGTTATATATATTTAATGGCTTGTGATGCAAAGCACAGTAGGTATGATCTAATGCCAGGCAAGAAAGGAGTAGCGTATGGTGAGTGAAACAACAATGCCAATAATAAAAAAAATGAAAAACCAAGGTCAAACTGTTACGATGGAATTTGTATTACTTATTGGAAAAGAAGCAATAAAATATATTATACTTTCATAGATGAACAACAGCAATCTGGCATCAATTTTCGTATGCTTTAGTGTAAACTTCCGTTGTAATACCGAAACATAAAATCGCGCCATTTTGTCACTGCATTTTTAGCTAATCACCCTTATTCCGATAGTCGTTTTACTAAAACGCCAGTAAAACGACAAGGCTCCAGAAACCACATTTTGAAGTTTAATTAATACGAAAAGGACAGCGTTCTCTATGTTATTCACTTTTCTAAGCATTATAACAATAGTCGTTTCAATAAATTTCCAATTTTCGTTTCTAGAGCCTTGTCGTTTTACTGGCGTTTTAGTAAAACGACTATCGGAATAAGGGTGAATAAAAATATCATTATTACAACAGCAATAATAGAAAAAGCTTCACATCTTGCTTTTGCAAAGACCTTGAACCAATAAGGGTTGTCCTTAAGCTAAAAGGCACTTTACATTTAAATTCTTTACCCGCATATACCTACTTTTAACCTTTATGAATCCAACCACCAACTCACCCTGATAACTTATACACTCTCGAAATAGCAACCACACATTTAGTTTTGTTTACCTTTTTGGATCTCATTTTTTTCTGTCCGACTTTAATTTTGATTCACAACTTTTTCAAGGCTACTAGGCTTCAAATTAAATTTAAATTATATTTTCACACTTTAGGACATTAAGCGAGCCTGTTGTCACGTAACAAAAGTGGAATAAACACTGCGATGCGACAACGACAGACCTGGTAAAACGAGTGCGAGATTTTATGTTTATCCCTTTAAAAAACAGAACATACAGAAACGCGAAGTCAGAAACTCTTCTTCTTCTGATAAAATCAATAGATTTTTTTCTCTGAAGAGAAATCTGAGAGCGCAATGGAAAATAGTAGTGAAAGAGTGTGCAAGCTGCAAGTAGTAGCAAGTAGAAAAGTAGTTAACAGTGTTGCTCTAAGCTATTTAATGAGACGTCTACTAACAAAAATATGAAGATAGTTTTGTTTGAAATATCTAATTTAAAAAAATGTATCAGAATTTTTTTGGTGGCGGCAACATTTCCATTTATTTGGCTTAATACGATTTAATTCCTAAACTAACTTAAAAACAGCTCTTATTATATCTAAAAACTAACTTCATTTAAAAATTTCATATAATAGCTTTCCACTCGTCGAACAAAAACAGAATTGTCCTATTAATGTTTGTGAAGAAGAGAAATAAAAAACTAACAGTATAAACGGTCTCCATATGAAAGGGCATTTTGTAGAATATAAGTGCTTTTCTTAAAAAAATTGTATACTACATACTATACAGGGTGTCCAGTAATTCTTGTGTCATACTTTGGGATGTGATTCTTGGTCATATCCTAGAAAAAAATTGTTCTACAGTAAAGTCTGATTTTGAGCTTTGACATCACTTTTTGACAATTTAAAAAAAGGCTTACTTTGGTGTACCCTGAACCATGTTAAGGTCAATTTCTCTTTCAGTACTAATGGTAGGGACCTCATTTTGGATTTTTTTTTAGTAAAAATACTAACATTTAAAACTACGTTTAAATTGAGTTGATATGTTTTTAGGGTTGCCATATATTCAATTTTAAATCGTGTTCAATTTTTCTTGCCCGAGTAAAATTTTGACTTTGAGGTAATTTTTTTTTCAAAAAATACGTAATAAACATAGAGTTTTCTTATTTTTACCTGATGAACAAAACAATAATAAAAAAACCTCATTAATAAGTGTTCGGTCTTGATACGGAGGTAAAATAAGAGGGTTATTCCAAGACAGACAACGAAGTGCGAAACGTAGGAAACGACGTTGAATGCTCTCGATTCTGGATATATGAGTTTGTGGATAAGGGGACCATACTTGACAGGCGTATTCAAGAAGCGGGCGAAAAAAGGTTATGTATTAAGAACGGGCCACGTAGGGGTCAGAGAACCAACGTTTCACAAAGCCTAGTGTAGAGTTTGCCTTGAGGATAATAGTTAAAAATGAATAAATCTTATTTTGAATAAAAAAATAATCTTTATTGAATCGAATCTATCTTAAGACTAAAGTAACAATGTGTTTTAATAAAGCATTAAACCTAGCAATGTATATGAAATATGTAACGCTTGCAAAAATTACATTCTATGGAAAAATTGATTTGTGTTGCAGAGTTGCATAAATGAAATAAAATAATTCTGTGAAATGATATTTGGAACAGTTCTGTGGAATGATATTTGGAAAGAAAAATATGTTAACTGATTCCGTGGAAAAAATGCAAAGTAGGTATATCTGTAAGTATAACGGAAATGAGGTTCGGTGCAAAGTGCGACGAACCTTTTAAATTATGTTTTTATTGGCGGCACGTGTAACACCCCCACCGTTAGATTGAGGCTCCGGCGAAATTTCTACAATGGATTTACTTTGCATTTTTTTCATAAGAATTGTTATTACAATAAATGCAAATAGTATTACAAAAATGTTTGTACTTAATGATGAAACATTGAAAGTTCTATTATTTTTTGAAATGTTTTTTATTATTTCTCTATTTTCAATGTGCTTAAGGTATAATTCATCGAGATTCAAATATGGTATAGTTTTATTGTCACTTATTTTAGTAATGAAATTTGGCAATACAAATTTATCATGAATAGTTTTTACAAAGTTTTGATATGTTTTATTTTGTATGCTTAACTTACAATTTTTAAATTTAATTAAGTAGTTTCCTTTTAATCTTATATCTTGCTTATTACAATTCTGTATAATGTGACTTTCTTTAATATTTCTTAACAAAATAATGCCTGTTGTTATTTCTTTTATTTCTGTTATGTTTGATTTGATTTTATTACAAATTGCTTCTTTAGATTGCAATATTTGTTGAATACAATGTTCATCAGATATTTCAACGAGATTTCTTTTGATATTTTCTTTAACAGGAAATTCAAAGATATTGTTATCTTCATCCATCAGGACGTCCTTAATTTTAAACATCACCGTCATGTTCTCTTTATCTGAAAGTGGTTTTATACGTATTTGTGAAAATCTATGATCAGATATTTGTGGTAATAGTAATACAATAATGATCTGGTCTTTGTAGGTTGTAACTGTTAATTTAATTTCGGCTAAGTTTTCTAAATCTGGAACTAAAGCTAATTCTTCTTGACTCAGAATATTTCTTGTTAAGATTCCTAATTTACTGGAAAATAAGATTTGTTCTATATCATCGATGTGATTTCTGAGGAGTAAAATATCATTGTTTATTTGATATAAATATTGCATGACTTCTAGTTCGGTTTCAATTGTTTGTACTTCCTACTAATATTATAAATGTGAATGTTACGATGTATGGATGTTTGTTACTCAATAACGCTTGAACAACTGAATGGATCTTGATAAAATTTAACACACAAAAAAGTTATAGTCTGGATTACCGTATAGGCTAATTTTTTCCTTATTATCAGGGGAGGGGCATTGGGCGGTCGAAACACCCCAAAATTATTTATCTCTACTTCTATCTTCGTATTGCACTGAAATGTAGTACCTACATATATGTACATAAGTAGTTACATTGAAATGCCATACTTTGGTGGTGCGGGCCCAGAGGAGGGGCATTGTTTGATTAATTTACCTAAGCAGTAACGATAAAAACACTCAGAAAAGTTTTTTAAAAAAATAAAACAAAAATGAAATTCTACGAATTAAAAACAAAAAAAATTTGACAAATATTTGTGTGTCTTTGAATTTAAACTATTTTAAGGTAAGTTAAACTTTATGTGCCTACAGGTTTAACTACATACATTGTTATAGGATAGTTACATACGTATGTGATTTGCTCATTGTTTGTTTTAAGAAAAGGTAAGGTGCAAGAAAAACTGAGCGCATCTACAGAAACTTTTAGACACATGATTTATTTTGAAAAACTTTAATTGAAAAAAAAATTTGCTTGCGGGAGTTCCCGCACGGGTACGCTAGTTTCCTATAAGTTCTTGATTATATGTGTTCAAATATGTTTCAATGGATTGTTGTTGTTTCTTAATGTGGTTGGTAATGTTAGCAATTTGATCTGTTATTAAGTTATTTATGACAACCTGTTTATTATTTTCATTTATAAGTTTTTTACTTTCCGAACTCAATTGTTCAAGTTTCTCTTTAATTTGGATTTCATCTTCTTGATCCATGGTTCCAGCTATGTATTTTAATCCTGTACCTAAAATGTTCATGAGTGCTCTCTTGCTTTTGTAATGGGGTTTTAAGTTTTCAATCTTTGCTTCTAATAGTAGAAGATTTTGATTGATAGTCGTAAACATGGGTCCTAACAATTCTGTCTTGTCTTCTAATTTTAAAATGTTACTATGAATATGTTGTTTAGTAATCTCAAATTCTGTTACATTAATTATATGAAGTACTTTAATATAATTTTTAAATATTTTTGCCTGTCCTAAGTTTATAGTAACATATCCGTTATTACTATTAAGGTCAGCAAGTTGAATGTCCTGAGTTTTAGCTATCGTCAGTAATGTAAGTAATACGAGTAACGTATTCCAAGGTAGTGTCATCTTTATATCCTGTAAATAAATTATGCGTTATATTTCGTTCATAACTGTTGGTAAGTCTATGTTTGGTATTTTTGTCTTGATTTAATATGAGTTCTATAATATTTGTTTTGATTCTGCGAATCAATAACATGGTCTTCGTCTATTTTGTGTGTATTTAGTTTTCGATATTTTGAGTGGTTTTTCCCTCCTCTAACTTCCTTAATAAAATTCTTTCCACTTTCCAGGATGTCGTCCTTTCGGTTTTCGTTTAGTTTGTCTATGACTCTCTGTTTTTTCTTAGAAATAATGTCATGGATGTCTTTATATTCGTCTTGGTGTATTTTACCATTAACAAAATCGATGGGTTTTCGATTGGTTGTGGAATGAATCGTGTTATTGTAATACGTTATAATCTTTAAAAGTTTTTCTTCGACTGTATCGTCTTTAGTTGTTTCGTTATGTTTTAAAAGTCGAATGTGTTCGTTAATTGTGTTGTGTAGTCTTTCAATGTCAGAGTTTGATGTGTGATTACTATTAGATGTGTAATGGATTTCTACGTTACAATTTTCTAGGTATTCTTTCATTGGAATTGCTTTAAAACCTAGTTCGTTATCTACTATTATTGTCCTTACATTTCCAAATTGACTAAAATAGTAAGAGAGGGCTCTCTTAAATTCAATCCAAGTTCTACTGGAAATTTTACTTGCCCAAGCATGTTTTGTGAATTTATCTATTATAGTTAAAAATAATGACTTTTCTAAGCTGTAAAACACGTCTACATGTATAGCTTCGTGGGGTTTTAAGGGAGTTTCTGTAATTTTATATAACGGTTTGGGAGGGTTCCTAACGTATTTTTCAATATTACATACATCGCAATTGTTTATATACTGCGTTATTCGTTTTAATAGTTTAGGGTTGAAATAATTTAGTTTTACTTCTTTGTATATTTCTGTTATACCTCTATGGTTGTTTCTTAAATGTTCTTTCTCTATTATATCTGCTAGTTTGGTTTCATCTGTTACATCTTCTAACAGTTTGAAGCACCGAATAATTCTAAATTTAATATTGTTTGAAAAATGTTCTTGAAAAACTTTTTCAATGATTTTATAAAATTGATCATCCTCAATGAGTATTGCATTCAAAGCATCAGGCTTAAAATGATTTTTTAGCAATACTATGGCTGACTGTTCGTCTAGGCTTTTTGTATGTACTGTACATCTATTCCTATCGAATACTTTTAAATGTTTCATTCGAGTAGCTCCTGATTTAGATTTTCTGATTATGAATTGGTTTTTGAAAATGTTAATACATGATTCACTTATGGGAATGCAATTGTTATCAATTAAATTTACTTCCGTTTGGGGAATACGTGAAAGGGCATCGGCATTACTATTGGTGGTGCCTTTTTTATATTTGATTTCGTAGTCAAATTCGGATAACTTCAATCTCCAACGGATAAGCTTCGAATTCGGTTCCTTTATTGAAAATAACCAAGTTAAAGGTTTATGGTCTGTTTCGATAATGAACTTTCTGCCAAATAAATAAGGCCTATAATACTTGGTTGCCCACACAATGGCAAGTAGTTCTTTTTCAATTGTGCTGTAATTAATTTCATGTTCGTTTAGGGTTCGACTTGCAAATGAAATCGGATGGTTTTCTTGTGATAGAACTGCGCCTATCGCAAAATTGCTTGCGTCCGTAGTCAAGGTAAAAGTTTTCGAAAAATTTGGATAAACTAAAATTGGGTCGTTTACTATGAGAGTTTTAAGTGTTTCGAATGATTTGTTATATTCAGGATCGGAAATATTTATTTTTGCATCTTTTTTAAGATATAGTGTCATCGGTTTTGCGATTTTTGAGTAGTCTCTGATAAATTTTCTGTAATAACCGGTTAAACCTAAAAATTGTCTAATTTCTTTTATAGTTTTTGGAATGGGGTAATTTTGTACACATAGTATTTTTTTTGGGTCTGGTTTTATACCATCGGGTGTGACAACATGACCAAGAAATTCGGTTTCTTTCTTGAGAAATTCCGATTTGTCAAGTTGTATTTTTAAGTTGGCTTCCCTTAATCGTTTAAAAATCTTTGTCAGAGATACGATGTGTTCTTGAAGTGAAGTCGAGAAGACGATTATGTCGTCGACATAAACGAGACAGATTTTATTAATATAATCTCCTAAAACATTGTTCATGAGCCTCTGAAATGTGGCTGGTGCTGTTTTTAGTCCGAATGGCATTCTGAGAAACTCATAATGTCCATTCTCAATACTAAAAGCGGTTTTATGAACGTCAGCTTCGTGAATTTCAATCTGATGAAATCCCTTTGCAAGATCGAGTGTGGTAAAATATTGGCATCTGCCAAGCTTGTCTAATATATCGTCAATGTTCGGGATTGGGTATTTGTCATCAACTGTCACTTGATTGAGCTTTCTGTAGTCAATCACTAACCTCCATTTCGGTTTCCCACTGGCGTCAGCCTTCTTAGGGACGATCCATATAGGAGCCGAGTAAGGTGAGTTGCTGTGACGAATGATATTATTATCTAACATTTCGTTAATCTGTCTTTTAACCTCTTCCTTGTGTATAAAAGGATATCTATAATTCTTACTCTGTATGGGAACATTGTCTGTTGTTCTTATTGTATGTTTTATTTCACTTGTAAATGAAAGTTTTGTGTTTTCTTCGAAAAAAATATCATGGTATTGTTTTATTAATTTTATTAACTCTCTTTCTTCTTCACTGTTTAAATGATTAATTCTTATTTGTTCTAATAATGATATACCTTCTGTTTGTTCTTCTATTATGTTGAAATTATTGAAGTCTACGCTTTCAATGTCCACTTTATTATCAAAGGGGATCAAATCTGTGTTGCTTCCAACTTTTTCTGCCTTTGCAAACATGACATAATTGTCTATGTTGTAAATTCCTTCCTCTACTCTTAATCCGTTTCCTAATATTGTTTCCTTTATATATCCTATTCCTTGTTTTTGTTGTACAGGTATATCTACATCAATTAATTTAATTTCCGCATCACTATTTCTGTTAAAATGGAGTGTTATTATTTTATCTCCGGTTTTCAACAAATTATTTTCATAATCTATGTGTGCTTTCAAATTAGACAGAATGTTGTTTCCTATCAAACCGTCGAACTCGTTGTGAAACTGACAAATAAAGAATTCTATTCTTTCGTTACTATCACCTAATTCACTAAATAAAGGGATCTGTACTTTTTCTTTTATTGTGACATTATGACTAAGTGTTTTTAGGCTTATGGGTTCGGGTAGAGTAGTATGCCACTTAGGATGACATATATTTGGATTAATAATTGAGTGGGTTGCGCCCGTGTCAACTATAAATTTCAAAGGTCTTCCCTTTGATGCCACTGTTATATAAGGTAACTTGCATCCGAGGCTACTGAGTGAAAATTTTCAGCTTCTGTCAAATAGCTTTGAGTGTAGTTGTTTGAAAAATTGTTACTATTTCTATTATATCTATTATTGCCGTTCCTTCTATTTCTTTTTTGTGTTAATCCTATTTCCATAGGTTCATAATTATTGTTATTTCTAAAAGGATTTTTTATTGTTGTGGTTCTGATTATTAGCATGGTTATTATAATTGTTAATGTTGTTATTATTTGTACCCGTTGATCTGTAGTGATCGAATGGAGGTTTGACGTACTGATTGTTATTAGGTGGTCTAGATTGCCACGACGTATTAGGATGATACGATCCATAATGATTGTTAGGTGGTCTTGATTGCGATGGTGTTCTAGTATTATTTGATCGATATTGATCGAATGAAGTTCTACCATTTGAATTGTCAGATTGCTTAGATTGCCGAAATGTATTGGAATTCAACGGTCCGTTATTGTTATGTGATTGTAAGTGTTTATGTGTAGCTTTGTTGAACGGGTTATAATGTGCGTATCCACATTCGTATAAGATGTTGATTGCGCCTTCTAAATCGGTTGGGTTCCTACAACATAGTAGTGAGCGCATGGGCTCAGGCATTTTATTTTTAAAAATTACCAAAGCTGACAACTTGTTGTTTTCTATATTGGAATTAATTAAACCTGAAGTATTTTCCGAATTTTCGAAGATTTGCTTTGTTTTAACATTGAGCCGTCTTAATATTGATTTTATATCATTAAAAAAGTCTATACTGTTAGTTTTAAATTTAACTGCTCTCAACTCATCGAATAATTCTTCGAGAGTTAACCTATCTCCAAAATTATTAATTAGAGGGCCGCTTTTATTTCGGTCCATGAAGTAATATGAACGTTAATTTCGATGACTTCCCTAGCTTTTCCTTTTAGTTTGGACTTTAAATAATCCGAGAAAATGCTTTGGGATAATTCGTCATAATTTGTTAAGATCGGGTGAATTTTATCGACTAAATCTATGAAATTTTGTAGGTCCCTAAAATCTCCATTGAAATCGGGGAGCTTAGATACATATTTAAGGGGGTCAATGTTTACAGTCAACATGTTTCCTTGGTTACTTTCTGAAAAAAAATTTCCTAATATCTCCGAAATCTGATCACTTTTCTGTTTAGCTTGTTCTAATTGTTTTGAAATATCTTCTACCGAAGAACCACTTTCAGACATATTATAACATTCTACACAAGGGTTTATTCATTATTTCAAATTAAGTATTCAAATATAAATGTACGTAAAATATTCACCCCTATTACGAAATTCGGCGAATGAGCTAAAGTGACAATTTCAATTCATTTCCAAACTTTTGCTATTACTGAATCCGACGAATGAAAGTTGAACGAATGTCGGTAACAATCCCTGCACCACTAACATTTTGTTCAACTTATATGGTATTACAGATTTCGCAATCCATTCGCACTCCATACAATTTCTATCATTTTACATTCGCACCAATTTCGAGACGAATCTGAAGTGAATTTTTGATTAAACGAAAATAAACAATGGAGAGTACAAAAATTTAAGTCAAAAGCTTATCATACTGAATGCTAAAGTGTTTGTTTAACAAATTTTAATAAAAAACGCACAAATAGCAACGCAACCAGAGAGCAAGAAATCTAAAAAAAAAAAAAAAAAGAGCACACGGTTGGTTTTGAACCGTCCCCCATCTTCGTACTAACCACTCTCAACGATGCTTGATTTCGTTGATCGAAAACGATACTATTATCACAGCCTAGGCCAGTTGAATAAATGTTTGTTGCTGACAGTGTCGATACGAAAGTTCATAAATGATAAGGTAATTTTAGAAATCGACAATGTAGTTCATCCGACGAATTTCATAATTGAGTTTTACAGCGGATGCGAATCAAGTCAACTCACCGGGAGTAAAATTCTGCGAATTCTGTAATCGACATGAATAATAATAAAAAAAAAAATACATATATATAGTCAGACCTTAGTTATTTGCTGCTGTTGTTGATTAAAAGTTAAAGTTGTTTAGGATTGTCCTTCTCAAGTTGTAGTTATTTGCTGCTGTTGTTGATTAAAAGTTAAAGTTGTTTAGGATTGTCCTTCTCAAGTTGTAGTTATTTGCTGCTGTTGTTGATTAAAAGTTAAAGTTGTTTAGGATTGTCCTTCTCAAGTTGTAGTTATTTGCTGCTGTTGTTGATTAAAAGTTAAAGTTGTTTATTCCTCCTCTTTTTTTTGTTAAAAAGTTTTTAGTTTTTCTTGTTAGATTTATTTTTTTTTCTCTTCCTTTTTGATTTTATATTTGTTGTTTTAACTTAGCGATTACTTTTAGCACACGTTAGAATGTACACGCACTTTTCGTGTTCGGATTTAATTGTTCTTTTTAGTTCATTAGGTGTCGCGCACGAGAAATTTATTATGGGTACGCCCGTGTATACTTGATCACTAACTGTAATTTTTTTTTTCTTTTTGGTTCACGGTTGAAACGTTGATACGTACTACTGTATATTTATCTTAAAATAACAATATACCGTATCCTACCGACTGCGCCAGTTAAAAATGAATAAATCTTATTTTGAATAAAAAAATAATCTTTATTGAATCGAATCTATCTTAAGACTAAAGTAACAATGTGTTTTAATAAAGCATTAAACCTAGCAATGTATATGAAATATGTAACGCTTGCAAAAATTACATTCTATGGAAAAATTGATTTGTGTTGCAGAGTTGCATAAATGAAATAAAATAATTCTGTGAAATGATATTTGGAACAGTTCTGTGGAATGATATTTGGAAAGAAAAATATGTTAACTGATTCCGTGGAAAAAATGCAAAGTAGGTATATCTGTAAGTATAACGGAAATGAGGTTCGGTGCAAAGTGCGACGAACCTTTTAAATTATGTTTTTATTGGCGGCACGTGTAACAGATAATCTCGTCAATCACCCCGATTACCGATGTCGTAAACGACAGCGAAATATACGACCTGACACGATCTGCATTCCATAAGCCGTTTCCATCTTTTGTCACTCGTTTTGTTGTCTGTAAATGTCAAACGTCGTTGAACACTTTCCTTCTGCATTCTGTAAGACGAAAAAATACGACGACTAAGAAAAAAAACCACGATATCTCTCGTTCAGAAATTTACACACGACAGAGACATAGAAGGTCGCAAAACTGCAAGTATTCTTGTTAAATAATTTATTTTATCGAATTTTTTTACGATAAATAAAACAAGTACATATTTGTCTAAATTTGATGTACTATACTATACATATACTAAAATGTTGTAATTAACAAATGAAAACCAATTCCAGACGCTCGTAGATTTGAGGAAGAAGACGAGCAGTTAGGATTTTTTTTTTGAAGGGGATACAAAAAACGTTCTCCAGTAAGAGATGGAGATGCTTGGCAAAAGTTTTGAATCGCTTATTCTATAACGGCAAGCTTTCGCTATTAAACAAAAAAGAGCTACGCTTTCGAAGAAGCAGTGTGTACTCCAAGGAATAAACTTAAATTGTATCAATGAAAGATAAACAAAGGAAGAAAAGAGGAATATAAGTCAAACAAATTAAAGGAGCACACTGCTAGGAAAGACACAACACATCTTAAGATCCAAGAGGAAACACTTGTAATTTATAAACATGGGATGGAAAGAAAAGAAACTAATAAATGTAATACATTTCAACACTTATCATTTTAATTACTTATTTATTTTCTAATAATTAAAAAAAAAATTGCATTTGTTCATTAATTGAACATCGAGCAATAATATTGTATGTAGACCAGTGTTGGGACTTTTACCACTTACGTGGTATTTCTACCACTTTTTGCTGTTCATGAAAACCTACCACCTAAAATTCTAATTCTACCACTTTTTGCAACTCAGATTTCACCTACTCGTATATATTACTTTACCATATATGTATGTACTATACGACCAAAATAACTCCTAAAATGTATCCCAAATATTAATCCTAATATTTTAACGATTGCATGTCATAATTTAAGTTTGTGCTCCGCTTATGCTGCTAAATGTATACCGTGGCAAACAGAAAAATCATTAAAGGAATATATAAATATGTATTTCTATTTTTACCACAGCTCGAAAAAAAAATAAAAAGATTTCATTACTTTCCTAAAAGCACTTTGCGCTAATGAGCATCAAATTTTAAAGGTTTGCCAAACTTCTTCGCTTAAAAAGAATCATAGAGCAGTGGAATCCCTTGTTTAATTTTTAAATATATACTGCACTCGTTTGAAGAACCTACTTCTAAGGCTTCACAAATTTCTCATTCTTTTTAAAATAAAGGCAATTAAGTTTCTTGGAAATTTTTGTCAATAAATCTTAAAATTATAAATGAGTTGAGTTAAACAGAATATTTCAATCAGAGAACACAAAAATACACTTTTTGATCGAAAGTATGAATACTTAAAAAACTAAATATAAGGAAAAATTTGGTAAAGTCAGAAAATCTTAATATAAACACAAATGTGAGAAACCCAGAAAACTATTTACCATTTTCTCATTTGTATTTTGGCCTTTACTTTGAAAGGTACTCATTAGAAAATGACATTTAAGTTTTTGGTTTGGAACGAGTTTAAAATGAAATTGTATAATATGTATGTATGTGACTTTCTTCCAGATAATAATGTGATCTTTGAAACATAAAGAACCGAAATATTACTTCTTTTATTTTTGTATTTGAATTATTTTCAATAAATTTATTTTCAATATACGATTTGCTACATAAAAATGGCTTTTAATTTCTACCACTTTTCTACCACTTTTTTGACAACCTTTCTACCACTCTTTAGCTTCTGCGAAGTCCCAACACTGATGCAGACTTTCCTTTGAATTTGACAGATGTTTGTTACTTTTTCATCGTTTTTAAATCTGTTACAAAAGTTGTGTTCAACCACGAAAAGGCCAGTGTAGAGTAGTGTAGTGCAGTGCAAGTTCATGAAAACTGTCAGTGCAAACTCAAGCAAAAACGTCATACGTCAGATGTTTAAAAAAAAAAAACAAATTAAATTCGGTGCAAGTAAAATGCCTTATGCCTGCGCTAAAGTCGATGGTAAAGGGAAGAAATTCATTCCCACTGCCTGCGACGACGTTGTTGGCTTTTTAGGCACAAAATCTCTTCCTCCTTTTCACCTTTTTTCATCAAACTTTCAAACAGTTGCGTTCGGAATCCTTCGTGCAAATATACATACATACATAGATTTAATTAAGATATTATTGGATTAATTGGAGAACACTGAATCACCAGATTGCCCTTCACTCGAAGTTAGCTCTAATCTATGCATTATTTAAAAACTTTAATCAAAAATACAAAGCGCAGAAAAAAATCAACTTTATTCGTTAACAAAATATAATCGAATAATGACATCAGCTGACTTTGACAGTTTTCACCAACCTGCACTAGCTCAAAAGGTAGTGCAAGATATTCTGCACTAGTGTACACTAGTTCAGATCAATGAACGCTAATCAATGTAAGTCAGTGCAGAAATTTTCTCAATGAACACAAAAAAGCTACACTTTTCTGCCCAGAGTAGTTCAGTGCAGCTGGTTGAACAGAACTAAAATCATCGCGCCGAAGAAGTTATGGAATGCCATTTAAAAAACGAGACGACAGAGAAAACGAGAGACGTCGAAAAAACGAGACGACATCGGTAATTGGGGTGAATATGTGTGAGAAAGTTGTAAACAATGTATGTATTAGCGAATATGCACCCGGATCAAAATATTGATCCTTAAATTGCTTTAACATCACATAAACTTAGAAATAGATATGAACTTTAAGAGTCAAAACGGAATACTCCTTGGCATATTGGTTAGCGCATTGGATTGTCATGTCTATCTCAGCTGCTGAAAAAAAACATTTTTTTCAGGGGCTTACTGCCTTTTGCAAGGAATTGAAAAATCCTTAAATTGTACAACTTTTCATGGATTTTTATCAGCTCGGAATCCGCAGAAAATTGTAGATCCCCTCTTTTCCTTCTTATAGGCACAAATGAATGGTTGAGAGTTATAATTCACTAGATTAAGGTTAAGTATGGACCCTTACCCACGTTCTTCTCAAAAACCTAGTTCATCTACATCTTAAATACTAGTTTAAATGTTGGTTCTTACTTCAATATATCTTTATTTAGTTGCTTTCTGATGGGCTAGACATCTGATATTTAAAACATAACTCTGAATATCGGGATGAAAACACGTTTGTTTAAAATTTAAAATATGTTTTTACAATATAAATTTCAAAGTAATGTTTCTTGTTTTCCCAAACTTTTTATTAATTATATGTCCTAAAGTCACTTAAGGACATATTACAAAATTTTAATTTAAAATCGATTGCACAATTTCACCCACCAAGAATAAAAAGAAGATAATATTGAATAAAAATATTTTTTTAATATACATACATAGCACGTTCTTAAAATGTACTAAAAAGTTTAAAATAATTTATTTTAGTACAATCCACATGAAAATTGTACTGAGGAAATATAAATGTATAATGCAACCTTTGTTGTAAAAAAGGCTAGGAAAACGGCACTGAATTTTCACCACGATGAAACAGTCCATCAACGGGACTTTGAGAGGGTTGAAATCCTTGCAACGCTACACTTTAGAAACACGACACACAATTAAATTAACAACAAAAATATCACGAATCGCAAGCAAGACATACTAAGCATTTTATCGGTTAGATAATTCCTTAGCTTCAAAAATTAGTTTGGAGGAAAGTGTTAATATACTACATGTTACGTTTGTTGTCATTTGTGTAAAAGAAATTTGTTAGTTGACATTTGATAGTCGTATACTGTTGTCAATGTTGGGAAATACGAGAAAATAAGTCTAATTCAAAACTAAAATATTAAGCTCCATAATTGAACCGTATTGACTTGTATTTAATTCATAAGTAATATTGAAAAACAAATAATTATAAACTAAAATAAAAACTATAGCAAAGTTAATATCAAACAAGTAAATTTAAGTAAAGCAAACGTATATAAAAAAAAGTATTATGGTGGAAATTCGTGTTGGCAGTGTCAGTCAATAACAATTTATTATGAAGCATCTAACGGGTTGAAATTATTAAAATATTTTATTTAAATAATTGTTTAATTGTGGAGAAAATTACATGACTTTCTTGGTATTAACCATTTCTACTCGGCTGGCTTTGTTAATAAGGAGAATAGCCGCTTTGGATCACTGGAAACCAAAGACCACTACACCCTCGTATAGAGAAACTGTATAGTGCGTATTTGTATTGTGCCGGCACGGTGGCGTCTCTGATTTGACGCCTCCCGATTTGATCATAGTGAGGTACTTAAAGGACAATGTGTACATTACCAAACTAACCACAACCTCAATACTTTAGGACAATTAGAAATTGTTGAGCTTAAAAGAGGTCGCCTTTTCCCCACGGCCTGAGGCACCCTCTTCGCCCACATCATAATCTGTACATAAAGACCATATTATCAATCAATAAAATATTAATTATAAAATTGTATTCGATTTAAGACTAATTTTCGTTTTTATTCTTTAAAGTCGGGAACACTTGCCCAATTGATGTTCCTTTATAAAAACTTTTTTTTAAATAAAAGTACATACATACCTCACTCAAAACTAGCTGTTTTTTGTAAGTTTTCGAAAATTTGTTTCTAAGGTGGCCAAGCATTCAAAACTTACTAATATATGCCAACAAAAAAAAACGAATACATTTCATTGAGAAAAGATCATAGTAACGCCATCTACCTACTTTCGGTTTCTCTACATGTAATGTCAAGTGCAAGACAACTTTTTTTTGTGCTACAGATTGAGTTAGGATAAATATTCTCCACTGAAAATTAAATAAAAAGAAGTGTTTATAACTTTTTTGGAAAATGTTGAAGATCTAAGAAATTCTTTTAACGAATGTAGCTCTGTTATAAATTATAAAATGTATCAACTGTATGTATCAAATGTATCAAGAGAATCAGACAATAAAATAAATTAAATAGATAAAATTATTTTGAAGTTATTTGTTTTATTTAAAAATTAATTTACACAAATTTTTTATTTTAGTTTAATTAATTCCATCAGCCTTTCGACCCGTTTATAAACACCTCAATCTATGCTTGGGTCAAAATAATTATTTAGAAAGCAGTTTTTAGCATTTGAAACGGGTTCAGTTTTCAAAATTCGAACCGTTGTGTACCTTTATCACAACGAAGACGTTGTATATTTCAGGGTTGCGAATTTTTAAATTAAAAAAACCATAAGTCATAAGACTGTTTTGTGAATTTGTCTGATTTGTGAATTAAAAAAAATTAATCCATAATTTAGTTAGTGACTTATGATTTAAAAAATATTTAATTCATAAGCTAAGTGACTTATGAATCAAAAAAAATTGAAGTCATGAGTAAGTTAGTGACTTATGAATTAAAAAAAAATAAATTCACAACCTATTTAGTGCCTTATGAATTAAAAAAAATTAATTCATAAGCTAGTTGGTAGATTGGAAATGTTTAAGCTTGTTTTGACTACATAATTATTTAATTATTGATGAAAGTGGATTTCATGCTTCTGTGTGTCATAAAATGATCATGCTAGCTTATAAATTTTCCAATTAATAATTTTTTAGTCAGAATTCATCCATTAGCTCATGACTTAATTTTTTTTTAATTCATAAATCACTTAGTAGGTTCTGAATTATTTTTTTTTAATTCATAAGTCACTAAGAAGCTTATGATTTAAATTTTTTAATTCACAAGTCACCAACTGACTTATGACTAAATTTTTTAAATTTATAAGTCAGTAACTAGCTGCTGAATTACATTTTTTTTTTTAAATTCATAAGTCACCCACTATCTTGTGAATTAAAGCAAAGTTTAAGCTAAAAAGTGATTTAATCTTTTGCAACCCTGGTATATTTTATTATATCGGAAGGTTTTATTTCAGATCCAGTTTACTCACCTTAAAAGAATGTATTCCAATTTTTTGAAATAAAAAGTTATCGAAATACTTATTTGAACTTTTTCTGAGTCGTGATAATATAATTTTGTTTTAACTAAACTAAAACTTCTATTTTTTTTCTTAAAATATTTAAACTTAAAAAAGGTAGATCTTTTAAAACTTCCTCACAGTAATGTACATATGTAATTTTTATTTCTCTTTGTTTTAGCTAAACCAAAAGCCTATTTTATGTTAACTTTTTATACATACTACAATAGTTATTCTTTTTAAATTGTTAATAAAAATGTTTTATTAAACGTTTTTCTATAAATTTTTATTTATTTTATAGTAATTTTTTTCTTAATCTAGGTAATCTTTTTATACAACTAATGTTATATTTTATAATAAAAAAAAAATAAATACCGCTTAACTAATCTAATCAAATTATGAAAATCAAAAGAGAAAAATAAAATTTACACTACAACGAGAGCTGTTTCTGTGTCAATTTTAATTGACAAAAGGTATATTTTAACCTTAAAAAGTTCGTCTAAATTTAAAAGCAGCAAATAGCTTCTTTGTCTTCTAAAAAGATACTTTGTCCAGATTGACAATAATACTTAATTTCATGCCAAAACAAATGGAAGAACAAATTTTATCTGATGTTTTATACGAAACAACCCTTTAAAAGATTAATTATTATTAAATATTGAGGCGATGGAAAAATAAATCTGTACTTACAAATGTACATAGAGCCAAACGAATTTTCAACATGAAACAACGAAGCAGAGTTTTTATTTTGAGAATTAGCGGTTTGGACAATGTACAAAAAGTATGAGAGTAAGCTAACGGCAGCTGAGATGAAGATGCTTCGTATGACAGCAGGAGTTACAAAGCTTGATCGAATTAGAAGTACGAAGATCCGAGGAAGCCTTCATGTTAAGAATACCATTTCCCAAAAAATTGAACACGACCGACTCAGTTGGTATTGCCATGTTCAAAGGAGAGATCCTGAGAACCCCGTCAAAAAGGCAATATCATACAACGTTCCAATTCGGAATAAAAAGAAAGGTAGGCCTAAACACTCCTGGTACAAACAAATGCAAAAACACCAGCATTCAGTTGGCCTCAGAAATGAAACAATACAAAACCGGGAGGCTTGCCGCCGATTTCTGAGGTCAACCCGGCGAACCCCACAGGCGGATCACTAGTGTGAAGCAGATACGTGGGAGAGTTATGATCCCCTCGACATCGAGATCATAACAGCGCCGAAACAAAGGAAGAAGAAGTACTTCTTCTACATCTAGAATAGTGTAAATACTATTTGAACAATAACAATCTATGTTAATATATCACAAATGTATCTTTTTAGCTAAAAATTATTTGTTTTGAAGTTGTTTGTTTTAATTTTTAATTTTTCGTAGTTTTCTTTGAGTTCTTTATCTTTCAAATTTAAGACTGTTCGACTTAAATTTGCTTGCTATACGTTGCGTTAGTTAGAAAACTTGTTTAACGTATTTAAAATTATAAAAAGTTACGAGTGGGGGTCTTGTTACTAAACGACTTCGTTAAGCAATGTTTAAAATTTTGCGCTTTTATTTTTAATAATTTACTTTTTTATTTACTTGAATATCAAACTTTTATTTATATGAATATATATACTTTTCTTTCAATGGAAGCATAGCTTCTGAAAAACACGTTAGTGCCGGAAATTGGTTTATCGTGCATACAAAGAAATAAATTGAAAATTTCTGATTTTATACTCAAGGACGTGTCATTCGAAAATACTGTCAAAATTTTTATCAATGATAATAGGGTGTACATTTTCGAAGAATGAGATAAAAAGAGAATCACCCCAAAAACATAATGTTACCAAATAAGCCAAGTTCTATTATAAATAAAAACTTGTATTTAACAAGTCATTCCCGAAAAGTAATGAAATCTAACGGTTCGGAAGATTTAATATCAAATATTTTAAATAGAGTTAGGTACATCGTGTCAACTTCAAATTAGGAGAGAAATTTGTATGAAGTTAATGATTTCTAAACAAAATTTGGTCGGTTTGTTTAAAAATTTTTTTTCTTACTCAATTTCTCACAATCACAATTCAGACATATACAAATTTGACACAAACATGGTCCTTTAATTTGTCTCGTTCTGTGTCATATTTAATGACTAATTTTTACTAATTATTCTCGTCGCATCAATCAATCTACACCTGCAAGCTAATGTTTCCTCGGTAACGGTAAGGAGGACGATTTTTCTGGTAGAAATCAGCGGGTTGCATCAACATGTCTTTTTATTTTATTTTTTTTATTTTATTTATTCATCTTTTTTTCAAACTTTTCAGGACGGTTTGGAATTCACGTCATATGACTGCACTCATGATACAGGAGCACTGTTTATTTGTAAACTACATTAATCCTGTTTCTATAGAACAAATACAAAATATCTAAGTAGGTATAAAGCCCAAAGAACACGAAATCCAAGTTGTTATACTTACAAAAGAAATGTAACAAAAAAAATCAAATCTTATGTACGCCAAAGTGCACTTAAAAAGTAGAAGCTTTTGGCTGTAGGACAATTTTTCGAAATCAATCAATTTAAAAGAAAAAGCTACTCACATTAAATGACGTCTGTCGTTGAGGAGGTGGTGGTGCTGGACATGTCCTGTGCGGAGGTAGAGGAGGGGCACCATTTAATTGGCTGGCTGGTGTTCTGCTTGTGATGGGTGAGCTTGTCTTCGATGGCGGTGAATTATTTGACGATGATGTTCCGGTTGTGGATACATTGTTTTGACTCGTTTTGAAATGTTCTCGCAAAGAGGATACATTTGGCGTAAGGCTGGAGTTTAAATTCGAGTTACTCTGTGCCGAACTCAATGTAAGGTTATTTAGGTTTGTGTTAGATATACTCCTGGCAGGTGTTGGTGGTGGAGGTGCTTTTACAGAAGGTGGTTTTGGTGGGGCGACTGTTGGGCGTCCTGTAAAT
Organism: Chrysotoxum bicinctum; assembly: GCA_911387755.1. NCBI lineage: Eukaryota > Metazoa > Arthropoda > Insecta > Diptera > Syrphidae > Chrysotoxum > Chrysotoxum bicinctum. The sequence goes on along the minus strand of OU426990.1, from coordinate 85,887,813 downwards.
CAATCAATTGATTAATGAAATGATAACATAGTTGGAGATAGTAAATTGACTTACCGATTGGGGGGTTGGGCGCTTGTCGGATACTTATTGTTTCCTGTGATTGACAAAGTGTTAGGGGTGTTCGCATGGTTGCGAATGCTTGCGAGGTTGGAAAGACTGGCCCACCAGAAGGGGCAATAGGGGGGGATCTGTAAAATTGGTTAATGGATGGATTGTTAAAGATAATCTATTAAATGATCAAATAATTTTAATGTTTTGTAGGGATGTTGAGTTGACTGGCTAAATTAAGGTAAAAATTGTTTTACGTGACCCACTTTTATAATATAAAAGAACCGTGTCTTTTTCCAATAAAGTCAAGTTTTCGTATCGTAGGATATACTTTTGTGATGTTTATTTTTTAATTGACAGTAGTATCTATTTTTATGAAACAAGTAATACATTTCAGAATACTTATGAAAACAAGGATTGCGTAAAACGTACGTATGTTATTGCTACTGTCATGTTTATAATATGCAGACATGTACACAGCATTGAAATTAAAAAAGAGGGTAAAAGCCTTAATTGCTGTTAACAATTAAACCTATAATAATTTATAACCCCCTTAATACATTGACTAAAAATAATGAAAATTATTAAAAAAGAATATACATACCTAGGGGATTTCATACTATGATGCCGGGCTACAGTTGACTTTTGTAAGTTTGCTGCTGCTACTTGATGCTGAATACCAGGAGGTTTTGGGGCAAAGTTTGGTTTTCCATGACTTGGTCCGAATCTGTTCGATGATGATGATATTGAAGCCGTAGGTGCTGTATTACCACTCAGTGAGGGCGTTCCCGGTACTGGTGTTTTACTTTCACTAACTAATCCAAAAAGAGACGATTTATTTGGAGCTAAACCAGTAACGCGCTGTGCTGTTACTGTAGTAACAGTAGAAGATATTGTCGATGACAACGACGACGATGATGATGTTTTTGTTTGATTACTCATACTATGTACATAACTCGAAGTATTCCCTAATGATAAACTTTAATAAGTCAAGAAAAAAAAAACAACAATTAGGGTAACATTTAAAATAAAAAAGCCTTTTAAACTTACTTTAAGTTGGCGGCGTTTTTCCTCACCGTATTGATACCAGTTGTAATTGTATTATTTCCACTACTGTTGCTACCCTCCGACAGCGTAGGTGATGAAGACTTGGCATTACTGCCGCCTGTTACTGCTCCTCCTCCAATTTTCGGACTTGATCTCAGTGAATTTAAATTACTCTTCTCAACCACAGAGTCAGAAATACTCTGCTTTGTTTTTGTTCCGGCAGAAGATTAATATATTAAAATGAAAAACAAGAAAAAAACGAAGTAAAATTAGCAGAAAATCGAAAGCAAGCGGAATTAATTGAAATTGATTGCGATGCGCTACTGCTGTGTTAAATAAACACAATTTTTTGCTCGTGTTGGTGTGTTCTTGCGGTTTAATTTGCATAGGAGAGAAGTATCTGGTATCAACCAGATGCTGTTATGGTAAACAACATCTCTTATTTCCAGTGACATGACGTTACGAAATTGTGATAACAAATTCATCGTAATTATAGCGGGTGGTTGGTATACATACGAGTACAATGAATTTATTTTATAAAATGCACACACTAAACGGGTTATAACTACCTTTAAAATTATTATCACAGAACTTTAGGAAAACGGATGCACATTGGTTTTGAATTTCTGTACATTACAATGAGATGGGAAAATAAGGCTGGTTAGAGTATATCACATTTGTTTAGTGCGGCTAAAAAAAGAATCTCTGTACTTAACAGTAAGTCCTTAAATGAGCTCGAAGGTAAACTGATGAGCATTTCTAACAAAACGGGTATCACGGCTGAATAAGAAAAGATATAAGACGTTCCGACGGTGTTCAAGAGGTGGGAATAATTCCAGGATAGTTCTGATGGCTATCAGTCTTAGCGCTCTGTTCTGAATTCTTTCTAGTAAATGAAGCAAACCTAACCAGAGATGTAAAAATGAAGTAGATTATAAGTTTTGACAAGAGGTCATTTATAAAAATTAAACAGAGATTCGGAGACAATACGGAGCCCTGGAGAACACCATGAATTGATTTGTGAAGATCCGACTTTAAACCGTCCAATACAGCATAAAATGAATGTTCCAGAAGGTAAAGGATCCATACGCAAGCAATGTCGATAAGAAAGCCAAACTCTATCAAATGCTTTAGAAATATCAAGCGCAATAATTTCACTTTCTATAAAACAAAGTAAAGATCTGTTGCAGTCTTCGATCGAAGAATGAACAACCAAATCCAGCATTTTTTCCTCGGTATTTGATTTGACAGCAAAAACTGAAAAATGTTGTTAAGGAATTTTGTTAAATTTTTTTTTTAAATTAAGATTAAGATTTAGATATATGTATATATATATATATTATTTTAGATATTCATATATTATTTTTTAAATTTAAGATAGTGTTATAAAATTAGAAACAATGTGTAGCACCCATACAGGAATGGTTGAGAATTGTAAGTCTGGTTCTTTACGAGCTGTTGCATCACCGATATATTTTACAATGTAGAACTAATAATGTTTTCATAAATTAGGGTGTACATTGTTTTGCTTTTATTAACTTTGATTTACTTTATTGGTTATTCCTCTGTTTTTAAAACGAATTAAAAATACCAAAGAACACACTTTCTTACATTGGGTTAGTAAATATTAAAAAAGGAATGGCGTGAGAATAAGGTATATCAACTAAAAAGCACATAATTTTGACTATGTGGTTTTTATTATAAATCATAAATAATAAATAAATTTGGTGGTGCAACAGCTCGAAGTGAACCAGGACCTAGTGACTTACAACCCTTAACCATTCCTGTGTGCGTGTTACCAGAAACGGAGGGGACCTACAATTTTCTGCCGATTACGAACGGCTAAGGAGCAGCACTTTCCATGACAAGAGATACTCTTGGAGGATTTGTCAATTCCTCGCAAGAGGCAGTACACCTTGAAAAAAACTTTCTTGCAGCGGCTGAGAATCGAACTCGAGACCTTCAGCATGACAGTCCAATTTTAAAGAAATGCTTTTAAACCTTTGAAAACCCGATGTGGTTGCATTTTAAAGTCGAGTCCTAAAGGTAAAAAACACCAGGTTTTTAAGAAAAGCTACAACACAACACATCAACTTTTCATGCGGTATATTCTTGATGAAAATGAAAATTTAAACCAACCTGGCATAAAATAAACAAATTTATTTTTAAACAGAAATTACCTCCAACCCGCTTTATCTTTTAAAATATAAATTCCAATACACTAAACAAAAGTTCAAACTTCTACACAATGTACAGCATTAAAAAGATTACCATCTACAAATGAATTCTATTAATAGAGACGTCGCACTTAAATGCCCAAATTCTACCATAAAGAGGAGAGAAAACGATTCCAAAAAAAGATGAAAGAAACCACCCCCTACCTGATACCTAGTATCTTGACTAAATTCAAAAATAGTACTGCACCCGCTGAGCAATTCCACGGAAATGTGATTGACATTGAAAATAGTACTAATTTGAAAAAGATACTCACAGATGAAAGATTCTTCGGCGGCGCTGCTGGAGGTTGTGGTGGTGGTCCACGATTGGTCCTTAAATTTGCTTCAGTAACATTTATTTGCTGCTTTTGTTTCTTCAGCGTAAGATGTTTTGTAAGTTCGGCATTAAAATCCAGTGGACCATTTGAGGGGGGTGGGCTTCTATTGTTTGTTGATGCGGATGTGATTGTTTCAGATTGCTGTTGTGCTGTATTTGATCTTGTGGAAGACGGTGAACTTTTCGCTCCATTTACAGGTTTCAATTTTGGCATTGATGCCAAGCCTTCAAATAGACCCCCCAATTTCGGGCCACCATTAGCTACGATATTGTTGGTGGCGTTCCATTTGGGGGAGCCAGTTGATGTAGGTGCTATTTTAGAATCATCGCCACGTACCTACACAAAGATTTAAAACTCTTTAGATATAGAATTCTCTCAAATGCACTAAGTTTTACAATTTACCTTTCCTGATAACGCAGGTCCACTTTTATCAACTGTAACGGCTTTCTTCAATTTGGTACCTTTTTGTATGGATTGCAAAAGTGCCGATCTCATATCTCCAGCACCTCCTGCAGAGTTGCCTAGCTTCAAACCACCCATCGCCGGTGGGGGAGGCGGACCTGGCGGGGGAGGTGGTCCTGGTGGTGGCGGGATTGCCATCTGTAAAGAAGAAAACAGTACATTTTAGCTTTTTCGTGTAATTTATTATTCTTTTGTTTTAAGCTAAGACAAGATTATTGACAACTATCAACGAACAAGGTGTAAAATATTCGGATAATTTAATGCTTGTGTTGTCTTGACAAAATAGACAACCTACACAAGAACAACCAATTAAGAGTTATGATGAGCGTGGGTCGGATACAAATCCAAAATCTGGTTTCGGATAAATATGATTGTTCTTAATTTGCCCTCATTATTTGGCGGCGTAATAAAAAATAAGAGGAAAGAAGTCATCGTCCGATGTGGTGGGCTTTAGGACAGAAGCGTTGAAATAACATACTGTCATTTTGGCCTTGATTATGCTGGTTGTCTGTAGGCAGTTTTATAGAGAGATTTATTGAATGGCGTGTGTGTTAAGAGAAATGAAATTTTACTTTGTTTAAGTCCAGATAGTGGGTATTAAGGTTTGTTTGTATTTTAAGAAAATAGTTTAAAATCGTGTTAAATAGTAGATTGATGTTTGTGAAATGAACTAAGCAATTGATGGAACAATATGCACTTAAATTATTGAAGCAGTCTTTAGCAAGAAATAGATTTTTTACCAGCCATCGACGTCAATTGAAAAACAAAAAACCATACAAAATTGAACATTATTGAGAAGTTTATTAATCTAAATTGTTTGACATAAAAGTCAGAAAGTTGAGTGAAATCAAAAGACCAGTGAAAATATATAATTACATGCAACTGTCAGGGGTTGTTTGGCATATAGCATAATAATAGGTTTGAAACCTCATTGATTATATTTTAATCATTAAGTCAGCTCTTGATACACTCAATTTATGTAAAACAATAACTCGTTAGGAAACAAAGTTTTATTTCAATTTACGCACTCTTTAGATCTATCGAAACCGATTTACTTTATTTGAAATTGAACAACGACATTTTTTATAGCTTTCATTTTTCTAATAATTTATGCTTTTGAAGATTAAAAGATTATATGTATGTCAGTTTAATTTAATCTTTTGGAAAATTGTATTGTAGCTTTAACACCATTTTAAGAAAAATTTCATATGAGATACTACACTTTGCTTTGGGTTAATTATATCTCAGTGTATAATTTTCGAGCATTTGAGGAACTTTTCGACTTGAATCACAACTAGGTAGTCTAACCATGTAAATCAATCATTGTATTTGACTAAGTTCTCATCTACATGAACTCATAATTAATGGAGACCCAGTTCATATAACCTAAAAGTCAAATAATTATATATGAGGTACGAAATCATTGTAGTTCTGGAATTGAATATGATTGAAAAAGATGTGTATACACAGAAAGGAGAAGCACGGACACATATTTTTTGCTGAAGGGTGAAACATGCTATCTGCCAAAATATGCTTTTATAAAATCAGATATAAGATTCAAAAAATATTTTGAAATCTCATATTTTCTACCAGGGTCTTTATGTTAGTTAATGAGTTTTACCTGAAAACGAATGCAAGATTTTGTCAAGCCGTAATAACTTTATTTGAACTGAAAAACATTTTTGCTTGTAAGCACATTTTTATAGAAGTAGCATTATATAACTAAATTCCAGTAGGCAAATTCGGCGTTTCATATACTAGGGCTATCCACGAACACCCAGGTATTTCTTAAGTTAGTCAAAAAATCTTACCTGAGTAGTACTACTAAGATTTTTTTCGGAAATTTTGAAGAAATATTTTTTAGTTTAATTTTTTATTTTTATATTTTAGCCTAAATAGCTGTTCGTTGACAACCAAATTGTAATGTTTACGGTGGTGTGCAAATTGTTAAGCGATTAATATGTATAGTCGTTCCATAAACACTGTAATAACTATTTGAACCTGTATAATTTGACAATCATCTTCATCTAATAAGTTGCATTAGTTGTTTTAACTAATGTTAGATAGTTTTAAAATAAATTACATATTCTAGTTTACAAGTGCAAACATCCAAAAAAAGAGAATTCCAGTTGTTACGCCGCATAAAGCAGGTGAATCCAATTCTTTTATTTGCAAGTCGCTAAAACCTCTCGGGATCAATAGAATGTTTGTGTGGCGTTCAATTAAACAATATTTGTATACATTAAACTTAAGAGACAAGTCTCGACCCGGGCGAAGTGTGAGGACAAAAATGTCACTCAAGCTGCGGCGGCTCAAATTCGCCGAAATCCCTTATGAAAGCAAAAATGAAGTCGCGAGAGATGTATATTTCAAAAAGAAGTATGCCGCGGCTTATAAAAAATGATCAAGAGATAGGTGCTTACCGCCGAGTGACTGGCAAGAGGTTGAAAAATGCCCTGAAAAAAACTAGAAACGAAAGAACAAAAGCATTGTTCAGACTTTACGTCGATGGGAGCTACCGACAAATCTTGTTTTCAGAAGTCAACATTTTACCATAGAGAAAAAATTCATTCGCCAAAAGGTCTCAGAAAGCAAAGGAAAACGTTGGCAGACTCGAAAGGGTTCATCATCTAATTTCGATCATGGTTTGGTGGGGAATGAGCTACGAAAATCATATTTAATAGAATATTTTACTTATTTGATATTTGTCTTCCTTATTTTGAAAAAAAAAAAAAATGTGTAACAGTATGTATGGCACGACCACGTAAATACAAAGTAAAAGCAGGATTTTGATTTTGATGATGATTATTAAAATAACTTGCAGTTATTTTTATTTATTTTAATAAATTTGTACTTTAAAAAATATTTAAAGCAAAGCAGGCATTTTGTTTCCACAAGTTCATTACAACAGTTGTTACATATGTTTTTTTAAAAATTGACAAGAAACTTGTTTCACGAAAAGTCCGCCTCCAGTAAATTGACGTGCGATTTTTGTTTGTAAGATACGAGCTTATTGGAATGAATAGTTCACAAAATTAAAGGCCATACATATTAACATAGATACATACATATTACATATATACTCGTACATGTACATATATGTATGTATATAACTTAATTTGAACAAGAAGTCCGCCTGGCATCTATTTGTTTACTTGGTCGATTTTTTATGGCTACCCGCTATAATCAAATTAATTTTGTTTATTTTATTTGAATATGCATAATTTGACTATTACGTTAAAAGTTATCAAAAACATATTGAAACAATTTATTCGAAATGCAGGATTTTGTTTATAGTTTTGCATGATATTTCGCTTTCGCAAATCCGATGATCAATAAAAAAACGAAAGTAGGTATTTTAATTGTATGCACAACCTTTTTCGTTTTCGGTGCTCCCATTTGAATATTTCAATTATTTTTATTTAAAAAATATAAAACAGCACACATACAACAAACAAACACAAAGAACTATCAAAGCAAACGTTCGTAACAATTAACTCGAAATAAGAACTAGTTCACTACAAACATCCACTTCCGATCGATTGGACAAATTGTATAAACTACTCTACCGTACGACTGCTAAATCAAATCTGATCGTGCCAGGCTGAGTGGGTATTTTGGTCGGACAAAAATTATCATCAGAGTTTGCCAACGATTTTACCCAACGCAGCGCAGAGGAGATCGGTGCTACAGTATCGATCGCACATAAAAGTGACATCTGGTGGATGCAAGGGCCAGAGGGTAGAATGACGCGTACAAAAGTAACCACAGGCCATGGCATATTTGTATGACTAAACTGCGGTTTTCCAATTGTGGCTGGTGGAATACTTAAAACTCCTTTAGCTTCGCACCGAATGAGTCAACTTTAACAGCAACGAGACTATGCGGATTTCATTGTTGTGATTTGTCATTTTTATGTTGAATCGTATTTAAGATAAACATATTCATATCTTAGATAAAAATGTTGTTTTACACTTTATTTACAAAGACAGAACGTCGCTTCTCAAATAGTTTCCTTTATTAACCACTTCTACAGGAATTATAGAAAGAGCTACTTTTTCGGGGATCTTATAATAACTATTTTTCTTCCCATACCTTGATTCAACATTCACATCGAACTTATATCGAAAACGATGATGCAGTAGACGTCAATAATGAATTTCAAATTTTAGCAAAACTAGTTCGAATTTGTTTATGATAGGTGCTTTTCATAACACACCACGCATCAATGAACCACAACAACGTTAAACTACATACTAGTTTAACTGCAAAACAATATCTACTATGGTTCATGTTTTTACGTAATTTTCGTTCCTCCATCACATAGTGTGGAGAAAATATTAAACAAAAAAACAAAAATAAAATCATTAGTTTGCTATCGATGTGACGCGTGCTTTAAATTCAGCATTAAGTGTCTACTAAAAACTTTGTTGTACCTTTAGCTAAATAACAAAGTTGCTATTCATGAGATGGGCTGGCGAGTGGCGAAGTTTGTTTTCTATTTTGAATTTTTTTTGTTTTGCAATTTGGATTCAAATGGCAACAGCAGCCAAGGAACGTCAAACGAAGATGATCACAACCTGACGATGATGGGCTAAAACACCAGGGTTACCAAGCATAGTTGTTTTGCTTTACAATTAAATTATTCTTTATTTATTTGATCTGTTTATTTGTGGAAACAACGGTTTAACCAATCATACTAGTTTTAATTTAGATTAAATAAATCTATGCAGTGTTTCCACCCCATAATAAGATTAACAAGTAGATTAAATTTGACAGTACCATTCAAAAGCAGATGACGTTTATAAATGCGTTTAGGTTAGTTTGATTTGCAAATCGACTGAAGCTTCAACCAGATCAATTTAAAATCTACTAAATAAAATTTAAAAATGTTTTTGGTAAGTCTTCGAGATTTGGAGAAGATTAATGGTTCATCCAACTAACCTCAGTTAAGTGGTCGAACAAAATACACATAATAAAATCAATCTTATAAACTACTGTCTTTGAATTTGGCAATTCACCACCGATTTTTTACTACTTAGTTTTACGGTAAGCTAGATACATACCTGGCAACCGTTGTAGAAAAATGTTGCAGCAACGTGTTTCGTTTGTTCACAACACACGTGCAACCACAGTATGGTGGGTTGCTGTGATACATAAAAGACATAATCGGGTGAGAAGTAAAGTACGTGAGTAAGTACGTCCCATAACTCTCTCAAATTTTTAAATTCGGAAATAAAATAAACATAATTTTTATTTTACTTAATTGTGGTGTGGTCTCCATGTTGCGTGAATTATGATAAATATAAATTTAATTGTACTGACAGTACAACAGCATTAGCCCGATGATGGATTATTAAATCCGAAACGCGTCGCTATTTTATAATAATTAAATTTGTTGCAATAAAAATAAAATTAAATTAAAAACTTTAAACTTAATAAATAAAACAATAATTTTCTTTTTATAAAAAATAATTTTATTTGTTTTAATTTATATTTAAATTAATATTTATCATAATTTTTATTATTTCAAATAGCCATTTTCTTTTTGTTTTCACTTTATACAAGTCCGCACGAATCTTCTTAATCGCTTGTTTTCGACGAACTGAACGAGTAAATTCAGTAAACAATGATAGACACGAAGCAACGGTTGCAGAAACCGACCGAAAATATCAACATTTTTGATATTTCTGGCAACGGTTGCAGCAACACGAAATCTCTTAGAATCCCTTAGATCGCCACTTTTATCTACGCTTGAGAAGTATTTGTTTTTGATGCAAATAAGTACAGTCAAATGTAGTAACCCTTGGCGTAAGGGTTAGTGCGTTGGACTGCCATGCAGAAGGTCTTGGGTTCGATTCTCAGCCGCTGCAAAAAGTTTTTTTCAGGTGTATACCACCTCTTGCGAGGAATTGACAAATCTTCCAAGAGTAGCTCTTGTCATGAAAAGTGCTGCTCATTAGTCGTTCGGAATTTTAACATGTCAATTTTCCCTAAACCTTACGATCTCAAAAACCAATGAGGAGATGTACTTTTATCAATAAAATAGTTTAATTTTATTAAAATATGTATGAGAACAAAATAAATTAAAAATCGAAACGGGATAGCTAAATGACTCTAAGATTGAAGAAGAGAATGCGATGATAAAACGGAGACAAAGAGGAAATTCTTCTAATTTATTGTTCGATTGTATGTCCAATGCTTTTTCAGACTTTGTCGTATTGTTTTCGAAATCACATCAGAAAACTTATATCAACAATTTCGTTATTGTAGTTTTCTTCATACTATAACAGAGCCCATTTTTAAATTGTATTTTTTGTTAGCGGATCAACAAAGTTTATTTTGACGTTTCAGGTATTCTCTCATTCTTCTCAAGACCTATTTTATACCATACTTACGAGTGTGGTGGATGCGGAAACTATTTTTAAATGAAACTATATCAATTTTTTTTGTTTTCTCGAGACAATGTAAACAAAAATTTGGATTCTGTAACTTCTTTGACGGGAAGCGATGCTTTCATCAAAGCCAAGGCCGTTAGCAAAATTCCTTCTTTCTTTTTAGAAGAAAATTAATAATGGAATTTAATTCTCCAACTCTGTTCAAGCATTACAATTGAATTATACATTTTGGTTCATACAAATAATATTGCCTTTTTATTTTAATAAACTTTTATACTGTTTTAAAATTTTTAAACAGAGTATTATCTTTGTATAACCAATAGTATTATCATGGAGCGTGTTTTTTTTGTTTTGCGATCTCTAGCCTGGTAGTGGCACTGAAATTAGCGCTAGATTTTACAATGGAGAGTAGAATAAGATACAAAACAAGTAGTAAAAAAGAGAATATTTTATCATTAAATTAAGCAGAGACAAATCTGGCAAGTACGATCCCTATACTTAAGATGTCGCCATAATTTTTCGTCTTCTTGAAAGTACTATAAGTTTTATATACAAAGGTAGTATTAGGAAATTTCTATTTTTAAATAATTTTCCTATTTTTTTCTTAATTTTAAATAGATATCGATCACATATCATATTAGTCCAGGAGCTGGCGACACTTTTCAATGTCTAAGATGCGTACTCATGAAATATTTTTTTTCTTGTAGTTCTAAGGTAGGTGATGACGAAAATCGACTGCTGCCACCTGGGTAGTGGTGGGTTGATTTACTGTAAATTTTTGAAGTTGCAAAAAAAACCGAAAATTTGTCTAAAATGCGTACTCATGAAACCTAGCCAGAACGTTAGTTTGCATCCCCCTGATGACAAAAAACCACTGCTTACACCTGGACAGTGGTGGGAAGTACCGCTGCCAAGGGCCTAAAGTTGCAAGAAACACAAAAAATTTGTCTAAAATGCGTACTCATGAAACCAGTGACATATGTTAGTTTAACATTTAAAACGATGAAAAAACTTGTGCTTACACCTGGGGGGTGGTGGAAAGTACCGCTGCCAGTTAAGGGAAGTTGGGCCCCCTCGTAGTGCACTGTAACCTAATTATTTTTTTCCTGGCCTTAAAATCTTGTAGAAAAAATTTTTTTTTATTGAATTTCATAGATAATTAGACAAAGATTACGGGAAAAATAGCACGTGCTTTAAAAAGTCATCTATTACCCTAAAAAAGGGGCAAAAGGGGGGAAAAACACTCTTTTGAAAGTTTTTTTTTTTAAATCTCAAAAACTACATGCATTTTGATGAATCTGTTAAAGCAATTTTAGATTTCATACAAACATACCCCAAATGATAAAATTATAGAAAAAAATGGGGGGTGCCGGGGTTAAATGTTCCCTTTTTACGCATCTCAAAAACGAAATGTATTTTGAAGACTTTTTTCTTCGGAGGTTTTTGTATTCACAAATGCATACATATTTTATTATACATATATAAAATAAGGGAAAGCGCTTGAGGAGGGGAATACGTTTTTCCATTTTTTTGTCATATATCATAACGAAATTCATTTTTAGTAATCCACTAATGAGGTTTATTCTGTACACAAATTCAAAATCAAACAAATTCAAAACAAATCGAAAACAGAATTAAAAAGATGGATAAGAATATTCACAAACCAATTTACATATCTACCCAGCTAACATTTTTTCCTAGTATACGTTCTAATTAGGCCCTAATTTCCTAAAATTTCTACTTCGCAACTTGCAGGTCACCTTAAATTTTTCTTAGTATACGTTCCTATCCGCTTTAATCCTGTTTCTAATTAGGTCCTAATTACCTAAAATTTCCACTTCGAGTGCACTTATGCATATAAGAAGTTAACGAAGTACCACGAAATATTTAATTTTTCAGTACAACTCTTTTTCTCTTAGAATAAAGACAGTAAACAGTATTCAGTTTGTGCGATGGCTAATTCTCGACCAATTTGTGTTTTTTTGTAAAAGTAAAAAAGATAAAATTATTTTATTCACTCAAGAACGTTTAGATAAATGTCTTGTAAGTTTGAAAATTCGTCAAGAAAATAACTTGACCGGGCGCGACATTAAATTGCAACCAATTTTAAGCAAAAGTGAAGGTTACCATTCAAAGTGTTTGAGCAAGTTTAATGCAGTAAAGAAAAAATATAAACAATGTGACAATGAACCCGGAAGTGAATTTAATATATCGGGACTTTCAACATCTGTGATCATTAAGTAAGTGTACCTAAATAATTTCTAAATTATAATTTATCTATTTTCACAAAATCGTGCAATAACAAGAGTTTCCAATCTAAATGAAAAGTGATTATACTAAAATTCTATTAACGTACACATTTCCATATTTTAAAGTGAAAACATTGAAGTAAATGAATTATCCGAGCAAACCCTAGAAGAATCCGAGGATGTCTCATTGGTTGCACTAGAGGTTATTTACGGTGATGTTTCTAAGGAGGCCGACGCATTAGAAGACATTTGTGAAGATTCAGCTGAGGAAACGAACATCGAGCGCAGAAAATGCATTTTCTGTAAATTAGATCGGAAAAAATATAAAGGTCGAGAGCAGAATTTGTTTGAGTGTACAAAGGAAGATACCATTGAAAAAATAAAATCCAAGGCTGTGGAATTGAATGACCTGAATTTAATGGTGGAAATTGACAATCAACTATCGCAAGGACACTGCCTTTTTTATCACAAATTTTGCATTACTCAATCCCACACCCGATTCAGAGCAAATAAAACTGCACAGAAAGATGCGTCTGATTGGAAGCAGATACGAGATAAAAGTAGCGCAGCATTTCGGAAAATTTGTCTATTTGTGGAAGAAACCATTATTCAAAACAAGAAAATGTATTTTCTCGACTTCATCCGGACCATGTATACTGAATTTCTTACTCAGGAATATGAAAGCGTTGAACTAGCAGCCCCACTGTCAATCTGTACCCGATATTTAGAAGAAAGGTTGTTGAAAAAATACCCGAAAAAAATAGTTATCATAGAGGGCAACAACCGGAAAATAGTGAAACCATATTCAGGTGTTGCACTTGAAGATACTGATTTACAAAGCCTCGAAGAAATATCAATGGTCCAAAAAGCAGCACTTATCTTACGCAGATCTATTCTGGCTATCCAGAAAGTTGATTTACCGGACAAAATTACTGTTTCCGATTTGATAAAAGGCGAGTGCACAATTCCTGATGTATTAATGGACTTTTACACCACTTTGCTGAGCGGAGGCGCATATCGTCGGAAAAAAAGTCCAAACTGCAAAAGACTTGCTGATTCATTTTCAGAGAACGTTATTCAAGCCGTTTGCAATGGAAAAATAATGCCTTCAAAACACATAGTTTTAGGACTAGCATTGAAGGGTTTGACGAATAGCAAAAAAATTGTCAACATTATTAATAGATATGGCCATTGTTGTAGCTATTCGGTACTACAAGGATTAGAAACAGAAGCAACTTTTTCAGTCACCAATCAATCAGATATTTGCCCAGAGGATATCATTAGATCACCGAACTTATGCACAGGTTTAGCGTTCAATAACTTTGACCGATTTGTCGACACAGCTAGTGGGAAGGATACTCTTCACGACACCGTTGGAATCATTTTCCAGAACATTGATGACAACTTTGGACAAGATTTCGAAGAAAATGATGATGAATTCGAAGAAAATCCCGGGACTTCTAATGGCAGCAACAAAAAAAAAAGGCGACGAAGGTTTGACGTTATTACGCATGAGTTAGAATCATACACAAAAAAACCAAAGATCGCAGAAACTTTGCTGCCACTTGGTTCTTCACCTCAACTTCCGATGTCAGAAAATGTGAAATTTTCTAATCAAATCGACACATTATGGATGCTTTCACATGCTCTTCAAATCGAAAATACGCCAATGTGGGTTGGTTTTAATAGTTTACTATACCAGGATACTTCAGCCAAACAAAGAATTTCCTATCTGACTACCATAAATAACTCTCCGACTTGTACAAATGTTATTCTGGAGACAATGGTACAATGCCTTAAGGTTATGGAAGAATGTGGCGAAAGTTATATGCAAGTTACTTATGATTTGGGCATTGCAAAAACAGCACTCCAGTTACAAAGCACCGAAGCACCTCGTTTCAACAACCTTTTTATCCACATTGGGCCTTTTCACATAATGATGGCCTATTTTAAAGCTATTGGCAAATTCATTGACAACTGTGGATTGGCAAACATCATGGTCGACTCCGGACTCTTAGCTGATGGTTCTGTGAATGGGTACATCAGCGGCAAGCACTTCAATCGTTGCAAAAGACTTCATCCACTTGCGGGCTTAGCAATACAAATCTTGCACTTCAATAGTTTCCTTAATTCAACAAATTTTGAAATAACAAATGACTCCAGAATGTATCTCGAACAACTTAAAAACGAACGACACACCAATCCAATTATTCTCAACGATAATTTAATGGACTTAATAACGAAGTATGAAGAATATGAGAAAAAAACGCTTGCTGGACACCATGGAAAAACTCCAAAGTATTTCCTCATCTATACGAATCTTGTTCATTATTATCTTGAGCTCAATAGAAGTATTCGAACTGCAGACTTCGAAATGTTTAAACTCATCCTTCCGAAAATAACCAATCTGTTCTTTTCTTTTAATCAGCAGAACTACTCAAGATATATGGTTAAGTACAGCGATAATCTTCAAAAAGTAGATGAAACTCACCCTGGACTAAGAGAGCAGTTTGAAAAAGGATCCTTTGGGGTTAAAAGAACAGACAAGCCATTCTCCCGACAACCGATCGACTTGACTCTGGAACAGACTATAAATGCTGACGCTGCCAATAAATTAACTGGTGTTATCCATATGACAAACTCAATATCGGCCCGACAGCGTTGGTGTAAAAGTCACAGCATAAGAGCAAAGATTATCACCCATGTAATGGAAACATCAGGATTGAGAAATAAACAAGACATCACAGCTGATTTGCAGAAAAGTTATATCCAAAAGTCAACCGGCCAATTGAAAAAATTGATCGCCAATATCGAACAAAACATCGATCCTTTTTCGAATTCACTGGACAAGGAAAATCTATACAATATTTCTACTGGACAGGCGACAAACGAAAATATTTCAAAATATTTAATAAACATCGAAGAGCATGGCAACAGGCAAAGAGAGGCATTTATAACCGAATGTGCTGATGATGCAAACCGATTTGAAAAAGCGATAAAGAGAAACAAAATCTTTAGTTTTGCGGATTCACAAAAGAAAAAAATGAATGTATCTGGAAAAATTGTTGAAGTTCGCATGCAACGTGACTTATTTGGAAGATTACTGGGGATTTCTCTGGAAAATGCACTAGACATTGCAAAGATATTGACTTACCCGTTAACACCCATTCCACTGTCATTGTGCCATATCGATGGAGCTATTTGCAAAACGGATAAATCTGCTCTTTTGAAAATTTTGGAAACGAAAGAAAACAAAGAACCACCAACAGAAGTAGACGTGCAAATTTTCGATGGATTTTTCATGCTTCATCTTTTGAGAGAGGTCCCGTCAACTTTTGGAAATATTTCTAAAAAGATTTTGCAAATGTTTACGAAATGCACTGCAAGAACAGTAGTAATAACGTTTGATGAATATTTTTCACCTTCAATCAAGGACAACGAACATAAGCTGCGTATGACGAGCAGAAGTGGACTATATCAAATAAAGGGTGCTGATCAAGTGCGTCCAGCAGATTTTGCAGCAGAGTTGAGAAACATCAACTTTAAGGAAAGTTTGGTAGCATTTTTGATAGACGATTGGAAAAATCCCTGTATGGCAACATTTTTCAAAAATAGAACAGTGTATGTCGATTACGAAAAATGTTTCAAATTCATAGAGGTCAATGATGTTGTCGTCAGGACTGAGGAAGGAAGTTACACTTGTATTGCACACGAAGAAGCCGACACAAAAGTGATTTATCATGCATGCAAAGTGGAAACAAATTCAAACGTTGTCATTAGCTGCTCCGATACCGACATTTTAATAATTGCTCTTGGAAATATGCAACATTTGCAAGATAATGTAAAAATGTGGCTGAAAGTTGGTGTGGGCAATGCAGAGAGGTTCATCAATGTGACAAAACTCTACGATGCACTAGGTCAACATTTATGTGAAGCTCTTCCAGGATTTCACGCTTTTACAGGATGTGATTTTAATCCTGCTTTCTTCAAAAAAGGCAAGAAGCGCCCATTCACAATTTTACAAAACTCTCCTCAATTCATCGAAGCTTTCTCAAAACTACAAAATTATCCAGATGTTGAAGCAGATGTATTCCAAACGTTGGAGAAATTTGTTTGCTGTATGTACGGCTACAAACAGCTTAGCGACGTGAATGAAGCCCGAATGTCAATTTTTACAAAATCCTTCAAATGCAATGATATTGAGGAGCAATTTAAAATCAAAACAAAGAACTTCGACGGCTCAATATTACCACCCAGCAAGTCGGAGCTTCGGCAGCAAATTTTGAGATGTGCTTACATCTCAAGGATATGGTGCAATGCATATGTTCAAATCCCCACCTTTCTGTCTCCTTCGGAATGCGGATGGCAAGAAATCGACAACAAACTGGACTTTCGATGGTTTGAAGGTGATCAGTTACCAACTTCAGTCAGCGAAGTTGTATTCGAAGATCTTTCGAAAATCGGTGATGCAGGTAATTACAAAAATGACTCCTTCTTTATTTTATACTTTTTTTTTAATTATTTCTCAATTTTATAGACTCTAGTTTCCAAAATGATAATGAGGAAACTGATGCTGAAGAAGAATCAAGAAACACCCAAGTCAGCACAAGTGAGGATTCTGATGAAGAAGATTTATCCTGTTTAATGGAAACTTTTGGATATTCAGACGAGAATATAATGTTATAATTTTTAAAGAACACGAAATTAAAAAAGAAGGAAGACATATAAAAAATTGTGTTTTGTATTATTTGTCTTCTGAATAAAAAGTGTATGTTGTTCTTTGAGGGATTAAGGTGACCTGCAAGTTGCGAAGTGGAAATTTTAGGTAATTAGGGCCTAATTAGAACGTATACTAGGAAAAAATGTTAGCTGGGTAGATATGTAAATTGGTTTGTGAATATTCTTATCCATCTTTTTAATTCTGTTTTCGATTTGTTTTGAATTTGTTTGATTTTGAATTTGTGTACAGAATAAACCTCATTAGTGGATTACTAAAAATGAATTTCGTTATGATATATGACAAAAAAATGGAAAAACGTATTCCCCTCCTCAAGCGCTTTCCCTTATTTTATATATGTATAATAAAATATGTATGCATTTGTGAATACAAAAACCTCCGAAGAAAAAAGTCTTCAAAATACATTTCGTTTTTGAGATGCGTAAAAAGGGAACATTTAACCCCGGCACCCCCCATTTTTTTCTATAATTTTATCATTTGGGGTATGTTTGTATGAAATCTAAAATTGCTTTAACAGATTCATCAAAATGCATGTAGTTTTTGAGATTTAAAAAAAAAAACTTTCAAAAGAGTGTTTTTCCCCCCTTTTGCCCCTTTTTTAGGGTAATAGATGACTTTTTAAAGCACGTGCTATTTTTCCCGTAATCTTTGTCTAATTATCTATGAAATTCAATAAAAAAAAATTTTTTCTACAAGATTTTAAGGCCAGGAAAAAAATAATTAGGTTACAGTGCACTACGAGGGGGCCCAACTTCCCTTAACTGGCAGCGGTACTTTCCACCACCCCCCAGGTGTAAGCACAAGTTTTTTCATCGTTTTAAATGTTAAACTAACATATGTCACTGGTTTCATGAGTACGCATTTTAGACAAATTTTTTGTGTTTCTTGCAACTTTAGGCCCTTGGCAGCGGTACTTCCCACCACTGTCCAGGTGTAAGCAGTGGTTTTTTGTCATCAGGGGGATGCAAACTAACGTTCTGGCTAGGTTTCATGAGTACGCATTTTAGACAAATTTTCGGTTTTTTTTGCAACTTCAAAAATTCACAGTAAATCAACCCACCACGGGTGAGCCTGCAGCAGTCGGTTTTCTGTTTGTCGGGCACCTAAATTACACAAAAAACATAAAATCATGAGTACGCAAATCTTACAATTTTTTGTGTCGCCAGCTCCCGGACTATATATGTAGGTATGTAGATACCAGAAACTTTTAACGATGATCTGTCGGTGCGGTTTTCTTTCTTAAGCCACTTAAATATTTAATTTATTCTAGAGAGACACGTAAAGATCTTAGTTGTAATATTTTGACAATATTTGGGCAAAACTCAAATATAGAGTTTGGCTACCCTGTTACTGGCATAGACAGACAGACGAAAGGCCGACAGAAAGAAACAAAACACCAACCGTATTTTTACTTTCGATTTCTTTTTTGGTTTTTAAACTGTAAACGTGTTAAGAGTGTAAACAAGGTGTGTGACATATGGCATTCACTGAAAATTGACCATCCATGGTGTGGTAGATTTCTTTTGTGTGTGGACTCGGAACTCGATGCTACTGCTGCAATATTTTATCTTGAGATGCAGTATATTATGTGGAACTTTAAATTCATGTCTTGATTCGATAACAAGTGTTTTCATATTATTATATTTATAGAATAAGCGGAAAAAAAATTAATTTACGAAGTTATTGTTATACGATAATAATAGTCAGAAAATTAAAAATAAGTTAATTATAAGCAATGCAATTTATTTTCCTTAGTTCTTTAATTTGTGTTGGTAATTTTAAAATTCATAAATATGTATAGTAGATATAGTTACTTTAGTACATAGTAGGTATATGTTTTTTTTTTTCTCTTAACAAATAGCACAACACTGAATGGAACTAGAACTTGTGATTTGTTTATGCAAAAATTGTAGCTACTTCAATTAATTATAATCAAAAACAGGTTGGCAAGCACTAACATACCTATCAACTAATTTTAAAATGAAATTAACAAAGTTGAAAGAAAAATGGCCACACAAGATCATCAAGTTTCCGTATTTTACCCCAGGAAGGATCAGAATCCTGATTCCTAAAAGGATAGTTAATTTTGATTAAACATTTGTTATAATTTTAGTTAAGATATATATTTTGGCAAAAAGATGCACTAACGGAAATTGTATTTTTAAATCTTTTTGGAGAAAATTTCATAAGGAAAAAAATGATTAAGTATCAAGTATATTTTGGGAAATGATTCATGGGTATATTCTAAGAAGAAAATCTTTCAACAATATACCTAGGTCCATCTGTAATGTTGATGTCGTGGATTTCATTTTTCGGGGATTTAAGAAAAGGCATTCTTTTGTCTACCTCGACCCATGTTAACGAAATTTGTTCTTTTCATGCGTTTAAATAAAGTTGATGTGGGGGTCTTCAGATTTCTAAGCCTGTTCATTTTTTTTTAAACACGCAAATTTTTTACTTTAAGGTCAATTGTCACCAGATAAGGTGTAATAAACATAACGCTTTACTATTTTTTTTAATAAGCGTAATAATAGTAAAAATAAAAACAATATAAAATTTACTGAAAAGCCCGAAGATTTTATGATACACGGGAAAATTTGCAGCAGGCAAAAAGAAAATAAATTTAAGATCTTTTACATACAATCGTTACAAGTTACAACAGTTGACAATAAGAGTTGTTTTCCAAGAATAAATAATGTTCCAATTTTTTTTAAGCTTGAATAGGTATTAGAAAGTTTAAAAACTTGGTTGTTTATTTAAATATGTACCTGTAAAACAATTATTTTCTTCATTTATTTGACTACGGTCGGCTTTTTTTTTTTTCCCTTAATTTCTACCAACTATAATTCAATAAAAAAATCTGAAATTAAAACATTACTGACTGTATACCTCCCATCCACCCCGATGAGTTTCACCTTGTCGTGGTGGGGTGGCTTACGTCTTTTCTCCGGCTTGCTGGGGATTAGACAACAAAGAAAACTCATACATAATTTAGAGCGATCGAGACATCTCTTTCGTTAGATGTATGCATAGCAATCTATGGAATTGACGTAATAAAAACAAAATAAGATTGCTAAAAAATAATAAAAGATAAAATTTTGAAAGCGAAAGCGAAAGGACATCAATTGTAGTTCAAGCTATGTCCGAAAAAATGTTGGTGCAATATCCTATCTCAGTTATCTGAGTAACGGATCCCTGGTGCTGATGTATACAAATCTTGAACAATGTGATTAGGCGGGTGTCACGGCCAAGACAAAAGGTAGTTGAGCGAAGACGTCTCTTTTGCTGGTTAAAGCAATCGTAATTGATAGTTCTTCCCGGTACTTGAAATTAAAAGAATGCGGGGAGTGTCTCTATCCCTATTTGCTGTAGGGCAAAAAGCAAGTCTAATTGAAAATTTCGGTGCAGATTGTGGTTGGCTTCGGTCAGCTATAGTCTGCACCGCGGAGTTTTTACTCCATTTGCTTAATTTATTAAGAGCATGTCATATTATTGGTGGTATTTCTAAAATAACTCCATAATATTAGTAACAATAAAAGAACAAAATACCCTAATTGGGCACTTTGGGGATAGTGATTGATTAAATCCCCCGCTAATTATAGCCCCCATGGAGTAAGGAACATGGAATCACTGTCACTGGGAAGGCCCTCTGTAAAGAGAGCTCGAGGTGGCTGTGGTTATACCAATCAACATACGCGATTGGCTATTGTTATTTACAATAGATAGATAGAACAATTAGATCCGAACCAAAGGTAGTACTGCCTACACAGTACAAATTTGGAACAGTCTGAAGATGTCTGACCCGTAGGTACTACAAGACAAGACCAACAATGAAACATTTAGTAGCGGTGTGGAGTTGGTTTGTTTTTAGGAATTAAAGACTTGCACCGGCTGGAAGGGGGTGGCGTACTTTCATCAAGATAAAAAGCAACTGGGATCTGGTCCTGGGCCGTCAGTACTTGGTAGGCCAAGTAGTGGAATGAAGTCTTAACAGACAGGTGTCCAACTATAAATCCTATTCTCGTTTTGTATACCTCCCATTAAACCATTTTTTGAGTTTTGGTTTTCTTATTATCGGCATAAAAGTTTTTAATGAAATTTTTAATACAGAAAATATTGACCCTTTTTTGAGATAGATTTTTTTTTCAAAAATTCAAAAAATATTTTTTTTTAGTTCTGAAATGTTTTTTTTTTAACTTTTTAGAAGCTTGTCTATAAAAAAAATTAATTTAAATCCTATGCCGATTATGAGAAATTCAAAATTCGAAAAAATGTTTCTATGGTAGTCAGTAATATTTTAATTT
Organism: Chrysotoxum bicinctum; assembly: GCA_911387755.1. Lineage (NCBI taxonomy): Eukaryota > Metazoa > Arthropoda > Insecta > Diptera > Syrphidae > Chrysotoxum > Chrysotoxum bicinctum. The sequence continues at coordinate 85,866,013 of OU426990.1, read as the reverse complement.
CAATTCAATAAAAATTAATCGAAAGAAAATATATTTATCAAAATTCTAGTCGCCGTTTTCGAGAAAACACACAATTTTCGAAAACCATTTTTTAACATTTATATGGTACCATTATTTCTAGGTAAAATTAAATTTTTTTCACATCTTGTAGATTGTATTAAATGTCTTTTAATTGTTAAATTAAAAAAACACATGAGATTTTCGAAATATTAAGTTTTGAAAAAAAACGTTGAAAGCTTTTTTAAAAATTCCAATTATTTTTTAAACTGGAATACCCAAAACTATTTAAACTTTTGGGGATTTTTAGCATAAAAAATGATGATCAGAATCGGTTGTACCGTTTTTGATAGCTTAAACTAAATGAACTTTTTTAAATCAGTGGAACAGTTTTTGAGAAATAAATTATTTACAAAATTTCGAAAAAAAATTCGTTTGGCAGTCTTTAAAAAAAAAAAAAAAAAAAAAAAAAAAAAAAAAAAAAAAAAAAGTCAAGTATACAGACAGACGTACAGACAGAATTGCGAGCGAGTTCGTGGGATACTGTCGTGCATTTTTATACGAAAACTTCAAGTGCATTTTCGTAGATTTGCTGCTCAATAATAAAAATATCAATTTGAAGAAACCGCTTGTTTATTGTGTAAAGATACGATAAGTCTGTGCATCATAATTGACGCATGCATATTACAATTCTCAATAATGAATGTACTTAACCGTATCAACTCGGAACTACTCTTTGAATTCAAACTGCGAATTCCGGGAATTAGATTTAGCAATAAGCGCACATGGAATATGAGCGGTGTAATTGAGTATTTCACATAAATATAATTCAAATCAAGTAAGTTTTTTGTACACTTAAGTTGAATCCTAACGAAATACTTGGGGCATTGAGGTTTCGAACATGCAAAGACATTCGGGGTGCATAAAGAATTAAAAAAGGATTGTTTGTTTATTTATTACTGATTCACAACACATATAGAGTTATTATGTGATGAAAATGTTAAGTAAATAGCTGAAACCGCGCCGCGCGCCGAAAGATATTTAAGTATTATTTAGCGATAAATTCTGAAGTTCGTGTTTGAAGATGAATCATAAAACTAATGTAGTTCTTGTTTTTTTATTTTTTCTGCAAAATTTACATTTATGGTAACATATTTAAATTTTGTCAAACAATGTTGAATCCGATCACTACTTCAAGGAATTGGACTTAAAAATTATAACTCACTGACAGAAAGTTTGTTATTGAATTCGAATAATACATGATTCACCAACAGTTAATTAAAGATTTGAATTCTCAATTAAATAAAAATAAAAATTAAGTCATTTTAAGTCATTGAGTAAGAAAAACGTTTGGTGGGTTGGTGGCATCAATTCTGTTTCTTTATTCAGGCAACAAATTTTGTCGGTTTATTACGAAAAGTCATTAAGTGACATTTTATTACCCTCTAAAACCTACTAATTTAGTAATTTAAAAAAACTGGCGCGAAATTTTAAGGTATGATACCTACTACTTAACAATTTGTTAACTTTTAAGTAAATTACTAACTTTTTCTTAATTTTAAACATTTTCTAACTAGTAACTTGCGAAGGCTATTTTTTTAATAATTTTTTTCTGAACACACCTAAAGTAATGGCAGGTCATACAAAAAAATAAGTAAATAGACCTGTTTTGATGTTTGTAAATGTCAGAGTCATAAGAAGTTAGCACCATACTAAAAATTTAAAATAGGTATTCAGTGATTTTAACTTTAATAAAAGGGTAGAGAAAGTATGATTAAAATTTGCAAAATCGACGTTTTAACCTATAGTTTCATACTAAAACAGCTTTAACATCGTACTAATAATTTTGCGCCATTATTTTTAACATTGAATAGGGTTTATCAGTTATATCATCGATTGATCTGATTGAACTTATAGTATAGACTTTTTAAAATATGTACATCGATATTTGGTAACAAATTTTCCGAAAGAGTTTGTATGTATTACATTCTTCAAGGAAAACAGCAATGAGTTACTAAATAGCAAGTACAAATTTGGTCCGAAGTTTTTGTACTATTTTACACTAGAAGAATAAAAATAAAAATAGTAAAGAAATTATATGGTTTTTATTTGATCCACTTGAATTCAGCCGATATTATAAAGCAATGTGGTCCTGGCCTATATTGTTCACTAATATGCTCCTCCAGTGAGAAAACGAGGGAACGTGCGTCTGTGTCCGTTTTTTGATATTCAGTAATCACTATTCTGCTGTCCTTCGAAGTGATTATGAGTCAAGTGTCAGCCGAGAACTTCACGAGATTTTATCTTTCATAGTCATAGTTGCTGTTAATGAGTTAAGAGCCGTATGCCTTTAATGTATTTAATTTGATATTGTTATATTTAAAAAAAATGTCCATCAAAGTAATTTATTTCAGAAAAAGTTAAAAAAGCTCCATTGTTATAATTAATGCAAAGTATTTATTTTCAAAACACACATTAAGCTTCATTTGCCCTTTTTTATTTTTATATATTTGTATATAAATTTGTTAATAATAAAATATAATTAAATTTTTAACAAACAAAATATATTATAAATACTAAAAATTTCTGTTGAACCTTAGAGAAACGCTTGCATTTGAATTATACTTATTCTTAAAAGTCTCAGTACATTATATTGCTTATTCTTAATCTTGAGAGATTTTACTCTCATCAGTATATACTTACATATTACTCTATTTTCCTTCTGCATGTGCTTAACTGTAACCTAACATTTTTATTGACATTTCGATTAAGTGGTTTCTTCTCGCAAACTCGATCAAGAAATCAATTTTTAGCACATTAACTGAGAGTAGGGCTGAGTTCGTAATTGCAAAACTGCCGCAGTCCTGCAAAAATTGCGTTCATAATTGTAAACAAACAGCAACATCTCTGCATGAGCATGGCAACATTTGTGTTCATAAAAGTAAACTTACAGTCGACATGCGGTCAATTTGGCATGTGTTTTTTTTATGTTGCTGAATTTGCAGGAAAATTGCAGAGGATCAAATGTGAGTAATTTTTTTTTTTGAAATTAATTTATAATCGTACAAATATTGATTTTTCCATCTTTGATAAGAAATTAATAACTATCCATCAACAGGATTGAATACGAGGCCAAAATCTGGTCCGATGCTGATATCGAACTATTTTGGCAATTATGAACTCATTTTTAACAAAGTATGATGACTGCACACATGCTGTTGTAATTGTGTTCATAAATGTATTCGAAGCATATTTTAGGCAGGGCAGGGGCAACAAACATTGCAATTACGAACTCAGCCTAGCTGTCGATAATTTTCTAATAAAAGTGCTTATAGACTAAGAGCTCACAGTAATTTTTGGGTGTGATTGATAACAAAAAATAATTAGTATAATTAGATAGTTCTTAAAAAGCTATTTACAAATGTGAACGTCTTGCATGATCTAGTGGGAGCAATAGTGCATAATTCTTCTTTCAAAGCCGGTCAAGGTCAGGGCGAGAGCTGCAAAACCAATTTCTTATGACCCAAATTGAACTATATAGACCTAGACGTTATTTGGTACCAGCAAAATGGTACTACAGTAGAATCCCGATTATCCGAACATCCGATTATCCGGACTCATTCGTCTCGGCTCTAATTATCAATTTAAAAATGTTTTGACGGCGCAGCGAGACATGTGGACTGAGAGCCCACAGCAATTTTTGGATGTGATTGATAACAAAAAATAATTAGCATAATTAGATAGGCCTCTTATAGTTATTTATGATTGTGAACATCTTGCATACTCTAGTGGGCGCAATAGTACATTATAGTGCATCAAGTATGCAGTTCTTTCCAAATTCTAAAAAAAAGGGATACAAAACTTGCCATAACTTCAAAATGAACAGCTAAGTGCCCTGCTATTGTCTTATTTTTATTTACGTTTTGTGTTGGAATTTTAAAATGTCCAAGCGAAAAAGAGTAGTGTTGTCTCTTAAAGTCGATATCAGACATTAAAAAGAATTCTGATTCCATAATGAAATTCACCTGCGCGCTGGAGCAAGAAGATGGAAGCTCGCAACGTAAAGTCATGAAAAAATCTCAAAATGAAATTCTGGAGAATGCAGTTTTTACTTGGTTCTTACAAAAGAGAGCATGCGACCAGCCCATATCTGGACTTCTGTTATGTGAAAAAGCATTGGATTTTAATCAAAAACTTGGTGGTGATACTTCTTTCAAGGCGAGCTGTGGATAGTTAGCAAGATTCAAATCCAGACATGGCTCTACCAAGCACATTACCATCGTAAAAATGCAGCATCGGGGCACAAAGTGAGTAAGGACAGAGTTACAGTTATGGTTTGCGCGAACGCTAAAGGAACACATCGATTGCCACTGCTACTTATTGATAAATCAAAAAATCCGTTCTGTTTCAAAAATGTTAAAATATCCTTGACTTACGCTAACTAACAAAAAACGTGGATGAACACAGAAATTTTTCTAGATGTTGTTTTTACATACAGTTGTTAACAACTAAAGCGCATCAGGGACTTGGCCGCAATGAAAAGATGTGATTCTTTACGTCAAAGATCAATAACAAGTTATTTCAAACCAAAATTTTAATTTACATAGGTATTATGTAATTCATTTATCTATCGTTTTTTATATATCGTTTTATCTAAGTTAAACCCATTACATAATAAAAAATTATTAATATTTAAATATTGTTTGATTTGCTTTGAAGTCGGTTATCCGGATTTTCGGTTATACGGAATACCCCTGGTTTTATTTGATCCGGATAATCGGGATTCTACTGTACTTGCATACAACGGCTGCCAGTCTGAATGCACGATTTGAGGTTATATCTTGCAGAAGTGACGTGAATTGCCCACCAAGGTCAACGATTAGACCTCGCTAGACTTCTTCTTGTAGGGTTTCCCGATGTCACAGGTCTTTTTAAACCGAGTTACCGACAGCAATGCGCAACTGATACCTGCTGAGCTGACAGGAACAACAAATTCCCGAATCCGCACTGCACCCCCCAGTAGAGATGAGATCTGCAACGCAATCAAAGCACTGAAGACCAACAAAGCAGTAGGACTTGAAGGCATTCCTGCAGAGCTTCTACAAGCAGCGCCAACGACATCGAGCGAACTCCTGCATCCACTCATAAAGAAAGCTTGGGTCTCCGAAGGATTTCCGAATGAGTGGAAAAATGGAATGATAGTCAAGCTCCCTAAAAAAGGAGACCTAACAGGGGATTTGCGTCCTGCCTGCCGTGGCCAAAATATTAGCGAAAATAGTACTGAAACGCATCAGGGAACATCTAGAAGCCACACTCGATGCCTAGCAAGCAGGTTTCCGCTCTGGATCCTCATTAACTGATCATATCAATACTTTAAGGATCATAATTGAGCAGTGCGTCGAATATCGATCACCACTTCACTTGCTATTCATTGACTTTGAGAAGGCTTTCGATAGAGTATTTATTTGGCTTGCTTTACGCAGGAGGGGTGGTATCCCGGATAAACTAATAGCTATTATTAATGCAAATGTCACGTTTTGCACGAAGGGAGGCTGTAAAAAGAGTTTGAAGTCCAAAGTGGAGTCAGAGTGGAGCATTCAGTCACCAATATTGTTTCTGTTCGTCATAAGCGATGTCTTGCGAGCGGCCTTGATGGGAAACGGAGGAATTCGATGGACTCTGACGTCTCACCTGAAACATCTTGACTATGCGGACGACGCACGTATGCTTGCTCTCTCATAGGATCATGGATCTCCACCAAATGACAACAGGGGTGGAGAGAGAAGCAGAAATCGTGGGGCTAAAAATCAACTCCGGCAAAACAAAGTCATCTTCTCTCATAAATATTTCTCAACAACCGGTAGAGAAAGTACAGAGCTTCCAATACCTTGGAAGTATCATCTCCACCAAGGGTGTCACCGAACAGGACATCAGCAGTCGAATCGGGAAGGCAAAGGCTGCTTTCGGTATGCTTAGAAATATATGGAGGAATAACTCCCTAAGCTTAAGAACCAAGCTATGGCTGTTTCAATCCAATGTCCAATCCGTTTTACTTTACGTTTGCAGCACTTGGAAAGTGACTGTAGGTGTCACTGAGAAGCTGCAAACGTTCATTAATAGATGTCTACGAAACATCCTTGGGATTTTCTGGCCCAATCGTATAACAAACGAAGAGCTCCTCAGGAAAACGGGTCAGAAACCTATTGACTTTATTATACGATGTCGAAAGTGGCAGTGCATCGGACACACACTTCGAAAAGGCGACAACTGTATTGCGGCGCATGCAATGCAGTGGAATCCGCTCACTCAAGAAGGAAGAAGAGCTGGACGACCGAGAAGCTCATGGAGAAGGACAGTCGAGAAATAGTCAGCCCAACTAGCCAAGAGTTGGAGGGAGTTGCGACTCATATCCAGAAACCGAACACAATGGCAAGCTGGCGTTGTGGACGCCCTATGACCCACTAGGGGTCCCCCACGGACATAAAAGGTCTGAGGACCTAAGTAAGTAGTAAGTACAGGTTTATGCGAATAATCGACATATGCTCCGAAGTTGAACATACCTCAGACCATTGCACAAATTCAGGCGGATATACTCGTATGTATATATGTCATTGAAAATTAGACCACTCGGATCCATAAGAAGCAGAGGCATAACCTATTATGGATCATTGGCGATAATAATACACTTCAAAGTTTAATGTTAATTTAAAAATTCAAATATTTTACTAGAACAAAATGGTTTTATTATTAGGGTTGAGAAATAGATTATTAATTTAGGGAATAATCTAAAAACCTTTAAGTTCTTTTGAAGAAGCAAACAGACTAACAGAACTGCGAGACCCACTTTATTTGTAGCCTCTTTCATAGAAATGCCTTACAATAATCACTTACTAAAAATGTATAATGTTTATCGCGGCGGAGCAAAATCGCATCGTCACCTCCAAGTGGTGCCCGCTGGATAACCGTAAGGTGAACTAACGACGAGCGTTGGATCTATTGAATCCAAGAGCTGAGACACCTGAGCTACCTTCTCAGGAATTAGGAGCAAAAGATAAGATAATCGCTCTGAAGAACCAGCTCGCCAAGAAACCTAAATAGAAGAGGTAACTGAGCTATTTATGGACAAAACAAAAGTTACAATAATAATTTAAAAAAATATGGCAATGAGTAAAACAAACAGATATAGTACCCCAGGTGGTAATCCAGATAAACTGGTAAATCCACTCTCTTCGGAGATCGGTCCTACGGATTCTGGAGAGGACCAATTATTGCTTTTAGGAAATAGACGGAGTTCTAAAACACTAAGGACTCCACCAAAAATATTACCAAGGGTTACTCCATCGAAAACCCCAACGCAAAAATCAAATGACATAGAAGTCATTAACGAAAAAGGAACCAAAACCTATGAAAAGATCGAAATAAAAGATCAGCAGTGTTCCACAAAAAACAACGAGATCCACCAAGTTGAATCCGAAAATTATTTCGATAAATGGCAAATAGAAATTTTAGCCAGAAAACAACTTGAAATCCTTGTTGAAAGTGTTCAGCAACAAGTAAAGAGACTCGAAGAAAAAGTCAGCTTGCTCGACAAAAAGTCCGTGAAAGACAACATATCAAGTCAAAAGTCACCAGTAGTGAAAAGCCCACAAAAAACTGCTAATGAGTTTCATACTGATGAGGAAGAGCTCCTCCTTGAAATTGAATGAAACCGAAATAAACGTAAGTCCAAGAAACGAAAAGCAGAGGGTAGCCCAGAGGCTGTTCAAAAATGTCAGCAAGGTTCAAAATCAGTAACTGCTACAATAATGAGAACATACAATAAAGAAATAGCAGATTTACACCAAAATAAGTCTCACGTTAAAGGTACCAGGCAAACTGCACCACCTCCAATTATGATCTCCGGATTGGCAATGTTTGGCGAGCTAAAGAGCATAGTAGAAAAATGCACGAATAAGGCATGTAAATATACATCATACAATAAAGACAATTGGAAAGTCATTGTTGAAGACGCCGATGCGTATAGATCTGTCACCGAAGAATTGAACAAAAAGAAAATTCAGTGGCACTCGTACGAAAATAAAGCTACAAGATCGATAAAAGTAGTAGCACGAGGCCTTCACCCTTCATGTGTTGCCAAAGAAATTGTCGAAGACCTTATACAAAAAGGCTTTCAAGCTCTCGATGCCAATAATCTTATTAAAAATGAGATAGTCAAAGACTCCACTGGGGTATCAACGACGAAAAAGAGATCTCTACCATTATTTATGCTCACGTTTGAAAATAAATAAAGTCTCGATAAGATTTACAGTATTAAATCAATCATGGGCATAGTTGTCAAAATTGAACCACTGCGAAAGTCGAAAACTGTTCCACAATGTAAGCGCTGTCAAGCCTTTGGACATACACAAAAATACTGCAATCGCGAGTTTGCTTGTGTAAAATGCGAAGGCAGGCATGCAACTAAAAACTGTCCCATGGGCAGTGAACAGAAAGCGAAATGTGTTAACTGTCAAGGCAATCATCCTGCGAGTTACAGAGGATGTCCAGTAGCAAAAAAGTTCCAAGACACAAAAAGAAAAAAACAAAACTGGGAACAAGCTTAGAAACTCAACCAACACAAAACCAGTAGTTGAAAGCAAAAAAGTAACGGTCGGTAACATTACTAAAAATCAACCGGCAAAAGCAATTGCACTAAGCAAAAGTGATGAAAATAAATCCTATTCCCAGATTGTAAAAAATGTGCGGAAGAATGAGGAAACTTCTATAAAAGCAATGCTGGAACTCATCCTGAAAAGGATTGACCAACAAGATTTAAACATAAAACAGCTAAGCGAAGAAGTCGCTCTTAAAAAACAATGATGGACAGAACACTTAAAATCGCAACATGGAATGCAAACGGTCTTTTACAGCATGTATCAGAACTAAACATCTTCTTAGACATAGAGCATATAGACATTTGTTTGGTGTCCGAAACCCACCTCGCTATTAAACAAAGTCTTGATAATAAATTACCAAACTATACATGTTATCACGCTCCGCACCCAGCTGACAAAGCTAGGGGAGGATCGGCAATACTTATAAAAAAGTGCTTAACACACTATGAAGAACCACAGTTTACTAATGAAAACATGCAAGTAACATCAATTAGTATTGGTATAAAAAAGAAAGAATTTAAAATAGCAGCTATATACTGCCCTCCGAGGCGCTCTCCAACTGAAGAAGACTATGTAGAACTCCTACATTTGTTAGGACATAACTTCCTTGTTGGTGGTGACTTCAATGCTAAGCACACCCAATGGGGATCTAGGCTCATAACAACAAAAGGTAAACGGCTATACCAAGCAGGCCGAAAATACAACTGTGAATTTTATTCTTCTGGTTCGCCAACATATTGGCCATCTGATACTAACAAAATACCAGACCTTATAGACTTTTTCGTAGTTAAAGGTATTAAACGAAATCATATATATACAGTGGTGGACAAGAATTTAGCACATTAATAAAAGAAAAAATTAAACTATATTTCTATTTCAATATTTTCATTTTTATGTTATTTACATTATTTACGGATATAAGTATATTTTTCCAAAATACAATCTTATATTTTTTTATATCTGAAAGAAAAAAATGAAAAAAATAACAGAAAACATACTTTTTTGTCTGGACATGAATTTAGCACATTTCATTAAAATTGCTTAGTTATGTTATTTACCGTTACTAAAACTATATTTTCTTTTATATTTTGTTGGAAATCCTTTGTTCTTTAATACTGAATTGAGTCTTCTTGGCAAGCTCTCGTATAGGGCCTCACAGCGTTGCTTAGGTATTGAATACCATACATTCTGTATCTCTTGCCACAAATCTGTTAAATTTTTCGTTGTTTTGTTTTTCAATGTGTTGCTCAACGTCATTCCACAAATTTTCGATCGGATTCAGATCGGGTGATTGAGCAGGTCACTTTAAAACATTCACTTTATTGACCTCTAAGGCACTTTTCACTAGTTTTGAAGTGTGCTTAGGGTCATTATCGTGCATGAAGCGCCATAAAACCGGCAAATTATCTTCGGCATATGGAATCATATGGTTCGAGAAAATACCTTTGTACAGGTGCTGGTCCATTTTGGAGTCTATCTTCACTATTGGACTAACACCGTTCCAAGAAAAGGCAGCCCAGACCATCACGTTTCCACCACCGTGCTTCACCGTCTTAATGGTGTATTTTGGATCATGTTCCTTATTTTGTGGACGCCACACATATTTTTTTCCATCTGATTTGAATCGACAGAACTTTGATTCATCGCTCCAAAGTACATTTTTCAAGAAATTTAGTAGTTTGCCTGGATGTAATTTGGCAAACTCTAATCTAGCCTTCAGATTTTTTTTCGAAACCAATGGTTTTCTTTGCGCAATGCACACTCTCAAATTTTTTTCATTCAGGCGTCGTCTCACAGTTCTTCAGAATACATTGACATTGTAATTCTCCATTAATTCATTTCGAATGACACTAGAGGTCTTAAATGGATCCTTTGTTGATAACATGTAAATGACTTTATCTTTCCTCTTTGTTGTCTTTCGTGTGCGAGAGGCTTGTTTTACATGTTTTGTCACTTCATACTTTTCAAAATGTCTAAGAGCATTGTAGACCATCTTCCTGGAACATTCTAGCAGCTCTGAAATCTCCGTTACTGTGCGACCCTTTGACTTTATCTTAATGATAATACTCCTTTTGTCCTCAGAACACCATTGCCCTTATGCCATGACCATTTAATGTTTTTTTTTTAATTTTATTTGAATATATAACATTAAGAAGATATAAAATTACCTCGAAAATAATTTTGTTCTCTTAAAAACCCACAAATTAAAAAAAAATAACCAAAATTTGTACACGTGCTAAATTGATGTCCAACCAAAAACAATGCAAATGACAAACTATCAACGATTTTTTCACTATGTAATTGGATTGCATATGAAAATATACAGTTTTGTTTTCTCTGATTTGTTGTCATATATATTAGTTCAAATTGTACCGTTGCTTGGAACAAAACAAGAGAGAAAATTAAAAATATGGTAGTACCCATCTCAGTGTGCTAAATTTGTGTCCACCACTGTAAGTGTCGAAGGTAATTACGATTTATCGTCAGATCATACTCCAGTAATTTTATCACTGAGCGAAGCAGAAATAATAGAAAAAAGTAATCCCAAGCTCGTGAATAACAGAACAAACTGGAACGAATTCAGAGACAAACTTGAAAGTTTTATAAACCTAAGATCCCCTATGCAAACAATTGAACAAATTGATCATGAAGTAGAACAATTTATTGCTGATGTGCAGCAGGCTGCAGAAGAAAGTACTCCAACTATTTCGAACGCGAGAGAAAAAGGTATAAAATATCCTATCGAAATAAAGGAGTTGATATTGGAAAAACGAAGAGCTAGAAGAAAATGGCAAACCACGAGATTCCCAGATGATAAGGTAGTTTTTAACCGTTTTAACAACGAATTAAAAAAAAGAATCTGTGAGTTTAAAAATGAGTCACTAAGTAGATTCCTGAAAAGTCTGACGACGGATGCTTCTACTGAATACTCCTTATGGAAAGCAGCTAAGCGCCTAAAAAGACCTCAGACACAAAACCCGCCAATAAAATCTCAAGATGGTAAATGGATCGGAAACCCGAAACAAAAGGCTGATCTCTTCGCTGAACATCTCGCGAATGTTTTCAAGCCATTCCCAGCAAACACAGCTACAGATCCCTTACAGTTTGTTGACAGAAACGACGAATGTGAAATACCTTCTGTCACGCTCAAAGAAGTAAGAAGCATGTGTCAACATAAGTTGTCTAACAAAAAATCACCAGGGTACGATCTTATAACTGCCTAGGTTTTGAAAGAAATGCCTTTAATAGCCTTCAAGAAACTCCAATTTATAATAAACGCATGCCTTAAACTAAGATATGTGCCACATCATTGGAAAATTGCAGAAGTCATTGTTATACCTAAACAAGGTAAGCCACCAACAGAAGTAACATCTTACAGACCAATATCGCTTATACCAATCATGGCAAAAGTTTTTGAAAAACTGCTACTGAAAAGGCTTAGCAAAATAATTGAAGAAAGAAGACTAATTCCAAGCCATCAATTTGGATTTAGAAATAAACATTCCACGATAGACCAAGTGCATCAAATTACGGATGTTGTGGAAAAGGCACTTGAAGAAAAACAAGTATGCTCTGCTTTATTCTTAGATGTTGCTCAAGCTTTTGACAAGGTTTGGCACTTGGGACTTGAGTACAAACTGCATAGGGACCTTCCCAGGCAGTACTACGAAGTACTGAAATCCTACATTACGAACCGACTCTTTAGAGTACGGTACGACCAAAATTACTCGGAACTTAAGAAAATTGAAGCCGGTGTACCACAAGGAAGTGTCCTAGGACCAACCCTGTATCTGTTATATACAAGGGATATTCCAGTGGACAACAACGCTATCATGGCGACCTTTGCTGATGATACTGCAATATTGGTGCCAGATAAATCCGTTACGAAGGCTACACAAAAATTGCAAAATGCAGTCGATAAAGTTAGTGATTGGACGCAGAAATGGCGTATCAAATTAAACGAAACAAAATCGACGCATATAAACTTTACAAACAAAAACATAAACAATGTTCCAATATTTATAAACAGTACAGAAGTACCTTACTCCAATACCGCCAAATACCTTGGAATGAATTTGGATGCAAAGCTTAAATGGAAAGAGCACATCAAAAAGAAAAGAGAAGAACTAAACTTAAAGTACAGAAAAATGTACTGGTTACTAGGAAAGAACTCTGACCTATCTATCCAGAACAAACTAATGTTATATAAGCAAGAATTGAAACCCGTTTGGACATATGGCATCCAACTATGGGGCTGTACAAAGAAAACAAATGCTGAACCCATCCAAAAATTCCAAAGCAAGGTCCTTCGTGGAATAATAAATGCCCCTTGGTATATAAGAAATAGCGATCTACATCGTGACCTTCAAATTGAAATGGTTACAGAAGTGGTTAAGAAACACGCTGTATCACACAATCAGCGACTGCAAAGTCACACTAACTCTGAAATGGAGACCGTATTAAATGTACGAGACAATGTTCGGAGATTAAGAAGAACCAAGCCTCATGAGCTGATGGTCTAAAAGTTATGGGAAAGGGTTATTACATTAAACTTCCCCCAATGCGATTTAAAAATTAAGAAATAAAAATCATTTGTCGATCTTTCATAGATTGGTCCTGATTCACCGGTGGTTTTAGTGCGGTAAGAGTCCCACACTACTCGGTACCGATTCTTACCGAGTGTCTTTTGAAGATTTCCATCGGATAAAAAAAAAAAAAAAAAAATGTTTATCGCAAGTAAAACGATTTGGGTAGTTTTTTTTTTATTAATTGTGGGCATTTTCTGTTTACCTTACTGTGTTCACCACAATTAAAAATATCAATTTCTTAAAACTGAAATAAAATTCCAGGCCAGCTTCTAGAAATCAAAACCTAATTCATCCACAACTTACTATAAAATCACAAAGGCACAAACTAAGGAACGTGATATGAAATCATCGTCAGCACAATTAAATACGCTTTTCTCCAAAGTTTACTTCCTTCATTGGGTGCTACGTGATCGCGTCGACAGCCCAAACATAAAAAGTCTAAACTTAACTTCCGGATTGTATAAGTAGGTCTTGTTTTTATGTTTTATTTTTAAGCACAAATGCCCTGTCAAATAGTAAAATATACTCAATGGGTGCAGGCTAAGGCACACTCCTGTGTTCAGATAAGAATCAAGTCGTTTTCGTTTAAAATAAATTGTTATTACGTCAGAATAAGGTTGTGCTTGTATTGACAAAAAAAAAATAGTTACATTTTGTTTTGTCAATTATGCGTTCAAATAGATTTAAGGTATGAACGGGTATGTAGCTCAACTCAAAAGGGTTTTGTCATTGATTCGATTGTTTTTGATTAACATTGAACTAACTCGATGTCACTTTATTTTTTAACAAAACAAACACTGATTCTGTATTTTGACGTTAATAGAGATATAAGTTTATAGGGAAGTTTTCATAGGTGGGGTAACTGTTATCCATGAATGTACGCAACCACAAGATCAATTAATATGGATAACTCGTGTGAGCTATACCCATCATGCAAATATCAACGCAAAGAGCAATGTCAATTAGTCACTTTTAAGTACCGTAATCGACAATAGCAAGTGAATAGGGGCGTAGGCGAGCATCAGAGGAAAGAACGTTTCAAGTTCCAACCGCACACTCCCCAACTTATGATATAACAAGCTGGTTCTATCCGATATTTTGAACTGCTTCCAGCGCTTACAGATAGGAGTTGGTGTCACTAATTCTCATGAGTTTAAAAAAAATGTTCGACCTAACATGAAACCTAGATGAAAGATGTTTTAAGTGTATTTAACATTTTTTTTTAAACTTAAAAAGGGTTTGCCATGCAAATACACACGAGACCAACTCTATTGGTAGTGCATCCGCAGAAAGTCAATGTTTGGTGTGGAATCGCCTTTCCGTGCTTTATCAAAAGCGACGATGATGGGATCATCAAAATCAACGGAGAGCGCAATAGCTTAATGTTAGCCAATTAGTTTTGGACCAAATCTGCTGATATGAACAATATGTAATTCTAACAGGCCTGTCGCTCTACTTGCAACAGAACTTATGCCTTAGTGGATATTCTTCACAAGCGATTTGGAGGCATGCTTAGCATACGGAAAAGGCGACAAGCCCTGATTGCCGAAACCGTGCTATTTAACCGATCTATACTTTTTCTGTGAGTTTTCTGCGCTAATAATACGAGGGATGCCCACCAAGGTTAAGATAACTTCTGACAGCTTAAATTCAGCTTGATTAATCGCCATTCTTCGAAAATTTAACCCCTAGGGTGCACGCCAACAAGTGAAGCCGGGCGGTAATATTTCACACAAATCTTCAAATAAACCTTTTTCTTACAAAACAAAAATTGATATCCCTCACACAAGTTGGGTTATTCAATTTAAATTCTTCGGTATTGATCTGAGAGTTCTTGTTTGGTCGAAATCCGACCAGCAGTTTGACAATAAGTTGATTTTCTTGTTTGATAACTTGTATGAGCGGTGTAATCTCATAAGCCGCACATCTGATTTTAAAAATTCTTCTTATATTTGAAAGGTTTTACTAAGAGAATGGCTTGTTAAATGGTTTTCAAATGTTTGCTATTTATGTTTAAATGGTTTTATTTAAAAATATGCTTTGACGATGACTTGAGGGTTAAATATTTTCCAAAGTTGAGCCTTTTTAGTTTATAAATCATATTAATGCAAAAAATTGTTCTATTATTTTTGGTTTGTATGAGTGAGTTAATTGACGATACCGCCACAGTTTGATCGGAGATTCAATTTCGTATTGGTTCTATTCGATTTCCGTTTCGTCAATATACAGGGTGATTGGCATAAGGTGTGACAAAAAGCTAGGGCGTGTAGGTTGGACTTAGACAAGAAAAAAATCGTATGGGAGGGGGGGGTCTATTTCCCCCCGTTTAGGCGGGAGGGGCAATTTAAGAAAAAAATCACTTAAAACAGAAAAAAAATTATTAAAAAATAACGGTGATACCTACAGAGTAATGCTATAGCATTTTGGAAAGCCAGAAATACATTCTTTAATTTTTTTTTAAATAAAGTTGTTCGAGTGAATAGTTTTTGAAAAATTAATTTTCAAAATCAAAATTTTTAGAAAAAAAAATGAAAATTTTTTTTTAAACAAATTTTTTTCAAAATTTTACGTTATTAAGTATTATTTTTTTATTCAATATTCAATGCTCATATTAATTTTTGATCAAACACAAAAAACCGGATGTCAAAATGTTTTGTAGTTTTTGAGAAAATCAAAAATAACAAAAACTACTTTTGTTCTAAGAAAAGCCTTTTATTTTAGTTTTTACGTTTTTGGATTCTTAGGTATTCTTAGGTGAATTTACGATTGAAAGGATTTACTTTCTTTTTACTATTTTTTTAATTATCGGTCTTATAAGCATACAATAGTGTGACAAAGTACTGGATTAACCATATTTCACACATTTTTTTCATTGAAAACACCTGCGTGAGAGCATTGGATTAATATTGACCTGCGAATGTTTTTTAAATAATGCAACGTTACACGCCCTAACTAGTGACAGAAAAATGCAATTGCGAAATAAGAACAAAAATGTTCCTGAATCTTGAAATCAATTAAAATAAGAAATACATGCATATTTAGATAAAATACGTAATTACTGTTTATTTAAATTTTTAACTATTTTTTAACTAAAGCTTATTACAAAAAAATTTTCGATATGATCCCCATTTCGTAGTTACTACGAGACCTTCTGCTCGATTTGAATGACAACGTTCCCTTGGCCATAGCAGACAATTTAATCTACCAGCAAGATGGAGCTCCAGCACACTACAGCCGCACTGTAAGGAACTGGCTTGATGAACATTTTAGTGACCATTGGATTGGAAGTGGAGGTCCAATAGAATGGCCGCCTAGATCGCCAGATTTAACTCCGTTAGATTTTTATGCTTGAGGATTCATGAAGAACTATGTGTACGAAGTGGAAATAGAATCTTTGGAACAACTGAAATAATGGATTGAAGTGGCTGGAGTCAAATTACAGGAAAATTTATCAAGTATAAATTTATGTGCAGCAATAAGAAGGCGCTATAATCTTTGCTTTCTGCAAAATAGGGATCATATCGAAAATTGTTTGTAATAAGCTTTAGTTAAAAATTTAAATAAACAGCAATTATGTATTTTATCTAAATATGCATGTATTTCTTATTTTAATTGATTTCAAGATTCAGGAACATTTTTGTTCTTATTTCGCAATTGCATTTTTCTGTCACTAGTTAGGGCGTGTATAACGTTGCATTATTTAAAAAACATTCGCAGGTCAATATTAATCCAATGCTCTCACGCAGGTGTTTTCAATGAAAAAATGTGTGAAATATGGTTAATCCAGTACTTTGTCACATTATTGTATGCTTATAAGACCGATAATTAAAAAAATAGTAAAAAGAAAGTAAATCCTTTCAATCGTAAATTCACCTAAGAATCCAAAAACGTAAAAACTAAAATAAAAGGCTTTTCTTAGAACAAAAGTAGTTTTTGTTATTTTTGATTTTCTCAAAAACTACAAAACATTTTGACATCCGGTTTTTTGTGTTTGATCAAAAATTAATATGAGCATTGAATATTGAATAAAAAAATAATACTTAATAACGTAAAATTTTGAAAAAAATTTGTTTAAAAAAAAAATTTCATTTTTTTTTCTAAAAATTTTGATTTTGAAAATTAATTTTTCAAAAACTATTCATTCGAACAACTTTATTTAAAAACAAAATTAAAGAATGTATTTCTGGCTTTTCAAAATGCTATAGCATTACTCTGTAGGTATCACCGTTATTTTTTAATAATTTTTTTTCTGTTTTAAGTGATTTTTTTCTTAAATTGCCCCTTCTGCCTAAACGGGGGGAAATAGACCCCCCCCTCCCATACGATTTTTTTCTTGTCTAAGTCCAACCTACACGCCCTAGCTTTTTGTCACACCTTATGCCAATCACCCTGTATAAAAACACCATTTCAATTTTATCACGAAGCTGAACAGCACGGTTCTGCTATTTACAAATAAATAGAAGAAAATCTTCGCTATTGGTGGATTTTTTGTGAAGTTTGATCAAAATCAGTCCAGCAGTTTGCCAACAGTATACAATAATTCGCCGGGAAAATAATTTGATTCTTAAATGCATTTCTGTACATAATTATAAAAACATAGAAATATTTAATTTAATTATTTTTGATTTTTCAGCGTACATATATTGGAATTTAAGAACAATTTGTATGCGAGTATTTATGAATAGTACATAGCTACTTTGAAAAAAAAAAAAAAAAACAAGCAGCAGTATTGTGAAAACTTAAATGAAAATCTTACAAGATACCTTTAAAAGAACCAGACAAAAAATTATATGAAACAAATGTTGTTTCAATAAAATTCGCTTTAAAAGAAAAGATTTTTCAATTTTTTTTGTGAAAGTTGTGATGATTTAAGTTTAATATGTAAGTCTGTTTATAATATTCAATGGAAACTAAACGAATTGCCATCAGCTCACTAACAGTGATATCTATATTGGTTGTTATGGTGTCACTAGTCAACTGTATAAAGAATCCAAACTTGATTTTAATATAGACACAGAACGCTAAAGGGGAACCTTGAGAATGAAGGGAGGGACTGATGTAGATAGAATAACAAATAAAACGTCCATAAATTTATCTGATGAATTAGTCACTGAGTTGTTTAGCAGCTACCGTATGCTGAGAGTATTAACTACTTCGTCTGACTGTGGACCTCGACGCGTTTGTGACTTTGCATTCATTACACAGCAGCGAAAGAAGAGAGTATTTTTAATTGCACTAGAAAACAAATTAAACAATTAGAATTTTGTTGGTAATTTGCTTGTGAAAGTGGAACAGAAATGTTTGAAACCTCTCCAAGTTAATCAGCACTATAGACTAGACCAATGGCATGGGTTTTGTTAGTATGCAATTGTCTGGCGCTTACGATTAACTATGTTTATTGTTAGAATGTGATAGAATAGTAAATGTCAGATAAACACTAAAGCACAAGTTTTGCAAGTCTACAACGGGTATCTTATTAATGAAATCATAGACTTATTTTTTACTTGCGACTTATAGGTACTATAAGGCAAGTTATGCATTCGTAAAAAAAATCGAACTCGAGATTTTGATCAAAGTTGACATTACGATGATAGCGAAGACCAAAAAAGTGGGTCTCGCAATTCTGTCTGTCTGTCTGTCTGTCTGTCTGTCTGTCTGTCTGTCTGTCTG
The DNA here is from genome assembly GCA_911387755.1 of Chrysotoxum bicinctum. Taxonomy (NCBI): domain Eukaryota; kingdom Metazoa; phylum Arthropoda; class Insecta; order Diptera; family Syrphidae; genus Chrysotoxum; species Chrysotoxum bicinctum. Next base: position 85,847,103 of record OU426990.1, on the reverse strand, counting down.
TCTGTCGGTTCAACTACAGCCTAAACGGCTCGTCCGATTTTCTTCAAACTTGGTAGATATGGGTTTTAATTTTTTACCCCCGGACGTTTTTTTTTTTTTTTTTTTAAGACCAAAAATAACGGTACCTGCCATACGATTTTTTTTCGAAATTTTATAAATATTTTTTTTTCTCAAAAACTGTCCCACAGAATTTTTTAAAAAAAATTTGAAAAATTTCATTTGGTTAAAACTAGCTAATGGTTGAAAAAAATTTTACAAAAAATTGTTATTTTTGGTAGACCCCCTGGGTCCATTTTTTTTGTTTTTGATTTTCTTGAAAACGGTACAGCCGATTTAAATAATTTTTTTTATGCCAAAGCTCCTCCAAAGTTTGAATATTATTGCATATTCAAATTTTCAATTTTTATTTTTTTGGATTTTTAAAAAAAAAATCAAAATTTTTTTTTGGAAACTCAATATTTCGAAAACCCCATGCTCGATTTTTTTTAAAATTGACAAAAAAAAGTTTTTTAACATAGTCTACAAGATTTGAGAAAAAAAATTTTGTTTCATCTAAAACTAACGGTACCTTCCATACAAATTTTAAAAAATGGTTTTCGAAAATCGTATTTTTCTCGAAAACGGTTCCGAGAATTTTGCTAAAATTTTTTTTCTTTTGATTAATCTTTACGATCTATAATTTAATAAAAAAAAATTTTAAATCTAGATATTACTGACTGTACCTACCATAGAACGATTTTTTCAAATTTTGAATTTCTCATTATCGACATAACGGATTTTAATGAAATTTTTTATAAAAAAGCTCCAAAAAAGTTTAAAAAACATTGCATTTAAAAACTTAAGAAAAAATATTTTTTCAATTTTTAGAAAAAAAAAGTCGTTTTTTTTTTGAAAAATTCGATATCTCAAGAACGGCTTATTATTTTTTTTGGAAATTAGACCTTTATTCGAACAATAATAAAAGCTTAAGGTTGGCGTACCAAAATTTTTTCTTAAAAATGTTTTAAAAATTTTGTACATAAAAGCTTATTTTTTTAAGGAACCACTACAACGACTTATAATTTTTGTTCTTGAATAAATTCATATTTGCATAGCATTCTGTTTTTATCTCTTACTACTAAAAGAATTTAAAAAATTAATTTTATCCTTATGGACAGTTTTCTTTAATAACATTCGTTTTTAAAATTCCTAGTCTATTACATAGGAGCAAGTTCGTGCGACCCAGTCGTGCATTTTATTTTTAATGAACTTCTTTTCGTTTATTCTATTAATTAAAAATTTTAATATTACTATCTTAAAGATTAGATTAGATCTTATATCTGCGATGCCAACATAGCGTCAGGCATATCATGATTCATTAATTATATCTTTTATTACATATTGACATCTTTGTTCTGCCGTCATCAATGTGTATTCACAGTACAATGCTGAACTCATGAAATGCGACTGATAAATCATCAGCTCAAGAAATATCTCGAAGATCGAAAGCTTCTAAATGACCGGCAATACGGCTGTCACAGCAATCGTTTCACTGGTGATCTGATGGCATATCTCACCGAAGAGTGGAACAGATCTTTACATTGTTTTGGAGAAAGTAAGATTATTGCGCTTGATATTTCTAAGGCATTTGATAGAGTTAGGCACCAGGCTCTCTTATCGAAAATGCGTGCGTTTGGCATCAATGAAACCCTTATTCTTTGGATTAGAAATTATCTTCTAGATCGGTCAATACATGTTGTATTGAACGGTTTTAAGTCTGATCTTCAAAAAATAAATGCTGGTGTTTCCCAGGGCTCCGTTTTGTCTCCGACTCTATTCCTTATTTTTATAAATAATCTCTTGTCTGAAACTTCTAATTCACTTCATTGTTTTGCCGACGATTCTACTCTCAGCTTTTCATACTCGTTCCCAAATTCACGTCCATAAAAAACGGTGTGGAGTTGAATGCTTCGGAAACGCAATGCGGTCTATTATCGTTGAAGCAAAATGTCCCCCTTATGCCATTGTCGCTCAATGGCACTTGCATCGAAGAAACCGAAAAGCTTTCGGTACTCGGTATGTGTGTTAACGACGATCTTCGTTGGAATGATCACATTCTCGAGACCGCCAAGAATGCTGCTAAATGCTTAGGATTTCTATATCGATGTAAGAAGTTTTTCACTCCTTCTGATCTGGCTACCATTTATAAGGCGTTTATACGTCCAAAACTGGAGTATAACTCACACCTTTGGACAGGCGCAGCACAGTCTTCTCTCCATTTATTGGATATAATTCAGAACAGAGCTTTAAAACTTAACTCTTGAACACCATCGGAATGTTTCATGTATTTCCCTGTTTCATCACTTCTTTCACAAGCAATGCTCACTCGAAGTAGCCAGTTGCATTCCTGCCCTTTATCAATTCACCCGTGATACCCTCTTCGCTAGGGATGCTCAACAGTTCACCCTTGAGCCTAACTCTGGTCGTACCGTCACATATAGAGATTCGTTTTTTAGTCGCACAACACGATTATGGAATAACTTACCCAGCACAGTTTTCCCTTGCCATTTCAAATTGCAAACATTCAAGACCAATTTTCATCGACACCTCCTTTCTCTCCCCTCCCAATTTCCCCATCGCCGTGCTGTGTTTATAAGGGTCTCTTAACATAGCCTTGAGCGCGAGTGAATTATAAAAAAAGAGAAAACCATTGTAAAATTTGAATTAATCATTTGAGTGGGGTAAACTAAAATACAAAATACTTTCTGCGTTGTTAAAGCCCAAAAAAATCATATCACTTTTTGATTTCTATTATCATATTCAAAAATTTACACTTAATTTAATAAAGGCGGTTTAGTGAGAGTTTAACTTTCAGTCCTCCATTAAGTGCAAATTTCTTTAACAAAACAAAATGTCTGCTAGTTGACGTTAACTGACCACAATAAAGTCAAACCACCGAAGAAGATAATATTATGGCGAAGGAATAAGAAAGAGAATTGTCAAACTTGTTTTTTGTATTGCTCTATTAAAAAAAAAAACATACTTTGTAATTTATAAGATCTATTTTGAATGAATGTAGTGGATTCACGTTCTTTTGTGATATGATTCTATTATTTACAATTTACAAACAATTTAAAAACAGACGCAAGTGTAAGGCATTAGGGATATATGTACGAGGGCGGGTCAATAATTTCTGACCTCTTTACTGAAACAGCAACACTGCTCCTGTCAACTGGCATCTGTCAGTTGACTCCTGTCAAAATTTAAACTTGCTGCGTCAGTTAGTTTGTGTTTGACAGCTATTTTTATCAGACTACTCACTAATTTGAGGAGAAAATGGAAAAAAGTGAATTTCGTGTGCTTATTAAGCATTATTTCTTGCGAAAAAAAACCATTACCGAGACCAAGGCTAAGCTTGATAAATACTATGGGGACTCTGCACCATCGATTTCAATGGTAAAAAAGTGGTTTACTGAATTTCGTTGTGGCCGTACAAGCACTGAAGATGCCGAACGTCCTGGACGCCCAGTTGAGGTCTCTACACCCGAAACAATCGAAAAAATTCACGATATGGTGTTGGCCGACCGAAGATTGAAAGTGCGAGAGATTGTGGAAGCCGTAGGGATCTCGCTTGGCTCAGTGGTTTCAATTTTGAATGATCACTTGGGCATGAGAAAGCTTTCCGCAAGGTGGATGCCGCGTTTGCTCACAGTCGACCACAAACGCAATCGTGTAACAACTTGCAAAAATCCATGAATTGGGCTATGAATTGCTCCCTCATCCACCCTATTCTCCAGATTTGGCTCCGAGCGACTACTTCTTGTTCCCAAACCTGAAGAAATGGCTTGGTGGAAAAAGATTTGACTCCAATGATGAAGTCATCTCGCAAACAAAGGCCTATTTTGAGGACCTCGACAAATCATTTTTTTTGGAAGGGATAAAAAAATTGGAGAAGCGTTGGACGAAGTGTATATAGCTCAAGAGAGACTACGTTGAAAAATAAAATTAATTTTTATCAAAAAATCTGTGTTTTATTCCAAAAGTCACGGACTTATTGACCCGCCCTCGTATGTATCGGATATAAAGAAGAGAGGTTAATATATAAAGACGAGAAGTTTTAGTTATTGTAGTAGATTTTTGATAAATATCACTCTTCAGTATTATTTGAAAGTAAAATTATAAGTGCGTACTTAACTGCTATCCCATGGTTTAGTATTACCGGGGAACAGATGTGCTATAAGTATTTTTTTTTATCAATTGGGCTGTTATTATTATTAAATACAGTTTTACAAAATAGCTTCACGATTAAAAAATAAATATTTTAATGCTAAACGAAGAAACAAGCAGTCAGTGTTAACATTTGTACCACACTCTATATTTACATAAAGAAATCCGATGAATTCTCCTCTCTTACCTCATTATCAACAAACCAGGAAAAATCAACTTAATAGAAGTCGTCTCTGGAAAAGAAGGCCTCTAAGATCAACAAATTGTAACGATGCTAAACTCGTTTAGAATTAACAAAATCTTTTTTTAGCCAAGTATCATAGATTTAAATTGAATAGTGAGACGGATCCGAGTGGTCCAATTTTCAATGACTCAATCGCGCTTCAATTTGTGCCATATACGAAATTGGTTATCATTGTTCTGTAGCGCTCGCCATTCACCGTGGCCGCCTCACCAACGTCGTTTTCGAAAAAAATACGGACCAATGATGCCGCCGAATAATGTTATTTAAAAAATCATCCCCTTAAACAATTTAACTCGCATCTCTAGGAATGCCCATCAGTTTACCCTTGAGCCCAACTTCGGCCATACTGTGAAGTACAGAGATTCGTTCTTTAGCCATACTACGCGAATGTGGAATTCCTTACTACGCTCTGTCTTTCCCAGTCATTGCAATGTTCAAGAATTCAAAACCAATGCACACCGACACCTCCTTTCTAACCCTTCCCTTCTTTCTTAATGCTGCCACTGTCTCTGGCATATTAAGGGTATACAAAAAAACCCCTTGAGTGTGCGCGCCGTTTAAAAAAAAATGAGAAACCCAAAATACGAAAACATGATTCTAATTGGTACAGTCAGAAATGTCTTAATTTCACAAATGTTTGTATTGAATCGTAAAAATTGGGCGAAAAAAAAACATTTTATCAAAAATTGTGGTTGCCGTTTTCGAGAAAAATACGATTTTTAAAAAAACATTTCAACCTTTGTATAGTAGGTACCGTTATTTTCAGATAAAATAAAAAATGTGTTTACTTGCAGATAGTATTAAAAAACTGTCAACTGTCAGAATTTAAAAAAAAATCGAGGTTGGAGTTTTATATAGGTTAATTTTTTTTATTTGAATACACTACCTATACCTATTCAAACTTTAAAGGAACTTTTCTATAGAAAAAAATGATTAAAAACAGTTGTACCGATTTGAGATAATCTAAAACAAATAAAATGCACGACTGGGTCGCACGAAATTGCTACATAAGAGCAAAAATTAATGTTATTAGAGAAAAACTGTTCATAAGCATAAAATTAATTTTTTAAATGACTAAAACAACTTCTTTAGTAGTTGAAGGTAAAAAAGGATGTCGTGTGATTCAAGCAAATATTGTTTTATGTAATAAGAAAAAAGTTTAATAAAAAATTTTAAAAACATTTTTAAGAAAAAATTTTATCGCGCCAACTCAAAGTTTTTATTAATAAACGAATAAAAAATAAATTTCTAACAAAAATATTAAGTCCTTTTTGAGATATTGAATTTTCCAAAAAAAAAAAAAGATTGGTTTTTGTTTTAATTTCAAAAAAATTTTTTTTAGGTTTTGAAATGCAATGTTTTTTAAACTTTTTAGAAGCTCTCTATAAGAAATTTCATTAAAAACTGTTCGCCAATAAAGAGAAATTCGAAAAATGGTTCTATGGTATGTGCATTCAGTAATATATTTATTATATATATTATTATAGATCGTAAGAATTAAACGAAAGAAAAAAAATTTATCAAAATTCTCGGAACCGTTTTCGAGAAAAATACGATTTTCGAAAACCATTATGTTTAACATTTGTATGCGGTGGGTAGCGTTAATTTTAGGTAAAACAAAATTTTTTCTTAAATCTTGTAGATTATATTACGAAACTTTTATTTATCAAGTTTAAAAAAATCGAGCATGGGGTTTTCGAAATATTGAGTTTCCAAACAAAATTTTTGAAAATTTTTTTTAATAATCCAAAAAATTGAAAATTTGAATATGTGATAATATTCAAACTTTGGAGGAGCTTTAGCACTAAAAAAATGGTCAAAATCGGTTGAAACGTTTTCGAGAAAATCAAAAAAAATGGTTCCAGGGGGGCTACCCAAAATAAGCATTTTTTTGGAAAAAGATTTTCAAACATTACCTAGCTTAAACTAAATGAATTTTTTATGAATTTTTTTTAAAAAAATTCTGTGGGGCAGTTTTTGAGAAAAAAAAAATATTTATAAAATTTCGAAAAAAAAAATCGTATGGCAGGTACCGTTATTTTTGGTCTTAAAACAAGGAGAGAGTGAAAAAATACTATCTACAAAGTTTAAAGAAAATCGGCGAACGGTTTTGGCTGTAGATTCACGGATTGCGATCAACATTTTCAAGAGCTCGGCAAAAGTATAAATAATATTGCATACAAATTTTCAAAGAAAATATTTTTTTTTTTAAATCAGTAACTTGAGGAGTTGATAGATTTTTAATGCTTTTTGCATACAAACTTATAAAAGCGTGGAAAGTTAACATTTCCCGAGTATTTTAAGTAAAAAAAATAAAAATTCTTAGCTAAAATATTTATTTTATTAGTCATGAATCATAATGAAAGGTTTTTAATTGATATAGGATTTTTCAGAAGTAAAAAACATGTAACTGATCTGCATCAAGGCTGAGAAATTTTGTGGTCTCCAATTCTGTCGAGTCCAAAATATTTTAATGTTGTGGAAAGTGCTTTAGGAGGGTATCCGAAATTACATCAAAGACCGTTAAACATGGACGTTCCAGCAAAATTGTTTTGGAAAATGTTTTTTTTTTACTCTGTGTTGGAAGTCATCATGGATCCGAATGTCTATGTGAAGATCATGCAGGAAGTAATGGTGCCATATTCTGAAGACGAAATGCCGCTGAAATAGGATTTCAACAAGACAAGGACCCAAAACATACAAGTAAAGCTGCGAAGCAGTGGTCCTAGGTAAAAATGTTTATTGTGATAGAATGGCCTCTACATTCTCCAGACCTCAACCCTATAGCAAACCTTTGGTGTGATGTAAAAAAGATACATTTCTTTTGTCCAATTCAAGGAATAATAATGGCCTTTGGGAAGCTATACAGCAATCATCGAGGTGGATATCGGTGAAAGTTGTGAGAACCTTATAATTTCGATGCAACGTTCTTTTTTTGTTTTTATTCCCAACAACTAAATATTAGTTTAAGATTCAAGTAATTCAACAAATTCTAATGATACAAATTTTGAGTTAACTTTCCTTCTTTGTTATATTTAAGAGTGTATCTTCATTCCGCTACTATTTTTACTATTTTTATTTGAACGCTTTTGTTTTAACTTTTGAGTAAATTGAAAAATATCGACTTAAATACTAAATTTGAAAACATTTTTTATTCTAAAAAAAAGCTTAAAAATATTAATTTTAAAGTTACATAACACTTTATTTTTTTTTTAATTAGTGCTATAATTTATTTTATATTCACTTGAATTATAAGATAAAATAACAATATTTTGACCGCAGCTGTATAAAGCTATTATAAACATACAGGGTGGGTCATCTAGCGATTTCTTTTTAAATCATAGGTTATTTTGACACTAACAGCTGTTTCCTCCTCGAAATCTTGATAGAAAGTCAGTATCATACCTTCCCGTAACGAAATAAGTCGCTTTTCACTTGAACAACGTTGGAAAATATTTAAAAAAATATTGTATAAAGTGAGTGCTGTGTAGCCTAAACAGTGAGTTTTCTGAAAAGAAGTTTTGGCGGTGGCTGCTGTAGCCGAGAGTGTGAGACTCAATTCACGAACATCAACTCACCATCGATCTCAACATTCAAACATTTCACGCACTAGTGTGAAATCTGCACAAAGATCTCGGATATTTCGTTTACAAGATCCAATTGACTCAGCAATTGGAGGCGCAGGACCAGCTAATAAAGCCATAAGACATGGGAAAATTTAATTTTGTTCATTTTATTGCATTTTTAAAAAGCAACTTGTATTTGGCCCAATGTTCTACTTGCTTTTATTTTAATATTAAAACCCAATATAATAGAAGCAAAAACAATTTTATGAACAAACAAAAACTATCATTGTGCAAATATCCTAGCTTTCAATTTCCATCTTCAAAGTTAAATCTCCCTTAAAAAAGAATCCAAAGCTTGCGGAAAAAATCATCTAAATTAGTTCCTTTCCCCTTTAGTCTTTATTTCACACACATTTGCATACATTCTCTTTCATTTTTTTTTGTCTAAATTTGAAGAAGAAAAGTCTACAAAAGAAAAGATAAACGAGTACTTAATACTGCACTTTTTTGTTTGACAAAATTCTAATGCGTCACTATCCTGCAAAAACTTGTGACACTAGTCCCCAAGCAAACTTCTTTTATTCAAAAACTAAGAGGAACTCCTCTTTCACATTTTCAACATAAGATTCTTCTTTTTCTTCGGAATAGAAGGCAATTTTAAAATGAGAAAGGCAGAAAAAAAAACACTTCACGAAAACACGTTAATGCATTTATTGCAGAGTCCTTGCCATGAGCTAAACGACTTCCTATACTACAAAAATTTTTTCTGTTTTAATAAAGCAAAAAAAAATGATTCTATGACCTATTTTCAAGTTCTTCGACTTTGTGTTTTGGCATTCAAAGCATCACATTTATTGAATTCGAAGTGCTATACGCTTTTGCCAAAAAATAAATATGTTTTAGAAGATAAAAAAAAACATCGAAGAAATCACCAACGAGTCCAACACGTAAAGGCCGGAAATCATTTATTTCTTGTATTTTATTCATTTATTCAACCCCACGCAATATGAAGCTCACTCTATCTTGTATAGGCAACCCTCCTGCTTTTTGTTGCTTGTTTGTTAGCGACCTAGTTTAAGGTTATTTGCCCTCTAGTTGAACATCGGCAGCGTCTCGTTGTCTTTAGAAAAAGTTCAATGCCATCAAAGGATTCTTGGCTTGGAATTTTGTTTTTCTGGTGAAGGCATTTTTGACTGAATTTTTTGCTCATCTCATCTTAAGTGTAATGGAAACACTATTTCCTAGGTTTCTATTAATGTATTGCATTTTGATCTGCACTGATTCATGGCAGATTTCTTAGAAAAATGCACCTTTAATTGAGCACAGCGAATACACAACGATATACCCGTTAATGAATCACCGCGTTGCTGTCGATGGGGAAGAGATACACTCATCTCTGTAATTAGTATTCCAGTAAAGAGCTGCGAATATATTACTTATGAAGTTATTGCATGATGAACATTTCAATTCTTGTAAGGCATGTGTTTGCTTACATACATATTTAGCTGTCAGTGTGAGCTTTTGTATGGTTTTCCTTGAAACTACCTACATTCTTGATTTTGTGGACATTAACAACTTTTAATTCGTGTTTGTGTTTGATTTCTGAAAATGTACATATTTATCAATGTATTTTTTTTATTTATTTCGAAAGCCTAGTGTTCAATTTTCTTAAAAATGCGAGGTTTTTTAACAAGTCAACAAAATATAAGACTTTTTATACAGTTAAACCAAATTATAAATAAATTTTCCTTTTTAACGAAAAGAGATCCATCACAATGTAAAGCTTTATCTTGTTTTCTTGTTTTCTCTAAGTGAACTTGATAGGACCTTCTTCAAAGTTACATACTTGGAAACGTAAAAACATTTGAATGATTTTTTGTATAGATTTTTATAAATAAACAAATACATATATGAAAGTACTCGTACAATCTTTTATAATGAAACGATTAACTAAGTAATAATTTTTGTCATAAACGTCATAAAAAAAAAAAACGTCACAAAATATTTAATTTCAAATTCATATAATGAATTATTTAATTTTATTATTTCTTTATGTATGTACTCGTACATAAGTATGAAAATACATGCCTACTGTCTATGGACATCACATGTTTATCAAACTAAACAAAAAACAATGGGGACAGTTGACCACTTGCTTAATTGAAATGCATTGGCCGTAGCCACAGCGTCAAATAAATAATTCGTCATTCTTTTGTATCCAGTTTTTGTTCGTTGTGTTTTTTTTAGTTTGTTGTTGAAAATTAAATTTCATTTTGAAATGATTCAATATTGTCCTTTATTGAAAAAAACGGGATATTTTTTATAATTTGTATAACAATGATGCAAAATTTAAACATCCGAATGTTAAAGTAGTAGCAAGATACAACTTAGAGTCGTTTGGATTCAATATACACAGTAATAGTAAAATGTATATTTGACGTAATAAGGGTGTTAGAAGTACAAAGATCCGAGGAAGCCTTCATGTTAAGAATACCATTTCCCAAAAAATTGAACACGACCGACTCAGTTGGTATTGCCATGTTCAAAGGAGAGATCCTGAGAACCCCGTCAAAAAGGCAATATCATACAACGTTCCAATTCGGAATAAAAAGAAAGGTAGGCCTTAACACTCCTGGTACAAACAAATGCAAAAACACCAGCATTCAGTTGGCCTCAGAAATGGAACAATACAAAACCGGGAGGCTTGCCGCCGATTTCTGAGGTCAACCCGGCGAACCCCACAGGCGGATCACTAGTGTGAAGCAGATACGTGGAAGAGTTATGATCCCCTCGACATCGAGATCATAACAGCGCCGAATCAAAGGAAGAAGAAGAAGAAGACGTAATAAGGGTGTTAGCAAAGTGTAACGATCACTCCATTACGTAAGTGGAGCTGAATATGACTTCCTTCTCTGAACGGCTTATTCTGCTGGATGCATCAAACAAACACACAAATATTTGTCTTAAAGCTCTCTGACAGGGGATCAATAGTGGCAACACCGAGCTCATTCGGATCACTTCCCACAATAAAGCGCGGAACAGATTGAACCAGCAACAGCACCGTCAACAGCAACAGCGGCCGCCGTTAATTTAGAGCCAATGTATTTCAATTGTTCAACACACATAAGAACAGCAACAGCAACGCCAACAGCGTCGTTAGGCTAAAGTCCTAAATTTGCTGTTGCTGGTGCAGTATTGTCAACTTTTCCACTGCAATATTCAGTGGCACCACAATGAATAACTTTTTTTCGATATGAAATGTCAAACAAATGAAATGACGTTGCTGGTGGCAATGTGTTTGAGAAATGTTTGCTGGTCAGCGTGCTGTTTGCTGTTGTAGATGCTGGTGCTGTTGCTGGTTTAATCTGTTTTGCGCATAATGGTCTAAATATAAACTTTCTCACTCGACGAGTTTTTTGTCTCTGGAAAATTTCAGTTTTAAGGAGTGCAAGAAGCAATGGGTAATGAATTTAAGCAGGATTTTTTTGACAATTATTTTTACAATTGATCTATACTTAGTCCAGTCAAAGCGTCATGAAAAAGGGCCTGACCTTGCGCGCAGAGGCATGGTCAATTTTTTTTTCATGGATCGATAGGTGCTTATGAGAAAAGCTTAAAACCAAATTTGCACCACATGACAACTTTTTTTACCAAAGTTATTGGTAAAAATGTGTTTTGTGTCATTTTTTGGTCATTTGCGAATATCTCGGCTCCACTATCTCGTACAAACAAAAATTAAACATGTATTTATTCCTAATAAAATTATCTATTATGTTCTAAAAAAAACATTTGTTTAAACAAATGAAAAAAAAAGTTATAGTAAGTTAAACAAATTTTTTGTTGTTTCAAAATCACTTTTTCGTGATTATTAAGAAAAAAGCTCATTTAACGATGAAATTTTTATATTTTATTATTAAAGTTCTTGTAATTCCCTACAATTTAAAAAAAAATTCAACACTCTACGATGAACAAAAGCCGAGTAATAAATTATTGAACATAGGTAAGTCAGCGCACCCACGCATTTTATGATTTTATGTTTTAATTAATATCTCAGCCCCAGTATGTCGCAAAGTGAAAATAAAAAACTGTATTGCTAATAACAATATTTTCTATCAACTTGCATTTCATTTAATATGTTTGCGCAAAAATATAAAAAGTTACCGTTGGTTTCAACGTTTTTTTTTCTTGTTTTTAATACCTTTTTTTCATAGTTATTGAGAAAAAAACTGTATTTCACGGTAAATACTTTTCAGTTTTGGATTTTTGTTTTATAGTCCTACTAATTTTCTTCAAATTAAAAAAAAAAATAGTCCATTACGACAAACGGGAGCCAAGATATTCATGATTTAAAAACTTAGGAAAGCTTACAGTTTAGTATCTTAAGGTATGATATGCAGGGACTTTACCTAAGTTGGACTACCATATACTCTGTCCAATAAAAATATGCAGTGTGGGCAAGATAGGACGTTTGCCTCGCATTCTGGCTACAGTGAATTGCATAAATCTGTCCTTCATTAAAGCTCTCACAGGGTTATCGTAGTGTTGATTTTAAATGGACCCTTTTTTTAAAGCTCTAAAATCAAAAGCACCTCAACAGAAACCCAAGGAAAAAAAACTGAACCAGTTACGAAATGAACAAGGGTAACTCTGAACGCACATCAATATTTAATGAGGGTTGAAATTGAATAGCACCAACAGACATAGACCACAGCAATTCAGTGCACACTCGACGTCGGGCCTGCGTCAGATGCAATCGAAAATTTATGGGCGCACAAACACTTTTTTATGGAGGAGTTCTTTCAATTTAGTATGGTGCAAAAATATAGAACGCTACTGATTTTGAAAAAGCTCTCCCATAAGACGTGTACTGCATATTTTTGTTGGATGAAGTATAATATCACAACACTGTATCTATCTGAAACGCTTTATGTGTTTTAAAAGATGGCACATTTGCTTTAATAGTTAGTCGAGTATACAGTAGGGTGTGTCACTTTTGTATGGCCGCAAAAAAGTATTCTTATTTTTAAATGTAATAGTGCTCAAAAGTTGTATTAGAGTCTGAGGTTTAAGAACATGTAAAAAAAAATGAGATATCGTTCGTCTTTGGCTCGCTCAAATCGGTTGAAGTTGAAAAAAAAAATTTAATTTACAGTAAATTTTTTTTTTTACGTATACTAAAAAGAAAAACTAAACAAAATACAAAAAGAATTTTGGTCTTTACAAAAAGATATACCACGATATTTTAGGTGGTTCCGTTGATTTAAAAAAAATTTTTTTTGTAAAAAAAAAACCCATTTCACATAAAAAAATGATTTTTCTTCCTTCTTTTATTATTTCATAGCTTCTTTATCAAGTGTTCAATTTAAGCAAATATAAGCTTAAAAGTGTTTCCTTGCAATTATCTTTGACTTGGAAGACTAAAAATATTTTATATAATTTTTTTTATCCACACGGTGCAATTTAAAACAACACATATTTCAAAAATCTTGAAAAATCAAATTTTTTGGATTTCATTCTATTTTTGAGCGAGCCAAAGATATTAATTAAAATGAAAATTGTAAACGCAGGATTTATTTTGATAAGCAATGTACTCGTAACATTTAAAAGCTATTACATTTGAAAATACCATAGTTGAGCACTTTGACACACCCTAGTATACAGGGTGTAACCTTATTCGCAAAGCATATTTAAGAATATGATCCTTTGGTATATTCTAAAAACAAAATCGATCTACAGTATGAGTCTATAGGGGTTTTTTTTTATGCTCTGAGCAGATCACTGAGCAAGATTGAGCATTTCGAGTAAGCTCAGAGAAGAGTTTGATTAGAGCGCTCCGATTTATTTATGAAAAACACTGGAGCACTGATCTGTCAAAAGCGTCGATCTCCATTTTTATTTGTTTCTTTGTTTTTTTTTCGATGTCTGTCTCTGTCATATCACACGAAAAATAGTGAAGTTTCTCAGCTCAGCTTTTTAATCCTTTGTTCATTTTATTCGGAGCTCATAGAGCGCCCTCCGTACTATCTCTGATTGAAAAAAGAAACAATGTATTTTATATATCCTGTAAGCTCTTACAAACCCGAATGAGTAATCTCTTATGATGAATAAATGAATCAATAAAAATATATAACTAGTTATCCTGAAGATTCCCAAAGCGTCGCTGATAACAAATTAATAATAAAATTTAAGTTGTGAAAAAAAATTGTTTTTTTATTTTTTATATTAAAGTTAGTTAAAATAAAATCATTCATTTATCAGTCATCCCCAGACTTTTGAAAGATAAAATTTAAACTCAGTGGCGCAAAATTTTAGTTGAATTAGTACGATGTTAAAGCTGTTTTAGTATGAAGCTAGGCTAAAACGATGATTTTGCAAATTTTAATCGAATATAGCATCATACTTCCTCTACCCTTTTATTAAAGTTAAAATCATCAAATACCTATTTTATTTTTTTAGTAACGTGCTATTTACAAATGCTAGAAAACGTCTGTTTACTTAAGTCGTTTTTATTTGGCAATCCGGAATCTTTCTCCGATCCGGAATCCCAACTGAACACTTTTTTTTGATTCTGATGATTCTGAAGTTTTTTATGATTGTAAATATATGTGAAACATCAAAAGTGGACAATAATGAAAGTCAAGAAAAATGTTTGTTGAAAGATGCACTTCGCACAATTAGGATACAAAAAATCACAGCTGTTGAGTTTGACGTTTAAATATATGAATATGTGAGTGCTTCTGGTTTCGATTCTGATTTCAAATCCAGAAGCAAATTTCTCTTCTTTTCAAAATCAGAACTGTCATTTTTTCCAAAGTGAACGCTTTCAGAAGAGTCCAGAAGGCTTCCGGATTGCCAAATAAAAATGACATTAGTTTTTTACAAGATCTGTCAGCGTTTTAGGTGTGTTCAGAAGCAATTTATTAAGAAATAAAATGTTTAAAATTAAGAATGAGTTAGTAAATTACTTTAAAGTTAGCAAATTGGTAACTAGTATCATACTAATACCGTAATAATAGGCTGTTTAAAATTTTGCGCCGGTTTAATTCATTATTGTTACACGTACACGTTAAATTAAGGTTTTGTTTTAATACTCGTATAAACTAGTAAACAAATAAAAATATCTAATAAAAAGTAACTTCAACGGCCAGAATGTATATCTTATCAAATAAATTAAACATTAAAGTTATTCAACTTACGGATAAGATATGAATAGCTAAACAATTGTTTTTGCTTACCTGTAGTGAATTTTTACGAATGGCACAGAGGTGTAGCTAGAAATATAAGTTCTACCTAACAAGAGGATACGAACAAAAGAATCGTGAATATAGTAAAAACAAAAAGCTTAACACAAAATGGATGATCAGCTTTAAATGAGTATAGTGTAGAATATCATTTAAAAACTTAATTTCTTCTAAATTATGTGACGTATTTACTTAATTTGCAATGAAATGGAACAATGAAACCACAAAATAACGCTTGGGTTTGTTAGGTTATGTAAGTGCGAGTATATTGGGTAAACAAATTCATTTCAATAACACACTTGATATCAATCTCATGGTTTGAAGATTATATGCCGTTTGTTAGATGTTGTTGGAAAATTGTGCTTGCGTTTATAGGTGTCTAGGATTTTTAGTAAAATTAATTTTTATTTCGCCGTGGCAAAAGTGGAAATAAACAAAGCAAAGCAAAGCCAAAACATTGTTTGCTTACTCTATATGGTGTGGAGTTATTGAGACCAATGCATTGCGTTTATCGCAATTCGTATGTCTTATTTTGTACTGCTTTTTCTTGAGAAGATATAGGTACTCTTGGAGTATTTGTCCTTTTTGTTCAAGAGGCACTACTCGTTTAAAAAAAAAAATTGTTTACTATTACACCCCGGGATTCTAGTTGAATGGATAATTTCATGTACAAAAAATTATGAACAAATGGCTGGACTAAAACAAATAAAATAAGAATTACGTGTACTTGCTCTTATAACATTTGTACAAGTTACTTCATATTTTAAAAATCTTTGAATTTAAAAACAAGAATTATTTAGATATAATTGTTCAAATGCACGGTTTGAAGATCAACAAAAAATTTCAATTGTTCATTTTTAGCTGAATAAATGCTTGAAAAGCTAGGTTATTTTAAAGCTCAATTACAGCTAATTCATTGAGTTTGAGAACACTTTTGAACTCTTTAATATTGTTTGTAAGTATGTTTTGTCAGCTAAAAGCTTTAATATATGCTCTAAAAGTGCCATAGAGTTGCGTGCTTTTTCGTAGAGTTATAAATAATATGGCGCAAAATTTTAAACAGCCTGTTATTAAGGCAGTACTATGATACAACTTAACAATTTGCTAACTTGAAAGTAGTTTACTAACTTCTTCTTAATTTTAAATATTTTGTAACTAGTATCCTACTAAAGCAATTTTCTTAATAAATTGCTTTTGAACACACCTTAAACAATCACTGTTCATACAATAATCTAAGTAAACAGACCTTTTGTGGCATTCGTAAATATGTAGTACGATACTAAAAAATATAATATGTATTCGATGATTTTAACTTTAATAAAATGGTTGAGAAATTATAATGCTGCTATATTCGATTAAAATTTGAAGAAAAATCTTTGTTTTAACCTAGTTTCATACTAAAACAGCTTTACTAACTTACTTACTTACTTAACCGGCTCCCGATCAAGAGGGTTTCTGCCTGAGTTATTGCGCTTCAATCGGTTACGGTCCCTCGCGAGCTCCATCCAGTCGTCGGGACCAAGCGCTCTTGCGTCTGTAACCGCCTGGTCCCTGTAGCGGAGGTTCGGTCTTCCTAAGTCTCGAACCTGGGGGCTGGGATTCGAAGATTTTCTTGGCTGGAGCGTTGTTGTCTATTCGCTCGATGTGACCGAGCCAGTGTAGTCGACGTGTTTTGGCTTTTTGGACTACATCCACATCTTCGTACAGCTCGTATAATTCACGATTGAATATTCTCCTCCATTCGCCCTCTTCGCATATAGGACCAAATATCCGCCGAAGAATTTTTCTCTCGAAAGTGCCCAGTATCAATTCCCCTTTTTACTTGCGACTTATAGGTACTATAAGGCAAGTTATGCATTCGTAAAAAAAATCGAACTCGAGATTTTGATCAAAGTTGACATTACGATGATAGCGAAGACCAAAAAAGTGGGTCTCGCAATTCTGTCTGTCTGTCTGTCTGTCTGTCTGTCTGTCTGTCTGTCTGTCTGTCTGTCTGTCCGTTCGATTGCAGCTAAACGGCTCGGCCGATTTTCGTCAAACTTGGTAGATATGGGTTTTAATTTTTTACCCCCGGATGTTTTTTGATTTAATTTTTTAAGACCAAAAATAACGGTACCTGCCATACGATTTTTTCGAAATTTTATAAACATTTTTTTTTTCTCAAAAACGGTTCGACAGATTTTAAAAATAAAAACACAAAAAAATTTCATTTAATTAAAGCTAGGTATTGGATGAAAATTTTTTTCCGAAAAATGGTTATTGAGGGTACCCCCCAAGGAACTCTTTTTTTTGTTTTTGATTTTCTCAAAAACGGTTCAACCGATTTTGATCATTTTTTTTTTGCTAAATCTCCCCAAAAATATAAATAGAATTGTGTACTCAAATTTCAAAAAAAATAATTTTTAGATTTAAAAAAAAAACTTCAAAATTTTTTTTTTTCAAAACTCAATATTTCGAAAACCCCCTGCTAGATTTTTTTTAAACTCGATAAATAAAAGTTTCTCAATAATATCTACAAGATGTGATAAAAAACAATTTATTTTACCTAAAAATTAAGGTACCTACCATACAAATGCTAAAAATTAAAAAAAAATGGTTTTCAAAAATCGTATTTTTCTCGAAAACGGTTCCGAGAATTTTGCTAAAATTTTTTTTCTTTCAATTAATTTTTACGATCTTTAATTTAATAAAAAAAATTTTGAAATTAGGATATTACAGCTTGTACCTACCATAGAACCACTTTTTCGAATTTTGAATTTCTCATTATCCACATAACGGATCTTAATAAAAAATTTTATAGAGAAGCTTCTAAAAAGTCTAGAACACATTGCATTTCAAAACCTTAAATTAAATATTTTTTGAATTTTTGAAAAAAAAAAATCTATTTTTTATTTTTTTCAATTTTAATTTTTATTCGAACGATAACAAAAACTTCAAATTGGCGTACCAAAATTTTTTCTTAAGTTTGTATATAAAAGCTATTTTTTTTAAGAAACCACTACAACGACTTATAATTTTTGTTCCTGCATAAATTCATATTTGCATAGCATTCTGTTTTTATCTCTTACTACTAAAAGAATTTAAAAATTAATTTTATCCTTATGAACAGTTTTTTCAAATAACATTCGTATTTAAAATTCCTAGTCTATTACATAGGAGCAAGTTCGTGCGACCCAGTCGTGCATTTTATTTACTTATCGTCCAGCACTCGGCGCCGTAGAGTAGTACTGGTAAAATTAGCGTTTTGTAAAGCGTGCACTTTGTCTTTCGAGAAAGGAGTTTTGAACCCATTTGTTTGGCCAAACCAAAGTAGCAGCGGTTTGCTAGGGTAATTCTTCGTCGGATTTCCACTAAGGTGTCATTCGTGGGATTGATGTTTGTTCCGAAGTAGGTGAACTCCTTGACTACCTCGAAATTACTGCTACCAATAGTGACGTTTTGTCCTAGGCGATGGACAGATGCTGCTTTGTTTGTTGATAGCATATATGTACTTTGTTTTGTCCTCATTAACTTCAAGACCAACTCGTTTCGCCTGTTCATCAATAGCTGTGAACGCTTTTAGCACAGCTCGCTTGGAGCGGCCGATGATATCAATGTGGTCCGCATAGCCAAGCAGTTGGGAAGACCTTTTGAAGATAGTGCCTTCCAGGTTAACACCACTCTTGCGTACTATCTGCTTCAGGACTAGGTTGAAGAAATCACATGATAGCGCATCTCCTTGTCTGAACCCTGTGCACGTCTGGAATAGCTCCGATGAGCTGTTACCCATTTGCACGTTGCACCGCGTATTTTGTAACGTCATGCGGCATAGCGGGATCGGGATCCCGAGTTCCGAAGGTTGCATGTGAGTATACATATGTACATATATGTTTCAAGAAGAAAGACCATTCAGGCCATCCTAGCCCACAGAATTTCGAAAATAACTTTTTATTCTAAAGGAGATAGAAAATGACATTTCCGTAGCTGTAGTTGTCACGGGTAATAGATACTGCCTAGACTCACAAGATCGCGTTAACATTTTTGAATGCTTTATCATTGATTTCCTGCATGTTTAGATTTTCAAAAGAATTTAATTTTGCGTTTTAAAATTGTAATTCAAAGCTAATTACTAAGAAAATATCGACCGCATTTTAGATTCATATTGCATATTCGTTGTCCCAACATTTGGAGTTCTGAGATAAAATTTGCTTCAGTGCAATCCAGTAAGCATCATAAAATTTGTAGATCTGCCTAAATTTTTTTATCAAATTCTTGCTTGGCGAATAACTGTCCATAACAATTAAAAATTAATTTGTGTTTCTCGAAGCTACTTTGAACATGAGTTATAAAGTATGTATCGAGAAGTGGAGTGTAGAACGAAATTTTGAGATAGGCCTCAACATTTTTTTTGGTTATAATTTGTTTCACTTGCCTCTTTTCTACTGAAAAACTTGCTCTAAAGTACATATCTATGTAATTATTTATATATTGGAAGTAAAAATGGTATAGTGTTGGGTTTTGAATATTTTAAGAATTCGATCTTAATTTAATTGAAAATATTATTTGCCTTCAATTGGCAATTTTGATTACACGTACATACATCCGCCCCTGAAATTTAGTGTCGACTCTGATTCTTATTTGCAACGAGGTTTTAAAAAAGTCTACTAAGCTTTCAGATTCGAGAAAACTAAACTATGTATTTACATACATTATGTATAGTTTATTAAGAATATAGATCGACAGCTGACAACTGATTTTCTAACCTTATCAGTACATGGATGAGATTTTGGTCACAGAAATATGTATGACCATCAAATTCAAAAACGTAAGTCTTACAATTTGGAAGATTAAATCTTTATCTATACACGGTGTCCCACAGTCACCACCCCAAATGAAAACAATGGATTCCTGAGGTCATTTTAAGTCGAAAAACTTAAGAGGTAATTTTCTCGTTTTCGTCCCGTTTTCGAGTTATAACGGTTTTTATGATTTTTGCCTTAACTGGCTTTATATTTGCCAAACTACGACCGATTCGTAAGATTTTGGTTATAAGTTATAACCAATGAAGAATTTATTACAGTTTTAGTTTGTCCCAAAACTTTTTTTTCTGCGGACAACCGTTTCTCCGCAATTTTGCATCAAACACAATTATTTTTTTCCTTAAAAAGAATACTAAATGTAATTAACAAAAAATAAACAAACTGAGTGAATTTAAAAAAAAATAATTTTTAAATACAAAATTAACTTTTTCTGAGCTATTGTGGTTAAGAAAAGGTTTTTCGACTTAAAATGATCTCAAGAATCCATGGTTTTCATTTGGGGCGGTGACTGTGGGACATCCTGTATATATATTTTTAAGATTATACGCGCACTTAAGGGGTTATGAATACCCTTATAATGTTAAACACAGGAAAGTAGGATAGGGTTGGAAAGGAGATACTGATGCACATTGGTTTTAAATGTCTGTACAGTGAAATGAGTGGTCAAACATTGAGCCGGGTAAAGCATTCCACTTTCGCGTAATGCGGCTAAAAAAAGAATCTCTGTACTTGACAGTACGTCCGAAATTGGGCTCAAGGGTAAACCGAGGGGCATTCTCAGAAATACGGGTATTACGGCGGAATTGCTTGAGTGGAGGAATGCAACTGGATATTTCACTAGAGCACTGTTTATGAAAATAGCGGTACAATAATGATAGACATAAAACATTGCGGCGGTGCTCGAGATTCAAATGTTTTCGTTATATTTTTATCACCTATTATTTTTAAAGCTCTTTTTTGAATTCTATCCAAAAGAATCAAATGGGTTATTGGAGCACCTGCCCAAATATGGGAATTGTACTCAAGCTTTGGACGAATAAAGGCTTTATAGAAAACAGCCAGATCAGAAGGGGTAAAAAACTTCTAACCACTTAGCAGCGTTTTTGGCGACTTCAAATATGAAATCACTCCACAAAAGATGGTCTGTGATGCACATACCTAGAAGTGAAAGCTGTTTAGTCTCCATGATGCAAGTGCCATCGATGTAAAGTGGTGAAAATTGCATTAAAGGAGGGTTACGCGTTAGTGACAGTAAACAGCATTAAGTTTTCGATGCATTAAATTCTACACAGTTTTTGATTTCCCATTGGACAATGCTGTCAAGATCAGAATTTAATAAACTTATCATACGCTTCTGTTCCAGATTCACATCCAAAGGACAAGGATGCGTATCTAAAAACGAATATAAAAAGCTGAGGTAACTGTCGTCAGCCAAAATATTTAGTGGATTAGTGGTTTCAGACAAAAGACCATTTATTAACATAAGGAAGAGTGTCGAAGACAAAACGGAGCCCTGGGACACACCAACGTTTATTTTGCGGATATCAGATTTGAAACTGTCCACTACTATTTGTACTGAACGGCCCGAAAGGTAATTTCTAATCCAACGAAGAAGAGATTGATCGATACCAAATGCACGCATTTTCGATAAGAGCTTGATGCCAAACTAATATCAAGTGCAATACTCTTACTTTCTCCAAAACGATGTAAAGATTTGTGCCACTGTTCGGTGAGATAAACCATTAAATCATCAGTGGACCTATTGCTATGGAAGCCATACTGCCAATATTTCTCAAGCTGAAAATTGATCAGCGTTTCCATGACTTTGGAAAGACGGGACGTCATGTAAAAATTAGATCGACGGATATGAACTTTACAGGTCTTTCTAGCTTGTTTGTACATATGTATATATCTTGTTTTTCCTCTGTAGGGTTGGCTTTAGACCTACGGAAACTTACTTCTTAAACCCTGGTAGCTTCTTTACAGCTCGAATCAAACCAGATTTCTTTCGGTTTGATAGATTTTATCATATTCGGAATAAAGTTTCTCATACCGTAAAGAATCAGATGTGAGAGTTGAGACCATATCTGCACTGGAATCTATATCACTATCGAGGAAGCATAGTGACCAGTTAAATTTCCCGAAGAAATCATTGAGACATTGAGAATCAAATAGAAAACTAAAAAGAAAGACTTAATCGACTGAACCGGAGTGACAGAATGTTGTTTTTGTATTTAGTGGCCACTAATCTTATATGAATAACAATTCTATTAATGCTAAAACAAAAACTGGCGCACTTTATCACATAGTTACAACATAATTTCATAAACAGTTCTTAAACTAATCAGAGAACTTGAATACAAACTTGTTCCTGTTAAATATTTACGAAAACATACAAAGGTATATAATACGATAGTCACCAGCTATGGACCAACATCACGTTTCTAAATCGAGTCATCGCCAGCGTAGCGACCTTATTGAGCATTACTCATTAGTCATTTTCTTGTTTTTTTCATCTTTACGATTATTGAAGTTTGAGATCAGATAAAAGCCCGATGCTGTGGTCCACTGGTCCAGGTCAAAGTTCAAAAAGTTTTTTTCATGATTTTGACACTAACAAACATCTTTATATGGCCATATGTGATGATATCGAATAGCCCTCCCAGTTAGCAGCCAATTGTGTCACTACGCTTAGGTATACGAGTAGCTTTCTTAATTAAATGCTCACATGCCCAATTAATAAATAAAACAGACAATTAAAAATATTCAACTATGAATCTATGTATGTATTAAACATTTTTTGTGGACTCACCTTGAATTATTTTTTAAGTTGCCACTGGTGTTTTAAGTTTGTCTATTTATTCGCACTTTTTATATCTATTTAATTGAATATGCTTATTCGACGAATTCTTAATAACCGTAGATCACACACCGAAACACAAAACGATGACACGAATAAAAAATCGAGAGGAGAATTCCCTTTTTATTTTTTTTTGGCAAACGAATTGAATAAATTAAATATTATTTTTTAATCGAAAACAAAATAAAATTATACAAACTTTTGCCGAAGCCTTCATTGATTGGAAGATAGAATAATAATATTTATTTTTTATTTTTCTAAAGAAATTTCACATTTTCTTCATTCTTTCCTTTGTAAAATGCGCGACGAGTTTTTCGCCCGTTTTGTTTTCTTTTTTGTCTTTAAATTTCTGGAGTTACTTTGGATATGGAGTTGATTAATATTTAATTTTAGCTTAAATCCATTTCAAACAGTTTTTTTTTTTAAATTGCACAATAACAACTGTTACCAAGAAAAGAAGACGATGGAATTTTTTGTGCAAAAAGTTGTTTGACGGAAATTTTGCATTTTTCATACAAAAAAATGCATGGGCACAACTCAACTACGAACTAGCAGAATCAAGCAGACAGAAAAATTTAAGTGTTTTTCTTTTGACGTTCTTGGGATTTATTTGACATTCGAAGTGGAAGTTTGTTAAAATGGCGAACAGCTGTAGATTTCGTTCAATTATTTCGAACAACTGGTACAGGGTGTTAACTGTTGGTCAACTTCTACATGAGACGATCTCCTTCTAAGAAAGCACAATTAAAAAGTAACATTGGGAGTTTTTCTTTTTTAGTTCAGAGTAGGACCTGAACTGTCAAACAAAAAATCGTGTTTCTTTTTTAGCTCAGAGTGTATAACAGTTCAAATTTGTGTTTTGTTTTTCGTTGAGAGTGTGTTCAGAGATTGTTCAGAGCGCATTCTATGAGCTCGGTATAAAATAGCTGAGCAGACAGAGTTAAATGCTGAAATCATTCTGACAGACAGGAAAAAAAACTCAAAAACTCGCGTGTTTATAAAATAATTTAGAGCTCTTAGAACACGCTTGATTCGGAAGAAATTTCAGAGCATGTTCGACATGCTCGTGCTCTGTTCAGTGCTCTACTCTGAATGAAAAAAGAAAAACGCCCATTGATTTGATATCTTGACTGTAATATATTGAGTAAATAATAACTCGCTTCCAACGGAGCACGGCCTGATCTATTTAAGAATCACAATTGAACTGTGATTGTATCAATTTCTTAATAAAATGTCCAAATTTTCAGAATTGCTTGAGAAATTGGAGTTTTTGTGATTTTTTTCTTTTTCATCAATTTTCGGGTTAGTGGCTAAATGAAAAAAAATAAATGATGTCGATCTGCTCGGTCTATTTTTCCTAAGCTCAAGATTAGAGCTAAAAAAGAAATACGAGTTGAGCATTCAGAGCGCTCCGAGTTAAAAAAAAAGTAATATCGCACTTTTCTTGGCGGCTCAGTGTCCCACATGGGTCTAAAAAGAAAAACGCCTTTTGTGTTCAATACAAACTTAGAATTTGTCTAAAACCCGAGGTGAATTGAGAAAGTTGCAATACACACACTTTTTTTTTACCTTCACCAACAAACATAAGTAACATGCTCGACACCTGGCATGGAAGTTCTGAAACCAGCAGGTAGGCAAGTTGGAAAGCAAGTAGCATGGCAGCTGTACTTGTAAGACTAATTTATAGAAGTATATGATATTGTCGTATGTCATTTACATTCATGATTTTTTTTTCGGTGGAGTGTGCTTTCACTCCGAATGAAAAATTTCAAGACTTCCAGGCAACTTGCGGATCAAGTGGGGTGCCGCTTCGTCACATTACAGAAAATACACAAATAGGAATTTTGTTAGTGTATGTAACCAACTTAATTGTTAACACTGGCATGTATGGCTTCCGGAGTGGAATCAACAGGGCTTTGAGAAAGTTAGAAATGATGGTAGTTTTGTCGCATTGGAGTTAATTAATTAATACAGATCGTTATGCATACAAGGAAGCGATTTTAACACTAGGCTTTATAAGTAAAACAAAATCTGTGATAATTTACCCCAAGGTCACAAAGGCAAGTACTGGAAAGCAAGTTAAGTTCTTACATCTATTTGTGTATTCCTGCGACGCAGGCGGCACAGCTCTTGACGAAGTTGCCTGGAAGTTTTATTTTACGTTTTATTTAAATTTATTTACTGATTTCGCTTGAACGCTGTTGCGAGGCAAGAGGAGCGGAGGAGTGTCGGTATTGGGGTTAGGTAGGAAAAAGGAAAGGTTAGGAAATCGGAATAGGATTAGGTTAGAAAAGGGTAGGAATGCTAAGTTTCGGAGGACGCGGCCTGCTTGCGATGCACGGCGTTAGCTCGTCGGACGGGGGGGATCTTGCCCCCGAAACTTAACCTCGCCTGCAAACAAATACATAAATCAGGCCAGGTAAACAACACAGGAAAATTTCGGACTCGAAAAAGACGGACGGACTATCGACACACCAAGGGCACTGCGGATGTTGTTGCAGTGAGGCCATTACCCACCCTACCATAGGAATCTTCGGCCATTTTTAGATTCCCCCAAGATGGTGGATGATCGGCTTCAGATCACGCCATCTTCACCGGAACTCAGCTACCCTTGGCACCCCTGAAATAGAATCTTCAAAACGACATGTTTCGATTTCTCGAAACACCGAAACAAAACTCAAATTTTATCAACATCTGCGTTATGAAGTTTATTTAATAACAAAAAAAAAACGAACCAAAATTACAAAAATTTTACTTATCATTCAAAAAAAAATCAAAGAAAGAATAAAATTTCGCCGTGTCCGAGGCATGTTCCCCCTTTTTGCGACTAAATGTACCATTTTTGGTCACAACACCGTTGAAAAATTCCCTACCTTCAAGGAGCTCTCTGGAGGTGGTATAAACTTTCAAAAACAATCGATCTTTTCACACTACACGAAACAAAAAGAACGCGGGGGAAACACAACTTTTCCACTTACAATAGAAATTACTTATGTCTGACAACAAAAAAAAAAACGGACGTACTAAAAAAAAAGAAAAAAAGGAAGATCAAAACAACTTCAACGCCTCTTATGAACATTTCAAAAAAAAATAATCGTAATAATGATAAATAAAAAGACAAACACAAACACTTAAATCCAATAGGACGATCTTTGAATAATATTTATAATGCCATAGGGCCTTTCCCGTCTTCGTTGTTTTATTTTCTAGAGCTCTCGTGTACAGGCGTTATTGATACCTGCACTGGTTGTTGGCCGGGCTCAAAAAGAAGGCAGCTTCAGGGCTTTACAAACAAAATGTCTGCACCGCTGCAAAGAGCATCCCACTCATAACCATAATCCACATATGGCCACTGATTAATTGGTATAAGTTCCAAGACAACCCACAAAAAAAAACACCCCATAAAAAGACGATGCGGCGGCCCAGTACTCGGTTGATTATCTGGGGCCGCCGAGAATTCATCTAAAACGTTTATGGCTTTAAAACACCTTAAAAACAATTTAAAAACTCGACTCACCATCTTGTATGGTTAATATTCTTTTGGTTTGTTTTTACGTATACGTATGTTTTCTTTTTGTACACGACGGCACTTATAATTTTTGGGGACCTCTTTTCCCTTTTTAGATTTTGTCAAACAAAAATTCTAAAACAAAACACGAAAAAAATACATAAATTACACAACTCGCAAAAAAAAAAAACAAAAAAAAAACAACGCACCAAGATTGACTTCAACTCTATTTCATCTTAATCCGTTTACTTTTTTGTTCTCTGCCTTTCGGGCATGGCAGCTAATTAATCATTAACAGATCATCATACCCATATGTAAATGGATCGTCCGATCCGTCTAAGTATGTATTAGTTAACATTAGGTGCGTTTTATTATCCACAAATCTATCTGGATCCGGATCGGGATCTTCCCTTGAAAATAAAACGATACGGATCTTACTGACAGCAGTGTTATAAGCCCGTCTCTTTTTATCCTTGGGTTTGGAAATTTTAAATTATGTCTTGTCTCTTTTCTTTACACTGTAGTTTGCACTACCTTACCATAAAAAGCCATCTACTCGCCACTGTAATAACTAATTTTTGGATCTTTGAAATAGATCCCGATAGAAAACAGGATCCCAAATTGTTTTTGTAATACATGTTAAAACTTAATCCAGATCCGGATCCAGATAGATTTGTGAATAATAAAACGCACCTATTAACTCTTTGATAGTCTGGCTTTTCAACGGGCGTGTCCAAAATCTACGTTCGGAATTTCAAACCGAACTTGAGCTCTATCTTAAAGTCATTGATAGGTGATTTACATGAGGCGGATTTACTCTCCAAAACAAAAAAAATTAAACAAAAAACATAACACCTAAAAACGTCGAAACCCGGGAACGAAACATGTCGGAAAATGGAAATTGACAAGAATAAACAAGAAACGAAGACAATTGAACAATAAAATTGCGTAATAAAATAAATTGACAGAATTGTCTCCACTCTCCACAATTCACATATCCAAAATTTCGTATAAAATCTCACTACGTTGAACACGCCCGACTCCAAAGTTTGTTGTCTCTTATATAAAATTTTTGGCAAGTACACGAAGATGGACTCAACCAACAACAACATCAAGAGAATTTTATTTGTAAACAACCCACAGCAGCAATCACCATGGCGGATATTTCATTTGGTAAGTGCCAAAACCAATTTTTCTTTTATTTTGTTATTATTTTAAGTAAATGTATTGGTTAAATGATTTCAAAAATTGACATTAACTTTCTTCTTCTTGCAGATAGCTTCTAATGGATGGATCTGGCCAACACTCTTGTCTACAATAATGAAGGTAAGAAGTTTGTTTACCCTTTTTTTCAATATAAAAAAAATATTTGTCTTTTTCTCTTTCCTAGGTGGTGGTTACATGAACTTTTGGCATCGGCGCTGGATAATTCCTGGACTAATCAGGCGTCCGCAACAACGCGTACATGTCACGAAAACAAATATTTATATTTATGAAAAAATCGAATACTTCAATCATTAGGCCAAGCGCGCACATTCAATTTTTAGTTTCGCAACTGTTTAGTTGCTAAAATGAAACATATGGGATTATATGGGACACCGCGCACTTAGAGCAACTCGATTCTCGAAACTAAAAAGTTTGTGTTTTGACACAAACTAAACGATTGCCTTCGCAACAGTTGAGCTCTTTTCTATAAGAGCAACAGAGAAAAGAGTGTGAGCGTGAGTAAAGAGTTGCCAGTGCGCGGTTCTCTTTCAACTGGTGTTTAAACTATTTGATTTCGATCACAGTTGCCAGTGCACGACTAGCCTTAA
This sequence comes from Chrysotoxum bicinctum, assembly GCA_911387755.1. Lineage (NCBI taxonomy): Eukaryota > Metazoa > Arthropoda > Insecta > Diptera > Syrphidae > Chrysotoxum > Chrysotoxum bicinctum. Next base: position 85,818,865 of record OU426990.1, on the reverse strand, counting down.
TCAATCCACACAAAATTTTCTCAGTAACACAAATAAACCTAAGCAGCTTCTCGTCAACTAGCATGTTAAATTTATTGCAGGCAACTTTTGTTCGTTAGTCGTCAATTGGCGAGTCACAAATAGGATTTTGACAGGTATTGTATTTATCTATCTTGCTTATAAGTACTGCCCTGTTTGGCCTTGGGGTAAGTAGAGTATTCTTTGCTAAGTTTCTCAAAATTCGCCATTGGAAACGTGGTGATCCTTATTTAAATCTTTATTGGAGCCGCGGCGAAGGCCTTTTTGTGGATCCATATTAAGATGAGAATGTGAAGTCGTCCATGTGTTGTTGACAACTTCGATGCGTTCAAAACGTACTTGTTTGCTTGGTTCACTAATTGGGTCCGCAGGAGTTAGCTGCCAGTGTCCACCATACTACTTACTGCCTGTTTTGCTTGTGGGGCAAAACCTTTGATGGCGCTACTCAAATTTGTGTCAGATAAAGTTTTGTTGTGGCCGCCTGAACAGGGCTCTGGTGAAACAGGCTAACGAAACGGTGAATCGCTTCGGGTAAGACCTCTGGCAAAAGTAAACAATAGAAAAAAAAAAATATAAGCTAGGGTCCGACATACAAAACATAGATGGAAATGCTTATCTACATTGTGCTTCGTCCTATACCTCGCATGTTTTGGGAGCTTGAAAGCTAAAAAGAAAAACAAGAAAAGGATTATTAGTAATAAGTTTTAATTTTTGCTCATGAGTAAATGTATTATTTACCTCGGGTAATTCGAAACAAAATGCTGGTCCTTATCCTTGTTCCTTGTTCGATTCGGGTGATGGTGGTGATGGTTATACAAATAAAATCTAATTTGACAGGAGTAGGATTTGTGAGGGGAAGTTATTATAGAGAAACAATAAGACTTCCAGTCAGTGGAAGGGTTGGCTGATTGCAACTGGATCGCGGAGTTCCAGGATTTTGAAGAGTTTGAGTTCAAGAGTGACAGCCAGTTGTGGGGAATAATGTTACGAGTATAAGTGTCAAAAAAGTAAATTTTAGGTAAAGTTAAGTAAAGAAGTTTTTTTTTGGGATTGTAAGACAAGTGAGAGGCAGATCTACCCATAGTTGATTGTCTAGTAGGCTCACAATAAATAAACCCTAATTGTGGAAGAATTAGTTAGCAAAGCTTCATGGGAGCGGGCTAAGACAACTTTCTGCCAAATCCATTGACAGATTGGGTCAGCCGATTTTGATTGACTATGACTACACGTAGATAAGCAATTTATGTTAGATCGTTTATTATATTTTATCTGAAAAAGTAGAATTTTTGAAGTAACTTTATCCACCTCAATGGAAAAAGTCGCAAAGTGTAAATAGGGCAAGATAGAATGGAATATTTCGACACTTCCAGTTAGCTCTCGTATATTGGAATTTCCCGTGGTCGGCAAGAGAGTAGGGGTAAATGAGACGGTGGTTGTAGATAAAGGAGAAACAAACCCATACAGGCTCAATGTAAATATAGGGTAGCCTGATCAGATTCAGAGTAAAGAAAAAAAAAGGGTGGCGTGATCTGAGCTCTCCTACGGTAAAATAAAGCTGAACTGTTAAATTGTTAAACACAATCACAATTTCTGAAACGAATGCGAGAAACTTATTGCACTTATCAGTCAATAGAAGGATTTCCTCGGATAAAGGTGAAAAAAAAAAAAACGAGAATCTCAGCCGGGCGAACAAAAATATTGTCTGTGGAATTTTTTTTGAATAGTGTTCTGTGTAAGGTAAAATTAAGAAAAAAAAAGTATTTGGAAAAAAAAAAGGAAAAGTCGTTTTTTAATAGGTATACGGGCAGTGAGAATTAAAGAAGCAAAACGAAACAGTGGAATATTGCCTAGATTGAAAGAAAAAAAAGGAGAAAGAAAAAAAAATATAACAATAAGAGGGTGAGTGGATAGAAAAAAAAAAGGGTGTTCCAAGTGTTAAATTTCAAAACTCCTCTAGGTGTTTTTGGTGGCCGTAAGAAGCAAACAAGTAGCGGCCATCCACCCTCGTGCCTTTTAAGGGAGGATTCCGGGGTGCCGAAGTCCTGTTCCCTAGAAAACTAACCGTTTGGGAAGCCGTACTGCTGCGGGGAAGGACAATCTATTTCAAGCTCTGCAGTTGAATTTGGCCAGTTCAGCCACCGGAGATTTCCTAAGTGAACGTAAGAAGCACGTAAACTAAGAAAACTAACCAACACCAATTTAAACAAGATTCTTACATTTAAATTAAGAAATATCAGTCCCGGGATCTCACCCGATTTTAAACGAAATTTGCAAAAATATTTCTAAATTCTAACTAAAGAAAAAAAAAGAAAAAAAAACTTAAACTAAAGTAAATCTTACTGCGATATATTTAAAATTATATACAGTACTAATCGTAGCCGTCATCTGAAACTTATATTGTAGTTCGAATCGTCCTAAGCCGCGTATATATATATTTATATAGATAGATTCTCGACTTGCTCAAAGTAATCACTATTGCTGTGGAAACTAATTGCCGGGGATTGAGAGAATTAAGGCACCTAAACTTAATTACCGTTACGTAGACTGTTTAAAAATTAAACTTAAAAATAAAAAAAAAAAAAAAGAGTAATATGCTTATGAGAGTTAAATTTAGTTTCGCGGTGAATTCGAAGTCAAAAATAATTTTAAAAGCATTCAGGGTTTTCTAATAATCCCCTTTGAGATTAAGAAAAAAAAGAAGATATTATTCTTGTTAATATCACCTATTTGATGATTGTAAAATTTATTCTTTTTTTTTATGAATCAAATTTATAAAGGCGTTAATTATATAATTACTTGTGTAAACCTCGCTATTTGGGTCCCTAATTTAATTCATGTTGGGTGAGATAGTAAGTGATAAATGGGTCACTACAAATGTACTCTCGTCCATCTTCAAAGAGCTCTTTAGAGGTAGGAGGGGGGAGGCTGTATATTAATATAGATTTTTTTTGTCGAAGGGACACGAATGGGGGTATTTAAAATTGTTTACGATGAAATGCCTATGATAATAAACTTGAATGAATCTCTAGTATGAAATAAAGAATTATAACGTTGAATTAAAGTTAAAATTTCTATGTTTCTTTGTTTTGTTAAGGCAAAACATGTTTTTTTAATTTGAAGATTTCCAGGGGTGCCGAAGGATGCCTAAAGTAGCCAGTGGTGTCGAGGAGTGACTCTTCTGAAGTTGTACCAACGTTATGGGGGGAGTCCAAAAATTTGCCACTGGATCCCTAGGTTGGGTGGGTATAGGCCAAGCTGCATCAACACCAGCAGCACCCAAGGTGTGGTGAAGTCAGTCCGCGGTCTCTTTTTTTTGTATTCCCTTTTCATGTAGGCCTGATATATGTTTTGTTGGGAGGTGAGGTTTAGTTCGGGGGCAAGATCCCCCCCATTCCGGCGAGCTAAGCCGTGCTTCGCGAGCAGGCCGCGTTCCCGAGCTAGACATTCGTTTTCCTTTCCTATCCGTTTCCTTCCTTTTTCCTCGTTCCTACCTCAGCCTATATTCCCTCCACACTCATCCTATTGCCTCGCAACAAATGGCGCCCAACGTATAGGTTTATGTAGTCGTTGTTTTTGTTTATTTTTTGTACGTGATTGTACCTAACCAACTTTGCTGTGGAGTCTCAAGGATAGTAAGTCTGCTTCAAGAAGGTCACTGACGAACTTAGAAGTATTGCGACTATTCCTTGGGAGTTCACAGCGACCGCGGTTTTTGTGTGTTAACTGATCTGGTGGCAATTTTAGTACCCGTAAGTCTTTACTAAGAAAGTCACGGACACACTTAGGTAAATTGCGACGGTTGTTTGGAAAGTTGCCGCTACGACAGTATTCTCCTCTGTATTGTTTATCCTTTTTCCTCTCCTAAACTTCATTTTACTTTTCTTTCAAAATTTCATTTTCTTATCCATGGTGTCCAGTCTTACTAAAATTTCTACTTGGAATCGGGTCCGTGTTTGACAGATTGTCGGGCATAGTTGCATCGAGTTCCAAACATGGGTTAAGTCGTTAAAACTCAGCATTTTTTTTCGGCAAGGTATCTTTTTGAAACCAAGTCTTCAACGTAAGGCACTGGGCTAGTGTTGAATAGCGGGTTTGAAGAAGATAACAGTGTAATGTGCGCATGTCTAATGTTTTAGTTCCTACTTATATTTTCACCACACTAAGGGATTAGTTATCAAGTCCGTCCGAGGTCTTTTATCTTTGGGAATATTCATGGAGAAGGTCACTCCAAATCATCGACAAGTAAAAAGGTCACCGAACAGCATCCTGAAGCACCCCGTATGCTCATAGAAAATTTTTGGTTAATAATATAAAAACAGTCATTTAAAGAAGATTCAAAACTAGTCCGAAAGTCCATACTTCAATAGTTGGTCAATTGTTTGGAACAGTTTAGTTTGTTTATTTCCATTTTGAAATTAAGCGGGTTATTGGTTCCTGATTAAGATTTTTCAAAGATTTTTTTTTTAATTTTTTCAGTTTTTTATTTACTTATTTCAATTAATTTTTGTTGGGTTTTTGGTTTTCACGTTTCTGGTCTAGTATAGAAAAAGGTATCTATACTTATATAATTTATACAAATAAAATTATCGAGTTTAAAATTTGATTATTTTTGCTTTCCACCGAAACTATAATCCTCATTTAGTCATTAATTATTTTTTTCTAATTTTCTAACATTTTTCGTATTAGTCTTGAGTAGAAACTATCGTTTAGAAGCTATCGTTTTATGTTTTCTTAGAGTTATGGTTCCAAGTTTTCCAACTTAATTTTCAAAATTCTTCGAGAAAAAAAAAAAAAAAATTTTATTTCAAAGTTTTCCAAAATCATAAATTTAGGTTAGTAGTTCAATTTCTATATTTAATTTGGGTATACGTTTCTAATCCAACTTGAAAATATCATTGGATATGAGAAATATACTGGTACTAAGGATTTAAGTAACAAGTTTAGCCCATATTATACGTTTAGATTAAGTATTATTTTAGTTTTCATCCTACACACCGATGTATAAGACAGTAAACTAATTTGAATTTCATTGGTTATCCACAGTTATTTCCAGTTTTTTTTATAATCCTTTTTGTTGGTTACAAGTCGTTAAGTAAAATTAAACATCTTGTAATATATGGTCATTTACGAAAGAAAGTCTTTGACAAAAGAAGAAGAGTTTGAATACATTTTGTTCAATAAAATTCACCATTTAATTATCTCCGTTTCTAAGGAAATTTTCCAAACTTTGTTGAAAACGAATTCCTTTGTTCATTTTTTTTTACAACTCACCGTGTTTGTTAGTTTATAACGAGTTGGTCTTTGACATGGCTGCATCTGATAAAGAAGATGACGAGGGAATTAGGAAACTAATTAGGGAGGCTGATATAGAGCAAAATAGGGCTCATCAAGAAGTAGGTTATAACCTGCGTGGTGCACGAAGACAACGTGTGCAACACTCTCCTCCATCGCAGAGCCTAAGATCCCAACCTCTAGTTCTTCCAACCAGCACGGCTACTCCGTTACCACAGAGTTTCGCTAATTCCTCGATAGATTCCATCACGCCACCCTCGTATAGTAGTTTGAGCGATCAGGGGGCCACGGTCAAACGAGCTCTTCCTAAAAATACTAAGACAGTCCACCAGCCCAGCGATCATAGAACTAGCTCTGTCAATCTAGAAACTCCGAGAAATCTTCTAGAAAGTATTACAAATCGTCCCAGCAGTGGTGGTAGGGAAAGAATAATAGTGCCAGAAGACCTTAAAGCCTATATCAATATCGCTATTGTCAATGCTCTGTCGTCATATCAGACATCGGTAAGGACCGAAATTACTAATACGTTAAAAGAAGAGATTCAAAGTCAACTAGGAGGACTGATCAGGGATTTGGGTCAGGGCCGAGCGCCTCCTTCCGTGGACCCCGCGCCGAAACCGGATTGTCCTTTTGCGGCACAGCCACTCCCCGCTCCCCAACCAGTTCAGCGTCCATCTCAGCTTGATCCAGGTACGAGAACTTTTGTTCCTGTAAATAATCCGAGTCGTAGGCAAAACGAACAAGTTAGGCCAGGCCGAGAAAGATTGTTTCAAGCGGATTCATTTCAAGATTCTAACTTCCAACGATCAAGAGACTCGTTTAACCCCGTATTTGATCGACCACCTCCTCACGTCTATACCGTGAATCCTCCCGTAGGAGGACCAATTAAGATTGATAAGTGGGGTATTAATTTTAACGGAAAGCCTGATAACCTCACAGTGGAAGATTTTTTATTTCGGGTGGAGACTCTTCAAACTCAGTATTGTTGTCCTTGGTCGGAAATATTACGCGATTTCCACCTGTTACTCTCAGGACCTGCCTACGAGTGGTTCTGGCAATTTCAAAGAAATAATTATAGACCTGATTGGCCAATGTTGAAGGATGCTTTAATGCGCCAGTTCAAGAATTTGAAATCAGATTTTGAAATTATGCGAGAAATCATGGAGCGTAAGCAGGGATCCTGGGAGAACAGCGACGAATATTTTGCGGCAATAAACAAGCTAAGGTCCCAACTAAGAATACAAATTCCGGAATGGGAAATTGTCAAAATCCTGAAGAAAAATCTTTCAGAAAAAGTAGGAAGATTAGTTTTCCCGATGCCCATATTTACCTTGGATCAGCTGAGGTATGCGTGTAAGGATGCGGAGGTCGCTTTTCCGAGGAGGGACTCCAATTTTCCGAAACCCTTCAAACCAGTTGTAAGATTGGCAGCCAACGAACTCGAGTACGATCACGAAGAAATAATACAGCCAACAGATGAACAAGTGGCCGCCTTTCAAGTGGGCGGAGCCAGTCAAAAAATTTCTCCACGAAAATATGTAGACGCCACTAAGTTGATCTGTTGGAATTGTAAGGCTCCGGGTCATACTTATTTTGATTGTGGTTCCGAGATACTTACAGTATTTTGTTATAAGTGTGGTAATGAGGGGGTGAAAACTCCGCACTGTCCCAGGTGCAACCCGGAAAACCGGTCAAAGAACGCGAAGTCTTTGGGGGAGCCGCGTTCGACTCAGCCCCAACACCCCCACTAGGACCTTTTTTCGGACCCAATTGTCTTAACGAAGACAAAAATAATAGAAAAGAACACGGAAAAGATAACAAGAGAATACAAATTTTGAAAAGGCCACAGGATGAAAGTGTGAACCAATTAGTCAATTCAACCCCTTCATATCTAAAACCATTACATCAAAGGATTTTAGAATACAAACAGGCTCGCGACAGAATTTTTAATGGTCATAAATACGCAGTAACTGATAACATTTTAAAAGCCAGGGAAAGGTATCGAGCTAGGAAAGAGCAACGAGCAAAAATATCATCCACTATAATAGATGTTGGCTCAGACCCTAGACCGTACGCCAAGATTCTAATAAGTAGCCGAGAGTTACTAGGTCTGTTAGACAGCGGGGCCAGTATAAGCATCATGGGCAAAAATTGCTTACAGCTAGTCCACGATCTGAACATCCCCGTAATATCGTTAAAGTCCCACGTTAAAACGGCTGACGGAAAGAGCCAGCATATTGTAGGGAAAATTGTAGTTCCAGTTAGGTATAAGGAAGAAGAAAAGCCAATAACGTTTTTCTTAGTCCCTAATTTGGACCAAGAACTCTACCTAGGAGTCGATTTCTGGCGCACGTTTCAACTGGCTCCAAACATAATTCCAAATTTTTTTAATAGTTCAATTTCCATGTTAGAAGAAGTCGACCGGTCAAATGCTCACCAGTTGACTCAGGAACAGCAGGCCAGATTGGATGCAGTCAGGCGGAAATTTCTCTGTTTTGACCGCGATGGTCTGGGTAAGACGACGCTCATGGAACACGTCATCGATACGGGAGATGCGGCCCCTGTGAAGCAGCGTCACTACCCTGTTTCGCCAGCGGTACAAGCCATTTTGTATGAAGAGCTAGACCGGATGTTGAGTCTCGGAGTTATAGAGGAGAGTGAGAGTCCGTGGTGTTCGCCGGTGGTTCTCTTGCGAAAACCAGGCAAAAATCGACTATGTCTGGATTCTCGCAAGGTGAACTCACTGACGAAGAAAAACGCGAATCCTCTCCCCCATATCGAAGGACTCCTCAGCCGGCTACCAGATACATACTACATCAGTAGTATAGATCTCAAGGAAGCATTCTGGCAAATACCTCTGGAGAGACAGAGTAGGGAAAAGACTGCATTTGCGGTACCGGGGAGACCCTTGTACCAGTTTACGGTCATGCCTTTTGGGTTGTGTAACGCAGCTCAAAGGTTATGCCAGTTAATGGACAAGGTAATTCCTGCACGACTCAGGGACCGGGTGTTCGTGTATCTGGATGATTTGCTCATCATGGCGCCGGATTTCCAGACCCATATCACCCTGATAGAAGAAGTAGCTGAATGCTTACGTAAGGCGAATCTCACCATTAACATGAACAAGTCGAAGTTCTGCTTCAAAGAACTGAAGTATTTGGGGTTCATTGTTGGTGGTGGGAAGCTCAAAACAGATCCTGCCAAGGTGGAAGCAATAAGGGACTTCCCTGTTCCCAAAACTCCACGCCAGGTTCGGCGACTACTGGGTCTAGCAGGGTGGTATCGCAAGTTCATCAGAGATTTTTCGAGTCTGACTGCACCCTTGACGGACCTGCTGAAGAAAAAGAATGGCAAATTCCAAATGACGGAAGAGGCCCTGGGAGCATTTGAGAGCCTTAAAACTGCCTTAACTACGGCCCCCGTGTTATCGCATCCGGACTTCTCCAAAAAATTTTACATCCAGTGCGATGCGTCCGATACTGGTATAGGAGCAGTATTGTTCCAAAAATCGGACAACGAAGAAGAGGTTCCAATCGCTTACTTTTCACAAAAGTTTAACAAGTGCCAGAGAAACTACAGTGTGACCGAGAAGGAGTGTATGGCTGCCGTGATGGCAGTGAAAAAGTTCAGGCCGTATGTCGAGGGCATGGACTTTACAGTGATCACAGACCACTCCAGCCTTCAATGGCTTATGACCATGAAGGACCTGAGCGGTAAGCTAGCCAGGTGGAGCCTATTGCTGCAGTCCTATGTCTTCGACATACAGCACCGAAAGGGCTCGCTGAACGTAGTTCCGGACACCCTTTCTCGGGTACATGTGGATTCTCTGGTACTTGAGGAAGTAGCGCCTCTGGTCGATTTAGACTCAAACGAGTTCCACTCGCAAGAGTATTTAAGTCTAATAGATACCATTAAGGCACATCCGAGTGAATTGCCTGATTTGAAGGTAGTTGATGGCTTTGTGTATAAGCGTGCCTTAAGGTGTGAAGCGGATGAAATAATCTTAGAACATTCGTGGTTACTGTGGATACCGTCGGGGCTTACGGAAGATATAATTTCTAAGGCCCATAACCCCCCAAAAGCCGCTCATGGGGGCATGTCCAAAACGCTCCACCGGATTCGTCAACATTTCTATTGGCCCAATATGACAGTCCAGATCCGACTCTACGTTTCTAAATGTCCCGTGTGTAAACAGTGTAAGGCATCAAATCAAACCTCCCGTCCACCTATCGTGACGTCCTACTGTTCCAATCGTCCCTTCGAAAAGCTGTATGTAGACTTCTTAGGACCTTACCCAAGGTCTAAATCGGGTAACGCCTATGTGTTTGTCGTTCTAGATCATTTTTCCAAATTCATATTTTTAAAGGCCCTGAGAAACGCTAACTCCTCTAGCATCACTAAGTTCATACGAGAGGAAGTTTTCAGTATATTTGGAGTTCCGAGCATAATTCACTCCGATAACGGAAGGCAGTTTTTATCCAGCGAGTTTCAGAAGTTTTTGACCAAATATGGAATAAAACATTTCAAAACCGCCAACTATGCACCGCAATCGAATGCCTCGGAGAGAGTTAACCGCACTCTGTTAGCGGCCATTCGTTCATATCTGAAAACCGACCAACGTGATTGGGATCTTCACCTCTGCGATATTGCTTGCGCTTTAAGAAGTTCGGTTCATAGCTCTATCGGCGTTTCACCATATTATGCTCTGTTTGGAATCAATATGATGACGCACGGTAGCGGCTACGAACTAGCGCAGAAACTAAATGCAGTAGAAGATAATGAGCTGTTGATCCTGCCCAGACAAAATCGATTGCAGTGCATACGGAACCAAATACAGGAAAATATTTTGAGAGCAAATGAGAGATCAGCTAGGACCTATAACACCCGTACTAAGAATGTTAGATTCCTGCCCGGTCAGGAAGTATACCGGAAGAACTTTACTTTGAGTGATTCGTCTAAATATTTGTCGGCCAAGCTTTCCCCAAAATTCTTCAGGTGTCGCATTGTAAAACAAGTCGGTAATAACATGTACGAATTGGAAAATTTAACAGGAAAAAAGATTGGCATATTTCATGCAAAAGATCTGAAGCAGTGAATCATCTCGGAAACCTGCCTATGGAGTGTAACCATTTATTTTTTTGTAGAACCTATCAGTTGTTGGGTTTATTTATTGAACTGAATGGCTGTCTATCTCTTCATTAATTTAGGTATTAAAGGAGACATTAGAGACCTAAAAGGCTTCTTGTGCGATCCCTATGGGATAAAGCGAATCCTTTAAGATATACGGCACGTATTCCCTAGGCAAGTAGCAAAAGGCCGCCTCAGAGAGACAAGACTCTAGAGGGATAGGTATTAAGTTGACGATCCTCTCATTCAGCCCGACCCCGATTGGAAATTGGTAGCACGTAGATACTGAATCTAGCTCGGCCCTTGCGGAATTCATAGCTAGAACTTGCGTTTTATGTTAATGTAATTACCAGATACCCTTAGTATTTGTTTTATTGGTCACATACTCCCTGCACGGGATCCAAAACTAAGTAGACAGTAGATCGAATCACTATTTAGTCTATTTAAACTGAAATGTACCTTAATTCGCACCGCCAACGAAAAAAAAAAAACACTCCAGTAATCTGTTGAACAAAACACTTGTGGATCGATTCCCCTATCTGAATTAATCATTCATTTAGGTGTTCATTCATCACACCGTACCTGATAGGATAGAAAACTTACACATAGTAAGCACATAGTACCTGAAACCACTTCCGAAATCCTCTAGTAAAAACACAAGCATTATTTATTTTTATATTTTTTTTCCTGCACGCCGCTAGCTAGATTTTTTTTTATAAAACTTATCTGTGATAACCTCTTAAACTGTGAGAAATCTTCCTGTGATATTTACATTCCAGATTCTATTTATTTATTTATATCTGTTTGTCGGTCTTTTAACTTATATTCCTTTGTTGTCTCCTGCTGCAAATCCAAGCAACTAAATAGGTATCCCGCGATCATATGTGGAAGAAAATTTAACCTTGAAAAATGTGTGTTAACCAGAGTTACAAATTTATATATACATAGCATGTATAATTAGGGTACTAAGGCAGGGTGGTTCAAGAAACCCAGGTAGTCGATCGTAAAAGTCCTTGCTTAGAATTTTACCCGGGGGTACATCGGTGGTCTTTTACTTTTACCAGGTACCCAGGAATTCTACCTGCGGGGACATTAAAGAAAATTAATTTTAAACAGTCCGATTAATAAATGCGACGCTATACCTTCGTAAGTATTAGTTTCTGGTTAAAGAAAGATAAACTTCCGAAAACATTATGCCCGGCGTAACGTGGGTTTACTCCCCACTGCACTACGACTAAATGCAAGTAACCAAATCTCCAGCGACCTTTCTTCCATACTGGCAGTTGGACTCAATCCTGCCATTACGGAATTTTGTTGTGGCCGCCTGAACAGGGCTCTGGTGAAACAGGCTAACGAAACGGTGAATCGCTTCGGGTAAGACCTCTGGCAAAAGTAAACAATAGAAAAAAAAAAATATAAGCTAGGGTCCGACATACAAAACATAGATGGAAATGCTTATCTACATTGTGCTTCGTCCTATACCTCGCATGTTTTGGGAGCTTGAAAGCTAAAAAGAAAAACAAGAAAAGGATTATTAGTAATAAGTTTTAATTTTTGCTCATGAGTAAATGTATTATTTACCTCGGGTAATTCGAAACAAAATGCTGGTCCTTATCCTTGTTCCTTGTTCGATTCGGGTGATGGTGGTGATGGTTATACAAATAAAATCTAATTTGACAGGAGTAGGATTTGTGAGGGGAAGTTATTATAGAGAAACAATAAGACTTCCAGTCAGTGGAAGGGTTGGCTGATTGCAACTGGATCGCGGAGTTCCAGGATTTTGAAGAGTTTGAGTTCAAGAGTGACAGCCAGTTGTGGGGAATAATGTTACGAGTATAAGTGTCAAAAAAGTAAATTTTAGGTAAAGTTAAGTAAAGAAGTTTTTTTTTTGGGATTGTAAGACAAGTGAGAGGCAGATCTACCCATAGTTGATTGTCTAGTAGGCTCACAATAAATAAACCCTAATTGTGGAAGAATTAGTTAGCAAAGCTTCATGGGAGCGGGCTAAGACAACTTTCTGCCAAATCCATTGACAGATTGGGTCAGCCGATTTTGATTGACTATGACTACACGTAGATAAGCAATTTATGTTAGATCGTTTATTATATTTTATCTGAAAAAGTAGAATTTTTGAAGTAACTTTATCCACCTCAATGGAAAAAGTCGCAAAGTGTAAATAGGGCAAGATAGAATGGAATATTTCGACACTTCCAGTTAGCTCTCGTATATTGGAATTTCCCGTGGTCGGCAAGAGAGTAGGGGTAAATGAGACGGTGGTTGTAGATAAAGGAGAAACAAACCCATACAGGCTCAATGTAAATATAGGGTAGCCTGATCAGATTCAGAGTAAAGAAAAAAAAAGGGTGGCGTGATCTGAGCTCTCCTACGGTAAAATAAAGCTGAACTGTTAAATTGTTAAACACAATCACAATTTCTGAAACGAATGCGAGAAACTTATTGCACTTATCAGTCAATAGAAGGATTTCCTCGGATAAAGGTGAAAAAAAAAAAAACGAGAATCTCAGCCGGGCGAACAAAAATATTGTCTGTGGAATTTTTTTTGAATAGTGTTCTGTGTAAGGTAAAATTAAGAAAAAAAAAGTATTTGGAAAAAAAAAAGGAAAAGTCGTTTTTTAATAGGTATACGGGCAGTGAGAATTAAAGAAGCAAAACGAAACAGTGGAATATTGCCTAGATTGAAAGAAAAAAAAGGAGAAAGAAAAAAAAATATAACAATAAGAGGGTGAGTGGATAGAAAAAAAAAAGGGTGTTCCAAGTGTTAAATTTCAAAACTCCTCTAGGTGTTTTTGGTGGCCGTAAGAAGCAAACAAGTAGCGGCCATCCACCCTCGTGCCTTTTAAGGGAGGATTCCGGGGTGCCGAAGTCCTGTTCCCTAGAAAACTAACCGTTTGGGAAGCCGTACTGCTGCGGGGAAGGACAATCTATTTCAAGCTCTGCAGTTGAATTTGGCCAGTTCAGCCACCGGAGATTTCCTAAGTGAACGTAAGAAGCACGTAAACTAAGAAAACTAACCAACACCAATTTAAACAAGATTCTTACATTTAAATTAAGAAATATCAGTCCCGGGATCTCACCCGATTTTAAACGAAATTTGCAAAAATATTTCTAAATTCTAACTAAAGAAAAAAAAAGAAAAAAAAACTTAAACTAAAGTAAATCTTACTGCGATATATTTAAAATTATATACAGTACTAATCGTAGCCGTCATCTGAAACTTATATTGTAGTTCGAATCGTCCTAAGCCGCGTATATATATATTTATATAGATAGATTCTCGACTTGCTCAAAGTAATCACTATTGCTGTGGAAACTAATTGCCGGGGATTGAGAGAATTAAGGCACCTAAACTTAATTACCGTTACGTAGACTGTTTAAAAATTAAACTTAAAAATAAAAAAAAAAAAAAAGAGTAATATGCTTATGAGAGTTAAATTTAGTTTCGCGGTGAATTCGAAGTCAAAAATAATTTTAAAAGCATTCAGGGTTTTCTAATAATCCCCTTTGAGATTAAGAAAAAAAAGAAGATATTATTCTTGTTAATATCACCTATTTGATGATTGTAAAATTTATTCTTTTTTTTTATGAATCAAATTTATAAAGGCGTTAATTATATAATTACTTGTGTAAACCTCGCTATTTGGGTCCCTAATTTAATTCATGTTGGGTGAGATAGTAAGTGATAAATGGGTCACTACAAATGTACTCTCGTCCATCTTCAAAGAGCTCTTTAGAGGTAGGAGGGGGGAGGCTGTATATTAATATAGATTTTTTTTGTCGAAGGGACACGAATGGGGGTATTTAAAATTGTTTACGATGAAATGCCTATGATAATAAACTTGAATGAATCTCTAGTATGAAATAAAGAATTATAACGTTGAATTAAAGTTAAAATTTCTATGTTTCTTTGTTTTGTTAAGGCAAAACATGTTTTTTTAATTTGAAGATTTCCAGGGGTGCCGAAGGATGCCTAAAGTAGCCAGTGGTGTCGAGGAGTGACTCTTCTGAAGTTGTACCAACGTTATGGGGGGAGTCCAAAAATTTGCCACTGGATCCCTAGGTTGGGTGGGTATAGGCCAAGCTGCATCAACACCAGCAGCACCCAAGGTGTGGTGAAGTCAGTCCGCGGTCTCTTTTTTTTGTATTCCCTTTTCATGTAGGCCTGATATATGTTTTGTTGGGAGGTGAGGTTTAGTTCGGGGGCAAGATCCCCCCCATTCCGGCGAGCTAAGCCGTGCTTCGCGAGCAGGCCGCGTTCCCGAGCTAGACATTCGTTTTCCTTTCCTATCCGTTTCCTTCCTTTTTCCTCGTTCCTACCTCAGCCTATATTCCCTCCACACTCATCCTATTGCCTCGCAACAGTTTTTTGACAGCCGTAACAAAAAAAAGTTTTTAGGAGTGAAGCAAATTAAAGTGAATAGATTAATTAATATGAATGGACTTAAATGGACAGATAATTGTGTAAAAAGCTAGCTATAAATAAATAAAACTTTGTTTTTTTTTGGAAGAAAAATATAATAAAAATAATATATAAACAAACACAATTTGATAATTATGTCACGAGTGTGAAAAATATATGGCAGACAAAGTGGCGAACTCATATCACACTGTTCAGGTGAGTTTGTGAAATAAAACTGATTTTTGGATTTTTGAAATAGATCCCGAGAGAAAACAGGATGCCAAATTGTTTTTGTAATACATGTTAAAACTTAATCCAGTGGTGGAATCGCGTAAGGTGATAGTTGATTATTAATTTGTTGATTGTCGTTTTTGACTATAGCTGTCTCTATCATATCAATTAAGAATTATAGAGAGAGCGATGGTCAAAACGACAATCAACAAATTGATAATCAACTATCACCTTACGCGATTCCACCCCAGATCCGCATCCAGATAGATTTGTGAATAATAAAACGCACCTATTATATATACTGAAAGGGCAAAACCCATTTTTTGCATTGAACTTATTACAAAAATATTTTTTTGCATTAAACGTACTTTTTTCGAAACGGAAACTGCTTCTATCTTCGCTCTACTTGTCATTAAGTATTCTGACAGTCAGTTGTCAGTCTGCACTGTCAATACTTTTAATCAAAATTTTTTTGTTTTCTCTATTTGAAAAAGGACTAAATTTACTGCAATGGCTGGACGTGAAGCTGTGAAAAGAGCTGTACAACAAGTTCGCCCAATTTTATCCGTTGATCGGGAGGAAGCCAGAAAACGTGCCGTCAATTTGTACAAAGCATGGTATCGCCAAATTCCTTACATAGGTAAGTTTTCTTTCACAGTGTTCGTAGGTTATGTACTCGCAAAACAAAATTGTTATGTAAAACAATGCAATGAATGCTTCTCTTTGGCTTTGATTCAGTTATGGACTATGACATTCCCAAGTCTGTGGAAGAATGTCGTGCTAAACTTCGAGAGCAATTCATGAAACATAGCAACGTAACCGACATTCGTGTTATTGATATGCTCGTGATTAAGGTTAGTTGACAATAACTTGGGCTAGAAAATTTTATTTGATTTGTTTATACTTTTTCAGGGTCAAATGGAATTAAAAGAATCTATTAACATTTGGAAGCAGAAAGGACATATCATGCGGTACTGGAAAGAATCCGAGGAACCCAAACCAACAGATTTTCTTTCCAAATTTATTCAGGGGCAAAATTAAAATTTTCTGAATGAATGTCCAAGAAAAGATCTAAGCTAGAATATAATCAAGGGGTTACATACGAAAATAGTCTTTTATTAGTTTCAGTCGTTAATTCTTGTTTTCAAAAATAAGACCAAAAAGGAGTTGAATGACGTGGTTGATTTCTGTGTCCTTGGCCTAAGCTGATTTTTTTTCTTGGCTTCCTATTTTAATAATTAAGGGCTATAACAATTTTTTTTATATAAAATTCATATTCTGAGTTAGACGTTACCAACTTAGCATTATATCAAGGATGAAAACTATCCAAAGCCTTTACTACTTTTAATGGTTTAAAATAGTTTTCAAAATGTAAGTCGAAAAGTTAAAGTCGCTGTTTTTCATAAAAGTTCTTGGACTTGTAACAACCCGACAACAGTCTGTTCAACGAGAGATATTGTGCTTTTACTTCATACAACATTTATAGAAATCTATAAGACCAAAAACATAAATGTTAAAAAAAGAGCCAAGTTCTTCTTTACAAAAACCTTTGTGTAACAAGTCAGCCGTGAAAAATACTGAGATATAAAAGTACGCCAAGTTGCTACTTCATGAAGGTTTAATACCGAATATTTAAAGTAGAATAATATCGAAACAACTACAATGTAATAGAGAAATTTTATTATTTAATGATTACTGACTAAAATTTGATGGGTTCACTGGTCTAGTTTTTAAAACCTTTTGAATTGGGCATAAAAAAAAACATGCCAAGTAAGCCCATTAAATGCAAGATTCTACGATGTTGGGAAGTGCTCCATAATTTTGATAATCTGTCAGTGAGTCAGTCAGTTCGGTTTTTGTGATTTTTGATGCCTTATATCTCAGGAACCGCTTATGCTAGAAAATTTGTAAGGCGCCTGTGCCTGACTAGTTTAGCTAATATTCGGAATTTTAAGTTTTTGACTTCATTGGTACTGAAGATAGGGAGGGGTCAAAAATCGCCTGAGTTTGTTTCTGTAAAAAGGGTGTAGTGCCAGAACTTGGCTTTGCACTACCGTGCCCTTTGATGTGAGCGGTAAACTCATTCAAAATGCAACCGAAAGTGGATATTCTATGACTACGAACCCGAAACAACCTTTCCTAGTTTTGTAAATGTTTTACATTAAGCTGTCGTTACCTTCTGAAAAGTCTATGAAGCTTTTTTTTAAATTGAGGTTCACATATAATAAGAATACGTTTCAAATCCTCATTTCGATACTCAGAATTTTCTTGGATTTCCGTTAGGAAATACTTATTTGTTTTGTCGTGATTTTTTTACCAGTTAAACTAAGTTGAAGCTTATTTGCAAAAGAACGTAAAAATTCGTTTATTAAAAATAGGCCGGGCCATGAGATTCACACAGTATTACCAGTTGCCTTATGGGTAGACATTGGACTGTCATGCCGAAGCAGTAGGATCCAAGATATCGTTCAGTGGGGGAAACAATTTTCGTGTCATTTTTGAACCTTATTTTACATGTACATTTCAATTTAATACTAGTCGTTTTGTATAATAATCCGTAAACAAAGGTACGTATGTACATATGAAAAATGAATACAATAGTTAATATAAAGTAAGTAATTAATTTAATTTATAGAAAAAATTCGTAATCCGAACATATTGTATAGTTTTTAGTAAGGGAAGTATGAACTACATACAACCAGGTTCTACATTTCACTTTCACTCGAAATGGAATTGAAATCGATACAAAATAAAATTTAGTGTTCTACAATTAGCTTTTGACGATATCGATTTCATTTTTTTCTAAGTGAAATTGATGCGAATTTCTATGTTGGTGATTTAAATTCGATCAGATCTATGTAGTTGTCTGAATTTTTTATTTATTGTGAAATTTTCAGAGAAAAAAAAATGAAAAATATCCTTTTCTATTAAAGAATAGTGATAGAGCTTGACTCGCGTCACATCGATGCATTCTATGACTCCAGGAACTTTTTCAAAAAAATTAAGTCTAGATTTTCATGTCTCTTCATTGGCCATTTCAAGTTGACTATTCACAATTGGACTAATTTTATTCTCCGAATCAGAACCTTTGACACAGTACTTCGACAAAGACCGATATCAAAATCTTTTCCAACTGATTTTTAAAAATTTCCTTTGGCAAGAAATCGTTTTCACGCTTGGTACGTTGTAATGCCACTACGAGCAATAAAGCACTCATCACAATATTTTAAAGAATTACTTTTATCAAAATTTACACACATATTCGTAGCTCCATTCCTCTCAATACCGGTATAATTCTCATCTTGGTACAAATGCTCATAAGTTTATACCCGTGAGCTTAATGGTGGAGAGGTAGAGGTTCTTTCTTAACCGGACTACTCGAATGTGGAATTTTTACCATTTTTAAATCTTGGGTCCACAACTAAAAAGTAGGTAGACTACATTTTAACATTTCAGAATATTGGAAGTTTTTTGTGAAATACGGTCCAAGTATTTTAATTAACAAATGATACTACACTGGAGAATATTGTTGTTCCGTTTAGAGACGATATTGGATATCTCCTTATATACTCAAGAATATTAATACCGAATACTTAAATTTTGCAAATATCACATACATTAGTCTTCCATATTTGGATCGAAAAAACATCTAAGAGGAAATCATAAGATAACAAAAACTCCACAAATTGTTTAACTTTCATTTGTGAAGGTTAATGTTAATGTTTAGATAAGATGTAATTAATAGAGCAGGAACAGTAGTCAATCATAAATAGGTACCAGATTTTTATTTGTCAATGAAGTTATAATATTAAAACCTTACCTATGCGTACATACATCAAAGGTAAAGTCTTATCTAAATAAATTCTTAATTGCGTTCAAAATTTGTATAGGTAATTAAAACCGAATATTATGTATCCATTCGATCATTTTTATTAATATTTTTTAAATTCCATGAAATCAAACAATTTCACCTGATTGCGAATTTATTTAATTTTATGCCGATTTTTAAATCATTCCCTGATCTGGAAAAAAAACAAATAAAGCATTCAGTTTTTTCATATCTACTCGTATCTTAAGGACCATGAACACCATGGACAAAAATTAAAAGGAAGAATTAGCAAGGCAAATGCAAGTCAGGAACGATGGATGATACTGAAAGCTTCTTCAAATTCAAGACCTTCCGTTAGTAAAATCAAGTCAGAAACTGGAAGCTAAATATTAGATGAAGGGTTTATTTCGTGATTCAGAAGGTCAACCATATAAGATACCAAAAACTTAAAAAAAACACGGAATGCAAAAGTCAGCGACTTGAATTTGTAATAAGTAACATCAGGTGGAGTCGAGAGTATATCGTCGTCTTTTATAGTGAAAATAAATTTAATTTGAATAAACCTGATGGTTTCAATAATTATTTTTCACGGATTTCAGAAAGTATGAACTACAGCTTGAAAAGCGAAACAGCCAAGGAGACAGAGTGATAGGTTGGGCAGCAGTAAGCTCCTATGCACCTGAAAAGCTAAAACATGACCGCAATCACCTCCTAATCAATATTGGAAAGGGCTTTCCACAGTTTATTGAGATATTTTGTGGACAGCGATGGCTTTTAAAAATACGACAGTGCACATATTCAGATCCAAAATGTAGACTTATTGGCATTTTTTCTTTTTTTTTTTTATAATCGGTGCACACTCAAGGGGTTTTTTGTATACCCTTAATATGCCAGAGACACAGTGTGAGCATTAAGAAAAAAGGGAAGGGTTAGAAAGGAGGTGTCGGTGTACATTGGTTTTGAATTCTTGAACATTGCAATGACTGGGAAAGACAGAGCGTGGTAAGGAATTCCACATTGGCGTAGTACGGCTGAAGAACGAATCTCTGTACTTCACAGTACGACCGAAGTTGGGCTCAAGGGTAAACTGATGGGCATTCCTAGAAGTGCGAGTATTACGGTTAAATTGTTTAAGGGGAGGAATGGCGGGGATACCATCCGGACCAGCGGATTTATGTATGTTGAGACCTTTGTCCCATAGAATCATTAACGCGCTCGAGAATTGTGGGAGTCAAGACACTATCCGGCAAGGTGGAATTCGCGGCGAACTGCCGTACAAATAAGTTAGCATGGCATGGCCATCATATTCATAAGACGTGTGGAGACTGCATACATTCTGGTCCGAACTTTTAATAAATTAATTAGAAGAATTTTATAAATCTCCTCATAGCAGGCTTCTTAAAGAGAAACAGCGATCGGGAAGTAGTACACATTATCAATTAAAACTATCGGTACTCTTACGAGTAAAATTAACCCAAATAAATTTATTCAAATAAGCATCTAACAAATAAACAAAGTAACAGTTCGTAATCAAGTGGAGCAAAAAAAGCACCATACAGGAAAAAGTATTATACAAGTTGAATACATCTACCTAAGCCCAACAACATAATCGCAATACATCGCAAAACAAAAACGAAAAATTAAATAAAAGTACTAAATATTCGTAATCAAGAAAAATAGAGTGTTATACTCGTACACACAATCATATTGATACCAATTTTTTTAAGTTTATTGGAAACTTATTCAAATGATTTCGTAGCAACAGATCCACTGATGATCTGATGTATATCTTACCGAAAAGTGGAACAAATTTTTGCACCATTCATTTTTTGTATTTGACGGTCTTAAGCCTGATATTCATGAAATAAATGCTGGTGTGCCCCAAGGCTCCGTTTTGTCTCGGGCTCTCTTCCTCATCTTCATCAATTATTTCTTGTCTGTATCTTCTGGTCCACTACAATGTTTTGCTGAAAACAATCCCTCAGCTTTTCGTATTCGTTTCCAGATCTACATCCTTCATCTGCGAAGGTGGCTCTGCAACTGCAGCATATGATAAATTCATTAAATCCCGATACTGTCAAGAAAGGGGTTTTAGAAGCCGCGTGGAATTTAATGCTTCGAAAACCCAAAGCTGTTTTCTGTCAAGCGAAAATCCCCTCCTCAGTTCTTAACTGGTAGCGCTGTGTTGTTTAAAACATGATAAGCATAAGGGTAGATCCGCGCCCGTTAAAGCCTAAAATTAGAACGAAATTACAGTGAATGATAAGTGCTCAATTCTATTTAGAAGAAATATTCTAAAACAATATCTAATTCATGACTCGGATTTTCTAATACCCCACTAATTTATTTTTTTAATTTATTTATTTATTTCATCTGTCGATTATTTCTATCAGACTACCAATAACTTATATTATAAAATTGAAGATATAAAATAATAATAATAATCATAATGATAGATAATAATCATATAATAAAACGGCAAACATGTTTTTTGTGGTACACTTTTCTCCAAAAGTATTTAACCAATTTCGATAAATTTTATATGGTTGGAAAGCCACAGTTACGGAGATGTGCAGAATATACTTGAGACACGCATTTACACACCGTGGGTCATTTTTGTTTTTGCACTGTCGAACCTCGAACACTTTGTATATTACATAAAATAAAATTTAATTTAATAAATTTGCTTGAAAACACTGCCAATAATATAAATAATAAATAATAAATAAATTGGCACTCGAATTTCGAGAGCTGGGTCGGCTAGTAATAATAATAACAATAATAATAATTATAATAATAATAAAAAATAATATGTACAAGTATTCATGCATTTAAATTACGTTGAGAACATTATGTTTAAAAATACTCCTAGTTTCACTGAGGTCGATTATATTGCAAATAGAGTTATAAGCAGTACAGGATTTAGAAATGGTATCACTACAGCCATAATTAGTTCTATGGTACTCAATAAAGAAAAAATCTCTAGATCTTATAGATCTAACCGGAGCATAAATATTGAAAAGAGATAGTAAAGGAGGACAAACAATGGTCGCGTTCACCTCGTAGTCCGATAGGGTATCTACGATACTTTAGTATCCGATACGTTGGCGAACGACAAAAACCGGATAGGTACCATTTACTGTCAAAGTCAAAAAAAGACGTGAATCGTCCAGGGTTGGCCGATTCAACTACATGCCTAATTTACTACAATTTGTTACGTCTGCTACATACGTAGTTAATTCATAAAAAAAATAGAATAATGGAAACCAAACAATTTTGCACATTTATGATCTTATGAAGGTTTGTACAAAAACTGAAAATGTTTCATTTACAATAAAGATGAGGAATTGTAGGAATGATTCATGATAGATGGGAAGTTTATTTTTGCAGACAAACAATTTTCTTTGGCATAATCAAAGGATTTGGATTATGAACACATGATTTAAAGATATTAGTTGCAGCAAGACACCATTTGCTAATCCGCAAAACAAACAATTAATATTAGATATACATATGTATGTATATTGGATTACAAATCCTATGAATTTTTTTATCATAATAATTCATTAAATATTTAAGAATATAATATGGTATAGCCCTTATAAATATATACAACTGACAATGTCTCTATTAAGTTTTTAGTTCAAATTTTTGATAATTAAATCCTGCAATGAGGAAAGGTAAATTGAAAAGGGCAGATTTTTTAACCACAAATTTTCTCACGCCAACGAGGTTTATTTTTTTTTTTTTTGAGATTTTAATGAGCGGTGAGCTTTAAGCCGACAGAGTTAAGCTACAATTTCTTTTAGTGCTTGTTCACATTTGGTGAGCAGACGCTGTCGTTTCAAGGTACGTTCATATAAATATTACCAAAAAAACTTTTTAAAAATAATAAAAACCAAGAACTGGTAATTATATTGAAACTGTTTATTTTCAAGGAGCGCAGCACACTTGTCGAAAAGAGCTCCAGTACGATCATTTTTTATTTTAATTGTGTAGTAAATCCACCTTCAGCCCAATAATTATGTAGCTTTTTGACCAGCCATTTTCACTTCGCTTATTAAAAATGAATAAGCCCAACTAACATACTCTCCAGAGCTAAACTCTTGAAATCTGACAAAAAAAAACTCCCATACAACTCTCTTATATCCCATTGTTATACCTAAGTATTAATATCTTGTTATGAAACTGAACTGGGTTTCATAACATTTTTATTTTAAGAGGTAAACACTTTTGCTGCTTAAAACTACTTAAATCTACTTAAATCTTATAGCAACACTATTTTCTCTTCTTGCAATAAGATTATAAGCTTATAGTCTTAAAAGAATTCTTTTCTGAAAACTCAGCTCTAAATATGTCCATATAATCCCATAACAAGTCATGTTTAAGAGTTAAGATCATTTCATATTTCTATGAAAATCCTAAAAGAATTTGAGTTTAATACCTCCTATATCAAGAAATAATCTGAAGTTCAAAGAATAAAAGATTTGCAGTAGGATCCGAATGAGATCTTTAATGCAACAAACTTTACTTTTCTCAATTAGTAAATTAGTACTAGACGCAACAAATGTTAAAAAGTTATAGTTCGGCCAACCCTGTACTCGACACAAAAAAAAATAAATCAGCTGAAATGTCAGCTGTTCTTCAAAATTCCCCTTGGATAGTTTAGTATACCAAAAATTTTTGGATAGCTTTAGATTTCTGCTTGACATCAGCTGTTTCGTTAATCAGTTGTTTTTTCCTATGGGATTACAACAACACCAACAAATCCGGATACCTTTGGATACGAACCCGAACGCGACCAATATGATTCATAAGGACGTCTCTGGCCAGCATTATTAAAAAAATATTTTCTTCTGGTTTCAAGTTCAATCAACCCAAGAAGCTTACAACGACTTATATAAGAAGGAGAAAAATTCCAATCCATCTTTCCAATAGCAAAACGCGTAAATCTCTTTTGAACGTTTTCAATTCTCTTACTGTGACCTATATAATATGGATCCCAAATTACACAGCAGTATTCCAATATTGATCTTACTAATGATGTGTACATAGATTTTAAAGCATGAGGATCTGAAAAGTCTTGGGAGTTCCTTTTAAGAAATCCTAACATTGCATTGGCTTTAGCAATTATATAGTCATAATGATGTAAAAAGTTAAGTTTATGATCAAAAATCACACCTAAATCCATTTTAAAATTAACTCTAGTGAGTTCCGAATTCGCGATCGAATAGTTAAAATAAAAAGGATTGCGACACATGAAAAATGAAAGTATATTACATTTCGAAACATTAAAATGCAGTCTATTTATCATACACCAATTGCTAACATTATTAAGGTCCTCCTGAAGAAGTCTACAGTCATTAATGCTATTTAAGGACTTAAAAATCTTCAGGTCATCCGCGTACAGTAAGCAGTATGAATGCTCTAAGTACATAGGAATGTCATTAATAAAAAGAAGGAACAATATAGGACCTAAATGACTACCCTGCGGAACTCCCGATCGATTTAAGATAACCGTTGACACTTTATTACCAATACGAACAAATTGCCTCCGACCAGTTAAATAATTCGAAAACCACTTAAGTAGTGATGAATGAAATCCCATCAATTGTAACTTTTTAATCAGAATTTGATGTTGAACTCTATCAAAGGCTTTAGCAAAGTCAGTTAACATAACATCCGCCTGACAACGATTTTCTAATCCCAGTCTTATATGATTCGAAAATAACGTCAAATTAGTAGTTGTAGATTTACCGGTAAAAAACCCATGTTGTTGTTCACAAATATAAATTGGAATCCTTGTCAAAATTCCACACTTGCTCTTTTTAAAAACTTTCGTAGAAAGATAGATATTTGTATGGACTCTTTTGATTCTTATTTCTTATTGTATATGAAACATTTATTCAGTTTCATCAACATACCTTTGTGGAGAAGTCGGGGGACTTTGGGTATATAATTCAACATTGAAAATTGACACCAATGTTAAGATTCTACCTATGTGTATGTATATTTTTACACGAATGGTGGAAAGGTGGAAAGGGGGTTGAATTTACGATATACTTTTATTCAAGATCCATCGTCCATCTAGCCTGTTTCCCGATCTATGGGCCAATTTAGAGAACTTCGTATACTGGTATCACTTCTTCCTAAAAGTTCATATAACTAAAGTCCCCACTATGTAACCCGCACGCGTCTTACATCCGGACTTGTATACATATAAATTACAAACATCCCACCGAAAACAAATGAGATACAAATAAAAAATTGTCCCGGAGAAAAATATTAATCTTATTTGTAGCTTTACAATCAACAACAACATGCATTTTGTTTTATCCAGAAAAGCGGTTGTCCCGAAATATACGACAGATAAGCAAAATCACTTTATTTATAGTTTTAAAATAAAAAAAATAATAACAAAAAGATAAACCAGAAGAGATCATGGTGTACGTAAAAAATAAATTGCACATTTGATATTTTATGAAATTTTAAAATCTGAAATACAAAATATAACGACGAACTTTATCAAGCTAGTTGATCAAGGAATAGTCACTTTAATGAATAAATGGCATTTTAAATGAAAGATAGAGGCTCCGTTCTTCATGCATCCGATGTCTCGAACTCGAAGTTAAATAAAAACAAAAACAAATCACGTTTTAAGAGATAAGAACATATACATGGATATACATATATGTATGTAAATCTATGAAGATATACATATTGTATCATTGATAAACAAATTCATTCGAATTGACTAACAAATTCAGAATGTTTACAAATTATTTTATACTAGCCGACCCAGCTCTCGAAATTCGAGTGCCAATTTATTTATTATTTATTATTTATATTATTGGCAGTGTTTTCAAGCAAATTTATTAAATTAAATTTTATTTTATGTAATATGCAAAGTGTTCGATAGTGCAAAAACAAAAATGACCCACAGTGTGTAAATGCGTGTCTCAAGTATATTCTGCACATCTCCGTAAAAGGGCTTTCCAACCATATAAAATTTATCGAAATCGGTTAAATACTTTTGGAGAAAAGTGTACCACAAAAAACATGTTTGCCGTTTTATTATATGATACTCAAATTCCAAAATATTTTTAAAGTGCGTCCTATAAATGAATTTGTTTTTTTCTTTTCTTACAAGAAAGATTTTTCATAAAAAAAAAATTTTTGTTACAACAAACTTTAACATACCTTGACAGTGCACTAGAGCACGTAGGCTGAGTTCAGACAAGTAAAATATCATATATCAAATAACATACAATTATTTAAGAAAAAAATATAAGAATTCAAATGGGTTTACAAAATACTATAAGATATAATTTTTTGTAACTTAATAAAATCCGGTTAAAGAAAAAAATCCTTAGAGAATCGTTAGACCAACTGGGACAATCTAAACGATTTTTTCAGAAGCTTTAACTACTGGTATGTAGTTGCTATGCATCCTCTTTATAGGTACGTAATTTTTTCAGGAATAATTAATTTTATCAAATAGATGGAAGTCTATCAACCGAAAGAGAATTCATGGTTTGATTTAAGCTGTAAAGAGGTAAATAGGGTCGGAGAAATAAGTTTCCAATGGTATGAAGCTAACCCTACTGATGAAAACATATTTTAACAAGCTAGAAAGACCAGTTAACCAAATTTTTGCAATTTATGGCATCAGAAACAGTGTTACCACTGAGAATCATATGACTCAAATGGGACTCATTTTTTATAAATTGGCTTAGGGACTCATCTTTTTAAGATTTAACTTATTTTTTAAAGAAGAAAAATAAACTCCATATAATACGGTAAAACCATATTGCAAGTTCAAGCACTTGTATTTTATTTTACTATTTTCTTTGGGGAACGCTTTCATTAGGAACGTTCAAGAATAAACATTAACGATAACGATATATTTTATTCACGTTTAGATGCGCTGTTTGTGCATGATTGTACCTACTTTTGTTTTAAAGTTTTGCTATTACGAAACAATGATAAGAACTTAAAATGAATAAGATATTCAAAACATCTTATGTACATACATATATTGCTATTGTGTTTTTAGGCTTGTTATTGAATACATTGAGGTCCAGCTCAGAAAAAGAATCGGTCCCAATAAATACGGATACATTTTTAACAACCAATGAATGAAAATAAAAAATACAACAGGTCTTATCAAAAACGTATTTTGATTTTCAAAAGGACTAATTTTTTCAGCCTCTCGGATTAATTAAAAATGAAAGCCACGGCAATTGTCGTGTTTGGGGGAAAAGCGTTTGGACTAGAGGTCGCAAAAAACTTTTAATTGATTTAGAAAACAAAACCTAAAATTTTGTATACCTTCGTGTTCTTCTGCTTCTTAAGAACCAGACCACGGGCTGTATTTTCGAGCTGTCTGAATTTGACCGAATTCTCCTTGAAAAATATAATTTTCATTGCGTTCATGCTGTACATTTTATTTGTGTTGATATAATATCAAGTAATATATTGCGTTTTAGTCTTAGAAGAGTACGACAGCAACTAATTGATGAGGCCAACTGTCGTGCTTGGGCGAAACAAACTTGGACTAAAGGTCACAAAAAGCTTTCTATATTGGTAACACTGATCAACAAACAAGAAGTAAGAGCAATACAAAAATCACCGTTATTTTTTCACTTTTTATTTTTTATTTTAGCTTAATAGCTTCAAACAAAGTATAGTACGAGTACCTCAGGTATTTTATAACTTTTTTTTCAATAAGACTAAAAATTCTATTGGGCATTCTATCAACCTGTTTTCTTAATACGGTATCCTTTAAGGAGTTTCATGCACCCATAGTTGATTGATCGGATCTCGGCAACGTTCGCGAATTGTCGTTTAGAAGTTGGCGTGTAAGGATTCCCCAACATTTTTTATGGGATTACAATAAGGAGAACGTAGCATTCCGTAAATCTGAAGATTTTGGCTTCAAACAGTTCCTTTGCTGATTAACACGAAGAAAAATTATTGATTCTTTCTGAAAAAACATGACAATATTCATTAAAGCCATCAAGGTTGAATTTCATTTCGTCATTAAAAACAATCTTTTAATAAAATTGTATTAGATTTAGACATTTCAAATTCGAAAAAAGTAAAATAAACTAGCACAATGTAACTTACGGCTTTGAAATTACGAATCATTGTTTACGATGAAAAATTCCACTTTATTTTACTTGTGAGCTATTGTAAGACATAAAGCAGGCATCATCTTGCGTTTTTAAGAATGTGGAAACCGAAACATCTAAGTTTTTTTATTATAAATTCCCCACAACAAATAAACCGAAATGGGTGAATTGTTTATTGTTCGCCTTAGATCGCTTCTTGTTAGCTTCTGTGGATACCTAGGTAAGATTGCTGAGTAATAAGAATCCGGACCTTGTAAAAAATTTTGAATGAAATCATCCGACCTTGATATTTTCCTCCCGATCGCTCTAAATTCCAAACATGGCTCCCTAAAGGCAATGAAATTAAAAGTTTACCATGTGGCAAGCTAGACACGATGTTTTAATTTACCAAATTAAAATAAGAGTGATTTGTTTTCCTTTACTAATCATTTGCCTATTCCGTTAATTTGAAAAAAAAAAAAAAATAGTAAGAGACCTGTTTCCATTAAGAATTCTTCTTTTTACAGATTTTATCTTATACACTTTTCCGGAATCTTATATAATAATTTGTAAAAACGCGAAAGTAAAGCGTTGGTTAGCATCAACTTCAATTTTTTTATTTAACGGTATAAATTGCTTGGGGAATATTGCCGTGTTTAATTGGGAAAAAGACAGTCAGCTTCTACATCGAAACTCTTGGTGGAATTAGGCTCTGTTGTTAAACCCCGTAAACAGGTGCAGTAGCGCTGTCAAAAAACTCGTCAATCGGTCGATTTCGATAACGTTTCTTAAGTGTTTTGAGGCAGCCACATCCCATGTTCTGTTTATTAACATAGCAATCTATATTAAAATGTGCCTCTTTATAAAATAATTATCTTCCCAAGCGTACTGATAAAAAACGTTTAAACTTTATATGAATGAAACTTTAGTTTATTTTTTTTTTCAAAATAACGTATCAATTTAGGTGTAACAGCTCACAGACATCTGGAGCATATTGATTTACAACTCTTAACCTTTTCTGTTCAAGTTTGGTTGTCAGAAATGGAAAGGAACTCAGCTCAGATGAAAACCACTTTTTACAAAAAAATATAGGTACTCGTACTCTTGGACGATTTTCCACTTCCTCACAAGTGATAGTAACCCTTATCAGGCCGGGAATTGATCAAAGACATTCAGCATGCAAGTCCAATGAACTTAAGTGGGTACAGGCGCGTGACGCGTACAAACAAACAAACCACCGCATTTTGAGTATTGTTTAACCGCGATTGCGCGGTGTGCCTCCGAACAATAACTCATGTTTGTTGATAAATCTACAAATTACTTATTAACTCATCTCATTTCGTTAGCTTACCAGCAATTTCAATTTAAACTTGAAAACTTCACGCCTTTTATTTTATAGAAAGTTAACCCTCTTTCTAAAAGCTAGAAAATTGACCCACTTCATTAAGACTTTTGCTTGCAATATATACTTCTATCCTATACGTATGTATATAATGGTGTTTTTGTAGATGTGGGTAGCTTGAAATTGGTAACACTGTTTTCTGCGAAAGCATTTTTGAAAGTTTTCGGTTGTTTTGAGATAAGTTTGGTTTGGTCAATTATTCATGAATAGACTCAACGTTGGCAAATTGTTCAAATTCATTAAAAAAAAACGTGGTTCAATTCGATAAACACAGCAGGCGTTCTAAGTTCTAATGTGTCAATTCGTCATCGAGCTCAACAAATAAAATAGTACCCATCCTGTGAAGAGAGAGATTACGCCATGTATATGATTACGCAATTACTTGCCGTATAAGGTGTTTATTTTCCCTCTTCGAGAGGGAGATCCGAGTTTCTATAAAAAATACTTAAAATGGATAATATATTTTGTACTACATAAATACAACGGCAAGTCTTTAAGGCCACAAAACTATTAAACTATAGGTTCGTTCGTTGAACTTTACCCAGGGTTGCCCAGGTTTTCTTGACAACCCTCAGAGTTGTCAACAAAAAATGGGGTTTTCGGTTTTCAAAAAACACCCAAGGGCTGTCAACTGTTTTGTTGGCAACTAAAAGCAAGACAAAATAATTCTGTGTTCTGATAAAACTTTAAATTTGTTATAAATTAGTTTTAAAAATGAACGAAAACAATTTTGCGTTGTTGCTGAATGTTTAATCTGATGAGCAATAACATGCAACATGCGAGTCGCCAAAGGACAACAAAAGAAATACATATGAAATTTCATATGACTTTTGACAGTTTGATCGTTACCTGAACTCACCCCAGCAAAATACCTAGATCTACTTCAGGGCGAGTTCAGGGCGACCCCAGGTCTCAAAAAACAAAGAATTTACTCGTCAAGGTGACTTCAGGTTTTTCAAAAAAAAGATTTGGGGCGACTCCAGGGTGACTTCAGGGCTCAACGAACAAACCTTATATAAGATTTTGTTCTTACATAAAGTTGTTTATAAGAATAGTTGTTCTTAAAAAAATTATTATTAAACTAAAAACAATTGACAAACTAAAAACAATTTTCTAAAATTTAAACCTAACTTAATCCGATACTACGACCCTAAAATAAGTAAGAATGATTGAATTGTTAATAAACTGGAAGGAATAAGAAATATACAGGGTGTCCCACAGTCACCGCCCCAATAACGAAACCCATGGATTCCATGAGGTCATTTTAAGTTGAAAAACTTAAGAGGTAATTTTCTCGTTTTCGTCCCGTTTTCGAGTTATAACGGTTTTTATGATTTTTGCCTTAACTGGCTTTATCTTTGCCAGGCTACGTCCGATTCGTAAGATTTTTATTATAGCCACTACGTGTTTTTTTGAATAAAATGATATCAAAGTGAAAAAACAACTTAAAAAACGAAAAAATTGGGTTTGATGGAAAATTGCGGAGAAACGGTTGTCCGCAGAAAAAAAGTTTTGGGACAAACTAAAACTGTAATAAATTCTTGATTGGTTATAATAAAAATCTTACGAATCGGACGTAGTTTGGCAAAGATAAAGCCAGTTAACCCTAAAAAGGTAATCTTCGTCGATTAGACGAACATCATTTTTTCTTTTTAAAATTTCTCATAGATTCTTCATAGATCTTTAAGGAGAATAAAAAGTCACAAATCTAAAAAAATAAAATGAAAAGTGTGTTTTTATTAAAAGAAAGGTTTGATAAAAATAAATTATTAACATCTACAAGAATTTGTTAATAACTTTTCGAAAAAAATTGCATTTAAATTTTACTTCGTCGATTCGACGAATGATTACCTTTAACGTACTAAAAAATATGATTACCTTTCTAGGGTTAAGGCAAAAATCATAAAAACCGTTATAACTCGAAAACGGGACGAAAACGATTACCTCTTAAGTTTTTCGACTTAGAATGACATCAGAAATCCATGGCTTTCATTTGGGGCGGTGACTATGGGACACCCTGTATATAAATCGTTTTGAAAATAATAATTTTTCGA
This sequence comes from Chrysotoxum bicinctum, assembly GCA_911387755.1. Classification (NCBI taxonomy): domain Eukaryota; kingdom Metazoa; phylum Arthropoda; class Insecta; order Diptera; family Syrphidae; genus Chrysotoxum; species Chrysotoxum bicinctum. The sequence continues at coordinate 85,787,382 of OU426990.1, read as the reverse complement.
TTAAGCAGAATGTTTTATTTTTCATGAGAACTGGATTACATTAGCTATGGTGAAAGGGTGTTATTTCTTAACGCGGAATATAATCGAATCAAAATTAAGATCATTCAACCACCCTCCCTAAAATAAAGTTCTAGTCGCTCCTCTACTCCTTCTAAAAACAACAGTGTTGTACATAGATATTTGTATGGAATCTTTTGATTTCATATTCTTAAGCTCTGTCACTTACTTTCATCAGTTCAAGAATTTTTATGTTATGTCAACTAAGAACTAAGATTTATTTTTCTAAAAAAAAAAATAAGTAGCTACTAACATACCATACGTATCAAATAAACATTTTTAATAGCTAATACAATTTATAATGGAAGTAGTTCAATAATTGTCACTCTAAAAAGGTATCAGTTTTGTTTTCTTCGATCGATATGAATTCAAATAAATTGTCTAAAATAATAAAGAAGGCACAATGGGTTTAAGCGCTGGTGGCAACACACCAATTTTGTTTTGACTTTCAAGAACAATAAATTGTAAAGACCAATCTACTACCGATTACCTTCTATATTTTAAAATCAAAATAGGGGATTATAATTGGTTTCATGGAAAAGCATAAGACTCTTTGCTTCCTTAGTGTATCCTCTTGCTGATGCAAACGATTTTTTGATTATTGTAACAGCATGTTGCATATTCCCCCACGACTAAAGAATTCCGTTTACACCTCAAAATATTAGGGGTATTCATGTAAGCGCGGAAAACCCTCGTAAACCTCGTAAACCAGATAATTTTATCTCAGCAGAAACGAGCTGTCGAAATTTGTATGGGAAAAAGTTTCTGCAAATCGCATAAAATTATCTCACAAATGTGCTGCGGAAAGTGCAGAAATAAACCTCGTAAACTAAAGAAGTATGGATTCTGACTTTTAATTTGACATTTCACAAAATATTTCCCACATTTACGCAAGTATTTCTTAGGGGGTGTTCATGAAAACATGCTGCGTAAAGTTATATCTTTCTACAAAGCGGAAAATTATCTCGTTACATGAATACCCTTATTATCAATATCAACATCATATCTAACATAAGATGAGACGACCAGTCATTTAGTCAGTCAATACATTTTGTCTATTTATATCTTACTCGTTTGTACATTTCTACTACATACATATGTTAATACTTTTCCCAGATTACAATAATTTATTTCACTAAAGGAAAAAAAAACAAAACAACAACAAATTCGTTTCAAGTTCAAAGCCAAAGCCTTAAATATTAGCTTGCGAATTAACACGACAATTTTCTAATTTTCTAAGTGAAAATTTTATCGCGTGACCAATAATTATTAATAGTTACATTAACATATATGTAAATGTTGATGTGAAATAAAAATCAAAACAAGTCTTAAAAAAAAAACCCTCACCGTCTTACAGAGCCAACACACAACAGACACTAAAGTACTATAAGAATGACAGCTATCTTTCTGATTAGGCCAGTAAAGTATACGTGATCATATTTCAATTACCATTATGTCGATAACACGTATCTACCCACCTATACTTAACAGTCTTTAGAAACCTTCTTTACCTTTTTTATGAGTAGTAGTGAGTGATAACAGGTGAATGAAAAAGAAACAAAAAATCAATTCGGATTCAAAGCCAAACAAAAAACCATATACAACTTAAATAGCTCTATTACACACACACGACCTCTAGCGTGAAATTAATTAATTAATACACATTTTGCCTTAGATTCCGTTGAAGCTTAGTGGCAGTGACTAATATTAGAAAAACAATATGATCACTTAATGCCATAGAAGAGGGATTTTTATGAATCATTTGAGTATTATACTCGTATCTCCTAGAGGCAAATGCCCTTCCCTCTAAGCCCTGACGTCATCTTAAAGAGAAGACTCATAAAATCAAGCTTTTAAGCCATTCCAGTAGTTTATACTCGTACACGGTGCTGAACTACAGGAGACAACTTCACATAATGTGGGTGTCGATTTCCAACAAACTATGACCAATGTCTCATTCTTCGTCTAACCGCCTTAGCATGTGGTTCTTTTAGTGAGAGTGCTCAAATCTTCGGAAAAAAGCTCTTATACGTACATATACATATATACAATATACTTGAAAGAATCTTGAGTGTTGAACTATTGTTTTTCTGTTGGTGTTTTGAATAGTCGGGTATAATTTGTGTATTATATTAAACACTTTATCGATAAGATACATTTATTACCTTATCACAGAGTCTACCACCCCAATTCACTCCCGCAAACCCTCCTGCTTTTGTGGGGTATGCAAAGATAAACAAATCGATTCGGTAATTTTTTTGATTTTGGATTTTCGCAATTTTTTTTAGCAAGTCGATAGTCGTCGGCGTGGACGTCCGTTCGCAGTAATCACCAAGTCACCACGACGTACGAAGCTCGCGGTTCACTGTTTATACCGACCATCAAAAGGGAACTTTTTCACATTTTATCCTGAACAACCCTAACGGAAACACAAAAAATAAGGTGAGCAAATTTCAAAATATGAATTAACCCTCAATACAGAATCTACAAGACAATAATAATATTTTTATTATAATAAATAAGTTTCGATTGAAAGTTGTATGCACAAAAAGTGTAACGAATCGACGGCGACGGCCCTGTGCAGCAATAAGTGACCGCGTGACCACAAATTTAGAGTGCAATGTATCTGTTCACAAAGTACGAAGTATCTACTATCGCGCTGTGGTTAAGTTGTGCGGTCTTAAGTTAAATTATTGCAAAATCTAATGATAATCATGGTACATCCTACAGCGCATATTTAGCTTCTTACTTCTGTTAAAGGGGTATTCATTGATTTATTTATGGAAACTCTGAGAAGAATTTTAAATCAGCTACTCATTCATCATGTGATCGATTTTTTACATCAAGTTTTGTTCTTACTACCGGTCGTTCGTTGACGTGGATTGAATAAACATGAAATATTATCCTAATCACAAAATGATTAGTAGCTATGTATGCTGGTGTTGGCTTATAAATTGATATCTGAAGCAATCTCTTAAAAAAAAAACCATTTTGGAAGGAAAAAGTAGTTTAAGTATTTTTTTTTTTGAACAAATTTAGGTCGAGACACAATACAAATAACAATAACAATGTACTTAAAATACAAAAAGCGAACAATTGCGTAATTTGTTTGTTATCAAACATTTCGATGTTTGGGTTATTTTTATGCAACAGATATTTGTACACGCAAAGCGTGCTTTAATTTTTTTTCGATATATGTATGTACACGCTGAAAAGGTGTTATCTTTAAAATTAAAATGAAGGTATTTTATTTTCGCATGGATTGCGTCTTTAAATTTGAGAAATAAACTTTCCGGAAAACGAAATTTTTTGGATAAACCTTAACAAAGACATAATTCCATTTGCACAAAATTTTAGTTGAATTAATACGATGTTAAAGCTGTTTTAGTATGAAATTAGGTTGAGACAGCGATTTTACAAATTTTAATCGAATATAGCATCATACTTTCTCTACCTTTTTAATAAAATTAAAGTCATGGAATACCTATTTTATTTTTTTAGTATCTTGCTAACTTCATGCGACTCTTTGACATTTACAAATGTCAAAAAAGGTCTGTTAACTTAGTTTTTTGCATGAACTGTCATAGTCTTAGGAGTGTTCAGAAGCAATTTATTAAGAAAATTGTTTTAGTACGAAACTAGAAAATTCTTAAAATTAAGAATGAGCTAGGAAACTACTTGAAAGCTCGTAAATTTTTAAGTAGTATCATACTAATACCTTAATAATAGGCTGATTGAAATTCTTCTTAACTTTAAGTCAATTTTAAGTTCTTTTTAGATTGCAGATTAAGGGATACCAAAAATTTAGCTAGTTTTCATTTTTTTTTCTAAACGCTGCTCGTTCCTACATAAATGTAAAAATTGACAGTTAAAACAAAAATTTATGGGTGTGTTTGCTTAAGAATTGTATGGCGCTATTAAAAAGCCCGATACATGTTAAGTTAAACTGCATACAACTTTTTAGTCATTAAGGGAAATCTAGTTTTTATAAAAAAATGTTCCGACGAATTTAGTAAAAGTTAAAAACTATGTTTTAAATTAAAAAAAAAAAATCAGATTTCTGCAAACTTTATATTTGGAAAATAGCATGGTACCTAGTCTAACCAATCTTTGACAAAAAAAACCTACCATATAGATGTTAAAACTCAGTTAAAGAAAATTTAATTCCTCTCGAAAACTGCGGCTACGATTTCGATACAAATTTTTGAGTGCTTTTATCAAAAGAATTTAGCATCCATCAACATGAAACTATTTTATTTATCAAATTGATTAACCGATTCAAATTTAATGTTGAATACAGAAGCATCTAAGTTACCACATATTAATTATTCACAACTTCACTTAAAACAAAATAAGGAAAAGTAGAAATTATAATAATACTCAATTATTGCAAGTGCTTTTTTTGGACGGCATTTAAGGCTTTTGTTAATGCATTATCAGTCCAGGACTGCGTCTCTGTACATCGGCATCGTTTATATTTTCCAACCATTTTCACTATAAACAAAATGAAAATATAAGTGTAAGTATAAAATGCCACACTGTGCCATTTTAGGCGAGTGCTTATAGGCCAACTAATTTTAGTAAATTAATAAGAAATACTAAATACTTACATTCATTTACTGTTTTCTCCAAAATTGAATGTTTTTTATAATTTTTTTTTGTCAACAAACTTTTTACAACATTTTATTGGTTTTACTTTTGTAGATGGCTAGTGACAGTTTGACCTGTAAAATTTCAAACAATAGCTTGAAGGTGCTAATATTTCGTTTATGTCAGTGATGCCAGATAAACTAAACAATTGTGTTACCAAAAGCTTCTAATTCTGTTCGATTCTACAATTTCTAGCAAGGGGCCATTTTACCTTGGTGGGCCATTTTAGGCCATCTTCCCCTATGTTAAAAATAGTTAAAAGCTTAATACGGTTGAACTATAAGAGCAAGTTCGTGAGTCGTGCATTTGGCTTGCAACGTTTTTCCCAACGCAACGGCTTCAAACTTTTCCAAATGTTCACTGACCTCTTAGTTTTTGGAATAAAAGCATAAAAAGGACGGGATTTTCAAAAGGAATAAAACAAGCTCTGGCGCGGATCCGAGTGGTCCAATTTTCAATGAGTCTTTCTCATAGATCCGGCCGAACTTGAGCAATGACCTGTGTTATGTTCACCTCAGGAGTATTGGTTGATTGTGGTTTATTTTCATAGACCTGTGACCCCCAAAAAACGAGTTTAGCTCCACCTATGCGAGCGATAACTTTACTCTCAAATCATTCATGCAGAATTCCAATCGTGGCGTCCGCTGTGTGGCACTATGCGCTGGCTTGCTGTATTCACATTTCGTCTTGGTCTGTATGGTTCAAATTGGGCCATAAAAATTAAAAAAATAGGTTATCATCGTTCTGTAGCGCTCGCTATTGACGGTGACCGCCTCATCAGCGAACAAACGGCGTTGTATACGGTCATGAATTTTGAGCTTCTAGGCCAGTTGGATTTTTTACGGGTCCCGACGAAGTCTGCGAAAGACCGAGTTCTTGTACACGGCGAGGAATCAACTGCCATGTGGTTTGCTGCGCACTTTTAAGGACTCGGCCAATCTTGCATTCATTTGACTTGCGAATATTGACTGAATAATAATAAATTTGGCCACCAAACGTTGAAGAGTCCACTGTGAAGGTCCCCACGTCTTCCGTCAAATGGACGCAATGCATGCAACGTTGGCACTAACAACTGCTCATTTTGATAATAAGGCTTTATGATTTGTACGTGCTGTTCAATCGTGTAACTTGACATAATAATTTGAATAAATAATAATGATTTTGGGTAGTTTATGTAGATTTGACCTATGATACCAACACAACATGGCCTACACAGCCGGCCAAAATCTTTCCGCTCCAATTGAAAAACCCTTAATATGATGTGCATATACTCGTATCTATACTAAGTAAATATTTATCGAAAAACCAAATTAACAACAATTGATAATTAAAAATTATTTAATCTGGTATATGTATAACGACCGAATTCAAAGTTTGGAGCAATTGGAATGAAGGAATAGTTGAAGAGCTGTTTAATTAATTTTAAATATCACTATTTATCCATCATAATTGTTAGTTTTCAATAAGAATAGGTGTTTAAATTTAGTCATTTATTTTAAAAGTTCCATAAATAATTATGATATTCTTTAAAAACAGATGAACACAATTTAGAAACGAAGCTGAACGAAAGAGTATAATTTTAAAATACAGAACGCGAAAAGTAATGTTTACAATATGAGAGTGCACGCTTTTGTTTTAATTTATATTAATTAATAGTAATTTTTTTGAGAACCTATTATGTAAGCAGTACAAACTTGTCTGTCTGCTAGTTCAATTAATTTTTTCAATAACTTCACCTCTTTTTCCACTTTTAATATGTGAGTTAAATTCCCATTGCAAGTAATTTCTTGCAAACTACCATATTTATATTAAATATTTTCTCTACGAGGGAATTCCGTTTTTAATTTTTAAGCTAGATTAAAATTCTTGTTCATTAAAGAGTGCATTATTCATTTAATTGATTCATAGTTTTTAAATTACCAAAGTTTTGATTTAAAATCATGAAAATATCAAAAATGGCTTTGCAACAATAATAACATGAAGGAAACTACCAAAAGCTCATACATTTGTCAGATTATGTACAAAATAAATGTATACGACAGGAGCAAAATAGGAAAAATAAAATAATTTCTACATTATTAATTTCACTTTATTTTCATTAGGCTTTCCAGAACGTTTAATATTCAAATCAAATTAGCTATTTTGCAGATGTAAAAGTATCCTTAATGCATGCAGTCGCGTGTACTGTAAAAGCCTATTTGCAAATAATTAAAATCTTTATTATTTCGCTTTAGATACTTAAATGTTAATTTTATGCAATGGCCATTGATTAGTTTTTGATTGGCAAATGGTATAATTTCACTTCATTTGTATTGAACTAATCAATTGTGAAAGAAAAAGTTTTTGGCTGCACAATATTTAGGTATGTAGTTTATAAAGTATTTACAACAACATAGTAGTAGGCTGGAGTTATAACTATTTCACGGGTGCCAAGCCGATAATTAGAATCCTTTTTAGTGGTGCTTAGCGTTTATACTTTCAAGTTTAATCGAATAACCTTTTGGCCTTGATTGAGATTTTAACCCGGCTTGGCACCCGTGAAACAGCTTTAACTCCACCCTAGTATACACTTGGTGATACTCGTATGTCATTCAAGTTGTTGTTTTAATATTCAAACCTTCAATATTTAGAAGATGGTGTGAAAGCTTTGCAGCCTTACTGTACATATTTTAACAAAAAAAAACTTTAAATTTAATGACGCAAAATTTTAAACATTTAAAACCTACTCTAAATCAATTTTAGAAAGGGAGCCGACTCTAAATATTGAGTATAAAACGAGAACCGACTTTTTGTTAATTTTAAAGGACATAAACTATACTTTAACGTCGTCTTACTTTAACAGCAGCAAATAGCTAGTTTATCTTTTAAAAGTATACTTTATCCACAGGACCGGCCCGAGCTAAATTAGAGCCCTGCGCAAGCTTTATCAGTGGCGCCTCTTTATTGTAAATATAGATTCCCTATCCTTTCTTTTGTTTTCAGTTTTTTTTCCCATAATACATAGACAAATAACTCCCTATGGGAAGTTAATAAAGTAATTAGACCAGTCAAAAAATCCCTTTTTAAATGTAAACAATAACTGGTTAGAACAAAAAAATAGAGAAAAGGAGAAATTGAATAAAACAGATTCACTCATTAACGACAAACCTCAACACTAATCATCGCATCATCATCACTCAAGTATTTCCATATTTCAACCCTTTGTCTCATTCTCGACACACGACAGTGATAAAATTTCACTCATAAACAGAGGCCAGTGCCAAACTAAAACATAGTACAAGAAACACTCAACCGGAAGAGTTTAAATTCCTAGACGCAACTTTTAATTCTGCGCACTGAGTATGAATTTTGTACTTCAGAATTTCTGTTTGAGTAACATTGCTGACTTCGATTTCATATTGAAGAATTGGCATCGTGCTCATGTTATCAACTTGCAAACTGATAACTGTCTGTATTTGCTGTTGAAATTCTGTTTTATGTTACACTGCATAGGGGAGGGATAACAAAATAAAATAAATGCCTTCACTCATACACGCGATGGTGAATGTGAAGAATAACGTAACAGTGGATTGATAAAGAGAAAAATAGCAAATACATATGTAGGTATCTGTTGTTAAGCGAACAAAATTGTGCACTTTGTAAAGATTTTGTGATGTAGTTTTTTTTACTGTGGGAATGGGGGTGTGTATAGGAAATTAAACATCGACTTATTTTTGAAAAACTTGATATGTATCTATATATATATGTATATGTCTTTAAATTCAGAATCAGCTGTTAATTATATAATAAATACCAATATTGGAGTGAGCTATAAAAAGAAATGAAACTTAAAAAAGATGGTAGGTAATGGTTATGAAGTAGTGGCTTTTTTAACGCTTGCCCAAGGCGCCTTTTAAGTTCAGCGCCCTGCGTATTTGCACAGCTTGCACGTATAGCTTGTCCGGCCCTGTTATCCATATTGACAATGGTCATTTCATACCAAAGCAAATCGAAGAAAAAATGTTTACTGATGTTTTATTCGATTTTTTAAAGATGTTTTTTGTAAATAGACTGAATAACTGAATATTATAAATTCGAAATAATCGTACGAAAGTGCTCTACGATGAACAAACCGTAAATACAAATGTATGTAGGTACATACATATCTTATGTATGCACGCGCGCCGCCGCACAGTGTGGGAATTCGCGAATTTAGCGGAATTTAATTCGAAAAATGACTAGTCTCGATTGATGCCAAAACCGGTTTTTCTTAAAGCTAAAAGATTGTAGAAAGTGATAACAAAAGCACTGTTGGGTGGGGATCATGTAAACTAAAAAAAAATAGCATTGAAGTTGCAGTTGGTGATTTTTATTCTGTATATTTGCTGGAAGAGATTACTTTGCTCTTAATTTTTTTTCATGCTTTTGGTGTGTGTTTTAATAAAAGTTTTATTTTTTTTATATTTCCTAAATATCAAGGTATAAGAATGTAAGTAATTTTTTATTTTACAGGGTGTTTCACATTTTTGTTTTGGTGGTTGAAGTTAAAAAAATGTGTTTTTTTTCGATGTTTGTACTTTATTAGAGCAAAACTTTAGTTATTCCGCATTATTGCGCCTCGAAACAATATTCACTGCAAAGCTTGATTTATTATCTATCAAGAATCACTAAAATTTGACACCCTAATTATGTTGTGATATATTTTTTTTCAGTGTTTCTTAATGACTATCCAGCAAAAAAATGATGGCATACCGTCAAAATCGAATAACTTTTTGGGATTTGGTTAGAAGAAGAATGTTATAAACTAAAAAAACTTTTTTTATTTTACGGGGTGTTCCAGAAAAAAATAATTTTGTGAATTTGATAGTTACAACAAAAATACAGGGTGTTCAAATTCAAAGTTAACAGTAAAAAAAAAAGAACTAAGTTATTTAAAAATTTAAAAACGGAAACTATCAATTAATAAAAAAAAAACTATTATATCGGATAAATTAACTATTGTAAATTAATTTAAAAATAAAAAAAACAAATTTTTATTTGAAGAGCAAAAGTGCTTTTTATGCGTATTTTACATAAAATTTGATTTCATAGGCTGCTTCTTACATTTACATCAGATCCATATCTAGCAAGCCTAAGGTGTATTCCTAAAAGAAAACGAAGTAACTTAGAGCCTGAGGTTCTTGAAATTTGGGATATTGCAAACTAATCTAAAATGTAAATAAAATGTGTTATATGTACATACATATGTTGAATTGTTGAATGTAGTTAAAATTATAGTAAAGGTAAAATTGTTCACAATAAAAACAAAACATATAAAAAGCAATTAAATAAAATTGTTTTAAACTTGCTTTATATTTTACAAGAATAACAGAATTGATAAATAAAAATTGTCTATTCCAGTGAAACTGTATTCTTTTCGACAGGAAGTTTTCGGTTCTTTTAATTTTTGGTATCCTTGATGATGTATGCCAGAAAAATTTCGTGATACAACACTAACCAATATAAAAATAAACATTGATTGTCTAGAAATAAAACTAATTTAAGACTTCCTTTGAAATAGAATTTCTTGTACGTTTTAATACCCTTTTTAAGAATGGAGTTTCTTTAGTTCATAAACAACGGCATTGAAATATCGGTTTGCAAAAAAAAACTAGTAAATTCTGATAATAATTAACTTTTTTCTTTATTTTATTCATATTTGTAATAAAATTAAACAATACATCATTCCTCAAAAGATTTTTTTGTAAATTATGATTTTCAAAAAAAAAAGTACTTTTTGGTGTAAACAACCTGTCACTTCAAAGCTCATTTTACAAAAACTTAAATAAAATATGACCAAAATGTGAGTTACATTTGGTTGTATAGACATTTTCAATGAACTAAACAGAAAAAAAACTACAAAAAAAATTTAAAATGCAAGCGTTATTAATTTTATTCCGCTAAATTCCCGAATTCCCACACTGTGCGCCGCCGCCGCCGCAGCCGGCCGAGACGAGTATAGCTAAATGAATCTGCACCTTGCAACATTAAATTGATTTTTATGCTGTGAATTTGCGATTTATACTTTATTTCCATCTAAAATAAATAACTTATAAACAATCAAAATCTGTACCGAGATAGTATATAAAATGTACTTTTTTCGGCGAAAAATTATTTGGTTTAAAGTTGTCTGTTCTTTTTACTTTTTTGTGCTAAACGACTGCGTTAAGTAGAGCCGGTTTTATTCCTTAAACGAGAACTGTTTAAAATCTTGCGCCAATATGTCCATAGCCTTATTTTCTAAAAAAAAAATTACAATATATTTCGAGTTTATAAAAATATATCACGTTAAAGTACAATTTTGCTAATATCAAGCATTTTTGTCTCAATATTTTATTTGAATTGATGTTATCCAAGTTTTTTTTTTAAATTCTAATTATTTATTTTAATTTTAATATTAATACCTGCAAATAATTTTCTCCATCAAAATACTATACATACATACTTAATATTTGAGTTTTTTAAAAAAGGGCGAAGGCGATGATCAGTTACTTTCTGCTCATCGGTTGCATAAACAGTTGCGCGTGCAAATTACAATGAAAGAAAAAAATTTATGATCGGTTTTAAATTTTAAGAACTGATTAATGATTTTGTAACTACGATGTACAACCATTCGAATTTATCAATGTTTATAATCTTTTGGATTTTTCTAAAAGTTCAAAGTTTCACAAATCTTACACATAAGCTTATATATTTTAAACTGGCTTGTTCGCAGACAAGACCAAATCTTAAGACAAATAGGAAAGTTCAAACAGTTTCAATAGAAAAACATAGCTTTGTAAAATATTGTAGAACGCATTAATTTAACATTTCAAGAGAAGTGAGTAGTAGATTTAACATACAAATAATGTGAGAAATAGGCTTAATCTTAAAGTCTATCATGTTGTATGTTTCGCTTTTACTTGTAATATTGAAGCTATAATTTGGTTTCAAAAAGTTCTTGTTTCATAATTCTGTAATAATAAGGAATTATTTATTTCTTTTGCTATGAAAACGCTTTAGGGTGATGGAACGTCTTTGAAAGTCGCAAGATTCGCTCTGAAAACAAAAAGTCACCAAAAAAACAAATTTTCTTTGAAGAATTTCGTGAATAATTTAAAAAAGATTTACAAAAAATAATAGTTAATGATGAAAAAATAGAAAGTAAAAAAAAAATATTAAGGAATTCAGTCTCATTATCAATAGGTATAATTAAGTCCATAAATATCAAAAATGTCCTTAAAAATATAATCCGAATCACAATGATTAATTTCATCATCGGTTTCACCGAAACATCTCAACATATTTAGAAATAAATTTAATAAACATGAACAGCCTTATTTACTAACTCGTTTTAGCGACGGAGTAAAGTTACTTCGACTTTACAACGGCTCTAATCCTGAAAACCTTATATAATGAAAATGCACGAGGAATAGCGGTGGAAAAAGCTAAAACTGGTTCATAGGAGGTTTAAGGCCGTTTTAATATCTATGTATGACATACATTGTATGTAAATGTCATTTTGAGATGACATCTTGTGAAATTTACAAAAAGGAGTGTAAGCATTTTTTTTTCGTTTCTTACTAAGACAAAAAGGATAGATATTTTGCAATAACAAATTATTTATATTTTCCAAACGCTCTAACAGCTGTACGGTATTGGGAACGCAATGTTGCGTTGGTTGGTATGTACATTCATTTATTGGATTTAAACTTTATACAATCCAATTTTAAATGTATCCGACTTCCAATGCATACAATGATAATAAAATGAATAATAATGGAAATCAGCTGGGGTTTGATTTAGGTGTATAATAACCAGAGTTTTAGATTTGTCACTTTTTTTCCCAGTATATTTGACATAAGGAAGGCGTAGCTAAAACGGCTAAGAAAATACAAATTTTAAATAAAAATTTGTTTGGCGTGGCGTAAATCCGAAGTAAGTGCTTCGGCTCGGTTTAACTACTCCGAGGTTGAACCCAGTGTTAGTTAAAAATAATAAATAAGGCTGGAATTATCTAAATCAGACTACTGCACTCATTCGAGCTCATATTTTGCAAACGGTTTTGCTGTGTAACTGTGGCGAGTTTCAGAACAAAAAATGTCAAAGTTTCTAATAGTTAAATTTTAGGGATGTCACATTACCAGCGGAGTTACAAAATAATTATATTAGTTGCATGTTATCACTGCCAAATGCTCGTCTCGCAAAGTAGTCGCAAGAAATAATCTAGCGACAAAAAATATTACAATATACAGGGTGATTTGCATAAGGTGTGACAAAAAGCTAGGGCGTGCAGGTTGGACTTAGACAAGAAAAAAATCGTATGGGAGGGGGGGTCTATTTCCCCCCGTTTAGGCGGGAGGGGCAATTTAAGAAAAAAATCACTTAATACAGAAAAAAAATTATTAAAAAATAACGGTGATATCTACAGAGTAATGCTATAGCATTTTGAAAAGCCAGAAATACATTCTTTAATTTTGTTTTTAAATAAAGTTGTTCGAGTGAACAGTTTTTGAAAAATTAATTTTCAAAATCAAAATTTTGAAAAAAAAAAATGAAAATTTTCGATATGATCCCCATTTTGTAGAAGGCAGAGATTATAGCGCCTTCTTATTGCTGCACATAAATTTATACTTGATAAATTTTCCTGTAATTTGACTCCAGCCACTTCAATCCGTTGTTTCAGTTGTTCCAAAGATTCTATTTCCACTTTGTACACATAGTTCTTCATGAATCCCCAAGCATAAAAATCTAACGGAGTTAGATCTGGCGATCTAGGCGGCCATTCTATTGGACCTCCTCTTCCAATCCAATGGTCACTAAAATGTTCATCAAGCCAGTTCCTTACAGTGCGGCTGTAGTGTGCTGGAGCTCCATCTTGCTGGTAGATTAAATTGTCTGCTATGGCCAAGGGAACGTTGTCATTCAAATCGGGCAGAAGGTCTCGTAGTAACTACAAAATGGGGATCATATCGAAAATTTTTTGTAATAAGCTTTAGTTAAAAAATAGTTAAAAATTTAAATAAACAGTAATTATTTATTTTATCTAAATTTGCATGTATTTCTTATTTTAATTGATTTCAAGATTCAGGAACATTTTTGTTCTTATTTCGCAATTGCATTTTTCTGTCACTAGTTAGGGCGTGTAACGTTGCATTATTTAAAAAACATTCGCAGGTCAATATTAATCCAATGCTCTCACGCAGGTGTTCTCAATGAAAAAATGTGTTAATCCAGTACTTTGTCACTTTATTGTATGCTTATAAGACTGATAATAAAAAAATTGTACAAAAAAAGTTAATCCTTTCTTTCGTAAATGCACCTAAGTCAAGCCGACCCCACCATAATAAAAAAGTGGCAGGTCAATTTTAAACCAATGCTCTCACGCAGGTGTTTTCAATGAAAATATGTGTGAAATATGGTTAATCCAGTACTTTGTCACATTATTGTATGCTTATAAGACGATAATTAAAAAAATAGTAAAAAGAAAGTTAATCCTTTCAATCGTAAATTCACCTAAGAATCCAAAAACGTAAAAACTAAAATAAAAGGCTTTTCTTAGAACAAAAGTAGTTTTTGTTATTTTTGATTTTCTCAAAAACTACAAAACATTTTGACATCCGTTTTTTTGTGTTTGATCAAAAATTAATATGAGCATTGAATATTAAATAAAAAAATAATACTTAATAACGTAAAATTTTGAAAAAAATTTGTTTAAAAAAAAATTTTCATTTTTTTTTCAAAATTTTCATTTTGAAAATTAATTTTTCAAAAACTATTCACTCGAACAACTTTATTTAAAAACAAAATTAAAGAATGTATTTCTGGCTTTTCAAAATGCTATAGCATTACTCTGTAGGTATTACCGTTATTTTTTAATAATTTTTTTTCTGTTTTAAGTGATTTTTTTCTTAAATTGCCCCTCCCGCCTAAACGGGGGGAAATAGGCCCCCCCTCCCATACGATTTTTTTCTTGTATAAGTCCAACCTACACGCCCTAGCTTTTTGTCACACCTTATGCAAATCACCCTGTATACAGGCTGGGCCATCTAGTGGTTTCTTTTTAAATCATATGTTATTTTGATACTGACCGCTGGCGCTGTTTCCCGCTCGAAATCTTGACAGCACAGAAAGTCAGTATCATACCTCCGCGGAACGAAATAAGTCGCTTTGCCTTTGAAAAAAGTTGGAAAATATTGAAAAGTTATTTCCAAACTGAGTGCTGTGTAGCCCAAACAGTGCGTTTTTGAAAAAAGTCGTAGACGAAATTGTGCAAAAAGTTCGTGAAACTCTGTTGTCGAACGGTTCGCACAGATGAGAATGTGGCTGCTGTAGCCAAGAGTATGAAACTCAATTCACGAACATCAACTCGCCATCGATCTCAACAGCTCAAAGATCTCGGATTATTCGCTTACAACGTCCAATTGACTCAGTAATTGAAGGCGCACGACCATCCGCTTGAACGACGTTGTGTTTCATAATTAATGGGAATGTTTGCTCTTACTAATAAAGCCATAAACCATAATACATGGACAAAATTTAGTTTCATTTTATTGTCTTTAAAAAAAGAAAAACTTGTATTTGGCCTACCCTGTATAGTAACATAGTCGCTATAACAGCAACCTTGCTTGGCTTAATTAGAGTGCAAGCCATCACCTAAGTATTCTTACTTATTTATATTTATGTAGATATAGGCTTATATCGTTTGTTTCACTTAATTTTAAAATTAAAATAAAACACGTTCAATTTTCCCAATGGGGGAAAAATGGCTAGAGGTTTACGATTTTATTTACAGGAATTTTAGATACAATCAATTCTTGATTCCAAATTTCAAAATTAATTCACTTTCAGGGAGTTCAAATCAGGTTTCCTTATCAAGCTTAAAAACTAAAATACAGACAACAAACAGGTGTGCCTTAGTATCATATAAAATCACCTTGTTTTCTTTTTTATTTACCATTTTAAATTTTTCCATTTGTATTAATATTCACAAAATTCTATTTCTTACGCATTTGACATTTCTAATAAAGTAATTAGATTAAAAAATAATCTTAAGCTGGTTATTTCTTTTGGAAGCAAGAACATACCTACGAAGAAAATAATGAACATTATAATCTCATTAATAATAAACAATTATTGTGAATGACTTGTTTTAACAAACGGTTTCTAAACAGATTTAGTTATGCACGTGAACTTGACCTTCAGCTTCAAATTAAATTAAATTGTGAGATTTTTGTTTCAGTTAGGAATTGTTGATTGAAGCTATATATGTACCTTGGCTTAGCTAATGACTCATTATTAATTCCAATCAGAGAAAGAATAAAAATGCATCTAAGCTGGGTAAATTTGACAGTGTTTGAGTCAAAAAGATGAGAAAATGTGTATTATCGGAGCCGTATTTCATTTTTCATTTTATTGATTTTTTCGTGATTGCTTAAAACTGTAAGGTACAATATCTTATAAGTTAGTCCTGAGCTAATATTGCAAAAAAAGAGCTAGATTAAAATTTAATAATATTGAATATATTAAATAATGAGATATGTATGTATATATTATGATATAAATTATAGATCTTCAATACAAACAATAAAAAAGAAGAAATTTAACATATTTATGTTTAAAAATTGAATTTAAACAAATTTTTAATGCTTGTTGGGTTTTGTATTTCTGTTATAGATAGATAGATAGATAGACAGATAGATAATTTCTTTATTTAAAAAATATAAATTATTTACAATATTTTTTCTTTAAGAATAAGGACATGGCTGTTCTGCCGTCTGCCTGAACGACATTTCATAACAAAATACAGTTTATATATAAAGAAGTCAAATTCAAATGATAAACATAACATAAGTTAATTAATTATAGAAAGTTTAATTTAATAAGTTATTAAAGCATCAATAGCGTTTTCAACAATTTTGAGATTATTCAAAAACACAAAAATAGATGTATCAATGATTTGAAACAAAAAGTTATATCAATTTTGAAATGATTTGAAACACAAAATAATAATTTATCAATTTTATAATGACTTGAAACATAAAAATTTAGTAAGTATCTATTTAGAAACATTGTTTGAAACTTCAAATTGCAATAACTGGTTGTAGAGCTATAGAGAACTATTGCGATAATTAAGAGCATGTTTGCAGTATCTATAAACGGTTGACCATCCAAGATCTCCATTAAGGATTTCATACAGCCGAGTCGGGGGAAGATAACTCAATTCAATATGTAGTCGTCGAATCTCTTGAAGTAAAGGACACGTTGCAAAGAAGTGGGTGATGTCTTCTGGTTCTCCTCTATTACATAGGCTACAGATTTGTGTGAGATCAGTTCTCTAAATATGTAACTAATAGCTTCAGAAGACAACTCGTTGCTGAAATAGTTAGCCTGCGATGCTATTTGGTGGTTGAGGTACCATGTATACATTTCGTGATACTGTTGTTGAGGCTCTTGAAATATGTTGTCTGAAAATATTTTCATCAATTTTGGCGATAACATCATTGAACATATTGTGCCATGCATTCAAATTGGACTCCTTAACCCTAGAAAGGTAATCATATTTTTTAGTACGTTAAAGGTAATCATTCGTCGAATCGACGAAGTAAAATTTAAATGCAATTTTTTCGAAAAGTTATTCACAAATTCTTGTAGATGTTAATAATTTATTTTTATCAAACCTTTCTTTTAATAAAAACATACTTTTCATTTTATTTTTTTTAGATTTGTGACTTTTTATTCTCCTTAAAGATCTATGAAGAATCTATGAGACATTTCAAAAAGAAAAAATGATGCTCGTCTATTCGACGAAGATTAACTTTCTAGGGTTAAAGGATAAATTACTGCCATTTGAAGAAGCTAGCTGGTTCCATTCCTTAAACGGGGGGCATTTGTTTGCATGAGCCTTGCCATAATGGATTTGTGAAGGCTTCTTTCATCCCTCCTCATAAGTTTCAATATGTAGTCTGAATTGCTTTTCAGGTTTATAATGTAAAGAGGCCTTAGACCAGACTCCATATATATAGCATAATTGGGCGTCGAAGAAGGCAATCTGAACAAGCGTTTGAAGAAATATCTTTGAACGGCTTCAAACTCCTCCAATTGTAAATATCCAAAAATTTGGGCACCGTAGCACATGCAGCAGTTCACTGTTACTGGAAAAACACGATATTTGGATGTATGATTGATTTTTTGGTTAGAGTAGAACTTAGGCCACATTACGTTTAAAACTACTTTGGCTTCGTTGCTTTTCTCTTTCACGTGTTTCGAAAAATTCAGATTGTACGACCGCAAAACTCCAAGATATTTGAAATAATGAACGACCAGTTAGTCCAATCAAATTAGTATTTTATATCTACAAAAAATACTGCGTCGAATTTTTTTTTGTTTCTTAAAGAGTACCTATTGGAGAGTGTAAATCCAAAAAGTTCGAACAAAAAAACGCCCATGCGTTGTCCGCCATTTTGAAAAAGGCTTTGGAAAGCTTGAACTCGATTTTCTCGGCTCCTATCATATATAGAGCTGTATTTTTTTTTAGGTTTGTACGTTAAAATATCTTCTTTGACTTTTGTTGAGAAAAAAATTTGAAACCTCTCTCCAAAAAAAGTTATCGACGAAAAACTGTCGAGATTTTGAAGTAAAAAATGGTTTTTAACGTTTATCTCGCCTCATGTTCATCTGATCAAAAAAATACTCAAGTTGTGTTTTATAGATCACTTTATTTCCTACATTTTGGTATATTTAAATTTTATGTGCGACAAAAACTGTAGGAAATATAACCTGTCAAAATGGCCAATAGCCTGCGAAAATTAAAAAAAAAAAATTTACTCACGTTTGAAAATTTTCAAATTTGATTATGTTCATTATAAAATTTAAAAAAACAGTTCAAACTCTTTTCTACACCACCACCGAGGTAGAGTTACGGCGCGTTTTTTTTAATGTGGTGTCCCCAGGAGGTTCATAAAGTTTGTTTAAATATGCCAGTAGATGATATTTAAACGGTTCCGTACTATTCTTGTAGAGCTCCATCGGAATGCCATCTATGCCGGGTGCCTTATTATTTTTCATTTTACTCAGAGTTGTTTCGAGCTCAGGTAGAGTAATTGGGTTATCCAGTTCGCAGATAGTGGCATTGGGTTCCGCTTAATAGTAAACCTGGTGATTCTCATCAGCCTACAAAAGAGTTTCTGTTATATTTTGTGGCAAGGATTTCCACAAACGAACAGCATTGACTAAGATTCGCACGGAAGTCAAAAACGAACATCGAGGATGAATTAAGTGACGAGACCTGTGTGAGGATGCTATTCTAATTCTATCGAATAATATTGATGTTAGTGAGTTAGCAATATGTCAGAGTAGGATCAAATCAAATTCCGAAGCTGGAAATAATCATCGAAAGGCATACCGAGTAAACAAATAGAGAAGCCAGACAATCTGTTATATCTACGCAATTCTGTTAAAGGCGACAACTTTCTTTTACTTACATACTCGTAGTTGCAGTTACAAATAAAATGCACGACTGGGTCGCACGAACTTGCTCCTATGTAATAGACTAGGAATTTTAAAAACGAATGTTATTAGAAAAAACTGTTCATTAGGATAAAATTATCATCATGTTTTAAATTGTTTTAGTAGTAAGAGACAAAAACAGAATGCTATGCAAATATGAATTTATGCAAGAACAAAACTTATAAGTCGTTGTAGTGGTTTCTTAATAAAATAAGGTTTCATATATAAAATTTTTAAAATATTAAAAAAAAACTTGGTACGTCAACTTTAGGTTCTTATTATTCTACGAATGAAAATTAAATTTCCAAAAAAAATATTGGCCCATTTTTGAGATATCGAATTTTCAAAAAAAAATTGATATTTTTTGTTTTATTCAAAACAATATTTTTTTTTAAGTTTTGAAATGCAATGTTTCTTAAAGTTTTAAGAAGCATCTCTATAAAAAAAACTACATTAAAATCCGTTGTGTCGATAATGAGAAATTCAAAATTTAAAAAATCGTTCTATGGTAGGTACAGTCAGTAATGTCTTGTTTTCAAATTTTTTTGTATTAAATTATAGATCTTAAAAATTAATCGAAAGACCAAATATTTAAGTAAAATTCTCGGAACCGTTTTCGAGAAAAATATGATTTTCGAAAACCATTTTTTAACATTTGTATGGAGGGTACCGTTATTCTTAGGTAAAATAATTTTTTTTCTCGTATCTCGTAAATTATTTTAAGAAACTTTTATTTATCAAGTTTTAAAAAAATCAAGCATGGGGTTTTCGAAATATTGAGTTTTCAAAAAAAAATTTTGAATTTTAAAAATTTGAATAGACAATAATATTGAAACTCTTGGGGAGCCTTAACATACAAAAAATGATCAAAATCGGTTGTACCGTTTTTGAGAAAATCAAAAAAAAAATGGTTCCAAGGGGGGTACCTTTTTTTATTAATCTGTGGGACAGTTTTTGAGAAAAAAAATAAACATAAAATTTCGAGAAAATCGTATGGCAGGTACCGTTATTTTTGGTCTTAAAAATCAAATCAAAAAACATCCCTTAATAAAACCCATATCTACCAAGTTTAAAGAAAATCGGCCGAACCGTTTAGCTGTAGTCGAACAGACAGACAAACAGACAGACAGAATTGCGAGATCCACTTTTTTGGTCTTCGCTATTATCGTAATGTCAACTTTGATCAAAATCTCGAGTTCGATTTTTTTTCCGAATGCATAACTTGCCTTATAGTACCTATAAGTCGCAAGTAAAAATGTCTTTGCCCGTTAGGTAGCGTTTAAATGTTACCCCAAGATTTGTTGTTGTTTCAACATATTCGGTGGGAGCATTTCTTCACTCTATCGAAGAAAAATAAGAATAGCATGCTACGTGAAACACTATAGAACGTAGTATAGTTTGACAGCCAGTCATATTCTGGCAAACAAACATTTTCAATCTTTCAAATAAAGATATTTAAGATTTGTGATGGATCTTAATAGCTTAATCACATCAAATTCCTCCTTAAACCGTCGATCTTAATTGGTCGCTGCCAAGAACTGTTTTTAAATTCGTTGCCATATTGAAATCACAAATTTGCAAATATTGAAAAATTATAAACAAATATCAATATGACAATGAGTTTAAATAAAACTATTATCCAATTTAGAAAAATTAAGAAAAAATAAATATTCACTATTTCACAAATAAATACACTATGCAAAAAAACCTAGTATAGATACTACGCTCATACCATTTTACTCGGCTGGTATTACCGTAGTATAGCCTGACAAACATGTGTGTTCATGTAGTATAGTCTTCTCCTTAGCGAAAACAGCGCCATTTTTCTAAGGTGGATAGTAGTTTTACCTTAACTCATTGTCATATTGATGTTTATTATGATTTTTAAATATTTTCAAATTTATGATTTCAAAATGGCAACGAATTTAAAAAACTGAAAGTTCTTGGCAGCGACCAAAGACCTCACAAACTGTTTGTTTTCGTTGTGGCGTTGATTAGGGGACACCCTGTATTTGAGGGTTTGTGATCGGCAAATTAATTGGTCGGTTAACCAACTTGACTTATTTTACTTTGAACATCTTTCACTAACTAATTACTTTCGCGCTAATTTGTTGACGTTCTTTCCAAAATAATATCAGTCCATGGTTACGGTGTCGAACGTATATCCCAATTCACTTCCTAATTTTAATTAACAATTTGCATTGCAAATATATTTTTAAAGACGTTCTAAATTGAATTTGAAATTTGGGAATGAATATCGATAAAAATAAGCTTTGTCTTAAAAACGAAATGACACATTCTATTTTTTGTTTTGTTTTAAATAATTTTATTCAAAATTTGTAGATAGATAAAGTTTAAACTTCAAATGTATCTTTGCCATTTAAGATTGTTTTTATTTTAATTAATTCATGCCAGTTAAGATGAAGAATTTTTCACAATGAGGCTAAGGTGAATGTTATGAATATCTTGAGGCAGATCATTTTATAGCCTAAGATGGGAACATATCAAAAATGTCAAGGAATGCAAAATAAATAGCGGTATCAAGCTCAGTTTGATTAATTTTTCTTAAGAATAATTGGTTGAGACAAAATTGCACTAAAATAAATTGTCAAACTAAGCAACCTAGCAAGATAAATAAATAAGGGTTTCTACCTCGTATCCAGCTTGTTCACAAATTATGGATTTAGACTTCAAAGAACATTAAAAATCTTGCCCGATATTACCAAAACCAAATAGCCTGAGTATTTGCTGAACGGGTTTAATTTTGCCAGCTCAAAAAAAAAACGATAATTTTAATTCAGCCAAGATTCTATTATATTCAATCTAATTGCACATTTTTTCCTAACCACACTCCTATGAAACTTATTGCTAGTATTGTAACAACCTACATTAAAACGTTGCAAGATCAAACTCGTTATACTTTTTTGGAATTTTGAAGTCACCTGAAAAGAAGTAACCAAAATTTGTTGGGTCAACAAAATTTAATTTGTGTGCAACATAAACAAAAAATAAAACGCACAACTGGATCGCACGTTGCCCTTATGTAAAAATGCTTTGAAACTTAAAAATTGTGAAAGAAAATAAAATATAAAAGCATAAAATTGTCGTCTAATTTCTAAAAAAGTATGAAGTTATCAAAATCTACAAAGTCTTATTATTAAGTTAACTTTTTAATTTAAGAAAATTATTTAAAATGTTTCTAAAAAAAGAAGAATTTCAAAAACTAATCGTTGACTCGTTTTAAAGATATTGGCGCAAAATTTTAAACGATTTAGTAATATGTTAAAGCAATTTTAGTAAGTTTAGTAAAGTAGATTTTCGCTAATTTTAAACGATTTCAGGATCTTACTATCTCTTAACATTTTACTAAAGTTAAAATCACAAACTGGCAACTTTAACTTTTAGTAGCTTGCTAAATCCATATGAAATCTGTCTTTTTCCTCAAAAAAATCTCTTGGCAATTTTATTTGAAAGAGTTAAATTGTGTTTTTTTTTTATGATTCGTGAGCTAATTGTTCTTAAAAGTAAATAAAATAATATAAAATGTTTTCGGAAGACGAAGATTTAGATATACATTTATGTTGAAAGACTAAGCTTTATGCAGTAAAGTGCGATATTTTAAGTCCTATTGAAAAGCTGGACGGTGGAGAATTTTACTCAAGGTATAGGTTTGACAAGGTAGCAGTTCGGTTTTTGGTTGAAAATTTAAGACCGAATTTCAAGCCGTGGGCTTCCGATTGCACCAGAATTTCAAGTACCTTTGAATTTAAAATTATTAGGTCCGTTCCCCAGATTTAGTTTTGTTTGTTGTCTTAATTTTCACGAACTCTAATGATTTAAACGTGTTCAGATGCACCGTTTTTAATAAATGTTAATAAGTATTTTACTAGTTAGTAAAACGAAAAAAAAGTTTAAAATTTTCGAAGAGCTAGTAAATTACTAAAAGCTAAAAAAATTTCTAGTAAGATGCTAAGTCCTTAATAAGAAGTTGTTTAAAATTTTGCGCCATTGCTTTTTCGAAAAAAAAAATATTTTTTTTCTAAAACCTAATAAATTGTTTTTATACACAATATTAATTTAAATACAAAGGAACTCCTGTATAAAAATACCTAATTTTTTTTATCAAAATCGTTAGAGCTGTTTTTGAGATGACCAAGATTTTGTATAAGTGCTGTAAGGCAGGTACTGTAAGTTGTGGAGCTTAAAAAAATTTCAATTTTTCCTCAAGGGAATAACTAAAAAACCATACATAGTTTGAAGAAAATAGTCTGTTGGTCGTGGTACAGACATACTGACATACAGGCGGGAACCATTTTTATATAATATATTATCTATATTGTAAGTAATAATCTATTCTAGAAGAACTTATACCCCAACAAAAGCTAGAATACGGGAGAAAGATGCCAATATTCAATATGGTATTAACTTAATATGGTGTAATTGTCTCATCTTTCACGCTGGCAACCGCATACACCTAACCTAAGAAAATGAATCTAATAGAGGAAGTTAGGGTATTGTGGTATACATGTTTGTTTTTTTGACTTAACAGAAAAAGTTATGAAACAAATGCTCCTAAATTTGGTAGATTTTACCAAAAACATATAAGCTACCAAGTGATTTCTTTTTGTCGAATTCTAACAAAAACTAACAAAGATTTAGACAAAATATTGATATAACCTCTAAATCGTCACTTTTGAAAGTTAAAGGGTAATGTGGTACACTATGCTGTCTATTGTGGTATACTTTACAACATTACCCAGTAGATTTTTTAAATGTGTGTGAAATCTCAAATTTCCTATTTTTTTCATTCCTCACAGTATGATTCCATGTCCTTTGAATCTCATTTTCTTACTTCAACCCTTTTAGACATTTTAACGAATGAATCTTTAGAAAAAACACAAATAGCCAAAAAAAGAAATAAACTTTTATGATGGGTAAAGTGGTATACTAGTATACCACATTAGCCGAAACTGTATATTTTTACAAAAATAAATAATAAAATATAAAATAAACACCTTTGAACAAAACTAACAGTTGTTTTTCGTAGATGATTAATTAAGTTTTGTAAAGAATTTATAAACTAGCTTGAAACACAACTTTTGAGAGCACACAAACACTTTTTGTTTGACCCAAAAAAAAAAACTCAACTTCATGCAATAACCCTTCTCAAATATTTGCTTGAGATATACGAAGATTTTTGACTTGATTGAACACGAGTACTTAGTTTTATTTATATTACCGTCTGCTAAGGTAAAAACCGTTGAAGAAAACTGCCTATACCACATTACCCGCCTATACCACATTACCACAAGTTACTCTACTATTGTTCAAAATGTACATTTGTTCATTGCTTTAAAGATTGTTCAAGAGATTTTTTTTGTTTTATGAATACCCAAACTTCAAGTTAATTGGATCGATTTTTTATAGATTTAATATTAAATATTAATTAATTAATTTTGAAGGGACATATTCTTTCATTCCTCAAATGCCTGTATAAAAATTCCTTGGAAATAATCCTGTGACTTGAAAAAACTGAGTCTTATGTTTTTTATGTCGGGAATTCACAATTTGGTGTTTTCACCTTATTAACAAGTAAGATCAATAAGCTTCACCTATCATCAGACAGTATCTACCTTTAGCCTCATGATAAGAAAAATGTCCATGAACGAGAAAGCTGAAGAAATTTCTTACAGTAGGACAAGACCGGTGCTGATTATGAATTCATTCTGAGTCTTTGATGGAGAGCGTTATTGTTAGTGCACAGAGTCATGAGGAAGGTCACCTAAATCTAAAATAAATGTGTCTTGTCTTAGGAATACTGCCACTTGCGAGGAACTCATAAATCCTCCAAGATTATCACGTATCGTGAAATAACGTTCTCATTTTGCGGCAGTTTAAAAGAAAATTGAAGGCCTTCTCCCATTCCTATTGATATAGAGTCTCCAATGTATTATATACAAAAAAGCTGAAAAATTTCGAGTTATTAATATCTATTCTTTTTGTCCTGTTTGAAATAAAAACATAATAATAAATTTGATAGCATTTTGGTTAGGTACATTAAATCTGTTATTAATTTTTTCGATCAAATCACAAGGAAATCAGTTGCGTAACTTGAAAATGAATTGCTTTTGTCAGTCAGTTAATATTTGTACGTTCAAAAGAGTTCGATTTGCCATTTTTTAGTGAGTCTTGTGTCTTAATTTGTTTTATTTTAATTGGATTATAATCCTCAATTGGGGAATCAATAATTAGTAATGATAAATTGTGTTGCAACTTTTAATCTACATTTTGAACTTCAAAAACTAGTTGAAATATCGCAGTCATAAGTTCATAACTGACTCGTGTATTTGATTATTGATTAATCACCGCTGATGACTGACCTTAAATGAATTTAAAAAGTGGATCTAGAACAAAATTCTATAGTGTAACCTTCCCATTAATCATTTAGACTTTATATGAATTGAGTACAAAATTTAGCAAAATATTAATGCTCTTTAATTCTTTTAAAACCTACATGATCTTTTGTTTGTTGGCCTGGGAATGTTTACTTTACACAAATTGCCAGCCATTTTTATTATAACATTTCAATAAAAAAATATTATATAACAAGAAAACAAAGCTCTTACTCTCTTTCTTTTTCTAATTATAGAAAAACAATGTCTGACATCAAGCCAAAATTATCACTTGGTGCTGGAGTTAATGGCGCCGAAAAGTCTCCATCCCCTTCAACGAAACTTATGCTTAGTCATGGCAAGCCAAATTTTACAATCAATCGGTCAAAAACAAAACCTGATTCACAATGCCCCTTTTCGCCGTCGAATCCAGAAGCCGCTTCAATAGTATTAAAGAGCACCCCGAATAGCACATCCAATGGATATGTGAAGCCGTCGCTTATGAAAATTCCGCTAAGTGCCGAAAATGAGGTTAGCAAAGTTGTTCTTAGACGGACAAAAGTGCCAGAAGAAAATGGAAAACCTATACAACAAGATGAGGAGCCAGAATTCGTAAAGGCACAACGAAAGATTGCCGAACGTTTGGCAAATCAGAATAGTTTGGACTTTGAAAGTCGTAAGAGCGGCTATTTTACACATGTCATGATGTCACCATCTTCACCCACCAAACAAATGGAATTTCCCGTCGTTGCAGATCATAAAATTGAAAAAGCTTCAGTTGTGGAAGTTGTAAGTGAAAGTGTTGAACCAGTTGAAGAGCCAAAGAAACCTGTTGAAATACCTAACGAATCTATTGAAATTAAAGAGGAAGCTGTAAAAAATAATGATGATAAGAAAGAGACTGTTCAAAAGAACGAATCAGATTTGGAAAAACTAACAAAAAATTGTCATGAAAATGGTAATTCTAGTCAATTAAACGGAACTGGAGAAGAAGAGAAACCAATCCAAGTTGTTGAAGTTGCCAAGGCCTTGATAGAAGAATTAATACAAAATGCATCCAAAGAGATTCCAGAAACTATTGAAAAAAATTCGAAACCTATTCAAAATGGCCACGAAAACGGCAATGAAAATTGCATTGAAAATGGCATTCAAAACGGAAATGAGAACATTGTTACAAATGGTGATTCCAATGGTGAAAGCCACTCCCAAAAAAATAATCATCATGCTTCCCAAACTGAAGTCAATTTTGAACCAAAAACTATCACCTCATTCGCCAAGGAGCTGTCTAGCGAACCCAACAAGTACCCAGATACAGTTAAGGTCATCACAGAAGTTCAACCAACTGAGCAGGATGAATTAATGAAAGATATGTATAAGCTCAAGTTCGACATTCATGCTGACAGTGAAGATGTCAAGGTGATACCAACAGTTCGATCAACTGAATAAAAAGACAGAGAGCAATTATTTTCTTTGCTAACAAACATCATTCCTATTTGTATTTAAAATGTACTATTATTATTGTATTATTGTTGAAATGTATTTTCCGTTTGTTGTACTATACAGTATGATATGTTTTTGTTGTTGTTACTGTAAATAAAAATTTTATGTTGCCATAATTATATTTATGTCAACAACAATAATAAAAAAAATGTTAGTAGAAATATCTCAAAGGCATGTTGGCACAGTATAAATTTTTTAAAGTTTATTATGCATACATGATGTCAAACTTTAAAGTTTAATTGTAAATTTTACCGCTGGCGGTGAAGATGAGAATTGTAGTCTTGGTTTTTGACGTTCAATTGATTTATTGGTGGTGTTATGACGATGATGAGGGAAAAGTGTCATAAAAAAGATTTATTTGTGAACAAACGCAGGTGACTTGATGAATTAACAGCATACTAATTTGATTTTGGTTAAATGATTTTTTTCTGACCCATAATATGTGCCTTCCATTCGTTTAATCAAATCAAATCTTCACGCACAGGCGGTGATATTTTTCTTTAAACAGGCAAAACAGGTTACTTTTGAATTTTAAAGCTTAAGACTCTATGTACTATGTATGTATGTACGTATATACTACATACATTTGTATATATGTGATCATATTTTGTCAATGGTCAAATTCAATATGGAAGATATTATACATATATTTTATTTATTGTAAGCACTAATAAATGGTTATGATTCGGTGAAAATGTTACCATGTATCGTAAGACGCACCCGATAACGTGGTAAGCAATTTGATGAAGTTCTTTTGTTTTTTCGTTTTGTTAGGATTATAGACAGTCCATCAGGGAAAACATTTGAGAAAATGTTAAGTTTTTGATAAGGTGATTAAACTTGAATGCCTATGTAGAAAATTAACTGTCAATATCCATGACGGGCACTTGCATCAAAGAATCTGAAAAGCTTTCCATAGTACGTAAACAAAGCCAAAAACGCAGCGAAATTCATACACTGAAAATATGTAAATTCCTAGGTAATATTGACAAAAACGTTTTGTTGACCTTTAACAAAACAATTTTATCGTTTTGATAAAATTTTTGTCAATACGAAAGAATGATTTTGTTGATTTCACTAAATTTTTATAATCCAGCATAATTTTTTGTCAGTTTAACAAAATATGCACTACAAATAATATTGTCAGTTTAAGAAACCAAGTTTTGTTAATATAACAAAATAAAACAGAGATTTTTGTCACATCGACAAACTTTCTTGTGATGTTAACAAAATGTTTGTTGTATCTACTAAAAATCTGTTTTGTAAATGTTTGTCAATATCATAAAGTTTTTGTTAATTTTTTTTGTCAATTTAACAAAAAATGAAAACATTTTTGTTAAAATGACAAATATTTTGTTTTTGGGTTGAATTATTTTGTAATATTGATAAAATAATATTATCAAATAGATAAAACTATTTTGTAGGGAAACCAAAAAATTTCTTTTGTGTATGATATAGTTCACATTTGGTTTTTGTTAAAAACTCGTTGTAAGATTAACTGAACCGAGGTCTATACCAAGACTTTGGTAATGAATCAAAGGGTGCACTGGGAGCGCCTTAAGTCAAATGACATCGTGCAGTGCCGGAACTGCCAACGCTTTGGACATGTCGCCAGTAACTGCGGTCGCCAGTATGTGTGCGTTAAATGCAAAGAAGACCACGAGCCAGGCCAGTGCAAACGGAAAGAGAGCACGGGACAGGATGTCTGGTGCGCCAATTGCCAGAAGGAAGGACATCCAGCCAACTACAAGGGTTGCCCAACTCTAAAAGCAAAGAAAACAGAGCGGAACCAGATCCTAGCCGAAAGGAAAGTACAACAAGAATCTGTGACAAAATCAGTATGCGCAGTTACCCGACCTGCAGTCAGCTTCGCGGAAATGGTGAGAGGAGGCCCAACACCAAAACCAGCTCCCCAAAAGACACAACAAATGAGAACGCCAGCCAAGATGACTACACCTAGGCCAGCTGTACCAAGGACCATGGCTACAAAAACTGGACCAGCCAAAACACCAGCACCAGTAAACCTCAATAATGAAGTGCAGAGGATCTTTGGTTCCGACCTGCTCACAGTCATGGGTAAAGCTAGAAGCGCGGTTCCACAAAATTACGCTCAGCTTAGCGATGGAGAGAAGTCCGTGGCACTGGCCACCTTCCTCTTCCAAATATGCAATTAAAGACCCTGCGCATAGTGACGTATAACGTGAATTCGTTGTACAGCCTAGTAAAGAGGACGTCATTTAACTTATTTATGAAGAAAAATACCCCCGATATTGCCCTCATCAGCGAAACTAACGTGTCAAGGAGGAACAACATCAACATCACCGGGTACAAAACCTACCGGCAGGACAAAACGGAAAACCGAAGAGGGACGGCCATCTTTGTAAGGAACAAGATTTCACCCAACACCAGTGAAACCATTATTACAGGGCTAAAAATCAGTGAAGCCACCGCCATCCAGATACGACTAGGAAGAGGAGAAACCTTGACAGTGATCAGTGTTTACTTCAAGTGTAAATCCGCCGCTTGAAATATTAAAAACGACCTACATATTCTTAACCGGACTCTAAAGCAGACTACCTACGGACTCATTGGCGGCGACTTTAATGCGAGGCATCATCAATGGCTGGACACCTCTATTGACCCTGAAGGAAAGGCGATCATGGACTGGATAAATGTTAACAGCGAAGAACACTCCTTGGTTGTTGTGTCACAACCAAAACCTACCTTTCCTAGGACTCCATCGACTCTAGATTTTTTCCTACTAACATCTAATTTTATTTATTTAATTCCAGGAATCAGCAACTACACCTGTTCAACCTTACCCAGTGACTCAGACCATGAAGCAGTAAAGCTCTCAATCAACCTCAGCCAACCTGTTCTATTAACAACAGTCCCACCTGAGAACTACGTCAACTACAGGAGGCTTGATATCGAGAAACTCCAGAGGGACATAGAAGACAACGTCTCAATGCCACCATTCAACAGGAACTTAAGAAATGAGGAAATTGACAGTGCCATCGACAACCTGGAGTCAGCCGTGATCAACGCCCTTGAAGCCCAAAAAATGCCCAAGACGTCCAAAGATAGGTACGAACACCTCCCGGAGTATGTGCGGAATCTCTATTCCCTCAGACAAAGGTTAAGGAAACGGCTTCAAAGAATACACCAAAGAGAGCTCAACACAACCAACAACAATGTGTAAACACTATGTTCCGGAACTCGATCCAGCACCACAACAACATACGATTCCAGAAGAGACTACAGGCCATAAAACCAGGACCAAACGCATTCAGCGAAATAAACAACTGTCTAGGGAAAACCCAACCAATGCCTGAAGTCATCATCAACAACAGCATTGAGGTGACAACAACAGCAGACAAAGTGGAAGTTTTCGCGAATCACTTCGAGGAAAACTTCACACCCAGCCCATCAATGGACCCTGTGTTCCTGGATGAAATCAGGACATCTGTCCAGCTGACTTTGCAACCAAATTCAGAAGGAGTGGAGTTTGACGACCATTATCCAGCTAGTTGCCCAACGGACAACCCCCAACTATGCCAACCAGAGGAAATTGCGGAAATCATCGTCAACTCCAAACCAAAAAAGTCGACAGGTCCGGATGGAGTCTCCAACTACATCATCAAAAGGCTTCCACATGCAGTGCTGATATTACTCACAATCATCATAAATAACTGCGTCAACAACTGCTACTTCCCTAATAAGTGGAAAACGGCAAAAATCGTGGCAATCCCGAAGAAAGGCGCTAGAAACCTGGTTTCCAACTACAGGCCTATATCTCTCCTCAACAATGTCAGCAAAATATTGGAAGAAGTCATCCTAAGGAAGCTCAAGAAGTACTGCAACGAACACAACATCATCCCAGACATGCAGTTTGGCTTTCGGGAAGGGCATTCAACACTGCATCCATTAATAAAGTTCCAGTCTGACGTCTCTTCAGCACTCAACAGCCATCGTGCCACCGTAGGATGCTTTCTGGATGTCGAGAAAGCATTCGACAGCGTATGGATAGAAGCCCTTATCCATAAGCTTCGAGTACTTGGATTACCTTCGCCACTAATAAAGATTTTATTTTCTTTTCTCTCTTTTAGGAAATTCTTCATTCAGCTAGACAGCTGCAAGTCTTCTATCAAGTCCATCAAAGCCGGAGTCGCCCAAGGATCAAAGCTGGGTCCCTTCCTATACAACCTGATGACGTCTGATCAACCCGTGCCAACTGACTGCGAGAACCTGCTATTCGCTGACGACTCGCTAACCTACTCCTCGTCGATAGCGCCAAAGATTGCAGCTCGGAGAGTGGAAGCTCACGTCTCCAAACTCTACGAGTACTACAAAAAGTGGGGTATCCGAATAAACACTGCCAAATCGGAGCTTGTGTGTTTCAGGAGACCCACCACCAATGGAAACCGATGTCGTTCAGCAGCTACTTGCAGAAACCTGACCGTGAAGCTCCCCGATGGTTCAACGATAGCA
This sequence comes from Chrysotoxum bicinctum, assembly GCA_911387755.1. NCBI lineage: Eukaryota > Metazoa > Arthropoda > Insecta > Diptera > Syrphidae > Chrysotoxum > Chrysotoxum bicinctum. The sequence goes on along the minus strand of OU426990.1, from coordinate 85,755,787 downwards.
GCCAAAAGAAATGCTAAATACCTCGGAGTTAACTTCAACGAGCTGTTCAATTTCAACCCGCACTCTAGGCAGGTTCTAAGGAAGGCCAACTTCGCGTTTCACCGTCTGCACCCGTTGCTAGCCAGAAGAACCGGACTAAGCCAGCCAGTGAAGCTATTGATATACAAACAGCTCATCAGACCCGTCATCAGCTACAATTTTCCTGCATGGTACACCATTTCGAAGACAGCAATGCTGAAGCTCCAAATCTTCGAAAAGAAAATACTAAGGATAAGCACCGGACTTATCTTCGATCGACAGCGAAGGAAGCACTTCAGCAATGAAAGACTCTATGAAGAAGCAAAAATCAAGCCACTGGACCAGTTTCTTGTGCAATTATCGAAGAAGCTTATAGCTAGCACCACCAACCACCCAAACCCACTGATGAGAAGGATGACCACCCAGGAACGACATCCAGAGCCTAGATACCTCACTGCTCTGGATATGATAGAAAGGATCCCAGCCGACAACGAACCAGCACTTCGTTTCTACGCTGACGCCGAGTCAGCATATCACCGTGGCTGAAAACATCAAAAAAACAACCCCCAACAACCCACCAACTGGACAACCGGGACTGAACAACCCGAGTCAAAAACCAAGACAATTTATCATAATGCTAATTTTGAACCATGTACATTACAAATATTATAATTTTTAGAGTTTAAGTCATTTTATAAGTTAGGCCCCCTATGTGCCAACAAATTTCTACCCTATACATACTATCCTCAAGTTTCACAATTGTATATATTAAGTTCAATAAAAAACCTTGAAACCTTGAAAACAAAAATTGCGTATTGTCCATACGCCCTCACAGATGGTTGCATGTGAGATCGTAGGGAGAAAACGCCAATTTTTGTGGACTTAAATCCCAAAAAAAAAAACTATTTTGACAAAATTAATTTTGTTTTTTTGTGGATTCAACAAAAGAAATTTGTAAAATTGACAAAATATTTTGTTGAATTGACAAAATATTTTGTTAATTTAACAAAATATAACAAGAAATTTTTGTTAATTTAACAAAATATTTTGTTAATGCAACAAAACAATTTTGTTAATTTAACAAAAAAATTTGGTTAATGCGATAATAATAAAAAAAAACAATAACACTAACAAAAAAATTGTTAATACAACAAAAGAATTGTTAATATGACAAATAAATTCTACGAAATTTTGTCATATTGACAAAATATTTTTGTTATTTCAACAAATTTATCTGTTAGCATAACAAAATAATTTTGTGTAGGTATACAACAAAATATTTTTTGTTACCTCAACAAAATTCTATAATTTTTGTCAATTTGATAAAACTTTTTGTTGGACGTATATTGACAAAATTTTTGTCAAATCAACCTAGATTTTTATCATATATACCTGGATTTTATTTTCAGTGTAGGTATTTTCAAAAGATGCGAGAAATTTTTGTCCTCTTCTGATGTGGCTATACGATTCATAAGGCATATGTCCACCCAAAACTTGAGTATAACTCTCATATCTGGGATGGTGCCCCCATTACTTATTTGAACGTGTTGGATAGAATTTAGAACCTTAAAACTTATAGCAGACACATCCATTACGGAAAATTTCGTTTCTCGTGAACACCATGGTAACGTCTACTGTCTTTCATTCTCTTATCGCCTTTTCTATCAACAATGGTCAAATGAAATAGCCAGTTGTATTGCTCCCCTCAAACAATATAGCCGCAAAACTAGCTTGGAATGCTCATCAGTTCATCCTTAAGTCTAACTGCGGACGTACTGACAAATATAGAAGTTCTTTCTTTAGCCGCACTACTAGAATTGTAGAATCACGCCTGTTCATTTCAAAACGGCCTTATGTTACTGCGTTACGTTACTGTAGTGTTCTTAGAGACTTAAAAACATTTTAGCCCGAGTACCTCAAGGATCCCGCCTTGGAATCGATCTATTTAACTTCTACATTTTCCACCAACCAGCAAACCTGCCAATAACAAAAACTCTGCTATTCGCTGATGACTTCATCACATATAGCTCATCCATTAGCCTAGATATAGCCCTCCGTGGAGTAAAGGCACACATCCGTTGACTGTGGGAATATTATCTCCAATGGAGAATAAAAGTCAATCCCTCTAAGACGGAACTAATCTAATAAATAAGTATTTTTCGGATTATCCGCGTTCTTTGAAATTTAATATGAGTGCAATTTAGGACTCCCCCGAACGTTTCGCATCAAATTGCATTGAGCGTGGTCACCGGGAAACTGCTGTTGAAACTCTATCCGTCACACCCTTGACGTATTGTAATGGTAAGAAAGCTTTTTTGTCTGAAATACTCTCGTCCCTTTCCTGTGACACAAATAGCTTCCAAGTTCTTTGCTTTTTTGAATAGCCAAGCTCTCAAAAAATAAGACCCAACTCAGCCGTCAGATGGTCACTGTCGCATATTTTAGGAGCGCGCTGAAATAGTGTTGAGACAACAGATCTTAAATTTGCCGGGTGGTGGTGGGAAGTAGCATGTAAGTATCTGTTTGTGTGTGTTTCTTTGCCATGGACTGGTGTGTCACAGGAAAGGGACGAGAGTATTTCAGACAAAAAAGCTTTCTTACCATACGTCAAGGTGCTAAAAAGATATGGAATAAAATCCATATTTATACCACCAAAAAAGGTAAAAAACTATCTTTTGTCACCAAAGGATCAATTCCCGGGCGTATATGGAGTCCCTTGTAGCTGTGGGTCTTCTTATGTTGGACAAACGCAAAGAAGTATTGCTACTCGTCTAAAAAAACACATTAGTGCTGTAAGTAAAAAACAGCGGGAAAAGTCGGCGATTTGTGAGCATATCTTGGACAATCCAGACGAACCTCATTGGATTCATTTTGACCAAGCAAAAGTTTAAGCTCAGGAAAAGCATTACATCCCACATCAAGCGCCATCAAAATTTCAATCGTGACGACAGTTCTAAACTCTCTCGCGCGTGGGATCCTATTATCGATACCACACGGGCATCCCAAATTAAGATTATAACACCCTGCGATGTAGTGAGCGTCGTTTGCTCCCAATAACCTGCACCTCAACAACAACAACATCAAAAACCTCTCCCTGACTGTTCCCGTTAGTACTAGTTATTACCACCAAGCAAAGAGTTAAATACCTTGGAGTTCACTTCTTCGAAAGGTTCAAGTTTAACCAACACACAAAATTCACACGTCGCATCGAAAGGCAAAGTATGCGTTATTTCTTTTACGTCCTCTTATGAAAGTGAGGGGCGGTCTCCAAACCAGAACCCTTAGTAGTTGCAACTAAGAACAGAAAACCATCGCCATGTGATTTCCCAAGCTAATATAAATTTATGCAAGAAACAAAATTATAAATCGCTTCTGAAAAAAAAATTATCAAAAAAAAAAATGTTTAAAATATTTTTCGGACAAAATTTTGGAACGCCTGCTTTAAGATTTTATAATTGGCCAAATTAAAGTTAAATTAAAAAACAACTATTGGACCGTTTTCGAGGTATAGAATTTTCAAAAATACGATTTTTTTTAATTTTTGATATGAAATGTTTTTCAAACATTTATAAAGCTTTTGTATAAAAAATTGCCGATAATGAGAAATTTAAAATTCGAAAAAAAAAAAATGATTAATAAATTATATTATATGCATGTGCATTCAGTAATGTCTTATATTACAATATTTTTGTTTTGAATTATAGATCGTAAAAATTAAGCGAAACACAAAAACTGTTAACTGCCTTTGTTGAGAAAAATTCAATTTTCGAAACAAATTTTGCATGCTCTTTACCGTTAGCTTTATTTTAAAATTCTGTACTCAAGTCTTGTAGATAGTACTAAAACACTTTTAATTGGTCAAGTTTTAATAAAATGAAGAATGATCTTTTCAAAATAGTATTGGGTTTAATAAAAAATTGCAAAACAAAAATTGCTTAAAAATTTGAATGCAAAATTATTAGTTATTATTGAAAGCATCGAAAATATACAAATTGCTTTTTCTAAATAATTTTTGCTTTTTTTTAAATCTCTGGAACCGTTTTTGAGAAAAAAAAATATTTTAAATTTAAAAAAAAAATATTGCAGGCACCGTTTTTTTTGGGTATCAAAAAAAATAAAATGCACGACTGGGTCGCACGAACTTGCTCCTATGTAATAGACTAGGAATTTTAAAAACGAATGTTATTAGAGAAAACTGTTCATAAGGATAAAATCAATTTTTTTTAATTCTTTAAGTAGTAAGAGATAAAAACAGAATGATATGCAAATATGAATTTATGCAGGAACAAAAATTATAAGTCTTTGTAGTGGTTCCTTAAAAAAATAAGCTTTTATGTACAAAATTTTTAAAACATTTTTAAGAAAAAATTTTGGTACGCCAACCTTAAGTTTTTATTATTGTACGAATAAAAGTCTAATTTCCAAAAAAAATACTAAGCCGTTCTTGAGATATCGAATTTTTCAAAAAAAAAATTACTTTTTTTTCTAAAAATTGAAAAAATATTTTTTCTTAAGTTTTTAAATGCAATGTTTTTTAAACTTTTTAGGAGCTTTTTTATAAAAAATTTCATTAAAATCCGTTAAGTCGATAATGAGAAATTTAAAATTCGAAAAAAATCGTTCTATGGTAGGTACAGTCAGTAATATCTAGATTTAAAATTTTTTTTTATTAAATTATAAATTGTAAAGATTAATCAAAAGAAAAAAAATTTTAGCAAAATTCTCGGAACCGTTTTCGAGAAAAATGCGATTTTCGAAAACCATTTTTTAAAATTTGTATGGAAGGTACCGTTAGTTTTAAATAAAACAAAATTTTTTTTCTCAAATCTTGTAGATTATATTAAGAAACTTTTATTTGCCAAGTTTGAAAAAAATCGAGCATGGGGTTTTCGAAATATTGAGATTCCAAAAAAAAATTTTGAATTTTTTTTTAAAAATCCAAAAAATTAAAAATTGAAAATTTGAATAAGTAATAATATTCAAACTTTGGAGGAGCTTTGGCATAAAAAAATTATTAAAATCGGGTGTACCGTTTTCGAGAAATTCAAAAACAAAAAAAATGGACCCAGGGGGGCTACCGAAAATAACAATTTTTTGTAAAATTTTTTTCAACCATTAGCTAGTTTTTACTAAATGAAATTTTTCGAATTTTTTTTAAAAAAAATTTGTGGGACAGTTTTTGAGAAAAAAAAATATTTATAAAATTTCGAAAAAAAATCGTATGGCAGGTACCGTTATTTTTGGTCTTAAAAAAAAATAGAAAAAAACGTCCGGGGGTAAAAAATTAAAACCCATATCTACCAAGTTTGAAGAAAATCGGCTGAGCCGTTTAGGCTGTAGTCGAACCGACAGACAGACAGACAGACAGACAGACAGACAGACAGACAGACAGAATTGCGAGACCCACTTTTTTGGTCTTCGCTATCATCGTAATGTCAACTTTGATCAAAATCTCGAGTTCGATTTTTTTTACGAATGCATAACTTGCCTTATAGTACCTATAAGTCGCAAGTAAAAACTTGTGGGTGGAATTTTGAGATATGATTATTTTGTATATTCTAAGATAGGTAGTTTTACAGTATAGATACATCATTGACATCGACATAATTTTTCGGAGACTTAAGAAAAGGCCTGTGTTGGTCCACTCTGACTACATTAACGCACATTTTTTCTTGATAAGAATAGTAAGAAGTTCGCTTAGGACTTTCTTTTTAGAAAATATATACTACAAGCCTTTATGTTTAAATAAAGTTAATATCTTGGTATTCAAACCTTTAAAAGCTTTAGCCTACCATTACAACCATTTTTTTTTTATTTTTTCAGCCCTAAGGTAGGTTTTACTAAATGAAATTTTTTGAATTGTTTTTAAGAAAATCTGTGGAAAGTGTTTGAGAAAAAGAAATTTTCTGAAATTAAAAAAAATAAAATGCACGACTGGGTCGCACAATCTTGCTCCTATGTAATAGACTAGGAATTTTAAATACGAATATTATTTGAAAAATCTGTTCATAAGGATAAAATTAATTTTTTAAATTCTTTTAGTAGTAAGAGATAAAAACAGAATACTATGCAAATATGAATTTATGCAGGAACAAAAATTATAAGTCGTTGTAGTGGTTTCTTAAAAAAAAGCTTTTATATACAAACTTAAGAAAAAATTTTGGTACGCCAATTTAAAGTTTTTATTATCGTTCGAATAAAAATTAAATTTGCAAAAAAAATATTGAGCCATTTCTGAGATATTGAATTTTCAAAAAAATAAAAAATAGATTTTTTTTTTCAAAACTTCAAAACATATTTAATTTAAGGTTTTGAAATGCAATGTGTTCTAGACTTTTTAGAAGCTTCTCTATAAATTTTTTTATTAAGATCCGTTATGTGGATAATGAGAAATTCAAAATTCGAAAAAATGGTTCTATGGTAGGTACAAGCTGTAATATCTTAATTTCAAATTTTTTTTTATTAAATTAAAGATCGTAAAAATTAATTGAAAGAAAAAAAATTTTAGCAAAATTCTCGAAACCATTTTCGAGAAAAATACGATTTTTGAAAACCATTTTTTTTTAATTTTTTAGCATTTGTATGGTAGGTACCTTAATTTTTAGGTAAAATAAAATTTGTTTTATCACATCTTGTAGACATTATTGAGAAACTTTTATTTATCGAGTTTAAAAATAATCTAGCAGGGGGTTTTCGAAATATTGAGTTTTGAAAAAAAAAATTTGAAGTTTTTTTTTAAATCCAAAAAAAATTTTTTTGAAAATTTGAGTACACAATTCTATTTATGTTTTTGGGGAGCTTTAGCAAAAAAAAAATTATCAAAATCGGTTGCACCGTTTTTGAGAAAATCGAAAACAAATCGAATTTCATTTAGAGGTGCATTGCCAACACATTCTGTAGAATACTCGTTGGCAGACTAAAATGGAATGGATATAGATCAATTACCTCTTGAATTTAACTATAGGTGTTTCAAGCAGAAAACAAAAAAAAACTTATAATGTTTTGTGGATTTTGAAGCTGTATTTGATCAGGGTGCTATGTTATCTATGTACATAAACTTAACTGTTTTTGTATCCGAATCCAAATTATCCATTTTTGAACATTTTTACCATTCTCCATTAGAATTTTAGCTCGAAACTGATGAACTACGACAGGCTTTTGAGATATTGGGCCGTACCAACAATCAAATTAAGAGACGACTTTAATATTTGAGCGAAATGGAGCATTATTTAAAGAGCTCTATAAAGTTAACCATACATGTTATGAACTAAATATTTATGTGAATTCTAAATTATGAACCATTTATTGTACGGAACCTAAAAAATAAAATGCAGCATATATGGTCAGTTATATAGAGTCCATTAAATAATGCTTCATTTCGCTCAAATATTAAAGTCGTCTCTTAATTTGATTGTTGGTAAGGCCCATTCTAACCTAAAAGATTGAAAAACCATTGTCGCTGTGTTTGTGGTAAGGTTAGATCACGAAACAGTTTGTCTTTAAAAATTTCATTACATCATCTAAAACAAATACTTTCCCGCCTTAAAATCTAATTCGAGTTTTCCTTACCTACATATAATCGATGGGGTATCTATTTATTAATTAAGAAGATACGGGTGGAGACTATAAAGATTGAGGTTGATTGTTCAATAAGAAGAAAACTACTTTTAGATACCATAAGAAAGTCGGATTTTAACTTATAGGTTAGACTATCTTGACAACTTAAACTAATAGGGCAAATTTCAAATCGGATTTAAATTCAGGACATCCAAATTCTGTAGAAAAATATTATCTCGTTTCAGTGTTGCCTAGTGTTTTCCAACTCAGCTTGATATATGTACATATGTATGTAAGTAATAAATAAACAGAAAGTGAAATATAATATCTCTATTCTTAATAGTCTGTTGAATATCACCTAAGTGAACAATCGAAGCAAACTCATTTATTTGCAATGTTTCGACCACCATCATCATCATCATCAAAACAAACCCTCAAAAAACTATCAAGTGGACAACACGCATGAATATGTTTTGATATCTCTTCATTGTGCCAGCACACCTTTATTGTTAAGGGTTGATATAGGACACACAAAAAACGAAACACCTGTCCTCCCTTAAATTTCACTCTGTTGTGGCCAACATGTAGGCAAGGTAAAGTCTTTTGTTTACATCCCATTCACACAACACAGCCCGTAAGAATCAATATGGTAATGTTTTGGGTAAGTCCCAGTCCCACAAAGAACCACTTCCACAAACCTTCGAGCTGTTTGCCACCTCAGTAGTCCATTTGTTAGTCCGTATCAATATATACATTTATGTATATATGTACATAAAGTGAGGATTATAGTAAAAGAAAAAAAATCTGTCAATGACTCAAAAGCTTTGTATTTTGCCCCTTTAAATACTCTTTAGTATGGATTTGAGTTTAAAAGGATCACAGGTGAGATATGAGAGTAGTAATGAAAGTCTAATTACATTATATACATATTAACCTAACTGCTTAACCTATTGACAGATAAATTTAGTCTCACGACATAAGCCAAAATCATTGAATGTTAAACATACACCAGTTCTTCAACGTCCAGGTTCGGCCTCGGTACTTCGGCGAGGACGTACTTCTCCATTTCTAAAGCGACCGCAATCGGCGGATGCAAAATATTCAAGGTACTTCGGTGGAAACTACATCGAAGGGGAGTGCAGTGGAAAATTAGTTCGAAATGTAAGTTTCCTTGCAGAAGAAAAGTTGCATAATGGAAATTTGATTTTACTTCTCTAGAAACGTTACTTATCGGTTTCTTCGTCTAATCTATTGAAAATTTTGCTGGATGAACCTATAAAACGTTCGTGGTTATGCCGAGACCACTCGGATGATCAGCATTCGGAAGCCAGCACTTCAAGAAAGAGTTGTAGTATAAACAATTTGAGTCGATCACGTAAAGACTCGCTGGAAGTTAGTAGCCAAGAAGGAGATACGACTTCGACAAGGTAGATTATATTCATATATTTTTTATTCTTCTTCTTTATCCCCATTTAAGGTCTTCCAACCAACAGTTTCAACAGAGAATGAACCCTTCATCTTCACTTACTAATCTCTGTAAGGAGAAACCATGTCAAGCAAGTGACTTTTGGCACACAAAGAAGCCCGATCTTCCAGGAAGAGTTTCCTTCAGTAAGGCTACGGACAACACACAAGACGTTGACGTCCTTAGTGATTGTGACAACGATAAGCAATCTTACTTCTACGGTTCTAAAAAGTCAGTTCACTTCGGAGCAAGCAGCGAAGTCCAAGCAGAGACATTTGAATACCCTAAGTGTCCATCGGAAAACTGTTCCTGCAGCACTAGGAGCTCGTCGACTGCCAGTGTTCACGATTCACCAAACAAATGTGAATATCCTAATCAACCATCGTGTTCGAAATCTCCAGAAAAGTCCCAGAATCGAGAAAGTGAGAGTGATGTGATTCGTCAATATAAAAACGTAATTGGGGAACAATCTTCAGAACGTTCTTCTATAGTTAAAAATATTCTTCAAGACTTAGAGCCAAAACGCTGCCAGCTTAATAACATGGAACCACTGCCATCGCTTGGACAATATGCTCAATTGGAGAAGCAGAACAACTTCGCAGAAGCAAATAGTAAAAACTCCACGATTGAGATGTACAAGCAGACCAAACGGAATCTTGTACTTCCAATTACTGCCGTTCCAGTTGCACCCTCAAGTGAGTCAGTTATAAACAACTATTTAAAAGTTACTGCCAGTCCGATTGTCGCAACAAAAAAACGGTCTAATAATAGGGCACCTGCAGTGACGAAGGACAGAAGATCCAAATCGGCTTCAGGAATTGAAAAGACATTTTCAAGTCAAGTCGTGAAGAATAAAAGGGTATTGGGTCCATATCGTCAGGAATCAAATCTCGATGAGTTTCAATTGGATAAGGTCGACAGTTGGATGTCTGCTCAAGTGTCTGAAGACCGCGTAATCAGAGGCGATATGGAGAAATTTTCCAAAGATAGCATTGATGGAGACGAGGAGTCATCAATACAGGACGGCTCGCATAGTTCAAAATCAGATGAAAACTCACAGGATGATTCGACTTATGAGGAGATTGTTTCAGTGATTAAGGAAATTGAGGAGGACAAGAAGAAAGGTAAGTTAAATGAAGCTCTAAGGATAAGAGAAAAACTTTATTTGTATTTAGATAATCTTGCCGAGAAGTCAGTTGATAGCGAGCTGAAGCTTAATGCTATTTCTCAACTGGATCCTGATGAAACAGAACCATCAACGTCATCAAACAATGTTAAGTCACCGGATAAATACAGGTACTGACTGTTGGAAATATTTAGAAAAAATGGTACAAATATTTTTTGAATTTCAACCATCAGGCCTGCAGCCTTGCCACTTTCTTGAATTAAATAGTGAATTGTTTTTTTTGCAAATACTTTTTTTTTGATTTTCTTAATTGTAATTTCTTGTGTAATTTTTCGGAAAAACCAAATTCACCAATTAGTTATCAAAACTAGAGTAGCCCATTTGCCGAAATTCAACCATATCATACACAATTTTTACTTGGGTCTTATAGGCACTATAAGGCAAGTTATGCATTCGCAAAAAAATCGAACTCGAGATTTTGATCAAAGTTGACATTACGATGCATGGTAGCGAAGACCAAAAAAGTGGGTCTCGCAATTCTGTCTCTCTGTCTGTTCGACTACAGCTAAACGGCTCGGCCGATTTTCTTCAAACTTGGTAAATATGGGTTTTAATTTTTTTTCCTCCGGATGTATTTTTCTGTTTTGTTTTAAAATAACGGTACCTGCCATACGATTTTTTTTCGAAATTTTATAAATATTTTTTTTTTCTCAAAAACTGTCCCACAGATTTAAAAAAAAAATTGATTTAGTTAAACATAGGTAATGGTCGAAAAAAAAAATTGCAAAAAATTATTATTTTTGGTACCCCTCTTGGAATCATTTTTTTTTGTTTTTGATTTCGAAAATCGTATTTTTCTCAAAAACGGTTCCGAAAATTTTGCTTAAATTTTTTTCTTCTTTCGATTAATTTTTAAGATAAATAATTTAATAAAAAAAAATTGAAAATAGGATATTACTGACTGTACCTACCTACCATAGAACGATTTTTTAAAATTTTGAATTTTTCATTATCGGCATAATGGATTTTAATGAAATTTTTTATAGCGAAGCTTTTAAAAAGTTTAAAAAACATTGCATTTCAAAACTTTAAGGAAAATATTTTTTTGAGTTTTGAAAAAAAAAATATATTTTTTTTTTGGAAAATTCAATATTTCGAAAACGGCTCAATATTTTTTTTTGGAAATTTAAGTTTTATTCGAACAATAATAAAAACTTCAAATTGGCGTACCAAAATTTTTTCTTAAAAATGTGTTAAAATGTTTTTATATAAAAGCTTATTTTTTTAAGAAACCACTAAAAGCCTTATAATTTTTGTTTTTGCATAAACCTATATTTGCTTGTATCACATGGCATCCTATTTTTATCTCCAACTACTCGTACTACGACAGAAAAAAAAACATACAATGAAACGGGTAAAATGTTTCCACTATTTAAATGAAGTGGAAACTAATACTACACTCCAGTTGTTTATTTTGAAGCTAAATAAACAAAAATGGTCAAACCCCTGTGACCCCCCCCCCACCGGCTACGGCCTTGAGCTTGGCATACTCTGCCGTTTCAGTTTCATAGGCGAATAATAGGGTTTTGAATCTGGAAACGAAAAGCTGAGGGTACTGTCGTCAGCAAAACATTGTAGTGGACTAGAAGATACAGACAAGAGACCATTGATGAAGATGAGAGTCGGAGACAAAACGGAGCCTTGGAGTACACCAGCATTTATTTTATGAATATCAGATTTAAAACCGTTCAAAACAACTCGAATTGAAAGGTTATTTCTATTCCAATGAAGAACAGATTCATCGATGCCAAATCGTCACCTGAGTTCTATCTTGTTCAAAGTCCATTTTGGAAAATGTTGGGAAAATGATTTTTTAACTTCAGGAGCAAAATTTTTACTTAAACTTGAAAGGAAGTACTGTGGAGTTTTTTCTCCATTAAACACAATCATTTTTGTTTTCAAAATGATTTATAAATCTAGGTTTTATTGAATCCTGAAATAGTTAAAAAATAAAATCAAGTGGGATGTCATTTTGGATATTGAACAACGTTGTATGGGCTGTAAACAAGTTGATTAAATTGGTGGATATTGAACAAAAAAGCTAAATATTGAACAAAATAGAAGCACTTAATAATTAAATGATGAAACTACGAAAATACTATGAAAATTGAACAAACAATTCTAACTCATTCTTTGAGTTATGCACTAGAACATAATGGGTGATCAGAAAAATATTCCTGCTGCTCGGTAGGTAATGAAATTCAAAATTTGTTAAACATTTTTTTGAATTCACTTTTTACCCTTCTTTTTCAAATAAACACATTATTTATTTTACATACAATTTTTAATTTAAATTTTGTCATTGTTTTAAACAAACTGGCGTAAAATTTTAATTAAATTAGTACGATGCTAAAGCTGTTTTAGTATGATACTAAAATCGTCGAATACCTATATTATTTCTTTAGTATCGTGCTATTTACAAACGCCATACAAGGACTTACATAGTTCTTTGCACGAACTTTCATTGTTTTAGGTGCAATTTATTAAGAAAATTGCCTAAGCACGATAATAGTTAGAAAATTGTAAGAATTAAGAATGAGTTAGTAAACTACTTTAAAGTTAGCAAATCGTTAAGAATTATCATACTAATACCTTAATAAAAGGCTGTTTAAAATTTTGCGCCACTGAGTTTTATTGTAATTGGTTTCTTATTATTTTTTCATAAAAATCGTTGTTTAAACCTAGTTTCATACTAAAACAGATTTAACATCGTAATAATTCAACTAAAATTTTGTGCCATTATGATTTTATTTGTAATGCATTGAAAGAAGATCAGGGGCCTGTTGCTCAGATCATACATCATACATTTTATACAACATACAACATTTTTATACAACATACACATCATTCTGTTTCTCAGATTTCATTGGAAGTGTTGTATGACATTTGCTTTGTTGTATGATGTGTATGATTCTGACATTTCATTATTATTTGAGAGTGTGAGGTTAATATTAATCTCAATTTTTGGTGAAGACGTGTTGGAACTAGTTGAAATTAATATACGTGTAAGATGACGCCTTAAAATAATAAAAGAACCTGTTAATTTCAATCTTAAAGATCCATATTTTGTTAGTGGAAAAATTGGGAAGATCAATTGTGCGTTCAACTAATTGCAACGACGCCTTGTCACATTTGCAACAAATATTGTTAACCCTTCATTAGCTTGGAAATGGAATCCATTATTATGAAATCTGCATAATGCAAGTCCATAAGACAACCACAATGAAACTACCTCTCTTTATGCCCTACAGGCTCTACCATGTTTTGTGAATGTCGAGCCAGAGAACTCAAATAAATTTTGTTTCCCCAGTATTGACTGATGAAAACAATGTTGCTACATGTTACATGCAGCAGCCACTTTACAACAGAATTTTGTGCTGTATTAAATGTATGATCATTTATAGGTAAATTTGCTGTATGATGTAAATGACACATTTCTGAGAAACAGAATCATACAACATTCCAATATTTCCAGTGTAATCTTCAGTCATACATTATTGTATAACAGTGGATCATACAACAAAATTGAGAAACAGAAATCATACAGCAGAACTGTCAATATCATACAATGTATGATGTGTATGATCTGAGAAACAGGTCCCAGATTGTCGATATTGTATTTGTCTACATTGAAAGTAAACTTTTTTCTTGAAATAACTTTAGCTACTCTCTTTTACTTTGGTTCCGATCTTATCACAAATTTGGAATAAAACTGTGCTTTCTCAGACTTTTTTAAGCTAGGCGCGAATTATGTTTTTCCTTTTGAAATCAAAGAATAACTCAAATTTAAACAATTGGTTCTTTATTAGATAACAATCAGCTTCAGACTAACTTAACATAAAATATTCCATTTCCATGATAACAAATAATGATAACAGCATTCTTGAAAAGAGAAGTCTCTCTTGTATGAGTACTGACCAAGAGATTTTGGAGTTGATCTGGTAAAGATGCTACTGCTGCTATGATGCTGCTTTTGTGGTGATGCTTCTCGCTTGTTGCTATGTAGGGTTTGGGATTAGAGAACATATGTTTTTCTCCTGTACAACTCAAATAATGATATTGTCATCTGTCCAGCATTATAAAGATACCATCAACTAGTTGTCCATCAAATAATGTAATTAGGGTAAGGTGTTTGTTGTAAGTAATGGCCTTTAGTTATGCAATTACGTAACTCGCGCAAATTCAATTTTTAGTTTCGCAACTGCTTGGGTCGAGCAACTAAACAGTTTGTGTTTTGACACAAACTAAACGATTGCCTAAAATGAGTTCGCTATTTTGTGCAACATATAATAATATGTTTTTTATAAACAAGCAAACAGTTGTGCAACTAAAAATTGAATGTGCGCGCCTAGCCTTAAGGTCCAAAATGAATCAAATATTTTCACACGTTCATCATAAGAAAATTTGGTGAAAAAATTATGACTGCAACTAACGTTGCAATCGGATGTCATTTGAATATTGTTTACCACCTTGACCCATCCGTTTTTGTATATTTTGTTTCCACAAAAATGGTTTTCGATTTTTTTTTTACTCGATCCAGGGCTTCTCTTGGTGTAAAGCATGTAGTTTGTTAAGATGAAACGGAACCTTCTACTGGCACTACATTTTCCAATGAAGGTACTGAAATGACTTCTTCAGATAAAGGAGCTATATTAGAATTCTGAATCATAGAATTCTGAAATACCAGATCCTGGATGAGCTGGATTTATCATACTGTAAGCGACAAATGTTGTATTCAAAAACTGTCTAAAGATAAAAAGGTTTCTCAAAATACCTTAAAAGCGTTTGAAGATTACGCTCCAACTTTTCGCTTACATCACATTGTGCTTACAGCTTCCAATGTTATATCAGTATTAATTTTGTGTGGTACATTACAGTGCAGTGATATTGAACAAAAATGCGGTTTTCCGTCCGCATAACTTTTTTAATAGGATTTTGTTCAATAACATACAAAACTAAATGGATTAGATATGGATATTGAACAACAAAGAAATACATGGTAGTTTTTTTTAAAGTTAATATAAAATTGTTCAATTTCATATAAAAACAAAAAGCAGTGGTTGATTGAATAAAAAAGACACTCAAAATATTTAATAAAGTGGTTTATTGAACAAAATAGTTCTTCATAACTTAAAAACTAAAAGAAATAGAAAAAAATGAAGTACGCCATTCGAAAGAGCATGTTCGATTTATAAAAACTGCATTTCTAACTCAATTTCGCCAAAAATGGTCTTTTGAACAAGATAGAACTCAGGCGACGAAATGTACGCATTTTCTATAAAATAGCTTCGTACCAACCTCTATCAAATGCTTAAGAAATATCAAGTGCTATGACTAGACCTTTGTTTCACCAAAATGATGCAAGAATTGGTTCCACTTTTTGGTGAGATATTCCATCAAATCGCTACGTGGCCCGTACTGCCGGCTGCTTAATGCAGCTTTCGTTCTTCGAGGTATTCCTTGAGCTGATTGATGAATGTTGATCAGGGACGTTTCTTCAATTGTTCGGTAATTGGAAGGGGAAGAAGATTTGACTTTTTAAGGGACTGGTAGGCAAAATCTCCAACTACTCGGAAAGAGCCACGAAGAGTAGGACAGAAGCAAAAGATTAAGCAATGGTTTTGCCAGTGTAGAAGAACCCCTCTTCAGAACTAAAGGGGATCTACAACCTGGACCAGCGGATATGTGTAGGTCGATATCTTTAAGGACTGTTGTGAATATAAGAGTGCGAAAGAAGATTTGTTCCATAGAACCATTCATGCTCTCAAGTATGGGAGGAGTCATAAAAATATGTGGCAAAGTTGAATATGCAGCAAATTTGCGTTTTCTTGCGATCTGACAAAAGGAGTGTTATTATGAACAAGTGTTGGAACCGATGATTTAAAAGTGTTTTTATTATTTTTCACAAAAGTCCAAAAGTTTTTACTACCCTTGGGACATTATAATATTTCTTGCCATAGGGTTTGGTCAAGCAAGAACTTTGCTCTTCGAATAAGAGCATTTCAGTTATTTTTCGGTTTTCCTGAGCATCGGAAGCTTAACTCTCTCTACCTCTCTACTCTAATCGTATTAAGAATTCTCTTTGGAACTTACTCCTTTTATTCTGTTAGGGATAGAATGATAATTATGTCTGCTACAATATCAGCACTGTACTCTTAGGAATTTTTTCTCTAACTGTCTTGGCGGAGCATTAACAATTTGCCGATATTGCACAATGTTATGAGACGTCCCTGGAGGTGCTAGTACACTTACATTGTATTTATCAGGATCAAGCGTATTGGCGAATTGACCTTCAACGTCAGATATTCGAGTTGGCTCATTCATAATAATCTGAGTTTATTGGCTTAACTCAGCAGAGATATCTACACATCTGGCCAGAATGTGGAAGCCAGGATGAATAATCGACATTGAAATCACCCGTAGTATAGATTTCAGTGCGAGGATAGTGAGCAACTATTCTTAATATGGATTCAGATAGCGATTCAAATTCGTTAGAAGTCAAATTGCTGTCTAAATTTAGGATCTTTTAAATGAAATAAGCGTGGACGTTATGCTTGATGACAGTAATTTTAAGTCACATACTGGCCATACTTAGACCGAAGCTGATAAGCAACATTATTTCGAATGTACAAGGCAAGATCGTGCGGTGTGGGGAAAACAGTAGTGGTACTAAATTATAACTCTGTAGGCTAAATTTTAAGATATCAGTATTTTCACTAACCTGGGTTTCACTCAACGCAATTTTGCAGTTGTAAACAACGCAGCTCAAAATTATTAAATTACTTGCACTTCATTTGTGTTTTTTTTTTTGGATGGGCTTATGTCTGTGTTGTTTTTTTTTCTATAATTTTAGAGGGATATGATATTCGGAACGATATTAGATGACCGAAACTTTTGATGTTTATTTATTAAAAAAAAAAATACAGTACGGACTCGGTTAAAGCAACCCTCGATAAACGCAATGCATCGTTTAAGGCAGCACCAAAATTTATACAATATTTATCCTTATTGTAATATGAGCATTTTACAGCTACTTCTTAGATTATTTTACACTCGTAAATCGTAGGGACATTGTTCATATTTGTGTTCTAATTTACTTTTGTTCAGCTATTTTCTTACTTTCGGTAGGTGCTTAGTTTTATTCCAGAAACTATTAATATAGTAAAAACTGTTCCTAACCTGTCTAAAAAGCAGAAGTTAAAAAAATCGAAAAGAGAAAAAATGTGCTAAGCAAATTCTGATCTAATTCTGAGTCCGAAAAAAAATCGTTTTTTTTTTTTTTTTTTTTTTTTTATTCATTTTTATTTTCATCGATCTTAAAACTATCAAAAATTCATAAAAAAACTAGCCTACTTATCCAAGCTAAACTATATCTTAAATCTAATACCTTTCGGCCTAAAAAACTATTTTCAATTCAAACTACATATGTATATATATTTTTACTTGCGACTTATAGATACTATAAGGCAAGTTATGGATTCGTAAAAAAAATTCAACTCGAGATTTTGATCAAAGTTGGCATTACGATGATAGCGAAGACGAAAAAAGTGGGTCTGGCAATTCTGTCTGTCTGTCTGTCTGTTCGATTACAGCTAAACGGCTGGGCCGATTTTCATCAAACTTGGTAGATATGGGTTTTAATTTTTTACCCCCGGATGTTTTTTGCTTTGATTTTTTAAGACCAAAAATAACGGTACCTGCCATACGATTTTTTTTCGAAATTTTATAAATATTTTTTTTCTCAAAAACTGTCCCAACGATTTAAAAAAAAATTATTCAAAAAATTTAATTTAGTTAAACCTAGGTAATGGTTGAAAAAAATTTTCCAAAAAATGAGTAGTTTTGGTACCCCCCTTGGGACCATTTTTTTTGTTTTTGATTTGCTCAAAAACGGTACCACTGATTTTGATAATTTTTTTATGCTTAAGCTTCCCAGCAGTTTGAATATTAATGTGTATTCAAATTTTCCAAACAAATTTTTTTGGATTTTTAAAAAAACTTTCAAAATTTTTTTTTGAAAACTCAATATTTCGAAAACCCCATGCTCGATTTTTTCAAAACTTGATAAATAAAAGTTTAAAAAATAATCTACAAGATATAAGAAAAATAAATTCATTTTACCTAAAAATGACAAAATATTACTGACTGTACCTACCATAGAACGATTTTTTAAAATTTTGAATTTCTCATTATCAGCACAACGGATTTTAATGAAATTTCGTAGAAGCTTCTAAAAAGTCTAAAAAACATTGCATTTCAAAACTTTAAGAAAAATATTTTTTTTTAATTTTGAAAAAAAAAAAATCAATTTTCTGTTTTTTGAAAATTCAATATCTCGAAAACGGCTCAATACTTTTTTTTGTAAATTTAATTTTTCTTCAAACAATAATAAAAACTTCACTTGGCGTACCAACATTTTTTCGTAAAAATCTTTTAAAATTTTCTTATATAAAACCTTATTTTTTAAGAAATCACTACAAAGACTTATAATTTTTGTTCTTGCATAAATCTATATTTGCTTGAATCACATGGCATCCTATTTTTACCTTTAACTACTAAAGAAGTTTTTTTTAGTCATTTAAAAAATGAATTTTATGCTTATGAACATTTTCTTTAATAACATTAATTTTTGAAATTCTTAGTCTTTTACATAGGAGCAAGTTCGTGTGACCCAGTCGTGCATTTTATTTTTGTTGTCTCGAGAAAATTAAGAAAAACTCGGATTCTGTAACTTTTTTTAAATTTTTTATATAAAACGTATAAACTAAAGTAAAACTAATTAAAACTACCCACAACTACTCAAAATAAACTAAAACTACTTAAAAACTAGAATAGCCACAGCAGCAGTGTTTTTTTTTTTTTTGTTATGTACATTGAAACATGTACCTAACTACACTAAAATCTATGTAAGTCGGCCAAGACATATATAAGTCCTCGTCAACTTTCTCTATCATCCAACAACCACCAGAACTGGTTCCCCTGTCTCACCCTGTCCCTCCGGTCCCTATCGGACACAGTCCTACTGAACCAAAGGCGCTCTGCTCCATCTTGTGCGAGGACGTCTCGACCATAAAGGAGCCACCTGTCAACAGTCTTACGGCTGACGTGGTAGATTAGCGGAATCGCCATGCTATCTTGGACCAGCCCTCGTCTGTCTAAGTAGAGAAATGCATCGGGCGGGATGAAGCCGCTAAGACGTACACTCTCATAGTAATCATTGTTTGGGTAGTAATCCCAAAAATTAGGTTGTTGACACCCGAATCGTTTCCATTTGAGATGGGGCGACGTTGAACCACACCGGGCAACCATAGGCAATCATCGGCCGGATGAGGGCCATGTAGCAAATCACCTTTACCCTGGTGTCAAGCCGGCTGCTGTAAAACAACCGTTTCGTCAGGGCAAAGGCTCCCCTAGCCCTGTTCAGAGCAGCATTTATATGTCTGTCGAAATACAAATACTGATCCAACCAGATGCCAAGGTACTTTATCACACTTTTACTCGTCAGTGGTTGCCGGTGCGGCCCTACGATATTCAGCTTACGCCAGTTCTTTCTAGTATACAAAAAAAAAAATTCGGTTTTATTAGAAGACACCACGACTCTTCAAAAATTGAGAGAGTATAATTGACCAAAAACTGTAAATATTTTTTTTTTAATTAAATTATAACCTTTCTTTTCCTTAACGACGGACATACTTTGGTTTTCACGTTAAATTCTAATTCAAGACTTAACTTTTTTTGTGACTCAGTTATTATAAAAACTCAATTAACACAACTGCTCAAATTTGTATCGGTTGCTATTACTGCGGTCGTACTGTAACACGAAAACTCTTCGAACTCATGTAGAAAATAATTATAAACATCAATAATCTTCAAACTCAATCCAACTCAACATAAATTGACAGGGTGATTATACATATGGTATGGTATATCTATGTAGAAGTTAACTTACGAGTACAAACATAATATTTAATAGTTTCACGAATTTGAAAATCTTAACCGTAGCTGTAAGAAATAAAATTTGTTTAAAAAATCTTAAAGAAATCCTCGCCAAACTACATACTTATTTAATCTGCCATAAGATCTCTATAAATTTTGTATTATTTCCTCTTCCCAGAGACATTTTAAGTTACCTTGATGACGTAGAAAACAGCTGTGACAAAACTCTTTTAGAAACCCGAAGGTCGATCCCGGAATCAAATCGTTCAGAAATCGAATTCGTTGTGGAGCCAGATATAGCTGAAGATGTTCCCAAGTAATCGTACAATATTGTCATGATGTCTTGTTCAGATTTTATTGATATTTTCCCCATAAAGACTTTCAGACCTTTTGATGCTTCCAAATCACCAATTAGCCCGTCGTGTTATTGGTCTTAGTCTACGTGCCAATGAACTTGCCAATGCTGTGCTCCTTTCAAAGGAGCATATAACAAAAATTCGTAACGAAAAACAAAAAGGACTTCGCATTGAGAAGCAAAATACAGCAAATCGTTTGCGTGAACAAAAGAAACATTTCGAGGGAATAGTTGCACGCCATCAGGGTTTTATTGAGCAGGTGAACACTGATAAGGAGAAGTTAAAGAAAAACAAAATAAACTAAATATCTTTTCCCCGAACAGCTTCTTAAAGATAAAGGTTCCTTGTGTGAGAAAGTTGCAGCACTTACGCGACGACTCGAAAGTCAAAATCAAGCATGGGAGCATAAATTGGAAACTGAAGTGGCTCGAGTCAAAGAGACAACTCTTGCTGGGGAGAAAATACGTCGGGAACGTTGGGTCCGCGACAATACAAAGAAAATTAAGGTATGTCAAAGGGAATTGCATGAGCTTAAGAGATTCTTTCAAATTTATTGTGGGATTTGCAGGAACTTACTGTTAAAGGTTTAGAAATGGAAATCAATAAAATGACTTGCGAGCATCAGCGAGAAATTAATGAATTGAAGCGAGCACATCAGCAGCAACTGTTAGATGCTGTAGACGAAGCCCGAACTAAGCATGACCAAATTGAACACACCATAAGGGAATCTTGCGCTCAAGACCGTGAAACAATTATCGAAAAAGAACGTACTGCAATAAGAGATAGGTGGGTAGGTTTAAGAATATGATATTCTATTGAATGACTTTATAAATTTTCAAGATACGAGAGACAGCTTCAAGAGGAACGAAAAAAATTTGAAGAACAAAAGGCTAAGTTGTGTGAAGATCTTGCTGCGGAAAGTGAACGTCATCAAGCTGAGTTGAAAGATAAAGAATGTGAGATGCAACGAAAAAAACTTGAAATGCAGCGTGAGAAGGAAGATGCCGTTGAAAATGCTACCAAAGAATTGGTCGATAAGATGTCCAAGATTGAAGAAAAATATCAGGTAACTCAATTTATTGTAGATGCAAATTAATTTGTCTTAAAATCACTTATTAAGAGATTCTTAAATTAAGTTGGTGTTACAATAATTTCTTCACACATTTTATTCGTGCTGACAGTCGAGCTCCTATCAATTTTATTTATCTTCTTTATCAAAAATCCGCACATGACATAGTGCATAGCAGCGATAAACTTAGCAACGTATGGGTCAGATCTGCGGACGTTGGATGTCTTAAAAACTTCCTTCTTATTGACCTTCATATGAATTAAATTTTCGGTAATAGTATAAGTATCAAATCTCCTAGGTATTTGCAATGTCATTCAATACTCAAAAATTATTGTCCAAAAAACCCATTTGAGGAAATAGATTCAAACGAGGTATTGAATATTCAAAACGAAAACCTGAATCTTTTCAGAACCCAAAAAATATTTTTCGAAAAATTTGGATATGCACTTTAAGTACAGGGTGACTGTAATCTGCAACCTACTTTGAATTTAGCATTACTCAATTTCGGTAATGCTATGTCTCGCAGGCATGAGAACTTAGTTTAATTTGAAGTATAATTCTTCAAGCATTCAAGTTGAACATGATTTTGATCAAATTCGAAGGATCTTGTTGATGGCTCTTCCTATACCGATTCCATCCACAGAGACCTTTCATCCCAAACAAAATTTTCAGAACATTCAACTTGCTGACTATTTGACTTTTTGGCATTTAAATGTGGTTTAATTTATGACCAGAAGTATTCTGTCCAATGATTCATAGGTTTCTTTGACCTTGGAGAAGTATGATAATCGAACAGATGTTAACTTTATGGAAATACACAACAATAGAACAGTGCATAGAAATGTCCATTAATCTTTTTTTTTTATTCTAATATGTCAGAAATCAAAATACAAACAAATTAGTTAGAGGCTGAGATTTAGTACGTCGGTAAGTCGGTGCGTTCGCATTTTTGATACCCTCAGACAGGATTTCATTAACTTACTATATTTTATTTATGATATTTATGAGAGAGTTACAAACTAAAGTTTACTGTCAAATACGTTGATTACATTTTTGCAATTGTGTACAGAGAAGAAATTGATGATGTGCTAAGATGCCTCAACCAATTTCATTGAAAAATTCAGTTTACAGTTCAGAGGGAAAAAAGTAGCTCTATATCATTTCTTGATGTAGGGGTCCATCGCAAAAATTACCGACTCTCCTTCAACTGCTATCAAAAAGAAATGGCATCAGGAATAGTCATTAACTTCCGATCAAGCCAGACTAAGCACAAACGTAAATGATACTGCATCCAACTTAATAAACTTAATAAACAAAGTCTTTGCGTTGAGTAACCGGGAACTCCATTCCGGAAACGAGAAAAAGGTCACGAAAATCCTATTAGACAATAGCTATCCAATAGAGATAATAAGAAGCTTTATACTCTCTCAAAAACAAACGGCTCAATCGAAAAAAAAAATAAGAAGTAAGGAAAGGTGTATACAAAAGTTTCGTATAAGTCAAACCAGATCATGGCTACCCTATTTACATGTCTAAAAAATAAGACGGAAAATGACCGCGGCGCGCCGCATTGACGTAGTCTACAAAATTAACTGCAAAGGAAAATTGAACGAATCATGTTGGAACGATGAAACAACTTCTTCGTCAAAGAATGGGGAATCATAAATCAGACATTCGTTTACGAAATGCTGGGAAGACGGCACTCGCTTGCCACAGCCTTGAGACTGGAAACCAACTGGAATTTGCAGGAGTAGAAATCCTTGCCACAGAGAAAGACCCATCCAATTGTTACACTCTAGAGACATTACACATAATTAACAACAAAAACAAAATGAATCGTAAACAAGACACACAAAACATTACAGCAGTTTTAGTTTCGAATAACACATCCAAAATTTGGCATAACTTGGACTTAACTCCTTCTGAAGTGTTTAAGTACCATTTTTTTTACCATTGCTCACCTTGAGCCAAATCAAGCTGACCAACTTGAGAGTTGGCTTCAACACGAGAGTTGAAACGAAGTTGAAGTTCACTTAAGTTTTTTCTCAACTGCCTGGTTGAAAATCTAAAGTTGGACAAGTTCTGATTTGAAAAATATCCCTGGGATATTTGTCAAACCAAAATACAAACTATCATTTTCGAATTTAAATTTGAATTTAGTCGGTCAATCAAATTGAGTTTTTGTGTGATAATTGTGATTTGTGAATATAAAATAAAACATAAGATATGTATAAAAATTATGTATGAAAGACCAAAATTTTCCAAAAGTTATTTATTTTGTGGAAGAGTGGTTAGTCAAAAATTCTCTAACATACATACAGTGGGTAACAGCTTAATTGATCCAGCGAATCTAAAAACATTTAAACCGCTGTAAGGCCATATTTAAATAAGTTATCGTCGTCATTAAAATTACATATTACAACTTAACGTGTCTTCTTTAACTATATCACTATACAAATACATCGGATGCATTTAACAAAAGTTACCTCGCATTTTCTAAAAATATATCAAAATTTAATTTAACTTTTAACAAAAACAAACAACAACTTCAAAATTAACATTTATTGGTTAACAAACTAACAAATTTTGTGTGATAGCCCTTGTTATCTACCACTGCTTTGAGCCTCTTCGGCATTGATTCCGCCAATTGTTGGGTGGTTTCTGGGGTTATTTTGTTTCACTCATCCAGAATAGCTTTTTTCAAATAATTTCTGTTAGAAATTTGGTGCTACCTTATGTTCCTGTCTAGCAGTGCCCACAAATTCTCGATGACATTCATATCCGGTGACTGTGCTGGCGGGTTCATTAAATGAGGACAGTTCCATATCAGCCAGGACTGCATAATACCTGCTTTGTGCTTAGGATCGTTGTCTTGACAGTATCGAAAATTATTGCGTACGCCTAAATTCTCCGCGCTTTGGATCAAATTTCTCTTTAAAATGGTCAAGTACAGAGTTTTGTCCATGATCCTATCGATAAATTCCAGACAACCAACATACAGGACCAAACCATTACGCTGCCGCCCCCGTGCTTCACTGTAGGCTTGACGTTTTCTTTTTTGAGCTCTGTATTAGGCTTGCGCCACACGTAAGAAAGTCCATCTGAGCCAAAAATATTAAATTTGGACTCGTCTGAGAAAATAACAGAGTTCCAGAAGTTAGAGTCCTTAGAAAGATGTTCCTTGGCGAAGTTAAGACGACTTTGTTGATTTTTCTTATTTATAAACGGATTTTTTCGAGCTACTCGACCATGAAGGTCATGGTTATGAAGCACGCGGCGTGTTGTTTTGCGTTCATCTGCTGGAGTGAATATTTTATTCGGGGCACTTCTCCCTTTGTCTTCCAGACGGTTTTCATGCATAAATCTATTAATGATTTGCTGTACTGTTGCAGGATTCATGTTGACGGCGCCAGCAATTTTCCGCCGCGAAAGTCCTTGTTTAAAATGGTTTATGACTAGTTTTCGTTGCTCAATTGTAGTTCGTGGACCCATTTTAAATTATAAATAATGCAAGGGAATTTTTTTCTTTAACTAACAAAAAAACTTATCTTTAAAACAATAAGGAAAATTATTTTAAAAACGCCTACCTTAAAAAGCTGTAATATTAAATTTGGCTGTTAAACAGCTTTATATACTCTAATTTTACTTGTGTTTCCTTGGTTACATTCTAAAGTAGCATACGTGTTCAAAATATGTATTATAACTTATGATATGTAGTTTTAACTGAATGGATCTCATTTAGGTTCGAAGATACTGAGCTTTACATTTTCTAAATTGAACTGGATTATTTAAGCCACTGTATGTATGTATGTATATCGTAATATAATTCAAAACAAACAAAATTAAAATGCACGACTGAACCGCACGAACCTGCTCTTATGTATGTATGTAAACGACTAAGAATTTCAAAAATTAATGTTATCAGAGAAAAACTGTTCAGAAGCATAAAATTAATTTTTTAATAGACCAAAACAACTCCTTTAGTAATTGGAGCTAAAAACTGTATGCCATGTGATTCAAGCAAATATTAGCTTATGCAAAAACAAAAATTTATAACGGGTCTTCTTATATTGAAATAGAGGTTTACAAATCAATCTAAATATATTATATTGTAAGGTATGTATATAAAGTTAAGAGTAGGTATTGTTAAGAAGTTATGAAGGACAATATGCCTTACAACTCGGCCAACCTGACAAATGATCGTCCCGATCATAACGATTTATAAATTATAAAGAATTTAATATTGATTTTTCTTTATAGCTTAATGAAAGCTTCTTCATCATTCAACTCTGTAATATTCTTCGGAACTATATTATTTTCATCAAAAAAGTCGTTCACAATGTTCTGGACTTTCGGAATATTCTAAATTTTCAGAATTTTCGGATTGTTCGGAATGTTCAGAATGTTCGGAATGTTCTAAATTTTTGGATTGTTCGGAATTTTCAGAATCTTCGGAATGTTCAGAATGTTTAGAATGTTCGGAATGTTCAGAATCTTGAGAATGTTCGGAATGTCTGGAATCTTCGGAATGTCCGGAATGTTCAGAATTTCGGAATCTTCAGAATGTTCGGAATTTTCGGATTGTTCGGAATATTCAGAATCTGCGGAATGTTAGGAATGTTCAGAATCTTCGGAATGTTCAGAATGTTCGGAATTTCCATGATTTTGAATAAGTTCAATTCTTAGTGTTCGGAATGTTCAGAATGTTCGGAATGTTCAGAATGTTCGGAATGTTCAGAATCTTCGGAATGTTCATAATGTTCAGTATGCTCATAATTTTCGGAATGTTCAGAATCATCGGAATGTTCAGTATGCTCATAATTTTCGGAATGTTTAGAATCTTCGGAATGTTCATAATCTTCGGAATGTTAGGAATGTTCGTAATCTTCGGAATATTCATAATGTTCATAATTGTTCATAATGTTCGGAATGTTCGTAATCTTCGGAATGTTCATAATGTTCATAATTGTTCATAATGTTCAGAATGTTCGGAATGTTCGGAATTTTCATAATTTTCAATAAGTTCAATTTGTGCAGAAGATTCTTCTTACTCTAGTAGATACAGATTTTTTTTTTTATATGAAAATCTCAAAGCTGCGCTACTGTTGCAGTTTCCAGAACTTCCACATTGTTTGTTTCACAGCATGCAAGCAATTCACTTTTATTATGACATATTCAAACAAATACATTCTGAACTGAAATGGAACAAAAATAAACGTTTCAAGCTTAAACTGAAATGAAACAACTATTCACTTTCCTGTTTTCTTTCACCAAATTTAGGGATCTGACTACACGACTCATTTTTTGCGGCCATATGGTTTTTCAAGTAACTGACTTTATCGAACATCGATATTGCGAAATTTTGATGCACAAAAAGTCGTGCTCAATGTGTAAACTTGTGCTTTTTTGATATTTCAAAATTTTGATTGCAGAAAATCGTGCGCAAAAGCTTGCATATATAAATGCTGACACTCTAAGCATTGATGATTTTATCACTTGAACATGAATGTTACGAGTAAAACATAATTTTTGTAAAAATTAACATCATACAATATTGACGAAAGTAATATTGCAAGGCATTTTATGTGTTAACTAAAATCCACACATTTTTTTAACGAAGTTTGTATGCACCCAAAGTCGTGTGAAATGTGTTAACAGAAATCCGTGGCTTTATCGAACATCGATTGTGTAAAATTTTGATGCACAAAAAGTCGTGTTCAATGTGTCAACTAAGATCTGTGCTCTTTCGATTTGCCAAAATTTTGAACGTAGAAAATCGTGCGCAAAACTTGCATATGTAAAAGGTGGTTTTCTGAGAATCGATGATTTTATGACCTGAATTTGAATGTTGAAACATAATTTCTGCAAAAATTGACGAAAGCAATATTGCAAGGCATTTCCTTTGTAAACTTAAATCCACACGTTTCTTTAACGAATTTTTTTGCACACAAAGTCGTGTAGAATGTGTTAACAGAAATCCGTGACTTTATCGAACAACGATTTTGCGAACTGTTGATGCACAGAGAGTTAAAACTAAAATCCATGCCTTTTTTAAATATTGATAGATACTACAAAATTTATATGCAAGAAAAAATCATGCGCTAGAACTTGCGTGTATCCATGGCCGTGTAAACAGTTTCTTACTCCAATAGCCCAAGTAGGTGTTCAGCCTCAAAATATATAGAGGAATAAAATGAAATGAAATGCGGAATAGGTAGAAACGGCAGACAGTTCTCAATCTGCTTTCAATTTTCTATTTTGGAAATATTTTTTGGAGGTAAGTGAAAGTAATTTAAATTTTAATATATTATTTATTAGTTTTTTCATTTTCAGATGACCTTATATTTCTATCGACATACAAAGGTAAGTATATAAATTGTTTATAAAGTAATACTTTTGTTTGTTTGTCCGCTATTGGAGTATTTACAAACAAACTGACAAACAAACAAAAGTCTTACTTTATATAATAGTATAGATGTATGTATATTAGACTGGGCCAAAAAAATTGACTATTTTTTTTTTTGAAAGATATATCGAGAATATCATTCAGAATGAAAAAAAAAATTTTTCGTAAAAGTTTGAGCCCTTAATATAAATTTTAAGAGGGCTATCATCGCTAATTTTGATTTTTAGTCATAATTTCATGTTTTGCGTCAGAACTGACAAAACATTGAAGTAAAAAAAATTCATTTTGACTTACTTTTATATAAAATTAAACTCCCTACAAAAAAGGTCTGATTGAAAATTTTCGTCAGACAAGCCGTTTTTGAGTAATTAAGCTTAATAAATTGTTATTTTTCGTTAGTTACAAAATTCCAAATTAAAAAAGTAAAATCGAAGAAAAATAACAATTTATTAAGCTTAATTACTCAAAAACGGCTTGTCTGACGAAAATTTTCAATCAGACCTTTTTTGTAGGGAATTTAATTTTATATAAAAGTAAGTCAAAATGAAATTTTTTTACTTCAATGTTTTGTCAGTTCTGACGCAAAACATGAAATTATGACTAAAAATCAAAATTAGCGATGATAGCCCTCTTAAAATTGATATTAAGGGCTCAAACTTTTACGAAAATTTTTTTTTGTCATTCTGAATGATATTCTCGATATATCTTTCAAAAAAAAAAATAGTCAATTTTTTTGGCCCAGTCTAATGTATATCTTATAGTTTTCGGATTTTTTTTTTAATTCAATCTTCAATCCTCAATTTTCAATCTTCAATTTTCAATGTTTAAATTTCAATCTTCAATTTTTAATCTTCAATCTTGGCTTAGCGCCATTGCTTGCTTCGCACCATGCAAGCAGTTTAATTTTATTCATTAGTTGTTACAAAGTCTTATACATACGTATATATCTTATACATATGTAGTTTTCGGATTTTTTTTTTCTTTTAATTCCATCTTCAATATTCAATTTTCAATCTTATAGATTAGATTTTTTTTTCAAAAATTATTTTTTTCTTAAAGATTTGAAATGCAATGTTTTTTTAAACTTTTTAGAAGCTTTCTATAAAAAAATTTCATTAAAATCCGTTTTGTCGATATTGAGAAATTCTTAATTTGAAAAAAATGGTTCTAAGGTAGGTTCAGTCAGTAATATCTTGATTTCAATTTTTTCATTAGATTATAGATTGTTAAAATTAATCAAAGGAATAAAAATAAAAATTCTCGGGACCGTTTTCGAGAAAAATAATATTTTCGAAAATCATATTTTAACATTTGTATGGAGGGCAGTGGCGGCTGGTGGGTTGTTGAACAGGTGGTGCACTTTACTTGCTCACTAAGTAGGTATTAAGATTATATGTCGATTTTTTATTATTTTGTATAATTGCTCGAAGAATTGCGACCATGTATAAAACTGACACACTTATTACATTTAGCAAGGAATCATGTTTTTTATTTTTTCACTTAAATGCGTCAAATCGTGGATTCACGTAACTTTATTTTAAAAAGATTTATTACTGTCTTTAATATACCTAATCACTGTTAATTTTATCCCACACCACACACTGTACGTGTACACAGTACAGAATCGAACCAAAACCAAAATAAAAAACAATTACTAACCTAACACCTACAAACCTACACTATTTAACCAGTCACGGATAGAGCGAAACAACATTACATATTCGCAGGCGCAGCGCATTCTAGTCAAACATCGGTTGCTGTAGTTAATCTTCGGTTCTCGTGCGCTGCACGAGAGCAGGCTAATTTCTCCATATATTTCAATGAAATATCTTTTGTCTCACGCGTCAGGGATACTTGCTTGTAACTCATACAAGTTATATTAGCAGTCCTCGTGCGCTCGCCGAAGCGCACGAGAATTTTTACTTGCAGGGAAAGTAAGTCTTAATAGTAAAGCAAAGCGCTTACATTGTTTCGTCATAGTTGGAAATTTTACTTGTTTGTGTTCTTGTATGTTTAAAAAATAAATATTAATATGGGAATCTAAAAATAAAGATGCAGTAATATTTTCTAATTTTTAAATCTTTTGAATTGGTGGTTCAGCGCACGAGCGCACTTAAGGTACAGCCGCCACTGATGGAGGGTACCGTTATTTTTTAATTTTTTTTATTACATCTTATAATTTATATTAAGAAACTTTTATTTATCAAGTTTTTAAAAAATCGAGCATGGGGTTTTTGAAATCATGAGTTTTGAAATTTTTTTTCAAAAATCCAAAAAAAAAAAATGTTTGAAAAATAATGTTCAAATTGCTGGAGAGCTTTAGCATACAAAATTATCAAAATCGGCTGTACCGTTTTTGAGAAAATCAAAAACTAAAAAAATGGTTCCAACCACCAAAAATAACCATTTTGTGAAAAATGAAAATGAAATTTTTTGAATTTTTTTTTTTTAAATCTGTGGAACAGTTTTAAAAAAAAAATATTTATAAAATTTCGAAAAAAAAATCGTATGGCAGGTACCGTTATTTTCGGTCTTAAAAAAAAAGAAAAAAAACGTGTGGGGTGGAAAAATTAAAACCCATATCTACCAAGTTTAAAGAAAAAGGGCCCAGCCGTTTAGGCTGTAGTCGAAAAGACAGACAAAATTGCGAGATCCACTTTTTTAGTCTTCGCTATCATTGCAATATCAACTTTGATCAAAATCTCGAGTTCGATTTTTTTTGTTCTGCTAGGAAATAACTTCATTTAATTTTTAGTTATATTCTTATACGTGAAATAACTTTGAAGCTTATTTCGCTTCTAACTTAAAAATATTTCTTCTAGTCCTAAAAACATGTATTTTTTTTATTGAAGAATCGAGTCCACTCCATCGAAAAGCAATATGAGTCAGACTTTGCGATTTGGAAAAAGGAATACGAAAACGACGTAAAATTGCGACAGGTTGAGAGTGAAAATACCATTCGTCAGCATTATCGCAATGAAAGGGATCGCCAAATTGACGCCATTGTTACACGAATGGACAACGAAGCCCTTAAGAATCAGGAAGAGTTTGAAGCTAAGACGGAGTATGTTCAGCAACCGCTTAAATTTGGCGAAACAAAGTCCAATTAATCGAAAATTTCATTGCTTAATATTGCAGTCGCCTAAAGGAGAAATACGAAAAGGATATCCTCCAAGCGGAAACAGTCGAAAGGACTCTACGTGAAAAGTACAACGAGACAAGGATCCGTCTGGTCGAATCCGATGCTCAAGTAAGAAACAGCCAAGCTGAATTAAAACAATTGCATATAGAACTGGACCATAGCAAAAAGGTTAGTAAACCTTTAGGTGGCGCTGGCTACCCTAATCACATTTTAATCTGTTTTTTACTCATCGGTCTTTCTTTTCTAGATGTGTAATGAATTTCTTGCCGAACGAGAACAGCTGCGGGACAATGTTCGTTCCGAAATTGCAACTGAAGTGGCCACACTCAAATCGGAGCGCGATAATGAGATTCAAAAGATACACAAAAGGTAACCTGGTGTTACATGGCTGAAGTTGTTAACGAGAAGGATTTGCGTTAATTAATTGGAATTAAACAATTCTGTTTTGTTTTTTTTAACAGAGTTCAACAAGCCATCGAGAAGAAGGATACAACAATTGAATTACTACAAAAGGAGAACGGTGCTCTACGGGAAAGATGCATCAAGCTGGAGGCAATTATACGCCAGCAAAGGAAGGACTATTGTGTTAAATGAAACATTTCCTTTTCCCTTTGCTGTAAGTTCTTGGTGTTACGATGGCCTTCGCGAATGTCAGATATTTATAATTGAAGTATTTTGTTCGTTTCATTTTTTCCTTATTTACCTCTGCTCGGCTGCTGAAAGAACAGATTTATATTAAAAAAAATAATTGCAAATAAAAATAATTAATAAGTTTAAACTTTATCTTTTAGAGAAAAAGAGTGGATGCCGAACTTTCAAATAAGTTATGTTTCTATCTGGTGGATAATTATATTTTTTCAAATAGACTTCAATTCAAATTTTGCAATATAATAGTGTTAAAAAGTTAGGGAGTTAGGTCTTGTAGAATAAAGGTCCACTGGGAACTTCGAAACTAACTCAGTAAATTTGTCTGTCTAGTCGGAGAAAAAACTTAATTGAATTGGCCCGTGACCTGTGATTCTGGATAAGAAAAGGCCAAAGTAAAAATGTTGGTATATTTTGCTTTGTTGCAAGTTCTAGCACCAAACCATGCCACTTTCCCTAATAAGGAAGAACTTTAGAATTTACAAAGTTAAAATTATAAAGTTCGAAAATTCTATAAATTCACAAACTATTTAACTTTGAAAGAGTTGTCAAAGTTATTTTCAATATAATTTTTAAAACTTAATGATGATTTTTCCTTGTGAGGGTAATTAATTTCTTTTTTAACTTTTCAATCTGGGAACAAGTTTGTTGCAATACTTAATATAAATAACAGTGGGTATGTTACCTGAAATATTTATAATTCAGGTACATATGTATTTTGTTCTAAGAAAAGTCTCATTCCCTGAGGTAATTTATTAAATGTTCCATAGTAATATTAGTTTTTCAAACGTTGTATAGAACGCTAATATTTAAGGTATTTAAAGAGAGACAAATAAAATGTTGAAAATTAAATTTCAAACTTAGTAATGCCTCTCCTGCGTTGTTCTTTGTTGGATGTATGTATACCAATGGGCCAATTGCAAGTTTATTTTAAAAAATGCATTAAAATAAACAAAATAAATTCAATGTAAAGGGTTTTCCAATAAGAGGTGTTATTTTGAATACCCCACTATTTCGGTAGCTGTCACTTTTGAAGCTGTCATTTTTTGATATTTGACAAGTAGAAACTGCGCTATTAATAAAAATGGAACCATACACGCTTCAACAACGCATTGAAATTATTAAAATTGGGTCCTTGAAATGCATGAAAATGAACCGGAATTTCATCGAAAAATCATCTTGACTGATGAGGCCCATTTCCACCTCGGAGGCTACGTCAACAAGCAAAACTGTCGCATCTGGGGCTCGGAAAACCCAAGAGTTATTGTTGAAAAGCCTCTCCATCCTCAACGCGTGACTGTTTGGTGCGGTTTATGGTCCCGCGGGGTCATTGGACCTTACTTTTTCGAAAATGAGGCTGGAGCAACAGTTACGGTCAATGGATTGCGCTATCGAGAGATGATTAATGATTTTTTATGGCCTGAATTGGATGGTATTGATCTGGACAACGTTTACTTTCAACAAGACGGCGCTACGTGCCACACAAGCAATGAAACCATCGATCTTTTACGGGAAAAGTTTCCGGACCGTGTTATCTCTCGAAGAGGTGATCACAATTGGCCACCGAGATCTTGTGATTTAACACCTTGCGACTTCTTCCTTTGGGGCCACGTGAAAGATAAGGTCTACGCCAACAGCCCAGCGTCGATTCAAGACCTTAAAGATGAAATTCGTGAGGCTATCGAGGACATAGGGCAGCCACTTTGCAATTTGGTTATGGAAAATTTCATGAAAAGGATATGGTCCTGTAAGCGTGGTCTTGGCAGCTATTTGGCTGATGTTGTGTTCCATTATTAACGGCATACCTTCCTCTTTATAATGAAATAAACATCCGATCATTTATCTCCAAAAATGCCATTTTTCTTCGAATATCAAAATAACACCTCTTATTGGAAAACCCTTTATTATGGTTTTATTAGGAAGAGCAAACATTCCTATGAATTAGCGCATTCTGTCACTCCAATTTTGCATAAACTTGGTGGTTACGGCCTGTAGCTCATGGATTGCTTGGACATAACATCGGTTCTTCACGGTTCCCCACAAAAAAAGTTAAAAGGGGTCAAATTGCAGCTCCAAGGCGCGCAATTGACATCGCAAAGACGGCTGATAACATAATTTGGGAATTTGGTGCACAAAAGATCGATTGCGGCATAGGCTGTGTGGCATGGCATGCCATCCTGCATAAGCCAAAGGTCGTCTGGATCCATATCTTCAATTTCTGTAAAAAAAAGTCGGTTAACATGTGCCTGTAACGCCCACCGTTGACCTAAACGTTGTTCCCAGCCTCTTTTTCGAAGAAAAATGGTCCAATGACGCCACCACTACACAATCCGCACCGACTTGTCACTCTCTGTGGATGCATTGGCTTCTGGACAATAATTTGCGGGTTTTCCGAGCCCCAGATGCGACAATTTTGTTTGTTAAAATGTAGCCGATGAAAATGCGGCTTGTCAGAAAAGATGATTTTTCGCCCAAAATCGTTGTCCAATTCAAGCTGTTCTAAGGCCAAAACAGCGAAGCGATGACAAAAGGGAGTCAATGGAACCTTGCTTAAAAATCTTATATATCGTGTTGTATTAATAAGATAGATTATCAAGATTGAGGTATTTGAACATAGGAAAAATAAAAAAAGCATCAGTTTTTATTTTTTAATGAATAGATTCAAGTGGTAAGATCACTTATACAATATTAAAAAAAAAAATGGTAATTTTTAATTACCATAACCTACGAAAAAAAAGGCCAGACTTTTGCATTGACTTTTATCTATAAATTTAAATATACTCACAGGTCTTTTATACTTTCACTTCCAAAATTTGCTACGATTCTACACTCAGATCTCTTCACACTAGTTTTCTTCTTCTTATGAAGTAGAATTGTAAAAATGGTGTGTACAAAACCGTGTAGAGTTTAATGCTTCGAAAATTCAATGCTGTTTATTGCCGTTGAAGCAAAAAGGAACCCCCTATGCCACTATACTTCAATTTCACTTGCATCGAAGAAGGTCTTCTACTCGATATGTATGTGTCAACGATAATCTTCGTTGCAATGATTGCGTTCTTGCGACCGCCAAAAATGCTGCTTAACTTTTAGGATTACTCTATCGGTGTAAGAAATTTTTTACCTATTCTGATCTACATACAATTTTTATGCAATTATACGTCCAAAACTCGAGTGCAACTTACGTCATATTTGGGCAGGTACCGAACAAACTTCTCTGATGGGAAACAGAACTATCATCGAATTATTTCTATCTCTTGAAGACCGTCGAAATGTTTCATGACTTTCCTTGTTTTATCGCTTATTTCAAAAGCAATGCTCACTCAAAGTAGGCAGTTGCACGCCTTCCTTCAGTCGCAGTTCAACTGTGATACCCATATCGCTAGGAATACTCATCAGTTCACCCTTAAGCATAATTTAGGACGTACCAACAATTACAGAGATTTGATTTTTAGTCGCAACCGGCTTACCCAGCATGGTTGACATTTCAATTTGCATAAATTACAGACCAATGATCATCGACATCTCTTTTCTCTCCTTCCCTAATTTCCCCATCGATCGTGCTATGTTTATTAGTATTTATAAGGTCTCAATGAGAATTATAAAAAAATGGTTTACAACCACATGCCTTGCCCGCATTTCGCCTCGCAGAGCACTAGCTAACCTAGTTATGTAGATTGAAGTGGTTGTCAGCATTAACACAGCTGAATTCACCGTTGAATTCAATGGTCACTTTATAGGGGGAACATTAATCATTGCCTTCGTAAGTGAAGAGTAATGCACCGTTTCATTAGTTCATTACTTTTATCACCTTTTCTGCCTTGCACTCGCAAACATTTCAAAACTACAATTACGAATAATTTTATATAATTCGAAATTATTGCAGCATCAAAATCAACGTTTTCAAATGTGACAAAATTTGTTACAATTTCTTTCATGAGATCTGTTCGCGTTTTATATCGTGGCGAGAAAAGAAGAAATACAAACATAGATTTTTTTCCTATCAAGACAAATATGAGGATTTCTCCAATGAAGAGTAATATAACCTTTTATCAGTTCATTGTTTTCGTACCTACCTTTTAGGGAAGCGCGTGCTTTATCTTTTTACCTGTTGAACTCTTGGGATTAATTATTATTCCTGCTTTTGTTCTAGAATATTTTCTTCAGAGTTCGTTT
Organism: Chrysotoxum bicinctum; assembly: GCA_911387755.1. NCBI lineage: Eukaryota > Metazoa > Arthropoda > Insecta > Diptera > Syrphidae > Chrysotoxum > Chrysotoxum bicinctum. The sequence continues at coordinate 85,719,834 of OU426990.1, read as the reverse complement.
CTCTTTTCGAACGGTTTTGTTTATTTCAATAAGTACAGTTAAAAAGTATGGCGCAAAATTTTAAACAGTTCTCGTTTAAGGAATAAAACCGGCTCTACTTAACGCAGTCGTTTAGCTTTGGAGACTTTGTCTAACTTTTGCATAATTTTAAACACGTTAGACAACTCTTTTAATTGATGTGGACTTTACAACAGAACCTAAGCGAATTTGCGTTGAACAACCCTTAATTTGACAGATACATATGTAACTCACAACTACAAAAACACAAAAAAAAGTAAAAAGAACAGACAACTCTAAACCAAATAATTTTTCGCCGAAAAAAGTATATTTTATATACTACCTCGGTACAGATTTTGATTGATTATAAGTTATTTACATAAAGTATAAATCGCAAATTCACAGCATAAAAAAGCAATTTGTTGTTGCAAGGTGCAGATTCATTTAGCTATTCTCGTCTCGGCCGGCGCGGCGACGCGACGCGACGGCGGCGGCGCGCGTGCATACATAAGATATGTATGTACCTACATACATTTGTATTTACAGATTTGTTCATCGTAGAGCACTTTCGTAAGAATATTTTCAATTTATAATATTCAGTTATTCAGTCTATTTACAAAAAACATCTTTAAAAAATCGAATAAAACATCAGTAAACATTTTTTCTTCGATTTGCTTTGGTATGAAATGACCATTGTCAAAATGGATAAAGTATACTTTTAAGAGATAAACTAGCTATTTGCTGCTGTTAAAGTAAGACGAGCTCTTTAACGTTAAAGTATAGTTTATGTCCTTTAAAATTAACAAAAAGTCGGTTCTCGTTTTATACTCAATATTTAGAGTCGACTCCCATTCTAAAATTGATTTAGAGTAGGTTTTAAATGTTTAAAATTTTGCGCCTATGATTTTAGTGCGTTGTATTTATTTAAACTTGTTTTTAATTTAATTGGTGAGTGCTGTGATGTGCTATTCCCTATTCTGCTCAGATAGCCAGGGTCATTCTGAAGAAAACACGAAACTACAGTTGGAAGAGTCTTACAACCTTACAACAAATCTTTATTTTAAATAACCTTATGTGATAATCTGGCTCAATCTTGATAGCTTGTAATTTAGTATTCTGGAGTGTAATCTGGTTTCAAGGTACATATTATGCTTTCCTGGTCCTTACGATCGGTCGGTGGTCGACTATCAGCTAGAAATAAGTTCATAAATCAAAGATTATGTGAGATCGGCAGGTACTACGCCACTGCTGGCTTTCCGAACAACAGGCTTGTGCGCTGGCAGATCACTAGGCATAATGTTCCTGGTCGCGCCAGATCAGCAGGTACTACGCGACTACGCCTCTAGTAGCCTTCGAAACAGCAGGGTCGGACTGTCATGCGGAAGGTCTGGAGTTCGATTCTCAGCCGCTGCTAGAAAGTTTTTTTTTTCAGGGGTGTACTGCCTCTTGCGAGGAATTGACAAATTCTCTAAGAGTATCTCTTGTCATGGAAAGTGCTGCTCATAAGCCGTTCGGAATCGGCAGAAAATTGTAGGTCCCCTCCGTTCCCTGGTAACACGCACACAGGAATGGTTGAGAGTTGTAAGTCACTAGGTCCTGGTTCAATCCGAGCTGTAGCACCACCAAATTTATTTATTTTATTTTTATATAATGCCCCTGGTGGCAATAATTGAGATGTGGCTCAATTATCAGCAGGTACCAAAGCATCTATTAGCAATAAATAAATTAAGCTGTGGTTACATACATAGATCAACAGTCTATACTTAGATATAAAATCCTTTTTTCGCGGATGGGAGGAAGTCTAAAGATAGAATTGCTCGAACTAACAAATGACCAAATCAAGTTTACTATTGTCTTGTTGTGACGTAAGCACGGATTGAAGGAGTCCTTTTACTGTGTTGGAGAAGGTCCTGTTATGGATCTTTCGTTTAGAAAATTAGTGTGACCGGTATGGTATTGAATAAAAATAATAATTTGTATGACGTCAAGTGTTTATGTTGATTGTATTGCATGAATGTTAATTCTTGTTGAGCCTGATAGTATTCCGGTAGCGACTGTGGTATTTCAGAAAATGGTTTTATCTGGAACGCTTCGTTACCTAAAGTAAAAGATAGCAAAAAGCATTTAAATAAAGGAAGATTCTCTTGATCTTTGGTCGATGGACTAATAATAAAGCACTTATTAAAACAAAATAATTGTTTGAAGTCTATTAACATAGGGGTTCCTGAACCTGAACTTTATAAGACAGCTACCCGTGAGAAAATTAGGAGTACTAAAAGTCTCCACTTCAAGAAGACTTTCCTTACAAAAAAAAAAAAAACAACAACACACAATTAAAGGACTGTACATTCACATCATTTATTCGATAAGAACTTCTTATTATTTATTTTGGTTAAAAGTTTCTTTTAATTTATACTTTACTTGATATTTTTAAAAGACTTGACAGTATGAAGATATAGATAGGTAGAAGACGAAAAAATGGGTTTCGAAATTCTGTTTGTCTGTCTGCGAGCAACAGCCTAAACGACTCGGTCAATTTTCATAAAGCATTTTTAAATTCCCCCCACACGTTCCTTATTTTTAAGGTACCTAGTACGTAAATTATTTTTGAAATCGTATAAGACATATTTTTTATCAAAATCTGTTACGTCGATTTCAAAACTCAAAAAAAAATATTTTTTGAGTTTTTGAAAAAAAAAATTTTTTTTTTTAAATTAGACATTTCAAAAACTGGCCAATATTTTTTGAAAATTTAATTTTTGTTCGTATAGTAATACAAATTTAAAGCTGGCACAGGATGCCATGTGATTTTTCAGGAAAATATTAGTTTATGCAAGAACAAAAATTATAAATGGTTGTAGCGGTCTTTAAAAGAATAAACTTTTAGAGTACAAACAAAATTTTTAAACATTTTTAAGACAAACTTGGAACGTCAACTTTAAGTTTTTCTGTATGAATAAAAATTAAAGCATTACCTAGCTTTAACTAAATGAAATTTTTTGAATTTTTTTAAGTCTGTGGAACAGCTTTTGAGAAAAAATATTTTATAAAATTTCGAAATACAAATTCGTATAGCAGGTGCCGTTATTTTTATTGTTAAAAAAAACCGTGCGGGAAGAAAAAATTAAAAACGCTATCAACCAAGCTTGAAGAAAATCGGCTGAACCGTTTAGACCGTAGATGAATAGATAGATAGGCAGACAGACATAGAGTGCTAGGCCCGCTTTTTCGTCTTCTCTATCATCGTAATGTCAAATCAAATCTGATCAAAATCTCTAGTTTCATTATTTTACGAATGCATAACTTGCCATATAATAGATTTAAACCCCACAAATGACTTATTCTCTCCCTCCCCAATCAGTACAAACAATTATATGAATATAATTCGAAATAAAATATTTAAAAAAAAAAACGCAAAATATGGGTAATAGTTTATGGATTCACAATAATGTATTTTGAAAAAAAGCAAATCGTCTTTTCAAACAAAATTTATATAAAAGACTACTAACTAACCAAACAAAGTAATTGTCTTAGTACTTAAATAACTTGAATACATATAATAAAAAAATTAAATCCAAAATAATCACGATTATTTCTAAATCAAGTTATTAAAATAAAATAAAATATACAAATATTGGAACTACTTCCCTTTTTAATAATTTTATATTCTTTTCAGCCGATGTTTGATCTAATGACATCTATCATATAAACAGGGAACAATATACTTCCTCTACAATAATATTTTTCTAAGATTATGGTCAGGAATAATTTCGGAATTTATCGGTCGTTAACTTGGAAACATACTGTACCCAACTAAAAAAAGAACGTATACGTCACAGTGTACAATTTGTTGAACAGAGTCACTTTCTTGATCATTGATATTAATTACTTTGGTCAGGCATATTTAAAACCCTACGATTTGCTTTCGAAAAAATATTTGCTTTATATTCAATTTAAACTATTGCGGCATAAGACTGCACTTTGTTAAACAATTTGATGCCAGGAAGTTGTTTGTTGTTTATATTTTTCTTACGCCATCTAATAGAATATTGAAGAATAAGGTGAATAAAATATTCGACACAATTTTAGACATTTCATTTCGATTATTTCAACGATTATGTACCCGTATTTCCATTGAAAGTCTCTTTCGATGCAAGGGTACAAGTTTTGCGTAAAAGAAATATTTAAACAACCTTATAACTTAATACGCACTGTGGCCTTCCAGTAACTCATAGCTTAATTTGAGTAAGTTAATACAAAAAATATATTGAATCCAATTACTTAACTCAGGAGCAGTTTTTCAGTCGAGTACTTACTTAAACTTTTAGACTGTGTAACAATTGTATACAAATTGCGTAAAATCTCAAGTTCAATTTTTGGCAATATAAGTCAACATTTAAAATTTAATCTGGATATCAAATTTAAACCAATTAGTAACATGTCAAAACTATTTTTGTATGCCACTTGGTGGACGATTTTGCAAATTTTAATTGAGTCTAGCATCATACTTTCTATAACATTTTATTATAGTTAAAATCATAAAATAGCTATTTTGTTTTTTTAGTATCGTTCTAACTTATTTGACTCTTTGGCATTTATAAACGTCAAATAAAATCTGTTAACTTGTTATTTTTTTGCACAAACTGACATTGCTTTAGGCATGTTCAGAAGTAAGTTATGAAAAACAAATGCTTTTGCACGATACCATTTACAAAATTTTAAAAATTAAGAAACAGTGGGTAAACGACTTTGAAGTTAGCAAATTGTAGTAGTATCGTATACCTTAACACTTGGCTGTTAAAAACATTTTTTAGTTTTTAGATTTAAGAGACATAAGTGACATGATGGTTCATCCCAGTTATGAATATTGTGCTCTGAAAGTATGCGCTTTTTGCTGTATTATAATATACTACTTCATAGTCAGTATTTTTATTTTGCTTTGTTAGGAAATTTTGTATTTTCCGCCTTTGAGCACTGATACAAACTGTACGTTACGCCTAAAAGTATACTTATGAGTTGTCTATAGTTTGAAGATACACTACATATTATCATAGTTTACTTTTTTGTGGAATTTCGTATAGATACAGAAGATCCATTTCCCGCATTCATTCGTTTTTAATTAAGTACATATTATCGAGCACATGTGTATTGACATGATTCATACGCATATCCAAACGCATTATCTATAGGTCTCCTAAATCTAAACCCATATAATTAGTACAATAAAACTACATATAACAAAAATTAATTGAAATTTATTTCGAATATTTTATTCTCTTTTGGGAAATGACAACGATGACGGTTAATGACCCTAAACTCGATTTCACTTGTGGTTTGGATAGTACGGTAGCTTGGGCACTTGAGTTCATGTATGTACTTTTCTATAATTAATCATTAAACCATTTTGAAATCGAAAAATATTCAAATCACTTTGGATTCGCAGCACTGAGGTTAGGTGCGAAGAGTGCGGTCGGCCCGGCGGCGGCGTTAGCACTGTTAATGGCGCACTCGAATGGAATGTCGAATTAATTTTTGCTAAATTATTTGACAAATAAATTCGGGGGCATTTGGATTTTAGATTTGGCACTGAGTTTGCGTGTAAGTTGCAAAAATTGTTTAGAAATGCATTTGATAATCCGTTCACGGCTTATTCGATTTACGTGGTATTTTGGACAACAAAATTGATATAAAACATCGCGCTTAAAGGTTCGCATCGTAATGCAATTCAAATCTCTGAAATAAATATTTACCCGAAAATCAGTTGCATGCACAATATGTAAATAAAATATAATTCATGTTTGGAATGTGCCTCTTGGTAGTTATTGTATGCTTGTGTTGGATTTGTTTCATTTGCAGAGTTATTTCGTGCAATAAACGATACATATAGGTATTCAGATTTAGAGCTGATTTTTCAACTCATTTAGTTCAATTGATGTCACGTCAGTTGGGTACAAAATTTAAATCAGTTGGCTTCTAGAAATATATAGGCTAAGAGCTAAGATACAATGAATTTTTGAATCATGACAAATCAACACCTCAAAGTATTTATAATTTTTTAGATCGCCGCAATATCAATAATTCTGATACCTAGGAGTATTCAGAATGACTTACATAATTATTTAGAAAACAAAACGAGTTCTTTTTTTTGGATCCACTTGCTTAGACTTAAGAGAACGTTAACCACCTATAGTAAGACTGCGACCGTTGGAAGATAAATAAACAGTCTACAGGGTGTCTCATAAAAATACTTGAAAAAATATCTTCATCTTGTATTATCTTTAGAATTTATTTAAATTAAAGTCACTAGCCGTTTGAAGTAAAATTCATGACTTGATCTCAAGAACTTGTTCTTAGTTGAAATTGGTTAAATTCATGAGAAATAATTTGTTTTTAAATAAAATAAACTGATGTTACGAGAGTGTATTTCAAGCGGCTTATAATTTTTAAGATTTACTATACTAGTAACAAATTTTTAGTGATATAATTTCATTTTGATTAAGAATAAATAAAAGGCAAGGGCAATATATTCAGCTGAATTTGGCATTTACATCAAATTTCATTATGTAAGCAAAATTTCGTTAAAAGCATAAATCCAAGTCCAAGCATTGAGATTTTCATACAAAAATACTATCCAAATTTGAAAAATCAGTTTTGTCGTCTAAAGTGATAATCGTTGCATAGATTTTATTTATACCTATATTTTATATAATATATATTTAGAAGTATCTACATGGTGCGTTTTATGTTTGTCAGTTGGCATTTTACAGTCGTAGAGAGTGGTTGATAACAATTTATTATGGAGAACCTTAGGCAGCAACTTCGTGTTGAAACTATTAAAACTTTTTACTTAAATCATTATGAGCTAGGCTAGGAGGCGCATTTTGGCTTGGCTAGCTTAATTGGTAAGCAGACTAGACGCTATTGGAGCCCTAAAATCTTTCGATTGGTACACAAAAGATTACTACATCCTCATAGAGCGCCATTTTGCACGGCAGCGGCATTGGGCCATATTTACTTGAGGATGCCAAAGACAATGAGGTAAATATTACTGTTGACCACTATAGGGACAAGTTGAAGAAGTTTTTTGTGAATGAATTGCAGGTGTGCTACTATGCGAATTTTAGAAAAAAAAATTTCCGGTCGTATAAAGTGATCTTATCGATTGGCCCCACGGTCCCATTTCTTCTTACTGGGTTACTTGAAGGAAAAGTTGTACATCAACAAACCACCCACAACTTCGATACTAAGGGACAACATTATAACCAAAATTACAATAGAAGTCTGCGAAATTGTTATGAAAAATGTGCTTAAAAGAGCTCGCCTTTGCGCAATGGCCAGAGACACCCACGCGACCGACGTCATACTCCATGCATAATGTAAGAGACTATAATATAATCAATCTATAAAATATAAATAGTAGATACAACTGTATTTCATTTTAAAGTTATTGAAAAAATATATGGACCCGGAATATAAAACGCACCGTGTACATTTTTTAAAAAACAAGAAAAATTTCTTATGGAAATATACGAATAATCCAAAAAATCGTGCGATGATTAACGAAATAGAGTAATTATTCAAAAATCCTTGAAGCGATTAACGAAATATTCAAATAAACAGGAAATAAAGTAATTTCAAACAGAATGGGAAATATAAAACAAACCGCTAAAGGATTTTCTTTTTTGCATCACACTCTTTATTGTTAATATAAGTTTGATAAGTTAGCTGTTTTTTTAATGATTTGAACGTTTTTACCTTTTATCGGCGGGGGCCTGAATGAATGAATGAATAAATTGGCATATAAAAACACTGCGATCTAAAGATCTATTGTGTCCCCCATCTAGAACTGGATGAGGTTGGCTCATCATTACAGTTCTTCCTACAAATTCGTTCCTCTGAGGAATCGAAGTATTTGGAGTATTTTAAGGGATGATAATTTACTCTCTTTTATGTGGTGCTTGCCCAGATACCTATGCCTTTGATGCACGAGTGCATCATATTTTCCCATAGTATGTGGTCAGGTGTCTCTTCGTGAGTGTTGCAGGCCAAGGATGTTGAGGTGTCCGCTCAACCTACAGTGGCCTGTGAGAAGCCCCGTGATTTTCCTGAGGTGAGGCGGGGCCTGACCCTGAGCACTGTGAGCCACAAAGAGATTATCTGTGCAAGCAAATCTGTTAAAAATGACATTTGCTTAGATCATTATACAAATTGGAGATTGGAGTAAGTTTACTTTTTGAGGAGAATTCCTTAAATAACATATACCCAGATTCCTTACTACATTAGAACCAAAACCTTTTTCATGAAGGTTTTTTATAATACAAACTCTATATACTACTGAAATAAATCAGCCAAGTAGAAGACTTAGCACTATTATTGGACTTGTTGAATTATTGATTCAAATTAGCTTTTTTGGCCTTTAGTCCACAACTTAACAAAAATTGCGTATTGACAAGGTCCTCACAAGTCAACTGATGAGTCCATGTGAGATAACCCGGACGAAACGCAAATTTCCACCATACACATTGAACCACATAACTCATACAACTCTACCTAGAAGAACAACCATCAAGGTCAACCGTAATAGAACACATTATATTTACTGCGCATATAGGAATAACTACTGCAGCCTATGGAGATACAAATTTGTATCTTTATAATCAAAACATTTCCCAGCAACATGTTTCTTTGAAAAGAACAAAAAATTCAATTAGAGAACTGAACTCTCAAAACTCGAAACCATCTGCATTTGAATGTGATCATCTATAACTATAAAATTACGTCACCGTGTTGTCGGTCTATATGTATATTTAAATTGCGATTTATATATGTGTAGATACTACAGGTAATGTTTGGGATTCGTAAAAAAATGATTGTCGGTATATATGTATATTTAAATTGCGATTTATATTATGTGTAGATACTACAGGTAATGTTTGGGATTCGTAAAAAAATGATCTTTTCATTTTAACCAAATGTAGTATGTATTACGTCGAAAGAGAACACCAACAAAAGTGGGTCCCGCAATTTTGTCTGTCTGCCTCGACCTCGACCTACAGCACAAGCCTTTCTTTAAACTTTACACTTATAGCCTCATAAAATTCTAGATTCCCAGCAATAAGATTACAAAATCTGCCTCAATTGGTCACAACCACACATAAACTTTTAACTAAATAGATTTAATTTAATATTTTAAAAAGATCTCAGTGTTCATAGTAATTTTTAAAATCCATTGTTATCAGCTAAAGTCCCAAGGTATTTTAAACAATTCACTTTTTTTTGTATCTTTCAGTTAAAAAATGAAAAAAAAAATGCAGAAAAATATAATAAGCCCACTTTTCTGTCTTCTCTCTATGGGCAAGATGTTAAACATATGCTGAAAGAAAACTGAATAGAAAAATGAAGGTGTGTTTCAATAAGATTTTGTCATAACTTACTAGCTTACAAAATTTGAAAATGTATTGAAAATTCAACGGATTTCTGCCCGAAATGATGATTGATTTTCTTAAGTGGAAAAAGTGAAATTTGTCTATACAATAAAATATAACTATTTATCTCAAAGACGACTCTAAAAATTTTGGTGAGAAAATGTTTGTGTCTTATTGCTGGCATGGTTTAATACACATATATATATATTATTCAATTTTGCTTTTATAAAAATATTATATGTATATACATATTTTCTTACAGAAATCATTTAGAATGTATATGGCATTTTAACATTAGAACAAGTACGTACAACCAGTTTGTGGAATTTGTTTCCACAATCTATCTACGTCTGGAGCCAACAACAAACTCAAAATAGAATGTTCAACCTAATTCCCTGCTTTCACCCTCTCATTATAATTATAGGGTAAACAGTGAAATAGTTGGTCATGAGTACCTCCTCAGATTGCTTAAGCGTAAATTGATATTTTTATGCTAAGATTGACAATTTTGTTAAATGAATTCTAAATTTTTTTTCATCTTATAAATAAATTTTAGAAAGTCTGAAATTCAAAAAATATGAGTTTTCGAACCAGTTGGTAAATTGAACTTATCAATGCCATAGATACCTTTGTATATTATGTATATTACACTAATTTACATATTTTTGGTTCGTTGTAGGTACCTAAAAACATATAAGCGTTTTCGAGATATGCGCAAAAAACAAGTTTTTGGTTCTTTTTCCACATAATCGCAGAAACCATACTAATGGTTTGTTCAATTAACATATTATACTCGTACATAATGTATATTGTATTTTTTGAAAGATATGAATCTCCACTTTCTAACAACATACTGGGGTGGAGTCGCGTAAGGTGATAGTTGATAGTGACATTTGACAATCAAAATCGATACTTTTGTTACACGTAAGGTGATTATCAAAACGACTATCACTTTTTTGCGATGATTTTGACAGCTATTTAGGTTTCATTTTTATACTTTTTGTCATTTTCAATTGACATTTTGCATTGTGGGTTTCAACTTCGTAAGAAAATAAAAGTAAAAATTAAAAAAGTGTCTCTTATTGAAATATATTTTGTGAAACAAAAAAAAAATTATTGAAATGTAATGTTTAGCTAATTGTTCCTATTGTTGCTTTTGGGTTGTCCGACCAGTGCTTGAGGAACCATTATAGGTCTTTGCCAGCTCCGGATATTCTTACATGAACGTTGAAAGCATAGCAACTTATTTCTTTGTTGCATGAGACCTTAGAAAAAACAAAATTATTTTAAATAAAATGCACGACTGGGTCGCACGAACTTGCTCCTATGTAATAGACTAGGAATTTTAAAAACGAATGTTATTAGAGAAAACTGTTCATAAGGATCAAATTATTTTTTTAAATTCTTTTAATAGTAAGAGACGAAAACAGAATGCTATGCAAATATGAATTTATGCAAGAACAAAAATTATAAGTCGTTTCTTAAAAAAAGCTTTTACATACCTATTCTAACAAAATTTTTAAAAGATTTTTAAGAAAAAATTTTGGTACGCCAATTTAAAGTTTTTATTATTGTTCGAATAAAAATTAAATTAAAACAAAAATATTGAGCCGTTTCTGAGATATCGAATTTTCAAAAAAAGAAAAAAATAGATTTTTTTTGTTTCAAAAATTCAAAAAATATTTATTTTAAAGTTTTGAAATGCAATGTGTTTTAGAATTTTTAGAAGCTTCTTTATAAAAAATTTCATTAAGAACCGTTATGTGGATAATGAGAAATTCAAAATTCGAAAAAATGGTTCTATGGTAGGTATACAAGCTGTAATATCTTAATTTCAAATTTTTTTTTTAATAAATTAAAGATCATAAAAATTAATTGAAAGAAAAAAAAATTTTATCAAAATTCTAGGTGCCGTTTTCGAGAAAAATACGATTTTTGAAAACCATTTTTTTTAAATTTTTTAACATTTGTATGGTGGGTACCTTTATTTTAAAGTACAATTAAATTTTTTTTATCACGTCTTGTAGATTGTATTGAGAAACTTTTATTTATCAAGTTTAAAAAAATCAAGCATGGGGTTTTCGAAATATTGAGTTTTGAAAAAAAAATTTTGAAGTTTTTTTTAAAAATGCAAAAAATTTTTTTTGAAAATGTGTATACACAATTCTATTTAAATTTTTGAAGAGCCTTCGCAAAAAAAAAAAATCAAAATCGGTGGTACAGTTTTTGAGAAAATCAAAAACAAAAAAAATGGTTCCATGGGGGGTACCCTCAATAACCATTTTTCGGAAAAATTTTTTCAAGCATTACCTAGCTTTAACGAAATTAAATTTTTTTGTGTTTTTAGTTCTTAAATCTGTTCAGCAGTTTTTGAGAAAAAAAATATATATAAAATTTCGAAAAAAATTCGTATGGCAGGCAGTGGCGGCTGGTGGGTTGTTGAACAGGTGGTGCACATTACTTGCTCACTAAGTAGGTATTAAGATTAGAAATAGCAAAAAAACAAAAATTTACATGTATATGTCGATTTTTTATTATTTTGTATAATTGCTCGAAGAATTTCGACCATGTATAAAACTGACATACTTATTACATTTAGCAAGGAATCATGTTTTTTATTTTTTCACTTAAATGCGTCAAATCGTGGATTCACGTAACTTTATTTTAAAAAAAATTATTACTGTCTTTAATATACCTAATCACTGTTAATTTTATCCTACACCACACACTGTACAGAATCGAACCAAAACCAAAATAAAAAACAATTACTAACCTAACACCTACAAACCTACACTATTTAACCAGTCACGGATAGAGCGAAACAACATTACATATTCGCAGGCGCAGCGCATTCTAGTCAAACATCGGTTGCTGTAGTTAATCTTCGGTTCTCGTGCGCTGCACGAGAGCAGGCTAATTCTCCATATATTTCAATGAAATATCTTTTGTCTCACGCGTCAGGGATACTTGCTTGTAACTCATACAAGTTATATTAGCAGTCCTCGTGCGCTCGCCGAAGCGCACGAGAATTTTTACTTGCAGGGAAAGTAAGTCTTAATAGTAAAGCAAAGCGCTTACATTGTTTCGTCATAATTGGAAATTTTACTTGTTTGTGTTCTTGTACGTATGTTTAAAAAATAAATATTAATATGGGAATCTAAAAATAAAGATGCAGTAATATTTTGTAATTTTTAAATCTTTTGAATTGGTGGTTCAGCGCACGAGCGCACTTAAGGTACAGCCGCCACTGATGGCAGGTACCGTTATTTTTGGTCTTAAAAAAAAAAGAAAAAAACGTGTGGCGGTAAAAAATCAAAACCCATATCTACCAAGTTTAAAGAAAATCGGCCCAGCCGTTTAGGCTGTAGTCGCAGCGACAGACAGACAGAATTGCCAGACCCACTTTTTTAGTGTTCGCTATCATCGTAATGTCAACTTTGATCAAAATCTCGAGTTCGATTTTTTTTACGAATGCATAACTTGCCTTATAGTACCTACATATAAGTCGCAAGTAAAAAGGAAGCTCGAAGCCAAATTTTCATATCTATGAATATACTTACATATTTTGATAAAAATATCCAAAACAAGACAATCACCCCTGTTCTGATTTTCGTTTACGAAAGTAATACTTTCGTTTTCATTTCGTTTCAATTTTGTCTGGAGAATTTGAATTCGTAAATCTAAAAATGTATGTTAGTATTTTTAAAAATATATCTTTAAAAACTATTTTTTATGAAGAGGAAGACACACGTGTAACAGAAAACATGTCTGAATGTTGGTACCACTGCAAGGCAAATTCGTACGAAACTAAGAACGTCGTTTTCAAATCCGTACGAAAATCAATTTCGGTAACGAATTCAATTTGGAACGAAAATCAGAACAGGGGTAAATATTTAACATTTAATATACAACAATTTCAAAAAAAATCAAATTGAACAGAGAGCCAAAATGACATTTAATTCTTGAATTGTAAGTGATGCCAAAAAACTAACAATTTTTTGTGATCACTTTACACAGAGCAACCCAAAGTTGATAATCAAAAACGACAATCAACAAAACGACAGTTAACTATCACCTTACGCGATTCCAACCCTGATGTCAGTCGGATTAAAATTTATTAAGCTATACATGCAATAAAACATTTAAAAAATCGATTTTTTTTTAATTACTGCTTTTAAGATCCTCTATGAGGATAGAAAATAAATCATTTTAAATGTTTTGAAGAATTCAACTGAAAGATAGTTTCCTAACCAACAAATAAGCGGAAGTATACTAAAATCGTACAATAAATGTAGAAGCTATAAAAAGAAAGACATTTTTTTAACTTCCCATAGGGAGTTATTTTTATTTTGTTTTTGTATTAAAAAAATATGTTTTATTCCGTAAACTCTTCCGTTTATGTTGAATTAATCTTCGAGGATCTTCATCTAGCAGTATGTAGGAAACCTCTATACGAGTTAGCTTCTTTAAGTAAATTTAAAACAAAAAAAATCACTCATACGCCCCAGTGAATTTTTAATTAAATTGAATTAAGTTGGCGTTAAATTTTGAAAAATATGGAACTTTAGGAAATTTCGACACGTATCATCTTGGTTAAAATCCATTTAGTAAATCATGGCTCCAATACAGACCCCTTAGAGTCAATCAAATGGAGAATGATCGATAGAATAGAAATTTAGAATTGTCTATCAATATTCCTCTTAATGAGATCTCTTTTGAACTCTTAAGAGTTGCAGCTATTCAGCTAATATAGTGCACGAGTCCGTCTTACACAAAAAAAAGAGAATTAATTAACATCCACAGATGCGAGTGTGTGCGATGATGGAGGACTTCCGGTACCCTGTATCTCGGGGGATTTTGACTAAAAAGGTTTACAGATCTCACATTTATTATTAATAAATTCAAAAACAATTTTTGAAATACTAATTGTATATCTTTGGTCAAGGTCCTTCGATATATCAGAGGTCCCGGAAGTGTGCCATCATTGTGGATTGTGGAATTCACATTACCAAGGTCTTCGAATAGCGAGCTCGATTCTCTGTTCGGGCATTCTGATGTACGACTTCAAACACGACGGAAGACACGGACCGTTCCCGCGGAAGACCTCAAAAACAACCGCGTGCTTCATGAAAACGAGTAACTTTAATTTAAAATTTAGAAGAATAAGTCTAAACAGTTTAAATTTTATAAATAGCCTAATAACGAAAGTAATCGATTTCGTGCAAAACTTAATTAAAGGCATCCTTCGGGAAAGAATACAAAAAATGAAGCTAAAATAACTAAAAGTATCACACGTGTTGCCCTTATCTTTTATCCAGTCGTTTCGCAAGTAAATGCTGAAAAATATTAAAGTGTCGAATTTACTCGTACCTAGAAAAAAAACTAAAATCAAAGAGTAATTGACCAAAATCTTAAAATAAAATATAAAGCATTTTTTTTTAAACCAAAAACTATAATACCCCACTTGTTCAGTGTTCACGTGTTCAGAGCGAAAAGTCCCCAATCGTCCCATTAATGGTTTGGAAAAGCGAAAAAAAAAACATTTTCCGTCTTATAACTTTCGTCCAACATTCGTCTAAAATTCTAATTAAAAAGAAAAAAAAAGAGAGAACTAAAAATCTACAGTAAAATTCCCTACATGCATGTACCTTGCCTATTCAAAAGAAAACAAAAAAAAAGGGTACTTCAGTGACGTCATCATTTTACGTGTCGCTTTCCAACCTGTGTATTCTTCTTCAAAATTCGTCTTTGTCAAAACCCCGATGTGCAAGAACACCTAACTGTTAAACTCTGGTGAAAAAAAAAAACAAATTACCCGATACCTTTTCTTACGATAGTTGCAAAGAGAGCTTCTACCATCGGATTAAGCTGCTATCCGCTTTCGAAGGGCCATCCCATCTCGCTTTGTAAATGTTCATCATTTATCTGCAGCAGTTTTATTTAATTATTTTTTTTGTGTATTTTTCTTAATATAAGTTTTTTTAATTTCTTAATTTATTTTTAAGTTCAAAAGAATAAATAAAAAAAAAATTTAATTGTTAAATTAATCAATAAGTGAAGTAATAATTACCTGCTCATTAAAGAAAAAAAAGGAAATCAAAATGAAAGCATATTTACTCGTCAAAGTTCGTTCAATATATTTCCAAGTTAATTTTCTTTCAAAACAGGTGTAAATAAGGGATAACCTGGCCAAAATGCTGTGCGCACAACATCATGGATTATTGCAAAATATTGTTTTTTTTATTTTAATTTGGTAAGTTTTATTATGACCAACTACATTTACATTTTGAACGAAATTTGGTTTCTATCTTGACTGGTTTAATTTTGAATTTCAGGCGATATAACTAACTTATATAACCTAATATATAAAAAAGAGCTATAGCTATACAAAAACATAAAATAATAATAGTACATAATTACTATAACGATTGAGCTAGGTATAAAATTATTAAAATTAAATTAATTATCTTTTTTTGAAAGCTATTAAAATATCGTATCTAAGTTTTCAATACACTCGTACTTTTTGCATTTTATTAATCGTATTAAATTTTTGTTTGCCTCAACTTTTTGAATTTTAACAATAATATAGTCTACTCATAGTTTTAATAATTTTCTCCTGATTAGGTAGTGACATAATGAATTTGCTGTTAGGTAAAAAGAGAGCGAACCCGGTAATGTCAATTTAGAATTTACAGTTGTTTTGATTCATTTTTCTTCTATTTGTCAATATTCTATTCTTTTTACATATTTAGCTTAGTCTTATTTAGATTATAAAGAGTTTTTTTTTGAATATTAACTTGAAATAAAAACGATCTATTAATCGAATAAATTGTTTGTTAGTATTTAAGGTTTATTTTGATTTCAATAAATAGTTCCATATGTATGAAAATTTAAATTTAGCGTTATTATTTAACATAGGTTTAGATGGTTGAGCGGGTATGTTTTGTTTTACTCTTGTTTTTCTTTGAGATTATCTTCTCGCCATCAATTATTGATATGGATTATTGCGTTTAAATAGCTTTTGTTGGTGGATGTGATAAATTACTCTTGCGATGACAGACAGCGATGGTATACGAAATTTTGTTTCGTGATGAAATTATTTATTACAGTGGATCATTTGGTAATAGTTTTCTGACCAATAAATTATGTGAATTAAAGTTTATGAAGTACCTAATTTTAATGGTTGTAATTTAATTTCGAAGAACAAACTTTTAGTTAGGGGTTATCACAACAGTATTCTAGGACGTGATAGCCATGGATGTACCTCACCGTTCCGGTGTAAGTATGTGGGTGGGTAAGTCCTCGGAGAGAAATAACACCAAATCTCCAACGCTCAATAAAATCAGGACTCGAATTCCATAAGCTTATGGAACAAATCAGGCCTCGCTTCTTTAAAATTAATAGGCATGAAAATGCGTAACGACCGTCTGGACTTAACAACAGCAAAGACCCCCCCTCCGACGAGCTACTACGTGCAGATGCAAGCATGCCTAGCGGTTGTGGTCTAGACACCCTTAGTCCTTGCCGCCAGGATGGGCGGAATGTACCTGTAAGCATTTTGTCATTCTGGTGGGCCTACAGGGGATAAGGTTTCTTAGGAGACTTCTATTTTTGAGGATAGTCTTTGAGATTGTATGTAGATGGGACTTTCCAATTATATGTTCGGTTTCAGGTTTTGAGACCTAGAAGAACTCAAATAGAAGTTTTGTTTCCAATTTAACATCTTAGTTTCGTTACAGGTGGCGCCCAACGTGGGGCCAGATTTTGTTTCAATTTTTATAGCTTATTGGTGAATTAAGAAAACAAAATTTTTTTCTCTTGCTGATATGATTGTAGGTAGCAGTTAGTTTATTTCCATAGCATTTCCCCGTTCAAGTAATAATTTTAGAATCTTCAATTTTTTTATTTGTTTATTCAGTATGAGATTAAAGATCAGATATCCAGTATTTGGGTAGACCTTAGTCCCCATTTAGCCTGCTGTGTCAGATTTATTTTCATCTCTTATAATTTTTTTCTCCTTGTTTTACAGTTTTAATTTTTTGAAAACAAAATTACAATTTTTGACAGTTTTATACATTCAGTAGTTTTGATAAAGTAAGGGTCAGGTATCCAGCAAATAGGTTGAACATTGTCCCCGCTTAGTCTGATGTGCCAACCTTATTTTATAGATGCAGCTGAATTCAGTTAATTTAGATTTGAGGTTTTGATATCCAGTATTTGGGTGGACCTTAGACCCCATTTAGCCTGATGTTTCGGCCTTAGATTTAATATACGCATTTTTGTATTTTTTTTTAAATTCGGAACAGATATCCGGTTTGTGAGTCGATCAGTTGTCCTTGCAACTGTTGTATTTCCGAAATGCAATATATTTTCTTTCTTTTCAATACAATCTTACCGAAAATCATTCAGCTACTATGAGAGACAGGAAAAAACAATCTGAAACGTGTGTTCAATACTCAATTCGTTATTTATGAGCCTGATTTTAGAGAGGGTTACAATTATTTTTTTTTCCTTCGTAGTTATTTTATTTATACCATTATCTGGCTGTTATCGAGGAGCAGTGAGTCACATCCACCAAACATCATGAATAGAAAGAAATATAACATATAACAGATATTTTGTTGACTATTAGTAGAGTTTGCGATTATTTTTTTTTACCTCTAACTTATTTAGTTTCGTTAAGTTCTACAGTTTTTCTTAGCAATAAAACATAATATCACGATACATTGAATTATTTTTTTTTGGAAATAAGTTATTGAAATTTTTAAAAGGAGTTTAGTTAATTTTCCTGGTTAACTTAAGGAAATAATTTTTTTTCCTTCGTTTTTAAGTTTTGTTAAGTTCTTCAATTTCAGAATTGGTTATGCCCTTGCGCAAACATAAGTCTTCATTAACCAATACAAGGAAAAGGGGAGCTGGTCGCTCAACTGTTCCTAGGAGAGGTAGAAGTAGGAAAACTGCTGAGAGTATGTCCAGTTCTAGTGATGAAATTGTGCCATCGAGAGTTTCAGACCCCCCACCTATGAGTAACTTACCAGTTACTACAGGGGCTGGTAATCCAGTTCAGGGTGAAGATACAGTGCATTTAGCAAATATCCATTCCGAAAATGGTACCAAAGCTCAATCTAGTCATAGCCTTCAAAATCATAATAAGACAAATAATAATAATAATAATAAAACAAATGACAATAGTAATAGTCATCTGTTACAACATATTCAGGAAATTGTGAAAGCAACAGTAGGTATTAGTAGAACGGAAGAAAGACAAATAATGCAGAAGGAATTGGAACTTAGTCAGGCAAGGTTGAAAAAAATGGTTGAGGACTTGCTTCGAGAAAAACTTTCTCAATCAAATTCAACACCTCAAGTAGGCTATGATGTTCGAAGACGTTACACGGAAACAAATCCTGTAAATTCATTAACTTCAGCCATACCTCAAAATTTTTCCATACCACACAATTTTTCTATTCCACAAAACTTTTTCGTACCACAAAATTCTTCCATACCACAAAATCCGTCTGTACTTTACAATTCAGGAATACCACAGAATTCAGCCCAACATCAAAATTCCGCCATACCACCAAACAATTCTACTCACAATACTGCAGATGAGTTCCTTGCTCAGTTTCAAAGCTTAAATCTTAATGATCAACCACCAAGAGCCTCTAGGAATCTACCTAGTCAACAAGGAACTTCTCAGCTACGTCCTAGTTACAAAACTCATACTTTCCACAAGTGGGGATTAAAATTTGATGGTACGAATATGAGTGTAGACGATTTCATTTTTCGTTTAGAACGTTTAAAAGATTGCTATAAGGCTACATGGGAAGAAATAGTATTAAACTTTCACCAGTTCGTAGCAGGTCAAGTAGAATCTTGGTTTTGGGTAATTGTTAAATTCCGTCCAGAGATTGATTGGATGAGTCTTCGTTTGGCTTTGCTGGAACAGTTTCGTAGTTTGGAGACAGATACGGAACTCTCCAGGAAATTGTTCGATCGACGTCAAGGCCCTGCCGAGTCGTTCGACGACTTTTATATGGCAATTCAGAAAATGAATACCAGATTGTTAATCCCAAAGCCTGATTTCGAGCTAATTACCCTTATAAAAGAAAATGTTCAGAGCAGATTAGGAGAGTTGTTAGTTACCTTTCGTACATCTAGTTTGCAGGAGTTATGTTATGTCTGTCGCAAAACAGAAAAGTACATCGCGGACCATGACGCATTAAAAGCCAAAGCTCAAGTGCAATCTCAATTTAAAAGACACGTAAATGAAATTGAACAAAACGACTATACAACCCCCATAAACACTGTTGAGGCATTTCAGGCTAAGAAAGATGCTAGTAATTATGTCTGTTGGAACTGTCGGAAAACAGGTCATAGTTATAGAGAATGTTCTATTCCGCAAACTTTCTTCTTCTGCTTTAAATGTGGAAAAGAGGGTACTACCTCACCCCAATGCCCGAAGTGTTCGAAAAACTTCCAGCGGAGCATACCGACTTCCGGGGCGGCTTGCTCAACGAACCAAACACCGGAACTCAAGCCGAATCAACAATTTTAAATGCAAATTCTTTGCAACCCAATACTACCCAGCCTATAACCATTTTGAAAAATCTTGATAGGACTCTAAACACTAAATCGAAACCTTGTGATCGCAAAGACCAAGTGGATGCTCATTTTAAAACATTACATGAACGTCTTCTTGCGTATTACAAGGCTAGGGACAGGATCTTTGGTAATTCAAAAGCACCAGTTTCACCTAAAATTACACGTATTCGACAGTTAGCTAAACAGAAAAAATGTATTCATCGAAATATCGAAGCAACAACCTTATATTCTGGAGATGATCCACGACCTTATGCCACAGTTAAACTGCTAGGAACGAATATGTTGGGGCTGCTTGATAGCGGTGCCAGCATAAGTTGTTTAGGTTCTAAAGGGCTCGAATTTTTAGACACAAATAAAATCCCTTACCCTAGTTTCTCGTCAGTTGTTAGAACGGCAGATGGTCAAAAACAAGTTATAAAAGGAAAATTAGAAGTTGAAGTCACATACCAAGGAGTGACAAAGAAAATCGATTTGTTTGTAGTTCCTTCCTTGAATCAACAATTATATTTAGGTGTCAACTTTTGGAAAGCTTTTAATATTGCCCCGCAAATCATTTCAGAAGTTTCTTTAATTTCGGAACCAAAAGAGAATAATTGCCTAAAAGCTCATGATTTGACAGCAGAACAATCCAGTATACTTAAAGCAGCCATAAGCACCTTTCCATCCTTCGCCACTCTTGGTTTAGGAAGAACAACGCTTGAGGAACACGTAATCGATACGGGAGATGCTGAACCGATAAAACAACGGCACTACCCCATTTCTCCAGCGGTGCAGAAACTTGTATACGAGGAACTGGATCGTATGATTGCAATGGGATTAATAGAGGAAAGCAATAGCGCGTGGAGCTCTCCTGTAGTTCTGGTACAAAAACCCGGCAAAAACCGGTTGTGCCTGGACTACAGGAAAGTGAACGCTAAGACCAAAAAGAGCGCGTATCCACTTCCTCAATTACAAGCAGTGCTAAGTCGTCTCGAAAATACATACTTCATTTCAAGTGTAGATTTAAAAGACGCCTTTTGGCAGATCCCGCTGGAGGAATCTTCAAGGGAAAAGACCGCATTTACGGTTCCAGGCAGACCTCTCTACCAATTCAAGGTTATGCCCTTTGGCCTTTGCAATGCTCCGCAACGCATGTGCAAACTAATGGACAAAGTGGTACCCAATGAATTAAGAACAAATGTTTTTGTCTATCTGGATGATCTGCTGATCATTTCAAGCACTTTTGAGGAACATGTCCGATATTTAAAGCTAGTTGCGAAGCGTTTAAAAGAAGCCGGATTAACAATCAATGTAGAAAAATCCAAATTTTGCTATAAGGAACTGAACTATCTAGGTTACATTGTCAGTGACGGGTGTATTAAAACCGATACTAAAAAAATAGCCGCTATACGTGAATTTCCTGTACCCAAAACAGTTCGTCAAGTAAGAAGATTTCTGGGAATGTCCGGATGGTACAGACGTTTCATTCGAAATTATTCGACACTTGCTACTCCAATCACAAATACGCTTAAGAAGGGTAAAAAGTTCGATTTTGATATGGAGGCAATAGATGCTTTTAATAAAATAAAGGATATTTTAACAACAGATATTGTTCTCGTACATCCCGACTTCAGTAAGCCCTTCATTATCTTATGCGACGCTTCAGCAAGTGGCATCGGTGCTGTCCTATGTCAGAAAGATGATGAAGGAGTTGAACGTCCAATTTGTTATTTTTCTCATAAGTTGAATTCTGCACAGTGTAACTACAGTGTGACAGAACGTGAATGTTTGGCTGCAGTTTTAGGGATACAAAAGTTTCGCGAATACGTTGAAGGATATAAATTCACAGTTATAACGGATCATGCGAGCTTGAAGTGGCTGATGAGTCAGAGGGACCTCAGTGGACGATTGGCTCGATGGAGTTTAAAGCTTCAAGGGTATGATTTTGATATAGAGCATCGAAAAGGTTCTCAACATGTTGTGGCAGATACTCTATCCAGGGTATATGCGGCAGATGCTATGGGCCTTGATGCCTTACCAGAAGAATGCTCTCCCGATCTGTTGCAAATAGATCTGACAGACCCCAGCTTCAAATCTGAGGAATATGTCAAGATAATTGACAGTATCGAAAATCATAAGGATCAGCTGCCTGACCTGGTTGTTTCGGAAAGTTTCGTATACAAAAAGGTCAACCACAGCACAGGCAATCCTCTTGAGGAGGATTTAATTTGGAAGCTTTGGATTCCATCAGCATTAACCGATCAATTGATTACTCTGGCTCACCGGCCACCTAAAGCCTCGCATGGTGGAATAGCCAAGACCCTTTACAGACTTCGGCAACGTTTCTTTTGGCCAAATATGGCTGCCCAGGTCAGGGATTACGTAGGGAATTGCGATGTTTGCAAAATGTCAAAGGCATCAAATCAGATTTTGCGACACCCTATGGGGAAACCATTCTTAGTAGAACGCCCATATCAACACTTGTATATTGATTTTTTAGGGCCGTACCCTCGTTCCAAAAGAGGAAATATATACATTATCATTTGCCTTGACCAACTTACTAAATTTACAGTTATTCAATCTCTCAGAACGGCAACTTCAGAAACTGCGATCAGATTTCTCCATGAACAAATTTTCTGTATGTTTGGCGTACCAGAAACACTCATGTCAGATAATGGTAAGCAGTTTACCAGTTCTATGTTTGAAAAATTTTTGCTCTCATACGGTGTTCAACATATTAAAACCGCATCCTACGCTCCTCAGGCAAACGCCAGTGAGAGGGTCAATCGATCCATACTGGCAGCCGTGAGATCTTACATCAAACAAGATCAGAGAGATTGGGATCTTCACCTACCATCAATCGGATGTGCCTTACGAACCACGATCCATTCCGTAATAGGTATGTCGCCTTACGAGGCTTTATTTGGACACAGAATGATGGAGCACGGATCCGATTTTAAGCTTCTTCGGAAATTAAATGCCGTTAACAGTTCAGATCTCGAATTGATTCCAAAAAAATCAAAAATGAATATTCTGCATACTAGTCTAAAAGAGTCTTTGCAAAAAGCCCATGCTTCAAACGAACACTCTTACAATACCCGCAGTAAAGCAGTCAAATATCAGATCGGTGATTTCGTTTTCAAAAAAAAATTCATTTTGAGTAATAAATCCAAACGTGTAAACGCCAAATTATGCCCCAAATTCACCAAGGCAAAGGTAATTTCCATTGTGGGAACCAATCTCTATGAATTAGAGGATGAGAAAAGTACACGATTAGGGGTTTTCCATTCAAAAGATATCAAAAAGTAAATATTTCATGACAGCCAGCTTCTCAGTGTGAACATGAGACAGATTCTCAGGCGTGGGTCTAGTCTCAAATATTAACCCAATTAAAATCCAACGTTAGTTTTAGGTTTTGTTTTCTTTTTCATTTCACGCGCCGTGTCTTGTAAAAAGAAAAAGTTTTGTAGGAAACCTCTATACGAGTTAGCTTCTTTAAGTAAATTTAAAACAAAAAAAATCACTCATACGCCCCAGTGAATTTTTAATTAAATTGAATTAAGTTGGCGTTAAATTTTGAAAAATATGGAACTTTAGGAAATTTCGACACGTATCATCTTGGTTAAAATCCATTTAGTAAATCATGGCTCCAATACAGACCCCTTAGAGTCAATCAAATGGAGAATGATCGATAGAATAGAAATTTAGAATTGTCTATCAATATTCCTCTTAATGAGATCTCTTTTGAACTCTTAAGAGTTGCAGCTATTCAGCTAATATAGTGCACGAGTCCGTCTTACACAAAAAAAAGAGAATTAATTAACATCCACAGATGCGAGTGTGTGCGATGATGGAGGACTTCCGGTACCCTGTATCTCGGAGGATTTTGACTAAAAAGGTTTACAGATCTCACATTTATTATTAATAAATTCAAAAACAATTTTTGAAATACTAATTGTATATCTTTGGTCAAGGTCCTTCGATATATCAGAGGTCCCGGAAGTGTGCCATCATTGTGGATTGTGGAATTCACATTACCAAGGTCTTCGAATAGCGAGCTCGATTCTCTGTTCGGGCATTCTGATGTACGACTTCAAACACGACGGAAGACACGGACCGTTCCCGCGGAAGACCTCAAAAACAACCGCGTGCTTCATGAAAACGAGTAACTTTAATTTAAAATTTAGAAGAATAAGTCTAAACAGTTTAGACTTTATAAATAGCCTAATAACGAAAGTAATCGATTTCGTGCAAAACTTAATTAAAGGCATCCTTCGGGAAAGAATACAAAAAATGAAGCTAAAATAACTAAAAGTATCACACGTGTTGCCCTTATCTTTTATCCAGTCGTTTCGCAAGTAAATGCTGAAAAATATTAAAGTGTCGAATTTACTCGTACCTAGAAAAAAAACTAAAATCAAAGAGTAATTGACCAAAATCTTAAAATAAAATATAAAGCATTTTTTTTTAAACCAAAAACTATAATACCCCACTTGTTCAGTGTTCACGTGTTCAGAGCGAAAAGTCCCCAATCGTCCCATTAATGGTTTGGAAAAGCGAAAAAAAAAACATTTTCCGTCTTATAACTTTCGTCCAACATTCGTCTAAAATTCTAATTAAAAAGAAAAAAAAAGAGAGAACTAAAAATCTACAGTAAAATTCCCTACATGCATGTACCTTGCCTATTCAAAAGAAAACAAAAAAAAAGGGTACTTCAGTGACGTCATCATTTTACGTGTCGCTTTCCAACCTGTGTATTCTTCTTCAAAATTCGTCTTTGTCAAAACCCCGATGTGCAAGAACACCTAACTGTTAAACTCTGGTGAAAAAAAAAAACAAATTACCCGATACCTTTTCTTACGATAGTTGCAAAGAGAGCTTCTACCATCGGATTAAGCTGCTATCCGCTTTCGAAGGGCCATCCCATCTCGCTTTGTAAATGTTCATCATTTATCTGCAGCAGTTTTATTTAATTATTTTTTTTGTGTATTTTTCTTAATATAAGTTTTTTTAATTTCTTAATTTATTTTTAAGTTCAAAAGAATAAATAAAAAAAAAATTTAATTGTTAAATTAATCAATAAGTGAAGTAATAATTACCTGCTCATTAAAGAAAAAAAAGGAAATCAAAATGAAAGCATATTTACTCGTCAAAGTTCGTTCAATATATTTCCAAGTTAATTTTCTTTCAAAACAGGTGTAAATAAGGGATAACCTGGCCAAAATGCTGTGCGCACAACATCATGGATTATTGCAAAATATTGTTTTTTTTATTTTAATTTGGTAAGTTTTATTATGACCAACTACATTTACATTTTGAACGAAATTTGGTTTCTATCTTGACTGGTTTAATTTTGAATTTCAGGCGATATAACTAACTTATATAACCTAATATATAAAAAAGAGCTATAGCTATACAAAAACATAAAATAATAATAGTACATAATTACTATAACGATTGAGCTAGGTATAAAATTATTAAAATTAAATTAATTATCTTTTTTTGAAAGCTATTAAAATATCGTATCTAAGTTTTCAATACACTCGTACTTTTTGCATTTTATTAATCGTATTAAATTTTTGTTTGCCTCAACTTTTTGAATTTTAACAATAATATAGTCTACTCATAGTTTTAATAATTTTCTCCTGATTAGGTAGTGACATAATGAATTTGCTGTTAGGTAAAAAGAGAGCGAACCCGGTAATGTCAATTTAGAATTTACAGTTGTTTTGATTCATTTTTCTTCTATTTGTCAATATTCTATTCTTTTTACATATTTAGCTTAGTCTTATTTAGATTATAAAGAGTTTTTTTTTGAATATTAACTTGAAATAAAAACGATCTATTAATCGAATAAATTGTTTGTTAGTATTTAAGGTTTATTTTGATTTCAATAAATAGTTCCATATGTATGAAAATTTAAATTTAGCGTTATTATTTAACATAGGTTTAGATGGTTGAGCGGGTATGTTTTGTTTTACTCTTGTTTTTCTTTGAGATTATCTTCTCGCCATCAATTATTGATATGGATTATTGCGTTTAAATAGCTTTTGTTGGTGGATGTGATAAATTACTCTTGCGATGACAGACAGCGATGGTATACGAAATTTTGTTTCGTGATGAAATTATTTATTACAGTGGATCATTTGGTAATAGTTTTCTGACCAATAAATTATGTGAATTAAAGTTTATGAAGTACCTAATTTTAATGGTTGTAATTTAATTTCGAAGAACAAACTTTTAGTTAGGGGTTATCACAACAGTATTCTAGGACGTGATAGCCATGGATGTACCTCACCGTTCCGGTGTAAGTATGTGGGTGGGTAAGTCCTCGGAGAGAAATAACACCAAATCTCCAACGCTCAATAAAATCAGGACTCGAATTCCATAAGCTTATGGAACAAATCAGGCCTCGCTTCTTTAAAATTAATAGGCATGAAAATGCGTAACGACCGTCTGGACTTAACAACAGCAAAGACCCCCCCTCCGACGAGCTACTACGTGCAGATGCAAGCATGCCTAGCGGTTGTGGTCTAGACACCCTTAGTCCTTGCCGCCAGGATGGGCGGAATGTACCTGTAAGCATTTTGTCATTCTGGTGGGCCTACAGGGGATAAGGTTTCTTAGGAGACTTCTATTTTTGAGGATAGTCTTTGAGATTGTATGTAGATGGGACTTTCCAATTATATGTTCGGTTTCAGGTTTTGAGACCTAGAAGAACTCAAATAGAAGTTTTGTTTCCAATTTAACATCTTAGTTTCGTTACAAGTAGTCAGCCATCATGTCTTCATACCAAAATACCTCATACCGCTTTTCCATCGGTGCGAAGTCCTTGTGAAACCTCTCACCCTTTTGATCGCTAACAGCTCTCAAGCTTGGGGTAAAGAGTGTCAATAACTGCAAGAAGTGGATTTTCAGCTCTCCTGAAAGAAAAATTCCAAGACTTTTCCTCTGCTTTTTTTAAGCACTTTGAAAACTCATTGTCATTTGTAGCTCAGCAGATGAAGAAATTTTTCATTGTCTCATGACTTTCTTTTACATTTGTGGAGTGACCAACGGGAATTGATAGTTTTTTGCTGCCTTTATGAAGCAAAACAACTTTTCACTATATTTGCTACCGCCAATCATTTGGGTCATGTTTTTCGACAAATTCAGCAAACCGTACAGTAGCAAAAGTCTTCCGTTTTTGAAAAATATTTTTCGAATTTCTTACTTTGATTTCTGTAAAAAGTGACTCTTGTCTGGTTCCAAATATACAAATTTTCGTAATCGTGAAG
The DNA here is from genome assembly GCA_911387755.1 of Chrysotoxum bicinctum. NCBI lineage: Eukaryota > Metazoa > Arthropoda > Insecta > Diptera > Syrphidae > Chrysotoxum > Chrysotoxum bicinctum. Next base: position 85,692,551 of record OU426990.1, on the reverse strand, counting down.
CGAGCAATTCAGATTTTTTTCGATAAGCTAAAATCAGGACAAATATCATTTAGTGCGATTTGAATCACAAATTTCAGTTTCTGACCTTCTATCTCAAGATTACTGATGGGACTAGAATCCAAATCTGAAACTTCTACTGAAACTTCTACATACTTCTGCTGTTGATAATTGTCCTCGTTTTCGGTACTTAGAAGAATGTACTTAAGCTTTTTAAAAGGATTTTATGTCGGGATGAAAACCTTTACGAAATGTTACTCCTTGTATTTCTGTCAGGCATAAGTACCCATCAGTCACATTATCAACTGGATTCCTGTATTCAACCGGCTTTCCTAATGAGCAATACATCTTCCTGCCATTGAAAAATTTCTTCAATTTTACAAAACACGTAGAACACAATATTGAGTTTGGTGTCCTTTGTTTATCCACAAATCTAGCTTTGAATCCCAAATAATGAGAATTGTTTCATTGTATTGAGCTGCTTTTTTGAATATGTACAAGCCGCAAACGCAACTATAAACTAATTCGGTAAGTGCTTGCACAGTTAGTAAAAACCAGAAAGGTTATTGGGAGAAAACTATTGTTCACTTTTCATTTAAAGAAAATAACCTGTTGAAGAAAAAGTCTTAACTAAAAGGCCTTGTAGTTACATACTTCCGGGCGAATGGCAGTAGTTCGGTTATGATAACAATTCGTTGCCTAGCATCAAATTTGTTCGATGATGAAGTAGGAAATCAATGTAATTAATTTTCTTTTTCAGGTCGGTTGTTCTTTTGTTTAACAACTGCGCGAGTGTAAGTGTTGCACTTCAGTTGGAATTTGAATAGAATTTGGAACCAATAACTGGAAATCAGCTCAACGTTCAAAAAAGTTGGTCCTAAAAGCAGTCATAGGGGCAGTAAAATTGGTTTATGAAGAAGATAATTTACTAAAACTTTATAGATAAGTCAAAGTTATATGGTTTTGTTAAAATAAAATATATTTATGAATGTACACATTTTGAAGGTCCAACCACCAACACAAGGGTAAGGAATGCTTAATGAGTTGGTATATCTAATATTCAATATTGAAGCGAATGAATATAAGAAATTAAAAAAAAAATCTGCTGTCTAAAACTTCAAAACGTATCTTTGAGGAAAATCTGTTATCAAATCAAGTAAATGTTTTGACCTCCTTCTTGATTGATGAAACAAAATATACAAAAACTAAAATCGAGGGCAGATTGTTAGTTATCATATTCATAAAGAAGCAAATCCAACAGCAGAGTTAAAAAAACATCATTAACATCAGAAAACATCATTCATAACTTTTTAATTTTTCGACGGAACCAACAGTAGAGGTAAAATTAATTACTTGATGACCTTTCTTTATTTTTACTTGCGACTTATAGGTAGGTACTTTAAGGCAAGTTATGCATTCGTAAAAAAAATCTGATCCATAGTGATGAATCGACGCACAAAATCCACTTTATCCTTTTTAAAACGCTCCAAATGTTGCTGAGAAAGTCGCATTCGAATGTGTTTTTGTTCCATCGTTAGCGAATGCGGCACCCATTGTGCACACAGCTTTCTAAAGCCCAAAATTTCACTTAAAATATGGCTCACACTGCCTAATGAGATGTGTAGAGCCTCTACTAAATCTCTCTCAGTCAATAGCGATCTTCCAAAACCATATCCTGTATTTTGGCTATGATTTCTGGTGTTGATGCGCTTTTTGGACGTCCTTCACGTGGATCGTCTTCAAGGCTTGTACGACCACGTTTAAATTCAGCAACCCATCTTTCTACTGTTCTCATTGAAGTTGAACAATCATTATACACTTTCAACATTCGTTCGTGAATTTCTTTTGGTGCTACACCTTCCAAAAATAAGAATTTTATCACTGCACGATATTCAATTTTTTCCATCGTAAACAAATACTTTGACACGGCGACACTAAATGGCTTCTAAACAAAGAATGAATTGACAGATTGAAATGAAACTTCACATACGTTAATATGAAGAGTGTACCAACAAAACAAAAAAAATTTGGGCTAGTAGCAACGCCTTCTCTTATCGAACGACAAAACTTATTGAACAACCTGGTACATAATTATGTATTGCAGAAAGCTTTTCAAAGTATTAGAGCTTCTTATAACTCACATACAAAAAGAGTATGTAATTAAAGCAATTCATTTGTAATCTCCGTAAACGAGTTACGCCAAAAATTAACTTTTTTTTATAAAATATTGTATAAAAACATTATAAATTAAAATAACATACAAATGTACCATTTTCCTGAAACATTTATAGAAAACTACTTCGAAAATTACTTCTGTGATCCTTAAAGTCAAGGTTACAATAGAAAAAGTATGGGAAATGTAAAATAGTAAAATTTACAAGAGTTCACATGACTTTTATAATTTAATATCTATGATGCTTGAAAATGTTTCGATGAAGTTAAAATGTAGCCGTGACTCGACGCACGTTCATAATTTTTATTGCATGTAAAATATAACTGACAATTCTTTTTTACTTGAGATATTAGGTTCTATAGGACAAGTTTTGCATTTGAAAAAAAAAAACGAACTCGAGATTTGATCAAAGTTGATATTACGATGATAGAGAACACGAAGAAAGTTTGTCCGGCAATTCCGTCTGTATGTCTGTACCTCGACCTACAGGACAGGCTTAACTGCTAAAGCAATTTTCTTCAAACTCGGTAATTAAGGTTTTTCGTTGATACCCTGAGGAGAATTTTTGTTGTTTTTGAAATTTTTTTTTAGCTCCATTAATATAGGTACCTGCCATACAATATTTATGCAGTCTTCTTTATATCAAAAAGGGCTCTAGAGATTTTGATAAAAAAAAAAATTGAGCGTGCTATTATGGACATGTACCACATTTTGGTCAAAAAAATTTAAGAACCAAATTTATTAATTTTCGACTTTGTCATCAACGACTCTAACGATTTTGACCAACATTTTTGAACAGCAGCTCTTTTATATTCAAAATACATATTGTTGTATATTAAAACATTCGAAAAAATATTTTTTGGGTTTTTTAAATAAAATAAAAAATTTTGTTTAATCAATATCTTGAAAAAATTTAAAAGGATATACCTACTTACAAAAACCACGGATATAAAAAACAAACAAACAAATAAAAAATAGTTTTATTTATTAAAGTTGTAAGTATATCCTTTTAAATTTTGATGTACATAATGTATAATGTTTTCAATTAAAACTTCACAATAAATAGATTTGAAGAAGGGTGTAATCACATCCGAAATGTCACAAATAAAGAAAAAATAACAAAATTTGACCTTGAGCCCACTTAAGGACAAACATAATTTGAACATTTGCTCTAATAAAAACTATGCTTTTCTATTTTAAACGATTTGAATTCCAAAGTACTTTAACATACATAAGTGCGATCCAGTCGCGCATTTTTATTTATCTTTAAGAAATAGACGTTTTTTTTTAAAGAGATTCTTTTGATTGGTGATCGGTGGAACTTCTGTAGAAAACTTGAAAATTAAGAAATAATAGATCTATGCCAAATGTTTAGTTCCTCATCTTGAATAAAATAAGGTATTAGATAAATCTAAAACATTTTAATATGGCTTGCTACGAGAAGAAACTTGTCTAAGTGCATTCCCGGTTTCGGTCTTATTTTACTATAATTCTCCTCAAGCTCGTCGTGATTTTAAGTAGAAGAAATAACGATCTAGAGTCTGAATCTAAAAGTTGCACTGAGACATTCAAGACTCTCCGTAAATTTAAGAAAAAAAAAATAATTTTTGTGATCCATTGCTATCTATAATTTAAAACTGCTTGGGAGCAAGTTGGAGCCTTCTTACCAGGCAGAACAACTACCCAAAATGGGTTACTCATTAATCGATAAAAGTTCGAAAATAGAAGTTTAAATTCGTTCCTATAATACTCGATTAAAATGATTCGATAAAACAAGAGATCTTTTATTTACTTTAGAAAACTGTTACAAACTAAAAAATAGACAATTGGAAGTTGTACGATTTTTACTAATGAGTTTTCGATTGAAGTGTCAAAAAAGGTAGGATCACCTTTTTGTCTTTCGAATACCAAAACCAAAACCAAAAATCGTCTCGGATTTTATTGGCAACAAAAGTCTGAATTCATGGCACTACTGATGCTTTGGAGAAAGTATCGTCTCGTAGACAGCTTAAAGTCTAAGTTAAGAAAATTGCAATTTTGATGGTTCTTTTAACGAAACATTATATACCTTTTGACAATATAAGCAACATGTTACAATTTCAATATAACTGCACATTCTTTTTTTAAATGTCAATAACTAATTTTATTTGTTGTTTGGAAGTTTTTAAATGTTTGTACAACAAAACAAAGGAAATGTGTCCACATACTGAAAATTTCTTTTTTTAATTGAAACGCAATTTGTGTTGTACCCTATCTTCGAGAGTAATCGAATTTTTCATTTAATAATCTCTACATCGTATTACCTCGCGCGTTACTCATCGAATTTTCGTTTTCTCTTTTCAATCAACGCATTAATTTAAATCGTATCTAACCCCTTTAACAGCTTAACTTCCCTTCTCGTCCGGAAAGTTCTAAGTGTACCTAAGTATTATATAGTCTTACATATAAGTTGGTTAACTGGTCTCCACAGTGTCGGCGGTCAACACAGAACTTCTTAGTGAAAGCATTCCTATATACCACATATCTGATAGATACATCCCAGCCCAGTATTCCCAAGACCCCCTTCACCCATTTTCAACATATTCGTTTCGTTTCCACAGTTCAATTCCGATTCAAGATTCAAGTTTTAAAGAAATAACCAAGAATATACGAGTAGGTATTACGTTTTACGTATAGTGTATAGTAGACACAAAATAAAAATAAGAACACACAAAAAAGTATCTTTTTCTATACCCAAGACAGGACGCCTGTGGGTTTGAATATGCATTCTAAGTTTTTTTTTAACAGTCTATACAGTCAGGCTACATTTATGTGAGAGCAACCTAAAAGTTCGTCACTTGTTTCAGTTAACATTGTATCTCGCGTTGAAGACGTTGTGTTTGGTGACTATTCGTGTGTGATTTAAAAAAAAATCTGAATTTTTAAAATTTAACTGAAAACAAAAATACCTAAAACTAAAAAAACAAAATGTTCAGTTCATTCACAGGTAAAAGATAAAAGAAAGTTTGTTTGTTTTTTTTTTGTTTATTTTCTGTTACAATTGAATCGGGCACTACCTACTACGATATTATAAATGTGCAATATTGGATAAATTATACTTTGCAATACACAATTTTTTTTTTTAATTTTTAATTTATCGATTTTTTCATTTCGAAAATTATGTCATTCCTTGAAAATTCCTTTGCACTCCATTTTCTGAACAACACCCATTCACTCAGGTTTTTTCTTACTCCCCACCAACGAGATACAAGTTGAGTAAGGTTTGAAATTCACAACGCAAATACGACAGTCGTGAAAACTACGCATTAAAATGAATTATAATACTATTAATATCTATCTTACCTACATACCTAAAAAGTAATAATAAGATATTAAGTTATTTAACAATTTAAAATTTGTTTAAGCTAATACTATACATTACTCGTATTTTAGAACTAATGTTTTCATTAAATTTATGAGTAACTAAGTATAACAAAGTATGTGCAGTTTAAAGAACACAAAAACAAAAAGTAAGCTTAAATATATTTACAAAAACAAATAATATGGCTTACATTTAATTTTAGCCAAAATGTGTTTATTTTGTTGGATATATTTATTTTATTATGAACTTAAAATGATTATTTTAATATAGTTCAATAGTTTACAGTATTTGTTTCAAACAAATTGTATTTGTTATATTATTTTACATTTAATTTTCTATAATTTTATTAAAACTTAAAATCGGAATAATTTTCTCTCATTTAAGGATGAAATAAGTTAAATTTTTGTAAAGTACTAAAGTACTGCCTACAGTTAAGTTCGATATTCTGATCCAAGTTGTCCACCATTTAAATTTAAAAACAATTTATTTTTAAAAATATTTATTGTTTGTATTTTTTTATAACAATAATATTGTATCCCATAACCAACCGATAGTAGCGTTTTGTTTCATTACGTCGTCATTCATAGAAAGCGTATCTATCTCGACCAAAGACTTGAAATTTGTAATTATTTCGTGTCTCATTAGCCAAATATTCAACTATTTTGTTGTCAGAGACAATAACAAAAATGATTGAGGGCCCAAATTCAACGACATTCTCATCAATGCTTGTTGTGATCACCAATAGATCGAACTTCGACGACATGTTCGAAAACAAAGTTTGAGAACATGGTTTGAGAACCATTGATTTTTTATGATAAAGATGGAAGAAACAACTGCTTCATAAACCAAGATTTGTTTGGTTTTAAATTTTTCCTTTCAAAAACTTTCTGGCTTCGTCGTTGAATGAGAACCTCGCAAATTGAATCCAATAACAAAACAGGAAATATCCACAGCTGCTATTATACGTTCACTCTTTTATGTCTGACAATTATTGTGTTCGGCGCACGCCATTGCGCGTCAATTTTATGGCACTATTTAAAATCTGACTGTTCTCTTTTGTTTTGGCCAACTTGACAGGTCTCTGTTATTGTGTTTTTAATATAGTTTATATACGATTTAATAAGGTACTATTTGGATATTTTTTTAAAATTATTTTTTATAATAAAAATGAATTTAACATTTTAATAAACTATTATTGCGTTTCAAAAAATCAAAGATTGTAAAAGTAAAAAATAAATTGTATTAAAAAGTTATGGTGTTTTAACGATATAAATATAAATAAAAAGAATAACATATGTACGCATTACATTTGGCTCAAAAAATTATCAAAAATAAACGTCAAAAAAGTCAACGGAAATTATACTATGACTCATCCTTTTTCGAATTTCTGTTTGGAAATAGTCAGGGACAAAGTGTCACCGTGTATACCCAGCATACATGAATTTGCAGTGCGATGCTATTATTTTGCCATTTGAAAATACATTTTAACCCTTTTTTTGCAGAAAATATTCTGCAGATCAGTTTGTACAAACTGGGCATGCAAAACTCTGCCCAATACGACTATATTTATTATGATATTTTTTTATAATGCATTCTAAATATTCTTGTTTCTTTGTAAACAATAATTTAAGACCTCACTTTTTTTGACGTTGAAGTTGTGCTGTTTCCGATTCCTTAAAGTTTTGACCTTTCTCAATGTTTAACCTTAATTGCCTTGTGGAATTTTTTTTCGTGTTATATTTTTGTTTGATGTAGTTATGTATATGTAACTGAAGGACCTTCTGTGTTGTTTGAATTTTTCACATTATTAGGTAAATACTATAAGTTAGAGCATTAGGTAGAGTTACACAAGTTGGACTGTTAGCAATAAGACATTTTGTTAGACGTGTTTTATTTATTTTATTGTTGCTGGATTGTATCAAAAGCTTTTTATAATCGATTTGGGTGGGTATCTGGCAGATACTTTATTTGTAGATTGCTACTTTATTTATTTCAATATTACGTCATTTTTATTTTCGTAAGATAGACATCACTATTAAACAAATACGAACAAAAATTATTTTATATTTATTTCTTTAGGAATGTAAATAAGAAGCATGCAAGGGGCATTGAGACATTTTGGTTTCTTTTCAGTTAATTTTTGCCGGTCAGTATGAGTTATTTTTATAAGGGAGGGAATAATTTAACAAAATAATCATTTAACTTTTGTCAGTAGTAGATTAGGATTAAACATTGAACTTAATTCATGGAATGATATTTATCAGAATGGAATGAGAATTATGTATGCGACGTAGCTTTGACAAATTATTTCTCAGCTGATGAAATACAAAGATTTATGGTGCCGTATACACCTATACCTAAACCCCAAGAAACGAATTACTTAGAATCTTCTGTGTATGTGTATCTACGTTTTTCTAATGCTAGTACCTAACTAGGAACTATAGCTAGTATTGGATGGGCAAGTCCGAGATTCATAGAATGAAAGCGCGCAGTAAATGTGTTGTCATTGTTAATGAGTTAAACTTACCTTCATATAAGTAGATATGTGATCATGATCCAATCCGATCATTTTTTTTAACCAAAAATCAGAAGGGAAATGGATTAAAGTTAGATCATTAAGACTTAGATATGTAATACTAGCTTTGTGATTTTAAACTGAAGATACTGAAAACTAAATATCTAGTCATAAAAAGCACAATATAAGAAAAATATTTTTCAAATCCAAAGAACTATTTGATTTCAAGGCTATGTAGATATTAGTTGGATTATCTGTTCTTAGAACAAATCATCACCTCTTGTTTTAATAACTGCAAAATGCAGTTTGGCCATGAAAGAATTCTGAAAAACTAAGTAAGAATAATTGTTAGCAGATGTAAATTATCAAAACCAATACAATGGAAAATAGGGTCTTAAAATCAAATGTTTAAGTTCACTTATAAGCAAAAATGTTTTCATTCGAATTTTTTACTTCTTATATGTATATTTTAAGGTACGAACTTAATCAAAATATTGTGTCTGGTAATCATTTATTTGACCTTGGGAAACAACAAAACAAAACGTCATCTCATCCCCTAATCATCAATCAGTACACACAAATTGTTTAAAAGTTAAGAATTCAAAGCTAGGCAACATCAGTGTTATACCAACTCCTAGCTGACATTGACATTACTGTAGAATAGTAGTTTTCTTGTTGGAAATAAAAGTTAAGACTATTTAAAAATCATTGTGAAATAAAAAACTTGTTTGTTAATAATGGAAGGAATAACTTGTACGTACTATATAACTTTTAATAATATAATATTCAATTCAATTCAATTTAAGTTTATTGGGTAAAACAGTAAGACCGAGTTTTGTATAGTATTTTTACATTGGTTATACAAAAAGATTTATAAAGTTATAGAGGAAATAAGATAAGGTAAAATGAAATTATTCGTTTAAATAAAAATCTGCAGTAAATACCTATACATTATACAATATGTTTTAGAAATTTTAAAAGAGTTATTGAGGAATAATTTCATAAAATAATTTAAAACTTATATAATAATTATTTTTTGAAGCTAAGTATTGGTTGTAAGCGTAAACGTTTCATGGTATCAAACTGCGAACATGACTTAAGGTTTACCTACACGATATATAAGTGACGAAATTGTGTGTGAATAAAACGGCAATAATTACTTTCGCGAAGTTTTCTCCCACATCCGTCCGCTTGGGAAAAGCGATATCTGCGAATATTATTCGATTTTCTGAAGAAATAATTTTAATGAAAAACAATTATGACAATATTTATCGATAGTGATAATCTAACATAACTTAGATAAGAATACTACATGGATAGTATACAAGATTTGTGCAAATTTATGTATCTATTTATTTTTGAACTTACATAAATTATATATAATATAATATTATGCATGTATGTACCTACTATAAATTTCAAACCTTTTGTAAATCTCTGGCAACTAAACTAAGAAGTAAGAATTCTAAAACAGGTCGATTCTCCTTTATTAAACATAAGGATACAATATTCATTTCAATGTTCCAAAAGTTCCTATTTATCTTTATTCAAAAACATGCATTCAAATTCTAAAACACATTTTTTGATTTTACTTTCAAATCTCCAAGGCACCATAAGTCCGCACACGTTTCCTCCTACCTTCATATATGTATTTATTTATTTAATTTTCTCTTCTCCTTAATTTCTATTTATAATTCTTTTATTAAAACAAATGTTCTATTTAAAAAAAAATATTTTTTTTTCTATGGAAAAATAAAACCATTTTCTTTTTCTATAATTTTTTTTTAATTATCAACACGCAGACAGTTCAAAATGTAAGTATTGCGTTAAAAATAAAATGAAACACTTTGATAATAAATTTTAGGAACAAAATATAACATAAAGAAGATTATGACGTAGAATAAAATAGATTGATTGCATTAGATATAAACAAAATTACAGTTTCCCATTTGATTCAGTTTTGTAGTTGTTTTTATTTTTTTTTTTTGACGAGCTAGTTTCCGTTTCGTACGAATTTTGAACAAAAACATTTTTTTATTCTTAAATTCTGGCAATATTACAGAGAAAAAAAAGTTTTGGACACGCCTTAGTGTATGAAGCAAGTATTTATGTTTTAATTAAAATATTTTTTGATACAACTTAAAGTGCTGTTTAATTTGGAATTTTTCGCAGAGAAGTCAATTATCAATTTCCAAAATTAATTCCTACTTATTTGTATAATCATAATAAAAAAGTTTTGTTTTTTGAACTCAGTTATAGATATTATTCTATTATTCGCATTCCATAACAAGTTATTGTATTGCGTTTCTTTTTTACTTATTAATGAACATTTTGGTTTGAGTTATTTTAAGCACTTATTAATAATAATTGAAGAACAAAAAATTAAATACTTTGGAAGATTTTTTAAACTTCAACAAATTATTTTTTTTTTTGTTTATAAAGGGTGGTCCAACGAAAACGCACGATGTTAATTGTAAATAAAATAAAAAGTTTTCAGAGAATTATCTTAATATTTTTTATTATGATGGAATGATCTATGGCAATTACGTGTGATACAAAATATCGGCCAAATGCTCGCCACGGCTTCGGTGGCATACCTCTATCCGATGGTCCATATTTTCAATGACTCTGAGACATAATTGAGGTCCAATGTCGTTAATGTGCAGAATCATCTCATCCTTTAGCTCTTGAATTGTTCCATTGCTTTTTGACGTACACTTTTTCTTTTAAATATCCCCAAAGAAATAAGTCTAACGGTGTCAAATCACATGATCGTGGCGGCCAATTAACATTGGCACGACGTGAGATAACACGGCCATTAATTTTCTCGCGCAAAATTTAAATTAAATATTGTAATCTTTTAAGCTAAGTTTGAAGATGAGTAAATAAATAAACATTGTGCTTAGTTGTGATTTTATGTTAAAGAAATAAGAAGTTGGCTATAAGATCACATCAACAACGATACACCGATCTTCGCAAAAAAAATCATTCTTGAATTTAAGCGTTAAAAAATATCCATTGTTTGTTTCAAGTATTTGTCACAATATTTGATAATTTTGTTACCAAAAATTCGTTTAAAAATAAAAAAAATATGAGAACAGTTTGAAAATTTAAAAAGTTTAATCCCTGTGGAAAAGCCCTGCATTTTTTTTTTAATTTTAAATAATTAAGTAAAACTTAAAAGCTTTTGTTCTCCTTGTTCCTCTACGTTAATTATCACATGAGCTTAAATATTTAAGCTCTGTTTCAGTAAATATACTTTACGTAGATTAAATTTTAAGCTCAAGTTTTCAAAACATTTTAACGAATTAAAAAAATATACATACTTTACAAATTAAAAACAATTTTTTATAAAACAAATCGAATTTGTGTCAATAAAAAATTGAACTCAGAGAAATCCTAGAAATGTCTAAGAGGATTTATTCAAGCGCGGGTTCTTCCAGTAAAATAATGCAGGTAGGGTGAATAAGTGATTCGGTTTTTCTTAAAAGGTGTATAATAAAACCAGGGTTGCAAAAGCTTAAGTCTTTTTTTTAGCTTAAGCTTGGCTTTAATTCACAAGCTAGTGGGTGACTTATGAATTAAGAAAAATGTAATTCATCAGCTAGTTACTGACTTATGAATTAAAAAAATTAAATTCATAAGTCAGTTGGTGACTTGTGAATTAAAAAAATTTAAATCATAAACTTCTTAGTGACTTATGAATTAAGAAAAATTAATTCAGAACCTACTAAGTGACTTATGAATTAAAAAAATTTAAGTCACGAGCAAGTAAGTGACTTAAGAATTAAAAAAAATTTAATTCCAAAGTTGCCTAGTGACTTATGAATTAAAAAAAAATTAATTCATAAGCTAATGGATAAATTCTGATTAAAAAATTATTAATTGGAAAATTTATAAGCTAGCATGATAATTTTATGACACACAAAAGCTTGAAATCTACTTTCGTTAATAATTAAATAATTATGAAGTCAAAACAAGCTTAATTTACCAACTAGCTTATGAATTAAAATTTTTTTAAATTCATAAGTCACTTAGTAACTTGTGAATTAATTTTATTTTAATTCATAAGTCACTAACTTGCTCATGACTTAAATTTCTTTTAATTCATAAGTCACTTATAAGTAGTGAATTAATTTTTTTTTAATTCATAAGTCACTTATAGGTAGTGAATTATTTTTTTTTTAATTCATATGTCACTTATAGGTAGTGAATTGTTTTTTTTTTTTAATTCATAAGTCAATTAGTAGCTTGTGAATACATTTTTTTTTAATTCATAAGTCACTTAGTAGCTTATGAATTAAATTTTTTTAAATCATAAGTCACTAACTAACTTATGAATTAGATTTTTTTTAAATCACAAATCATCTACAGATTTATGACTTATGGTTTTTTTAATTCAAAAATTCGCAACCCTGAATAAAACCCGATAGTTTTAAAATATTTTTTTTTTTGAATTATCAAAGTGTGAAAAAATTCATCTCGAAATCTGGATAAAAGCTCTTGCACTGATCCACTATGTATCATTTAGTGTTGTACTGTTGAAATTTAATTTAATTTATTTAATTTATATATTTATTTATTTAAGCTTAATTCAAGCCTGTTACTTAAAACTAAACAAAAAAATTCTTAAAATTAGATTAATAATAATAGTAATAATAGGTTTGGGTGGAAATTTGGGTCGAGAAATGAAGGTATAATTATTGGAGAGTATTTTTAAGGGCAGTTTTTGAACTAGTTAAATCAAAAATAGTTGAGTTGTTAGCACTTCTAAGCATTCTTGTAAGTGGTTCATTTAGGCCGTACTCGGTTCGGTGAAGGGGTATCCAGAACAGTGGTATCGATCTGAGGCGAGATTGATTAGTGTTTTGCTTTATTTTGCGTAGCAAGCCTACGCAGTCGATACCTCCAGATAATAACTGGTGTAAAAATAGGAGGTCAGCATTATCTCGACGTACTCTTAAGGTCTGTAAATTTATAAGTTTAAGACGGTTTTCGTAGGGTGGGAGTCTGAATGGGTCGTCCCATCCGAGGCCGCGCAAACAAAATCTTATAAATCTGCTCTGAACGGCTTCAATGCGCTGAATGTGGACATGATAATAAGGTGACCAGGCGGGAGAGGCATATTCAAGAAGAGGACGTACAAAAGAAATGTATAAGGATTTTGTGACGTAGGGATTTGAAAATTCCTTGGACCAACGCTTTACGAATCCTAGAGTTGAATTAGCCCTGTTAATAATAGAATCATAATGAGCTCGAAAATTTTGCTGATTGTCACAAATAACTCCTAAGTCACGAATAGATGTGACAACTGAGACTTGTTCATTATTCAAGAAATAATAACGCTGGGGGAGAGGGGGGCGTTTTCGAGAATAAGTTATGACTTGACACTTACTGACGTTAAGTTCGAGAAAATTATTACGGCACCAGGTAAGGAAATTATTTAGGTCGGTTTGTAGTTGCTGGGTATCTGCTGAGCATGTAATATGTTTAGAAATACGCATGTCATCAGCGTAAATCTCCAGGTCAGATCCTACTAAAGTAAGCTCAACGTCGTTTATACTTAACAAGAAGAGAACGGGGCCAAGGTGACTACCTTGGGGAACGCCTGATGTTGAGCGGACAGGGTTGGAAGTACTTCCTCTGAACAAAACAGTGCCTATGCGATCACATAAATAGGACTGGACCCAAGATAAAAACGGAGATGGGAATCCATATGATTTCAATTTGAAAATAATTATATTGTGAGCGATCCTATCGAATGCTTTGCTGAAATCAGTTGCAACTGCATCAATTTCGTAGCCTAATTCCATGGCACAAATAGTATTAGATACAAATTGAGTAAGATTAGATGTAGTTGATCTACCTTTAAGAAAGCCATGTTGCTTATCAGAAAAGAGTGATTCACAATGAAGAAGTAAATAATCGTGAACTAAACTCTCGAATAATTTAGGAATACATGAGAGCTTTGCTATCGGCCTATAATTTGAGACATCACTCTTAGATCCTTTTTTATGTATAGGGATAATGAAACAATCTTTCCATCGATTGGGAAACACACAGCAAGAAATAGATAGTTGAAATAGAGCAGTGAGTGGTTGAGCAAGTTTAGAGATGCATTTTTTAAGAACAATAGGAGGAATACCGTCAGGACCCGATGAAAAATCGTCCTTAAGCTGGCGAACCTTGTTAATCACTGATGATTGACATATATTAATCGATGTCAAAGAGGTCTTGGCACAACCATTCGTATAACTAAAAAAATCCAAGTCTACTTCAGAGTTATTAGAAGAAAATGCTTGGCCAAAAAAATCGGCGAAATAGTTAGAAATAGTTTTAGGATCAGCAGATGAGGCATTGCAGTAGTTCAAGGTGGAGGGATAACCATCTGACGTTCTTTTAGAATTAATAAATTGAAAAAAGTGTTTTGGGTTCGAGATAAGATAAACAACGATGAGTCCCAATTAGAATATATTGCCAGGAGAACACCACGGCCTGATGAAGAGTTTCCATCTGAGACAAGGATATCCTTACGATAGACGCTAAAATCACTGACTATATGTATTTAATTTATCGAATGTTGTATTTAAATTCCATTTCATTAAAAATATTTATTTATATTGGATGCTAATCTTGCAGTTGAAAACAAGGTTTGTCTGTTTCGATTACACCCTAATCCTAAAGGGCTGAATATTGGGCAAAGACTCGTTTTTGGTAGGATTTCTTATGCTCAATATTTTTTTACTGAGTTAACAAAAACATTTTAAAAAATATAAAAAATATTCTCATAAAACACAATACAAGTGACTGTATAAATAAAATTTCAGGGTAAATAGCTCTAATTAATTTGTATAGAAATAAAAATAAAAGGAAAATAAAGAATATAAAAAGAACAAGCTAAATATTTAAAAAAACAAGACTTTTAAAAATGACTTTTGTTGGAAATAACAAATTCCTTTGCTTATGATGTGTGGCTTCGTGACTTTGAATAAGCTTTTATCAAATAATGACTAAAACGGAAATGATCCAAAATGCAATTTTAGAAATATTAAAATTAAGTCATTTCTATCACATTTGTACTAATAAAATATTTTTCTATAACACAATTTAAAATTGAATAAAAATCTGCTACTTTGATAACTTCTGTTCATAATAACATTTTTTGGACATAGAGAAAACTTCTCCATTTATTGTAGTCCCTTTATACCTACATAGTTTTCACGTGGTATAATTTTTGAATATTTGATCGACAGTAATTCTTATAATTATGTCGAATCTTAGACAAAATAAATTTAGATTTATCTGCAAATTATTCAGGTCTTGAAAATCCAATCGCTAATCGATTTTAGCTTCATTGACCTTTTTTAGTTTTGTAGTCTCCAAATAACGTCACCATTTCTCCAAATAATTTATAACTTGTTTTGGTATCGTGCTTATTACAAACATTTCCCAATGGCCTAATCTGAAAGAAACAAAAAGTCTAGATTCCAATCTGCCGGCGCCATGCTACCTATACAATATTGACGTAATTCTATAGTGGTTTGTGAATCATGATTCCAAAACAGCTTTGAGTTTTCAAAGTCGTAAAAAGTTTTGATGATGGTGTCGATGATTCAGACAAATAAAAATCAAGTTCACTGGAACAGCCATAAGCAAAGTGGAAAAAGAGAAAAATTCCTTTAGTTCGAAGCTTTAAAAAACATCTTAACTTAGTTTTCTTATACCTTTGCACGCTAAAGAGCATGCGCTTCAAACAAAATGCAAGGCAAAACAATGGAAATTATAATTAAAAAAAATCCACATTTTTCTAAACAAATTCCTCAGTCAATTTATTGAAAGAAGGAAAGTGCGCAAAATGTCTCACAGTTTCGCTTCAGAAGCTCTGAACCAGGGCTGTAATAATTCATATAGAGGCCTCGCCAAATTTAATATCTTCAGCTAGTTTTGAGGGAAATTTAATTTTCATGGTTCACTTTTTCAGCCTTAACTATTTAATAAGTATAGGTTTCACTAAATGTTTACGGAACAGATAAAGTAATTTATGTGCTACATATTTATCGTAAATTTTCGAAAAAAGTATTCGTATGTTTGTCAATCAATTCAACCACTTTATTACTTTATGATCATTTTTCGTCAAAAATCCAATCGGATGATAGACCGGTGTCTTGATACGAGTAATTATTTTTTGTTTGTTCTGCGTGCAAATTCTTTGGAACTATGCATATTACCTGTAGTTGTGAGTTGTCTTATAATGAGGTACATTTAATAGATCATTTTAAGAATCTATAAAATTTGTACAACTGAACATGATAATGATGTTTTTTATATATTTTGATAAAACTTGGATGTATTTCTATATTGGTGAAAGATACAACCTTCGTAGATATCATCAAACGTCAAAAACTAATGGTTGCTAATTGCTGAAAAATCAAATGAGAACAATTAGATATTCCTGGGGTTCTTTTCACAGAGACATCCATGTTGGATTTGAGTGTAAGTCCACCAATTACACTTCACGTTCCTTTTCATGTACATGTTAACTTGAAAAGATCAGACAATCGTTCAAGCGTTTAATTGTCCAAATCTAGGAGCAAGTTCTTTTTCAATACCGAATTGAAATTATTAATTATTATTATTAAATATGAATATATTTAAATACTTGAATCCAATGTAGAACAACCTTCTGAATTGTGATTTGTAATTTAGGTAAGATAAACTTGGCCCATAACCAACAATCTAATTTGTCTTCTGGAAACTCCGGCACCTGTTACTAAACAAGTTTTAAAAATAGAACACAATAAAAACCACATGGACTGGAGAACATGAAATCGGATCCATCAAGTAGCAAAATTGCCCCAACTAGTGGAACGGGTCCAGCTCTATATAAAAACATCGCGTGTATTCGGTGTGAATCTGCTTCCCCCTTAAATCTATTTTTCTATACGTTAAACTAGCCTCGAGTATAGGTATAACTCTATTCAGAAATATTGGTATGTATGTAAGAACGTAACCACCACCTAGTGTTGGAAAATAAATGATGAGAGCGCAACATCACTCTCCAACTCTGAAAAATATAACTCTAGTATGATGTCATCCACCCGACTCAAGGTTAGGACTTAATGGCTAACACGCATATACATGTATAATACACTATAGGTTAAACTAACGTGTTGTTTTACCATGGTTGATGGAGTAGTGAACAGGCCATAAAAAAGATGTTGTTTTATATTTATTTCAGTTTCAGCCGATACGTATCAGCTGATTCAGAACAGAAGACTTGGTAGGGTATGGGCACATCAGAGATCAAGAGAACAAGTGGAAGTTACGACTTATGAGCTTCGGAAGTTGGAAATAATTTTCGATTGAATTCGTAAATACAACAATTGCTAGGGAAATGGTGTTAACTTGGTGACATTACAAGTTTTCATGTGTGAGGAAGGTAAATCAGCGAACATAATTATTCAAGGAACTGCAGTAGGTATTTTACAGATATACGAATACAAAAAATGTCCTCTAAATTTCTAAAGATCTTACCTTTATAAAAATGTAAATGTTAAATAAACTAAAAATAAATGGGTCGCAACATTTTTGCAGTCAGTCTCGATTATGATATTTATTTCAGCATTTTGTAATTGGGTCAAATCAAAATGACTTGCAAGCATTAGTATATTCTCTTCCCATCTTCTTCGGCAGATTTAACTTTCAAATGAAAAGCTAAGAACAATTAAGAAATAAGTAAACAAATTAGAGGCCATAGATGGTCTAAAGAGCCTAAGCCTAGTGACTTATAGCTCTCCACCATTCTCTTGATCTCTTGTGAGTGTTAGCCGGAATGAAGGGGACCTACAAAATTTCCACCGAGCTATTACGGCTAAGATGAGAAGAACTTTTTATGACAAGAATGCAAGAGTATAAAGGGTGAGCCAAATACAAGTTTCTTTCTAAAAATGGAATAAAATGAACAAAATTATATTTTATCCTTGTACTATGGCTTTATTAGTAAGAGCAAACATTCCCATTAATTATGGAATAGGTACAAGCTCGTTCAAGTTGCTGGTCGTGCCCTTACAATTTCTGAATCAGTTGGACCTTGTAAGCGAATAATCCCAGAACTTTGTGCAGAATTCTCCTCAGGATATTGTGTGAAATGTTGAGCTGTTGAGATCGATGGCAAGTTGCTGATCATGAATTGATTCTTACACTCTCGGCTACAGCAACCACATACTCGTCTCGTCTGTGTGCACCGTACAATGAGGGAGACCATGAATATTGTCCACTAGTATAACATTCTCACAAACTTTTTATAAAAGCTTGTGTATACCAAGCGTGGTGGGTGCTTCATTTCGGCCAAAACTTCTTTTCAAAAAACGTACTGTTTGAGCTACACAGCACTCACTTTGTGAATAAGTTTTCAAAATTTTCCAAAGTTGTTCAAGCGTAAGACGACTCATTTCGTTCCGCGGAGGTATGATACTGTCTGAATAGTGTCAAGATTTCGAGCGGGAAAAATCTGTCAGTGTCAAAATAAGCTAAGATTTTAAAAGAAACCACTAGATGGCGCACCCTATACTCTGTGGATACTGTGATATTTTCATATTGCACTAAGCATGTATGGTACATTGTTCCTTATATTAAGTATAAACATCATGTTAAGAATTTTTATTTCTTATAGTATCCCTTTTTCTATATAAAGAAAACTCGGTTATAAAAAAGCAATTCCTTAGTTGTTCGGAGATTTTTATATCCGTAATGCACTGTGATTGTATCTACTAATAAAATTAATAATTATAAAAAATCTATAAGCCATGCAGGCTCATGTGAATGATTTTCATTTATTTAATTCATATTAATGAAGTGATAATCAAAACACTTTTTCAGTAAATAATAATTATTTTAACTTTAACTATATAATAAACTAGGGCTACATCAAGGAGACAATGAAACTCTTCTTGGTATCAGAAATGCTACTAAAAGTTCGACTCAAAACGACTGCGATTCCCATCGCAAATTATTTATTACATGTCTTTCAATAAAATGTTTCTCAATTTTGTTGTCCAATTTGGTTGTTGTGGGTTAAAATGGGGTCTCCAAATTTTACTATAGCACTTTTAACTATCAGACATATCTAAGTTTCCCTCAGATATTCTAATCTCTGTTTGGTAGTTGATTTGGGAGTTAGTTCAAATAGGCCAAAAACCACTAGATACTATTTGGAAAACTTCACTTTGGATTTTTCAATTGATTAAGACTCACTGTATGTACAAATTTATTGGTACAGAAGTAAAAATTGTATTTTCAATTTTAATCATTCAGCAAGTTGTGTTCCCTCTTCCACAATTTTTTCTGTGGGAACATGTCTAATACACGCCACTACACATTCCATCATAATTTTATTAATTATACGAACATACCCACGACGCAGCATGTTGTCACGTTTGAAAACATCTTTTATTCCTAGGCTGCCCCTTATTCTTTAATTTTTTTTTCAAAATTATTTTAATTTATAAATTGAATCACTAAACAGTAGGTAGTACTTCTTCATTCTTCAACTTGACCTCAAATACTTTTTAGATGATTGCAGTAAGAGATTGTGCTTCAAGTGCATACTCGTAGTTAAATTTCACTTGATTAGCTAAAATGAATTTGTATCATTATTCTTCTTAGAAAATAAAACGAATACAAAGAAATTAGTCACCCTTGTTAAAATGATCATGTAATAAAACGGCAAACATGTTTTTTGTGGTACACTTTACGCGGCCCTCAAAAACCGAAGGGGCATAAATTACATATTAAACGAAAGCATTTTTTGCATAGATGTGCACAATGCCAAAATTATTTAAATATACTACACACAAATTGTTTAAAACAAAAAATAAAAATTGCAAAAAAATTCCCGGACATCTGTTGCTGAATAGAGCATACATTTAAACTATACTGTCATACAGTTACTGTCATACATTATATATACAGGGTGATTGGCATAAGGTGTGACAAAAAGCTAATGCGTGTAGGTTGGACTTAGACAAGAAAAAAATCGTATGGGAGGGGGGGTCTATTTCCCCCCGTTTAGGCGGGAGGGGCAATTTAAGAAAAAAATCACTTAAAACAGAAAAAAAATTATTAGAAAATAACGGTGATACCTACAGAGTAATGCTATGGCATTTTGAAAAGCCAGAAAAACATTCTTTAATTTTGTTTTTAAATAAAGTTGTTCGAGTGAATAGTTTTTGAAAAATTAATTTTCAAAATCAAAATTTAAAAAAAAAAAAATGAAATTTTTTTTTTTAAACAATTTTTTTTTCAAAATTTTACGTAATTAAGTATTATTTTTTTATTCAATATTCAATGCTCTTTTTAATTTTTGATCAAACACAAAAAACCGGATGTCAAAATGTTTTGTAGTTTTTGAGAAAATCAAAAATAACAAAAACTACTTTTGTTCTAAGAAAAGCCTTTTATTTTAGTTTTTACGTTTTTGGATTCTTATGTAGGTGAATTTACGATTGAAAGGATTAACTTTCTTTTTACTATTCTTTTAATTATCGTCTTATAAGCATACAATAATGTGACAAAGTACTGGATTAACCATATTTCACACATTTTTTCATTGAGAACACCTGTGTGAGAGCATTGGTTTAAAATTGACCTGCCACTTTTTTATTATGGTGGGGTCGGCTTGGCTTAGGTGCATTTACGAAAGAAAGGCTTTTCAAAATACCATAGCATTACTCTGTAGGTATCACCGTTATTTTTTAATAATTTTTTTTCTGTTTTAAGTGATTTTTTTCTTAAATTGCCCCTCCCGCCTAAACGGGGGGAAATAGACCCCACCCTCCCATACGATTTTTTTCTTGTCTAAGTCCAACCTACACGCCCTAACTTTTTGTCACACCTTATGCCAATCACCCTGTATAATTATCTGTGGTTTAAGTTTGGGAAAAGTTAGAACCATTTTAACTTTTGCTTTTGTTGTTGTTTGGAAAAATACAGCACATTTTATTCACTTTTCACTCTTTGAAGTTGAATGTAGTTAAGTCTTAGGCTGGTATTCACAAGTGTTTTTCGACGTTCGAAAATGAGAGCCACTCTCTCTTGTTCAGGCATACCCAAACTGTGAAATGTTGTGGAATTTTGGTCTTGACAGCAAATGGATACTCTTCTACTTGGCATTGCTCACATGGATTCGAGTCAAATGCGTGCGTGGCACGTCTAAGCGAACAAACTTTCAAAGAGAGCGCTAACTTTTAAGAGCGCTCGTAGATCTTCACTATTATTGCTTGGTGAATAGGTTTATGAGCTTCTTAAGTTATGAGCGCTCGGTGAATACCAGTCTTAGAATATTAACTACATCTATCAGGCAATTTCTGTGTTATGCTAGGCGCGCACATTTAATTTTAGTTGCACTACTGTTTCGTTGCTTATAGAAAACAGATGAACTATTTGGTTGAATGTCCGCGCAGGTGCATATAATTATATGTTACACAAAATAGCGAACTCTTTTTGGGCAATCGTTTAGTTTGTGTCAAAACACAAACTTCTTAGTTGCTCAAACCAAGCAGATGCGAAACTAAAAATTGAATGTGCGCGCCTAGCCTTAGTGTATGAGTGAGAAAGTGAGTTGGAAAAAGAGAGCATGTAGTTCCAGCTTTATTCTATGCGTTACTGTTTTCAAATCTTCCCTGAAAATAAAATATCCCCCTGGTTTGACAAGAATGCGTTAACAAACAAACAAAATATCAAATTCGAATTAGGGCTGAGTAATCGTTCATTTCAAATGATTGAATCGTTCAACAGTCGATTACGAAAATGATCCGATCATTTCAACCAACCGATCATTCGATCATTTTCATTTCACTGAAATGATTCAATACTGTTCCTATTCGATTTTAATTTCGATTTCGATGATAAGATTGACTTATAGCCTTGATAGTTCTCACAAAATACTCTATTGTTATAAGCCTTAAATTGCCAAATAACATCGAAAGTTTCGGCTGACATTTTGTACGAAATACAATTTGTACGCCAAGGCTGAATTATCTATTTGTCAAGTCATAAACTGTCAAATTCCACCAAAGAATAGCTAAGATTTCGATGGATTAAAAAACGTCTATAAATATCCAAAAATAAGTATTTTATTTGTTACTCCAGAAAAGAGCAATTTTAGGGCTTTCGGCTAACACTTGGTACGAAATTCACTTTGTACGTCATAACTGAATTCGTCTTCTATTCGTCAAGACATAAACTGTCAAATTCCATCAAAGGATGGCTAAGATTTCGATAGATTAAAAAACGTCTATAAATATCCAAAAAAAAGGTATTTTATTTGTTGCTCCGGAAAAGAGCAATTTTAGGGCTTTCGGCTAACATTTTGTACGAAATACTCTTTGAACGTCATAACTGAATTCGTTCTATTCGTCAAGCCATAAACTGTGAAATTCCATCAAAGGATGGCTACGATGCCGATGGATTAAGAAACGTCCAAAAATCCACATTAAACATACCGGATTCTGATACATCAAATAACATCAGTTCAACCCAAAAATTGTTTTTGCGACCTACAACATCAACAACCAATCTGCAACGTGTCAAAAATCTGCAATGTGTCAGAAATGTGTATAGGTTTGAAATTTTGTTTACCATCTGTTTTCCTTTGGACTCCAGGATTGAGTGCTTACTGCTTAGTAGGTACTTCTCATTGCATTCAACAATTTAAAAAAATCATGAATTCTCTGTCTTTTATTGAATGATAATGAATTAAATAAATAAATTGGCACTCGAATTTCGAGAGCTGGGTCGGCTAGTAATAATAAATAGCATACAGATTAAGAGCAAATACTGCTTTTGGTTCATATTATTCAATTATTCATTATTTCAAGTTTACAAATTAATATACATATATGTAGATTGATTAATTTAGAGATAACCTTACACTTTGCTTCTCCCAACTGAGTAAAATATAATAATTACATTGGGTTTGTTTATAAACAGAAAAAAAACCGGCAAATCTCTTAAATAGAAGAATAGAAATGTACAAGATTTATAAAAGCTTGATAATAATCACTAAAGTGCGCATTACTTAGCCAAGCTTTAGATTTTTTTAACAGCGCGAGGTGTTTTGCTTATGAATTTAAATTATATCCCCTATTGCTGAGAATACTTTTATAAATAATTGAGGATTAACCATTCGAGATTATTGAGCGAAGATAAATATTTCAGTGGGTAGAACTTAAAAACCAAAAAAAAAAATCGCTAGTTAGTTAGATATATTTCTATTTTTTTATTTTTCTTTATTGTCGACAATGAGCTTTCCGGTACATACATATACGTTACAGTGTTGTAAAAGAATGCAATCTTTCGTCCACCAAAAACCTTACATTTTTCAGCTGCAGTTGAAATAACAACAAAAGTAAATGCATAACGAAAGAATACAAATGAATGTAAAGAATCTTTATGCATTCTCACAAGATTGCATTTAATTGATTGCTGCTAAATGAATGGGATAAAACAAATGCAATCTTTTTAATATCAAATTAATGGTGTTTGCGGAATAAAGTTTCAAAATCAAGCAAATGAATGCAATCTTTTAATTGAATTCAATAAATGATTTTTAAGATTGCTTTCACAAAAGATTGCATTCTTTAACAATGCTGACATGTTCAAACTTATAGAGTGAGGACAATTATCTGGAAACTATTATTGCATACTATTTTAACATGACATTTTTCAGTTTTCATATGCAAAAGATATTAACAAAACCGTTTCGCTACAAATTTATGAGCGTGGGCACCGCACCGGGAACCTTAAAATCCCATATAGGTATTAGAACCTCGAAAACATTAAAAGTTTTCTTGTTTTTTTTTTTTATTGTGCTAGCAGGAATTCAGCTTAAATTGGGAATCTCAATTCAAATATTTTGTATGCAAAATAGTGATCATAAGAATCATCTTAATTATCTAAACGTTGCAATATTTTCCGTATAATCACAACAGGGGTTAAGTATTGTCTTGGACAAAAATTGGGTAACTGGAATTTTTTCAAAGTGAAAGACAAATTCTATTTGGATATTGAGACAATTAATGAAATTTTTATTTTCTCATTTGTAATTTTCATACAGTCTCAAAAATCACGTCAAGCTATTGATATTTCGTCGAAAAAAATAAGGAGGTGATTTAATTAACGATGACTTTAACAAAAATTTAAGAAAAAACTTCAATCCAGCATATCATATATGATTATAAAACTTCAATGAAGAAATTAGAAAATTATTTCTGTTTAAGTGAAGTGATTGAATTTAATGCAATTAGCTTAGAAGTCATTTGCGCTTTCAATTGAATTACCAAAATTGTTTCCCTAAATAATGGGATACACTTTTAACTTCAAAGGATTTTGTAAACTACATTATAAGTGGCATTATTTGGATCGTAAATGCCAACCCTAAACCGTGTTTCATTAATCCCAATGATCCACATAGATCATCCTTTGAAAGTGAAAGTAGTGTTTTAAGTACATCTCTTTTTTCCTATGTTTGTTGGTTTTGAACTATTTCTTGCCTTGTTTCTTTGTACTGCATTTTAGACTACGTTACCATTTTTGAAATTGATCCAGTTAGAGAGCAGGATCCCAAATTGTTATTGTAATACGTGTTAAAAATTAAACCAGATCTATATAGATTTATAGATTGTAAAACAGACTTATTAGCCGTGTTTTATTATCGCCAATGATCCATATAGATTATACCTTGAAAATAAAACGAAACGGATCTTAGTGACAGCAGTGTTATAAGCCCGTCTCTTTTTATCCTTAGGTTTGTGTATTTAAAATTATTTCTTGTCTTTTTTCTTTATACTGACGCTTACACTACCCTACCATAAAAAGCCATCTATCCACTAGAGTAAGAACTAATTATTTGATTCTTAAAATAGATCCAAATAGAGAACAGGATCCCTAACTGTTTTTGTAATAAGTGCTAAAAATGTATCCGGATCCATATAGATTTGTGGATAATAAAACGCACCTATTATAAGAATAATTATCTGTAATGCCCTAATATTATTTAAACCTTTGATCAATCTCAACATCAGTACCACAAATAACATTATGACGAGATTTACTGGGGTTAAGTATCGAAGCTTCTACTTCGTGGTATGTTTGTCCTCGCTTTTTTCACAGGTTTGGTTGCTTCAAATTTGCCCAAGGATTTCGTTACACGCCCCGCCATTTGCAATTTGTATATCCATCAAACTTTTTTACGCTTTCTGAAAAATACATTAAATGAGCTTTTAATTCGAATAAATTTTATTTTTCGAACTCCAACTACTACTGAAGTTGTAATTTCTTTTTACTTTTGGTTGAGCTTATGTTAGTTAGTCTTACTATATTATGTAAGCTGCAACTTGAACTACCGAAAACCATTCCGGCAGACAACACGCAAACAGGAGTTGTAGACTTATGCCACTTGGCTCAGGCTTTAAAAATAAATATTTTTGATCACTTTCCTCTTGCGAGAAGATTGCAAATTCTTCAGGAGTATCACTTGTCATGAAAAGTGCTTTTCATCTAGCCTTTTGGCAGAAAATTGTAGGTCCTCTCCATTCCTGCTTACACGCACAAAGGAATGGCTGAGAGTTATTAGTTTAGGTTATCTACGTTTGATCTTTTATTTGTTTTTGTTTTGGAAATTTAATCTTGAATTTGGTTTCTCCAACATTTTCTAGATCACGGTGTGTATAATTTGTATTGTTTCAAATTTTGTTTTTAAAAATAGTCAAACAGTTCTTCAAATAGATTCAAAGCAAAAAATAACCTAATTGTGTTATTAATAACATACATGGATAAAGCTACTGGCAGTAGGGCTTCTTCCCAATATGCTAATACACTGGTTAACACATGGGATGCATTAGAAATAATTTTAGAATTTCTCTAAGAATATGATTATTTATAGTTTACCTCTGACGCCCTCGGTCGCTGTAAATTATTTTGATACATAAAATTACATTAAACCAAGAGCGTTAGCATTTTCTACAACAACAAGTCTACTTACAACGCAACGTATGTATACGAGTAGTATCAACCGAAAAAGAACTATCATGAACGATGTAATACTACGAGCTAAATACTGCTACAGTTTTCAGATGTCTACACTGAGATGAAAAGAAAAATTAAATATCTAGAATATTTTTATAGTTTTTACTTATAGGAACTAGGCACGTTATGCATTCATAAATAAATCGAACTCGAGATTTTGATCAAAATTGGCATTACGATGATAGCGAAGACGATAAAAGTGGGTCTCGCAGTTCTGTCTGTGTCTGTTCGACTACAGCCTAAACGGTTGTGCCGATTTTTTTTAAACTTTGTAGATATCATTTTTAAGTTTATTTTTTCTCAAGACCAAAAATAACGATACCGAAATCTTATAAATAATTTTTTTTTTGAAAAATTGTTCCTCAGATTTTTCTAAAAAATCAAAAAATTTCATTTAGTTAAAGCTAGGCAATGCTTGAAAAAATTATGAAAAATAGTTATTAATGGTCTCCCTTGAAACCATTTTTTTTTTGCTTTTGATTTCGCGCCCCAAAACTTTGAATATCATTGTGTATTCAAATTTCAAAATTTTTTTTTAGATTTTTAAGAAAAAAATCAATTATTCTTTTCAAAACTCAATATTTCGAAAACTCCATGGTCAATTTTTTTTTAAACTTGACAGTAAAAAGTTTCTTAATACAATCTACAAGATGTAAGAAAAAAATTTAATTGAACCTAATGGTACTTACTATACAAATTTTAAAAAATGGGTTTCGAAAATCGCATTTTTCTCAAAAACGGCCCCTAAAATTTTGATACAAATTTTTTCTGTCGACTAATGCTTACGATCTATAATAAAATAAAACAATTTAAATTAAGATATTACTGACTGTATCTACCATCGAACCATTTTTTCGAATTTTGAATTTCTCATTATCGACATAACGGATTTTAATGAAAGAAGCTTCTAAGAATTTCGAAAAATATTGCATTTCAAAACTTAAAAAAAAAAAAACATTTTAATTTGAAAAAAAAAATAGATTTTGAAAATTTGATATCTCAAAAAACAGGTCAATATTTTTTTTTTGAAATTGAATTTTTATTCGTACAATAATAAAGACTTAAAGTTGGCATACCAAAATATTTTCTTAAATTTGTTTTAAAAATTTTACTTAAAGTTTTTGTTTTTGCATAAGCTCATACTCGTACTTGCTTAAAAAATCATATGGCCTTATGTTTTTATCTATCACAACCAAAAGAGTTTAAAAAAATAATTTTATGCTTATGAATAGTTTTCTCTAATATCATTAATTTTGAAAAGTCTTAGTCTTTTACAAGTTCTTGCGCCCCAGTTGTGTATTTAATTTTTCTCGTCTTTAAATCCCTTCTTTTACTTCTGATTGAAATAAATTGCACAAAATCTTCAAAAATGTGTCAATCAATGGCTATTGGTTTTATCTTTCTTTTAAAAATGTACCTTATGCTGATTTTGAAGAGGTACTCCGTACTCCAGTCATTGTTTCAACATGATGACTTTCCACTTCGAACGAAATTATGTAAGGAATGTAAATCGGTGATTAGGTTTTTTTTTTGCCAAAAAAACATCTTCTGGGACTAGGCCAATTTTTATGGCATAACGAAATCATCGGCCAAGTACATTTCGAAGACTATATTTCTCATTCCAAGGTCAGGAATGTAGTTCTCGAAATATATTGGAATAAATACTAGAAAGTATCATTGTTCATTGAACTTAGTAAAGCAAAATAATAAAGTAATATAGCAACCATTTTATTCCAATGTATGGTCTTGTAACATATGTACATGTTATCAGTAAAATAAGTAAACCATAAATAAGTAATAAAATGTAAATATGAACACGAAAAAGTACAATTTACTTTTGAAAAACTAAATTATATTCTAGATAGATCATAGATTATACCAAAATTCTAGCTGCGGTTTTCGAGAAATTCGAATTTCGAAAACTATATAAAATTATTTTTCTCACATCTTTTAGATTGTATTAAAAAACTTTAAAATTGTCAATTTAGAAAAAAATGAATGAAACACTAAATTATCATCAAACGTTTTTTTTTTTTTAACTTTTCGAGGTCAAGGTGTGGAAACGCCAATAAATTAGCTTATTTAAAACTTCATAGAAATAAAATGTGTTAAAAAGAATTCTGAAATTTCGTTTAATATTTTTTTCAGTGTAAGCCTCTTGGTATGGGGTGATGCTATTTTCGAAGTCAATGATGTCATCACATATATAGGAATGTTGTAAAATTGTCTACTTTTACCCGCACCACACCGTGCATTCTTGAGGTAGACCACCACCTCAAAGCCAAAGCACTGCTATGGCAACATGCTGCAGCAGTTTGTGTTGCATTGTTTAAAAAAAATTATTTAATATGCTTAGCTAATGGACTTAAGTTGATGATACGTTTAAAAAAAAATATGACTAATGGACCAATTGTTGAAATTCAATTTTCTTTAGAATTAAGTTTTTAACTACTTGCTAGAGAAATGAAGTCATTGTTAAATTTGTTCAAATAATGTCTCACACTCTCACATTATAGATGAGAGAATTTTAAATAAAATTATTATCACTCAAAGCGGTTTACAAATAAACAATCAACAATACAAGTGGCAGTTGGATTTATATCAATCTTAATTCAATATTACATCAGCAAACATTAGAGTCTATCATTTAAATGGCGAAGCCGAAAGCTTAATACAAAAATAAATTGGTTGTCATTTGTAAAAGAAATCTCGACTAATGTAGATTTCCTTTACACACTATGGATTTCGATTCCGGATCGCAAATTTTTCGTTTGACCTGTGTCTAGACTCTTTCAAACAGGGATTGGAAAATTTTGATCCATTTCAAAGAAAAATCGATTTTTTTGGTGTGAAGGAACGTAAAATCTTCACACAGAAAATGAAAAGGAAATCGACTGTAAGTTAATCTTTTGTTTAAGGTCTTAGATCTTACAAGTTTACACCTTCTCGGCTCTATTTCTTGATTTCTGCTTAAGACCAAATATGGGTAAATTTAAAAAGTTTAGGGAAAAAACAATTAAAATTTTTATTCAGCCAAACTTGCCTTCTCTTTGAGTTATCGTCCAAAAAAAACATTTAGACGTTTATTTCATTAATTAACATTTATTACAAAAAAACCCGTCTTTGAACAACAAACAAAACTTTGTGTGAAATAATTTGAAAGAAGGATAAGATAACGAAATTTCGAGAGCCCTCTAAAATTACCCAGAATTGATATGTTCTTTACGTTCCAAATTCCAATACAAGGTTTGTTATGGTGAAAAGTATAACCAGTGCAGAAATCAAAAGTGAATGAAAAGTTTATGCCCCCTTTTATATTCACTCCTTTTTTTTAAGTTAAAAATTGATGACTATTATAAATTCAATGACATTACGGTTAAATTTCAAAAATACACATGTAATATGTCGCATTTAACATTTTTCTACAACTGAATTAAGCGCCATCTGAACTGAACTTCAACAATCTAAATCCACTTAATGCTGACATAATTTATATTTGGCACCAAGTTTTAAACGTTGCTCATTTAAAGAATAAAACCGGCCCTACTTAACACAAACGTTTAGTTGGGAGACTTGTCTAAATTTTCAATAATTTCAAACACGTAAAACAACTCTTCTAACTAATGTGGATTTTATAACAGAGCATTGAACAACCCTAAATTTGATATTATTTGAATTATTGTAAACGTGTTACATTTTCTCATACTCCAACAAAATATATTAATTATGTTGTGAAAATGTAAAAAAAATGTAACACTTTTACAAAAATACAAGACAAGTTACACCCATTATGTATTAACAATTTTTAAGTTTTGTGCCTGTTTCAATTATTTGTGTGATATATCTTTTGGCCTTTTAAGTCTTTTTGACAAGGATTCAACTAGATTCTTAGTGATTTTTGAGGTTATTTTCTGCCATTCTTCTAGAATTGTGTTTTTCAAGTAATTTTTTTTTTGCGAATTGGTGTTTTCGACCCATTTTTAGAAAAATACATTTTAAAAAATTCATCAGAAGCAAATCTTAAACGACAGAAGCACGACTGGATCGCACGAAATTGCCTTTATGTAATGGTCTAAACATTTAAAAAATGAATGTTCAATTCAAATGTTCATAACCATAACATTCATTTTTACTTGCGATATAGGTACTATAGGGCAAGTTCTGCATTTGGAAAAAAAATGGAACTCGAGATTTTGATCAAAGTTGACATTACGATGATAGCGAAGACGAATAAAGTGGGTCCGACAATTCCGTCTGTCTGTCTGTATGTCCGTATGTCTGTATGTCTCCACGATCTAGAGCCTAAACCACTAGACGTATGTTCTTCAATCCCGGTAGATAAGGGTCTTCGGTGATTCGCTAGAGGAGAAATTGAAATTTTTTTAGCTTTAAAACTAACGGTACCCCGCATACACCCGTAATGCATAATCTTATTTATCTCGAAAACGGCTCTAACGATTTTGATAAAAAAAACTAGGTGGTAAAAAAAAAGTTTTGGGGGAAATGATATTAACGGTACCATCATAGAACGGTTTTTTGATTTTCGAATTTCTCATCAATGGCTCTAACGATTTTAACCAAACGATTTTATGCAGAAGCTCCTATGCATTTGAAAAATAATAATCTAAATTTTTTTTCGAAAAAATGGTTTTTGGATTTTTTAAAAAAATAATTTTTTTTTTGAAAATTCAATATCTTGAAAACGGATAAACGAACAACTTTTTAAATTACGTTATAAAATGTATTTTATTGAATACTGACATTTTGCATATCAATTTTTTCTATAAAAAATTTAAGGAAAATTTAGTACACAAAAAACATATTTCAGTGTGTCTATATGTCTGTACCTCTCTCTACAGCCTAAACCACTAGACCTATGTTTTTCAATCCCGGTAGTTAAGGGTCTTCGGTGATTCCCTAGAGGAGAAATTGAAATTTTTGTTTTAGCTCCAAAACTAATGGTAACCCCCATACATCCGTATTGCAAAATCTTATATATCTCGAAAACGGCTGTAACGATTTTAAGTTAAGAAAAATAAAAATTATGTGATATTATGGACATATACTACATTTTTGTAAAAAAAAATTTTGATGCAAAGTGACTTTCTTAACGGGTCTAATAAAAAAAATTCCAATTTATATTTTGAAAGACCAATATCTCAAAAACGATTGAACGATTATTTTTTGAAATTATTTCCCAAAATCTATATTACTTAGCACTTAAAATTAGCTTTCCAAATTTTGTTCTAGAAAAATTTTAAAGAAATTTCTTACATAAAAAAATACTTTAACACAACGATTTTTAAACCTTATTTGCGTAAATTTATACTTTTCCAGAAATCAGGCAATTCCATGCATTTGAACATTTTTATCTCATTAAATCCATGTATTATATTTATTATATGTATTTTAAATTCCAAAGTACTTTTACATAAGAGCAAGTTCGTGCGATCCCGTCGTGCATTTTATTTAAATAACTAAAACGACTCCTTTATCAGTTGGAGTTAAACACAAAATGCCATTAAATTTCTCAAGCAAATATATGTTTGTGCAAGAACAAAAATTACAAATCGTTGTAGTGGTTTCCTAAGAAAATAAGCTTTAAAAAAAATCTAAAACGCCAACATTATATTTTTATTATTGTTCGAACAATAATAAAATTTAAAAAAAATACTGGCCCGTTTTTGAGATAAAAATTTATTTGTTTTTTTTTTCAAAAGTATTTTTTTAGTTTTGAAATGCAATGTTTTGCAACTTTTTTAGAAGCTTCTCTAAGAAAATTTCATTAGAATCCGTTTTGCGGGTAGTGAGACATTCAAAATTCAAAAAGTGGTTCTGTTGTAGTCAGTAATATCTTAATTTCGAAATTTGTTCATTGAACTTTAGATCATAGATTATACCAAAATTCTATAATAGTTGCCGTTTTTGAGAAATACGAATTGTGTAGTGAATACCGTTAGTTTTAGATAAAATAAAATTACTTTTCCACATCTTTTAGATTGTATTAAAAAACTTTAAGACTGTCAATTTAGAAAAAAAAATCGAGCATGGGGTTTTCGAAATGTTGAGTTTTGAAAAGAAATATGAACATTTGAAAACACAATTTCATTCAAACTTTGGGACAGAAAAATGATCAAAATCGGTTGTACCGATTGTTGTAAATGAAATTTTGTGATTTTTTTTCGTAAAACATCTGTTGGTTTTGTTCTTAAAAATACGAAAAAAAGCGCTATGCTATCTACAAATTATCAAGAAAATCGGCCGAACCGCTTAGGCTGTAGTCTAACAGAGAGACAGACAGAACTGAGCCCCTTTTTGTATTCCTGTCATCGTAATGTCATGTCTGATCAAAATCTTGGGTTCGATGTTTTTACGAATGCAAAACTTACCTATTTGTACTGTATATTTATGTAGCAATTGAAAATTCCCCCTTGTTTCTTAGCAAAACATTCGTTTTGTTCGTTAATTTGGTACCTCAATTGATTTCATCATTTTTATCTGATTACGTTTTTCAATATGTTTTATCTCACATGACATAATAAAGTATACTTTATGTGTATTTCTAGTATAGCAATGATATTTTAAGAAATCTTTTAGAAGAAATGTTTTCATAAGCGTACGAGTTTTGATCGATTATGTGTGATTTGAATGGACACGCCTTACTCATCTTATAGTTTAGTTTGTATAAATGTTGATTTCGTCTGATGCTGGACAAAGAATCGTCTTGTTACGTTGGCGTTCTTTACACCACAATTTGTGTCGGTAAATTTCATCAACAAATCTTTTCTCCGCCTAAATTATTTTATTATTGGCGGCGGAATATTTATAAGCAATTTACCGGAAATTCACAAAGAGACAAAGTTAAAATGTCCACCTAGGTATATCGGGAGAATTACTGGTTCTTTAATTTATGCCCGATACATACATTGCAGAAACATTTTTATACAAACTTCATTTTCTTCTTATCTGCAAGTGCCCATAAATCATTTTTACGAATGAATGGATAAAGTACAATGATTATTCCTTTAGCGGAAATTTTGTTTTTATATTTTTGAACCATACACCGTGTAGAATCTTTTTTTTCGTTCCGGAAGAAGACATGTCGTGTAGGTGTTTATCAATATTGGGAACTTTGAAGAGGCGTTGACACAATGAACTTTTTTAAAGTCGAATGTATTAATGCAACCAATGAAAACGGAAATGCTTGAAAATAAATTAATGATGGGGCAGAGGTGAATTCAATTTATCATATTTTTGAATTTAATAATACTAAAATACCGTCAAATTTGCATTCTATTTCAAATTTAAAATAACGAATATTTTTAGTGAATTAACTTTTACATTGAGTGAATTTTGTCCTCTTTTTATGCAGCGCATACCTACTGTAGAAATCCAGTTTAATCTTCAAGTTTAAATTTATGGGAGAAGCACTTATGAGTTTAAATGGATATTTAAAGCAGACTTAATTTTGCAAACTTTGATTATTTCGTGGAAGATTCTTTATGTATCGTCGGATTATTCATGAAAGTGAAATTAAATGGTATTTTGACAAAAAAGATTTCTTGTGAAATTGACTATGATTTACTAATTATTTAAATTGATTTTGGTTAAATATATTTGTGTTTGGGTTAAAAACAACTATATTTCTGTTTTCAGTTCTGTGTTCAACTGCATGGCATTTTTTGATTCAAATTGCCCAAAAATTGACAAAATTCAAGTAATGTTACTGCACTGGAAATATCACTGTAATTTTAATTTACAATAGTTCATTGATAAGTTAGAGTCTTGGGTAGTTCGGGATCCAGTTTAGGCAACATTCTATTCTATATACCTCCAGTTTTAACTATTAGATGCCACCCACTCTTCTTTTGCGAACATTTTTCACCGGCTTCTATTCCCTGTTATCTTGCTTCTTTGAAAGTCAAATATGAGTTCAAGAAACAAATTTTGATTGTTATATTGTAGTTGATTCGATGGTAGACATCTAAAATTCCATTTAATTTAATTTTGTCACAAATTCTTGAGGCACCTCTAAAATTATGAAATTAACAATAAAACTCTTTGATTGGAATTAAGGATGGAAGTTATCTGTAATTTCATTAAATTTATTTAGAAAAACTACTTTGCAAGTTTGAAATGAAGTTACGGCCTATCTAGGTATCCGTTCAGAGCGGAAAATTGTCTACAACGCAAACTTCGTCTGAGGTTCAAATTGCTTTCGAGGTATCTTATCGGAAAGAATAATAATACACAAACGCGTTGGCGCAATTTGTTCCGCGAAGAATTTGTGTCGGACGAAATCGGAAGAACAGTTGCATTAAGCTGTCAGAAATTTCACAAATAAAGCACTTCAACGCAGTTCGCCGGGTGCGTTAAAATAATTTGCCTTAGCGAGGTAACCGTCGGAGCCGATAATTTTCCGCAACTCTTACTTTTTCGGACGTTTATGTTGCGTGCGAGGAATCTATCATCGGAAAAGAATAATACATTAATGACGCATTCACTTGAACAAATTCGTAAACAAATTCGGCCAAGAATGTGTGTCGGAGCAAATCGGAAAGAACATTGCATTTAGCTGTCAAAAAAGGCACACAAAAATATACGCAATTCGCCGGTATGCGTTATAAAAAGTCGGAAAATTGTTCCGATCAGCTGTTTGGAAGAAAATCTCGAAGCAAAACTCCTAAGATTCGTACGAAATCGGAAAGTTTTCCGTTCCGACGGATACCTGGATACCTCCGAAAAATTCCGAATACCTCGAAGCAAAAGTCCTATTTCGCTCCGAACGGATATCTCGCTAGGGCCGTATATCTTCAGACCTCAAAAATAGAACATTATTTGACCAATTTAGAAGAACCAATCAACTTGAATTTACTTTTAGCATACCTTTTCTGCCGCACGCTTGTCATAATCAGATAGAATGGAGACTTGCATTCCAAACAGAAGTGTGAACTTTTTCAATTCGCTGATTTATTTGTAGTTTATGGAAACGAATCTCGCCCGCAAAACTGTATGAAAATGAAGAACTGCAATCCGGGATCTCGCTTCTATGGGAACATAGTCAGACAAAAACTTAACTGCATTAAAATCAGTTGAGACAAGATTCTCTTCCACAAGAACAATAATTCCAATTTTGTCAATAACTGACCTCCAAGTTCGCTGAACCGTACAGTCTAGGAGAAATTAAAGAAATATCGACTTGATGTAGCTAATTAATTACAGAGATGTTTATTAAACTGGTTTTCTCCCTCCATGCAAGTTGTTACCGAATTTGTTGAATATGTTAACTTTTAGTTCTCCATGATATGATATAAATAAAACATTCTAAGCTTTCCAGTCCAAAGTCTAAAATTGTATTGACAGATTTCAGAAGAAGTGGCTCTTTTTTGATAATTTTAGGCAATGGCCTTTTTGTCTGATTTTTATTTTACTTTTTCCATTGATATCAAAAGTGTCAAGTAAACATATTTACATACGTGCGCTAAATGATGCTGCACTTATACTTAAAAAAAAAACTATTTTAATGCTTTAAAGGTGTACCGCAAATTCGTCATTGGTTATTGAAAGGTAGGATTAAAATATCAAGTCTTAATTGCTATGAAAAAAACTTCCAAAGCCTTTTAGATTTAAGCACTGCACGATAGATTTAGATTTAGTATTTCCATTTCTAGATGATTTTTCTTAATATTTTATGAATACATATATATCTTTAGATTGAAGACTTAACTAATAGTTGATATTCTCTATTCTCAGCATCATTGAAGGGTCTCGGCGACAAGACCGCAAACTTGTTCGGCAGGAAGAAGGACGATGCTGCCCAAGTGGCTGAAGAAAAAGCGAAAGCTGCAGCTAAGTTAGCTGAAGACCAAGCCAAACAATTAGGATCAACAATTTCTTCTGCTGCCTCTAATGTTGGAAATTTGGCATCATCAGCAGGTACTTAGCTATGATTAAAGTAAAAAATAGTTTGCACATTTTTTTTCAAATTATTTTTTTAATATATTTTAAAAGCAAGCCAAGCTGAAAAAACTGCTGCAAGCGGAGTTCAGACAGCAAATGCTGCTGTTGAAGGCACCGCGCAAACAATTGGTCATGTTGCCGAAAACACAAAGAACGCTGCCGCTAACATTACTGAAGCTTCAACAAAGGTAGGTTTTAATTTATGATGAGCCATAGAGTAATATTATAAAAGGTGTAAGGTATTTCAATATTGAAAACAGAAAGACGAAAAATAATTAAATCGACCGATTCACTATGGGAGCAAATGGTGCAAACCATCTCAAAAATCCATAACTTTTTCGTTTCTCAATATTTTTTTTTTGAAATTTTGCACACTTAGAATTTAAATAATTAAAACGTTTTAAATAGAAATAAATAATTTTTTTTTTAAATAAAATAAAATAACAAATTTGTAGATTTTGTTTAATTTATATGGGCGAAATTTGTTGAAGCAAGAATTACTGCAACAATTTGGATGAAATTCGTACAGTTTTTTTCTTTTACCGGTGAAAAAATTTGAAAGTAGTTTTTGTAAAATCCGCCCACTGCCACGCAACCCAAAGATTTCACGAAATCGGTTTTGCACAATTTTTGTTTGTCTTCCTTATTACTTGCGACTTATAGGTACTATAGGGAAGTTATGCATTCGGAAAAAAAACCGAGCTCGAGATTTTGATCAAAGTTAACATTACGATGATAGCGAAGACCAAAAAAGTGGGTCTCGCAATTCTGTCTGTTCGACTACATCCTAAACGGCTAGGACGATTTTCTTTAAACTTGATAGATATCGTTTTTAGTTTTTTCCCGCCACACGGTTTTTTCTTTTTTTTTAAGACCAAAAATAACGGTACCTGCCATACGAATTTTTTTAGAAATTTTATAAATATTTTTTTCTCAAAAACTGTCCCACAAATTAAAAAAAAAAAAAAAAGATTAAAAAAATTTCATTTAGTTAAGGCTAGGTAATGGTTGAAAAAAATTCAAAAAATGTTCATTTTTGGTACCTTCTTGGAACCATCGAAAACGGTTCCGAAAATTTTTTTTAAGATATTTTTATTTTGATTAATTCTTACGATCTATAATCAAATAAAAAAATTGAAATCAAGATATAACTGACTGTACCTACCATAGAACCATTTTTTCAAATTAAGAATTTCTCATTATCGACAAAACAACGGATTTTAATGAAATTTTTTATAGATAAGCTTCTAAAAAGTTTAAAAAATATTGCATTTCAAAACTTCAAAAAAGTAATTTTTGAGTTTTTGAAAAAAAAACTTTTTTTTTTGGATAATTCGATATCTCAGAAACGGCTCAATATTTTTGTTTGTAAATTAAATTTTTATTTGAAAAATAATAAAACTTTAAATTGACGTACCAAAATTTTTTCTTATAAACGTTTTAAAAATTTTGTATATAAAAGCTTATTTTTTTAAGAAACCAGTACAGACATCCTGCTTTTAGCTCCAACTACTAAAGGAGTTGTTTTAGTCTATTGAAAAATGAATTTTATGCTTCTGAACAGTTTTTCTCTAATAACATTCATTTTTGAAATTCTTAGTCGTTTACATAAGAGCAAGTTCGTGCCACCCAATCGTGCGTTTTATTTTTTTTGTTTTCAACTGTCGTTGCAGACTATTTTTCAAAAGACAAATTATAAGAAATATGAAGTATCATCTCCATAAATCAAATCCATGCATGCAAAGTAGATAACCCGTATTGGAAAGAATTTTCATTAAAATTTCTTTTTCTTACATTGATCAAGTCATTCATCTGCTTAGGAGTTGCGCCACAAACTGAGCAATAAGCTGAAGAAGATGTTTGGGTAAGGACTTGAGCGACCTTCCCATCAATCATCGTCAACAGCAGGTTATGTTGAACTTCCACATTCTGGTCATGTATTGTCAAAGGTGTTGAATTTAACTGGTTTATTTTTGTTTTCATTTCACTTACCACTTAATTAGTTCTTTGCGGAGTTTCGTTAGCGAATTCTATTGAAATTGGCCTACAGTACCTGACCAAGGAGCATGCTGGATTTTGCCATGCCACATGCTTTCTTCATCGACAAGTCTTATGAGTACAACTGAAACAATAAACAAATTTGCATCAGAAACCTGTGTGTTTTCTTCATGCAAAACGTGTTTAAATTCACTTTGGCCTGACGATCCATCGCATCCCCACTTGTTATAGTCGTAAAGCTTTAAATGTTTAGAAGTCATAAAAACCGATTCTATATTTAAAATCCGACCTCCAA
Organism: Chrysotoxum bicinctum; assembly: GCA_911387755.1. NCBI lineage: Eukaryota > Metazoa > Arthropoda > Insecta > Diptera > Syrphidae > Chrysotoxum > Chrysotoxum bicinctum. The sequence continues at coordinate 85,654,168 of OU426990.1, read as the reverse complement.
TGTGATTTAAAAGACTTTGAAGATCTACTTTCACACTTAGATTTGTGACGGTAATGCTAGATGGGGGTGGATAGCATTCAATTTTAACTTCATTCAAAGTTTTGTAGGAAGGTAACACAGCTGGCAGGTTTTTATTAGAAAGAGAATTCCGTAAATCAATGTATTGTGTTTTGGAAAGGTCGGTTTCAATATATGTACATACTTAATGCTTCTTCCTTCATATAACGTGATATATCATCTGACTTTTGTAAAAGGTTTTTAAGTACATGTTTCTTTTCCTCTTTTTCCACATTCCAGCTACGATAGAAGCTTCATCATTCTCACCAAGAGAACGAAGTCCTTGTATACACATAGGCGTAACTACGTATTCCATTCCATGTTCCTGAACCAATTACATGGTTTTTCGTTTTTTTTTGTATTTTCGAAGCAGTCGCAGTCTTCGTAAGATTTTGAGGGCCTACCACTTTCTCTAGATTTCTGTTCAGATATAGAGGTCGAAGCATGACACGAATCCAGTATAACTCTGAACTCAGCATTTAGCCACGGGGGTCATTCCGTAACTCGATTATCGTCAGATGGTATCGTTTGAACGATAGCGTTGCCTTTTTTGATTCACGAAAGTCGATAATCGTCAAAACGCTATCGTCAAAACGATAGCGTTTGGACGATAGCTAAATAGGTATCGGCTTGCATTAATTTTGAATTTTGTAGGTGACTGTAGTTGAGTGATTGAGTTTCCACTGTAAATTGACATTTTGTATTGTTTTCTGTTGAATTGACAGATTGACTACAGTTTGAGAGTTTCTGAAATGCATACAAATCTCTAAAACTGTGATCGATAGACGAGGCGATAGTAGTCGAGTTACGTGAAGCAAATCATGGACGATATCCTCGACGATTATCGTTTAGAAATGGAATGACCCCCCAGGATGCGTTCTCACTTTAAAAACGATCTGTTTTTTTCTGGGCCTTAACCCATCGTTGATTACATTTTAAAATCAATTGTTTTTCAATAATTTTTTACTACCGTTTCACCGTCCGATTTCGGTAAATTAAAATTTAATAAAAAATTTTACCGTTAATAATTAGTTTACACAGTTCACGCCGATTGCAATTAAATTCTCTAATTTTGATTTTTTTTAATTTAATCCGAATCCTTCAAAGGCTTTATTGAGAATAAAAGCTTAGTAATAATATCATTCCATTATCTATGAATTTTGCCTTTTGATTGATTATTATTACAGCAACAATTTGGCTGTCCCATGCCAACTCTATCACCTTTTAGACTCTTTTTGGATGCTTTTGTTGTTGCTTTTGGTATTGTTTACGATTCTGTTTCCATATTTCCATATTGTATGCAGTTAAGTGAACTGTTAACTTTTTGTCTTCTTCTGTTTTGTGTTATTTATATGTACCTACATTTGTATTATATGCAACATACCCCACACACCCCGTCCCACCCTCAAATGTTTGACATTTATTTTTATTTAATTATGATTTGGTTTTAATACAAATATGAGTAAGGAAGTTTAAAATTGGAAAACAAATATTTTATTCTAAAAATAAAATTCTGAATTTTAATAATATTGGAAATAACTGATAAGAACTTATGAATTTTGTGGAAACATAGTCACTTATGTATATGATGTTTATGAAAATTTGTTGCAAATGTTTTAATAGTTATTTTTTTGAACTTTTGGCAAAAACTAACATAATTTTTTTTTTAATTTTGAGCTAAAAGTAATAAAATAATGGTCTATAACTTTTTGGAATACAAACACACATTTTTTGTGCGTCAATAAAGGTGCCACATATTTGCCAAATTTTATTTTTTTTCATCACTTAACACTAAAGTTATAAGAATACGAATTTTTATCCTCAAAATTTATTTTTCTTTCTCATCATACATGAAAAAGATACAGCACCTTATTCCTTTTTTACTTGTCACTTATAGGTACTATAAGGCAAGTTATGCATTCGTATAAAAAATCGAACTCGAGATTTTGATCAAAGTTGACATTACGATGATAGCGAAGACGAAAAAAGTCTGTTCGATTACAGCTAAACGGCTCGGCCGATTTTCTTCAAACTTGGTAGATATGGGTTTTAATTTTTAACCCCCGGATGTTTTTTGATTTGATTTTTTAAGACCAAAAATAACCGTACCTGCCATACGATTTTTTTTTGAAATCTTATAAATATTTTTTTTTTTTTAAATCTGTCCCAACGTTTAAAAAAAAAAAAATCAGAAAATTTAATTTAATTGAACCTAGGTAATGGTTGAAAAAAATTTTCCAAGAAATAAGTAGTTTTGGAACCCTCTTGGGACCATTTTTTTTGTTTTTGATTTTCTCAAAAACGGTAGAACCGATTTTGATCATTTTTTTTTATGCTAAAGCTTCCCAGCAGTTTAAATATTATTGTGTATTCAAATTTTCCAAGAAAATTTGTTTGGATTTATAAAAAAACTTTCAAAATTTTTCTTTGAAAACACAATATTTCGAAAACCGCATGCTCGATTTTTTCAAAACTTGATAAATAAAAGTTTTGAAAAATAGTCTACAAGATATGAGAAAAATAAATTCATATTACCTAAAAATAACGGTACCCTCCATACAAATGTTAAAAAATGGTTTTCGAAAATCGTATTTTTCTCGAAAACGGTTCCGAGAATTTCGCTTAATTTTTTTTTCTTTTTATTATTTTTTAATATCTGTAATTTAATTACAAAATTTTTGAAAACAAGATATTACTAACTGTACCTACCAGAGAACGATTTTTTAAAATTTTTTATTTCTCATTATTAGCACAACGGATTTTAATGAAATTTCGTAGAGAAAAGTCTCTAAAAAGTTTAAAAAACATTGCATTTCAAAACTTCAAGAAAAATATTTTTTTTGAATTTTAAAAAAAAGCAATTTTTGGTTTTTGAAAATTCAATATCTCGAAAACGGCTCAATACTTTTTTTTTGTAAATTTAATTTTTATTCATACAATAATAAAAACTTCGAATTGCTAACGTGCAGGTGGCTATGTTAGTCCGAGTCAGTTTAATGAATTAGAAGTAAGTTCTCAGTTAGCCCTTTACTTTCTTCCTCCTCTCCAGCTGAAAATAAAGACTATAAAAAAAGTTGTCAAAAGCCTTTCTGGGTTTACGTAGAATAGTTGTGGAGTAAAGATTTTTTTAACTGTGAACATTAGAAGGAGAAGGACGTAATCAATTGTATGCCTAGTTACTGAGTTTTCTTCAGGGATATTTTTTTTTAAATAATGTTTAATAACTGTCATTATTAATTACCTCAGTCACGATTTATTCCAAAGTTGCACATTGATTAAATAATAATATCATCATTATTAGTTTTGAAAAAAAAACACCCACCTCGACGCAATTTATATAAAAACTTTAAACATTTTTAAAAATAAACATTATCAGCTTTCCAAATTCACTGAACTTCACTTCACTACACGACCGACATTTTAAAGTTTTTATTATTTTTTAAATGAAAATTAAATTTCCAAAAAATTATTATCGTTTATTTTTGGAAATACAGGGTGTCCGGTAATTCGTGTGCCATACTTTGGGATGTGATTTTTGGGCATATTCTCAGAAAAAAATTGTTCCACAGTAAAGTCTGATTTTCAACTTTGACATCACTTTTTGACGATTTAAAAAAAAAACTTGCTTGCTTTGGTGTACCCTGACCCATGTTAAGGTCAATTTCTCTGTCAGTACCAATGATGGGACCTCTTTTAGACTTTTTTTTATAGTAGAAATACTATTCTTTGAAACTACGTTTAAATTGAGCTTGTATGTTTTTATTGTTACCAGATATTCAATTTTGAATGGTGTTCAATTTTTCTTGCCCGGGCGAAATGTAATAAACATAATGTTTTCTTATTTTCACCTGATAAACAGAACAATAATAAGAAACAAGCTCATAAATAAGTGCACCTAAAAACCCATACATTTTATGATACTTGGGAAAATCTAAAATAGGTAAAATTAAAAAAAAAATGATTTTTTTTCCAGAGGTAGGTATAAAGAGTTTGAATAAAACAATAATTGATGTAGTTTTAAGTAATTTTTTATTTTATGTACACACAAATACAGTCATAATAAGTGCTCAAAGTGCCCTCTTGTGTTTTGAATGCATGCTAGAGCCCGTTTTTGGATTTCATTTTGAATATTTATTCTCGATAACTCTTGCCTTACTTTTAGTGATCCTTCGGAAATACGTTGTTCTTATTCAGTTAAAGTTGTTATTTCAGATGATTAAACGATTTCTTTCATTCGTCCTCAATCCAGTACAGTGAGATCGGGAGATCTTGCAGGCCAGTGAATTGCTCCATTTCTACTTATCCATCGATCACCCTATTTTTCATCCAGCCAATCCTTAACCATAGTGGGTCGGAACACCATATTTTTGGTAATATAATGAAGCTAGTTGAAGTAGTGGAACTTCCTCCAATAGGTCTGGTAGAATATTTTGTAAAAACTCCAGATAGTTAGTAGAATTAAGTTGGGGTGTAATTTGAAAGGCCCGATTAATTTATTTCCAATTACACCTGCCCACATATTGACACTGAATCTGTGCTGAAATGATCTTTGCCATCTCGAAGCCCATGTATGGAGACTATGGAAATTTATAATACTATCTCTTGTGAATTGAGATTCGTCTGTCTAAGGAATTCTGTTTATAAACTGGTTGTCATCCTAGCTTCTCTCTAGCAACCAGTAACAAAATTCGAATCTCTTTTCAAAATCATCGGAAAGCAGTTCTTGCAAAGGTGTGTTCTGATATGGGTACATATTTTCTCCATGCAGTATACTGGAAATTCTGTGTTTGGAAACATTAAACTGTAGAGCCAAGCGTCTTAAGCTCATGGAAAGATCAATTTCAACAGCTGCCAGTATTCTTTCATCCACTGAAACTCTTCTTGTGCTTGCAGCTCACGCGTTAGGTCTTGCAGTTGAATCTGACCCAATTTATCGAAGCCTTCGAAAGGTGTTTCTAAAAACATTTCAAGAAGAAAGTCGTCTGTTAGGATAAAGTTCCTGGTATCTTCGTTGTTCTCTTCTTGAATATCCATTGCACAACCCATAAACGAATAAAATGTCTGCGTATTCTTCTCTCGTAAGTGAACGCATTTCAAAAAGCGCTCTTATCCAACTGTAATCGTCACTTAACTTGATATTCTGATGAATGAATTTGTTTTTCTATCTTTTCTACCACTTATTTAGTTAATTTACCCATTAAACATTCGTATCCCAAATTTGATTCTCCCTGAGAAGAGGTAAGGTAATTAGGGTTTTGACTGCAAGTCAAGTAAGCATAACTACACTTTAAACCCTATTCATGAGTGTACAGTCTTAAAAATTACCTAAAAACTATCAATTCTTGGAAAACTACTCCAATTGCCAAGTGTAAAAATAGGAAAAAGCCCAAAATTCGATTTTTTACCTGTTTTAGATTTTCCCAAGTATCATAAAATGTATGGGTTTTTAGGTGCACTTATTAATAAGTTTTTTTCTTATTATTGTTCTGTTCATCAGGTAAAAATAAGAAAAAATTATGTTTATTACGCATTTTTTGAAAAAAAAATTGACCCCAAAGTCAAAATTTTGCCCGGGCAAGAAAAATTGAACACCATTCAAAATTGAATATCTGGTAACTCTAAGAACATACCAGGTCGATTTAAACGTAGTTTTGAAAGATAGTATTTCTACTAAAAAAAAAATCTAAAATGAAGTTTCTATCATTGGTACTGACAGAGAAATTGACCTTAACATGGGTCAGGGTACACCAAAGTAAACCTTTTTTAAATCGTCAAAAAGTGATGTCAAAGTTGAAAATCAGACTTTACTGTGGAACAATTTTTTTCTGAGAACATGACCAAAAATCACATCCCAAAGTATGGCACACGAATTACCGGACTGTATGCATAATATTATAATGTTTTTAAAGCTCTTGATAAGAAAACAGTTTTTTTTTCCATAAGGTTGAAAAAAAAATAAGTGGTTATTTGGGAGGGACATTAAACACTATTTTTCGAAAAACCGACTATAAGCTAGCTTTTACTAAAAGGATTTTTTTTTATAAAAATCTGAGAAATACTTTGGAAATAAGCTTACAATATTTCCCAACGTTGTTCAAGCGTAAAGCGACTCATTTCGTTCCGCGGAGGTATAATACCGACTTTCTGTGCAGATTTCGAGCGGAAACCAGCTGTCAGTGTCAAAATAACCTATGATTTAAAAAGAAACCACTAGATGGCTCACACTGTGCATATATCACAAGTTAAAGTGTACTTATAATAGATAATTTTATTGCATTAAAAAAAAAAACATTGCACAGCAGTTCTTACTCTCTCTCTCAATATACATAATGTATGTACCTCGTCATTTAAATTAAGACACTGAAACGATTTTCTTCAAACTTGGAAATAGATATATTTTGAGGTGAATTGTTAGGATAATTGAATTTTGTTCGTTAGCAAATTTTTTAGTTTTCTACTTTATCGGTACCAGCGTGGCGACTTTAAAGCAAGTTTTTTAGACAACTTTACTAGTTTTTCAAAAAATAGTTTTTTTTATTTAATAAAAACAATTGTTGTTTTCTTGGAAATCCGTTAATAATTATTTTAAAATTATGTTTATAAATGTAAATGAATGCGTACTTTTATTTTTTTTTATTTTGTGTGTTATAAATTATACTTCGAAAGAAGTATTTGGCTAGTTCATGAAAATGCGATCTCACAAAGTTTGATTGGTTAAAAAGTGAGTAAGCGAATACAAATTTCTTTCCCTTAGTATTTGGTTGAAAATAGAATTTTTTGAATTTAAGAGAAATCTCATTTTTCTAAACTTTATACCTAATGATTTTAAAAGTATAAGTTATTATACCTATGTATAGCAAAGTGAATAATTCTTTAAAAAACAATAGTAATGATTTTTTCTAATTCAATTACATTTCTATTTAAAGGCCGCAGCTAATGCTCTAGACCAAACCAAAAAAGCCGCCAATGAGGCCATCAACAAGAGTGTTAAGGCTGGTGAACAAGTAATCGATGTTGCTGAAAAGAAAATCGATGAAGGAGCAAAGACAGCTAGCAATGCAGTTGATCAAAAACTCCACGAAGCCAACCAATATACTGATCAGAAACGTGGAGAGCTTGAGAAGGTATTTTAAGACTTATATTTTATCTTATCTTTTTCATATTTGTATGCCTCTTTCAGACGATTCAAGAAAAAACAGCCAAAATATCTGAATCAACTGGTAATGCCACAGCAAACCTGATGGGCAAACTCAACTTGGGAAATTAAATCCAACCAAGCTGCGATTTTAGAATTAATTTTTTTTAATTTTTAAGAATACAAACAGGAAAAAAGTATGAATACTATTTTGCAAGAAAATAACAACTAAAATTTCCCTTAAAAAAGGGAAACCAATATAATAAATAAAACGCTTTACTCACTGTCAAGAAGGTGTGATGTCCTGATAGATGTGGAATGATATACAAAGTGCCAGTTGAATGCTTGAGATGGCTTCATAAGGAATTTTTTAAGTGGGAATTCTAATTGCACAAACAAAATCTTTAATCTATAAACTAAATATACAAAAACCTTGATTTTTAGCTAGAACTAAATATTGAAATTCACAATCTGCAGCTGCAAATAAATTATTTTTTTAAAAGATTTTTAAAGCAAAAACATGACTAAAAAAATTATTTACCATTTTCCTTTTGTAGACAAATTGTAGTGAAATAGTTTTTTCATATATTTTTCTACAAGAAATATTTGCAATCACACCATAATAATGTTTAACAATCGCGAGCAAAAATAAATTAGAATCATGTTAAGTGTTAAAGCAAGGAATGACAGTTTTTTATTGTACCGAGTCAATTAAATGAAACAACGTTAAAATTAAAGCTTTGAATAATTTTCACATTCGTTTCTGGATTAGTTCTTGTTTCTATAAATTTTCATTTTGTTTATATTTTTATTATTTAAATTTAAGTTGTAAAATTTGTATGAGAAATAAACAGTTATAAATAATGTGAAATTTTAGTTTATAACTTATTTGTAAAATAAAAATTAAATATTATGGAAATATGTTTGTATATTTTTACATTTGCTGTTGTTTGAGAATTATTTATGGAAAAATGAATATGAAAAACAGTGTTAAGATTCTGTTTCCAGCTAGAAAGAGTGGCATACAAATTTAATCAAACAAGTTCAACATGAAAATTGTTTAAGTATGAAACTCGTTCAAAGCTAAAATTTTAAAAATTTAAATTGAATTCGGCATCATACCTTACTAATCATCGAGCTAACTTCATTTGATATTTGACATTTTAAGATGTCAAAAAAAGTCGGATTGCTTAACGTGAACTAACATTGTTTTATAGGTGTGTTCAGAAGCTATTGATTAAAAAATAGAGTTTACCACGAAACTAGTTTAAAAGTGTATAAAAGTTTGGTAAGTAGTATTATTGTAATACTATCTATAGACTTCATACATACATAGTAGTTGATTTAAAATGTTGCGCCAGTATGTTCATTCTTTATGCATACTTTAAGATAAGGCCAATAGAAATAGTTTATGACAAAAATCGATTAGTGAAATGCAAATATTGAAAACCGTTGACCAACAACTGAATTTTGTTTTTAAGTAAACCAAACTCAAACACAAAAAAGATACAACGAAAGAAGCAAATAACGAATTCGAATTTCAAATGAAATGAGATGATCAACAAAATGTCAGATAAAAACACTTTTTTTGTAGTTTGCGAAATTAACTCATTTTAGCTCTTACGAAGACAATGGGGCAAAATTTTAAACATTTAAAACCTGCTCTACGTCAATTTAAGAATGGGAGTCGACTTTGAATATTATGTAAAGACGGGAACCGACTTTTCGTTAATTTTTAACGACATAAACTATGCTTCAATTTAATTTAAAATTTTATCATTTAGAACAGCCATACTCAACCTTTTTTAAATGGGCCGCAACCACGTTTCTGTTACGACACCTTGGACCACAATCTAAATGTACATATTTTGCGTAAATAATAACACATATTTTAAAAATTCTGTATTTATTTAAAAAGAAATAGTTTTAATGCGATTTTTGAAATTGGGAACACATTTTCAAAACCTTCTTAAGATCTGGCTTGTTGCTGCATGCCAACCTTATGACATCATCCAAATGGGAGTCCGTTAGTTTGTTTCGGTACATATTTTTTGCATATTTCACTTGCGAAAACGATGATTCGCAAAGAATGTAGATCCAAATAATGTTAAAAGAATTTGGGCACTTTTTCGCACGATTTTATATTTTTCGGGGACAGTGCTCCAAAATTCAAGTATTTCCCTTTTTCCCTTTTTTTCTTTGAATAGAACTTCAAGGTTGGAATCATTTTTGAAATCAATAAACTCATCCAATAACTTTGCTTGGTCTTGATTTAAAACAGAAGCCAGCTGTGAGATAGTCGTTGTTTCCATATGCCAAGGGTTTTTTGTCAAGCATTAAACATTTTTTTATTTTTCTTAAATCATGAAATCTTTTTTCAAATTCTTTTGACAGTGCTGTTATGTAATTTAAAATTGTAGAGCAGTTTTCCTCAGAAATGTGGATGAGGTCCATTTTAGCAATTATCAGAGTCGGAGTATTTTGATACTGTTTATTTCGTATTTCTTTATGAAAAATACTTAGTTTTTCTTCAAAAGCAAATGATTTACTCGCCATCTATATGAGATTAAGTTATTTGGACCTTGTAAATTCCGATTGAGGCTATTCAGTTTTTCGGTGATATCGCAAAGAAATGCTAAAAGACACCACCATTCATCATCTTGCAATTCTGAGTAAACTTTCTTATTTTGTTGTAAGAAGAGGATTATTTCGTGGCGTAAGGAAAAAAACCTTTCCAAAACTCTTCCTCTGCTGAGCCATCGCACCGAGGTATGCAAAAGAACGTCACCGTACTCACTTCCCAGTTCTTCTAAAAGGCTTTTAAATTTTCTGCGGTTCAATTCTCTCGCTCGTATATAATTCACAATATCAAATCTTTATCACAGCTTCGATTTTTAGATTGATGACACGCGCATCCAAGTTTTGTTGTTGAATAATGCAGTGAAATGTAATTAAATTTGTCAAACTATATTTTTTCCTAAACAATGTAATAAATTCATTTTCGGATCCAGTCATGGAAGGACACCCATCCGTACATACACATACTATTTTTTGTATGTCAATTTCATTGTGCTCTAAAAAAATTGAAATAGTATCAATGTAATCTACGCCTCGGGTTTGACCTTTCATTAGAAGGAATTTGAAAAAGTCTTCAAGGATTATATTCTGTTCCGTGCAATATCTAACAAACACCGAGCATTGAGATGTTGCCGAAATATCGGTGCTGAAATCGAAACCCAAGCTAAAAAACTTACAGTTCTTAATATTATCTATTAAGGGGAGGTTTACCTTTTTATGGACCAAAAAATCGATTTTTTTTTTGCATTTCTTTGTAGTAAATTATGTGTAGAATATATTTCCAAAACAGCTATTTAACCGTAAGGTATGTTATTTTAATTTTAACATAGACTAACGCTACATATGGAAAGCGATGAGGTAAAAACGCGTTTTTCTCGAAACCACGTTTTTCGAACTGGTCGCCACGATTACTCAAAAACTACTCGATGGATCGCCTTTTTTCTTTTAAAGTATATTAAAATTAGGGGAACCTGGACTACGATCAAGATGATCCATGGATTTTTTTCATTTCTACAGTACTTTAAAGAGCGAAAAAAAACACGAAAATAAAAAAAAAATCAAATGTCCACCATTTTGTAAATTTTTGATTATTATTGATGATTGTAGTTCAGGTTCCGCCTACACTCATATATTTTATAAAATTTTTTGTTGGTTTTTTCATTTTCGTTCATTCTTGCAGGTGCTAGAGTGGCTTACCAAGAGTATAACAAATTTCATAAGACAATTGAAAGCTTATTGTGACCTCTAGTCCAAATGCGTTTCGCCCAGGAACGACAGTTGGGCTCATCAGTTAGATGCTATCGTACCCTTCTAAGACGCAATATGTTAGTCGATGATTATCAACACAAATAAAATTTACAGCAGGAACGCAAATTAGACTAGAGGTCACAATAAGCTTTCATTAAGCTTTAATTAAATGAAATTTTTTTGTGTTTTTATTTTTAAGATCTGTCGAACAGTTTTTGAAAAAAAAAAAATTTATAAAATTTCTAAAAAAATTCGTATGGCAGGTACCGTTATTTTTGGTCTTAAAAAATCAATTCAAAAAACAACCGGGGGAAAAAAATTAAAACCCATACCTACCAAGTTTGAAGAAAATCGGCTGAGCCGTTTAGCTGCAATCGAACGGACAGACAGACAGAATTGCGAGACCCACTTTTTTAGTCTTCGCTATCATGGTAATGTCAACTTTGATCAAAATCTCGAGTTCGATTTTTTTTCCGAATGCACAACTTCTTGCCTTATAGTACTTATAAGCAGTGGTATCACTTTACTTCAATTGAAGTAGATCTACTTCTTTTTTCCAAAATATTTTAAAATCTACTTCCTACTTCGCACCATCAGCAAAATATTGAAATCTACTTCATTTTAAAAATCTCTGTTTCAATCTACTTCAATTTTACAAAATAAAGTCCAAATCTACTTCTCTTTCTCTATTGCACTCTAAGTAGTAATATATATAACCTCATAATAACCATAAAATAAAAGAACGTCAACACAATCGAAATACGCAAATGAGTAATTTTATGCGAAATTTCTTTAAAATTAAAAGAAATGTATTGACAATTTTAAATACATATTTAATAGGTAATATGTATTCAATTAAGGAAAAAAATTTTTGTATGCAACATTTTTTCCAAAAGCAAGTAAAAAGCCATTTTGAAATCTACTTCGATTTTTCTCAATTTACTTCACTTTTTTCTTCAAATCTACTTCGGCTTTTTTTCCGGAAGTGATAACGCTGCCTATAAGTCGCAAGTAAAAAAACACAAATTATTAACAATCAACTGCAACCACTAACTAAAATTTAAAATATAACAAACATCAAGCAGGAACATGGGGGTTCCCCGTTTCGCAACTCAGATTCACATTATAGTCGATGAGGAGATACGTCGATAAAGTTGTTCGAGTTTTCTTGCACGGATACAGTTAATCGCAGTGACATGTGCGTATGTATAAACACGAACCATTGTATATATAAATTATAGTACTCTCATGGAACAGAAAAAAGTGTTATGGAATACACTCTACCGAGGGCGCTGTCGTAGGAAAATATTGTCGTGGAGACTTTTGATTTAGGGTGGGGTAGTAATTGGGGAAGAGCGAGAAAATTTTATCAGCTCTGGCAATGAGTAAGACGAGAAAGAGAAAATAAAATTTGTTTTGTATCATTTTCCTTTTGAGGGATCTTCTGTGTATTTTGTTGTTATATTTTTTTGCCAAGAATATTTGTTTTGTTTTTGCTATTTCATACGCAACAAAGCAACGTTGTTCAATTTCGGCATATCTAACCAAAATACAACGTTGCTTTTTATTTGTATAGACACACATACCTATTTGAATAGATTTAAGTAGGAATAATTTTGAAAATTGATTCTTAATAGGATTACTTCTCAAAATTCTGCATTTCCAAATTTTACTTACTAAGTTTTCTGCATTTCAAAATTTTCTTTCGTGAAATTCTGCATTTCAAAATTCTGCATTTCAAAATTTTGCTTTTCAAAATTTTACTTACTAAGTTTTCTGCATTTCAAAATTTTCTTTCCTAAAATTCTGCATTTCAAAATTTTGCTTTTCAAAATTTTACTTACTAAGTTTTCTGCATTTCAAAATTTTGCTTTTGAAAACTTTACTTACTAAGCTTTCTGCATTTCAAAATCTCTTTTTCAAACTTCTGCTTTTCAAAATTTTACTTATTAATTTTTATGCATTTCAAAATTTTATTTCCCAAAATTATGCATTCCAAAATTCTACTCTTCAAAATTTTAGCTTTCAATATAATTTTTCTGTATTTCAGAATAATACTCAAGACTCCAATTCTCAAAATTCTGCATTTGAAAAATCTGCCTACAAAAATAATTGGACCTTATTAGGAATTCCCCCCCCCCCCCCCACCAAAATGAACTTTTTTTTTTACGAATCGATAAAAAAGTGTTTGCTGTTGATAAAAAACATCAAATTATGGAGGAGAATCACTTTTTTATGGTAAAAAAGTGAAGTATAAGCGGACCACCCCCAGTACTGTTGGCCCTTATTCGGAATTCCCCCCCCACCAAAATGAACTTTTTTTTTAACGAATCCATAAAAGAGTGTTTGCTGTTGATAAAAAGCATCAAATTATGCAGGAGAAATACTTTTTTATGGTAAAAAAGTGAAGTAAAAGCCGACCACCCACAGTACTATAACTAAAACTACTTTTGTATGGGATATTTGCTTTTGTTGCTTGCTTACGCATAACGGCGTCGTTTAAACAGTGATATATGTATGGGGGGGCATGCTGCCCCCCTGCAACCCCCCTAATTGGGCACACTATAGGATTTGGGGTAGGTGCGAGGTTGGGTGTATGCAAATTTTCTTTTGCATTCACAGAATCTGGATTTAAAGAAACTTTGAATTTACCCTATGGCCTATATTAATTTTTTTATACTTCACTTTTTTACCATAAAAAAGTGTTTCTCCACCATAATTTGATGTTTTTTATCAACAGCACACTTTTTTTATCGATTCATTAAAAAAAAGTGCATTTTGGTGGGGGGGGGGGAGGGGGAATTCCGAATAAGGACCAAATAATTATCTATCTATACAAAATAATTGATCTGAGTGGTAACCGTTTAAGAATTCGTGTATTTGAATAAAAATCCTACATTTGCTCCAATATAAATACAACGAAAAAAATCAAACCTAACAATATACCGTTTTTTCTCTATGCGTGAAGCAAAAAATGCCACCTCATACTTATTTGTATAGAAAATTGATAAAAAGAAAACAGAAAATAGCTTTATTGTCATCGCGATCTGCACCTTCGGTTTGCTTTTACCGAAAATATTATCACCCCTTGCTGATTATCGTCTGTCCTTACTCTCCACAACTCTACGTAAAAAGTTATGGAATACGCTCGTATGGCGCCGCATCGTTCGTTCCTCTTCATGAGAGTACTATAGTTTTTATATACAATGGTTTAGGTAAAACTACTCGTATTATCCTTAGAAAAATGGCGCTGGTTTCACTAAGGAGAAGACTATACTAAAGAAACCCTAGTATAGATACTACGCTCATTCAATTTTGCCCAGCTGGTATTACCGTAGTATAGCCTGACAGACATGTGGTTCATTCGTATACTATGGTGTCTATACTAGATGTTTGTCACGGCCTCACGGGTATAAATCTGATTTGATACAGTGTGTATGCTTTGAATTTTTATCAAATAAAATGCGCGGATGGAACGCACGTACTACCTCTTTTGTAAAAGTACTTTAAAATTTAAAAATTATTTATGAATATAAATGAAAAAAATTACCGTCTAGTTTCTAAAAAAATTATCAATTTGTGCAAACAAAGTTTAAACATTTTATATAAATTTTTTTTTTTTAATTTTCTAAAAAAAAATCTCGATGTTAATTTTTATTAATACATCTAAAGAAATATTTTCAAAAATCAATTGTTCACACGTTTTCAAGATATTGGCGAAAAATGTTAAACATTGCTCGTTTAAGGAATAAAAACGTGTCTACTTAAAACAGTCCTTTAGTTTGAAGACTTTCTCTAACCTTTTCATAATTTTAAACACGTTAGCTAACTCTTCTAACTAATGTGGCTTTCATAGCAGAACCTAAGGGAACTTACGTTGAACAACCCTAAATTTGACAGATAAAAAACTCAAACACAAACAAATTTAAACCAAACCATTTTTCGCCAAAAAAAGGACATTTTTTTTATAATACTTACATACAGTTTTTAATTGTTTATACGTCATTTACATTATTTTAGATGGAAATGACGTATATCTCTAATTCACAAAATGAAAACTCAATTTTGTTGTTGCAAAACATGCATACATGGGTCGTTTTCAAAAAATTACATTTTTAGCGTTATAGCTTCTATTTTTTTTGCATTTCAATTTAAAGACTTGAAATTTGGCATGGAACTGTGTTTATATGTCAGCATTATAAGAAAAAAATTGCAGATCGATTGATGGTAACGAATAGCCGTGGTAATTAATAATGTGTAATCTCCGTGGCCTTTTTGGGATGTGATTTTCATGCTTAATCAGTTTTATTAATATTTTTAATGACGAAAATGATTTTTTATTTAATTTTGGGCCTTGTCGTTTGAAAGGCCTTCTCTCAAACTCCAATTTTATGATATGCCAAAAAAAAAAATTTGTTTTGTTGTCCGAATACTTAGTTGAACGAGTGTGACAAGTTTTGTAAAAAAAAACCCAATTAAACATTTTCGCTTTTTCACACAACTAAACAATTTTTAATAATTTTTTACGATGCATTATCTTATAGTACGTCAAAAAACCTTTAATTTCATGTTTTATTATAATTTAATTATTGCAGTTAATTCCTTAAAAATTTGCATACAAAATAATTTTTTCATCCGAGTAAAAATTCAGTGTAATCTCCGTGGCCTTGTTATCTTTGTACCGTATAAATATTTTTTAGTCTAACCACCGCCAAAATAAAGGTATTTACTCATACTTGAACCTAATATAATTTGGATGACATTGAATTACATTTACTATATTAAAATTAAGAAATAGTCGATTTTGTAATCTCCGTGGCCTGTAATCTCCGTGGCCATTTTCGTATTTGTTTTTTAATAAATGTTCTTTTAGGTTATAATGGCTCATATTATTATTAATTTTTTTATATTCTAGATAAATTATAAATATATTTCATCATTCCTTACAGTATTGGTACCGTAAAATTTCCAAGAAAGTTATGTGCCGTTATTTAAAAATATTTTTTTTGACTCTTTCATGCTTTTAAACAAAATCATTTCGTAAACAAACAACTTTTTTATTAATTATCCTATTAAATTTAGTTGCTTTCCACAAAATTTCAACTATCTATTGTTACTATTTATTTTGTGGATTATTGTTATTTTATGCAAGAAAAAAACATTTTTAGTACATTCGAAATTTAAAATTTAAATTTTTATCAAAAAATACTCGTAAAATGGAAAATATTTGAAATTATTTTTGCGCAACTCGGAGAACTCCTTTTCTACTTGTTTACTATAGATTTAGAAACTAAAACCCAAGAAAAACTGAAAAAAAAAATTTTTCAAACGATCAAAAAAAAAATGTCAATTTTTAAAAAATGACCCACATATTATGTACATTTGTACATACAGATTTTTTTGTGTATCGCTCAGTGCAATATTGCAAAATTAAAGAAGCAAACATCAGTTAACACTTTTACTTTGATTTGCTTTGGTATAAAACGATCACTGTCAATCTGGATAAAGTTTAGTTTTAAAAGATAAAGTAGCTATTTGCTACTGCTAAACTACGACGAGCTGTTTAACTTTAAAACGTCATTTAAAATTAACAAAAAGTCGGTTCTCGTTTTATGCATAATATTTAGAGTCGGCTCCCATTCTAAAATTTATTAAGGGCAGGTATAAAATATTTAAAAATTTGAATTTAAAAAAAATATATTTTTTTTTTAAATACAAAAAATATTTTTTAGAAAATTTTTATATACAATATTGTTTTAAATTAAACGGAGTCTTGTATAAAAAATTTTGGTCAGAATCGTTACAAGTACCGTTGTAAGAATTTGTTTTTTTTTATTTTTCTCACTAAATTGTACTCGATGGATATTTATTTTTTTTCTATGAAAATCGTTTAAGCCGTTTTCGAGATATATAAGATTTTGTAGCATGGGTGGATAAAAAACCATTTCAATTTCTCTTCTAAAAAATCACCGAGTTCGAAGAAAATATGTAGCTCCAGCCAGACGAAATTTGCTGGACCCATTTTTTCGTGTTCTCTATCATCGTTATTAATCGAAATCTCGATACCGATTTTTTTCCAAGTGCAAAACTCTCCCCATATCTACGAGTATATATCATACCCGTACAGTACGAACTCGGTTAATCCAACCCTCGATTCGCGCATCTCCTCGATTTTCGCAACATTAACGTCGCGTCGTAGCACGTCTTTACTCTATAAGTGCTACTTTTCAAAAATGTTACATCGATTAGTGTAACTTCTTGTGTTTATGCATCTGTTTTTTATTTGCATGTTCACTTTTTGGTTTTTGCTTTATTATTTCTGTCGTTATTTTAGAGTTATTTAGTTTTGTTTGTATCTGAACAAAATTCTTTGTAAAAACATACATAAAAACATAATCAAGTGTGTTTATTTAGATGGGTTGCGTTTTTATTAGTACCTACGGGAAATTAGGTCAGGATGGGTGTACAATTTTTTTTTTTTTTTTTTAAATTATACGTTTCCTATCCAAAGAAAGCAATAATATTCTTGCTGTATGTATCGCATATATTAATTTTTGTATATGTTCCTATGTTTTTTATTAAACAAAAATGTGTTCAACAATAGGTGCGTTTTATTATCCATAAATCTATCTGGATCCGGATCTGGATCATCAATTGAAAATAAAAGGATGCGGATCTTACTGACAGCAGTGTTATAAGCCCGTCTCTTTTTATCCTTGGGTTTGGAAATTTTAAATTATGTCTTGTCCTTTTTCTTTAGACTATAGCTTACACTACCTTACCATAAAAAGCCATCTACTCGTCAGTGTAAAAACTAATTTTTGGATCTTTAAAATAGATCCCGATAGAAAACAGGATCCCAAATTGTTTTTGTAATACATGTTAAAACTTAATCCAGATCCGGATCCAGAAAGATTTGTGAATAATAAAACGCACCTAATAACGATTTGTTTTGGTTTCAAATATGTTTTTTATAAAATTTTCGTTATCTCTAAAGAAATAAGCCATTGCAACTATAATTTTATATTTAAAAAATATAACCCAATAAGTGCAACAACCTCAGTTAATGCAAGTGCCTTAATTTCTATTAGTTGCGTAAATCGAGTTTCTACTGTAATATTGCAAGTAAAACTGCATAAACTAACTAATATAAACTAAATGCAAATATTTTTTTAGACCAAAGTTCACTAAAATCTATTTTGAACCAATAAATTCAACAAGTGCTTTTTCTTCTTCTTGGATAGTTTCGAATAAGTTAAATATTATTAAAAATATTAATAACTTAATAATATTAATATCTTACTTTGTTAAAACGATGATTTTGTAAATTTTAATTGAGTTTAGCATTGTTAAAGTTTAAATCATAAATTAGCTATGTTATTTATTTAGTCTTTGTATAAGCAAACAGACATGAATTTCTACTTTTAGAATTTTATTGACAAAATCTGAATATTAAACGATTCGAATTATAATGTGTTGAAAATAATCAATGTGGCAATCCTGACTGGATATTTGATATTTCCGCTGCAAATTTTAACTTCTTTTATGAATACATGTAGATTTTTTTACTATTTTTACATACATATACCATACAAAAATATTTTCTATTTTCTTCCAAATAATTTTTCTGCTTTTTTTTTAACATGTTTGCAATGTCAGTGATTAATAATTCATTTCTTTTGTTGTGAGTTTGAGATTTTAAATTTGAAAATAAACCTTTTATACCTACTGACCAAAATACTATGTTAATATTTTCTAAAATCTTGAAAATATTGTATGGCAGATTATCGTTATTTTTGGTCTTAAAAAAGGAAAAAATCGGCCGTTTAGATTATAGTTTTTTTTTTATTTTCAGACCCATTTTTTCGTCTTCCCTATTATTGTAATTAAAAGTCTGATCAACATCTTCAAAACAGTTTACTAAGATTTTCTTATCTTAGAAGGTTTCTTATTAATTGTTTCTAAACTAAAACAACGAAAATAAATTGTTGCTATATAAATATTAAATATACTCACAAATTATTCCAACAAGAAAATATATTCGTTAATTCAAAATAAAAAAGAACCGCTGCATAAGTTCAAAACAAAAACCAAAAATTTTTGTTCATTTCCACCACCTTACTCTGAACCTTCTCATGACACAAACAGCTGACTCAGAAATCTCACTTACTCCGCTTGTCGTTGTAAAAATCGATTATTCCTTATCTTACTCTACACTATTAAATTGTGCTTATTACAGCGCCATCACAGAATAGCGAATCCATGATAATACTAGGTGCGTTTTATTATTCACAAATTTATCTGTATCCGGATCTGGATCTTCGCTTGAAAATAAAACGATACAGATCTTAGTGACAGTAGTGTGTTATAAGTCCGTCTCTTTTTATCCTTGGGTTTGTAAATTTTCAATTATTTTTTGTCTTTTTTCTTTACACTATAGCTTACACTACCTTACCATAAAAAGCCATCTACTCGTCAGTGTAATAACTGATTTTTGGATCTTTGAATTAGATCCCGATAGAAAACAGGATCCCAAATTGTTTGTGTAATACATGTTAAAACTTAATCCAGATCCGGATCCAGATAGATTTGTGAATAATAAAACGCACCTACTATAGGTTTAATATACAAAGATAACGTGCATACTTCATATTACCCTTTGACATTTACAAACGCCAAAAAAGGTCTGTTTACTTTGTTTTCTGCACAAACTGACATTTTTTAGGTGTATTTAGAAGCAGATAATTAAAAAAAAGATTTAGCAGATACAAGTCACAAAATGTTTAAAACTAAGAAAGATTTAATAAAGGAATTTAAAGTAAGAAAATTGTTAAATTATATTATAGTAATACCTTAACACTAGGCTGTTTAAAATGTTGCGCCTATATTTTTATTTATATAATCAAAAATAGATATATGAACAAATATTTGTTTTACTACCTTACTTCTGTTATGCTTTTTTTCTTGGTGTTTTTTTCAAAAAAACGACAGCCCTGTTAATGATATTCCAACTTTTGCTTTTTGACACTTCAACTTTTGTTAGATAAAGAACGCATCACCAAAGACCAAACGAGTTACTCACACATAACTATCCATCATAAAATAGAAAATATTTAAGCCTACCCCAGTCAACAAAACAAGAGTTCCCAAGCAAACATGCACACATACACAGGTACTTCAAACCCCAGCACTCCAGCAGCAATATAGATATATGTACATACGTATAAGCGAAGAAGGAAAATACATACACAATGATGACGTTCCTCAGTTTACTCAGTTTTCCAGTCATTCAGTTCAGTTCTTGTAAATGAAATCTAAACAGGTTCAGTTCAGTGTTAAAATAAAAAAATGGAGTGAGCGAACGCGAGGCATCATCGAAGTCAAAGATAAATTGAATAGTTTCATTTAAAACCAGACAAAATAATTGTCAAACCAAAATTGCGGACGGACTTTGAATTGTTAAATAGTAAAATAAATAGTGATAGTGTAATATTTTAATATTGTATTTGAGTGCGACATATTATGCCGACAGTGATGGATAAGTAAACATTGAAATTTGTATTTATTGCATTCATTTGAGAACTAATTTGTATGTAGGTATATCTATATTTTTGCGAGCGTCATTATAATCGGTAGGGGAAGATTTCCATTTTTTTATGAAAACCAATAAATTGAACCCATTTGAGTGTAAAAATAAGTGCATTTAGTGAAGGAATATTCGCTTTATTATTAATCAGCATTTGCAATTGCAAAATTTCAATTAACATACGTTAATGACAGAAATTCAACAAAAATTTGGCTTTCGTTTGCAAAATTAAAGTACTAAAGCTGCCTTCCCGCTTTCTACCATTTTCGGCTTGATGTTTTGTTCCACATCCACATTTCTAAATTAATGTGAAGAATGTTGACACAATAGATCCCATGAATTCAAATCAGCTGTCAATAACTTTAAAATGTGTTATTCTTTGTGTTTTTTCTGTATTTTTCAGATTTAACCGGCAGATCTATATAATCAGTTGTATTTTACATTAATTTAGAGTAATTAAATCCCATTTAGAATTTAAATATTTAGATGAATGAGATTTAATATTAAAATATGTTTGCAATTTTCTATAAGTGATCGTGAAAACATTAAATCTTCGAAAGTCTTAAAATTTAATCGGTTTGTGAATTTGTTTTTTAACAGATTCATTTCAGAAAATTTTCGCACGGCAGTTACACTGCTGTGGTAAAACGCACAGAGTAAGCCATGAATTCAGACAGGTTAGTGAACACAAGTTCTTCTATAATATTTGATTTCGTCTTTTGTGAATACCAAAAATGAATTAAGTCTTGTTTATCCGAATTGCTTATATCATAGATAAGGAATGATCTCCATTCATTATTTAACAGTTCAATTGAGGATTCATTAAAAGGAAATACCTCAACCAGCTCCAAAATTGATGGTACGAGTAAATCACCTTCTTGAATTTTGGTTGGGTTTAAGTACTGAATTAAATTAAGTTTTTTGTGTTGGAATGAAAATCTTAACTTTATTTGATTACATAAACTAATGTAGTGTTTTAAAATATTTAGTTTCATTTCAAAAATATTTTCTTTTGAAATGTTTTTTTTTTTTGGTTTCATTCACATTCGATACCACAATATACATATTAATTCGGTGCTAACCTGAAAATCTCGGTTTTCAAAATCTACTTCGATATTTACAAAATCAGTTTTAATGAAGTTACTCAATAATATACAAAAGTTTTGTTTAATGATTATTTTTTTTCCAGACTGAAAAACCATATTCATTTCATTTACTCTAAAAAATTGTCTTAATTTATTGTTCGAATTCAGTAGGAATGTGTGTTTGCTGTTGTTTTGGTACAAAGATTTAAGGAATGACAGGTACAATCTAAATAGAACATACTAGGATTAAGGAAATTTAAAGGAGTTTTTACTTCGTTCAGCGATTCGTTCATCACTGCCGCATTATCGGTCCCCAATCCTATGAAACGTTCAAATCCTAAATTAATTTATTTTATAATGATTTTCATTAAAAAAAAAAAGAATTTTTTTTTTAGAGGAGGGAAATTTAAATTAACCTTAAGATTGACTATATTAAAGACACAAAATAATATCAGCACAGGGCATTCCTGGTTTGGTATCTGCGATGTTCCCACAGGTGTTCCCCTCTTACAGAATTTCTACGTGTGGTGTTAACGTTTTTAACGTTTAGTAAAAATAAAAAAATATCTTTAAAGTCTTTTTAAGTGTTTTTATTTATTATTCGTGAAATAACTCGTTTCTCCTGCTGCCAAAATTCAGCTCTTAAATTAATGAGAAACAAACTTCAACTAACTTAAAATAATTTTAATTACAGCCGCGAAATGAACATAATCAATCGTGGGTGGAAGGTTTATCTTTTGCAATGTGATAGTCGCGATCGCGACAAAGGGTGATTTTTGATATTTTATATCAACAAGCATAAAGTCCCTCTTGCATTGTGGAATTGTTATCAAAAAATGATGAATAATATGAACGATTACATTGGGTGGTCATTATATAGGTTTCCTATACAACCTATATGTCATGATATCAAAAATAATGAATATGGTTATATAGGAATATATAACAGTGGAAATGCACTTGTCTGGACTTAGCTTTTATGACCAAAACGCATCATCAGCGAGAATAATCCTGCGCGTGGGAATGATCATAAATCATTCGGCATGCTGACAATTTTTTTTGTGTTTACTCCTCCGCTTTTTAAAAACGCCCTCGTTCGATATCAGCGGTTAGATGTTAAGGAAGGTCATTTACCACTATTATTATTGGGATAGGGTTTTTTTCCTTACCATCTGATGTTTTTTTATTATGACCTTTATTGACGTCTGAGCAATAGATCGCGAGATATTTGCGAAAAACTGATTTTTGTGACCTTTTGACCCTTATAATTATAACTTTTTTAGCCGGCACGATATAAATGTCGATTTTTCACATCTTCATTACAATGCCGTAATAAAAGTGTATACAAAAATTCAGCTCACTAGGAATTATATCGCTAGATGAAAACTATATTGTTCTATGTTAAGGTACCCATGTTTTGAGAAAATCGACTCCAAAGTTTTGAGTTGCTGAATTCCACTAAAAATGATTGTATTTTACTATAAAAACGGAAAACTAATAATTAAAGCTGCATAATCTTTTAAATCGAAAGTTAAAAGTTCCCTTTTAATGTAAGAAAACTATTTAATTAAGCATTTTTTTTTGACATACTCGTAGAAAATTTTTTTGACTTGTTAGACTTTTTGTGTTTATTTTGTTCTCTGTATGACATAGAACTTTATAGAACTGAGTACTTTATATGAAAATAACTTTATATCGCAGAAAAAAAACGTTTTTGTTGTAATGATAGGACTTCTTAATTCTTTTATTATTATAAAATAAATATGTGTATACATATATCTAATCAGTCTTTAACCAAACAACCTAAATTCATTAAGGATTGTATGCATGAGCCATATAATAAAAAACATAACAACAAATATTTATTCACAGTATTTAAAGGCACATTAAAATAAATATTACTTAAAAAACTAAGGAATATTGTTGTTGATAATAATTTAAAATAAATCACAATCCACCTGCAGCATGAATTGCAATATTGCTTTAAAAAATTTTATTTTGGACTCCGGCAGCTTATTTTTGATGAAAGCTTCTTTAAGGCATTTCTGAAGAAATTTTCTTGTTCTTGTTGGCCCTTCTAAGAAGCTTGTCGTATCTCAAAGTAACATATTCGGAATTCTCAATATATTCGGTTTTGTACCCAATAATTAAAAAGTGTCTTGTAAATTCCAATTCACAAACCTTAGTAAATGGAATTGCTTTAAAATTAAAAAGTTTTGAACATTCTTTAAAATTTTTGAAGTCAGAAGGTATAATTTGCATTATAACAACTAATTTCCATTGCTTATAATTGATATTCATAAAAATTCCCATTAAAGAAATTGGGGAGCAGTCGTCTCTCGATGACACTGTGGACGGCATCGATTTCTTGGATGCAGGAGTGACCAGGCACACTGAACCGGAGAGTGATTTTGTTTACTTGTCCATGAGTCTGGATGAAGTTTAATAATAATGATGACATTATTGAGTTTAATATTTCCAGTTTTTTAAATCTAACATAAACTCAATTTTAATTTTTTCATTGTAACGTTATTAACAAAAAACTTTTTGTTTTTGAAACCAGAACGTGATCTTTTATATGCCTTTAAGCACATCTACACCTATGCACTTACGAAAGAAAATAGGGTCCTGTAAAACATTCGATTCATAAAAAAAAAGAAAACATGCGAGACCGACTTTTAACTCGATTCGAAATCATGACAGACCCAAAAAAAAAACAAAGAAGCCGAATTTACACGTGCTCTTTTTCTTCACAAAGTTTTCCACCAACGACTTAACCCACCTTTAGGACCGATGTCTACAAACTCACCGGCCTGCTGGTTGCCATGCTTAGCTCGTCGATGGGGGGGGATCTTATTACTCACTAAGGGACTAGGTTACAATATTCAAACCTTAATCTTAGTTAACGATTGATTGAAAATATCTCCATCTTTAAAAGACGAGGGACCCGAATCTTAGCTACCGATATTCTTTTTAAAACCTTTTATTTCTTGAATTAATTTTGGAGGAGGACATAGATGTTAGTGTCCTCGGAGCTTTTCATAACCCACCCTTTTATATAATATTCCAAAGAAAGAAATCCTTGGAATATTCCTATGCCATTACATGCTCCGCCAAATATTGTAATAGCCCTCCTTTGAAAAGGGGGAAATCCTTGACTTCCCCTCACAACATCTCCAGGAACTTCACCTTACCCCTCACTTTCCTCACATCCACTTCCCGAACAGATTCCTTAAAACTCCATACTTAGAATTTTCAGTTCAAATATAATAATAATTTTTGATAGGTTTACAAATTCAAGTATACATTATTCCTTTTGAGCACGAATTCCGAAATTATTCTTGTCTTCATCGGAAACTGTGAAACCGTAAAAATATTTAAAAACTAAATTTAATTTATCATTCGAATTCTTCGAGAATAATTCATTTTTATTTTACTTAAATGTTAGTGACTGATTCTTAAAAACTATTAACATTAGAAAAAAATGTATCTTATGTCATCACCATACATCGGCAGAAAAATTCCAGTAAGTGCAACCGAACATTTATTCAACAAAAACAATCTAAAACTATGTATATCCTTTTTTTATAGATCAATTTTATCATTATTCCTGATAACCCTCATATGTGTTGAATTTGAATCTAGTTCATTTACTCATCATTTGTTTTATATATATTTTGTATTCATATATCTCATGAAGACAAATTATATCAAAAACCATATAAAGGCAAAAAAAAATTGACTTACCATAGATCTGGAATGATGTGCACAGCATCTGATCCGGTAGTTGATTTTGCTAAACGACGAATTAATATTTTGACTCCACGTTTGGTGTTTTAAAAAACTTTATTCACAATTATAATATACAAAGTAATTATTAAAGCTAATTCAAAACCGGTCTCATTGCGTGACAAACTAAGAATGATGCTAATGATGATGAGATCGATAGCCAATGATCATGTCAATAGATTCTGCGATGATGGGATAATGCTTCGTAGGCAAATTCCTCAGTTTGGTTTTGTTTAATATATAAATCATCCAAAGGGATGTTTTTGTTTATGTCTACTGATGAGAAATTCAGATAGTATCTGAAATGGCTTGCTTTGATGATTAGTCATCAAATGCGGGTGTTAACTCGACGTGATTTAAAATGTTTTTTTTTTTTTTGTTATGGCTTTCACTAGAGGGTATCAAGGATTGAAAAAAAAACTTAACTTCACTTTTCTCTTTAAAAAAAATTATCTTATTGCCATGGATGGGATGTAACATTTGGTATAACTTATTTATTATTTTAATTTCTTTTTTTTAATAACTTTTCATTCACTTATTACTTTTCTTTACTTTTGGGATAAGGCTCTGACCATAATTAAATTGTTCTTTTACATCAAAACTATATCCTATTCTGATCTCTCATATACTATGTAACTATACTTTAAATTTTCAACTATGTACAACACTTCATTTGATATCGTACATATTCACTGGTTGTTCCTTCAGTTGTCAGTTCAGTTAAAAAAGGCAGTGTATGTATTTAGACGTCAGTCCAGTGTTCAGTTGAGCTTTCATCTTACTTGTGAGCAGTCGAAAATCAGAGGAAATACATTGTGAAGGTCTGCTTATATCGTCCTTAAGTAATTGCTAGATTTACTTCTTTTCTTCAGATTTAAGTGACATCAGGAAAAGGTATTAAAGGGAGTAAATGGGATCATTTTGGGATGTTCTTATTTCTGCCACGATCTGTTGTAATGTAGGTGAGTCTTTCTTCGGGTTCCGAAAATAAGTTTATGTGGTAAGCTACAATTGAATTGAGGAGATCTTTTTGGTGAGATATTAAATTACTAGTAATTATGGCTATTGACGGATTGCGACTATTGTTGTTTGATTTTAATACGAACCGTATTGAGTATTGTCATATAGCTATCTTGAATGTAAATAATAGCGGATAGATCTTTAAGGCTATAGTTTCCCAGTATTCCGTGAAAAGTTTTCAGGGTAGGTAGAACAAAAAATTGTATGTTAATTTCTTTAAAACCAAATAAGTTTAGGAAAGTGTCTCACTAACCTTAACATCTCCAGCCATAAAACACACTTCAAATCCGAGTTTGTCTTTGACAAATGTTGTCCACTCGGTAATGAATCAACCGCAACGACGGGCTGCCGAACATTCTCTCTTGGCCTAGAGATGCCACTACGCCTTGGATTAAACGGTCTCCTTGGAACGAATCGTTCAGGAATCTGGACCGGTGGTTGATATTGTTGTTGTTGTTCCATCATTGGAGGCTGTCTCCAATTATCTTGATTATTATTATTGTTCCTTCGGGAACCATTATCTCTGTTGAATCTGGACATTGTCGCTCCAGATCTTCAATTTTCTTTTCCGACACAGGAAAATTGACGAATACCTTCGTAAAAATTGGATTGCTTGTTATGCCACTCCGTGGACTTACTGTTATACACTAGTAGATGTGTGTAGTCGCGAATAAATCGCTAGATTGCTAATTGACCTTTAGTTAAAAAGGGTTTTTTTACTAGATCAGGTTTGATTTAATTCTTGCTAGATCCAGTATCAATCAAAAATTTTAAGATTTCTCCACTCTCCGTCTTGCATTCGTAATACGGCAACTAGGACTCGGTTAATCTAAAAATTGTATATCTCTATACTCGGGTGTTCATATCCTAAGTCTTCAGATGGGTATTCACTGAAATCGAGATCTTGGATGGCTTCAATACAGTCCTGAAAATATGTATTTTTCTCAGATTTTAGTATTTATTCCTCCTGAGTTGTGACTAGGTCTAACCCTATGTAAAAATTTTGTTGGCCAGTGTTTAATTGTTTCATCTGTTAACTGTGTTCTTGTGTCATTGCTTCTTTTTTAATAGGGATTTGATTCGGAAAAGGCCTGATGGTCTGGTTATAATTTTGGGTAGAATAGTGATTGTTAAACTGGGGGATTAAATTCTTGAATTGATCTGTTTCCTTGTAAAGGATATCATTTGGTATTCTAAAGCGCAAAGATCTCATTTATCGGCATAATGCATGGCTAAGCAACAGGAAATACTTTCTCAATATAAAGGAATATTGTATGCTTCAAGAGCGGTATCTGCATTATTGATTATTTTATTCTGGATGGTACTCAGAATACCATAATATTTCGGAGTGCCTTTATAAGTCTCGTATAATTGCAACGCGCGATCTATTCTTTTTTCTAGGAGCTAAACTCTCCTGGATCACCGGAAAAATTTCTCAGACATCTTTTAGTTTCTATTTCGATACGTCAAAGACCGGTGAATATTTTTTTCTTTATTATAAGCTTTATTCGTACAACTTTGGTTTGATATCTTTTGTTAAAAGTTATTATGAAGCAAACAATTCTTAATGAAAGCTATTATGAAGCCAACAATTCTTAATGTAACTCTTCTTAGATTATTTCTTTGATTAACTTAAGTAGACGGAATTTAGTTCTGTGCGTGATGCTGTCCGACAGTAAGAATGCCGCAACACCAGAATGACAGCAGTCAGTCAGCCATGCTGTGGTGACAATTTTTAGGCGGCTGCGTTTAACCGATACTGGTGACTTCTGAGTTTACACGTACCGCTACAATCTTACGACGACTGGTATCTTATTCATATGGGATCTCTAAATCAAAATTTACATTATTATCACTATATTTCAGTTCTTATTTAAATTTTCTTTTTAATTTGACTTTCTTTTAAAGCTTTATTTTCTTGGCACTAGGAATTGTTTTACTGCTGAACATCCTCATATTGTGTTTCTAAGAGGACAACACTTTTCTTTCCTGGAACTTGCTTTCTCTGCGCCACAGTACCGTTCGGAACACAGGGGTGGTCAATGCTAATTGTACTACCCACTGACACGTTATTCTTTTAGCACAAGTTCTTAATGTTAACCGCGCACCAATGTGCTACTGTTGATGTCTACTTTTGATGAGATACATTTTTTTGTGTGTTTGTAAGATGGCTTATGACTATGTGCAAGATTGTTTGTAACTATCGCAAGAAAGTGTCCTTAGGTTTTATAAAGAATTGAAATTTCTTTCCCTTTTACTTTTGTACTAAATTCATAGTTGTTTTATTTCATTCGAATATACAAAAAATACATAGAATTCAAGGAATTTTTAACACATCGATATTTATGGATGGTAAAGTAAATTTTTGGGACCGTCTCCTCCAAGATTTAACAAAGATTTTAAGTTTGCCAAAGCTCTCAAAATCAAAAAATTAAATTTAGATAAGAATTTCTAAAAAAAAAATCAATAATAGGTTTGGATGAAATACCTTTACAGAATATGGAAGGCGCCAGTCCATTTGATTAAACGTCTGCATTTCGTTGGAGTTAGTATTGAATTTGCCTCTGGTTTAATAGTAGCTACTTTGAGGAATATTTTTACTGTTGGTGTTTAAACCTCAGCCGCACGTCTATTTCGATTACTTATCCTATTTTCTTTCCCGGAACTTTCTTTCTCTGCGCCACTGGTGCCACTTGAAGGCCCGAAGAACTGGTTCAGGTGCTTCTACCGGATCCAGATGAAACAGATTGGTTCTGGTTCTACACGATTTAACAAAGATTTTAAGTTTGCCAAAGCTCTCAAAATCAAAAAATTAAATTTAGATTAGAACTTCTAAAAAAACCAATAATAGGTTTGGATGAAATACCTTTACAGAATATGGAAGGCACCATATATATTTTGTTATGGACATTGGACTCTCGGTGTTTTCAGTGTACAGTTTATACAGTTGGGATAAACTTAGATTACTGTCAAAATATTTTTGAGAAGAGTACTTACGAGTGTAATGGCTCTCGTAAGCTGGAATACTATTGATGTGTTCTAGAACCTCATTCTTTTTCATCGCTGATATTTTGTTTGTCGGAGTTGACTTACCTCGCATATCTTGCATTACAACTGTACCTGGAGATTGAATTTTCTTTGAGATAACAGTTTTTAAAAAGCGGTCAGTTTCACCCAAAGTCAATTTAAAACACATCTGGCAAACTTGTGTTCTGATTCCTTTCAGATTAAGGAAATAGCTATATGAGAACTGGCGGTTTCGATGAGTCTTACCAATTTGTTTTGACCTGGTTGTTGGTGTGTTTGAAAGATGGCTTATGACAATTATGTGCAAGATTGTTTGTAAATATCGCAAGCAAGTGTACTTAGGTTTTATTTAAAGAATTACAATTTCTTTCCCTTTTACTTTTGGACTAAATTCATAGTTGTTTTATTTCAATTGAATATACAAAAATACATTTAGTCTATGTTCAGACATAGAATTCAAAGAATCTTTAACCCATCGACATTTATGGATGGTAAAGTAAATTTTTGGGACCATTTCCTACACGATTTAAGAAAGATTTTAAGTTTGCCAAAGCTCTCAAAATCAAAAAATTAAATTTAGATTAGAATTTCTAAAAAAAAATCAATAATAGGTTTGGATGAAATACCTTTACAGAATATGGAAGGCACCAGTCCGTCTGATTAAACGTCTGCATTTCGTTGAAGTTAGTATTGAATTTTCTTCTAGTATAATAGTAGATATTTCGAGGAATAGTTTTGTTGTTGGTGTTTAAACCTCAGCCGCACCTCTATTTTGATCACTTATCCCATTACACGCATTAATAGCTGTTGTATTATTTTTATTATGTCTTTAAGAAAGTTATCAAAGCTCTCTCCCAATTTCTGGTGTCTTCTAGGACACTCTTAAGATAAAACAACGTGTTTTTAGTTTATGTTTTATTAATCACTTAAATAAAGATGAATTCCCTTTTAATATACATGAAGTTCTTTAGCGGAAATTAAGTCAGAAGGACAACAGAACAAAACCAAAGTTGAAACTCATAGAAGGCAGAGTTCCCAACCTTATAATACAAACAAAAATAATTTACTTAAGGGTAGTTTACACTACATACACGCCCCTTACAAAAGATGTTTTTTCATATATCTTGCAGGTCTTTTAATATTATATCTGTTTCCCAGTTCTATTTCTTCAGATAGTGGATCTGGGATTTCATTTACATTATTTCTTACAATATTTATATTTTTTAAATGTATCAATTTTCTGTTTACTTGTTTACATAAATTTACATTATCTGTTGTCTTAAGATTAATAAATTTATTTATTTGATCGATGTGTCTTTTTATAAGCTTGCCAGAATTCATTTTGCTTAAGTACAACCACTGAGGGTTGTTGGTATGTAAATTAAAGTTACGAATCATAATTTCATCCCCTGTTTTTATAAAACGACCTTTTCTGTTTCTTTCAAAATATTTATCATTTTTATGAGCAGATATGTTTCTTGGACTCAAAAAAATTTACCTTGCACTTAGGTATAAACGCTAGCATAGAAGACGCGGAGCTATACCAGTAGCACAGTGCTTAGAAAAGCGATAATCGAATGAAAAATCGCACAAAATAATGGTGATATCTTTTTCATCTTCTCGACTTTTAATAGTATTTTAAAATGTACGAACTGCATTTTCAGCTGCACCGTTTGTTGCAGGATACCCTTCCCAAAACAGGAAACATAGTATAACAAAAGCTGTGGTTGGATGCTTTCTATAAAAAACTTCGATCCATTTCGTATACGCATCGATAATAACGAGAAGATTTAAACCTTTCAAAGGGCCAGAAAAATCCAAGTGAATTCTTTTCCAAGGACCTGTTGGAATTTCCCG
The DNA here is from genome assembly GCA_911387755.1 of Chrysotoxum bicinctum. Taxonomy (NCBI): domain Eukaryota; kingdom Metazoa; phylum Arthropoda; class Insecta; order Diptera; family Syrphidae; genus Chrysotoxum; species Chrysotoxum bicinctum. The sequence goes on along the minus strand of OU426990.1, from coordinate 85,622,787 downwards.
CTTTTAGACTCGGCAAAACACTTGTGCAAGCTTCGCATCCACCAATCAAATTTTCTATGTCGGCATCGATTTTAAGCCACCAGACATACAACCGCAATAGGGATTTCGTTTTCACCATAGCCAAATGAGATTGGTGAACTTGCTTTAACTTGCTTTTGTACCCCATTCAGTACATTCCGTTTTCGTAATTATATTTTGTCCTTGCAGGTTTCTTAATTTATTGTTCTACTCTTGAAAGGAACGCAAATGGCATCTGGCGAGCTTTTACAAATTTTGGCTTAGCATCGGAACAAATATCTAATTTAATTTTTACATTTTTTAACTTGCCAAAATCTTTTAAAAATAAATTATTAAACTTTAAGAGAATATTTTTTAGTTTTTCGTTTTCAGAATAAATAGCATTAATTTTTTTGTCTTTGATTTCAAAATCTTCCTATGATCGGTGCTTTGGCTTCATTTATTATTAAAAATTTACTAAATCTCCTGATTATCTAACTACCAAAGGAATCTACTTCCTAGTCAAATCATCACTTTTAGTACCTTACTGTACCTTCGGGCACGTCCAAACAGCGAAGCTTCTAGGTTGTCCTCACTCCATGGCCAAGTTAGGTCTGCTCGTTGCTCTATTACTTAGTTCGTCGTATTGGGTTTGGTTGTTGTAGTAAATTGAGTGGGACGGTGTTACTTTTTTTCCAAAACTAAAAGTTTCGGTGTTATGGACAGAAATTTTTAAAAATTATTGTTGGACTCAAAGTTGCAAAGACAATATTCGTTTGTTTTTGTGTTTATTTATATTTTCTTTTTTTTTTGTTATGAATAAACGACACAAGCGACCCGAAACGGGAGACTAAGCCTAACCCTCTCCCTTAGCCTAACCCTCCCTTGAGATATATCGAATTTGTTTCGAAATAACCCTACAGCCGTTCCTTAAACGGCTCGTCTTCGTTGAAAAAAAAAACATAAAACCATATGAGAACAATAATAATAATAACTTCTCTCTGTTTCTTACTTTGCCACTTCTCCATTTCTAACTTCTTTTCTCCCTCTTTGGTTATTTTTTATTCAATCATCATATTTTAGATCTCATCTTATATCTCAACATACAAATTTCTTGCACTTATTTTCAAAAAAAAAAAATAAATACTCGAAACACTGATTTATATAAAATTCCTTTTGATGGTATAATTTATTGATATTAGTATGTATAATTATTAAAAAAAATTAATTAATCAGTAGTTAGATACAACTTCTATTTTCCACTCTAAATAAATCTAACATTTTCAGTTATGAGACATACTTCCGCTTCTTTTTTCTTAGAATACCTATAAATGTTGTTATGTAAGGGTCGTGTTAATATGATTCCATAGAAAATGTATTACTGTAATACCTATAATAACAAAAAAAAAATACCAGTCACCCGATATTTTCCTCGTCGAAGTGCACTCCTTCTCAGATGATCAATGATCTATTTAAACTACTTAAAAAAAAAAACACTTTCTAAAAGTTTTAAAGATACTTTTAAATTGCACTGTAAACACCAAATATCACTCGCTATTTTGAATTTTCATTCATTTTACATTCATTTATAATGAATTACTTAGGTATAAACTAAATCAATAATTAATCTCATTTAACTCAACCTCCATATATCTATGTATGTATCTTTTCTTCACTAAATTATGTTTTTTCTTTATTCAATTTACTTTAAGCAATTTTCTACTTAAATTAACAAAAATAGAAAAAAAAAGGAAAAAATACTTTTTTTTCTATTTTTGTTAATTTAAGATTTTTGTAGGCATCATTGGAATATTTAACTTTTGCAGCTACTGTATCTCCGCCAAATAGCATCTTTAGAGTTTCTGTTGCCGATGATGGTTCTAATAAAGGTTCATTCCATAGTATTATTCTCTTATCTACACATTCCATTAATGGAAATGAACAATATCTATTAAAGTTGCCAACTTGGCCAAAATTTATACAAAAATGAATAAAAGTATCGAAAAAAAAGTTTTTACCTGCATTAGGAGGAGATAATATAAACATGGTATTTTTTTTTGGAATTTCTTTGTTAATTACTTTATACAAATTGTTTAAAAATTCAAATATTTTTTCTTCGTTATTATAAAATTGAAAACTTAACAAATCATTTTTTATTAAAGTGTGGAATTGACGTCCCAAAATCTAAATTCAGATGATAACCACATTGATGTATTTAAAATATGATGTGTAGGAGCTGTTGGGTGTGCTTTAAGGAAATCAATCACTTTGTCTCCCTTTCCTCTCTTTTTACTCCCGGTATTTTGTTTATCTGATTGGTTGCAGATACTAACAATTTCATCAACAATTGATAATTGGGATCGAATGGAGAATGAGTTAGGAATGTCGTACGATAATTGGCTTCCTTCCACCATTCTGTTTTCGGCTTCCTGCAAATCTTCGAGTAATCGTAGACAACTAGCTTCACTACTTGGAATCCATGTTCTCCTGGCGATGTTAAGGTATACAATCTCCCTTGAGTCCTTTTGCAAATAGACTGCGAGATTGACCCAGTGTTGCAGCGAGTATTTCCAACTTGGAATAACTCGTCTAGAGAATCTTCGAGTAACTTTATTTTCGATGAACTGGATCTGCAGGAATTGTTTGAATATGTGCAGTCGTGGATGACGTGGAGGTGGTTGCCGTGGTGTGCAATGATGAGGATGGCTCCTCCATATTTTCCACAAATTGCTCCGTTATCCAATTTGAGGTCTCCAGCGTTATAGTGGGTTCCAAGTACATCGTGCACCACTCGCTGTTTAACAGGATTGTGGCTAAATTCTTCAGAGAACAATTGCCTAATTCTTTCCTCTGGGAAATTACTGCTTTCCTTGCGTACAATAGGGATTCCATCAACAAATATAGAACTTTCTTGGCCTCGAACATTTTCGCTCTCAAAGAGCGAGAGATCAAAATTTCGATAATCGTAATCGAGTGAACGAGAAAGTCCTTGGTCCAAATTATCTGTAGCCAAAAAAAATATTAGATAACGAATTATTAATTTATAACAAAATTACCTGTAACAGCGACAGAAGAGACATGTGTGTCATAGTCTCTTGACTTGTAGTTGTTGCTTTGCGCATTTCGAAAACCACATATATTTTCGTCTTCTTTGATGTTTCCTTCATATCCTCCATTTTCCTCTTTCTCTTGGTCTTCTCCATTACTAGAACTTCCTCTACTGCTTGAGTACTCGGCAGTAATTTTTCCTCTTCGTATTCTTCTAGTTCCTGACGATTCTGAAATTCTTCGTCTTTTTCCGAGCGAATTTACGAGTCCTCTTGAATTTGAGAATCTTCGTCCACTACTACTGGATCCCGAATCACAACTTTTTTCATTGTTGGTTTTATCGTTGGAATAATTATAAGAACAAACACTACTTTCACTACTTTGACTTTCACGTCTAGAATACATTTGATCAACTTGAATAAATTTCACACTATTTATACAATTTTCAATTATGCATGGTAAAATAATAAAACATTTTGACGACGACGACGACGACACGTGGTGGACCTTGGACTTCTGGACCGGTAGACTAAGCAACGAAAAAAACCGCTCAGAAATTTCTACCGGCGGCTATCGGCCGAAGGCCATGATTAAGCCAAGCCATAAATAAATAAATTTTTTACAAACATTATGTTTTTTTTTATATCGAAACCTTGCGCACTACTACAAGACCTGTTTTTTGTTTTGTTATTTACTTCGTTACTTTTTTTTACTATTACCAGTTTTGCTTCTGCCCTTGAACTTGAATTATTTCTTTATGTTTTATCTTGTTATTTTCTTAAAAAATTACAATCGTTTCTTATTCTTTTTTTTCTTTAATATAATATTATTCCGGTGAACATCGCGCAGAAATATATTCTCTATTTTCCCTCTATTACCCTTTCGCGCCGTGTCGTTCGTCGCCTTCATGTTTCGCTAGATCGGTCGCGTTAACCCGCAGGTGTGACTACACTACTACACAGAGTAATAAGATCACACATGTTGGTAAAAACTTATCCACGTAGAGAGAGTTGGCAGTTAATGACATTGAATTGTTTTTCGATCGAACACATATGGGTCAATCATTGTGTAAAATAAAACTACTTCTTCTTATTTTTAAAAAAAAATATTTTTTCGGAGGTAAGAACCTCTTTATTGAATGTCTTGATAAAAACTCAAAACTATATTACAAAATTATCTTAAAGCTAACCTAGCCCCAGTGCATAGATCGCTGCTTGTTGTTGCGATGTTCCCACAGGTGGTTTCATTTTGCACCCGCTGGTACGTGATGGAATCCGGGTTTCATCTGGTTGCTGTTGATGACCAGAGATAGCGTCAGCGAAAGATGACTACAAGTGTGGGAATTGTCATAAATGATTCTCCACACATAATTTCGCGTTAACTTGTAGCTGATTGTAGGGATTGACAGTTGGATTCTTAAGCAGATTATGGGAGATCAAATTTCTTAGACAAGGTTTGGATTTTTTTATTTGTAGAATTATCATTTGATAGTGTTTCCCTAAGGCATTTTATTTACTAGCATTATATCAGTAATTGAAATAATTTGACATTCCTCGCAATAAAATAAGAAATAGTTTTTATATAAAAGAGGCACAAGGCGAATTTATACCTCGATTATCTTATTTTTGTATACATGTAATTAACGCACACTGAAGGGATTATGACTCCCCTTTAAATATTGGTTTAACACAGTGAGAGCATTTACGAAACTGTGGGAAGATTGAGTAGGAGAAACCGATGTACATTCGTCTTAAATATCTGGACATTGAAATGGGGAGGAAAAATAGAGTCGGTTAAGGAATTACACATTCGTGTCGTACGACAAAAATCTCAGTACTGAACTGTACGTCCTATGTTTGGCTCAAGGATATACTGATGGGAATTCCCAGCGGCACGAGCATTACGGTGAAATTTTTTTAGGGGGGAATGCAACTCGCTATATTGTTTACATAAGTAACGTGAGTTATGATTTTGAGTTCAAACAAAAACCCCCACAAAAAGAACCTTCATTGTCTTAAATATAAATGTTACAGTATTTTTTTTACTTAATCAATAAAAAGGCATAATTTAATTGGTAACTGCACTTCCAATTATTATTACAATAAAACACTTAGCAGACATATGTAGGTATCTGTTATGCACCAGAACCAGAAAACCAGAACGTTCATTGTCTCTAATATAAATGTTACAGTATTTTTTTTTACTTAATCAATAAAAAGGTATAATTTAATTGGAAACTACACTTCCAATTATTATTATAATAATAAAACACTTAGCAGACATAGGTTTCTGTTATGCACCAGAACCAGAACGTTCATTGTCTCTTATATAAATGTTACAGTATTTTTTTTTTTACTTAATCAATAAAAAGGTATAATTTAATTGGTAACTGCACTTCCAATTATTATTATAATAATAAAACACTTAGCAGACATAGGTATCTGTTATGCACCAGAACCAGAACGTTCATTGTCTCTTATATAAATGTTACAGTATTTTTTTTTTACTTAATCAATAAAAAGGTATAATTTAATTGGTAACTGCACTCTTCTTTTATATTATGTTTTATATTTGCTTGTTGTTGCAAATTTTTTGCTTGTTTGATAAAATGTTTTTTCTGTTCGTTGCTGGTTAACCCGGCCAACCTGTATAGGTTCCCGATTTCTTGCCTAAGCTTCACCTTGCGCCCGGCTCGTTTCTTCTTGTGGTGTTCTGGCTCCGATTGTAATTTCTGCGTTCTTATAGCAGCTTGCCTCTTTTTGTACTCCTCAATTGTTAGAGGTCTCGGTCCCGCCGACTTTGGAGTTGCGGTATATCTCGGTGCTTCCTCTGTAGGCTGGCCCGGATGATACGGGCTGTCTAATTGCTGGAATAGATGGTCCAGCTCTTCTTTGTTATACGGCATTTATAATACCGGCAGGATCGCCATGTGATAAAGGTTCTAACTGGAAAAATGCCCTGCCTCACCTACAAAGCTATGAGGGATATTGTAAAGGCTTCCCTAAGCCGAAATGAATGATGGCTAAAGAGCCGATCTGTTTTTTCCAAATAGAAATGAAAAAGAAGGCTAAAGAGCCGATGTTTATCTTTTTAATTCAAAATTGAAAGTGAATTTATTTGATCAAACTTAAGCTATTTATACAAAATATTTTACTTACATACTAAGAACTTAAGCCTATACATATTATTACTTAAACACACATACAATATTATATGCTCCAAATTCGGGCAGCATACTTGCTATGTCATCAAATTAATAGCCAATATGCATGCCCCTTTCAAAATGTACAAATGTATCCAAATACATTATGACATAAACACTACGCAGAGCATTAAACCTAGGAAGTAGGAAGATACATCTGTCCAGAATAAAAGTAATCTGAAACGTCTATGGCATTGGAAATATTAATAGGTATTATACGATATGTAGGGCATGAGGTTGATACTCATGACCATAAATGAAATGTGAGTATAGTGCATCTAAAAATAGACTGGTCATTGTGAAGTGTACCCTGAATCTAGCATCAATGACCGGTAATAAAATTTAATGTGATATTGAAGTTGTATGTGCACTACAGTGCCAAAGCTCTAGGAAACCATTCGCTTTGGGGTTGTACGCGGTGGTTCGGTGGTGTTCGATGCCGAGACGTTTGCAGAGTTCATTGCACAAACTGGACTCGAACTGAGAACCTTGATCCTTGACGTCAACGGAGGGTATTCCGTAACGAGAAAACCAATTTGTGAACAATGCGTTCGCGACTGTCTCTGCTGTAATGTCGGGAATCGGAATTGCTTCCGGCCACCTGGTGTACCTGTCAATTGCAGTGAGCAAGTAGCGAAAACCTTCAGAAGGTGCAAGAGGTCCAACTAAGTCGACATGAATTTCATCGAATCGCTTGGAGACTGGAGGAAAATTTCTAATCGAACTACGGACGTGTTTTAAAATTTTTGACTTTTGACAGGCTATACAAGCTCTTGCCCAAATGCGACAATCTTTATTTATTCCTGGCCAGACAAACTTTCTAGTCATTGCTTTGACCGTTGGTCGTACACCTTGATGAGCTAACCCATGAATGGTTTCGAAAACCGATTTTCGAAAAGGCTGCGGTATGAATGGGCGAGGCACTTGGCATGAGGTATCACATACAATTGATTGCGTTGAACCGGGGATTGTGAGATTTTCGAAACGCAAAGACGAATCCGAAGAGCGCAAATCATGAAGCTCTTGGTCACTGACCTGGGCTTTAGCGATGGTCTGATAGTCTATCTGCGTCGGCAACGATATCTCTTCGAGTCGCGAGAGTGTATCGGCAACTACATTTTCTGATCCGGGAATATATTTGATGTCAGTTTAAAAATGACCGATCAAATCGAGATGCCGAAGCTGACGAGGTGAAGCTTTGGATGGCTTTTGACGAAAAGCAAAAGTTAGAGGCTTGTGATCGGTGAAGATTGTAAACGGTCGCGCTTCCAGAAAGTGTCGAAAGTGCTTGATGGAAAGATAAACAGCTAATAATTCTGCTGTAGCCGCTTTGAGCACGATTGAGCTTAACTGAGAAAAAGGAAAGTGGTTGCCAAGCACCTTTGTTCCATTGTTGCAAGACACCTCCGACTGCACGATCTGAAGCGTCGACACAGAGCGAATATTCAGTGTTTGAAATCGGGAATGCTAATAAAGCTGCCTGACAAAGAGCTTCCTTGCAGCGTTGAAACGCGTCGGTTGTTTCGGATGACTATTCGATAATCGTTTTATCATTTTTCTTCTTTTTGCCTTTAAGTAGCTCGGTTAATGGAAACAGAATAAAAGCTGCCTTGGGAATAAATCGCCGGTAGAAATTTAACATTCCTAGAAACCTCCTAAGCTCGGACAAATTTTTCGGAAGCTTGCAATTTGCGACTGCTTCTACTCTGTCAGGAGATGGCCTAACACCTTCGGCTGAAATAAGGTGCCCCAGAAATGAGACGTTGGTTTTGGCAAAGCTGGATTTTTCTGTATTTATTACCAGGCCGTATTTTTCTAGGCGCTGAAAAAGAGTTTTGAGGTGACAGAGATGTTCTTCTAAATTCTTGGAAGCGACTAAGATGTCATCATACACATCTATCAAATTCGAAGGATTAAACTCAGAAGGTATGCCACCAGTTGCATACTTGCAGTAAATTTTGAATCTATCCATGTTAAAATTCTTCCCTGCACTAAGATATTGTTTAAGAGTTTTCCTTATAATTGAATCTCTTAATTTTGCGTCCTTCATATTTTTGGTAGCACATATAGCAGCTACTACAGCAATATGGCACTTACTTTCAGCCAAATATTGACCTCCACTCTGACAACTAGTCAAAATGGCAGTAATAATAGATGCAATATTATCCTTACTGGGGCTACTATTATTGAAAATATCAATAGTTATTTCCTTAATATCATTTTTTAAAAATATTGCACCAGCTAAGGGTGTCAATATAATATTTTCTGTATCTAAACAGATCGGTACAGCAAATTTTAAGATATTCAATGCTATCAAGCTAGCTTGCTTCATAGTCAGAGATAATTGTTTATTCTCATACTTTGGTTGAGAAGTTGGTGGCTCAGAATTCTTATAAGTGCAAACAAATACTACACTAACATTTACTTGTTTTTCACTAATTGAGGTGATAAGGATTGGAAGTCGAAAGAAATACCAGCATATAACTCACACATCTCCTTAGGAGTTATACCGTACATAGAACTAAGTCAGATGCTTCAGCATGCTTTGACATTTCTACTGGTGCCACACCAGTAGTGTTAATGTCAGTGACCAAATCAGAATTCTGTGGTATCTGTAACCTTCGTAATGCTTCTCCAGCATTAATGAATGTCGAATCTTCCTGTTTCGAACTGGACATATTGGCTAAATTTAATTAGAACGTCCAACAGGGAGTGTTTAATTAATAAGATATCAGCTTCAAAATGTTCTGATAGGATGGTGGCCAGTGATTCAAAATCACTTTTGTCTTCTATCTTAGATTTTAAAGATAGATTCAAACGCAACTTGGTACTAATTGGAATTAAGAATTTACCAATAGTCAAATCTACTATTATTGGTTTGGGATAAGGAAGTTTGCAATTGCAAATTTTATGCTTTATGATATATTTAATTTCTTTGTCCGCTTCTATAGTTTGGGAATACAAAATCGTTGTTGGGTTCCCACTGTCGATGTGGTACTAATGAAGCACCAGTGAAACACTTGCAAATACTGAATATTGATTGTTTTTTATTGAATGCTACTTAGGAACACAAATTTGGACTTTTTATAATTGTGACTCGGGATAGCACTAATCCCAATTGCAATTCTTTTTGAATTTTACTTGAGCCAAATTAAACTTTTTATGCACGAACTAGATTTTTATTGTTCACTTGATGCTGTCCGAAAGTAGAATGCCGCCACACCAGAATGACAGCAGTCAGCCGATGCTGTCGACCTCCGAGTTTACACGTACGCTACATCACTCCCTCGCCAGTTGAGTGCAAGGGTTCTTGCTAACAACGATATCTGCTTGGACGTAGGATAGTACGCCCTGTTCGCGTTCTTTGACCGGGTTCTGCGGACGTGTGGCTTTGAGCATCAGAAAAGGAAACTTTTTTTACTACCGTTGGTGGTGGCTTACTCCGATCAATAACATATCCGGCTTCTGATTCTGATCAATTCCGATGGTAGATTCTTTGCCGTTAATGAGAATTTTAAAAGTTTTAGCGTCGCGACTGAGAACAACAAATGGCCCGTCGTAGGGCTGCTGCAGAGGCTTACGTACCGAGTCGACTCTGACAAAAACACGAGAGCAGTGTTTGAGTTCTTTAAAAACAAAAGGTTTGTTAAGTACATATCACTCCATGCAAGGTGGTAAAGCACTTTTTCTCAATACAGATACCACGATATTTGGCCAACCAAATATTGAAATAAAAAAATATAGTAAAAAAATATAGCATCATCTAACTATAATGAGAACGATAAGATCCGCGTTGACACAAATATCTTTAGGATATGACACATTTAAAAAAAACGATAGTAACTCCATTAAGGACTTTATTTTTAGAAGAAATACCAGCCTTTGTGATTGCGTGTAAACAAATTTGATATCTTAACTCGGTCTTTAGATATCCAGTTTTTTTTATTTTGGGTTCAATTTTCTCTAGAAAATGTGATATTAACATAACATTTTACTTTTTTTTTTGAATGAACGTAAGAATAAAATAAAAATAAAGCTCAATGACAAGTAAGTGGAAAAACCCATAAATTTTATGATACTTGGGAAAGATGAAAAATATTAAGGCCATCAAAATCAAAAAAAAAAATATTAAAGAGCCACAAGACGAATTTATACCTCGATTATCTTATTTTGTTAACGTGAGTTATGATCTTGAGTTCAAACAAAAATTCCCACAAAAAGAACGTTCATCGTTTCTAATACAAATGTTACAATTTTTTTTTTTACTTAATCAATAAATAGGTATAATTTTATTGGCAACTGCACTACTAATATTATTACAATAAAACACTTAGCAGAATGAAATGTAAAATTTCTTTCTAATTTTAAATACGTTTTCCTGCTTTAAGAAGTCTCCTACGTGGTTGAAAATATGGGCTTTTGTTAAATCAAGATCTAAAGTTTTATTTAATTCAATTTCTTCTTTGAATACAAACTTATTTTGTTCGTAATATGGCTTACAAAATAATTATTTTGTATCAAATATATAATTTTTATTTTAATGTTGTCGTGATAACAAAAAAATATATTTTACCTATTCTCCACCGGAGATTAGGAAATAAAACAAACCGAGTTATTTTATTTTAAAGACAATTTTATTTCAATAATATGTCTGAAGCTTCAGATACCTTACCGCTGGTGGGGGGAAATCTTTGGCTTATACGAAGAGACAAGTTGACTGATGAAATATTAATGTAAAGTGTACGATCAAATGATCTCTTTTTATAGTATCTAAATGCTAACGCAGCAAATCTTTGTTTGACTGCGGATGATGCGATGATTCAATTTATTCTTTGTTATGAAATATTTCTCACACAAGCTGCTTAGGGCAAAAAGTGCTGATATGCAATTTTATTCTTCTTTGTATACATTAATGGTTTCGATCGCATCATCAAGTTTATGAAATTGAAAGTCAAGTATTTGTGGGGGCGCACAAGTGGGCTCTGATATAACATATATATATATTCTTTTAGATCCGATTTAAAATAAAAAGAAAACGAATTTTTAACGTGGGAAAAATTATACAAAAAAAAAAACACTTTTATTAAAGCCGTTCTCCGGACCTTAAACATTTTTTCTCTCACGGTGAGCTACCGATCGAGACTGACAATACATTTCATTTTTACATGACAATTATTGTTTTTATATTGCTAGCCTAATGCCTAACATATTATGCCTTTGTGCTGCTTGTAGCGGATGTTCCCACAGGTGGTGTTGTGTTACTCCATGCTACGTGCTGGAATGCAGCTTTTGTCTGGCTGCTGGTTGGAAGAGGGATTTCTTTCCTCAACTTTTCCTCTGGACATACTTCTGCAGTTGATAGGTCAATCATTTCTGTATTTATTGATTTTGATTTTGTTTTAGCTTTCCTTGATTTGAATTTACTTTTCAGCTTTATAAGACAGAATATGGATAGTACAATAATTATTAAAAGGACCATAATGCAGATAACAGCCATGGTGTTATACATTATAAATTATACAGATTAATGTATTGCGAATTGTTGGCATGTAATTCCCTTATCATTTGTAATGATAGTAGCTCTTCTGTTTCCTTTTTTATTGAAGCGGGTTGTAGGACAGCTGGTACTGGTTTAAAAGAGGACATCTCAGTCGACCTAAAAACTTCATTTTTCTATTCTTACGAGTATTGATGTATTGTGAAAATAGATAATGTAGGTTCCATCTAGATGTAATTTTTCTTCATTTACTTCGAAACAGCCGGCCGGCGCGCGTATTGATTTAGGAATAGAATATCTGGAGTTATTTCTGCAAACGACGGAATATGCTGGTTGTTGACTTCAGTGCAATTTGAGGCTCGACTATTCAGTAGGTGTGGAATACAGGAGGAGTTGGTAATATCGATGATATTGTTTCTAGGACATATGGCAAACTTATGAAAGCTTAAACAGGAGGTCGAGACTCCATAAAGTTTATTTTTACAATGTAGGATATTTTCATATGGATTTTTTTTAAATAATTTTGCCCTTTTTTACGGCTTTAATTAAGGTTGTTCGGCAAACTTATTATGTAAAAAATTAGTGAGCTATTGGAGCCAATTTTACTTGGGCAAATTCTAATGCTTCTAGAACATTGATGTGGGGTATGGATCTTACCGCACAATAGTTTTACAATCCGAAAAAAAAAACAAATAGAGTCTAGGGTCTTTTTAAGTTTTTATTTATTTGTTTGACTACAAATTAATACAAAATTACGAGGAGCAACGACGACCGATGTGTATGAAGTTTTACAAAGGACTGAACTCTACGTTAAAAATGATAAAGCGAAACTGGTTTTTGATGGAAGGGACGCAGTCTCCCATTCCCCTGTCTTTCGTTCGTTCGTTCGCTAGTATGTGTAATGTCAGTGCTGTTTGTCTCGTATGCATAATCAGTGCTGTCCGTTGCGTTCGTGTCTCCATCCCACATTGATATATGGCATTTCTTTTTTAATTAATAATTTTTCAGTCGTGTTTATTTTTATTTTCAAAAGGATATATGTAGGTGTTTACAATGTTGGCTTTGACCCAGTGTATGGCGTATTCCATATTAACAATATCTTCTTTGATTAACTCTAATTTTAATTCTATATTTAAAACTAACTCGTCTTCGTACTTATCACTATTCTTAACTAGATTACTGACGTTATTTGTCATGTTAACAGTTTTTTTTATTAGCATTTTATTTATAACGATCTGATTATTGTTATTACTTAGTACATTATTTAATTTTTCTTTTATAACGTTAAAATCATGAGCATCGGGACTCCCTGCAATAAATTTCCAGGCACTGCCCAAAAATCTATTGAACGTTTCAATTTGGTAGAAGGCAATAATCGGTTTAGGTGAGTTTTTATTAGGGAAATTTCGTTTTTTTAGGAAAGGTAGGATGGCATTATTTTCTCTTCTGTGTCCTGCTAGTATCATCTCCAACTCGTTTGGTATATTTTTATATTAGTTGAGGTCGATTACGTGAATGATCTTAAAAGTTTCAGTTTGGACTTTTGCCGTCCCCGTGTCAATGGCTATGGATTGCGCGCTGGAATAATCCAAAATTGGTACCTCTACAGTACATGTTGCAATTGCAAATCTAAAAAGAATAATGGTTTTAATTTTTTATAAGTAATTTATGAACCACTCTACCAGAGTTTGTTAAAATAGTTGTAGATCTATTTTGGGCTACTATTTCTTTTTGGTATTTTGGGGAGAGTTTATTACATATTCTTTTTTTAATTTTTACATATATTATGTCTCCTGCAGAGTAGTCTTTGGGAGGATCCCTATTTCTATTATGGTAATTCAAATCTAAAACTTGTTTGTTTTCGATCCTTTTAGCATTTTATCTTCTTTCTAATTCGAGCTGTTCAGGATTGTTAAACGTTTCTTTACCAAAAAAAACGTCTATCGTTAGCTAATGCAACGCATTAGCTCAGAGAGCATGGAATAGAACCTTTGCACTTGACCATTAGCTGAGTTTGTGTAGGGCGGAACTTTGAATACTTTGATTTTGAAGAGGTTTTCTAGCATAAATGACACCAAACTTGAGCTTAAAAACTTTTCGTTGTCTATTACAATTATTTCGGGGACGCCGACAGCTAATACGAGTTCCCTTAAAGGTTGTTTCACATCTTCAGTGGCTCTAGACTCTATGATTCTTGTTAATGTGTATTTTGAGAATTTGTCAATAGCTGTTAAAATAACCTTTCCATCAGTAAAGTAAATATCTACTTATATGTAGGATTTGGCCAGGGAATTGGAGTTGGTTGAATTTCGGGTCTGTTAGGATGATGATCGTACTTATTTTCTATACAGACGGTGCATGTTTTGGTAGCTCTTCTGATTTTCCCGATCATGCCTGGGAAATAATATTTTTTCAGAATTTGAACTTTATTCTCTCTTGAATCCCTATGTGCGCGTTGGTGCGTATCGATTACAATGTTCTCCTGGTCCGTTTCATTTACAACGTCTTTGACCTGTATTTGTGTGAATTTTATTTTAAAATTGCTAAAATGGGACCCATAGACGATTTGGATCATATTCATTATTTGTTCTGTTGTTTTGATACAATTTATTACCTAAGGGTTTAATACCTTCTTAAGGATCTGTATTAAATTCTTTTGGTTAAATTCAGGTTCAGTTACGATATGCCTGTGATAGGTTGGGAAAATTATTTGAAAATTTCAGGAAGAAATTTCCCTACTTGCAGAATGATTTGATTTTTAAATCCGTTTATTGGTACCTCTGCAGTAGGTATAAGATCTTGCGACGAACTGCCATAGCTGTTATCTGAATCTGTGAGGGAGTTTTTTTGAGATGGGCGTGACAACGTGTCTGCCACAGTATTTGTTCTGCCTGGTTTATAATGCAATTCATGGCTATATTCCTCAAGAATTGCTTTCCAACGCTTGATCTTACTATTTTTATTCTTATTGCTGAGAGCATACGTAAGAGGCTGATGGTCATTATAAATTTTCACGTGTGCGGATCCATACATAGTGAATTCAGAGCCCACATAGAAGGTGCAAAACAAAGCGACAACAATAAAGCTATTTTCTGTTTTGTTTTTATTCATTTTCTATACATTTAATTTTCTGTTGGTCCTAAGTTGACCAACAGAAACAATTAGACCAACGGGATAACGCAAAAAAGACGGCTCGATAGTGATGATAGCTGATAACTCAATTCTCAAACTCACTTCAGTATTACCGATACGAAAATCCGAAAGTAGCAACGTGAAGCAATTAACTAACATAATATTTGGAGCAAAAGCAACACTGCATCTTACTTGGTGCCCTTGAACAACGAGAGACACTGGGCAATGGGAAGGAAGGAGAACAACTACCTAATATATTAAGATAAAGTACCTATGTAGTTATACTAAAATTCAAAAAAGCCTAATCCTATCAAGAATCAAATTTTAAAATTTGTCCTACTTAAATCTATTCAAATAGGTATGTGTTCATACAAATACAATGCAACGTTGTAATTTGGTTAGATAATATCGAAATTGAACAACGTTGCTTTGTCTCTTCTGTTATTACATATAAGAGTAGAAATCTGTTATTATTTAATGAATGAAAAAACTCTATATTATTTTCAATTATTTTGAATTAACATGAAGGAAAATTCCTTTTCATTAAGACTAGTTCTTTACATACAAAAATATTTTTATCGTTGTCATCTTTATATTCAACACAATCATTTAAATTGTATTTTAGTGCAAAATTTGCTCTATTTTTACTTATTTAATATATTTTCCTTACTTTCAAAAATATTAATATTATTATTCGAAACAATTGGCAATGTATTTATTTCATATGCTACTTTTTCTTACTACTTCTTCATATGCTATATTCTTCTTTTAATAAAAGTAAAGATACAATTACAAAGATTTTATTATTCTTTTCAAAAATTTTTACTTCCAATAATTGTATAATGTTATGGTACCTTTCGATACTTAGTGTAAATAACATTTTGTTTTTATATTTACTATTTCCTAAAACTGTAATTAATTTTTCTGGTGTCATACGAGTAATAAATGGATGTATTATTTTTACTTGCAAGAATAGAATTTCTTCTATTACTTTATCCAACTCAATTTCCAACTGTACACTTTTTCCTATTATTGAATCATATAGTCTTTGTAAATATTCTAACATTGCTTTCCTTACTTGTAATTCATTAGTGCGAAGCATAATGGTATCTAAAGATTCAACTACATCTTTAGTTTCGTTTTCTAAAATATGATAATTATTGTTGAGGAGTACTTGGTTTTGTTCATTCAAATTTTTCATGATACCTACTTATTTCTTCTTTGAAACCATTTCGTATAAATTCCTGGTTTTCTTTTGTTATTATTAAAGCGTTATCATAATATTTTGCATCTTCATTATCCATAGTTCCAAACAATACATTTAATCCTGAACCTATGATATTAATTAATCCTCTTCGAAATCTATGCTTATCTTTACCTAATAGACTATAAATATTGGTCATTTTGTTTATTAAATTTTCGTAATTTTTGTGACCCTTTTGTGCAAGTGATTTACATGCATTACCATTAATTTGGACCTTAATATACTTGAAAATGAAATCTTTTTGACTTGATGAGGCTAAGAGTAAAGTATCGTAATATTTATTTCATAAAAAATAAAATAAAAAACTTAACGATTTCTGTTTCACTTTGTTTTATTTATCAAAACTCGAAACTTAATAATAAGTAAACTTAAAACGTATCGGAACCGTCAGGCACTCAACCAAGACTACTCTTATTCTATATTAATTTCATTGGCACAAAGTATGCAGAGTGCATACTTTGCAATTTGTTATTTCTTGGAGTTTTATGCAATTTGTAATTTATGCTTTCGATTATGGCACAAAATATGCGGAGTACATATTTTGTGTTATTGTTTTGAAATCAACAAAGATAAAAAAATTAAATAATTTTAGCTGATGCTATAACTGCTAGGCTCATCGCGTCATGGCATCCGTTAAAAAAAAGCGTATAATTCTGAGGAATCGCTATTAAATTTCGGAATTAATTTTAATAAGGTAGCAACAGTAGGGTTGATAACCTGGTTGCTTGTTTCAGGCATTTTTCTTTTGAATACATTTAACTTAACTTTTATTTATATGGTACGACACGTAAAACTTCTCTTCGTTTTTTTTTTTTTTAATTACCAATACTTAACTATAATAATAACAAAACTTATCTCACTTTATAATTATTATAATTTTTATAAACATCACGCCGTTCGCCGCTGTTGTTCAATCCGGTACACCGACTTTTCTTTTCAACCTTCCGTTTTCTTCTTCACTTGTCCAGTTCGATTAACTTCCTCTGCCTTTCAATTATCAGTACACATGCACCTCACTGTTCCAATAATATTTTTTATTTTACCGCTGCCACCAATTTTAAATGGTTATGCGTGATTAAGAGCGAGCTAAAGAAATGAAACAACTTCTTTTATTCGATACTAAATTGGGACTGGACTCTTTTATTCGATTGAGATTATCTCAACCAAAAACTCCCCTACAAGATTCCTTCTTTTAATACAATCTGCATAGCAAGCATAATGTGTATACAGAATACTTGTATGTTGTATGCAGATGATATTCGTTTTTGTTATTGTTATTTTTATGATGTATCAATGAAGACCAATGATTAGTTTTGATATATGTTTTTGAGATATCTAACATTCTCTGTAATAGGTTCACTGGTATTGTCGATCTGTTCATGTCGTGATGTTTACATAAACTATCCGATGTAGATTTAAATATCTGTTTCAGCTGAAGTAGATTATTTATTGTTGAATAAATATTACTTCACGAAAAGTGGTAATTAGGCACTTTTTCTGAATACAGATACCATGATCTTAGATCAATCAAACATTGAAATGAGAAGATAGCATCATCATAACAGACAAAGTATAATGGTTTTTGTTATCTTCGCCTTGCTAGCTTATTTGTATTTCATTTAATTGAGACAAGCGATTCTATTTTTTCCGCAAATTTTTCTACTTCTTGAGCTACTTGTTCCTGTCTGGCTAAATCATTGACAATGGATTAGTTTTAGGCTTGTAAATTTCTTTTAGAACTTTTTGAAACTCTTTTAAGTTTTCAGGTTGTTTTTCTAATGTGAAAAGCCTGTTTCTAAACTTACCAGTTATTTTTGTAGCTATTAGAAATGTTATAATGTTGTTCTTTTCAAATGTGTCTGTTGTTAAAATATCAAATTTGGTCATTTTTAGTTTTTCTATATCTTATGTTTTTTGTTTTAATAATTTTATGATTTGGTTCTCCAAATTTTTAAAGATTATTGCAATTTCTTCTATTTCTGTGCTACGAGTATCTTTCACCTCTAAAGGAATCTCTTTCCAGATTCTGTTTAATTCTTGTTTGGTTTTTGTTATACATATAAGTGAATAAAAAGATGTTTATTCTTTTGTGTTGAGCTTATAACTGAATCTTTATTGAATAATTTACAAATTTGCAAAGCAAATAATTGATTTGCTTGCATTTAAAAAAGCTTGCAATGCAAATAATGGATTTGCTTGCATGGTTATTCAAATTATTAACTTAATAATATAGAAGTGGGCAGGAAATAAAGTGTAAGGTGCTGGGTATAGGAATGTGAGTGTGGGAATGGGAAATTAGGTTCATATATGAATACCTAATGTAATTGTTATTAACTTATATTCTTGAGTATATTCCCTGTTTGGATTTTTTTTTAATTTGTTAATATCTAAGAAATATATTTTAAATGTTCCATAATCTTAATTAGTTGTAGATATAAATATATTTATATATTAAACATGATATTTTTTTTTTAACATGATTTATTCTGTTTCTTTTTACTTGTTTTTTAACATACGAGTATTTTTTATAGTAGGCTTGTATTAATTATTAACATTGTTTGGTTTAAATATTTGGCTTGAGCCATTATTGTTGAGCTTGTTGTTTATCACCTCTTTGGAGTTGGGTTGTCCCATCCTTATTTAACAGTTTTAATTTTTTTTATTAATTCGTTCTCTTGTTTTTTATCATCAGTTGTTATGTTAATTATTGTCTATAGTTCGGCTTTCTGCTGTCTTGCTTTCACAGCTAAGCCTTCTCTCTGCCTTCTCTGTTTGGCGTTTTGTGGTAGTTCCTTCACCGATTTTTTTGTTGCTTTTCTTTATATTTTTGTATTGTTAAGGGCTGGGGTCCGGCCGTCTAGGGCACGTTGGCACGTATGGTGGAACGTCGACTTCTGCATTGACATTTTTTGGGACGTAAGTCAATTGTGCTTGCTCCAGGTCATCAAACAGGGCATCTAACTCTATTCTCTGATACGACATCTGATTATTGTTATATGTAAAGTTATATATTTTTGTTCTTGGTCCGCTTGCCTGTTGGTTTAATTTAAAGTTTCTTTTTAACCTAACAGGTTGGTAGGATCTCCATGTAATGTTTTATATTTTAATGGGTTATATCCCTAAGCTATATAAGCGTAGCACGCTATATTAATGCTGTATAAAGCGCAGCTCGCTAATATTATATGGCAAAAATGCCGCTGTTTGAAGTAAATCTCGAAGACTATTTTTATTTACAATTCCTTAGAGCTAACATATTTATACTACTTAGTTCTATTCAATATTTGGGCTATCTCCACAAATAATCTATTTCCAATACAATACTTTGGGTACTATTTGTGTGCATCAGCATATTTCTTCTTTGCTTAGATTCTAATATTTACAAACTATTGGGGGCAATATATTAATGACTCAATATTTTGGTCGATGTGGAGTGTAGTGTAATAAAATCATTCTGTGTTTATAGTGTTTATAGTCATCAACGTGGTGCCAATGCCCTGAGCACAACACTCAGTTACGTTGGACATAATTTTTTTCCCCTCCTTACATTTATAGTAATTAAATGTATTTCCTGTTCGTCCACCATAGAAAGCATCTCGAGGATTTAAAGGTGTTTTCTGTATTAAGGGGTGATTATCCAAGAAATTAAGTTCTTCATTATTTAGATATTTCTTATGAGTCTGAAATTCACAGTGCCACATTTCAATTACTTACTTCGTAATCAAATGACCCTAATCGTGTTGTTTTTTCTAACGTTCCTCATATCTGTGATTCAGGGTGTCGTATTTGTCTTCTGATAAAGGCTCGTCGCGTTTATGTTTTAAACAAGTAGGATGACCTTGATAAAAACAACCATGTTTAAGCTGCGTTCTTATTTAATTCAAAGCCGAGTTCTTATTCTTTTTATATTTTTAGCCGATTTCTTAGGCTCTTGTAGGAATATTTACTTCACTCTTTCATTAGCCGAATATATTATGATTTCCGATTAGAATCAAAACAAATAATCCTCTATATATTTTACTTTATTTAATCTACTTTCTTCGGGCGTGTCGGTTACAAACTGAACTCAAAATATCGCTGCATTCAACATTGTGCAGCGTAAATACTAATACATGTATATTTTTTCCTTAAGCCTATACCCTTCCACCGACAGCTTTTACAGAAATTGGGTGTCTATTTATTTTTTTTATACATTATATGGCTACACATGGAACTCGATAATCTGTTTCGTTTCTTCACAAAAACCATCGACTTTAAATCCATTTACTACCGGTTCTCTCCCTTTAGCGGCATGCTTTATGTCAATTTTTCGCTTCTTTTTCTCCCAAATCAACCATTTGATTGCAACTGTTGATTGATTATATCTGTGCACCTATACCAGTTTTTAGGTATAAGCCCAATTGTATTTGGTTGCAGAAAGTTCCGTCTGAACACGAGGTTACAAGCTGATGCTATTGTTGTTCCTTCCAAAAATGGTTCTACATTGCTTTGATCGAGGGACAATTGTCTAAACTTTAAACAAGTCCCACTCAAAATTTTAACATCGCTAATCCAATATTCTACTAGTTCACGCTCCATGTCAAAGCTATCGTTTTGATGTTCCGCATACCATTTTAAAAATATAAGGGGTAGTTTCTTTTTATGACTTGATAAATAATACTCAGTTTTTGTTCAATTTATAACTTCTTTATTAAGATCCGATCCGACTCGGGCGGGCAATCAATTCGAACTGAACTCATTTTGTTCATCGTGTTTGACGATGAACAAGATTGAATACATGTACAATACTCTAATACAATACCTACACCGACAGCTCTCTTTTGATTTAAGTGTACAATTTATTTTCACTTTATTGCTACAAAAAGATATCACGATCTTCAGTTTTCATGGAATCCGGACTGTAATATTCTATTGCAGGTAGCTTCCCGATAGAATTTTTTTTTTTTTTTACGCTGCTATTGGGGGGTAGCCACCCTACTGGAAATGGATTCCAGTCCGTCCTTGAAGCGGCAGGAACGACCTTCTGCCTGTTTATAAGCTCTGACGTGATATATGGAGAGATATAACACTCATAGTTATGCTAGAACCCATACCGATTATATAATTGTAAATTGGCGATGGGATGTTAAGTTCATCACTGTTAATGGCCATAAGTGGGTACATTAATGACTGCAGGGATGGAACCTTCTGCACGTATTTGCCTGAGTAAGCATATGGGCGGTCAAAAACTCGACCATAGCGTGTTGAAATATGACGAAAGGGAGTGAGCGACTCAACCTTTGGTCTTCAATGAGGATGCGATCATAAACTTGTCGCAATAATGGAATAAACCCTGCGCAATCGAAATTTTGTGCGATTGTCTTTTGTACGGGTTTGCTCCCTCTTCCGTTTCCATCGTACATGACCTCGTCACGTGGTGGAGTTTCGACGGTTGATGGACGAATATCTGGAGATGGTCTAGCTCTATTTTTCCAGTTCTGTGATCAGCTCTTTGGTGCCGACGTTCTTTTTAACGTTTCGTCGTATGCGGCGGTATTTTCCACTTCGTCAGTCCAAAAATTGGACGACGATGCCATTTTGGCATCTATTGCCCTTTCTTTATGGGCGGAGACTCTTTTTACGTCTCGAAGTCTCATTCTTCCTGATCCGGAAGATGAGGGTGTGGGTTGACCACGCTGATTTTGTGTTTTTGCATAGCTTGTCATGCTGAATTTCACCGTAATAAGGCAGTTATTTAGGGGGTGGCCGTGGCACGATGGTTGTGTGCTCGCCTGCCAACCTCATGATCACAGGTTCGATCCCTGCCGTCGTCCTTCAAATATCACCTTTTGTCCCTTTGACTTTGTTTTGATTTCGGAATATTTTCAGCTCCGGAATTCCAAAACCTTCAGTCGGTACACTTATGTATGTGTGCATCATTTATAAGTTGAAGGGCTCTTTGGGATTGAATTTTCTCAATGTCTCGTCTGATTTTTGCCTTTAGGCTGTTTTCCTTATCTGCATACACTTTACCCACAACTAAAGCGCGAGGCAAGCATAAATTGTCATTTTTTTGTATGTTGTTTATGCCTCGGCGTTTAATGCATTCCTCAGTGAATGTATTATATTTCCCACTTTGGACTTTTTCTGTTCCTGAAGGGAGCTTAGCCGACGTTATGGTCAAAGAAAAATCATCGGTGCTCAAACCTTCCGAATTGCTATGAAAGATCTAAGCAATCATTTCCCATACGTCACTAAATTTTACATTTGCACAATCTTTGAAGTTGATCCACCTATTTCCTCGTTCAGTAAAGTAATTCCTACTTTATCTGCAGGGCTGATATCCTTAAGAGCGTGTTTAAACATGTCGTTTACTGCTTCCCTGATCCATGACGTTGGTTCTTCCCTCTCTGGAATTGGTTTAATCCTGAATTGGATGTTTCTACCTTTGAGGTCAAACCGCATTATTCTTGTTTCCAACTCGCTGATTATCTGGAAACAGAAAAAAACGACATAATGTTGAGAAAAACCAATATTGTTTTTTTTTAATTTATTTATTTATTTATTTATATAAAAAATATGTTTTTGGCTTAGCGGAATTGCAAATTCTTCTGATTTTTTTGTTTTGTTACCGGTAAGAAGATTTACCTCCACTTTTTCTTGTGAAAATCCAACTTGAAAGATTGGTCCCAGGGCTCGACGACCTCTAACGCCAAATTGGGCAGCTCCGCGATGTCCTGCTCATCAAATTGAGCAGCACATCTTTTTGGCAAAAAGACCGATGAGTTTTCTAACTCCAGCAAAATTTGCTGACCGTAGCGAGTTGTGCATCGCTTTGCTTTCACAATATTATAACGCTTTTTTAGTGTTAAATTTTTCAAGCTGGTCAGTGGTTTAATTTGCTTGTCAGCAAAAACATTTGCGTCAGCGCGTATTTTATTTAAAATTGATGACATTTTTTTTAATATTATAAATATAAATTTGTTAGTAAATTCGACGTTCACTTTTTTTGTGTTGGAATGCAACTGAATTAAAAACTAAAGAAAGTCCTAGTTTTATACACTTGAGTGCGTCTTTCTACATATAATGTATTTCTAAAAGATGATGGTCATCGTCCTAAAGTATTAAACGCCTTCTTTGTCAAGAGAAACATGCCTTTTCTACAAAATATTTTTTCTCAAGTGTTGAATTCCTCAACTAATGTGTTAGAATCTGTTTCTCGTCTTAGTAATCAAATCTTTTGAGTATTCAAAATGATGAGGGTATCAGCTTACTTGCTTGTTACTTCATGGTGATAAAATTAATGAGACGGAATTTTTCTTATTCCTCTTTAGAATTGAGAAAATCAGATTACATTTTCAATTTATTGGTTGATTTAACTTCAAGTAATTTCAAATTATTATTATTGGAGTTTCATAAGTTGAGTTATTGATTGTAGTTGAATTGATTATATTGAGAAGTGACCAAATATACACTGAACCAAAAAGGTACATAATATCAAACAAAAAGTTGTTTGGGACAGTAAATTTATTGATTAAAACTCGTCCAACTAACAAGTTTGTTGGGACAATAAACGACTGTTTATTGATCTTATTTTCAATAAACTGTTAGTTGATTTCAATAAACTAGTTGTTTAACGCAATAAATGATTTATTGTGCCAATAAAGTGTTAATTGAAAGAAACCGCTAAATAAAAAACTAAGTTTATTGGCGCAACAGATTCATTTTTTGGCGCAATTAACTTATTGTTTGGCGCAAGTAACTCGTTTATATGTACGTAAATAAAATCTTCAAAATATTTTTAAAATGTCTATAGATAAGTTATTGTGGCAATAATATACTTACATTTTATATTTCTTTTCAACCTTTTCCTTTTATAACTTTTAAGGTTTTCGCGGTTATAACGCGGCTAATCCGAAAAGTTTAAAACGTCTTTTCCTTTTATATTTCTTTTCAACCTTTCCCAAAATTTAGAATAATTTTTCCTGAAATACTAAAGAATACTTTCCTGAAATTCAAAAGTCCAATTTATGTAAAATGAGAAAAATTTAAGTTTAAATTTTATAAAATAGTGTGATATTTTATTATATAAAATTAAGTACATATGTAACTTATTCGTTTAACACATTAAGTAAGATATGCGCCTTAGAGCAAAAATTTTTTTTGTTTTCGAAATATAAAGATTGTATGAAGTTCCAAAATTGGAACTTGGATTTGGGAACTCTAAGTTAAAAAGAAAAAAAAAATTAAAGCAAATATCGACCGCGCGGATGAAGCTTATGAATGGGAACTTTACCCCATCAAAATATAAGAAAACTTCCTTAAAATTAAGAGCATCTGTTCCCACCACAATAATGAAAGGCTGGACATTGTCACCTTTTTCCTTCAGGTGCTGGATATGGTCTTCTACATTTGGAATTGATGTTCCCACGAAGATAAAAGACTATTGCGAGTCTTTTATTGTTGGCTTCACCGTAGTTTTCACCGCATTCCGATCCTTTCGCATTGATTTAAGTGTTGGTACCAAAGACCCATGAAGTGCTCACAAAATAGCTGCATCCCAACAGTCTGAAAATAAGAATGAAAACATGGACATATAGTACTTAAATAAAACAAGTACAATGTTATCGTTTTATATGCATATGAAGACTGTACGTTAATGTTAATTGAAATTCTCAATAATAAGACTGTATTCAACTTACTTTTTGAAAAATCACTTGATTCCAACTTTCGAAAAACGTCCTTTATAGTCTTCTCTTTGATGCGGTCTTCTGTTGCGAGGAATTCCCGGTTTTTTGCGCTAAGGTTTTCCCAGCGCTCAAGGAGAGAGTTGTTGGTCTTAAACATGAACTCGAAATCCATGTTTACCTTTTAGAAAAAATGGAAAAATGTGTTCACAGTGTATTTCGTAGGGCAGCATTTTTTATAGAATTTTTTTTTTTAAGTTCCGAAAAAAAACAGTAAGAAATATAAGCTCAAGTTTGACTTACAAACCGGTAGCCATGAGGGAGTTTATATTGGGGCCATTTCTTTAAAATTTCCAATGTTGTTGTGGAGTTTTTTGTATCGGTTAGTCTATATCCAGCACCTGTCGAATTCCTCGGAACTGATATTATCAAATCTGAATGACTGATAGCACTTATCAGCATTTGTTTCCAGAACTGAAAAACATACATATATGCATATTACTAGTATTATTATTATTATTATATTATATTATATTTTAAGTAAAACAACGAAAATAATTCACACTTAATATTTTAAAATGACTACGTACACAAGCTTTCCCTACAGCGAAGAGTGCTAAAAGAGCTTAAATAATGATCTTGTTTTAAGTGTTGTATAAGTGTGCTTATATCGGTAAATTTACCACTGCAAAAAAAACAAATCATTTTTAATCCAATAAATTCAATAAATTAATATGTAAAGCAAAGCTTAATTAAAACACTTTTTATTTAATATAGTTTATATAGTTTTAATGATTTAACACTTCGGATGACCACTTTAACTCGGGGCAATTCCACTCACGACAAGATAAAGAAACAGAATGAATAAATCGTCTAATTGAATGCGTTTGGGTTACCTATGGCAATAAATAGTTTTTTGTCCCAATAAACATTTGTTTGGGCCAATAAACTGTTTGTTGGGACCATAAAAAGTTGGTTAAAAGTCAATAAAGAGCTTTTTGATCCAATAAACTGTTTGTTGGGACAATAAATGGTTAGGTGAAAGTCAATAAATAGTTGTTTGCGCCAATAAATGGTTGGTTGAAAGTTAACGGTTTTTTAAATGGAAATTTGGATAACCAATAAGCAATTGTTTGAGCCAATAAACTTTTTGTTGGGACAGTAAAAAGTTAGTTGAAAGTCAATAAATAGTTGTTTGCGCCAATGAACTCAAATCGATAAACTCAAATTAATTGCCCCAATAAACAGTTAATTGATTTCGGAAGTCCAAAGTCAATAAACGTTTATTGTGACAATAAAAAGTTTATTGTGACAATAAAAAGTTTATTGTGACAACAAAAAGTTTGTTGTGCCAACTAACAAGAAGTCAATAAACGGTTTTCTTAATTTGTATGAACAGTTTTTTTTTTCAGTGTAATTACCACACAATTGATAATAATTTCAACCCTCAACCGCCATAAAATTCTAACGCACTCTGTCGATGCCCTCATCTAAAAAAGTCATAAAATAAAAAACATATATTTCATGCTTCAACTACAGCTGAAAAACATCAACGGGACAACAGTGCATAAAATTCACTTGACATATATTATATTACCTAATACCGATCCTCAATATACAAAAACCAATTAGAACTCCACAAAAGATCTTTTTCTTCCATCATGAATATTACTTCTTAACACTGCACCACATCCAACGGCAACATATTTTTTTTCTGTAACCAATCCATAACTCACCCCGAAACAAAACAACAAAGACCAACAGCCTCGTACCGCCGAGAAAAAACAAAACAGTAAAAAAGCAATTAAAAATATCCGACTAGACCGATGCCCTCATCTAAGCACAGTCAACATACCTGATGACAAACAGGAATATCTATACAAATAATATGTTCCAAGATACAACGACACTTGAAACACACATCCCTATCTGCAGCGATACTTGAAAAACATCAACGGGCAACAGTACATTTTAAAAAATGCACTTGACTGATATTTTTCAATACCGATCCTCAATGACAATGTCAAAATACTTTTTTTTCCAACAGAAAAACCAAACATTTAAAAAGCAATAAAAACCAACAAAAACCACTATAAAAAGGGTCATAAAAAAAAAGACAAACTGAACCGAATTGTGCGCCGCTCATGCCGACAAAGAAAAACAAAACGTTTAAAAAGCCATTAAAACCCAAAAAGCCATTAAAAACCATAAAACCATGAAAAAAGTCGTAAACAAAGTTCCCCGTCTCAAGTATCCTTATACCTACTTTCTAAGTTACATTTACCCTCTTGTAGTTTTAAAATATTGTTCCTTAACACTTTGTTGACCAACCTATGAAAAACCAATAAACAAATAAATAAATAAAAGCCTTTAAATTTTTTTTTTTTTTGTAATAATATTTGATTTAAGGGTATTTTAAGAAGGATATACATTTTTCAAGGACATCTATGGACTAAAAGTGAAAGTAGTACTCAAAAGTACCGTTGGGCTATGGGATATAAAAAAATCATAAACAAAATTCAATATAATATATATATTTTTTTATTTCAATATGAATCTAATATTAATACAAATGCTTTTAATTAAACAAAAGTCAACATTTTATTGTGGAAAATCATAACAGTTAATGAAAATATATTCCATGATACAAGGAAAAGCAGTTCTTTTTATCATTGCACCAAAGGTATACGTTGCAATGACTGCATTTTGAAAATGGCTTTGACTGTATTTTGTTGATACTGCAAACCTCAGCTCTCTCGCAAAAAGTTGCCTCTGCCCAATAGGCTGAGTGATAAGAAATCAGGGCATCCCCATATCGGATGAGCCATCGATGCACACACAGTGCAACCTTTCACATTGTCTTTGGTTCTTTCTCTTAGGGTTCTGACTAACTTTCCCTTTTCCATCAGAGCCATTGCGGAAGTCGATGGTCTGGGCGCTTCTCTGCGACGGCAATCTTGGATGCTTTCGACAGCTGTTGCCCACTTCTCTAGGAATGAGTCTCACGCTCAATCCCTCCACGGGATAGTCCTTTGCCTTGCTTGATTTGCAAAAGGCAATCATCCTATGGATGGAGTTTATCGCTGCCTGGAAGCGATACTCCAGATCATCAGCGCTTGGTGACTGCATTCTTTCTCTTTGCTCTGTCCCAGTTCTGTCTCGATTCTATCTCTTGTTCTGTTCTATCTCTTGATTCTATCTCTGGGCTTGATTCTATCTCTTGATTCTATCTCTGGTCTCTCGGTTCTGTCTCAGTTCCTTTCTCGGTTCTATCTCAGTTCCTTTCTCGGTTCTATCTCAGTTCTTTTCTCGATTCTATCTCAGTTCCTTTCTCGATTCTATCTCTATTCAAATAAGAAATAAAATGTTCGTTATTTCAAATTTCAAACCGCTGAAAAATAAAGGAAATATGCGTGCAAGAAGAATCCTTAATCTAATTATTTTCACATGCAATTATATGAACCGTCCGGCGAATACTTCCCCTCCGACTCATCTTCGTTAACCAAGAGAATCTTCAGAGAAGATCGGCCAGATCGGAACATAATACTCAAACCATCGGCACAGATTCGCTCTCTATAACCAGCGCGTTCATCCATGCCATGTTCTGAGAAAAATGAAAATTTGTACTACGTTCTACTGGACTCAATTCAAGCACAAAATATATAAAAAATAGATAAATAAATAAGTAATTTGTTGTGCTGTGCTATTTTGTTTTCAGTGTTGTTGTTCTCGTATTTTTCCGCTTGCAAGCTCTATCTCTCTATCACGCAAAGAACTCGCATTATATGCTTTGAGTCTTTCCCTCTCTCTCTATCTCGCAAATAACTCGCATTACATGCTTTGAGTTTTGCTTTTTCGCTGCTCATGAATATGTTGTGTTTTCTATCTCATTCATTTTTTCCTTTCTCACAAAATTGAACCTAAAAAAAAATCACAAAATTCCCAAGCTCGTAACTGTCTCTGTCACACAATCAACAAGATGCCATCCATGCATTATTGGCTGCTCTGATGTACACAAACACACTTTCAAGAAAAAAAGAAAAAAAAAAAAAAAAAAAAAAACAATACTACCGATCAGCAAAATATTTTCTCTATCCTGTCTC
This sequence comes from Chrysotoxum bicinctum, assembly GCA_911387755.1. NCBI lineage: Eukaryota > Metazoa > Arthropoda > Insecta > Diptera > Syrphidae > Chrysotoxum > Chrysotoxum bicinctum. The sequence goes on along the minus strand of OU426990.1, from coordinate 85,593,881 downwards.
CGGTGAAGAAGAAAAATAAACTAATTCTGTTTGTTTGTTTTTCATCTTCCTCCTATCTCTCGCACAAAAACCTTTCACAAATATTCGAAATCTATATCAATCTTTCACAACGCTTCACAACATTCAATATTTATATTTTTCACAACATTTCACAACATCTATGAGAATTCTATTCTATCTCTTATTATTTTCTCCGAGGCAGTACATAGACTCCTTCTTCTATCACAATCGAATTCTCTTCGCTTCACATAACAACAACACTGATAGCACAACTGGTCGGCGAGTGGACTGTATTTATTATAACATTAATTACCTTTCACAATTATGTTTATTACCTCTCTCGATTATGCTTAATAATCTCTCTCGATTATACTTAATAATCTCTGTCTCTCTCAATTATCTTTCGCAAATTTAAAACTGAAAATAATATTTTATTTTTAAATAATACTTTTTTATTTCTGTCTCGATTTAGCTCGATTTAATCAACCACGACAATACTTGTTTTGTTCTTTGCTGTTTGGATGTCACACACTGAATGAATAGAAGTGTAGAATTTTCATCCACCGTCGCTGCGCATACAGATTGTTGTTTGTGTATCTATCGCTTGGTCGGCGAGTGGACTGTATTTATTATAACATTAATTACCTTTCACAATTATGTTTATTACCTCTCTCGATTATGCTTAATAATCTCTCTCGATTATACTTAATAATCTCTGTCTCTCTCAATTATCTTTCACAAATTTAAAACTGAAAATAATATTTTATTTTTAAATAATACTTTTTTATTTCTGTCTCGATTTAGCTCGATTTAATCAACCACGACAATACTTGTTTTGTTCTTTGCTGTTTGGATGTCACACACTGAATGAATAGAAGTGGAGAATTTTCATCCACCGTCGCTGCGCATACAGATCGTTGTTTGTGTATCTATCGCTTAGTCTCGCCATGTAGGCAGCTGCACATGCCCGTTGGTCTTATGTACATTGTGTTCTTTCTCGTTTATCGGGTTGCGTGTGGTGTTTGCCTGTTGGGACATGTCTCTGCATGTGTATTGTGGTGGTTGATTATTTTATTTTGTTTTTGTTCTTTCGCTGCGCTGCGTCGCCGCTCATTCATTCATTCACGTAGGAAAAAAAATATGTAATTCAACTTACCATTCTCATAGGGGAATTCTTATGTGTAATATGGTGGTTGATTGTTTTTTATTTTGTTTTTTCGCTGCGCTGCTCGCTGCTCTTTCGCTAAGGAAAAAATATATAATTTGACTTACCGTTCTCGTAGGGGAATTCTTATATGCAATTCCTATGTCTATCTCTTGGCGTACGTGACCGTATGCCCATAGCCAAATTTACTTTTTCCGCTTGAAATTTGCTCGTGCCTACGTGACTTTTGGCGTCTTTCACATTTGCGCAGCACTTTTTTAAGTGTGCTTGAAAATTTTGTGTGCACATATTTAATATGTGGCACATCAACGCTTCGCTTATTGTTTCTTTTGCATATAATTAGATTATAATGCAATTTTTTCACTCTTTCACTCGCATCACTTCGCGGAATTTATATACATATAAATAATATTCTAAGAAAACCACACTTTCTCTATTAATTCATTAAATGTATCCGGCTCGAAGGACCAAATGTTTCGAGCTCAGGAGAAGAAATATAGCCAATATTAAATAATAAATAAAACGCACCATTTTAGAGTGGAAAAGGCTTAATGCCAGAAAAACCACTATCTATCTCCGCTTTATTAGACTTATCGCTTCGCTTGCTACATTTCAGCTAACTACTCAAGGGTGAATTTTCCTCTTTCACAGAAGGGAAATTCACCAAAACAAGTCTCGAACATCGAACCAAAGCTCATATAGCTTTTTGCTCGATACATGAGCTTCAGTTCGATACAAACGTATTTCGTTAGATTTTCCATGTCTCGATTATATTTTTTTTTATAAATTTGCTTAAAATACAACGAAATCATTAATATTGAAGGTATTAATCCAATAATGAATATTAAATAGTGTCAAAAATTGCAAGATTTGTTCATTTACAAATCACAACGCTTCTAAAAATCGAAATGTATGTATGTCTGTTAAAGGCAATATGAGAAAGCGTGTTTCACAAAAGGAAAATGCAACTTTCATTAGATTTTCCATGTCTGGAAATATTTTTAATAACTATTCGTTTTAAGGTCACGAAGTTATCTATTATTATTGAATTCACAAATGGATTCAAATTTAAAAACTAATTATTGAAATATTTTATTTGATATGCTCACAAATCACAAAGTCCCTAAAATAAAAAAAAAATGCATGCCGGCTCAAGAAATGTGAAAAAAAAAATGGTTCATAAAAAGAAGAAAAATACTTTCACGCTATTTTCTTACTTTGATGTAGATATATTTTTTTATAAAATATTGATTAAAAAGTATTCTTAAATTATTACTTACCAATTATTTTGTCACTGCAGTTGCAGTAATTTTGCACTGCTTTATAAAATTAATTATTTTTAGGACGGAGAACCTGTTAATGCGATATGAGAAAACGTATTTCGTTAGATTTTCCATGTCTCCACAAATGGATTCAAATTTAAAAACTAATTATTGAAATATTTTATTTGATATGCTCACAAATCACAAAGTCCCTAAAATAAAAAAAAAATGCATGCCGGCTCAAGAAATATGAAAGAAAATTTTTTCATAAGAAGAAGAAAAATACTTTCACGCTATTTTCTTACTTTGATGTAGATATATTTTTTTATAAAATATTGATTAAAAAGTATTCTTAAATTATTACTTACCAATTATTTTGTCACTGCAGTTGCAGTAATTTTGCACTGCTTTATAAAATTAATTATTTTTAGGACGGAGAACCTGTTAATGCGATATGAGAAAACGTATTTCGTTAGATTTTCCATGTCTCGATTATATATTTTTTTTTATTTTACCTTTTGTTTTTCTTCATTTAATTCAATTAAAACGCATTCTTTTCTTTTTATTTTTTATCTGTATATATATTTCGAGGACTTATTTGCCTCATATTTATTATTTTTTTTTTTATTATTTACCATGACTTCTGGTTCCAGGTACCAGGAAATTCTAATAAACCCTACCAGGAATATTACATATTTAATCAGGGTACTGATAAAATCTACCAGGATACGGATTTTTTGTTTTTTTATCAAAAAATTCTGATAATAGTTATTCATTTATTTCCTGGTTCCTGGTATGGGTTATCAGATTCAAGGTAAAATTGATCTTACCAGGAAATCCGATAACATACACCACGAATCTGATAGTCTTTACCAGGATTTCCCCTACCTTTTTTTCTACCAGGAAATCTGGTAGCAAAACTAACTTCCTGGTTCCTGGTAGGGGTTACCAAGATACAGATAAACACACTTTTACCACGAAATCCGGTAACATAGACCAGGAATCTGATAACATTTACCACGATTTCTCCTGGTTGTATTATCCAGAAAACCAGTAACAGGAAAATTTTTTGAGTGTAGCAAATTCAAAAAGAAAATCCAAACCTCGTCTTTTTCAGGTATTCTATCGCCCACCATTAAAGGAAAATAAAAAATAAAAGCCATTATTTCACGAGCTGTCTTCTTTAAATGCATATTTTTTAAATTATCATTTGTAATTGGTGACAATGAAATATTTCCGATCTCAATTTCGCCATAGTTAAACGAATTTATTCGATCATTAAAATAGTCCAGTCAAAGCGTCATTTGACCTTGCGCGATTTTTGTATTTTGATCCTCCATTTATTTATTTATTAATTTGAGCATCGGATCCCTTACCACTGGTGGGGGGAAATCTTCTGCTATACGTAGGAGTGTCAAGATGGAACTGACCTAATCTGCCAGGAAAAGCCCTGCTTATATGTGATACATTGATATTCTTAATTCTTCTTACGGACTATACGTATGTGTATTGGTACACATGCATTCAATTTGATTGTTTTTGATCGTTGACGATTTTTGTTTACATTAGTTTGATTTTATATTTATGTTTGGATATTCTGTAGGAGATACTTTGTTAGACATTCTTTGTTTACATTACTTTCAATATTTTATGTCTATTCACATAAATTATGTTCAACGAAATATGCTTGGTGGGCATTTAATATTTAATGGTATTTTTATTAAGCGATATGGAATACGCTTGGTATGGTTTGGTTGTTATGATTGGGAAGCAATTCTATAACTCCTCCCCCCTTTGATTTTTGTTTCTCCTGGAACAATTTTTTGTAAGTATAATACAAATTATAACAATTACAAATAAATTCACACCAAATTGAATAAAGGATTGGTCAGAAACTTTTTCTACTATTTCTTTAATATTTTCAATGTCTGTTAAATTATAATTATCTTCCACATAAATATTTATTGGTTGTTTTAAAATTGAATGTTTGTTAACATATTCTTTTTCGTTTATCTTGATTTCACAATTTTCAAAATTTACTAATACATTTCTTTTTATTGGAATAACTTTTCTTTCATCACAAGAACTTTGTATTTTAGAGTTGCTATTTTTAACAATTAGTATTCCATTTTGAAGTTCTTTTACAATATTTGTTTTTTCATTCTTCCTTTTAAGACAATTAGTATCATTTATTTTTATAATATTTTCATCATCTATTTCTAATTCAATATTTTCCTCGTTGGGAATAGAAGTTATAAGATATTTATCAAAACTATAAATTCGATCTGGTATTTGAATTATAAAAATTAAAAGATCATTATCGTATTCACTTATAGAGAGTTTAATGTTTTTTAGTTTGAACAAATCAATATCATAATATTCTATTTCTTCCGCCGTAAATAAGCTATTTGTCAATATTTGTAATCTACTTGCTAAAATGATATTTTGTATTTTTTCAATGATTACTTTCAATTTGTCAACTCTTCTAGTATATTCTAGAATTATAATTCTTTTTTCCAATTTTTTAAATTTCTCTTCAGAACCGGAATATTTTTTTATTTTTGTATCAATCAAAATTTTTAATGTTTTTATTTCCTGTTGAAGTTGATTATTTATATCTACCTGTTTATTCTTATTAATTATTAACTCGTCATTATTTACGGTTAGTGTTTTTAATCGATTTTCTATGTCAGATTTGTCTTTGTCATCCATTGTTCCGATAAGGAAATTTAATGCTCTACCTCTTATATTTATAAGACTTCTAGTTTTTCTTGTAATAGGCTTATGTCCCTTAATACTTCTTAATTCTTCTTCAATTAAATTTAGTTCACTGTCTATATTATGTTGTAATTATAACATCTTCTGAAGATTTCACTATAAAATTCTTTTGTTCTAACCACTGTTTGTTTGTTTTTGTTAATAACACTTTTATTTCCGTTAAATTAATTATATGTATTATAAAATTAAATTCGTTTACTATGTTTACTTCGTCATATTTGATTACCGCGTAACCATTATTGTTTATTACTTCTTCAGTAATTAATTTGCTGCTTATTAAGCCAATAATAGTGAATAATACCACGAGACTTTTCATTTTTGCGACTTGTTTGAATTATGTATATATGAATCTAAACTAAATTCTTCTCTGATATTTTCTATTGACTTGGCTTCGTCCAATAGATTTAAGATAATGTATGTAATTAAAACTTTAAATTTTTAGACTCACCAGGATGTTTCTTTTGGAAACTTACGAATTTTCTCTTCTTTACTCAAAATCAAGTTGGCTGGTATCTCCGACGACGATGTGCACTGCATACGTAGAAGAACGGCTCTGACTTGTTGGCTTAACGCTGGTTAAATTAAATAAAACAAAACAAAATCTAAAAGCAATTGAACGTTCATGTTAATTAAACTGCAATACTTATCTTTTTCTTTCTTTAGCTTTGTACTTTCTTATGTTTATCCCTCTACGACTATCACTGACCACAAAAGTTTACAATATATATCTAAAGCCTTTCTGTAAATCAATACTTATGTTTTATCAGTGCAATCACAGGGAATGAAATCCATCGATATGTAATCAATAATTAATTGACAACAGCTGGGTGATCATATAGCGCAATAAGCTCTTGGGCTTGCTGACAGTTCGGTGAGTCGAAGAAGCAATGGAAGCTGATGATTTGTGAGATCTGTGTCGTGATTGTGCTTATCAGCAGATGGTTGTGCCGCTAGGACAGTGAAGAAAAAAAGTTTGGTGGGTGATGTGTAGCACGTAAGTATGTCGTAGATTCCACTCTGTACACGTGGACCTAATACACGTTCGACCAGGTGAAGTGGTCTTTGGAATCCTTTTGGCCCACATGGACCAGAAGAGTAGCTTAATTATAGCTCTTGTTCGTTCGTCCTAGTTTCTATGGCCTGTATTCTTTAGATTTGGCACTACACGTGTCGAAGTTTGACGACCAATATTTTCCTTTCGGCGATCACTACACAATTATATATTAATCTTAATTATATTTTACTATGTAATAGGAATTTACCTTCACTTAATAAACAAAATGAGCTTTAGGTTGGGTCCGTGGAGATGGCACGTTAGAAACAACATTCCTTTTCGGGCGTCTCTACACTTAGTTCTATTTTAAGTATTATACTGTCCACATATACTTAAAATTGATTAAAAGTTTACTTTTTCTCTCTCGAAAAGAAATATGCAAAAAAGCTGAACTTCGGTATGTATAAGCGCGGGTTTAATCGGTTACCTCACACTTCTTCACTCGGCCCGCTTTAAAATAGAAAAGACGTATCGATTGATCTCTTCGATTATTGAGGGCTCAATTTTAAAATGTCCGCTAGCTATTTCCTTTTAGGTAAGAAACATATTATGGTAAGGTTTTCGAATAAAATTCATCGCAAGTACAGGGATATACTTTTATGATGTTTCGTGTTGAATTGCTTACGTTTGATTTTAGATAGATTACAAATTTTTCGTGTTTTAGTTTTCTTATTATTATTTCATTACGTTTTCTAATTGTTTTTTTTTTTTATTTTTTTTTTTTTTTTTTTTTTTTTTTTTTTTTAAAGGGGTTCCCTAAAATTCTCTTCTAAAGTTTCATGAGAAACATTTGGAACATATGTAGCAGAAGTTAGCTTACTAAATTTATCTATTGAAGTTAAGTATTTTGTTTTATTAATACAATAAATATCTAAGTGAACTATCTCATTAATATCTTTTGGGGTTTCTGTCAAATGAAATTTTTCTTTAACTGGTCGTCTATCATACTTTGATTATTTGCATATGTTGCAACTATTGATTACGTCATTAATTAATTCTTTTAATTTTTTAAAATAGATTTTTGTTCTAAGTCCTCTATAATTTTCTTCAATTCCTGAGTGACCTGTTTCTTTTTCATGATACAGTTTTATTTGTTTAATGGCTTCTTCTTCTGTCTCTAAGTCCTTAGCAAAATGTTCACATTTATAAAATTGTATTCTTGTTCCAAATAACTCTATCAATTTTTGTTGAAGAATATCATATTCACTGTCTGTTAATTCAGTATAAATTCCTGTAATAACTTTTATTGGAAAGTGATCATTCATTTCTTCATGTTGTGAATGTATTGTAGGTCCGACTGAATCCTGTTCTAACATGTTAATTTCTTGCGTGTCTTTAATTTCTCTACTCAAAAAATCTGCTACAGTATTACATGTACCTTTTAAATTTTCGATTTGCATATCGTATTCTCCTAATTGGAGTACCCATCTTTATAATCTAGGTGAAATATCTCTGCCTAAATTTTTTGTCTGAAGCCATTTTAAAGGCTGATGATCTGTTTTAAGGTCAAACCGTCTCCCATATAAATACGGTCGTAAATATTTAACTGACCAAACTATAGCTAGTAACTCTTTTTCTGTTGTACTGTAATTGCTTTCATGTTCGTTAAGAGTTCTACTTATAAACGTAATTGGGTGACCCTTTTGCATGAGCACTGCTCCAATTGCATAATTGGATGCATCTGTCTTTAAGACAAATTTTTCATTAAAATCAGGATATGCAAGTACTGGCTCTGTTTGAAGTGCGTTTTTTAGTTCTTGATACGCTTTAATATAATTTATATCATTTTTGTTAATTTTTGTATCTTTTTTTAAATATTTAGTTATTGGTTGTGCAATTTTTGCATAATCTTTAATAAATTTTCTATAATAACCTGTTATACCCAAAAATGATTTAATTTCTTTAGCTGTAGTAGGAAGTTGTATTTTGTCTATAGCTTCTATTTTGTCTGAATTAGATTTCACACCTTTGTCTGTAATTGTGTGTCCTAAAAATTTAGTTTCTCTCTTAAGAAAATTGCATTTGTCTACCTGTACTTTAAGATTATATTTTTTCAATTGTTGAAAGACTAATCGACGATTAATCATGTGATCTTGCAAGTGCTAAAAATCAGTATATCATCAAGGTATACTACACAAATTTTATTTATAAGTCCATCTAAAACCTCATTCATCATTCGTTGGAATGTGGCTGGTGCATTTTTTAAACCAAATGGCATTTGTAGCCGTTCGTAGTGACCATATGGAGTTGAAAAAACTGTTTTTTCAGAATCAACGGGATTCATTTAATTTGATGAAAAACTTTTGCAAGGTCAAGGGTTGAAAAATATTGAGCTCGTCCTAATTTATCTAATATTTCATCGATATTAGGTATAGGATGCTTAAATTCAATTGTTTTTTCATTTAATTTTCTATAATCGATAATTCGGCACTACCCAAATGGGTGCATTGTAAGGTGAAACACTTTTTCTTATTATACCTTGTTCAAATAAATCTTTAACTTGACGTTCAATTTCTTGTTCGTGAATTTTAGGATATCTATATATCTTACTAAATATTGGGCTATCATGCTCAGTCCTAATACTATGCATGTTTGTGTTGTTGAACTTAATAATTCTCCATCTTTGTAGAATAAATCCCTATTTTTATTTAAAAATTCTCTCAGTATTTCCCTTTCTTCTTCATTCAAACCTTCATGTAAACGTTTGCTCATTTCCGTTGAGTTACCTTCTAACACATGAATTTCGTCATATTGAAAAGGGCACTGATCATGTTCATTGATACCTATGTTCCTTTTCTTTGACTGGGGGAGAAACAAAAGGAATTCTATTCCGGTTTATTTCCAAATATTTGTCTTTCATATTAACTATGCCTCCTATGGCATTTAAAAAATTCGATCCTATGATCGCATCAAAATGTTTGTTTTCAAAATTCATTAAATTCCAATCCATTGTGGCGTCTTCCAAAAATTCTTCCGGTATTTTTGTTTTTATTTGTTCTGTTATAAAAATATGTGAATTTACGGTGTTTAATCTTATTTCTTTTTCTAATCTCATTCTTGTACAGGATTTAAGTTTTTTTCTATCGAGGAGGGTCATAGTAGATCCTGTGTCTACTAGGACTTTTATATTTTCTTTTTGAACAGTAAGTATTACGATGGGAAGTGTCGAAGCCCTACTGCTATAAAATTTACCTCTTCATCAACTGGCTGTTGTTCACTAAGGCGATTAACTTCCATCGGTTGTTCTCGATTATTATTAAATCTCCTAACTTGGCTTGAACTTGGCTGATTACTATTTTGTCCCTGCCAATTATTATTATTGTAATTTTGCCTTTGATAATTTTGATTAAAACCATACCTATGACCCTGATTATTCTGTTGTTGTTATGTCTAACCTGCTCAGATGTTATTCTATTCTGTTGTGGTCTAAAATTGTTATTGACATTATTTTGTCTAAATGAGTTGTTGGGATGCAAATTATTTCTAAAAGGATTCCGATTTAGATTTTGATTAAAATTATTTTGATTTGATTTTGGTATATTTTGATATTTAATTTTTTCAGGGATTTTTCTTATCATATTATTACTTTCTAACAGGTCAAAAGCCTCCATAATATTATTTGGTTGGCTTGCAATCACTATTGCCTTTTGGCTAGGTGACAATGTATTTTTAAATGATTCTAAAGCTATACATTCATTATTTTTCTGAGTATAAACATTATCGGGTTCAAGTTGAGTTTTTGTTTGTAACTCTTGCAACAAATTGTCAATTTTATTATAGTTCCTAATTGTGTCGTTCTCATTGACACTATTTATTTCTGTCACTAACTTAAGGTATGACTTTTTAACGCCAAATTGTCTTACGAGCTGTACTTTTACGTCTGTCCAAGGTGCAAGATGTTGTAGACTATTTATTGCTCTCAACGCCTCGCCTTGAATTTTCTGATGCACCACAAAAACTGCCTGTTCCATGTAAGTTGGGTCCTGGATTCTCTCAAGTAGATACTCTGATGATATAAAAAGAGCCAGATTGTCTGATGATCCTTTAAATGGGTTAATCATCCTTAATTCTTTTAAATAGAATTTTTGCTGTTCTGCCCAAACTGCATGTTGAACTGGATCCATCGGAGCTTGTGCTCTTGCTTGAGCTTGAACTTCGGCTAATTGCGCTTGCTGATTTGCAAGTGCAGCCTGTTGAGCTTGATGTTCTGCGGCGTTCATTTTATTTATATTTTCCTCTTGTATTTTAAAAATTCTTTCCCTTAGTTTCCGCAAGTTTTTCATTCACTTATATTTTTATTTAAAAGTTATTATTATTTTTTTTTTCTTAATGCACTTTTTAATTTATTTCTTTTTTTTGCATAGACACTTTGTCTTTTCGTAGACACTATGTTTTCCGTTGACACTTAATTATTGTTTTGTTTACTTATCTCTCTACGAGAATGCATGTATTAAAAAAAATTATTAACACTTAAGTATACAATAATTTTGTTTTTCTGATACGAAATTGTTTTGTCCACTAAAACACTTCAGTGTTATTAATTTTCACAAAACACAATTTAATTTCGATCGTTGAATAATGTTTTAGATAATGTACGTTGTACTTTAATCCGCACCAAAATTCTACCGGTTAAAAAAAAAAACCTTTTATTTTCTTTTCGGTCCGATCACTGAATCTCATCTATTCATTAATTTTCATTTAACTTCTTAGTGAGATCCTACCGACTGCGCCAATTTTGTATTTTGATCCTCCGGGATCTTTTTTTTAAAAAGATTTTAAAATAAAACGCAAGATTACAATTTACACAAGTATTTTATTAAATTAATTTGAGCATCGGATCCCTTACCACGGGTGGGGGGAAATCTTCTGCTATACGTAGGAGTGTCAAGATGGAACTGACCTAATCTGCCAGGAAAAGCCCTGCTTATGAATCGTGAACTCAGTGGCACCGCAGAAATATTCATTTGCTGTAAGCCATTGTATAAGCTGATGGCCAGTACTGCAGTATTTAAACTGCTTTTCTAACGCTAAAATCAAAGCTGAATAGTGCAATCGATCTTCGACTGGTCGATTTGGTTTTGTACAAAATATTTTTAATGAATTTAAAATGGGCTCATGAATGGTTTCTTTAAACATTCCTATAATTCTAACAGCATCTTTACGTGACAAGTTGTCCATGCTGAACAATTTCATAGCGAAATCAATTCCAAACTTATTAAAATCAATATCGTTTTTTGTAAGAGAATAATCATTTTCAACACAGTAATGTGGACTATCAGAAAAACCAGATGGCAAGTTCGGAACATAAGTTACGGTTGGAGGAGAAAAATGTCGTGAACAAGAGGCCGAAAAAGAACTATTGATGTTCGTGTTTGTCAAAAATAATGATAATCCTTCTTTTATATGTGTTTTACAGTGACGCGAACAATTTGTGAAAGTGGATGTGAATGAAGTACAATCTTTAAAAGTACACCGGTAAACCCCTGTTCCATCTAATTTATGTACCACTTGAGGTTACATAATCTTTTTTGACATATGAAACACTCCATTCTATTTGATCGTTTTAAAAGCTGATATAAAATATAAAACCAAAATAGGTATTCCTAAAAAAAACAAAAAAGTTCAATTCTAAGAACAAACATCATGTCAAAATAATTGACAATTTATTTTATAAAAGTATGATGTATTAAGTAAAATAACAACGGCAAAACTTACAATGTCTCAGCTGGTATATTTGATTCGTCCAGTTTCGAAGTATACTAGATTTTTTTTTTTTTTTTATCCGATGGAAATCTTCAAAAGACACTCGGTAAGAATCGGTACCGAGTAGTGTGGGACTCTTACCGCACTAAAACCACCGGTGAATCAGGACCATTCTATGAAAGATCGACAAATGATTTTTATTTCTTAATTTTTAAATCGCATTTGGGGAAGTTTAAGGTAACAACACTTTCCCATAGCTTTTAGACCATCAGCTCATGAGGCTTGGTTCTTCTCAATCTCCGAACATTGTCTCGTACATTTAATACGGTCTCCATTTCGGAGTTAGTATGAATTTGCAGTCGCTGATTGTGTGATACAGCGTGTTTCTTAACCATTTCTGTAACCATTTCAATTTGAAGGTCACGATGTAGATCGCTATTTCTTATATACCAAGGGGCAATTATTATTCTACGAAGGACCTTACTTTTTTTTCGATTCTAATAAAAAAACACTTTCATTTATAGATGAACACTCAAATCTTTATTTCTACGTCCGACCACGACAAAATCATCTTATATACTGACTTCTACCTCCTTCCTACCGACAGCTCCATTTTTCTCTTACTCTCTTACTCTATTTCGTTTTATTCTTTCTTTATTTTTGACCGTTACAACTCGATCATCCTGACAATGTAATCGCCCCCATTTACGCCTAATTGATAAATTATTGTTAATCCAAGGTTTGATGTTAGCCACTTCCCATATACCCTCATATGGGATTTGCGTCAATTGGAAACCTTCAACATCTTTTAATAAATACCTATCGTTTTCTAAAACCTTAACCACCTCATAAGGTCCTTTGAATTTAGGAGCTATCTTCCTACATGCACCTGGAGTAGAGATAAAGTTCTTCACCACCACGTAGTCTCCTACTTTATATTCTTTATCAATCCTATTTTTATCTTTCATCTTTTTGTTGTATTCCTGTCCTTTTTCTATCTTTTGCCTGGCATCATCTCTCATTTGATCTAAATTCCTATCAGTCTTTTGGTCACTCTCATTCTGTAAACTCTCTTTAAGGAAATCAATAACTACTCCTCTTTGGTCAACACCGAACAACAATTGGCTGCGAGAGGTCCCGGTACTTCCATGAACTGTGTTATTCATTGAAAACTCAATAGTTGGTAATACTCCATCTAATGTCATCACTGCATCCGCACTGGTCATTTTCGCAATCATTGGAGCGAGACTCCTATTCACCCGTTCCACCTGCCCATTTGCTTGTGGGGAACCCGTGGCAATCTTTATATGAGAGACATTGCTGGTGCTTAAGAATTGTCTGAATTCTTCAGATGTAAAAGCACTGCCTCGATCTGAAACAACCACTCTTGGGCGACTATACGACTTAAAATAACTCTTCAAACAAGCAATAGCTTCTCTACTATTTGTAGTTTTAACAGCGTACAGTCGTACAAATTTAGTAAAAGCATCAATCACCCAGGAATACATACTTTTTGTTCCCGCACTTCAGTGATACTGGACCAAAATGGTCGATGTGAATCGTTTCAAAAGGAACGCTTCCTTTGGGAATATTATGAAGCAGGCCTTCATGCTTACCAAACTTGGGTGAAAATGTTATACATTTTAAGCAATTGCTGATGTGTTGCTTAACCTTCTCACTCATTTGAGGGAACCAATAAGTTTTGAGGATTTGTTTAAAGCTTTATCCCTACCAGTGGCGTGGCGTGAAAAATTTCAAATGGTAACTCGAAACTTAGACTAATTACCTGCAAACGATAATTAATTCTAATATCGATGTGTATCCTAAATTAAAAAAGGTATTGCAGTTCTGATTTCCAAAACAAACAAGCGAAGCAATTCATGCCAATTTTGTATACTTCAAATCATTAATTTATAAATTATAAACAATCTTAAAGCATAATAAAATTGGCTTCGAAAGAAACCGTTTCTGGCAAATGCAAAAGCATTGCATGTACATTAAGAAAAATTTAAGGTAATGTTATAAAAAAAATTAAAAATAAGGAACTTCAAAACAAAAGTATATTTACGAGTATTTAAGTATGAGATAAATACGCAAATAAATCAATTAAATTTTTGAAGTAATTCAATATCATGATATAAAAAATATCAATTAAGAATAAATAGTTATGTACAAAAGTTTACAAATAGATGATTTACGAGTATGTATGTATGTTACCAATCTCTGTAAATTGTGCCATATAGGTTTAAGTATAAGAAATGTAATATTTTTGGCTACAATAAATATTAAAAAAAAATAGCAAAACTTCGCGTTTCTAAACAAATAAGAAACTATGAAAAGTGTTATACTTAAAAAACTTCTCTTATTTACATATATTCTAAAGCTATTCTACGATCTTTTTTTTATAAAATCTGCTAAAACTCTTTCATAGAAGTCAGGTCTATTCCTTATTTTTAAAAGAGTCGCTTTTCTGTGGAAATAAGTGCTAAATCGGAAAGCCTGTCTTCTCAGTCTTCTCACTGAGAATTCATTAAATATGTATGAATGAATGAATGACCTACTCAATTAATCCAAGAAAGTACAGGGGTAGAAAAAACTCACACAATTCAGCAAATAAGTCGGTGAAGAGCGAGTTATTTTTTGCATAAGCAGAGAAGTGTACTTATAAAACAAAATTTAGGCTGATGGGTTTACTGTTAATGCTTTCCTTTTTTTTATTATCTTTACGATTTTACATTGTAATTAAAATAAATAAATAAAACAAAATTTAACAAATACAAATAACCTCTGTTGAGTTGGAAGCATCTATTGAGGATGGACATTGTATTTCTCCTACCTCTCCTTTTCACAGCTGCCCTCTTCGGTTGCAAGGGATCAAAGAAACATAAGGGAAGTTTTTATATGAATATTTCATAAAGCAATCTGACAAGATAGGGGCTGGTGGAGCACTGATACTGTGTAATCTAATCTTTCCTATATTACTATCAGTAGGAAGTTCTGTGTTCAAAGTAACAACACTGACCTTCTCATTCATCATATTAGATTCTATAATCTCTAGCTCAACTTTCCAGTTCCACATGGGACAATCAAAAACTTCAAAGAATTCCCCATTATCTTTATTTGGAAAGTAGACTCTATAAAACATACAAGCAGAACTGGAGTAAAAGCACACATTTCCCCAGAATCCATTAACATTAATACAACCAGATTCACCAAGGAACTCCTCATCAAATGTGTTTAACTCCTTGGAAGAGGACTCTTTTGTATTTCTGTTACAATTATCATCCTTACATTCACCAGCCCCATCACATCTGTATACCTTGGAAATACTAGGCTTTGAGTAATAGATGAAGTACAATGATCTTTTACTACATATCAGCTTTACAGACTTTGTCTTGATTCTAACAGATGATAATATAGCTCCATCGATGGACTTGGCTTGTATACATGCATACTGTCCTATGGGTGCAACAGATAATAACAAATTGTAAGATGCAAAGCATGTTATCTTGTTATTAACTTCAGTGCAGGACATTTCCTGAGTGCTAATAGTGCCAAGATCAGAACATCCAAAGACTAGAGTTATTAGAGAAAACACTAAGACAAGAAGTTGTAATCCTGTTATATTCCTAGGGCTCTTAGAGGCTAGTAATCTAAAATTTGTCTCTTGTTTAGGAGAAATTGTCTGTGACTTAACCATTTTAGGAGGACCAACAACAGCCCTGCCTAAAGGTACATGTCTAGTTTGGGTGCTTCTGTACTCATCTATATTGACTTCATCGTGATGACTCACTACTCTTAGGCTCACCATTTCCACATTCTCAGATTCAACTTCTATATCAGCTTCTTTGACTGGGGTTTGCCAGTAACCATCCTTGTCTAGTTCTTGAACCCTATTATAAATTGGCATCAAACCTCCTGTCCAGCACAGAACTGACTTCCTTAGTATATAGTAAAGAAGCTTAAGAGAAAATCTTAGACATTTGAAAGACAAAATAAGTAAGTAAATGATCATATTCAAAAATTTAAAGAGTATGATTAGTGTAGTTCCAATGACAATGAATATTAGAAAATATAACACTATGATATACGAGTTAGCACAATGATAATTCAGGAGTCTTTCAGGACATAACCAACATTTTATGAGGTTGCAAGGATCAGACACTATGCATGTTATTTTATTCTCATAAACGCTAGATCCCAGCTTTGATCCCAAGTGCAGAGTTAAAGGCTCTGAAATATGCTTGAAGTCCTTTAAGAAGTGATCTCCAACTCTGTTTTGCACCTTTATTAGCACGCACAGATCTAAATAACAGATATTTATTGACTCAATTTGTTTCCCTACAGAGAATTTGAGACTTCCGTCAATACAGGTAAATTTACAATCAGAACAATCCAATGCTTTGATTGTTTTTCTCTCTATAGTAACTCTCCACTTGAAAGACATCCATGAGTCAACATATGATATTCCATCACCATTCCTAAAAACTAGATTCCAATCAAGATTAATTCTGCAAAAACAATCCAGTTTGCCATCACCAAAGGACTCTTTGAAGAAGCTATCACCTTTACAATTAATATATTCCAATTCATCAGATGCATTACAAATGTAACTCCTTATATCTTTATGGTCTTGAACCATAGAAATTAAGTAGTTGTCCTCAACAATTTGCCATTTCCCAGCTAAATGTATAGCCATGAAGTTCTTGGTGGTTAATTCAGGGTTTTTGCATTCTCTTAGTTTTACATTGTCAATTGAGCAATATTCTTTTGATAAAACCTCATGTTCATTTGGGAAAGGAGACTCATCAGCCCTACCAGCAATAGAGCTAATTCTTATCTTCGAAAATAGAAACTCATCTATTAATTCATCTGTCTTCTCAATAGGCTCACAAAGTTTTGCCTCATTCATTACCTTACCTGAAGGACACAATATGGCAGTGAAACATACATCTCCGTCGCCATCATAATGAGGCTTTATGAAGGATGATAATTCAATTTCAGACAATCTTGCAATATCACTGCTTTTATGAGAACATTTTTTAAGAAACAATGTGTTGTAGACGACAGGTCCATTCAGGAAAAGATGGTCACCAGATTGGGTCATTTTAGCAGACAGTCTGTTAGACAACAAGTATTCATCATTCTGTTTTATGATTAAGGACTTTCCTTGATTCATCTCTTCTAGCCTTAATAAATCATTTGTGCTACCAAGCAATCTTCTCCAAGATTTGTAGTGTTCAGGCTCAGGCAAATAATTAATTATTTCCTTCTTATCTGTATCCAACTCATCTATTGTGTTTCTGAGATTGTGATCAATCAAAAATAGTTCAAGAACCTGATTGAGAGTTTTAATCAGTAAATACCTATTTGGTTCCAGATTACTATCTGGGACTTCATATGTGCATCGAATAATCATCTTAATAGAGCTGATATCACACTGGTATGGCAATTTTCCAATGAACATTTGATTCAACTCATGAATTTTGTCATCCAGAACAACTGCATTTTTCCTTTCTTTATGGCGTAAAACCTACAACTTTTCTATTCTAATAGGCCTACTGAACACAAAAATCGTCGCCTGGCAAAATTCACCTAAACGTATTCCAATAAGATGCCTGGAAGATTATACATACACACGCCTATCAAACTACCGCTTTCCACTATATACGAGTATGTATATATAATTAACACTTAGAACTTCGCAGCCCTTCTTTTCGTTTTGGTTCTTGAAACAAATTAAACTATGGAGACTATTGAAACTATGTATGAATTTACGTTGAAATGATTTGAGAACAAGAATTTAGAATACAAAAAAAATATTATAAGTAGAATTTAGAATTAGGATTTTTTTTTTGAAAATACAGTTATTATAACGATTGATAGAATTAAAAACAATAAGTTGTTGAAAAGTTGCCTGTGTCCTGTGTGTGTTCGTTGGTTATAAATATATGTATGTAGGTGACTGGTGACTAGCGAGTTGGTTGTTCGTTGTGTAGGTTTCGATTCCGTTAAAGTCCGGTTTTCTTCAGCATGAGCGCAGGTGCTATAAGCTTGCGTTGCGGTTTTCTAACGCGACTCAGGAGCCAGCCTGGACTTAGAAGCGGGGGGAAAAGAACGTCTCCGCTTATTATTATAAACTTCACTTATATATTTGTTTTAAATTTCAGTTAACTAACTAAAAGTAGTTAGGTTTTAAATTTTTGTAATACTTTACAATTTAACACAGGTTATAAACTTTAAACGCTGGATTAAAACAAATTTTTTTTTCTTGCTAGAACTCAAGATTGTTTTTTCTTTTTTTAAATACTTACACACCAGAACACCGTGATGTGTTCGATTCGCTTCTGTTTACCAACTGCCCGGTCTCACTCAGAACAGCAGTAGTTCGAACCGTTTTTTTTTTCCATTTCCTTTTGTGCACGTTCTTATGTACTTTAACCTGTACGGTTATTTTTTCTTCTTGGTAGAAATTTTCGTTTTTATGTCTTTTAAGACTAAGCTACTTATATGCTCTATATGCAATATGCATGTAGAAAATGTAGAGATGGGTATGCAGGGATATACAAAATAGCACATTACACTTTACACCTCCTTCATCTTCAGTTCTTTATTAGTTAAATTTCTTGCGCACCATTTTTTTTGCTCTATCTGCGCAACCCACCATTCACCAAGTGACTTGGTTTTGGAATTGGGTATACTCACCTCACAACACAACATTCACCAAAAAATAAGTCGAAGAAAAGCGTCTTACTTCTTTGCATAAGACAGCGGGCGTTAGACAGAGTCGACCCAAACTTACAAAAACCATAAGTAAAACAGAGAAAGAAAACTAACATTGTTCTATCCAGCGAGAGATCTTATAACCCGATATATTTCGGGTTACTTTTGCTTTGGCTTGTGGTTGTGGGCAGAGAGTGTGGAAGAAATTACTCTATGATAATAACTTGTGTTGTGCTGGTGTGGTGGGTATTTGAATGAAAAATTAGAATAAAGTTCAATTGAGTTGGTGGAGTGTGCAGCTTGTGGAGGTTAATGAATAGATACGTATTTAGTATATGAAGTGGGTTTTATGTTGGTCGTTATTTAGTAAACATTCTTGTGCAGCAAGGTCGTTTGTTATTTAGTAAATATTGTTGTTTAGAAGAAAATTTAAAAGGTAACCCGATAGGAATCGGGTTATATGGACGCCACGCCACTGATCCCTACCAATATGACCTTATCATCGTGATATAACCGGAGGACATTACTTTCCATAAACTCTGGGACATAAAACAAAATTTGTTTTCCTACTTTCCTGTACACTAGACCATTCCTCATTTCATATATTTTACTATCTCCTTTTTCAAGTTGTTCCCTAATTTTCTTTATACTCTCATCATTATTCTGTTGGATCGATAAATTCTGCTCAAAATTATTCTCTTCAAGAACTAATACATTTGATATCCTACTCAATGTATCAACGTGTTGTGTTTTCGTACCATTTCGATGTTCCAACACATAATCGAAATTCTGTAACTCGAGAGCCCACCTTGCGATTCTTGGATTGACTTCTTTTTTATTAAGAGTCAGGGTTAGAGAATTACAATCAGTAATGATCTGGAATTGAAACCCATGCAGATAAACCCTAAATCTTCTTAACGCATAAATGATGGCCAATGTATCAGGCTGTATAATGGTTGAGCAATCAACGAAAAATCTTTAATAAAACTTTATTAATATACTTTTGAAATTCGCATGGTGCATTCCTTAACCCAAAGGGCATTTTCAAGTATTCATATTGACCCGTAGGAGTCACAAAGGCAATATATTTTACTGACTTTTCATTTACACTAATATGATGGAATGCACTCTTCAGGTCTATCAAAGTACAAATCTTTTTATTAACTAACCCTCCCAGTAAGTCATCTATCAATGGGATGGGATACTTGTCTTTTTGCGTTACCTTATTTAAAGTTCGGTAATCTACACATAGCCTAATGTCTCCTGTCTTTTTCTTCACTAACACAACTGGTGAGGAATATTCCGACCTACTTTCTCGAATAACTCCCTGCTCCATAAGCTCATCTGAAATAACTTGTACCTGTTCGTTTTCAAAGTATGACATTCTCCTAGGAGGGCAATGGAAATGCTTTTCGTCGTTTAACCTTCGGGCGAGAACAGTACAAATAATATTTTTTTATAATTTCAAAGAATCTTTCTTTAGTTTTATATGATAATTCATCATTTTTAACAATTATATTTTCTTCATCGAATTCTACTTAAAATTTTTCATTCTTATCATTTGAACTCTCTTCATAACTTTCATCATTATTTTTCATTATATTTAAAATTCGTTTACATTCTTTCGTATACTCGTCATTAACTTCTTCAACTTCTTTATCTTCAACTTTTCTTAATCTTAAATTAGCTTTAAACATGAAATCCCTACCCAAAATAACCGGGTATTGCATAGTATCTTCATATACAACCAGTAAATTCATTTCGATATATTCATCTTCAAACAAAATACAACAATTTATGTGTATGGACAAAGGACTTTTATTAATTCCATAATAGGATTTAAAATATAATGTTATTATTTAAATTTTCATTAATATGATTAATTTTGATGAGGCTTACTGGGCTGCCGGTGTCTAGTAATGAATTTAATAAAAAGGATACATCAATACTAAATAATTTAAATACAATTTCTATATTTCTTACGAATTCGTCGTCGGAGTCCGAGTTAACGTATCCGATGGCTGGTCTGGTCAATGGTTGTCTTCTTTTCGGGCATTGGGCCACCAAATG
Organism: Chrysotoxum bicinctum; assembly: GCA_911387755.1. Taxonomy (NCBI): domain Eukaryota; kingdom Metazoa; phylum Arthropoda; class Insecta; order Diptera; family Syrphidae; genus Chrysotoxum; species Chrysotoxum bicinctum. Next base: position 85,573,126 of record OU426990.1, on the reverse strand, counting down.
CCCCATTCCCGCACAAACATGACACGCTCCATGTGGTCTCTTCTCTTTTTTGCATTCGGAAGGCATGTGCCCCATCGAATTGCAATTGTAGCACCGGACTTGTCCACTGCCTCCGGCCGCCGTCGGTCAAAAAAGGAAAATTTCCTTAGATTTTTCATAAATAATCTTTCAGTAATGCAGAAAATATCAAAATGTCGTCCAAATATACGACGCAAGTTTGGTTTATAATAAATTAATTAATCACTCATCTAGAGTAAATTTTAAAAAACTTTATTTATTCTTAAAAGCCTATTCTTTACAAGAGTATCTTAAAAACTCAACTGAGTCTCAAGAGCTGAACTTAAGAACTAACTAAACTATATCTGCTCATCGTAGATTGAAGATGAGGTGATGTCACCTTCTGGAATCTGGAGCTTGGAACCCAGGAATATCAATTTCATCCATGATTGACTTCCTTCGATCTTTAATTGTTGTACGTGACTATATGTCACTTTGTTTACGAATGCTTTCCGGTCATGCAGACACTTGTTTGTATTAACTCTATTTTGACACAATAGGATGTCATTACTATGGGGTTGTAATTGAATACTCTTACGTTAACTTAATATAATCTCTTAGCATGTGGTTCATTAACCGTTGGAACGTTGGTTGCTGGTGCATGTTAAAGTCCAAAAGGCATACGAACATATTCGTAAAGTCCTTGTGGAGTTATGAATGCAGTTTTCGCAATGTTATCCAGTTGCATCATAATTTGGTGGGACCCTTTAGCTAGATCAAGAGTCGAAAACATACACTGCTTTCCTTAGTTTATCAAACAAGTTTTAGATATTTGGTAACGGGAATCTATCATCCTCAGTTATTTCATTTAAAGCCCCATAGTCAACACATATGCAGTACTATACTTGTTCATCTTCATCGGGTTTCTTGGATACTACGACTATGGGTGAAACATATCTATCTTTAACCTGTCGGGTACTCTCTACTTCATGTTTTGAATGCAATGGTTTGTCTTCGCGAAGATGAATCTCATGCTTTCTTCCCGAAGTGTGAATTAATGTGTCTCCGTCTTTGTATTGAATGTCTTTGGATTCTTCTAGTAGGGAAGTCAGTGCTGTCTGTTCTTCGCGATTAAGTCTGCCGAATGCAGGACTGTTCTCTTCTAAGTATTTACAAGAGTGTACTTAGTATCCATTGGTTGTGGCCTTGGATTATAATTTTGCCTACTAGTAGTTGACGGTCTTGATTCGTTTCGATGATCATTTTGTCTAACTTGTCTTGAAACTCTTTGCTCACTGGAATTATTACTGAAATCTTGTCTTCTACTGTCCCTATTTTGGTTGTTACATTTGATTATAATAATTGATATTCAGACTTCCATTATCGTAGCCTATAATACGAGAAGAGAATTCTTTTAACATATCGCATTTATATCTTAGCTGGCTATGTTACCTATGGTTATATCTCTAAGTTTATGAATAATTATGTTATAAGATAAATGTTTGTGTTCGCGGAATGATTTTTTAAAAAGATCAAAAAAACACTTAAGCTTCTTTTAGGAGAAAGTTTACTTTATTCGTTGTAAATGTCTAGTCCGGTTTCATTTCTGTTGATGTCATTTTACTTGGGTGTATTAAACCTAATTTTATATGAGCTATCGCGTCTACTCGTATGATTTGATTCAGTTTGTCTTCCAAAAAACGTAGTTTGGTCCGTTTTTAGTTGTTGATCAATAATTCGTTTCTCATTTCCTGTCACTTCTTTGCATGCTTATGCTAGTTGTTTTCTTTCGGTTTCTATAATGTTCTTAAGATCGAAGATTGTGCTATTAAAATGTGAATTTATTTTGATTTGTTTTTTAGGTTAAACATTGCGTTGCTGTCAATCTTTTCTATTGTTTTTAAGTGTTCTATTTCCTGTCTATCGGTATCGTCCATTGTCCCGAAAAGCCATTTTTGTGTTGTGCCTATAATGTTTATAAGTCCTCGTCCTTGTCTTATATTTTCAATGGTTCTATGCATTAAGTTTTGCTTGAATGTTTTCTATAGTTTTTCTTATCGTCATGTCGTTTCCTATTTGGAGATTTTGAATGCTTTCTTTAATTGAATTGCAAGTTTGGTCTAGGTCATGAGTGTTTATTATATACAATATTGTTCTTGTTTTCTCGATTAATTCGGTTTGTCCCATACAAATTGTATAGTATATCCATTGTTAGTCGTGAGGCTGTTGACTGCTAGAGTCGCCATTATTGGTGTCATCTGTTTTGTTAGTACGTATACTAAAATTGTCATTTTAAGGTATTGTATTTTATTTGAAATTACCTTATAGCCTATCGTCATATGAAAGTGTTGTTTTAACAGATTCCCTGCTGCATCCCATGTTGTCGTTGTATTGTGTATTAGTAGCTCCTTTGCCCTTCCTGATACTTTCGTGTTGTAGACTGTCTGCCATATTGTTATGCCACCAATTTGTTATTGAAAAAGAACACTATTTATTACGATTTTGTTACGCCTTCCGTTTTAAATAAAAAGAACACTTTGGTTTACATAGAGATTATAGTTTTATTAAATTACTTAATACGTCGAATATGAAATTACTTTGAGATTACTTAATACATTGAATATGAAATTACTTTGAAATTACTTAATATATGGAATATGAATTTACTTTGAAAGACGTCCGGGCTTCACTAGCTGTAAAATCTGTCTGTCCATCTTCTTCCAAAAAATACTCACTCTTGCATTCGTGTTTGACTTTCTTATAGGGAATGGGATACAAGCACTCGATAAGGGATGATGCGTGATAAGATGCGACGATTAATCGTCGCGCACTGATCTGTGCATGTGGTTCGTTTAATGTTACAATCTCACATTCTTTCTATTGAATTTGGAGTCATTTCAAGTACTTAAACATTTATGACAACGGAAAGATTTTAATGTGGGGCAATAAATTGATGAATTTATGGTATTCCATATTGTTTTAATCTCACATTCTTTCTATTGAATTTTGAGTCATTTCAAATGTTTAAGCATTTATGACAACGGAAAGATTTTAGTGTGAGGCAATAAATTAAAGTCTTTATGGTATTCCATAAAGAATAAACGCAGCATAAACTATGTAATCCGATACTCTAAGTTATTTAACATATAGAGTATCTCGAGTGGCCTGATAAGGGTGTTGGATAGGAAGATAGAGGGTTAGGCATAACAATATTCCGTAATCGCTCAACACCAAATTGTAGAATCATGCTTGGAAAAAAGTATTTGATAAGACTTCATAGATTATTATTTCGAAAATTTCTCTATAATTCACAACAAACATCGTACATATCTTTCATAGGACTGGAAAAAAACTCGGTAGGTTATTATATAAGTTAGGTTTCTTTCCGCGAAGAGATTTAAAAAAAAAAACAATTTTGTTTGATTGAACGTTCTTTATTGACTTGCAAAATAAAACTCAACTTAATTCATTCTAACAATAGAATTTATAACTTAGCTACCTACACTTGTTGCGATAGGTATCCCACCAAGGTTGCTGATGCCGCTTGTCTGGTACGATGTTGCTTCCAGGAACAGCTTTGAGTTTGTTTGGAGTGCTGTTGACCGTGGGAGTGCAACTTAGCATAAATTGTTATAAACCTGGAGAAGCGGCGCGGCTTGTGCCAGCGTAAATGTGGTTAACTTATATATCCGTTTTTGGGAAACTGACCTTTATCAGCTTTAGCTACCATAAGAGGTGCTGAACTAAAACCCTCCGAATCCTCTCCTTTCTTAAGGAAACCTGTTATTTTTCGTACCTTTCAAAAAAAACAATCGGTCGTCCAAATCTAAGTTGTCTCCACTCCTTAGCTATCTTAGGCCTGCTGGGTGCTCGATCGCTTAGCTCGTCGAATGGGGTGGGGTTCTTGTAGCTAGACTAGGACGGTGTTACTTTTTTTTTATTATTTCGGACCTAAGGGTTCCGGTGTTACGAACCGAAATCTTAAAAATTAATTGGACCCTAAATTGCAAAAGTGATAAAAGCGATTGTTGAGCAATTCAAATCGTTCGGAGACTAGATGTAAATGGCTCCCTTAGCCTTGCCCGTCCTAAGATATACTGAATTTTTTTCACTATACCCTTTCGCAGTTCTCTCATGTAGCTATTTTTTTGTCCAAGAGAACCCCCTAAATCAGATTGGGATTTTCTTCCTCTTTTTTTCTTTTAATTATTTTTTGTCATTTCCCTTCTCTTTTCTCACCCACTTCTGACGCCTTATCACCAATTCATTCCTCCCTCTTAGCCAGCATATCTTAATAATACAAATCTTTTTTTTGCTATCCACCATTACCAGTCGGAATCAAAATACTGATTTAAACTCTTAACATCAATCAAAATTTAGAATTTTCTTTTTATATTTAAATAATTTCTCTTAAATCAAAAAAAAAATTTAATAAATTAATAACTATTGTTTTTCTTATTGTCTTTAATTATCTGTCTTTAATTACAAAAAAAAAAACCTTAACATACAACCTTAACATATATTTATACTACCGCTTCCTTTCTTCTTTTTTTTTTTGATTGCCAAAAACTTCAACCAAAACACAACCTAAAGTTTACGAACTTTTACCTGAATCGTTTTTAAATAATTCGGATTGTACGGTTACCTGTATAGGTATAGTTACGTGCCGAGCGTAACGTTTGTTTAAAAAAATGTTTTTAGCCCCAACCACTGGACTTTTAATTTAAACACTTGTTTTTAATTTCACAAACTTTCTTTATTTAAATTATTAAACTATTATTATTTTTATAATTAAAAACGACTTTCTTTGTTGAATAAAATTTATGTTGCCAACCCCCCCACTGGTGGGGGGAAGTTGGATGGAAGTGAGGTGTTGAACTGTCGTGATACACTCTGCTGAAATCTAATGTGGATTGGGTATTTATACTCAATTATGGTGAAATAGTTATTGCAGTGACCTTGATTATGGTTTACAATATTCTATTTATTATTTTGGCGGTTTTGTCTATTTGACAAAACAAAGCCTTGATATTGGATATGGTCATCCGTTTGAATCGCAAATAGTGTGGAGTGATGCACACTTGAATAAACATTAGGATTTAATTAAATCCTGACCTTGATTTCTATGATCATGCAAGTTGAAAGTCTTGCATTTGAATTGCATTAGAGATGCACACTTGTATAAACAAATGCTGATATTGACCATGAATCTTATCTCTTTTTATGACTCATGATGACTTACGATTACTGTAGCCATCAAGTATGTTATGAGTATCTGTTGGAGGGTTGCCGGATGTCGATGCCGTAACTCCCCCCTTCTTAAGATTCTACTCCGGAGAATTAAGAGTCTGTAACTCAATATTTACTTCTGATTTTTGGGCTTTTTGATTTCTAATTTTAACTATAATTATTATGAATATAATATTGCCCACTATAATGAGAATAATTGTGCTGAATGTTATTCCTTCAGTCACAAAATTTCTTGCTTTTATCTCCTGGATTGTTTTCAGTTTTTTTTTATGTTATTAAAGTGGATTTCTTGTAATGGTACGAGTATGTCCATTGTAATATTTTGGACTTCTATGTCTTTAAAATTTGGGATTATAAAATTTTCGCTAGTTAATACATTTTCATATGTTACTTATATCATTAATATATTAATTTACAATTTTCAAAATTTATTAAATTATTTCAATAAATTCTTACGTTATATAAATTACAATTATGTTTCATAGTGTTTGGTAAATTCTTTGTTATAATTACATTATTGTTTAATTGTTTTATATTTTTTTTGTGTTAGCTTTAAAATTACATAAAGGTTTTTCCTTTAAAATTTGTGAAATACAATTACCTGTTATTAATTTTAATATTTTCTTGGTTACAATAGGTTTCTCTACATATTCATATAGTGTATTGTTAATAGATTCTAATGTTACAATTGTATTTGATATCTTTTTATTTCTTCGTTTGTAAGAAGATCTCTTCCTAAAATTCCTAGTCTACTTAATAATAGATTGTCCTTTATTTTTCGGACTTGTTCTCTTAAAATTGAATATCGTACTGTATTCGAAAAACATGTTGCATATGTTCTATTGTACTTATACTAAAATTAACAGCTTTATACATATTATATAATTGTTTATTGATTTTCCTCTGTTGGACATTAATATGATTTGTTACATTTTGCATTACTAAATTAAAGTTATTGTTAATTTCTATTTGTTCATTCATATTTTAAATGATATTTTTATTATTTTGTTCATTTATCTACATTTAATTTTTCTTGTTTTATTAAAAATTTTCTTAGTTCTTATTTGATTTGCTCCACTTTGGTGTCTTTCTATTATTATTTGGTTTTTAAATAAATTTAGAGGTGATTCTGAGATTGGTATATACCCATGGTCGTCTTCTTCTGCACTGTGAGCTGTAGCTGCAGTTTCAATGATACCGTCTTCGTATACTATAATGCCCTAGAAATTCTACCTCTTTCCTCAAGAATTGGCTTTTATCAATTTGAATTTTCAAATTTGCCTTAGTGAGGGCTTGAAACACTTTTTCTAAATGTTTGATGTGATCAGTTATTGTTGGTGAGTATACTATTATGTCATCCATGTAAACGAGACATATTTTGTTGATAAGCTCATGTAAAACATTGTCCATAACACGTTGGAATGTTGCAGTTACGATTTTTAAGCCGAAGGGCATTCGAGTAAATTCATAATGTCCATTAGTTATGGTTTCTTAACTTTTACCAGTAATAATTAAATAAAAGACCAGAGCGATTTAGTGTCACTACTTAGACGGGAGATTTCAAACTGAATACCCGACTCCCAACAATCATCCAACCAAAGTTCCAAATTAAAGGTTATCCACATATATATTCATACAGATATTCATACGGATATTCATATATCACCGAAGTGTGGGTAGCAAAGTATCTTGCCAGAAGTCGCATCCAAGCGACTTCACACAGAGTAATCAAAAATACATCAATTGATATCGCGCCCACGCAACTATCGAAAAAAGGCAAATCAATTCCTCGATGAATGAAATATGATGCTTGCATAAACAATTTGAGTGGAGCACAAGATCATGAGAATCTTGGACCGTGGTCTTTCACACCCAAATGCATACACTCAAAGAATTTTCCTGGTCACTGTTATCAAATTTCCTGTATTATTCTACCAGATTACCGGATAACTAGATTCCGTCAAGACATCTGGTACAATATACCAGACATCCTGGTAGCCAATACAAGGAATAAAAATTTCCCCTCCGAAATAATTAAATCAGAAATCCTGGTAGTATGTATCTCCCTCCTGGTCCAATCTACCATGAAAATATAAATTGTGTCCTGGTACCTGTTACCAGGAAAATGGTAGCAATTACCAGAAATGTTTAGTTTTTTTCTGGTTCCTGCTACCAGGAGAATGGTCATATTTACCAGCGATAATACATTTTTCCTGGTAAAATCTACCAGGATTCCGGTAAAATGTACCAGGATTCTGGTAGAATATGCCAGGATTTTCGATGTTTTTACTGGTAGCAGGAACCAGGAAAGTGGTAATACTTACCAGGAATATTTTTTTTCCTGGTTAAATGTACCAGGATTCTGGTAGAATATACCAGGATTTTTTTCGTTGTTACTGGTAGCAGGAACCAGGAAAGTGGTAGTATTTACCAGGAATATTTTTTTTCCTGGTTAAATGTACCAGGATTCTGGTAGAATATACCAGGATTTTTTATGTTTTTACTGGTAGCAGGAACCAGGAAAGTGGTAGTATTTACCAGGAATACTTTTTTTCCTGGTTAAATGTACCAGGATTCTGGTAGAATATACCAGGATTTTTTATGTTTTTACTGGTAGCAGGAACCAGGAAAGTGGTAGTATTTACCAGGAATATTTTTTTTCCTGGTTAAATGTACCAGGATTCTGGTAGAATATACCAGGATTTTTTACGTTTTTACTGGTAGCAGGAACCAGGAAAGTGGTAGTATTTACCAGGAATATTTTTTTTCCTGGTTAAATGTACCAGGATTCTGGTAGAATATACCAGGATTTTTTATGTTTTTACTGGTAGCAGGAACCAGGAAAGTGGTAGTATTTACCAGGAATATTTTTTTTCCTGGTTAAATGTACCAGGATTCTGGTAGAATATACCAGGATTTTTTACGTTTTTACTGGTAGCAGGAACCAGGAAAGTGGTAGTATTTACCAGGAATATTTTTTTTCCTGGTAAAATGTACCAGGATTCTGGTAGAATATACCAGGATTTTTTATGTTTTTACTGGTAGCAGGAACCAGGAAAGTGGTAGTATTTACCAGGAATACTTTTTTTCCTGGTTAAATGTACCAGGATTCTGGTAGAATATACCAGGATTTTTTATGTTTTTACTGGTAGCAGGAACCAGGAAAGTGGTAGTATTTACCAGAAATATTTTTTTTCCTGGTTAAATGTACCAGGATTCTGGTAGAATATACCAGGATTTTTTATGTTTTTACTGGTAGCAGGAACCAGGAAAGTGGTAATACTTACCAGGAAGATTTTTTTTCCTGGTTAAATGTACCAGAATTCTGGTTTAATATACCAGGATTGACGATTGTTTTACTGGTAGTAGGTATCAGGAGAGTGGTAGTATTAAGCAGGAAAAAAAATTCCTGCTTAATACTACTACTCTCCTGGTACATACAACCAGTGAAAATATCGGCAACCCTGGTGTATGTTACCAGCACTCTGGTACATTCAACCAGAATAAACGATATTTGTACTGGTAGTAGGTACCAGCAGAGTGATAGTATTTATCGGGAAGAATAAAATTCCCGGTAGATACTACCAGAGTAAAAGATACATTGTACCAGAAAAACACTATTCCCAGTAAAAACTACCATTATCCTATTAGTAGATGCCAGAAAAAAGTTGCGAAAATATGTACATTTTCTGGTATCAACTGCCAGACGAATGGTAGTATCTATCAGAAATTGTATTTCACTTGGTCAAATGTATCTGTATCTGTATGGGAGAAATTGCTCATTAAAGAATTAATTAATGCTTAATTCAATTATTTTATAGCTTTTATACTTACCATCTTAAGTCTTACTGGCACCCAAATCTATAGAAAACGAAAAGAAAAGAAATCCACCCAAGGAAGAAACAAAATTGAAGCAATTGACCTTTATAAAAATAAAAAATGAAGCGTAAAAATTATTATAAAATATTAGTTTTTATTGATGTTAAACCTAACAGTCTTATTAATAAATGCTTTCATAATTGCAAGCTTTTAAAATACTAAAATATATACTTAAAAACTAAAACATAAATTATCAGTTTTTTTGAAATCAAATAAAAATATATAACATTATACATTTTTAAAGCATTATCATATCTACTAAATACCGATGGTAAGATATTTTAATGGAAGATTTATAATAAAAATATATAAAATCTTTTACGGAGTGTTTGCTTGCATATCATCATTTTGGGCTTATTTGGACTTCAGGAATTTCAATAATGAACGAACTTTTGAGTTTGTTCCGGCTTTGTTGATTTGGTAGAAGTATAGGTCTATGAATTCCCAGAAGCTTTCGCATTGCTTTGGGTATGCAATATTTAACGAGAAGAATGTTTTCAGGCATACATCAATTGCGCGCTCGAATGTGAATAACTTAAAGTGGCAGTTGTCAAAATCAACATGGATTTCTTCAACTTTTTCTATCGAGCCAACTATTGTTATTACTGGTGGTTGGGATTGCAGGGTTGAGGCAGCCAATGCATTTTGATGTTCTTTGTAGTCTTGCTGTAGACTGAAAACTCTTATTGATGCTTCTTGGCTATCTGCAACCGTGAAACGCTTTTTGCTTTCCCTGCCGCTTGGTGGCAAGAGATAATGCAAGTGCGTAAAAACCATGGCGACTCTAGAATCTAAAATAAAAATAAGGTGTTTATGATAGTAAGGCTTAATTGGCATTTAGATAATAATTTCTAACTACATAAAAAGAAAAGAAATTATATATCGTCGTCGTTTTATGAAAACTCCTTAAGTCTATTTACAAAAAAATTGACTTAATTCTTATCTATTTTATTGCACAATGGCTACGCCAAGTCCATTCTTCAATTGAAGCTCAAGATCGTGCTATTCTGATAATTTTTTGATTTTCGTATATTAATTTCCAAGTTTAAATGCAAATGTCTCAAAAAACAAAACATGGCCTTATGGAGTTTTCATAGAAAGACGACGATATAATACATGTCATTTTTGATAAGTTATAGATAATAATTTATTCATGTTTTTTTTTTTTGATTACAAACTTTTAGAAATAGTGCTCGTATGGGGATCGGACATGCACTTTAAGTTGAAATCCTGTAATTTACTCCGTATCTCGGTGTTTGCAATCAGTTCCGGGAAAACGTTTTTGAGCATCATATTGCAAAACTCAGTCATCTTGGTACTATCCAGAATAGTGTCCTTGTTCCCAAACATTTTGTTAAAATCTGATTCAATCTACAAAAAAAAATTAAGCATACATTTTATGTTTTTTTAATCGTTTCCATACATAAAGAAATAAAAACTACTTTTTACGAGTACATAACTAAAGAAATATGCTTTATGCGTGACGTTAAATAACCAAAATTTAGCTTTATTTCATAAGCCATAGCGAAAAATGGTTGCAAAAGCTTAAGACACTTGTTAGCTTAAGCTCGGCTTTAATTTATAAGCTAGTAACTGACTAATGAATTATATTTCAATCAGAAGTCAGTTGGTGACTTATGAATTAAAAAAAAAATTATATCATCACCTTCTTAGTGACTTATGAATTAAAAATTATTAATTAGGAACCTACTAAGCGACTTATGAATTAAAAAAAAAATAAGTCATGACCAAGTGACTTATGAACTAAAAAAAATAATTCGCAACCTTTTATGTATGTGACTTATGTTATGAATTAAAAAAAATTCAAAATAAAATGAACGACTGGTCGTTCGAACTTGCTCCTATGTAATAGACTAGGATTTCTAAAAACGAATGTATGTTATTAAAGAGAACGGTTAATAAGGATCAAATTTATTTCTTAAATTATTTTGGTGGTAAGAGATAAAAACAGAATGCTATGCAAATATGAATTTATGCAAAAATTTGAAAATTTGAATTTCGAAAAAACTAGCTTTTATATACAAAATTTTTAAAGTTTTTTTAATTAATAATTTTGGTGCGTCAATTCAAATTTTTATTATTCTACGAATGAAAAATAAATCAAAAAAACAAATTAGGTAAGCCGATTTTGAGATATCGAATTTTTCAAAAAAAAATTTCTTTTTTTCCAAAAGTTTCGAAATGCTATGTTTTTTTAATTTTTGAGAAACATCTTTATTAAAAATGTCATTAAAATACGTTATGTCCATAATGAGTAATTCAAAATTTGAAAAAATGGTTCTATGGTAGGTACAAGCTGTAATATCTTAATTTCAAAATGTTTTTATCAAATTAAAGATCAAAAGAATTTATTGAAAGAACACAATTTATCAAAATTCTAGGCGCCGTTTTCGAGAAAAAATACGATTTTTGAAAATCATTTTTAAATTTTTTTAAATTTGTATGGTGGGACCTGTTTTTTAGGTAAAATAAAAAAAATTGTTTTCAGTTCTTGTAGACTATATTAAAAAACTTTCATTTATGAAGTTTAAAAAAATCTAGTATGGGGTTTTCAAAATATCGAGTTTTGAAAAACAAATTTTGAAGCTTTTTAAGAAATCAAAAAAAAAAAATATTTTTGAAAATTTTAATACACAAATTTAAATTGTTGAAAAGCCTTAGCATACAAAAATTATAAAATTCGGTTGTACATAGCGTTGCAAATTTTTGAATTAAAAAATCCATAAGTCAGAAGTCTGTAGATGACTTGTGAATTAAAAAAAAATAATTCCTAAGTTAGTTAGTGACTTATGATTTAAAAAAAAAATTAATTCATAAGCTACTAAGTGACTTATGAATTAAAAAAATTCAATTCATGAGCAAGCTAGTGACTTATGAATTAAAAAAAATTCAATTCATATACTAATGGATGAATTTTGATTAAAAAATTATTAATTGGAAAATTTATAAGCTAGCATGATAATTTTACGGCACACAAAAGCATGAGCTCTACTTTCGTTAATAATTAAAAAAAATTTAAGTCAAAACAAGCTTAGACATTTCCAATCTACCAACTAGCTTATGAATTAAATTTTTTTTAATTCACAAGTCACTAACTTGCACATGACTTAATTTTTTTTTAATTCATAAGTCACTTAGTACGTTCTGAATTATTTTTTTTTTAATTCATAAGTCACTTACTTGCTCATGACTTAAATTTTTTTAATTCATAAGTCACTTAGTAGGTTGTGAATTAATCTTTTTCAATTCATAAGTTACTAAGTTACTAGTAGCTTTATCTAAATGATTTTTGTTGTATCTTCACTTTTTAAGTTTCTGAGAAAAAAAATATTTATAAAATTAAAAAAAAATCGTATGACAGGTACCGTTATTTTTGGTCTTAAAAAAAAGAAAAAACGTGTGGGGGGAAACATTAAAAGTGATACCTACCAAGTTTAAAAAAATCGACCTAGCCGTTTAGGCTGCAGTCGAACAGATCCACTTGCGAGATCCACTTTTTAGTCTTCGCTACCATCGTAATGTCAAATTTGATTCGATTTTTTTATGAATACATAACTTGCCTTATAGTACCTATAAGTCGCAAGTAAAAATTAGTCATGATCAAGTTAGTGACTTATGAATTAAAAAAAAAAATCACAACCTGCTAAGTGACTTATGAATTCAAAAAAATATATTCATAAGCTAATATTTGAATTCTGATTAAAAATATATTAATGGGAAAACTCATAAGCCAGCATGATAATTTTATGACACACAAAAGCTTGAAATTAGCTCTCGTTAATAATTTAATAATAATGTAGTCAAAACAAGCTCAAACATTTGAAATTTACCAACTAGCTTATGAATTTAATTTTTTTTAATTCACAAGTCATCTACAGATCATGACTTAAATTTTTTTAATTCATAAGTCACTTAGTAGGTTGCGAATTATTTTTTTCTTAATTCATAAGTCATTTAATTTGTCATGACTTAAATGTTTTTTAATTCATAAGTCACTTAGTAGGTTCTGAATTAATATTTTCTAATTCATAAGTTACTAAGAAGCTTATCACCCCTATTATGGTTGTCAATTATCAATTGATTTGATTAATAATGAAATTTGGTACTTTTAAACGCAATTTTATTTAAGAAACTATCTGACAATATTAGTCAATTTTCTTTCTGTTCACAATGGTAAGCATCATTATCAATGACCAAAACTTTTTTTAATTGGGTTATTAACACCCCTATTATGGTTATCAATTACACAAATTAAAATTAGACATTTAATTACCCAATGAAAAAAAGTTTTGGTCATTGATAATGATGCTTACCATTGTGAGCAGAAAGAAAATTGACTAATATTGTCAGATAGTTGATAGTTTCTTAAATAAAATTGCTTTTAAAATTATCTACCAAATTTCAATATTAATCAAATATCAATTGATAATTGACAACCTATCAATAATCAAATAGGTACCTATTTTATGTTTTTAGTATCATGCTATTTACAAACTACAAAAAATGTCTGTTTATTTAGTGCACCAACCGTAATTTTTAATTGTGTTCAGAAGCAAATTATTAAGAAAATTGCTTTAGTACGATACTAGTTAGAAAATGTTTAAAATTAAGAACGAGTAAGTAAACTACTTTAAATTTTGCAATTTGTAAGTAGCATCATACTATTATACCTTAATAATAGGATTTTTAATTTTAAATGTTCAATGTTAATGAAATGATAAATGTTTTATATAAATAATTAACATATGTACATAAATGTTAAATAAAATAAAAGCGAAATTTCCTGAAGAAGTTAAAAAAAAAAACATCGAGAACTAATGAAATAGTCTTATTTGCATTCGGAAACCACGGATCTGTAAGTCTGTCCCTTTTAAAATTTATTTATTAAATTAAACACCAGATAACCTCCAACGGTGCCGTGATTTAAGGCCAAGTGACTTAAGGCCAAATTAAAAAATTTGGCCTTATGTCACTTTACAAAAGCGACAGAAGCCCATTTTTTTTAATTTGGCCTTAAGTCACGGCACCATTAAAAAAATCATTTTATGTTCACATAAGATTTTTTTAAGTATTTCGCAATTTTTTTAAGTATTTTATCTTATGTCGACTTAAGGATTACTTTTGTTTCTGTTTGCGAAAATATCTTAAGTCAACTATGATTAACGAATATCAAATATATATATCAAATATAACGAATCAATATTTGAGCTTGACGAAAATAATGTTAGCCCGTCTTTTATGTGCGTTTTGCAGTGACGTGAAAAGTTTGAAAACGTGGAAGTAAATGACATGCATTCATTAAAAGCACACCGATAAACACCTATTCCATCCAATTTATGAACCAATTTGAAATGGTTAGATATATTTTTTAAGGAAGAGCAGTGTTGTTTGCATATAAAACAATCCATTTTGTTTTTTTTTTTATAATTTTCCTAAAAGTCAGAATATGTATTGGAGATGATCTTTAATATATAATTAAGTTCGACTTGGTTTACAAAATAAATTTACAAACAAGAAAGTGTAACTCACCCTTGATTTATTTAAATGTACCAAATGATGACGCTGCTTTTCACTTGTGCTGAAGCTGATTTGCTGTTTAAACGGTTGACTCTTTTTTTTCAATTTTTGCTCTGGATCTTTTACCTCTGGGAGTTTCTTTATAGTATCGTGTTCTGCTTTAGTTTTCTGGTTTTGCTGGTATGGGGTTTGAAAATCGAAATAAAACATTATGTAAAACATGAAATGGTGTACATTATCTACTTAAAGTTTTTATACAGTATACTAAAAACTGTTTCAACAAAGACTTTTACATTTTCTTACTTTTGTATTAAATCATATAGTAAGTTATAGTTAACACAAAATTAAGAAAATCTAAAAGTAATTGTTGAAACTGTTTTTAATATTGTATTTATTATATTATTAGATTAAATACATACAAAACCCCTTATGAAGTAAGGAATTCTTATAAAACGTTGGGTAAAGAATGGAATAGTCTTTTATTCGTATTGAAAAATAAAATGTATGTAAACTGTAAGAGGATAAGCTTTCGATTTTCATGCGAATGCTATTTTTATAAGAAAATCTAGAAGAAGTCTGTAGATTAGGTTATCTTCACAAAACATGTAATTTACTGGTAAGTGGCAGTTAATTGTTTAACTCATTATAATTACACAATTTTGCGCTGCATTTTCAAATAAAAATTGCAAATAAAATTTCGATGCCCATAAAATTTATTTTAATTTAATTAAATATATATTTGAATTAATAAATTTTGATTCTTAAAAACTTTAAAACTTATATGCAAAAATAGCATGTGAACATTTTAAAAAGTTTGAGAAAATCACTTACATATTTCGAAAAATGTTTTAAAGTTCTTTCCAGTGCACATATATTTTATTTTTATGTATATATATGGGCTTATCCCTATAAATTTTAACTCTTGAGTTTGAAAAAAAAAAAAAAAACAAAAAAAAAATTAAGGCACGCATGTAAATTTGAGTTTTTCTTCAATTATAGACCACGAATAAATAAAAAAACTTCAAAATAACTCCTATGTATTGCTTGTTGAAAATTATAAAATAATAAAGTATAGAAAAATGAATTTAAAATAATTAATTTTAAAAGACGATCTAATTGATTTGGTTTTTATTTTTTAATCTTCACAGCCTCTTTTTTTTCAAACTTATTTGTTTAACACTTTTACCATTTTTTTTAGAGTTTCTAGAGCTTAAATTACGCTCATTGTAAAAGTATAATCAAAGAATGCTTTGGAGTGCTAGTAAAAAATGTGCCTTTTTTGAAACAGTTACGTTTTTTACGTTCGTTTTGTTAACTTCATAAAATTTGTACATATGGAGACCATAAAAAAATGCCCCATGATCAATGTTAAAAAATAGACACGAAAATTTGTGACAATTAAAGATTTACGAAAAATCACGCATGGCAGTTTTTTCTAAAATTTATATCATGTAGGATTATTTATAAGGAAGGCACGCACTCAAAATGATTTCAATTAATTTTGACCTTCATTTATCCGAAAAAAACAAAAATTGTACTAGGTAATCTTATGTTAAACATTATTTTTGCAATAATACAAAACGTTAATTATCCACGCACGCATCCAAAAGTCTCAATATTCGATGATTTTTTCGATTTCAAACACTTTCGCACTATATCGATGGTTCATTTTATAAATTGAATAGTTAAAACTCAATGATATATATAATATTTTAAGTTCCAAAACCTGAATATTTAATACTAATGTCTATATATTTCGACGCATGGCAAAAGTTAAAATTTGCACGGAGAAGCCCATATATACATATATGTATATTGCTTTTGTTTATTAAAAATAATTCAAAGTTTATTGCTCAAAACTGAATTTTTTAAATTCAATTGTTAATCAAATAATGATGTTTAACTTTTGTGGGTGTATTAAATTTTTAGCCATAAAGAACTACATCGCAGAGCCCAATATTCTTTTCTGTCAATCCTTGTCTCAAAACTACGGTTGATTTGCGACAGAATTAATTTAAATGCAATACATGTGTATGTTTCAAATCATATTTAAGAAACAATTTCTTAAAAAAAATATAAGCGTCTTACATGTATTTGTATTATTTTCTCTCTTTATAGTATTACTACTTTTTTAATTTTTTTTATTTGAGTTCTTCCAGCAGACGGCTTATCAAGCCATGGTTTGTAAATCTTTTTAACACAACTATTATACTTTTAAATGATTGAAAAAATAAAGAATTTATCTATCTATCTATCTACATATATTTTCGGAAGTTAAGGAAACCAGAAGAGAATCGTAAGTTGAAACTGTCAACTTTGAGTCAAGAAAAACAAAATCACAAGTTGAGAATAAAAATCCTCAAGTTGCGGTCAACTTCTAATGAAGAAAATGGCCCTTGAGCTATTTCGCGGTTTTTTGTCGATCCTCAGTGCCATTCTAAAGCGCTACAGTTCTGTGTTATCGGCATCCATCTATCTCACTCCTTTGCTTTTTTATAGACAAAAACAATTTCGCGTTCAAAAGATTCGTTTAAAGATTCGTGTTCAAAAGACACAACTCTACACGCGGTAAAATATCTTAAGTCCACATAAGATTGTCTGTTCTGCTTAATTTTAATACCTAAAATAGACTTAAGATTATATTGGCTTAAGACTTTTCTATTATTGTGAAGTCTTAAAAGCAACTAAAGTCATCCTTAAGGCTAGCCGCGCACTATCAATTTTAAGTTGCGAAACTGTTTGGTTACTTATAGAAAACAGATGAACTGTTTGGTTGAATGTCCGTGCAGTTGCAGATAATAATATGTTCAATAAAATGGCAAACTCATTGTAGGCAATCGTTTAGTTTGTGTCGAAACACAAACATTTTAGTTGCCCGAACCAAGCAGTTTCGCAACTAAAAATTGCTAGTGCGCGGCTAGCCTAAGTCAACATAAGATAAAATATTAAAAAAAAAATTGCGAAAAAGTGAAAACGCAAATTAATCATCTTATGTGAACATAAAATGGTTTTTTTGATTCGAAACTGACATTTTTCTCTCCCTAAGTAGTCATAAGATATTTTACCGTTTGTAAACCTAAAAAAATACCCGTAATAATAAGGACATAAGATATTTTTAAACGTAGTTTGGTTCTGGATTTCCTTTTGTGCGAACGTTTTTCTTTTAGTGAATGAGTTGATAATTCAGTTCTTTTTTCATTCAGTTTTGTTTCATACGCGATTGAAAAATGATAACAAAATGATACACTATACACATACGTATACAACATGCCGAGACAACTACAGCCAAATGAATTTGCACCTTGCAACAACAAAATTGAATTTTTATGCTGTGAATTAGCTAATATATACTTCATGTCCATCTAAAATAATAGACTAAGAGCCCACAGCAATTTTTGGGTGTGATTGATAACAACAAATAATTAGCAGAATTTTGTTGCAAGGTGCAAATTCATTTGGCTGTAGTCGTCTCGGCATGCAAATATAACATATGTATGTGCATGTGCACAATTTTCAATTTCTCCTCGAAATCATTAAAGGCGCTTGAGTCCTTTAGGCTAGGCGCGCGTTTTTAATTTCACAACTGTTTGGTTGCCAAAATGTGACTAATGGGGCTATTTGGTTTAATTTTCCGTGCAGGTGCATATAGTTGAATCGGTCATTTCCAAAACCGCATAAGTCATTCAATTAGAATTTTTCAGGAATCAATAAAAACTGTTTCATGCACAAAAATTACCACTAAAATACTTAATTAAGCGTTTAAAGTCGTTTAAAACTCATTTGTTTGTACATGAAACAGTTTTTATTGATTCCTGAAAAATTCTAATTGAATGACTTATGAGGTTGTTGGAATGACAAATTCAATTATATGTATTTTAGGCAATCGTTTAGTTTGTGAATTCAATAATAATAAATAATTTCGTGGCCTTAAAACGAATATTTATAAAAAATATTTCTGAGGCAAGATTTCTGTCTTATTGCCATGGAATATTCAGTATTTTTTTATGTCAATACATTATGAGAGAAACTTTGACCATAATTCACGTTTCCAGTTTTCGGCGATGCTAAAAATTCCGTGGAAAATTTTTTCCACGACAACCCCCAATGAATTATGAAAAAATTTTACTCAACAACGAAAAAAAGTTTTAGTTTGAAAATGTTTCAAGTAAACTGCAAAATTTTTTCTTTTACAAGTCACAACGCGCCTAAAATCAAAATGCATGCCGCATGGCGAATTGAGAAATCTTGCCTCAGAAATATTTTTAATAAATATTCGTTTTAAGGCCACGAAATTATGTATTATTATTGAATTCACTAATTGATTCAAATTTATAAACTAATTATTGATATATTTTATTTGATATGCTCACAAATCACAAAGTCCCTAAAATCAAAATGGATGCCGGCTCAAGAAATATGAAAAAATTGTTTCACAAAAAGAAGAAAAAAACTTTCTTCAGTCTATTTTCTTACTTTTATGCATATTTTTTTATAAAATATTGATAACAAACTACGTATAAGTATTACTTACCAATTATTCTGTCACTGCAGTAGTTTTTTTAATGTTTTTTTTAACGTTTTTTTAATGTTTTTATTAACAGGGAACGACCAACGAGAACGAGAACGACCGCGCACGCACAAGAACAATTAACCAACTAACTAAACTAATGACGCGACGGGGATATGATGAATGAGAATGACGATGGCGATGTGAAACATAATGCCAGGGCTGTTTTAGAGGCTTATGGTACAAATTTTTAATCGCTGCAAGAAAATTATTTTTACATGTAATTTGTAACAATATTTTGTTTGATAGAAAATTGTTACAGGTATTATTTCTGCGAAATAATTATACAAAAATGCAATAGATATTTTTTGTAAAAATTTGCAACCATTTTAAAGTTATATGTGAAAGAGGTTTCATTTTGAGTTCGATTTAAGACCAAACCGCACAATTTTTGTGTATTTAATATCCGTAGAAACACATTTGTCTCATGTGGTGTGCCGGCCGTATATAGTATATTTCCATGAAATATGGAGGGACAGACATACTTCACTCCACAACATGACACGTGAGATAAGTGTGGTTCTGACTTGTATTCATAGTTATTTTTTTTATTATCACGTCAAATAAACTAAGAATTGAACTTGAAGCGTTTTTAAAAAAATAACTCGTATAGCTATAACTGGGTATTTTTAAAATTAGCTATATTATGTGTTCAATTTATGGCTAATGAAGCCACAGAGTCAATAAACATTTTATGAAATTTTGTCAACTGCGTAAAGTCTTTTAACTACATACAAGTATCATGATTTTAAGAATAAGTTTCGATTAGGCCAAACAAATTTACTTAATTTTGACATTCATGAATTTTGCTTGTGCAATGGGATTTGGTCCATGTTTGTTTAACACTTAACCCAGGGGCTTCACTGGCAATATTTGAGGCAATATTGCCCCACCATCGATCGATAGGCAATAATCGTAGTTCCATTTCTGAGGCAATATATTTTTATGATTCACCTTTTCAGAATGGCTTCTCCGTGATTTTGGGTACCCTCTACGTTATTTTGAAACTAAATCTAAAAATAATGAGAAAAATTAAACATTTTTTTGAGTTAAACTTGTAAATTATGAAATTTAAACAGAAATTGCCTGGCGACAAAATGCCTATCAAAGTTATAAATTCCCCATTGCTAGTAAAGTTGCTATTGTCCTTAATATTGCTATTGGAGCTAAAGCGTTAACTACAAAAAGGGCCCATGATTAAGTTGTAGATTGTAACAAACCAACTTTCAAGTCAAATTTAAAGGTATTTGAAGTGCCTTTATGCAAAAAATATATGAATCCCCTTAAATAAATATCGATATTATTTTCATATCCATCAGTGTCAATTAAACGCAAAACCTACATAACATCTCTGTTTAAACGTTTTTGTATATTTGCACATTTCTGTTGGCGTCACTGATAATATAAACCAGGAGACTGGTATCTGTTACCAGTGCAAATGTTTTTTGTTCAGCGAGGGAAAGGGAAAAATACATTAAGAGGCTTACTTCTTTCTTCCACTCGTTTAGTTTTCCTGGTAATATTAATCAGGGGAATGGTACTATGAACCAGGCTAAGTTATTTTAAGCGGGAGAATACAGAAAAACAGGGTTGTAAAATGCTGAGTGCAGAACAGTCTGCGTTTTATAAATATTAGATACACTAAATAAGACTTTTATAATTATTAAACTCTAAAAAATGAAACTTAATTTTAGAAAAATTAATTAAATTTAGAAATACGAGGTACATTATCAAAATGTATTATATCTTGTTAGTTGACACTTACGGCTTTATGGCATTATGGCTGTTATCTGTAATTAAGTATTTTTTTTTTTCATATGAATGAAACATAATAAATGAAAAATATTATTCTGTTTACTTAAGTGAATTTTCGGTATTTTCCCACTTAAATGAAAAACTTAAATGATGAGTAAAAACACCGGTAGTACACTTAAGTGAAAAAATCATTGGTCCCTCATATACATTACTTAGAAAAATTGTGCAAGGACGGAACCATAATGTACTTATACAAAAATAATCTTTTTTTCTAACTTAAGTTAAATTTTATGGCACAAAATTTTAAACATATGAAACGTTCTCTAAATCAATTTTAGAATAGGCGACGAATCTAAATATTATGTATAAGACGAGAACCAACTTTTTGGTAGTTTTAAAGGATATAAAATATACTTTAATGTTAAAGAGCTCGTCTTACTTTAACACCAGCAACTAGCTAGTTTATCTTTTAAAAGTATACTTTATACGGATTGACAATGGTCATTTCATGACAAAGCAAATCGAAGTAGAATATTAACTGATGTTTTATTCAATTTTTTAAAAGATGTGCTTTGTAAATAGACTCAATCATTGAATATTTGGATATAAGAAATTCGAAACAATCGTACAAAAGCGCTTTACTATCTTTAATTTTATAAAATAGCGGCTGGCGATGGAAAATGAAATCCACATACAAATGTACACATGTTATGTATGCATGCGGCATGCCGAGACGAGTACTCGTATAGCTAGCCAAATGAATTCGCGCATTGCAACAGCAAAATTCAGTGAATTTTGTGCTGTGAATTAGCTATATATGTATATATGTATTTCATTTACATCTAAAATTATGTAAATAACTTTTAAAAAATCAAAATATGTATCTATCTAGGTAGCATATAAAATCTTTTATTCAATTTCATATTTACTGGTAAATAGAACCAGAAACACTGGTAAATACTACCAACAGTTTTGGTAAAGTAAACAAAAAATCTTCCGAATAATTTTTATCAGAAGTCCGATAATATTAACCATAGCTTCAGATTTCATTTTAGTGGTAAATATAATCAGGGTTCTGATACATGCAACCAGGAGGATTTTTTTTTTAATTTATTGTTTTTTTTTTTATTATTTACCATGACTTCTGGTTCCAGGTACCAGGAAATTCTAATAAACCCTACCAGGAATATTACTTATTTAATCAGGGTACTGATAAAATCTACCAGGATACAGATTTTTTGTTTTTTATCAAAAAATTCTGATAATAGTTACCAGTTTACCAGGATTCATTTATTTCCTGGTTCCTGGTATGGGTTATCAGATTCAAGGTAAAATTGATCTTACCAGTAAATCCGATAACATACACCACGAATCTGATTGTCTTTACCAGGATTTCCCCTACCTTTTTTTCTACCAGGAAATCTGGTAGCAAAACTAACTTCCTGGTTCCTGGTAGGGGTTACCAAGATACAGATAAACACATTTTTACCACGAAATCCGATAACATACATCAGGAATCTGATAATATCTACCAGGATTTTCCCTACTTTTTTCTACCAGGAAACCTGGTAGCAAAACTAACTTCCTGGTTCCTGGTAGGGGTTACCAAGATACAGATAAACACACTTTTACCAGGAAATCCGATAACATAGACCAAGAATCTGATAACATTTACCACGATTTCTCCTGGTTGTATTATACAGAAAACCCGCACCAGGAAAATTTTTTGAGTGTACGTCAGCGAAAGTATTCGTTTTGAGATTCGAATATTAAGCCAACTATGACTATCGCTTAGAGATACGATAGAAGTATTGTATGCTGTTAATATGCAGCGTATTAAAAATAAATACGAAAGAAAACGGATATGTGGTAATTGAGATGAGTGCATTAATAAAGAATATTAATGCATCCATCCATAAGGAACCAAAACCAGGATGAAGAGGAGACGAGAGGCCAGCATAACACATTGTCAACTGAAAACGCTGTTTTCTTAACATCTCGTGCGTCTACTTCAATTTGGTTAAAGCCTGACGCGAGGTCAAGAGTCGTGAAATATTGGCACTTTCCTAATTTATCTATTTTCATCAATAGTAGGTATGGGATACCTGTCATCAATGGTTTTTTCATTCAATTTCCGAAAGTCTATGACTAAACGCCATTTTTACACACCTTTAGAGTCGACCTTTTTTGGTACTATCCATACGGGTGATGACCACGGTGAATTACTCGGCCTAATTATTCCTTGATTCAGCATGTCCCTTATTTGGGTCTGAATTTCCTGCTTATGAGCATACGCGTATCGATAACTCTTCACATATACTGGTTTTTCATCAATGGTTGTGATTTCATGTTTCACAACATTTGAAAATGTAAGATTGTGACTTTCCTCTTTAAAAAGATTGCTATACTTACATATGATCTGATTTAATTTATTCAGTTCAAAATTATCTAAGTGATCAATTTGTATGTCACTAATTTTATTTTGAATAAAAAGATCTTTTTCCATACTGCATGGATGTGTGTTTTCCATACTATATAGTTCTGTTAGATCTATTATTGATCCATTGTCGGATTTATCAGATTCTTCAAGATTTTTGGTTAGGTTTCTTGGTAACCGTTGATCTACATTCTGAGATCGTGATTCTGTATCCGTATCAGTTTGATCCTTTATTGACCACTGAAGTTTTGATACAATTCTTTTAGTTTTATTTTTATTTCTTTTTTCAGATTGTTTTGCTTCTACCCGATCATTTTGCGACCATCGGAGCTCTGATTTTGGTACTTTTTTATTTTTATATTTTGTATAGTCTTCTGTTAGATTTTTATCTAACTTGTAGTTTGGTGTTTGTTTAATAACTTTTGTAATGGTTGTGAAATTTCTAAGGTTGATTTGCTATCTGAGAAGTTTGCTATTTTACTTTTCTTTTTCCAATTTTTGGAAATAAATATGTCATCAATAATTTCTAAGTCTGCATTGAGACGAAGTTTTTTAAATTTGATGTAACCATCTTTAACATCGACGGGTACTGTAACTAAACGTATTGTTCGTGGTTGAAAGTTAATTTGTCTTTCATAATCTACTTGAGGTTTGTGCTTTATTTCTAATTCCTCTTTAAGGACGTTTTTTGAAAAATCTATAATCATGCTATGTGTAATCAAGATATCATTACCTATTAGTATGTCGAAGTATGCATGAAAATCACATACGAGAAGTTTAATTAAGGGTTCATCGTTACCGAATTCTTTAAATAGTCCTATTTGGACATACTCATTTATTGTTGGACCTTGCCCATTAACTGTATTTACTATTATTGGATTACAAAATAGTGATTCCCGGTTTTTTGAAAGTATTTTTGGACTTACGAATGACAAATTTGAACCTGTATCTATTAATGCTTTCAAAGTACGATGTTTATGGGGTGTTTCTACTAATAGTTCTATATATGGTAAGGTTGGTTTCCCGAGGATTTCTTGTGAAAATTTTCCCGGACAAATATGTCTTGCGATCTTTGTCTTTTATTCTTATTCTAAAAATATTCCTACTGTTATTATTATTCATTTGATTATAAGCTCTTTGCAAAGTTGATGGAGAAGGGTCTACTTCCATCGGAATTGGTTTTTCTTGTTTTGGATTTTGATGATATTTACTTGAATTATTGTTTTGTACATAATTTCTAATACTATTATTGCGATTAGTGTCTATAAGGCTTAAAGTTGTTTCATATGCTTCTTCCAGTGTGTCTGGATCGCGACTTAAAACGATTGTTTTGAATGGTTCTCTAAGTCCTTTTATAAATGTATCTAATCCTTCTTTAATATTTCTACGCGTCATGCGTTTCTTAATTTCTGGATCTTCCTCCGTTTGTCGAAGTCTTGTGTTAAGAACTGTGACAATTTGATCAACAAATTTTGAAAGACTGCCAGTTTGGCGAAGAAGACTTAACTGATTATAAAGGGTTCTTTCATCCCTATGATCCGAAAAATGCCTATTTAAAATTTCTTTTATTTCACTCCAGCTTTCTGGATTTCCATATAATCTTAGTCTGTCAGATGCTCTATTTTCAATTTTATTTCTAATAATTGCTTGTGCCCATATTTCAAGTGGGGCATTCTCGACTTGACGTAAAATATTCCAAACCAATTCTACACTTTTAATGAAATTTTCTAATTCTTTACTATTACCCGTAAAATCTGTTACGACCGCCGAGTTGGATGTAGCCCAGCTGTTGAAGGCGCGCACATTAAATTTTTGGGTTACTTGGAGAAAACAGATGAACTATTTGGGTGAATGTCCGTGCAAGTGCATATAATTATATGTTACATAAAATAGGGAAGTCATTTTAGGCAATCATTTATTTTCTTCCAAACCACAAACTTTTTACTTGCACGAACCAAACAGTTGCTAAGAAAAAGATGGTATTTGCGCGAATGATAATCAAATTTATGTCGTGAAAAATTTACAACGCCACCTGTCGACAAAATGGAAGAAACTTCTGGTGGGACAAAAGTCTTTGAACGTGCCCGTCGCAGAATTTCATAAAAAAAAAAAAAAAACAGTGAGTGTTCCAAAAATTTAACTTTTAAATTTTTTTATGTAGCAAGATAGTTGCTTAAAACACTATGATTCTATCATATATTTTAAATTCTGTTATTTTGCTCTTTCTTTAATTTATTAGGATCACCTGTTACCCAATGGCGGGCGTAATTATCAATCCAGCTCCAACTGGGTCTTCTGGTGCTAAATTCCAAACCCCTGTCTGTAATCCGTCAAATCACAAAGAATCTCACGACAAAGGGGTGATAAACGGTATCCTAGTGGTTTTATTTGACCATCAAACTGACACAGTATATGCTAGGGACATCAAAAATATGGATATGACACCATTCAAAAATATGTGCTCGACACATGGATATTGTCACATGACACCAGCAAAAATATCTTCGTGCCGCAGAAATAAGGTTATGGCTTCATCAAAACAAATGTACACCAGGATATTTTCATATGGCACCAGCAAAAAAAAAATGAGTGGCGGCCCAGCACTCCACTGGCCAACTGGAACCGCCAAAAAAATCCAAACGTGTTGATATAGGATTACCCAATCGGTTTTTTTATATTAATTTATTATTATTAATTTTGCTAAGCTGAACAGCTATAAGATGTGCACCGTAAGTATATATCTCTAAGTCTTAACACACCGACAAAAAAATCACTATTTATATTTTTTTAAATTACTTCAGAAATAACTAATAATTTGTACAATAAAAAATAATACGATCCGATGACATCAAAGGTGAAACTTATTCGTCCGTGGAGAAAATCTAAACTCATGACATTTGTGTCATACGGTGTTATGGTCTTCCATGCATTTTTGTTTTTGCACTTTCTCCTCCCTAACCGTTCGCATCATCCTAATCATTTGTACGTATACATGATGTATTTTACGTCATAGTATTAGTTACTTTCCAACAAATAATCTGACGTTGACATTTTTCACCGAGCCTCATCTTTCAGTTTCTGATATTTATTATTGCCAACCCATAGATGGCGCTGTTCCATCTTACAACCCCGATTACACTTGGTTTACCCGACCACTTATTTCATTCTCATGTTTTGTCGTGTAAACGACAATAAGGGAACCTGGGCGTTCACAACAAAGTACGAGTTCATCCACCCAGCTGCTTTCTTCTTTTAGGCCACTTGAACCTATCTGAAATAAAACCAAAACCTTCAATATATAATGCAAATATCATTTGAATATACCTAAGGAAACAATATAAACTAAAATATTAACAAATCTGGTAGATTTTTGATAATATCGGGGGTTACTAGTATATTTGCCATTTTTATATTCAATTATTAATAAAAAAAATAAGAGAAAACTTACAAATTTTTTAAAATTATTCTGAATAATAAATGTTGATTGTTGAGGTGATTTTTCCCGATTGTTTGTTGATGTCTTCTGCTGCTTTTCTTCTCATCGATATCCTTAGCACTTTTGTTTCACTTGATAGTTTGTTGGTGTCTTCTGCTGCTTTTTCATTGATAGCTTTAGCACTTTTGTATTTTTATGTTTCACTTTTATTATTTCTAAATAATGTTAGTTTATATCGACAGATTTCTATAGAGTTTTTCTATACTGTCGTTTTTTTTTTTACAGTTATTTACTGGTTATTTTTATAGAATTGTTACCAGTTATTTGTCGGTTATTTTTTATGGTCTTTTCAGTTATTTACTGGTTATTTTGTAGGATTTCCGACTGCGCCAGTTATTTACTGGTTATTTTGTAGGGTTTCCGACTGCGCCAGTTACGTGCCGAGCGTAACGTTTGTTTAAAAAAATGTTCTTAGCCCCAACCTCTGGGCCTTTAATTTAAACACTTGTTTTTAATTTCACAAACTTTCTTTATTTAAATTATTAAACTATTATTATTTTTATAATTACAAACAACTTTCTTTGTTGAATCAAATTTATGTTGCCAACCCCCCCACTGGTGGGGGGAAGTTGGATGGAAGTGAGGTATTGAACTGTCGTGATACACTCTGCTGAAATCTAATGTGGATTGGGTATATATACTCAATTATGGTAAAGTAGTTATTGCAGTGACCTTGATTATGGTTTACAATATTCTATTTATTATTTTGGCGGTTATGTCTATTTGACAAAACAAAGCCTTGATATTGGATATGGTCATCCGTTTGAATCGCAAATAGTGTGGAGTGATGCACACTTGAATAAACATTAGGATTTAATTAAATTATGATCATGCAACTTAAAAGTCTTGCATTTGAATTGCATTAGAGATGCACACTTGTATAAACAAATGCTGACATTGACCATGAATCTTATCTCTTTTTATGACTCATGATGACTTACGATTACTGTAGCCATCGAGTATGTTATGTGTATCTGTTGGAGGGTTGACGGATGTCGATGCCGTAACTGTATATATAGTTTTCAATTCGAAAAGCTACCCCACAAAATGATAATAGTTTACAAAAAAAGAATCTATCTTACTCACCCGATCTCCTCCTCGCCAAAGTGCACTCCACCGTAGGTAGTCGATCGATGTCCGAAAATCCAACAATGTGTGGTTTAATCCAAATATAGAAGTGGCTATAACTTTTCAATTAAATTTTATTATCTTTTCTTTTTTTTATTATACAACATATATACGGACACCCGCGGATTCTTAGCAACTTTTTTTTTTTTACTTTACTTTTTATTTTTATGTTTTAGGAAGCGGAAGTATTTACACTTTTAATCTTATTTTAGAATTTATAAAACCTTTTTAAAAGGTAATCTCATATGGAGAACTAATATATAAAAAAATATAAATTGGACTTCAATGTCTCTTAAAATTTCAGTTTGTTTTCATTATTTACTTTTTTTTTTCTTTTTTTTTTTTTGAATTGAACTTTAATTCATATCTTTATCTTCTAAAACTTTGAATTTAATTTTTCTTTTTTTACTTTAATTTTCCATTTGACCTAGTTTTGTTTCTTCTTTTTCTATTTGTTTTCCCGGTTCTTTTTTTGGGGTTGGGGTTGAATGGAAATGGGTTTGCTTGGTTTGGAATTGAGTGGGTTGTGTTCTAGGGTGGGATGGGTGGAATGGTGGGTGTGGGTGTGTTTGAAAAACCGCATCTTGTCAGCCGATGCAAATTTTCAAACGACAGGAAATATTAAAATAATTTTTTTTTTATGGTTAATTTTAATATACGTATGGGAGAGTAGACTACTGATTAGACAAAATAAAATAACTTTGAAAAACCGCAACCTGTCAGCCGATACAAATTTTCAAACGACAGGAAATATTAAAATAATTTTTTTTTTTGTTCTTATGGTTAATGTTAATATACGTATGGGAGCGTAGCCTACTGATAAGACAAAATAAAATAACTTTGAACAAGCCGCATCTTGTCAGCCGATACAGTGTCATATCTGCTTTGTGTATGCGGTTAGGTGAGTGGTAATAAATTTTAATGGGAAATATTAAAATTGTATTTCCGTTCTTATGATTAAAGTTAAATTACTTATGGATGAGAAGCTTAATGATTAAAAAATAATATAATAACTTTTAGAAACCACATCATATCGCCAAATGTTAAATTTGCCTATGCTGATTAATATAGCATATTTGGAGGGAGGGAATGATAAGGGATGATGTTTGTGTTTTATCTGTACTATTATTTAAATTTGCATTTGTAATTAACATCACCGGCACCACTTACCAGTTCGTTAGCGTTAACAAAAAAAAAAAAAAAAAAAAAAAAAAAAAAAAAAAATGGAATCATTTTTAACGAAAAGTAGGGATGCGAATCCTACGCAGTAGCGAAGGAATTAAGTTCCTGCCGCCTCTACCAATCAAAAGAAGACTTCCTGAGGAGACCGAAGTCGTCGATGACGAAGATGATGACGAGGATCTCTTCGTTTATTCTAAGAAGCGTCAATGCTTCTGAAATTTCGTTCCACAAGAACATCAAAACCAACAACTGCCTGTATATATTTTATGATTTTGAAAGTAGACAAGAAGATGTCCAAACAAATGAAGCGGATGGAAGCCTGCTTAATATACACAAACCAAACTTGTGTGTATTTCCAGAAAGATGCAGTTCTTGCATCCACATTGAAAAACTAATGTTTTGTAATACGTGTAAATTCAGACAGCAAATAATAAGTGAAGACGTTGTCTCTAAATTTCTGCAGTACATATTGAAAGTATGTCAATTGTTCAAGAATGTGATAGTGTTGGCCCATAATGGTCAGGCCTATGATCACCAATTTATCCTGAATTTTATTTTGGTCAAAACGAGTTTGAAGCCCGAATTGATAATGCGAGGAACAAAAATATTAATGATGAACATAGCTAACGTAAAGTTCTTAGATTCAATAAATTACTTTCCAATGGCTCTCTCAAAGTTACCGAAGGCATTCGATTTATCTCCATCGTTGAAGAAAGGATACTTTCCACACTTTTTTAATACATCAGAAAATGCAAAATATGTGGGAAAACTTCCTAGTGTGAAATACTATGGGGCCGATACAATGAAAACTGAAGATCGAGTAATATTCCTAAAATGGCATGACGAACACAAGAATGATGAATTCAATATGGAGCGTGATCCATTGACTATTGCATTAGTGATGTCAAAATTCTAGTCGATTCATGTCTGAAATTTAGAAATTTGTTCCTTATGCAGAGCAATGTTGAGCCATTTTTGGAATCGACAACTATTGCATCGGCTTGTAGTCTTGTTTACCGACGTAATTTCCTAATTGAAAACACCATAGGACTTATACCTAAAAATGGATATAGAAATGTCAACAAACATTCCAAAGTTTCAATAAAGTGGTTAATTTGGGAGGCGAAAAACCGTAACATTTGTATTAAAGATGCTGCCAACGGCAAAGAAGCAGTTGTTGCAGGTGTGAAGGTGGATGGCTTCTGTGAAGAAACTAATCAAGTTTTCGAGTTTCATGGATGTTATTATCATGGACATCCAGTATGCATGACCCATAGAAGGAATGAACCTTTAGAAGGAGATAAGCTCGATACTTTAAATTTAAGGTTTGAAAGAACGCAATCTAAAACAAAACGACTTAGATCATTCAAATATGAGGTCATCGAAATATGGAATTGTGAGTTTCAAAGAAAACATTCAATGATGAGCCAGGAGGATTTAGTATTCTTGAGAACACATCCTCTTGTTGAAAAAGACCCTCTCAACCCACGAGATGCCTTTTATGGAGGAAGAACCGGTAATACATCGATGTATTACAAGTGCAAAAGTGGAGAAAAGATTAACTATATAGATGTATGCTCATTATACCCCTGGGTTTGCAAATATGGCAAATATCCTATAGGACATCCAAAACTATATACAGATCCTTCTATAACTTCACACCTTGAACTAAAAAATATCAGTGGACTCATTAAATGCAAAGTATTGCCTCCAGAAAATTTGTTTCATCCAATTCTTCCGATAAAGCAAAATAATAAGCTCATATTTACATTGTGTATGACATGCAGCAACATCAAATCAAGAGATAAATTCTGCTATCATTCAGATGATGAACGTTCGATTTGCGGCACTTGGGTCATTGAGGAGGTTGTTAAGGCCTTAGAAAAGGGTTATAAACTTGTGAGAATTATTGAAATACGGGAATATAATGTAGTTCAATACAATAAGGAAAATAATTCTAAAGGCCTTTTTGATTCTATGATGAACAAGTTCTTAAAAATTAAGCAAGAAGCTTCGGAATGGCCTTCAAACTGTGAGACGGAGGCATTTTCTAGAAAATGAAAATATCCAACTAGATTATGCGAACATTTCTCATAATCAAGGAAAGAGGTCTTTCTCAAAGCTTATATTGAATTCATTCTGGGGAAAATTCGGTCAAAGAGAAAATCAGACCAGAACACGTATTGTTAACAGTCCTTCAGAGTTATACGAAGTGTTGACAAATCCAACCTTAGAAGTGTGTAATATTTTACCTGTAAATGATGAAAATGTTGTAATTAATTTTGTAAGCAGAGAAGAAGCTGCGGAATCTTTGCCTTCTGTGAATGTGAGCATCGCAGCATATACTACGACTCAAGCTCGTCTCAAATTGTATGAATACTTGGAAAAGCTGTATAGAAGAGTTTTATATTATGATACAGATTCTGTTATTTACATAAGCCGGGAAGGAGATTTTGAACCTGAGACAGGAGACTTAATAGGTGATATGACAGATGAGCTAGAGCTTTATGGAAAAGGTAGTTTTATTACCGAATTCGTAAGTGGAGGTCCAAAGAATTACGCTTTTAAAGTCTTTAATCCAAAGAATAAAACCGAAAACATTGTGTGTAAGGTGAAAGGCATATCATTGAATTACGACTCTTCGAAAAAAGTAAATTTTGATTCGATAAAAGAAGCAGTTCTTAGTGCTGATGACAGAAATGAGAGCATTCTTATTGCTTCTGATAACATTATACGAACAAAAGAACATCGGGTGGTGACCAAAAGGGTATACAAAACATACCGGCCCGTGTCAGAGAAGCGCCATTTTCTCCCCAATTACAGTTCCCTTCCTTATGAATTCCAAAGAAAAAGTATATCACCATCAAATAACTAATTAATAAAACTATAGTATAAATAAAAAGAAATAATTTTAAGTCTTTTGTATTGTTTTATTTTAATCAGGATTTTTTAGCTTCACAAATAAACTTGTTTAATAGATAAACATTTTGGAGTCCACATATCTTTCTATGGTATTTACATTTCAGAGTTATTTCTGGATACATATTTTTCAGTTCTTTAATATTTGGACATGTGTTGTTGCTGTTGTTGTTGTTATTGCGTTATTGAGTAACCATTGAAGCCATTGTTTCTTTTCGGAACCCTTAACGAAAACGACTTCAGTTTGAATTTGTTCTTGAAGAAATAATTTAACTTGGTGAAAATTAACGTCTCCTCCATCCCAGGTTAAACCATGATGGTTTTGATGTAACCAACGAGCAGGCTTTTGAGAGATAATGGAAGATAGTTAGAGCTGAATGGTGGTGTAAGTATGAAGTGCTGGTGATGTCCATTAAAAAGCACCGCTATTTCCTTTAAAATAAACTCGTTATTTATTCCTCTGAAACCTTGAAAGTCCGCAAAGTGGGTATTCATGTTTAGTCAACTAGTTTTATTATACTACTGATATTGTTTATATCAGAGCACCCAATTTATTAAGTAAGTTTGTGTACTTCCCCAGTTAATGGACTGTATTAAATTATACGATCATGAAGAATCAAGCAATACATGCTCGTTAAGGGGGGAACTGATGCTAGTGTTTTGAGCTCAATTTTTACATCCACAGGCCCAGTTTTTATTGTTTCATTTTGACGAGAACAATCGATGACTATAATTGGGGCGATATCCTTAAAATCTTGTCGCGATAATAGAGGTTTTGACTGCTTCTGATAGTATGAATGTTGAAATTCACTGTACATTTCATAGAGAACAGCATATCGGTCCAATTTATATCTAACATTCAAATCTTCGCGTGGATAAGATTCGGAATTTAAATGAACTTTTACATTGCTTACATCACAGTTATCGAATTTGCTAGAATCTTTATTTTGTTGATTTTTTCTATCAGTTTGTAGAGCAATGATAATATATCTTGGGTTCTCAAGTTGACTTGAAGTCTTAACTGTCCATACATGATCAGTGGTAGTTGGTAGTGTTGGGTATTCATACATTTCCCAACTTCGCAAATGTATTTGAATTGGATTCGATAATTGTATTTGTTTCAATAATGTTAGTTTATTAGAATCAGATAAGGTTATGTGGGGAACTCTCCACTGCAGTTTAAAAATTGAGAGTTTTAATTCTTCGTTATCTTTAGAAAAATAAGCGTTCTCATTAGATCGAGTGCGAATCAAAATCAATTCATGTCTTGCATTTGTTATGATCTTGTTATAGTCTTCAGCAAATCCTAGGAGATATTTTAATTTTAAGCAAAAATTAAAAATACCAGATGCAGGAGAAAAACTGCTGCTGTTACCAGTCCATGATCCATTTTCTAAACTTTTACTTTCATTCTCGTTTAAGGATATATAATTTTTCAAGGTTGATGTTATTCCCACATTTTTATTGTTTTCAATATTGCAATTGCATTATTAGTTAATTTTCCTGTTGAAAGAGTTCCATCTTCTTTTGTTAGACTCCCTTCAATATAAATATAACTTTCACTAGGTAATATACATAAGTCCTGTTGTTGTATGGGGATACGTATTTCATCACTTGCATTGAAGGACTGAAGAAAGGGCGAGTAACTGTGGTATTCAAACTTTGATATGCTATTATCAAAGCCCGGTCCATGTGTAATGTTAAGTATATCATCCATATTATTTTTATTTTAATTTGAATCCTAACGAAAGGAGATAGGCTTTATTTTCAGGTGATAGATTAGTTGTTGACAGTTTTGATGTTCGAGTAGAACTAATTGAACTGTTCACTCTGGTTTCTTTTATATAATTATTATAGATTAACATTATTTCGATTTGGGCTTAAATGCAACCGCACTGTTATTTTTTCTCCTCTAAAATTTACTAAGTCTCCCTCTTGGTCTACAAGTTTTAATGTTATAGTACTTATTCGCTTGGTATTCACGGGTAAATAGATGACATTTTTAGGAACTTCTATGATTTTATACCCAGATCCTGCTTCTGGTGAAAATTCATGTATTGTATATGCATAGGGGTATTATTAAAATAAGACCGTGTTATGATATTACACTCGGTTCGTATTACATTTACTTTGTTTATATCAACAGGTAAATCGGAAATGTGAGTCTTATTCTCTTCAAGAATACGCTCACTGAAACCCAATAATTTTCCAATAGTTTTATCCTTATTGAAGTATATTTTCTCGGTACTTAGTTGTGATTGCTATTCCCGAGTTTCCTAAGATCAATGATGGATTAATTGCTTGTGCATCTAATCTAATTCAATCAAATGGTGATAAAGTAGCTTTGAGTCATGCAAAGTCATATTCAATGTATAGAAATTTGAAAGAAATTGTTGGTAATAAAAAATCGGAACGTTATTTAACCCATAAAATGGCTTCACTTAAATGCCTAATTTTTTATTTTCTCAAAAAAAAAAATATTTTTAGGTGTGAATATGTTTATAAATGATGAAAAAAAAATATTTTAAAAATCCTATGCATGAAATAACGATTTTATTTGATAAAAATTGGTTGTATCGTTTTTGATACAACATGGATTTAAAGCTTCATTGATACCTGGATTATGTGAAATGAAAAATAATGTATAAATTTATCTTTATTTCATTTATAGAAAAATTATGAACACCCATGAGTTTATCACCGTTAAGTCCACGAGGTGATAAAAAAGCCTCATGTACCATTTTCTGCTTTTCATCCAGATACGGTACCGTCCCAAGTACGAATCCATCAAATCCACCCCGCCCATATGGGCGTTGTATTCTTTGACGATTTTTGGACATGCTATATTCTTCCTTCTCTTTTCAGTCTTGTCGTATCTTTCTATAGTTGAAGCAGGCTCTGCACCTACATACGTTGACAAAAAAATTACTTGTTTATTATACTTCCAACTTATGGTAGACCTCTCGATACCATTGTAACACGTGACGTATTCTTTATACGATCCTCTTACCACCGACTTTGCCATAACCTCTTGCTTTGTCGGGAGCTTACAATTTTTTCCGAGGCGGTTTCTTTGACACAAGATTCCTTCCTTGGCCATGTAGTACATGAGTGGCAAAGACGTATAAAAATCGTCAAAATAAACAATGTGGTTCACTCTTCTTTCGATTGCCCGTGATAGCTTTATCACAACATTCCCAACAGCTCCAACGTCCACCTCATTTTCCAACATTAGATCATTATCCTTTCCCCATTTCTGTCATCGATAGAGAGTCGCTGGTCCATGGGTACACTAGCATATCTTTTGTTGAGGTGATCTATTACCGGGCGAAGTTTGTGGAGCCTGTCATGGTTGGGATCGTTTACCGGCCTGTGTTTTTCGTTGTCATTGAAATGGAGAATTCGCCTTATCTTTTCAAACCGGTTTACTGTCATAGCTCCTTTTATGTCCGGGAATCCATGTTTGTTATTTCAATAAGAACGAACGCTTAGGTAATGATACACTGACATAAAAATCAATATTCCCATATATTTGCATAATTCACAAGCTGTAACACAATCAGGATGATTAGGCTGCTTTTGAACCGAGAATCTATTAGTTTCTTCAGCTATTTCATTGATGAAATCTGAAGTGAAAAAATAAGAAAAAAATTGAAAAGGAGTTTCGAGTTCCATTATTTCTGATGAAAAGTCATTGCAAAAGTAAAACTGAATTTTATCTTCATCAAACGCAAGTGATTTTTTTCATCTTAGCCGTTGCAAGTTTTTTTGGTGTGGACGCTTGACAAACATTTTTGAAATGTTTCTTTGTTTCACATTGTTTCCAGATTAAGTAATCTGTAATTTTTTTCTCGCCTGTGTTGCTCTTTAAGCGCATGAATTTTTATTTCTTCATAATATTTTTCACTATTTACTTATATTTTGGGAAATTTCAGACAAAGCATCGTCTTTTTTAATTTTATTTTTTAAATTTTCTTCAAGTGGATCCCACAAAACTTTTTTCGTTTAATAAATTTTCAGCAATTGGATGACATCCTCATTGCTATACACTTTTTAAATATATATGTTTAAAATATCACACACTATCTAAAATATTGGAGGTATGAGGACAAAAACAACTGATTTCTTCAATTCGCTAGCTGATTGCTGGTATTATATCATTGCTTTTACTGAAACATGTTTGTGTAACACAATACTAACAACAGAGCTCTTTGACGTAAGTAATGTTCTCTACAGAAAAATATTAAGTCATTCAGCCATCAAAACCAAAAAAAAATATCAAAGAGCCACAAGACGAATTTATACCTCGATTATCTTATTTTGTCAACGTGAGTTATGATCTTGAGTTCAAACACAAATTCCCACAAAAAGAACGTTCATCGTCTCTAATACAAATGTTACAATATTTCTTTTACTTAATCAATAAATAGGTACCTATGATTTGATTTGTGACTGCACTACTAATTATAATTACAATAAAACACTTAGCAGAACGAAATGTAAAATTTCTTGCTACTCGTAATTATAAATACGTTTTCTTGCTTTAAAAAGTCTCCTACGTATATCTATTAAGATTCATAAGGGATTTCCATAACCAAGCAAAAGTAATTCCTCGATACTCTCACCCTATCTCCAATTGTCTTCCTAACGACCCTTCCCACCTTTAGGGCCGGTGCTTACAGACCCACCGGTCCGTCCAGGCAGGAGTCGAAAGGGTTGCCCGATCGCGTTAATAACCGAAGGCCTGCCGGTTGCCATGCTTAGCTCGTCGATGGGGGGGTTTTGTTACTCGCGACGGACGGTGTTACTCTTTTCCAGGTCTTGTTCTTAGATGGAGTGTGAATGCGATATTTCCATTTTTTAAAGAGGTAGGGCCCGAAATTTAGCTACCCGCATCTTAATCTTGTTTGACCAACTTACTTAGAGGAGTACGACGGCAGATTTGTCCTCGGAGCTGTCTCTACCCACCCTTATTAACTTCCTGAACCAAAAAAAGAGAGTTCAGAATAGTTCTTCGTCATTGCTAGGCTCCCCGAAATATTAAGTACAACGACCCTTATCGAAAAAGGGAGAAAGTTTTTTGTTTTTTGTCATCTTCTTGAAAAAAAACATAGTTGCACTGACTTCAAATAAAAGCTCAATATATTATCAAAATATTGGAGGTATGCGGACAAAAACAACTGATTTCTTCAATTCGCTAGCTGATTGCTGGTATTATATCATTGCTTTTACTGAAACATGTTTGTGTAACACAATACTAACAACAGACCTCTTTGACGTAAGTAATGTTGTCTACAGAAAAATATTAAGTCATTCAGCCATCAAAACCAAAAAAAAAATATCAAAGAGCCACAAGACGAATTTATACCTCAATTATCTTATTTTGTCAATGTGAGTTATGATCTTGAGTTCAAACACAAATTCCCACAAAAAGAACGTTCATCGTCTCTTATACAAATGTTACAATATTTCTTTTACTTAATCAATAAATAGGTATGATTTGATTTGTGACTGCACTACTAATTATTACAATAAAACACTTAGCAGAACGAAATGTAAAATTTCTTGCTAATTATAAATACGTTTTCCTGCTTTAAAAAGTCTCCTACGTATATCTATTAAGATTCATAAGGGATTTCCATAACCAAGCAAAAGTAATTCCACGATACTCTCACCCTTTCTCCAATTGTCTCCCTAACGACCCTTCCCACCTCTAGGGCCGGTGCCTACAGATCCACCGGTCCGTCCAGGCAGGAGTCGAAAGGGTTGCCCGATCGCGTTAATAACCGAAGGCCTGCCGGTTGCCATGCTTAGCTCGTCGATGGGGGGGTTTTGTTACTCGCGACGGACGGTGATACTCTTTTCCAGGCCTTGTTCTTAGATGGAGTGTGAATGCGATATTTCCATTTTTTAAAGAGGTAGGGCCCGAAATTTAGCTACACGCATCTTAATCTTGTTTGACCAACTTACTTAGAGGAGTACGACGGCAGATTTGTCCTCGGAGCTGTCTCTACCCACCCTTATTAACTTCCTGAACCAAAAAAAAGAGAGTTCAGAATAGTCCTTCGTCATTGCTAGGCTCCCCGAAATATTAAGTACAAGGACCCTTATCGAAGAAGGGAGAAAGTTTTTTTTTTTTTTTTTAACTTCCCCCTACATTTTCATAAAAGAAATTTTTTTTCTGTTACAACACCTTTCCCTTCATCCCCGAATTCATCCACTTCCCATAAAATGTCTTTCTTACAAAGCCATATCAAAATTTAGCATACCCTGTTAAATTACTATTTGTAACCATTGATCATTTTTTACGTCCAAATAAAAATAAGATCTCCACGCAATCTTTTTTTTTGTTAATCTCCATATAATTTTCTTTATTCAATTTATCATATTATAGTTAATCCTTTAAACATTAATTAAATACAAGAACAAAGGTTTATCTGAGCATCACCATTCATCTTATTACCCGGAACCGAAAAATAGAATATGTCTGTATATACATTTAATTATCTGTCGTTGCCGTCCCTGTACTAGTTTTAGTACATTCCAAACCACTCAATAAAAAAAAACATATGGGATCGAAATCACTCAAACGATTGTTTGGATAGATTTCTCGCGAGTTCAATAACCCCTTTGTCTTTGCTCTTGATTTCATACACTTACATATATACATAGACAACCCATTCAAATTATCGAAATATAATATTAAAAATCACTTACCAGTTCTGCTCCAAGATGATGTGCACAGCATTTAGCAGCGATCTGGCGATGTTGGATTGTTGAATTGCTAAACGTAGTTGAAATTTATATTAAGCACTGAATCGTATTAACCAAAGTTCAGGAACTTCATGGACAAATTTTTTTTTCTTACGCTTATCCGAAGCGAATACGATATCGAGTTAGAACTAATTCGACAAATGGGATGTTACACTAGTGTTAATGACTACTGAGAATTCCTATTAGAATTATACTTAATCCTTATCTTAGCCTATCTAAATTCAATCTTAAATTCCTTCCACCTGTCCCTAAATCTACTTTGTCTACTCGAGGAAATCAAATCGATTTCTCAATCGGCTTAACATAACATAATAATTATATCCGAATTCAAGAAATTTGTTTGAAGAACAAAACTTAATTAAAATTGCTCACTATATGTAGTATGTATGTATGTATGTAAGTATAAAAACTGATTGCGTTGGGACAGTGGTAAGTATTTTCACCTTTATTGCTTTTATTTTTTTTTTTTGGTTTCATCCTTTTTGCTAATGCTTTCACTTTAGCTATCAATTTAGTTCAATTATTAGGTTTCTTTGTTCAGCTTTCTTTTAAGATTATTATTTAGATAGTTCTTTCAGCATACGATTAGTTTTCGGTAAATTTTCTCTAACCGCGTATCCATACATTCGTTTTTCCTGCTTCCTTATCTTTTCTTTTCTTTCTTTCTTTTTTCAGATTCCTACCTAGATGTCCTGAACCTTTTCCTTTCTTTTTTCTTATTTAGCACTTTAATTTTTGTTTTGATTATTTCCTTTATCCTTGTCGATCACTTTCTTTTATTTCTGTTAATTTCAGCTACCTTTTATAGATGTCTTGAAATTTAAGAGTTTATATTCCTGGTGGCGATGGGGAACAAGACTCCTTGGTGCTCGCTTGATACTACTCGTATCACTAAAATCACTAAAGACACAGTTAAATAAAATTGATTTTATTTTATTTTTTAAAAAAGATTAACGAACTTTTATTAGGACTTTTGTCCACCGGAATCAACTTAAGACTGACTTACAATATCATTTTAAAATTTTATCAAGTGCTGAAAGTATTTCGATTCAATAATATAAACATTCCCATGTCCGAATAAGATCAGCGGATATGATCTCATCACAGATGTTTATGTCCAGTATTGAACCGAAGTTAAGTTCTTTAATGTAATCAAAAAATATGACATAAAATATACTATTTTATGGGCAAGAATCAATTAGAGTTTTTGCCTAGAAGACAATAAAAATTAATAGGAAATGATAAAATGTTTACATGATAAGCTCTTAGCTTAAAGGCAATAAAAGATTGATAGGAAATGATACACAATGTGTGTAACATGATATGCTGAATTAAGACTTTGACTCTAAGTTTGGTGTTTTAAAAAACTTTATTTCACAATTACAAAATAATTATTAAGCTAATATAAAACTGGACTCGTTGCCTGACAAACTAAGAATGATGCTAACCGAAGATCCACTTCTATATATGGTCCACTGATGATGAGATCGATAGCCAATGATCATGTCAATAGATTCTGCGATGATGGGATAATGCCTCGTAGGCAAATTCCTCAGTTTGGTTTTGTTTAATATATAAATCATCCAAAGGGATGTTTTTGTTTATGTCTACTGACGAGATTGTTGATGAGAAATTCAGATAGTTTCTGGAATGGCTTGCTTAGATTATTAGTCATCAAATGCGGGTGTTAACTTGCTGTTAACTACACATGAGGATTTACCAAGTTAAGGACTATCTATATTTATCGAGAAAATAAAATATGTTACCTTGTTGCTTTTACCGCATCCACATCTGGATAACGATTTGGATATCCTTCTTAAGGAGCTCGGTTTTCTGCCGATTGGCAAAAAAAAAGAAGATGTTCCCACCAAGGATTCCTAAGAGTTCGAGGAAAAATTTAGAAGAATAAGAAGAGAATTTCTATATCCTATATTAAACTTCTTACCTGTGGATTTTTTTTGTTCTTTTTGTCTCGATGATAAAATATTTGGCTGTTCCCAAAAATAAGTATGGCCATACAAAATATGACCTCGAACTTTTGTCTTGGGTCAAGCTTAAACTTATTTGGAGATTTTTCTTTGAGGTAAGTCTT
Organism: Chrysotoxum bicinctum; assembly: GCA_911387755.1. Taxonomy (NCBI): domain Eukaryota; kingdom Metazoa; phylum Arthropoda; class Insecta; order Diptera; family Syrphidae; genus Chrysotoxum; species Chrysotoxum bicinctum. The sequence goes on along the minus strand of OU426990.1, from coordinate 85,532,112 downwards.
ACTTGCTCGACGACTTAAGATGCAAAAGAACTTATTGTCTGTCCCTCATCACGAGGTAGACTATTTGGCTTGCATATGCAAAACACGAATGGAATTGAAACCACCGGATGTGCGATCGGCACGGGTCGACTCGAAACACGAAAGAGAATAATTTGTATTTAAATGGGTGGTACCACTGAAGATTCCTGAAAGTTAACTTTGAACACAATCTTAAGGCTGCGTACACAAGCTTATTTGTAATTTGTATTTTGTTTTTGATATTCCTTCTTGGTTGATGAGTACTTTGGAAAGTATCCTTATTATCACACCAAGGTATCTATAAAACTTACAAACGTAATAATCTCACAAAATTATTTTGATTTTTTCTGGGTCAGTCAGTAGTTTGGCCTCTGACCAGGTTTGCTGCTTATTGTTGTCGAGATTTTGACTCGATTGGGGTCCTAATCTGTTATCATCACTTTTATCATTCTTGCTATCGGAAGTAACATTTACATTTTCTTTATTTTTTCTCGATTTGGAACGAGTTACGACTGAACAAATAACAGGATCGGGCACTGAAGGTAAGGGTTGTATAAGAACTCTACACTCAGAAATCCTAAGAGTTGTCGTAACCTCTTAAACACGCCAGCTTTTTTATTTAGGGCACTCAGAGCTTTGGCATATTTGAGAAATGTAGCTTCGGTAAGAGTTACCAACTGCGAAGCTTGAACTGTTATTACTTAAATTTGAGCTGCAATAAATATGCAAAGAGCTATCGGATGTACTGTCAAAAGCAAATTTTTTAGCATTAGAGCTATCAGAACTTATAAAGATCAATAGCAAATATTTATAAAGCTATCATTTATAGTGACAGAGTCATTATTAATGCTGATATGACTCTTAAAATTAATTTCAGAGCTATTGTTAAGACTTGCAGAGTTGCTGTAAATATTGACAGTTATAAACAGAGTTTACGTAAATATAATGAGAGTACTCATTATAGTTAATTTAGCTATGGCAAACATTCAAAGACCTATTTTGTAACTCTCCAGAAGGCTATCTTTATACATAGCCGAGCAACTTAAGATAATAGCAGAGCTATGAGCAAAACTATCAGAATTATGAATAAGTCTAACAGAGCTACCAAAACCATGTACATAGCTATAGAAGTTAATAACAAAGCTGTACTTTTTCCTGAAAGAGCTATGATTTATATTAACAGAGCCCTCAAAATGATGATAGAACTTCCGAAAATACTGACAGAGCTGTCATCAGTTTCGGCGGCGTCATCATAAATATTGTCAGAGTAATCATACCTATTGTTAAGTTTCTCATTACAATTAATTTAGCTGCCAAAAATATTCAAAGAGGTATCGTAACCGTAACTTTTTAAAAATTTAACAGAGTTATCATAACCAAGCACAGAGCTATAGAAGTTAATAACAAAGTTCTATTTTTTCCTGAAAGAGCTATGGTTTATATTAACAGAGCCCTTAAAAATGCTGATAGAACTTCCAAAAGTTATGGCAGAGCTGTCATCAGTATAGGCGGCATCATCATTCATCGTTGCCTGTGCTTCAAATGTTTATAAAAATTGCTAAAAATCCGTAAGCAATCCTCTTCGGGACATGCGTATCTTCTCAAATCTTTATGAATATTTTTAAAGTGTGCACTATATAATGAAGTTGTGTCAAAAGTGTTTTTGCACAAATAGCATTCAAATTCCATATTTATATAAAGAATGAAATGAGGTGGGCAACAGCAGTGACAAAGATTCAATAAAGCACTTGAATAATAAAAATGTGTCTAAATTAATTAAATAAAGATATGTATATGTGGTAAGCAAATATGGAGTTCGAATTCTAAACACTGCTATCGTCAATATTTTTTGATGAAAGATATCTGATAACTGATAAACCTAGACCACGTTTGAATAAAATTCTTAGCCAAATTGATCAAGAAAATATATTTGATTGATAACCCAAGATAATCAAAATTTGTCAAAAGGGAACACAGAAGGATATGTGGCAAACAAAGAACTGGTGTAGTCAAAACTTATAAAAACTATTTAAAAAGACAAATTTTGTGGCAAACAACAAAATATAAAAATATTCTTTCAAGCCAATAACTCACATTTTAGACAAATCGTTGTGAATTGTTTCGATTGTGGCCATGTTGATGGCTTTCTTGAATTTTTGTTCCACTTCAATTCCAAATAAGTATATTTGAGTAAACGTCCACACCATCATACTCTCTGCTGGATAGTTTAGGTCAAGAACGTAAAAAAGAAAAAAACATGTTCCAAAATCTTCCAATGGATCCTCAAAGTAATATTTTTTTTTATCCATAGCGTAATGTAGGCGATAAGCTTTTTGGCGGGATCTCCCAATACCACAATTCTTGGCTGCTTCCCCGTATTATTCTTTGCTAGATTAATTTCGTGGTTGTCAGATTCTTGTTAAGTCTAAAGAAAAATTGTAAAATAAAAAAAGTTAAATTACTTTTCAAAAAAAATATCTTTAGTGGTGTTATTTAAAATAAAAACTTTTTTTTTAATATTTTTCTTAAAATTTGAAAATTGAAAAGTAATAATTAACCTTAAAATATGCCACAAAATTTTCTTGACTTTCGATTTTCGAGCAACGGTATGAAGCCTTAGTTGCACTCTTTTTTGTACGTGAGCTTGGAAACATATAGCTCAATATTATCAATGCTATAATTTTTGAAGCTTCAGTATTGGTTCTGACTATTTTCATGAAATGCTTAAGAGTGTTGTCTTTCGACTTCTCACCAAATCTTAAAATTTTTGGATAAAATGACAACCAGCGTTCTAAAAGGTTTTGAGCTTAAGGCAGCAAAATTTTCTTATCTATATTCAACTATATATACATATTTTTTTTAATTAAATATTTACCGACTTAAAAAATTGTATGTTATTTACCAGTTTTATTGATTCTTTTGAATTTGCAACAAATATTGGGAAGTTATCCAGGTAATGCAAAATACTACTTGACGCTTTGAGTAGTTTCTGTTGAAGATTGTGCGTTTGTATCCAATTATTCTCAATAATACTCCAGGGTTCTATTTCGGTCCTCAACCATTCAAGAGCTTCTAAGTCAAAACTTGATTCTTCTATAAAAAAAAACTTTATAAATTATTTTGGTTATTAAAATGGTCTTAATATTTACCAATAACGTCTTCTGGCTCCCGAGCTGTAATAGGTTCGGAGTTTCGTCGGTTTCTCGATCTTTTTATCAGTTTAGATTCGGAAAGTTTTTTTCTAAAATATGTGTAAGCATCATAAAGTTTCCCACAAGGACTTTGGTCCCTACATGCAGGCGTAAAATATGCAGAAGTAATTTCTCCCGGAAACACTTGTACGATAAGTTCAGCTAGATATAAAAAATCGTGCCTTGAGAACCTGTAAAAGTTTGAGAATACTTTTATTTAGTAACTTAAATTTTGTTTTGCATTTATTTTATATTTTTCTTTCAAGCCAATAACTCACATTTTAGACAAATCGTTGTGAATTGTTTCGATTGTGGCCATGTTGACGGCTTTCTTGAATTTTTGTTCCACTTCAATTCCAAATAAGTATATTTGAGTAAACGTCCACACCATCATACTCTCTGCTGGATAGTTTAGGTCAAGAACGTAAAAAAGAAAAAAACATGTTTCAAAATCTTGGAATGGATCCTCAAAGTAATATTTTTTATCCAGGAGCGTAATGCAGGCGGTAAGCTTGTTGGCGGGATCTCCCAATACCACAATTCTTGGCTGCTTCCCCGTATTATTCTTTGCTAGATTAATTTCGTGGTTGTCAGATTCTTGTTAAGTCTAAAGAAAAATTGTAAAATAAAAAAAGATTAATTACTTTTCAAAAAAAATATCTTTAGTGGTGTTATTTAAAATAAAAACTTTTTTTTTAATATTTTTCTTAAAATTTGAAAATTGAAAAGTAATAATTAACCTTAAAATATGCCACAAAATTTTCTTGACTTTCGATTTGCGAGCAACGGTATGAAGCCTTAGTTGCACTCTTTTTTGTACGTGAGCTTGGAAACATATAGCTCAATATTATCAATGCTATAATTTTTGAAGGTTCAGTATTGGTTCTGACTATTTTCATGAATTGCTTAGCAGTGTTGTCTTTCGACTTCTCACCAAATCTTAAAATTTTTGGATAAAATGACAACCAGCGTCTAAAAAGTTTTGAGCTTAAGGCAGCAAAATTTTCTTATCTATATTCAACTATATATACATATTTTTTTTAATTAAATATTTACCGACTTAAAAAATTGTATGTTATTTACCAGTTTTATTGATTCTTTTGAATTTGCAACAAATATTGGGAAGTTATCCAGGTAATGCAAAATACTACTTGACGCTTTGAGTAGTTTCTGTCGAAGATTGTGCGTTTGTATCCAATTATTCTCAATAATACTCCAGGGTTCTATTTCGGTCCTCAACCATTCAAGAGCTTCTAAGTCAAAACTTGATTCTTCTATAAAAAAAAACTTTATAAATTATTTTGGTTATTAAAATGGTCTTAATATTTACCAATAACGTCTTCTGGCTCCCGAGCTGTAATAGGTTCGGAGTTTCGTCGGTTTCTCGATCTTTTTATCAGTTTAGATTCGGAAAGTTTTTTTCTAAAATATGTGTAAGCATCATAAAGTTTCCCACAAGGACTTTGGTCCCTACATGCAGGCGTAAAATATGCAGAAGTAATTTCTCCCGGAAACACTTGTACAATAAGTTCAGCTAGATATAAAAAATCGTGCCTTGACAACCTGTAAAAGTTTGAGAATACTTTTATTTAGTAACTTAAATTTTGTTTTGCATTTATTTTATATGATATATTTTATCAGTTTAGATTCGGAAAGTTTTTTTCTAAAATATGTGTAAGCATCATAAAGTTTCCCACAAGGACTTTGGCCCCTACATGCAGGCGTAAAATATGCAGAAGTAATTTCTCCCGGAAACACTTGTACAATAAGTTCAGCTAGATATAAAAAATCGTGCCTTGACAACCTGTAAAAGTTTGAGAATACTTTTATTTAGTAACTTAAATTTTGTTTTGCATTTATTTTATATGATATATTTTATCAGTTTAGATTCGGAAAGTTTTTTTCTAAAATATGTGTAAGCATCATAAAGTTTCCCACAAGGACTTTGGCCCCTACATGCAGGCGTAAAATATGCAGAAGTAATTTCTCCCGGAAACACTTGTACAATAAGTTCAGTTAGATATAAAAAATCGTGCCTTGACAACCTGTAAAAGCTTGAGAATACTTTTATTTAGTAACTTAAATTTTGTTTTGCACTTATTTAATATGTGAAGAAGTGAATGTATATTGTATAAAATAATTACATAAAATTATTATATACAATTAAGAAAAGTTGGCACATTGCTAAGTACATACAGTATCATGCTAATGCCTTGTTTAAAACCAAGTTACAGCCTTTCAAAGAACCCTACAAATTTAGAAAACTTTTTTGTTCCTTTAATTTTTTGACTGCGCATATGTATTTAAAAAAATAAAAATAAAAAAAAACTTACTCAACATGTTTATTTTCTTGCAAAATTTGTTTAACAGCAAATTTTGAAATCGTTATTCTATCATGGTTATCCAAATTTACAGAATTTTTAAATTTCGCGAGGATTATTGTTGAGTCCAAATCACTGTTGTGTTTTAGAAATAGAATGAAACCAAAGAAATAGAATTAAACCAACTTGTTCTTTTTAGTCTTGGAAACAGAGTGACCGAACTTCTACTCATCATTTCTTACGCTACCTCTTCTATTGCCCGGATCGTCACTTCCTCCAGGTCAACCACGCATTCTATTTCCATTCGCTTGACACAGTTTGTTTGTTTAATGAATAACAATACAATAGTGCAACATCAACATATGTCGCACTTGACATAGTTGCACTACGATGGGTCAGTATTGCAATATGATCCCTTATTGTATTGCTTTTATTTAGTTGACATAGTTCGATTGCCGTTCCTATGATTGTATAACAATATGCATGACACATGCGGAACACTTGGTCGTAATCGAACTATGTCATGTGTCTTGAATGCGATTCATAGGAATTGGGTAATTGTGGGAACTGTGTGTGGTCTCTGTGACTAAGGGCACAACATCATCCATTGTGCCATAAACTACTTTTAAACCTTTACCTATAATATTTATCAAACCGCGTTTATAAATAATATGATGTGGTATGATTGTTTCTATTTTAACTTCTATGGTATTTAATTCTTCTTTCTGAGTGCTATCTGGATTGGTTAGTAAAAGGTATTGTGTTTTAAGTTGGTCGATTAGTATTTTACATTGCGTTAGATTAATTAAGTGTAAAAGAGTATCATACTCTTCTATCAAGTGTACGGATTTTTCTTGTATTACTGCGAATTCGTATTTATTTCTGTAATTCTAAGGTTCTGACTGAGCACTAGTGTTACTAATAAGGGAATTGTTGTTATCACTTGGTATATCTTCATTTTGAATTCTTGTGTATTTCTTTTGTTTCCTAAATTGGTCTTTATGTAATTTTTGTTTTTTTAATATTAGGTCTAATGATTAGTTTTTTATCTTTGATTTTTAATACTTTTACTTTCCTATGTTTGGTTTTTAATTTGTTAATTTTGTGGCAAACAACAAAATATAAAAATATTCTTTCAAGCCAATAACTCACATTTTAGACAAATCGTTGTGAATTGTTTCGATTGTGGCCATGTTGATGGCTTTCTTGAATTTTTGTTCCACTTCAATTCCAAATAAGTATATTTGAGTAAACGTCCACACCATCATACTCTCTGCTGGATAGTTTAGGTCAAGAACGTAAAAAAGAAAAAAACATGTTCAAAAGCTTCCAATGGATCCTCAAAGTAATATTTTTTTTATCCAGAAGCGTAATGTAGGCGGTAAGCTTTTTGGCGGGATCTCACAATACCACAATTCTTGGCTGCTTCCCCGTATTATTCTTTGCTAGATTAATTTCGTGATTGTCAGATTCTTGTAAAGTCCAAAGAAAAATTGTAAAATAAAAAAAGTTTAATTACTTTTCAAAAAAAATATCTTTAGTGGTGTTATTTAAAATAAAAACTTTTTTTTTTAATATTTTTCTTAAAATTTGAAAAGTAATAATTAACCTTAAAATATGCCACAAAATTTTCTTGACTTTCGATTTTCGAGCAACGGTATGAAGCCTTAGTTGCACTCTTTTTTGTACGTGAGCTTGGAAACATATAGCTCAATATTATCAATGTTATAATTTTTGAAGCTTCAGTATTGGTTCTGACTATTTTCATGAAATGCTTAAGAGTGTTGTCTTTCGACTTCTCACCAAATCTTAAAATTTTTGGATAAAATGACAACCAGCGTTCTAAAAGGTTTTGAGCTTAAGGCAGCAAAATTTTCTTATCTATATTCAACTATATATACATATTTTTTTTAATTAAATATTTACCGACTTAAAAAATTGTATGTTATTTACCAGTTTTATTGATTCTTTTGAATTTGCAACAAATATTGGGAAGTTATCCAGGTAATGCAAAATACTACTTGACGCTTTGAGTAGTTTCTGTCGAAGATTGTGCGTTTGTATCCAATTATTCTCAATAATACTCCAGGGTTCTATTTCGGTCCTCAACCATTCAAGAGCTTCTAAGTCAAAACTTGATTCTTCTATAAAAAAAAACTTTATAAATTATTTTGGTTATTAAAATGGTCTTAATATTTACCAATAACGTCTTCTGGCTCCCGAGCTGTAATAGGTTCGGAGTTTCGTCGGTTTCTCGATCTTTTTATCAGTTTAGATTCGGAAAGTTTTTTTCTAAAATATGTGTAAGCATCATAAAGTTTCCCACAAGGACTTTGGTCCCTACATGCAGGCGTAAAATATGCAGAAGTAATTTCTCCCGGAAACACTTGTACGATAAGTTCAGCTAGATATAAAAAATCGTGCCTTGAGAACCTGTAAAAGTTTGAGAATACTTTTATTTAGTAACTTAAATTTTGTTTTGCATTTATTTTATATTTTTCTTTCAAGCCAATAACTCACATTTTAGACAAATCGTTGTGAATTGTTTCGATTGTGGCCATGTTGACGGCTTTCTTGAATTTTTGTTCCACTTCAATTCCAAATAAGTATATTTGAGTAAACGTCCACACCATCATACTCTCTGCTGGATAGTTTAGGTCAAGAACGTAAAAAAGAAAAAAACATGTTTCAAAATCTTCCAATGGATCCTCAAAGTAATATTTTTTATCCAGGAGCGTAATGCAGGCGGTAAGCTTGTTGGCGGGATCTCCCAATACCACAATTCTTGGCTGCTTCCCCGTATTATTCTTTGCTAGATTAATTTCGTGGTTGTCAGATTCTTGTTAAGTCTAAAGAAAAATTGTAAAATAAAAAAAGTTAAATTACTTTTCAAAAAAAATATCTTTAGTGGTGTTATTTAAAATAAAAACTTTTTTTTTAATATTTTTCTTAAAATTTGAAAATTGAAAAGTAATAATTAACCTTAAAATATGCCACAAAATTTTCTTGACTTTCGATTTGCGAGCAACGGTATGAAGCCTTAGTTGCACTCTTTTTTGTACGTGAGCTTGGAAACATATAGGTCAATATTATCAATGCTATAATTTTTGAAGGTTCAGTATTGGTTCTGACTATTTTCATGAATTGCTTAGCAGTGTTGTCTTTCGACTTCTCACCAAATCTTAAAATTTTTGGATAAAATGACAACCAGCGTCTAAAAAGTTTTGAGCTTAAGGCAGCAAAATTTTCTTATCTATATTCAACTATATATACATATTTTTTTTAATTAAATATTTACCGACTTAAAAAATTGTATGTTATTTACCAGTTTTATTGATTCTTTTGAATTTGCAACAAATATTGGGAAGTTATCCAGGTAATGCAAAATACTACTTGACGCTTTGAGTAGTTTCTGTCGAAGATTGTGCGTTTGTATCCAATTATTCTCAATAATACTCCAGGGTTCTATTTCGGTCCTCAACCATTCAAGAGCTTCTAAGTCAAAACTTGATTCTTCTATAAAAAAAAACTTTATAAATTATTTTGGTTATTAAAATGGTCTTAATATTTACCAATAACGTCTTCTGGCTCCCGAGCTGTAATAGGTTCGGAGTTTCGTCGGTTTCTCGATCTTTTTATCAGTTTAGATTCGGAAAGTTTTTTTCTAAAATATGTGTAAGCATCATAAAGTTTCCCACAAGGACTTTGGTCCCTACATGCAGGCGTAAAATATGCAGAAGTAATTTCTCCCGGAAACACTTGTACAATAAGTTCAGCTAGATATAAAAAATCGTGCCTTGACAACCTGTAAAAGCTTGAGAATACTTTTATTTAGTAACTTAAATTTTGTTTTGCACTTATTTAATATGTGTAGAAGTGAATGTATATTGTATAAAATAATTACATAAAATTATTATATACAATTAAGAAAAGTTGGCACATTGCTAAGTACATACAGTATCATGCTAATGCCTTGTTTAAAACCAAGTTACAGCCTTTCAAAGAACCCTACAAATTTAGAAAACTTTTTTGTTCCTTTAATTTTTTGACTGCGCATATGTATTTAAAAAAATAAAAATAAAAAAAAACTTACTCAACATGTTTATTTTCTTGCAAAATTTGTTTAACAGCAAATTTTGAAATCGTTATTCTATCATGGTTATCCAAATTTACAGAATTTTTAAATTTCGCGAGGATTATTGTTGAGTCCAAATCACTGTTGTGTTTTAGAAATAGAATGAAACCAAAGAAATAGAATTAAACCAACTTGTTCTTTTTAGTCTTGGAAACAGAGTGACCGAACTTCTACTCATCATTTCTTACGCTACCTCTTCTATTGCCCGGATCGTCACTTCCTCCAGGTCAACCACGCATTCTATTTCCATTCGCTTGACACAGTTTGTTTGTTTAATGAATAACAATACAATAGTGCAACATCAACATATGTCGCACTTGACATAGTTGCACTACGATGGGTCAGTATTGCAATATGATCCCTTATTGTTATGGTTTTATTTAGTTGACATAGTTCGATTGCCGTTCCTATGATTGTATAACAATATACATGACACATGCGGAACACTTGGTCGTAATCGAACTATGTCATGTGTCTTGAATGCGATTCATAGGAATTGGGTAATTGTGGGAACTGTGTGTGGTCTCTGTGACTAAGGGCACAACATCACTATTTGCTTTGAAACTCTGTAATAAATATTTATTATAACTAAAATGGGCATTTTCCTTTTAAATGCATCCATACCTCTGAAGAATTGAATGTTGATTTAACCAATATGCTTATGTTTGATTCTGATACTTCACTTAAATCAACTTTACTTCTACAAAATGAAATAGAATTGTATAATTCTTTGGTTGTGCTTGTAGGAGTTTGAGGCTGAGAACTGCTTCCAAAGAAACTACTAAATAAACTTGGGCTAAGGCCAAGATCAAGATCAGATTCTGCAACTAGAAAATTTACAAGTCGTTAATACTATGCTTGATATAATTAATTACATACACACATATAACGCAGAAAAAATTTTACTTCGCAGACATAATATTAGATGTTAGGATGTATATGTATAACTACTGTAACCATACAAATTTTAAATTCTAAACTATTTGAAAACAAACTATTTTTTTTTAAACATTTTATATTTTAAATGCATAATTGTGCCATTTGAGGAGAATATGAGTTTAGCATCATAACTCAGAATTAACTATTTTTATTTCAAATATACGTTGCTTTATCAAATATTTTTCTGAGGCATAGTGTTAAAGTTCAATTTTAATAGAAACCTTCAACTAGTGATCCTCCACTGGCGGGATCTCCCAATACCACAATTCTTGGCTGCTTCCCCGTATTATTCTTTGCTAGATTAATTTCGTGGTTGTCAGATTCTTGTTAAGTCTAAAGAAAAATTGTAAAATAAAAAAAGATTAATTACTTTTCAAAAAAAATATCTTTAGTGGTGTTATTTAAAATAAAAACTTTTTTTTTAATATTTTTCTTAAAATTTGAAAATTGAAAAGTAATAATTAACCTTAAAATATGCCACAAAATTTTCTTGACTTTCGATTTGCGAGCAACGGTATGAAGCCTTAGTTGCACTCTTTTTTGTACGTGAGCTTGGAAACATATAGCTCAATATTATCAATGCTATAATTTTTGAAGGTTCAGTATTGGTTCTGACTATTTTCATGAATTGCTTAGCAGTGTTGTCTTTCGACTTCTCACCAAATCTTAAAATTTTTGGATAAAATGACAACCAGCGTCTAAAAAGTTTTGAGCTTAAGGCAGCAAAATTTTCTTATCTATATTCAACTATATATACATATTTTTTTTAATTAAATATTTACCGACTTAAAAAATTGTATGTTATTTACCAGTTTTATTGATTCTTTTGAATTTGCAACAAATATTGGGAAGTTATCCAGGTAATGCAAAATACTACTTGACGCTTTGAGTAGTTTCTGTCGAAGATTGTGCGTTTGTATCCAATTATTCTCAATAATACTCCAGGGTTCTATTTCGGTCCTCAACCATTCAAGAGCTTCTAAGTCAAAACTTGATTCTTCTATAAAAAAAAACTTTATAAATTATTTTGGTTATTAAAATGGTCTTAATATTTACCAATAACGTCTTCTGGCTCCCGAGCTGTAATAGGTTCGGAGTTTCGTCGGTTTCTCGATCTTTTTATCAGTTTAGATTCGGAAAGTTTTTTTCTAAAATATGTGTAAGCATCATAAAGTTTCCCACAAGGACTTTGGTCCCTACATGCAGGCGTAAAATATGCAGAAGTAATTTCTCCCGGAAACACTTGTACAATAAGTTCAGCTAGATATAAAAAATCGTGCCTTGACAACCTGTAAAAGTTTGAGAATACTTTTATTTAGTAACTTAAATTTTGTTTTGCATTTATTTTATATGATATATTTTATCAGTTTAGATTCGGAAAGTTTTTTTCTAAAATATGTGTAAGCATCATAAAGTTTCCCACAAGGACTTTGGCCCCTACATGCAGGCGTAAAATATGCAGAAGTAATTTCTCCCGGAAACACTTGTACAATAAGTTCAGCTAGATATAAAAAATCGTGCCTTGACAACCTGTAAAAGTTTGAGAATACTTTTATTTAGTAACTTAAATTTTGTTTTGCATTTATTTTATATGATATATTTTATCAGTTTAGATTCGGAAAGTTTTTTTCTAAAATATGTGTAAGCATCATAAAGTTTCCCACAAGGACTTTGGCCCCTACATGCAGGCGTAAAATATGCAGAAGTAATTTCTCCCGGAAACACTTGTACAATAAGTTCAGTTAGATATAAAAAATCGTGCCTTGACAACCTGTAAAAGCTTGAGAATACTTTTATTTAGTAACTTAAATTTTGTTTTGCACTTATTTAATATGTGAAGAAGTGAATGTATATTGTATAAAATAATTACATAAAATTATTATATACAATTAAGAAAAGTTGGCACATTGCTAAGTACATACAGTATCATGCTAATGCCTTGTTTAAAACCAAGTTACAGCCTTTCAAAGAACCCTACAAATTTAGAAAACTTTTTTGTTCCTTTAATTTTTTGACTGCGCATATGTATTTAAAAAAATAAAAATAAAAAAAAACTTACTCAACATGTTTATTTTCTTGCAAAATTTGTTTAACAGCAAATTTTGAAATCGTTATTCTATCATGGTTATCCAAATTTACAGAATTTTTAAATTTCGCGAGGATTATTGTTGAGTCCAAATCACTGTTGTGTTTTAGAAATAGAATGAAACCAAAGAAATAGAATTAAACCAACTTGTTCTTTTTAGTCTTGGAAACAGAGTGACCGAACTTCTACTCATCATTTCTTACGCTACCTCTTCTATTGCCCGGATCGTCACTTCCTCCAGGTCAACCACGCATTCTATTTCCATTCGCTTGACACAGTTTGTTTGTTTAATGAATAACAATACAATAGTGCAACATCAACATATGTCGCACTTGACATAGTTGCACTACGATGGGTCAGTATTGCAATATGATCCCTTATTGTATTGCTTTTATTTAGTTGACATAGTTCGATTGCCGTTCCTATGATTGTATAACAATATGCATGACACATGCGGAACACTTGGTCGTAATCGAACTATGTCATGTGTCTTGAATGCGATTCATAGGAATTGGGTAATTGTGGGAACTGTGTGTGGTCTCTGTGACTAAGGGCACAACATCATCCATTGTGCCATAAACTACTTTTAAACCTTTACCTATAATATTTATCAAACCGCGTTTATAAATAATATGATGTGGTATGATTGTTTCTATTTTAACTTCTATGGTATTTAATTCTTCTTTCTGAGTGCTATCTGGATTGGTTAGTAAAAGGTATTGTGTTTTAAGTTGGTCGATTAGTATTTTACATTGCGTTAGATTAATTAAGTGTAAAAGAGTATCATACTCTTCTATCAAGTGTACGGATTTTTCTTGTATTACTGCGAATTCGTATTTATTTCTGTAATTCTAAGGTTCTGACTGAGCACTAGTGTTACTAATAAGGGAATTGTTGTTATCACTTGGTATATCTTCATTTTGAATTCTTGTGTATTTCTTTTGTTTCCTAAATTGGTCTTTATGTAATTTTTGTTTTTTTAATATTAGGTCTAATGATTAGTTTTTTATCTTTGATTTTTAATACTTTTACTTTCCTATGTTTGGTTTTTAATTTGTTAATTTTGTGGCAAACAACAAAATATAAAAATATTCTTTCAAGCCAATAACTCACATTTTAGACAAATCGTTGTGAATTGTTTCGATTGTGGCCATGTTGATGGCTTTCTTGAATTTTTGTTCCACTTCAATTCCAAATAAGTATATTTGAGTAAACGTCCACACCATCATACTCTCTGCTGGATAGTTTAGGTCAAGAACGTAAAAAAGAAAAAAACATGTTCAAAAGCTTCCAATGGATCCTCAAAGTAATATTTTTTTTATCCAGAAGCGTAATGTAGGCGGTAAGCTTTTTGGCGGGATCTCACAATACCACAATTCTTGGCTGCTTCCCCGTATTATTCTTTGCTAGATTAATTTCGTGATTGTCAGATTCTTGTAAAGTCCAAAGAAAAATTGTAAAATAAAAAAAGTTTAATTACTTTTCAAAAAAAATATCTTTAGTGGTGTTATTTAAAATAAAAACTTTTTTTTTTAATATTTTTCTTAAAATTTGAAAAGTAATAATTAACCTTAAAATATGCCACAAAATTTTCTTGACTTTCGATTTTCGAGCAACGGTATGAAGCCTTAGTTGCACTCTTTTTTGTACGTGAGCTTGGAAACATATAGCTCAATATTATCAATGTTATAATTTTTGAAGCTTCAGTATTGGTTCTGACTATTTTCATGAAATGCTTAAGAGTGTTGTCTTTCGACTTCTCACCAAATCTTAAAATTTTTGGATAAAATGACAACCAGCGTTCTAAAAGGTTTTGAGCTTAAGGCAGCAAAATTTTCTTATCTATATTCAACTATATATACATATTTTTTTTAATTAAATATTTACCGACTTAAAAAATTGTATGTTATTTACCAGTTTTATTGATTCTTTTGAATTTGCAACAAATATTGGGAAGTTATCCAGGTAATGCAAAATACTACTTGACGCTTTGAGTAGTTTCTGTCGAAGATTGTGCGTTTGTATCCAATTATTCTCAATAATACTCCAGGGTTCTATTTCGGTCCTCAACCATTCAAGAGCTTCTAAGTCAAAACTTGATTCTTCTATAAAAAAAAACTTTATAAATTATTTTGGTTATTAAAATGGTCTTAATATTTACCAATAACGTCTTCTGGCTCCCGAGCTGTAATAGGTTCGGAGTTTCGTCGGTTTCTCGATCTTTTTATCAGTTTAGATTCGGAAAGTTTTTTTCTAAAATATGTGTAAGCATCATAAAGTTTCCCACAAGGACTTTGGTCCCTACATGCAGGCGTAAAATATGCAGAAGTAATTTCTCCCGGAAACACTTGTACGATAAGTTCAGCTAGATATAAAAAATCGTGCCTTGAGAACCTGTAAAAGTTTGAGAATACTTTTATTTAGTAACTTAAATTTTGTTTTGCATTTATTTTATATTTTTCTTTCAAGCCAATAACTCACATTTTAGACAAATCGTTGTGAATTGTTTCGATTGTGGCCATGTTGACGGCTTTCTTGAATTTTTGTTCCACTTCAATTCCAAATAAGTATATTTGAGTAAACGTCCACACCATCATACTCTCTGCTGGATAGTTTAGGTCAAGAACGTAAAAAAGAAAAAAACATGTTTCAAAATCTTCCAATGGATCCTCAAAGTAATATTTTTTATCCAGGAGCGTAATGCAGGCGGTAAGCTTGTTGGCGGGATCTCCCAATACCACAATTCTTGGCTGCTTCCCCGTATTATTCTTTGCTAGATTAATTTCGTGGTTGTCAGATTCTTGTTAAGTCTAAAGAAAAATTGTAAAATAAAAAAAGTTAAATTACTTTTCAAAAAAAATATCTTTAGTGGTGTTATTTAAAATAAAAACTTTTTTTTTAATATTTTTCTTAAAATTTGAAAATTGAAAAGTAATAATTAACCTTAAAATATGCCACAAAATTTTCTTGACTTTCGATTTGCGAGCAACGGTATGAAGCCTTAGTTGCACTCTTTTTTGTACGTGAGCTTGGAAACATATAGGTCAATATTATCAATGCTATAATTTTTGAAGGTTCAGTATTGGTTCTGACTATTTTCATGAATTGCTTAGCAGTGTTGTCTTTCGACTTCTCACCAAATCTTAAAATTTTTGGATAAAATGACAACCAGCGTCTAAAAAGTTTTGAGCTTAAGGCAGCAAAATTTTCTTATCTATATTCAACTATATATACATATTTTTTTTAATTAAATATTTACCGACTTAAAAAATTGTATGTTATTTACCAGTTTTATTGATTCTTTTGAATTTGCAACAAATATTGGGAAGTTATCCAGGTAATGCAAAATACTACTTGACGCTTTGAGTAGTTTCTGTCGAAGATTGTGCGTTTGTATCCAATTATTCTCAATAATACTCCAGGGTTCTATTTCGGTCCTCAACCATTCAAGAGCTTCTAAGTCAAAACTTGATTCTTCTATAAAAAAAAACTTTATAAATTATTTTGGTTATTAAAATGGTCTTAATATTTACCAATAACGTCTTCTGGCTCCCGAGCTGTAATAGGTTCGGAGTTTCGTCGGTTTCTCGATCTTTTTATCAGTTTAGATTCGGAAAGTTTTTTTCTAAAATATGTGTAAGCATCATAAAGTTTCCCACAAGGACTTTGGTCCCTACATGCAGGCGTAAAATATGCAGAAGTAATTTCTCCCGGAAACACTTGTACAATAAGTTCAGCTAGATATAAAAAATCGTGCCTTGACAACCTGTAAAAGCTTGAGAATACTTTTATTTAGTAACTTAAATTTTGTTTTGCACTTATTTAATATGTGTAGAAGTGAATGTATATTGTATAAAATAATTACATAAAATTATTATATACAATTAAGAAAAGTTGGCACATTGCTAAGTACATACAGTATCATGCTAATGCCTTGTTTAAAACCAAGTTACAGCCTTTCAAAGAACCCTACAAATTTAGAAAACTTTTTTGTTCCTTTAATTTTTTGACTGCGCATATGTATTTAAAAAAATAAAAATAAAAAAAAACTTACTCAACATGTTTATTTTCTTGCAAAATTTGTTTAACAGCAAATTTTGAAATCGTTATTCTATCATGGTTATCCAAATTTACAGAATTTTTAAATTTCGCGAGGATTATTGTTGAGTCCAAATCACTGTTGTGTTTTAGAAATAGAATGAAACCAAAGAAATAGAATTAAACCAACTTGTTCTTTTTAGTCTTGGAAACAGAGTGACCGAACTTCTACTCATCATTTCTTACGCTACCTCTTCTATTGCCCGGATCGTCACTTCCTCCAGGTCAACCACGCATTCTATTTCCATTCGCTTGACACAGTTTGTTTGTTTAATGAATAACAATACAATAGTGCAACATCAACATATGTCGCACTTGACATAGTTGCACTACGATGGGTCAGTATTGCAATATGATCCCTTATTGTTATGGTTTTATTTAGTTGACATAGTTCGATTGCCGTTCCTATGATTGTATAACAATATACATGACACATGCGGAACACTTGGTCGTAATCGAACTATGTCATGTGTCTTGAATGCGATTCATAGGAATTGGGTAATTGTGGGAACTGTGTGTGGTCTCTGTGACTAAGGGCACAACATCACTATTTGCTTTGAAACTCTGTAATAAATATTTATTATAACTAAAATGGGCATTTTCCTTTTAAATGCATCCATACCTCTGAAGAATTGAATGTTGATTTAACCAATATGCTTATGTTTGATTCTGATACTTCACTTAAATCAACTTTACTTCTACAAAATGAAATAGAATTGTATAATTCTTTGGTTGTGCTTGTAGGAGTTTGAGGCTGAGAACTGCTTCCAAAGAAACTACTAAATAAACTTGGGCTAAGGCCAAGATCAAGATCAGATTCTGCAACTAGAAAATTTACAAGTCGTTAATACTATGCTTGATATAATTAATTACATACACACATATAACGCAGAAAAAATTTTACTTCGCAGACATAATATTAGATGTTAGGATGTATATGTATAACTACTGTAACCATACAAATTTTAAATTCTAAACTATTTGAAAACAAACTATTTTTTTTTAAACATTTTATATTTTAAATGCATAATTGTGCCATTTGAGGAGAATATGAGTTTAGCATCATAACTCAGAATTAACTATTTTTATTTCAAATATACGTTGCTTTATCAAATATTTTTCTGAGGCATAGTGTTAAAGTTCAATTTTAATAGAAACCTTCAACTAGTGATCCTCCACTGGATATGACATTATCTTGACAGTATTCTTTTGCATTTGTAATTTTAAAGTAAATAAATAGAAATTTCGGTTAGTTGGCTGTAGAAAGAGAGGTATTATTTATATGCAATTTATTTTATGTTTTTTAACATGTTTCTAATTAACATCATTTTACTTTATTGAGCAACAATGTTGGTGACCCCAATGCTCGACGTCTGACAAACAAACGCAAACATATCGAGTTGGGTTCTTTGAATATTGTAAACTGAATGGAATTTTGGAAAACTAATTTGGAGTTTGAAAATTAGATGGAAATGATTCAGTAGAGAGAATTGTCTTTTTAACTTTAATATTCACATTTTTTTACAACGAGAAAACAAAAAAAAATCACTGAAACCTTTTTTAAATTTTTTATTATAAATATTGTTACTCAAAAAAAAAAAAATCTAATGAAAATTTATGGACTTAAATTAATAATGAAAAGCTTAATTGTTACAATTAAAACAAAGACTATCGAGCAAGAATTATTCTTAAGTGTTCCGGAGTGAACAAAACCAGTTATTTGCTGATTCTTTTTTTTCATGTATAAGACCGGTTTTTTCACTTTCATCGCATACTTTGTTTTATAAAACTTTGTATTTTTACTAATTGGCCACTTGTATTCGTATTATTGTACTAAAAAACGTTTTGTAAATACAACTCATTTTAACTTTCAAATTTACATGAATTATTCTGTCAAAAAGTGTTTTTTTTTTTAAATTGAAAATTTTAATATCTAATGTAACAACAATGATTATTTAATTAATGCAAAATGTGAATAATAAATTTTATTTATATCTACATAATAAAAAAATGTCAAAAAAAACATCGTTAGGTATAAATTTATTGACATTCAAAAATGCTTTTTCAAAATTTTAGAGCATTTTTATTTTGTATAATCGATATTTCTATTAGGTAAAAAATTTAAAAATTATTGTTTTTTATTAAATATATACATGTGGGATTTCTGAGTCCACAATGCTCACAAAAATAACACTTTGGCTCAATTTTCAACTTTATTTATTAGTTCATTTATAAAAAATAAAGAAAATGTAATTAATTAAAAATCTCAACCGCAACTGGGGCCGATGTCGGAAGAGGGAATACAGCGCAAGATCACTCTACGTCTTAACGAGTTGGATTGGAATTACAAACTGAACTAAATTCATTCTCCTGTTCTTTCAATGTCTTATATCTTGTCCGTTGTGTGTCGCCGTACATGTCTCGTTGTTTATGTATTCGTCTTATGTATTGTCCTTTTCGTCATTAGTTTTGTCTTTTCTATGTGCAGTGATGTCGGTTTTGTGAGTCCCTTTCAAGTACGTCGTCCAGTGCCGTCATTTCATATCCTACATTCGGCCATTCTGATTAAACATTCGCCCCGAATGATCCTGACCATGGTTTCATACCATCAGCTGAAGCAGTAGTACGCCCCGGCCCAGAATGATCTCCCACCTTTTCCATTTCATACCGGTCGTGCTTGCAGACCCTTGTGATCTTATATGGGCCAAAATATTTCGGTCTCAACTTCAAACCAGGTCCGAACTGTGTTCTAATTACTGCGACCAGGTCACTCATTTTGTACTTCAAGGCTTCCTTGTGTTTCCTTAGATAGTATTTATAGTTTTCCTCTTGGAGTTTGGCAATTCCCGATTTTGCTTCTTCCCTTAAATTCTTCCTTTCTGTATCAAATTCCTCGAAAATCTCTTCATTGAAAAGATCTTGAAAGTTCGGATGTTCCTTGATCCTCATTTCAACACCAGTTAAAATCCTAAAAGGAGCGATTCCAGTACTCCTTGGTGGTGTATTGTTTATAAATCGTTGTGCCCTGTCAACATATTTGTACCACAATCCTGGATTCTCTATGTTCATTTTGGTTAAAAGCGGAACAAGTATTCTGTTGATGCGTTCTACTTGCCCGTTGCCCCTCGGAACTCCCGTCGTGATGACCAAATGTACAATATCTTGGTCCTTACAGTAAGCTTCAAAGGCACCCGAAGTAAACCCTGTACCCCGGTCTGAGATTATTCTCCTTGGGTTCCCGAAAATCGCAGAGTGCTTCCTAAGCCGATCCAACACCTCTTCAGTTCCTGTACCCTTAGTGGGATACAGCCACACGAATTTGGAAAATGAATCCACAACTGCCAAGATGTGATTATACTTCTTTTTTGTCTCCTCCATTGGCCCAATGTGATCAATGTGAAGCGTCTCTAAGGGGAAACTTCCTTTATCGATTGGTGTCAATAATCCTTCTTGTTTTCCCCCCTTTCGCTCTGCTAAAATACATTCAACGCAATTCCGTATAACTCCAACAATTTTGTTTTTAACGTCTTTGATATAATAGGATTTTTCTAGAATGTCCTGTGTCTTCTTAGCCGCAAAATGACCTTCTCGATGTACTGACTTAATTATTTCATCTTCCATACACGTTGGGATAACGACTAATTCCAAATTTTCATCCTTGTATAGAAGACCATTTTTAATGAAATAATCTTCATACGATTTAACCTTAAGAATCTCAACTATAAGTCTTAATCGTTCGTCATGCGCTTGTGCTTCTTTGATTCGATAGGTCAATGTTCCTACAATCACCATCGATACCCTGCTTAAAGCGTCCACATGTCGCATTCGTGTGCCACTCCTGTGTTCAATATCATAATCGAAGTCCTGTAAGAACAAAGCCCATCTCGAAACTCGTAAAGGTACATCTTTTGTTTTCATAGTCATGGCAAAGGCATTACAGTCCGTCACGATTTTGATATGTTTCCCCAAACATCTTTTTAAAGCCTCCACTATCGCCAAGACCTCTAAATCATACGAGTGAAATTTCTTTTCTTGAGGTGACGTTTTGCGACTCATGTACTGTATGGGATGGAATTCACGATCCTCATTGTCCCTCTGAAGTAATACCGCTCCATATCCATACATACTGGCGTCTGTATGGATTTCAGTTTCAGCCTTTGGATCGAAGAGTTTGAGGACTGGCGATCCAACTAGAACATTTTTCAGCCATTCAAAAACGATAAGTTGTTCATCTCGCATCTTGAATGAATTATTTTTTCGAAGAAGATCACTTAAAGGTTTCGCTCTCAAAGCATACCCCTCAATAAACCTTCTGAAATATGACGTTAGACCTAGGAATCGTTGAAGTGCCTTCTTGTCCTTAGGCAACGGATAATTCCTGACGACACTCGTTTTTTCTTCTGAAGGACGTATCGTACCATTTTCGATGATATAACCTAAAAATTCTATGCGACTTTGCAAGAATTTGCACTTTGTCCAATTTAATTCAAGTCCATTCGCAGCAGCAACTCTCAACACTTTTTCCAATCGTATGACTCCGTCTTCGTAATCTCCAGCTGGAATTATTACGTCGTCCATATATACGTGGACCACACCTTCATTGATCAAGGATTTCAACACCGTCATAATAAATCTAGTGAACACGGCTGGAGAATTACAAAGTCCAAACGAAACCTTCGTGAATTCGTATTGACCATTGTGTACAACGAATGAAGTGTACTTCCTTGAACTTGGTTCCACTGGAACATGAAAAAATCCGTTGACCAGATCAAGCGTCGTAAACATCTTACCATGTTGGAGCTGTTCAACAACATCATCAATTACCGGCATAGGAAAATGGTCCTTCACCATTCTTGAATTAATTCTACGAAAGTCGCAACACATTCGTTTGTGCCCGTTCTTTTTCCTTACCAGGACTACAGGTGAAGCAAACTCTGAATTGCTTTCTTGGATAATGCCTTTCTTCAGCCATTCAGAAACCTGTTTTTCCACTTCCTCTTTCTCTGGTAACGCTAACCTTCTGGCCCTTTCATAAATTGGTGTTTCATCTTTCAGGACGATCTTCATATTAATTGGTGATGATACTTTCTCTTCCGGCTTGTAATTCTTTATGAGAGTCTCAATCCTATCTTGATACGTTTTTGGTAAGTGAACTAAATCAATCGATGACAGACCATCCTCTTCCAATTCCCAGACACTCATGGCTTGGAATTCTTTCTTCAATTCTGGAACAGAACACACAATTGGCTTCACTGTTGTTCGACAAATTGATCCTTGCGTCAAGACATCTTCCTTCCGCCTCCTTTCAACACTCGAAACAACCTCCTCCTTAGCCCTTCTGTTCTCATCCACTCTATCTGCATTAGACATGTGTAACGCAGCGCTGCGTTAGCGCAATGCGTTGAAGCAGCAGCTGCGTTATGTGCGCTGATACATCAGTTTGTAACTCAGTAACGCAATAGCGCAGTTCATCAACTCATCAACTCAATAATCGAATAGCGCTTTTGATAAGCGCAGCGCTGCGCTGCACAGACAAAAACCATTCAAGCAGATACAAAAGCGCTGACTTCCTTGTAGCGCTCCCATATTTTTCACATTTTTGACGGAATTCAATAAAATTCCATGATGTGGTATATGGTATTTTTGCTTTTTAAGGGAAAAAATGTTTGTATTGCAGAAGACTTATTGCAGCTTGTGGATAACGTAGAAAAGTATTTTATATACCAAAATAACCGCTGATTATTCAAGAAAATAATAAAATTTTAATTTTTAAAATCGGTTAGAAAATGTGGGCAGAATTGTTAATTCTGCCTAGGATTTCCTTTTTGATCTAACCAAGCCTCTTAACCATTTAAGTTGTATGACAACCTAAAATTTTTTTTTTAATATTCACATTAGAGATATTTTAACCTATTCATAGACACCTCAATCTTATAGATGGAAGAAGTATTTCTCTAGTTGTAGTCAATAGAGTGCAGCAAAATCGAACATTTTGAAAATTTTCTTGCATTTATCTGGAAAATAAATAAATCGAAGACATTTTTTTTGAATTTTTTCCACATTAGATACTATAACGAAGCTTTTAGGCTATGCACAGCACATGCATGTTGTATATATCAATATAAGTGCTTACTTGTTCTTAATCGAATGAAAGATATTTTGTAAAAATCCGTTAAAATGCCAAAAGTAATGAGTGATATCTGAAGCAAGCAATGTGTAAAAAAATACAAGTCTTAAAAAAAATGTATTAGAAAATAGTTTATATCTGCCCTCATGTTGGACTGAGAGCTTTTCAATTTTCTTCATATATTTAGAAAATATATTGAATAATAATACAAAATAGTTTTAATTTTCTATGTTCAGGTTTTTGTATTTATTTAAAT
Organism: Chrysotoxum bicinctum; assembly: GCA_911387755.1. Taxonomy (NCBI): domain Eukaryota; kingdom Metazoa; phylum Arthropoda; class Insecta; order Diptera; family Syrphidae; genus Chrysotoxum; species Chrysotoxum bicinctum. Next base: position 85,508,941 of record OU426990.1, on the reverse strand, counting down.
TTTTTCCACAATTAAGTGGGAGAACAAAAAAATCACTACTCCAGATTATTTTTACATTTTTTAAGTGTAGTCGGGAAAAATTGATATTTTTTTCATAAATTGTATGAATGTCTAATGTCTACAGTATTTTAAGACTTTAATCTTAAAGATCTGTATGATATTTTCGAAGTAAAAAAATAGTTTATGAAACCATCTCTCTTTCTTTTTTGTATGAAAATCAATTTTTTTCGTTTCAAATCCTTTCAACCAATTTTAGCGTGTTTCCTGTCGAATTAATTGTAAAACATTGTTCAGCATTATTTTAGAAGAGGATTGGGGCAATAAGTAAGTGGTAATTTTATTTCAAAGTTCTGAAAGTTTTCATCAACTTTTGAATTTTGAGTGATTTGAACCGAATTGATTTTTGCGTCATTAACTTTTTAGTACGAAATTTTTTGTTATTTTGAATTTTTTTTTACACAGAAATAAAGTTTGACATTTCTCAATTAAATATATACTTCAATAATTAAGATCTGAGAACTAATACTTAAGTTAGAAGAACTAGAAAGTATGTAAGTCGGCATATTTTTAAGATTTTAATTAAATTTTTAATCAAAATTCAATTTCTATTGAAAATTTGAGAAAAGTCACCCTACCTTCTCTCCTGTTTCATATTTACCAAAATGACCTATGACACATTTGTAGAATATCATTATTGCAATTAATTTGCATCTTTAGTTTTTTAAAATTGTTAAATTTTTCATCAACATTTGAATTTAGAGTTCTTAAAATCGAATCGCAACGAGCTCCTTGCACGCTTTTAGTAAGAAAAACTTTGTCCCTCCTCAAAAATTTTTAGACCGGTATTTAGGAAAACATTCCATCTTTCATTTAAAATATTAATCTTGAAGATTGGACTATCAGAACCAAAGATATAAGTACAAACGTCTCCACACCTCGAACGAAAAATCTTTTTTTTTGAAAAGTCACCCCCATTCTCACTCAGACTGTTTGGTCGACGATGAACAACTTGTGTGGGCTTGTGCGCTACGAAGTTTGTATGATGATGACGATGAGTTAACAAAATACAGCTGCGCTGCGCTGCCCTGTTTTGCTTCAAATGAGTTAAAACAAAAATTGCGTTATGGCGCAAACTGCGTTAACGCATTTCGCTGATACAGTGAAGTGCGCTTGAGTTAGTGTATCAACGCAGCAAATTTTACTGCGTTACCCATGTCTAATCTGCATCATACAACTTTTCATTACTTGAAACACGATCATCTCCAAAAAACAAATCCTTAGATGAAGTTGCTACATATTTCTTCTCCTCATCTGCCTCTTCTTTTTTACATCTAAACCGCACCTCTTTATCCTTGATACTGATAACTGCCTGATTAATAACGTCCACCCCAATTACCATAGAAAACTGCATTTCGCGTTCGTGAACGATATGAAGCCTTAATTTGAATGGAATTTTATCTATCACTAAAGTCGTATCGAAATAACCTATAGTCATTATTTCCTTATTACCTAGCCCTAGTAAAGAAATTGACTGCTCTTCCAAAACTACTCTCGGAAATTTAATCAACATATCCTGTCTCAACAGTGTTAAATCACATCCAGTGTCAAACAATGCTGTAACCTCAACATCCATCAACAAAACATCTTTCATTAAATGTCCCGTCGTACCCCCAAAATTAGCCTTAGCCCTATTTTCCACTTTAGGCTGGACCTTGCATTCGTACGACTTGTGTCCCATTATACCGCATTTGAAGCATTTAACTCCTTGCATACAATCTTTAGCTAAATGATTTACATCCCCACATCTAAAACATTTACGAATATCCTTCGATTTGGCTGAAGTTGAAACTTCCCGCTTCACCGTTGGATCTCGAGGAGTGAAATCCGTTGTTGCTTGTTGTTTGATACGCTCGTAAATTTTTAACTTTGACTTCAGTTCGGCGATCGTACTTGCCTCATATAAAACCACTTTGTTGATTTTGTCATCTTTCAACCCAGCTATAAAATAGTCGATCAATGATGCGTCGTCTATTTGAATGGGTCTAGCTAGCTCCATGAGTCTGTATAAGTATTCTTTGTTCGTTTCGTTTGATTGCTTACGCCGATTCCTTAAGCGTCGGTGAACTTCTGCTGAGCTCACTTCAACCTCAAATTCTGCCTTCAGCGCCGTCTTCAATGCCGACCAGTTGCGCAGACCACGTTCGCTTTGAATAAACAACTTCGCTGAACCTGACATGAGTCTTCTTGCGAATACAAATTTCTGCAATTCATTGAATCCTAGTCCTTCGCAAATATCTTCATAGTTTTCTATCCATTCATTGACATTTTGCAGGCTCTCACCGGTAAATGCAGGAATAGCATCCTCCAAATCCCTAAAATTGAAACTGCTTGATTGCGACATTCCTCTTTCAGTGACTGGATTCTGCACAAAGATTCTTCCCTGCCGAGGCGCACCCCTACTACTACCATCGGCATCTGAAAACTCATCGTCGGATACGTCCCCTCCCATGTCTATCCCAAAATGCGTCAGTAATCGTTCTGTCAACTGTCTTTTATTCCCCGTCAGAGGCAATCCCAACTCTCTCAACTTAATTTTTAATGCTTCTACTGTAAGCGCTTTAATTTCCTCTTCCCTCATCTTACAATTCTTTCCCCTTCAGAAATTAAATTATTATTAAATTTGAATCAAAAAAAATAGGTACAAATGTTTTAGAATTCAATAATTTAAACTAAATATTAAATACTTTAAGATTTGATGACTTTAAAAATATTGTATTACAATTATTATTCTTCGCAATCAAAAATTTTTAGCACAACTGTGATATTTTCTTTTTTCAAAAAAAAAAACCAACATACATACAAACGGCTACGAAGTAAATGGATGTACATAGCAACCAAGCACAAAGTTCTTCTTCTCGATCTCGATTTGCAGCTGCGCTCTTCACTGTCTCGTCTTATGGCTGTTGTCGTTGTCTCCTATCTTCGTCGTGTACACAGAGACACATTAACTTTTTGTACCGTTGGGGCAAACAACCACGATGGTCTACGTGACTATGTATGAGTAGGTTTTTTCGAAGGAAAGTTTTTTCAAATTAATAAACCGTTGATGCAGATATTTTGTTTTCACACTACTCAGACGACACTCGCACTGCTTCTGACTGATGCCCTTTATTAGTTTTTTTTGTGTTAACGCACCAAATAAATGTAAAATATAATTTGTTTTCTCTAGCTGGCGACGATTTCCAGATTTAATATACAAAAAAAAAACGATACACAACCGACACAAAAAAACAATTCTGGTTGAGTCCCCAATTTGTGGGATTTCTGAGTCCACAATACAATGCTCACAAAAATAACACTTTGGCTCAATTTTCAACTTTATTTATTAGTTCATTTATAAAAAATAAAGAAAATGTAATTAATTAAAAATCTCAACCGCAACTGGGGACGATGTCGGAAGAGGGAATACAGCGCAAGATCACTCTACGTCTTAACGAGTTGGATTGGAATTACAAACTGAACTAAATTCATTCTCCTGTTCTTTCAATGTCTTGTATCTTGTCCCTTGTGCGTCGCCGTACATGTCTCGTTGTTTATGTATTCGTCTTATGTATTGTCCTTTTCGTCATTAGTTTTGTCTTTTCTATATGCAGTGATGTCGGTTTTGTGAGTCCCTTTCAAGTACTTCGTTCAGTGCCGTCATTTCATATCCTACATACATACATATTTGCAGAAAGTTCAATAGTTTAAACATTCACTTTGCAAAATAGCCATTTCGTATTTTCTCGTATTTTTTAAGGCATTTTACCAAGTAAAAGAACAAAAAAAATATTTTTTTTTGTTTTTTTTTGGAGCAAATTGTTTTCTATTGATATTTTCGTATTAATCGTTTTCATCGGCCAATTACACGCTTTACAATCTTCGCAACAACAATCGCCATTTTACTACGGAACACTCTTAAAATTAACTTCATAGACCTATACTTTCTGCAAAGAGGCCAATAGTTAATAATAATTTTTACAAAAAGTTGGTTTATGTAGTTATGCCTTTAATCACTACAATTTTATTAAAATCTTAAAGTATGAAAGCTTTTTTTTAATTTTTTGAAAGAAAATAAAAGTTACCTTCTAAAATGACGTGCACAATTCTGGATATTCCCAATTTCCAATCCGGGGCGGCTTTGGTTTTGTGTAAGACATATTCTACAAGGTATTCATCTTGATTTGTGCTTTGGAAAATGCGTCAAAAAATATGTAGACTCTTTGTCAAGTTTAAAAGCCTGGAAAGCTAAAATTGTGTGAGATCAGTTTATCAGTAAAAAAACATCGTAAACGAGCTGACAATATTTGTATGGGAAATATTTTGCAACAAATCGAAAAATTTCCTACAGAAATTCATGTAAATGTGAAAATGTTTCTTCAAAAATAATACTACCCTTCTACTAAAAGCTGTATCGAATATGTATGTTCAGATTTTCCAATTATGATCACAACCTAATCCTAGTACTACGTTTTGCAGAAAAATGAACCAAAAAAATCTGTAAATTTTCAAATTGATCCGTCAAACAATTTTTACGTTATGAATGGTCAAAGTCAAAAAATTAATTAAAGGAACAAATTCCATTGATTTTTACCATTGTTTTATCATCATCAAAAGAAAGATAAATTCATTTTTTATTACAAACTTTTTTCACAGTTTTTCATTAGTTGCATATTCATAAGAATTTTCATTAAAAAAAGTGAATTTTCAAAAAAAAAATTTCCTTTTTTTTTTTTTAATTTCGAAAAAAAAAATGTTTCTTTCAAATTTTTTTTTTTTAATCCATTTTTTTTAACAAAAATTCTTATGAATATGCAACTAATGAACAAAAAATATGTTGAAAATTAGAAGAAATCTTTAAATAGCTTTATGTTTCATCTCAATACATACTACTATTTTTCACAAAGATACAGCTCTTCAAAAAACACAAAAAAAAAAATCGAAAAATAAAATCGTTCCTTTAATTTTGTTGACCAGTGTATTACCTACATAATTATTTTTTAAAAAGAAAATGTAGAATTATAAATACACATTCAATAAACTATTTTGTGCACAAAACTATGTTAATTTTTTAACAAAAAAGAACTTGATACAAAATATCAAGATAAGATTTCCCAGAATGTTTCTCCATTAAAATAAATACAGAAAAATTAAAAAAAAAATATATTTACCAGCTTCTTTAAAATCTTCCACGTGGAATTCTTTTTCCTTTTTTTTAATTTTTATAATTACATCACTTCCGCCACAGGAACAATTAAGGAACATTTTCCTTATTTTTTCAATATATGTATGATATATGTATGTATACTATATATTGTATATAGATATATTTTTTGAATTATAATTCTAGCAGAAAAAATATTGATTCCTTTTTTTAACCTCACAACAACTTTCGAGCGGTTAGTAAAAATTTCGATTTTTATCTGAAAAGAGAAAAATACCATTAGCCGCTTGCAACATCAAGAGTGTTGAAGTATCGAGCATTACCCAACTGGTCCAGAATATCTTCTATTCTAGGCAGTGGGAAAGCGTCGCCTATTGTGGCTTCGTTGAGCGTTCGATAGTCTACCACGATCCTCCAACGCTTCTCTTTATCAGCTGCTGCAACTTGAAAATTCTCTTCTTTTGAGCTGACCATTCGTGGTTTGAAGAAATAGAAAGTTTTGTAGGGCTTGACTTACATAGGTTCAGAGAGGTTCGAAAACATTCCAACACACTTAGATTGCGAATTAAGATTGAAGATGTTTTGCATTTCTTCTGCAAAATCTTTTACCATACTTGCTTCCAGTTGTTTCTTCGGAACAGAGACTTCAGATTGTTCCTCTAGTAAGCCTCCTTTTTGTTCCACGACTTCAGAGTTATTAAAAGTACAAACTGGCATAGCATGAGAACTAAAATTGTCACTTATATCTCTTGAGTCATAACACTGAAAAGGAATAAAATAGCTCTCAGCTGCCGATTCCGTTCGAATAAACGTTAAACGTTGAACCCTACTTTCTTTATTACAATGCTGAAACAAGAAGTCGTTTCCCGAAATACAATCACCGGGAATTTGAAGATCATCTTCCACTATGTGCTCATATGGGAGATAGTCTTTAGGTTTGAAAATGCCTATGACTGAGCCAGAGTTCAACTCTGGCTGCTTATCGTCTTGACCAAAATTTTGTTTTGTCTTATTGAGGTATCATCGCTCAAAACAGATTTTTTTTTTAAATTGCGTTGCCATTCTTACTAATGTTTAACGGAAGGTTAACCTAGGTAAGAATCTATTTTCATATCTTTTGTTTACATATTTTGGGAATTTGTCGGGGTATTGGCGACTTTTGCCTTGGAGTTTCCCGAGCGCAAGTTTTCAAGTTCTTTGCGAAGTTAATTGGTTTCCCATTTCGCTTTAGCCAGACAATCACTTTCTAGGTGTCCGCTTTTTACACAAAAATTGCAGTGGTCGCAATCTTCACCTGACTCAAATTCATTCATATAAACACGTCGTTGTTTGGACTGACCGTATGTTCTGCAAGTAGAACAGAATGGTGCGGGTGCCGATTTTCGATTGCCACACACAGCACAGGTATGCCCCATTTTGCCACAGAAACTTCATTTGTTTCGAGCTTGATGTGGTAATCTGTTGTTTGTTTGTGATTTAAGAAATTGCTGCAACTGCAAAGAATTTTGAATTGTGGCTGCGTAATTTTGAAATGGTGTGTATATGTTATTTGAATGCGGATTTACGTTTGAATTTAAGTTTATTGAAAGATTTGGGTCACGGAAAGGGTTTACATTGTTGGATATTAAGTTGTTTGGATTTTGAAAGGCAATGTTTTGAGGGAAATTGTTGTGACTGAAATTTGTAGGGAACATATACCTTTCGGTTTGTTCTAACAATTTCACTTTGGGAATAACATCAACTAATTTCTTTTAACTATCTTGCATTAAGAAAAATTTATGATTTGGTTTAATTATGCCAATCTTAAACGTGTGGAAGCCTATTTCATAAAGTTCTTGAATCAGAACATCTACTCCATTAGGGTACTGTTCCGAAGCCTTTGATTTGCACTTTTCTATTATATTTGTTCTACACAAGTAATTCAATAATGTTTCTCCCGGAAGCTTTTTTAATAGGAGTATTAATTGGTCTAGAGAAGTGAAATTAGATTCCTGGACAAATTCAAGAGTCTTAGTGGAATAAGTTTAATAAATAAATCCTTTTCTTCACTTGTTGTCAAAGTTTTTTGAGCATAATTACAATAAGTAATTATGTCAAAGTCAAAGTTGACAAATCAGCCGCTATATCAACACAAGCGTCTGCCGAAAACAATGGTACTCGTATCATGTTAAAAATTATGGAATGAATGATTTGTTGGTTAATTTTTTTTGTATTTTTTTTGTTTTTACTTTTTTTATGTTTTAAAACGTATGTACCTACATATTTACAGTTTGCGGCCGTATATATTTTCGTTGTTGTTCGTCTTTTCTTTGCTGTTGCTCGGCCTCAGAATGTGCTTCAATTTTTTGTTGCTGCTGTTGGCCTTGATTTTCTTTTTCTTGTTCCTCTTTCCCAGATGACTCTGTGTGTTGTTGACTTGTTGAGCTTTCTCCTTCAGTAAAGGTCGGGCTCGAGTTATCCAATGAAAAAGAGTATATTTTTTCTATGAATTTTCGGAGACTAGGTTGGATAGAAAGTCGTGGGTACGTGTTTCCTATTCCTTTTGGCATTTGTTTTTTTTTTTGATTACAGTCTCACCTTTCACCTCACTCAATGTTTTTTTTTGTTTAGATTTTTGTTTTCGGTCGCGATGGGAGTGCACTGATTAGTTTTTTTTTGTTTTTCTACTTTTTTCTACGGTTTTAACATCGCGCCGATAATCGTTTTATTAATTAATATTTTTATTTTTATTGGGATACTTTTTTTTTTGTTTCCCAGCTGCGCCAAAATGTTATGTTAACACATAATGAAAAAGGCAAGTCTCGTCGTTGGTTGGTAAAATCACACCCATTTTATTATTCATTTTTTGAATTATTATTCGTTAATTAATTGTATATGGATTATCGAGGAAAATTCCGCACTCTGTGCAAATCAGCGATATTCGAATGGCTCGTGTGCAGTTCAATAATATTATTTATTATTATTTATGTTAGAATGGCTCGAGTGTAGTTCAATAATATTGCTGATTTTTACAAAAAGTGTTCTTGAACCCCGATGCCTACATTTTAAAGTCTTAACACTTAAATTGTTTAACCAACTGTGATATTTACTAACCGAGCATCTGTGATTACTAGGTATAGGGTACTAACCCATAGCTCGGTGATATTTTAATTTTATTTTTACTTAAATTTACTACTCTTTAATTTATTTATTTACTTATATCGTCAAATTAATTGTTAGAAAACAATAGCATACACGAAATCGTAAATAATTCGAGTTCACCAATAGTCTGCACGAAATCGGTGTTAGTTATCTTGCATGTTGAATTTATTTAATATTCTGTGTATCCTACGGTGGCTATCTGGAATTTTCGTGACAAGTGAATCTGAAAAAAAAAAATAAATTAGTAAATAAAACAAACTTAGCCCGGCTTAGCGTGGGTTGCTCCCCACTAGCGAAATATAAATGTGGGGTATGGCTCTTACCGCACAATAGTTTTACTCTCCGAAAAAAATAAATAGTTTTCGTCTAGGTTTTCTTTAAGTCTTTATTTATTTGTTTGACTACAAATTATCTCATTACGAGGAGTAACGACGACCGATTTATAAGGAGTTTTACAAAAGACTGACTCTACTTTTAAATGATTAAGCGAAACTGGTTTTTGATGGAAGGGACGCAGCCTCCCATTCCCCTGTCTTTCGTTCGTTCGTTCGTTCGTTAGTATGTGTAGTGTCAGTGCTGTTTGTCTGGTACGCATAGTCAGTGCTGTCCGTTGAGTTTGTTTCTCCATGCCACAATAAGTAATCCTAAATGACCATCAATCGTCTTTTCTTATTATCTCCTTTAGTTCGAGATAGGGGTGTCCGTCCACTTAAGAAAAACATCGATATTTTATTCGATGTTAGACATCGGAAACCGGCATCGATGTTTTTCGATACATTAAATAATTAAAAAAATTTACAATAAAACAGGACAGTCATTAAAAATTTATTTTAATCAGTAAACCGAATATTAACTCTCACGTCTTTCTTTAAGCAGTTAATACCAATCCTGTTTAAGCAGACTTTGCAGAAACAAAAGTTTGCTGAATCGTTTCCCTTTCATTCTATTCCTTTGCTGATTGACTACTTGGGTAGTCTTAGGAAACAAACGTTCAAATTTAACCAAAGTCCCGACAATAGTCAATTATTTGAACCCAATTTTATGAAGTTTCCTACTGGACTACGCAAGTTATTAGATAATTTATCAGAAATTGTATCCTCAGATTCGTTGCCTTCCAACTCTTGTTTACTAATTTGTGATGATCCTCCCATAAAGAAAAACTGTCTTCTAGTTTTTCAGATTGATCTGAATCAGATTCCGACATTTCGAAAGTTTGTGTATTAATATTTATTAACTCTTTGATTTTTGGTACTGCTGTAGAGCAAGCAAGTGCATCCATGGAGTGCATTTTTTTTAAACCTCGGATCTAATACAGTGGCGATGGCGAGTGGAGTTTTTGTTTTCGGTCGTGATAGGAGTGTGCACTGATAAGTTTTTTTTGGTTTTTATTGAGATTTTGAAGTACGTAAGTAGCATGTTTTTCTACGGTTTTGACATCGCGCCGCTTTTCGTTTTATTAATTATTTTTTTTAATTTTTATTGGGAGACATTTTTTTTTTGTTTCCCGGCTGCGACAAAAGGTTATGCTAACACATATTGTATCGATCATTTCTTAAATAAAAACTCAGTGCGACTTTTATTGTGGGAAAACAATTAATTAAAAAACCCACATTTATTATCTCCGAGTAAAAAGATCAATTGTGACTTGCCCGTCTGAGGGACGGACAAGACTACTTAATATTAAGATATATTGAGAATTAAATGCAAATAGACATAATGATGCTGACATGCTGAATCGACCGCTGACTTCAGTGCTGACATGAATGGCCAGTGTTGCCATTCGTAACACATATAATGAAAAAGGCGACTCTCGTCGTTGGTTGGTAAAATCACACCCATTTTATTATTCGTTAATTAATTGTGTATGGATTTATCAAGGTCAAGTGCACACTGTGCAAATCAACGATATTCGAGTGGCTCGTGTGCAGTTCAATAATATTATTGATTATTTTTAATATTAGAATGGCTTGTGTGCAGTTCAATAATATTTCTGATTATTACAAAGAGTGTTCTTGAACCTCGATACATACATTTTAATGTTTTAACACTTAAACTGCTTAACCAACTGTGATATTTACTAACCGAGCATCTGTGATTACTAGGTATAGGGTACTAACCCATAGCTCGGTGATATTTTAATTTTACTTTTACGTAGATTTACTACACTTTAATTTATTTATTTACTTGTATCGTCATATTATTTGTTAGAAAACAATAGCATACACGAAATCGTAAATAATTCGAAGCTCACCAATAGTCTGCACGAAATCTGTGTTAGTTATCTTGCATGTTGAAGTTATTTATTCTCTGTATCCTACGGTGGCTATCTGCAGTTTTGATGACAAGTGAATCTGAAAAAAAAATACAGTAGTAAACAAAACAAACAAAAATAACCAAATTCATTGCAATGCTTGTATTCAGATGCTTGGCAAAAAAAAAAAAAACAAATCGGCGTCGTTGAGAATAAAGGGGGGTTCCAGCGTTGTTCGGTCCTTTACTTAGCCCGGCTTAGCGTGGGTTGCTCTCCACTAGAGAAATATACTCGTAAATCAATAATCCTAATGACGACCACCAAACGGCTTTTCTTATTCTTATTATCTCCTTTAGTTCGAGATAAATCGACGCGATGACCTAAATGTTTGTTGCTTCCGTCTGTGTGGTTCTCAGTGGCTAATTGTTGATCTGAAAGCAGAAAAATAAAATATATGAAAGAAATTCATTCAATATAATATAATTTACATACATACTTACCGAGTTCAATCTATCCATCCAGCAGCTTTCTTCTTATAGGACACTGAATAAAACACATTTGAAAACAATCTGAAATATTATGAAAATGGTTAGTATTCCAGCCAGGGGAGTACATATAATTTTAATATACATAAGGAGTAGAAATCAAGATAAATAAGAAAATTAAATAATGAAATTAAAACACTTACTAATTTGTGACTCCGTGTACTTGTTGAAAAAAGCGTTGTTGTTTTTACTGTTCGACGTTGTCTTTTGAATTTAGGTTGAGTGCGTAGTTCGGGTTGGGTGATGCGAAGTTGAGGTTGTTTATTTTTGCTTTCAGCAAAAGCATTTGCAAATGCATAGAGTTGTTGATTCATGTCCAAATCTTGTGCTAGCGCCCAAGCGTACGGGAGGTCGGCTGGACGACTGGAAAATAAAGTATTTTTGTATTATGTTCTAGAAATAATGAGAATAACTGTTGTGTATATTATGTCTTTATTCTTTGGCATCTTGTATCTGACTAAAAACTTATTTGCTAATAACAATAATTATGAATCTGCTTGTGCAGGGATGTAGATATGTATTTGTATACTTTCTTATTACAATTTTATTTCCAGAAATAAAAACACGAAGAGCATCACTCCTGTATTTTTTGTTCATGGTTTTTAGCGCTTCTTTGTTGGTGCTAAACTCCATGACAGATTTATTAGTTATTAGGGTTAGTTGTTTTGACACTTTGTCATAATACTCGACAATCTTCCTTGTTAAAGGGTTGAGAGCCTCTTGTCACAGTAAGTGTGATCAAGCCTTGCTAAAATGGCCTCCAAATTTAAGTGAGTGTCGAACGATGTATGAACCGTATCTGCATCTCTGGCTATTTTATTTCTTAAGATAGCTACTGCTTGCTGGTAATAGCGATTTGAGCCTGTATACATACCTTTAAAATATCTTTATTGCTGCAATGGAGGATTGCCTCCAAGAAATATATCATCCGAAGATGGACTGATTTTGGGGACGGTTTTTACGACATCAAGACCTATGTATGTCGCATCTTATTTGACTTTGAGCATTAAATTGATTGTATATAAAAAAAATGTCAAGTGCTTCCCGTGAAAATAGAATTCACCTTTTTATTATATATTCATATTTAATTTGGATTGGTGAAATATGAATATTTAAAATTAGATAAGGAAAGGGCTAAAGGGGTGTATCCGCTTGGGATTGGTTTTGCAAACTAATGTTATGCCACCAATTTGTATAAAATAATAGAACACTATTTATTACGATTGTTACGTCCGTTTTAAATAAAAAAAGAACCTGGTTTTCTTTAGAGTTTTTAGTTTTATTAAATTTCTTAAATCGTAGAATATGAAATTACTTGGGTATTACTTAATATATTTTACTTTGAGATTTCTTAATGTTTGGAAAAAACGTCCGGGCTTCACTAGCTGTATAATCTGACTGATGTCTTCTTCCAAAAAATATTCACTCCTGCATTCGTGTTTTACTGACTTTCTTATAGGGAAAGGGATACAAGCACTCGATAAGGGATGAACGTGATAAGATGCGACGATTAATCGTCGCGCACTTATCTGTGCATGTGGTTCGTTTAATGTTACAATCTCACATTCTTTCTATTGAATTTGGAGTCATTTCAAGTACTTAAACATTTATGACAACGGAAAGATTTTTAATAATAAATTGATGAATTTATGGTATTCTGGTATTCCAGATTGTTTTAATCTCACATTTCTTCTAACGGGAAGATTTTAATGTGAGGCAATAAATTCATGACTTTATGGTATTCCATATTGTTTTAATCTCACATTCTTTCTATTGAGTTTTGAGTCATTTCTAATGTTTAAACATTTATGACAGCGGAAAGATTTTAGTGTGAGGCAATAAATTAAAGTCTTTATGGTATTCCATTAAGAATGAATGCAGCATAGACTATGTCATCCGATACTCTAAGTTATTTAACATATAGAGTATCTCGAGTGGCTTGATAAGGGTGTTGGATAGGAAGATAGAGGGTTAGGCATAACACTAAGCAAAAATGGCGTTTGAATCCTTTATGAATTTTAATAATGCCGTAAGGCGAAGGGGAGCTTTGGAGGTGTTAGGGGTAACGGTTTGGGGTGCGTCTCGGACGAAACTCGGAGTTTTGGTGCAACTAGGTGTTTGCTGACATTGAAGACAGGATATTCTACATCTATGGTGACTTTTTGTATTATATGGAATATGACACTTTTCACAATAACAACTGTAGCAAAATGATGTCAATGAAGTTCTTACACAGTAATGTTTATTGTGGTACAGCAAATTAATTTTCTTCTCTCCCTCACAGTCAATGACAACAGAAACTCCTTCAAAAATAATTTTCCTACCTTTTGTCTCGTACTCGTAGACTGTTATCTTATAGTCTTTTAGGTATTTTTGAGAAAGTTTTAATTCTGCAACCCCGCAACCCTCAGAAGGCATATTGATTTGGACATCATTGATTAGTCTTAAAGCTCTTCGCGTTTGAATCTTTCTGATATCTTTTCTCAATTTCTGTATATCATTTTATGTGTCGGCATATGCTTTAGCTACATCCAAAGCTCAAGGCAAACAAAAATTATACAATAGTCAATTTGCATAATTCCCTTGCGCTACACTAAACCAAAAAGGTTTAGATTTAGTTTCACGAATCTGAACATCGAAATTGAAGCAAACATTGCGTGTTTAGAATTTATGTATAATTGTATGAATGCATTCATACGAGTAGGAACGAGTCATACAACGCATGATTCGTTCTTAAAATATATGTATCTGATGTTCATAAATCCAATGTTCGTATGCTTAAGTTATATGAATGAATTTCATTCAAAGTGAATTTTTTTTCAGTTACTATATGTACATAGAACTCATGAATATGTTCATATATGCTATACAAATTTTACCTGAAGTATATGGTCTCAGTCATTAATATTATGTAAGCATTTCATGAAAAATATGAATTTTTCATAATTTATTTGAATACCTGATCATAGAACGCATGAATTTTTCATAAAATTTATGAAATCAGTACATAAAACTTATAACTCTGTCCTTGGATTTTATGAATGCAGTCATTAAAACCAATAAATAAATAAATCAATACATTAAACTTATAATTCTCTCCCTAGATTTTGTGAATGCATTCAAGAAAACTATGTATACAGCTTACATGGAAAATATGAATCGGTCATTATTTTTATTAATTTTTAGTAATTAAACGCATATGATTTTTTCATAAAACTTACATAAGTGACTGATGTCACAAAAGTTAAGAAAAAATATTTTGTTTTTAATATAATTCATAAAAGTTATAAGAAATTTAATAAAATTTTTAAAAATTCATACGTTTCATGGCTAAATATTTATAAAACTAAAGAAAAATTTATATTTTTCATAGAACGCTTACATAGCCTTAATGAATGCGCCCTACGTACATATTATATTATGATATTATTTAACCCTTTTTACTTTTTATTCTGTTGAAGTTGTTTCCTTCTCAACTTTTGCTGAATTGATTTAAAATGTTCTTGAAAATCAGCTGTTTCTTCGTCGTCTATCTAGCTTTGTGAGTTAACCTCTCTGTTTACTTTGTTAATTGCGGGGCCTCTGCTCCCTTTTGAAGAGTAATTGCTTCAGACTGCTTCTATTAACACTTTTCCTTTTTTCACTTATTGAAACTTTTCACTTTTATATTTCTTTACTTTTCCTTTTGAGGTTTTTCTTCTAGTCGCATTTTTCTCCGTTTAATCAATTAAGCATTCCCTCTATGGGATAAATGAAATTGTCTTTTCAGATCTTTTATCACTGCGTTTCACTGATTTGTTTATTGTTTCTGTCCTATAATACCTTTTGGTAATTTCACTTTACCGGTATTAACTATTTTACCTAGTTTAAGGACGATCCCGAATTAAACTTTTAATAAAGTAAGATTGACTTCTTTATGAGCTTTCGAGATCCTACCGACTGCGCCAGTTTTAGTTTATGGTTCGTGATGAATTAAAAAAAAAAACATTTTTTATTTTTTGGTTTTTAAATAAATGGTTTCATTGAGCTTCAGATCCCTTACCGTGGGTCGGGGGAAATCTTAGGCTATACGAAGAACTTATGACATTGGACTACTGTTCACTACTTATCATCTAATTAAGAATCGAAACCCTTTTCGCTGAGTCAAGATATAATTGTTCATCTTAAGATTGTGTGCAAGAAAGATCTCGCCACGAATGTATTTAGTGTATTGAAAATGCATATACAACAGAATGTTGAATGTTATCTTAGGATTGTGTTTCGTTTATGAATCAAATTCATAACGTTATGTGAAGGCTTTGTGGGAATGTAACCATATGTGTAGTTGATTTTCTTTTTGAACTTTTTTGTGTGACCTTAAAATATGCCAACACTCTTACTAGCAACCCACAACTATGTATGTATGTGCTATAGATTTTGCGGATTTTTTTTCTGTTGACCTCGTTGGGAAGTTGCCTCTTGAAGTTGGCCACAGCTAGTTGGAACGCTTTTGAATAGAAACAAAACGATTTGTTCTCAACTTCGAATTGTACCTACTAGGTCAGTTTAAATTTTTGACAATTTTAAACTTGTATATTAGTTTCGGAAGCTCTGATAGTTTACCGAATTAACGATTAGAGTTATTATAACATGTCTTTTACGCGATTGGTTGGTGCTATTTCCTACAACTCGTTATAAAACAAACGTTTTTGGGAGTTTAAGAAATACATCCCTCTTAAATCTGGCTCATCTCCATTATTAGTCTGATTTTCATGGAAGTCTATATTAAGAGACTGCCCACAAGGCCCCAACACCTCCAGTGAGCAGTTTTTGAACTGGTCCACATCCTCATTATCTAGACTGGTAAGAAGTCGTTTTGGCAGATACACTACTCAATCCTGGAGCTCCACCAAAATTTGCTCCCCGAATCGAGTACAACACCTGTTAGCGGTAACGATCGGGAAACTTTTCTTCATTACCAACTTGGATATGCTGCAAATCGGCTTCCTTTATTCCGATTGCTTCAAAGCATTTTTGATTTTCTTTAAGGACGACTTTTTTTTAAGATGAAATTAAAAATAACTCACTCACCCACAAAACAAATGTTCCGAGCTACAAGGACACTTGAATCACATCAACAGGCAACAGTACACATTAAAACCAACCAACCACCATCAAATTCTATCGTACTAGGTCAATCTCCCCATCTAAAAAAAGTATCTGATGACAAACAGATATATGTATTTATTTGTACCTATTCAGATGCAACGATACTTGAAAAACATCAACGACCAACAGTTCATTTTTAAAAATTTTAATACCGATTCTCAATATACAAACACCATAACCATTCCTCAAAAGATCTCTTTCATACTCCTGTCCAACATAGCCCTATAACCCCATCTCACAAATTACACCCAATCTGGACCACGCCACAATTCACTAACCCTTCGAAACAATCTTCAAAAACCAGCCGACTCCAGGCGCCGAAGTAAAACAAAACACTTAAAAAGCAATAAAAACCCAATTAAAAAATTCGCACCAAAAGCCGTAAAAAAAAGTCACACTTGTTAGTGCCGCATTACCTACCAATGTCAGTAAAATAATTACAGTAACCGTTGATGCGGCTCCAGTTGTTGGGTTGAATGAATGAATTGTATTAGGGATTAATTGCACTGCGACCTGTAGATCTATTGTGCCCCCTCTTATAATGATGAGCTGGCTCATCCTATAGTTCTTCCTCCAAACCTATTGCCTTACAGAACTTTAGTATTTGGGGCACTTTTAGAGAGGGTAGGTTGCTCTCTTCCGCCTGGTACCGTCCCAGATGGGTTTTCCTTTGGTGCATGATTGGACAACACTTTCCCAGTATGTGTTCCGGAGTTTCCTCATGCATGTTGCAGAATCTGCAAGTGGCACTGCTCACCACACCAAGTAGATTAAGGTGTCTTCTAAGTTTACAGTGTCCTGTTAGAATACCTGTTATTATTCTTAGGTTATTCCTACTTAGGTTGATACAGTTTTCGAAGCTTTGCCGGTTGTAGTTTCCCAGCAGTAGTTTCGCCTGTCTCAGCCTAGGGAGTTCATTCCAGTTATTGATTCTGTTTGCCTCCTCTTCTTGTTTAATTCTGGTTTTGATGACATTTTCACCTATTCCGCAATATGGGTTCAGGCCCTGTTAGGGGAGTTGAAGCTCCTAATTTTGCTAGGGAATCTGGTTTTCGTTTCCAAGAACACCAACGTGACCAGGTACCCAATAAAGTGTGACCCTGTTCTGTTTGCCTAGTTCGTTTAGTCTACTTATGCACTCCCCCACCAGCTTAGAGTTGATGGTGTATGAGCTCAGTGCCTTTAGTGCTGCTTGACTATCTGACATAATGGCAATGTTCTTGTTACGATAATTCCTTTCGAGATTGCGATCTACGCATTTCCCTATCGCGTTTACCTCCGCTTGGAAGATGCTGGTGGACCGTCCCATCGGTATGGAAAGTTTGGTTTTTGGCCCAAAAATTGTTGGGTTTGACATGTTGATACTCGTAGATAGTTTGTTGAATAACTCGTTTAGTGTTTCCTCCAGTTTTTCTTCTTTCACTCGAGTTGGTTTCTTTTGGGCTTTTGAGGAACTTTGCTTGCTCCTTTTTGTTTTTGTTTAATTTAATTTAGCTGTTCAATTGTTAATTTTGTGATTTTTTTTGATTTGTCACTTTTCTGACCACTTTTCTTCTCACTTTTCTTCTCACAATATCTTACAATAAATAAAAAATAGTAAAATTGTTTTAGAACATTTATTTTTATTACAACTACTTTAACTTTTACTTTTAAAAGTTTACTTGAATAATATTTGTATAAATTGCATTATAACGATAGAAATTAAAAGTCTAATCTACTGTTGATTGCGATGTTTTCTCATTATCAGCTGATTTCAAATATTTTGAAAGCGTGCATGCTTTACAATTTGTTGCTGATATGTACGTCGATTTGGTAAAAATAAATATTCACGGATTCCCAGAAATCTAAGCATGACTTTGGATACGCGATATTGAATGTAAAAAATGTCTTAACGCAGATATCAAGCGCACGGTCAAAGGTAAATACTTTGAAATGGCTGTCATCGAAGTCCACATGAATTCCTTCGATTTTGTCCAACGATTGGTGGTTGGGACTGTGAGTGTTTCGCAGCCAGTGTATTCTGATGTTCTTTATAGTCTTGCTGCTGAGCAAACACTCTGACTGATGCTTCTTGGCTATCAGAAACTGTGAATCGTATGATGCCTTCACATTCACTTGGTTGCAGGAGATAGTGCAAGTATGTGATGACCATAGCAGCCCTGGTATCTGATAATGAAATTATTATTACAAACTTTTTGAAACAATCTTCGAGTTGGGGTCGGATATGCACTTCAAGTGGAAGTGTGATTTCATTCGTATGAAAATTAATTCGAGCATCATATTAACAAAGTCAACAGAATCGATAACACAACTTTTGAAGTATGAACATGGTATTTAAGGATTAGTCCAGTTAAATAAGGGTTTAACCTAGAAATAAGAGATAGTAATCTGGAAATTAGTTTATACCTTCTTTCTGGAGTTCTAAATATTGTATTAAAAAGTCTTATAAAATCTCGTGTCTGCAGCGTTGTAAGTTTTGGATCACCAAAGGTCGCGAAAACCGAAAACCGCTTTTTCGTGATTATATCCGTTTTTATAGCTCCAATGGTGATAAACACATTCACCAAAATTGTCAACCATAAAATCTGCTAAAATTTTTGTATTCGCCCACGAGGGTAAAAAACGTCGTATTTGAATTAGACCAAAATAATGTCAATACTTCTTTTATGTGTGTTTTACAGTGAATTTGTAAAGGTGGATGTGAATGACGTACAATCTTTAGAAGTACACCTGTTCCATATAAGTTATGCACCACTTTGAAGTGGGTGGATATAAATTATTAAAATTATTATTTATTATTTATTTTTACTAAAAAAACTTTATTTACCTACCTAGAATAGAACAATGAATGAATCTTTTACACAAAGTCAAACTTAAGTCTAACTCTATGTATTTATAATTATTATGCTGACGCAGAGCTACCGTCGACGGTGTGTTCCCACAGTCATATCGCATATTGCAATCATCAATAAAACTCTCACTATATTTACTTAATTATACTTTATTAAATTACATATATTCAACTTATTTAAACATATCGAGAGCACACGAACTATGAACCTTTCTTTATTAACGCTTCGACAGGACTGCCCGTGTAAGTGTATTTCATATTCGTCGTTCTTCTTCTTTGCAGTGTTCCCGTGTAACACAATCCATTTTATTTGGTAGTTCTGATAAGAAATATAATATAAAAAATTTAGGTTTTACTGAAAAAAAAAGAAATCAGTTAAAATGCTAAAAACAAAGATCATTTACAATTTCTGTTATGGAAGTATATAAAATGTAAAAATAACTAAATTTATCGTGTTTTGTGAATGTTAAATAAAATTAAAATTACAAAACTTACATACCACAGATACAGTTTGAGTTGATGTCTTAGCTGGTATATTTGATTTTTCTTTGTTGATGTCCTGTTTGAATTTTTGCTGCAATGAAATGATACAGGTACAGTTTGAGTTGATGTCTTAGCTGGTATATTCGATTTTTTTTTGTTGATGTCCTGTTTTGATTTTTGCTGCAATATCATGATACAGATACAGTTTGAGTTGATGTCTTAGCTGGTATATTTGATTTTTTTGTTGATGTCCTGTTTTAATTTTTACTGCAATGAAATGATACAGGTACAGTTTGAGTTGATGTCTTAGCTGGTAGGTATATTCGATTTTTTTTTGTTGATGTCCTGTTTTGATTTTTGCTGCAATATCATGATACAGATACAGTTTGAGTTGATGTCTTAGCTGGTATATTTGATTTTTTTGTTGATGTCCTGTTTTAATTTTTACTGCAATGAAATGATACAGGTACAGTTTGAGTTCATGTCTTAGCTGGTATATTTGATTTTTTTGTTGATGTCCTGTTTTAATTTTTGCTGCAATGAAATGATACAGGTACAGTTTGAGTTGATGTCTTAGCTGGTATATTCGATTTTTTTTTGTTGATGTCCTGTTTTGATTTTTGCTGCAATATCATGATACAGATACAGTTTGAGTTGATGTCTTAGCTGGTATATTTGATTTTTTTGTTGATGTCCTGTTTTAATTTTTACTGCAATGAAATGATACAGGTACAGTTTGAGTTGATGTCTTAGCTGGTATATTTGATTTTTTTGTTGATGTCCTGTTTTAATTTTTGATGCAATGAAATTATACAGGTACAGTTTGAGTTTTGATTTTTGCTGCAATGAAATGATACAGATACAGTTTGAGTTGATGTCTTAGCTGGTATATTTGATTTTTTTGTTGATGTCCTGTTTTAATTTTTACTGCAATGAAATGATACAGATACAGTTTGAGTTGATGTCTTAGCTGGTATATTTGATTTTTTTTTGTTGATGTCCTGTTTTGATTTTTTCTGCAATAACATGATACAGATACAGTTTGAGTTGATGTCTTAGCTGGTATATTTGATTTTTTTGTTGATGTCCTGTTTTGATTTTTGCTGCAATGAAATGAAATACAATGGTGTTAGATTTTTAAAATACATGTTTACATATATTAAAATAAATTAAATCGACAGAAAACAAAATTTTATATTAACTTGCAACGCTTAATTTTGAATTTGTCAGGTCTGGATTAAACTTAGGAGAGCAAGTTGTAGCTATCATTGAAACTCATCAGTGAATATCTTAAATTTCAAAAATTAATAATTATTTAAGTTCTATAAAATTCCGCATTGAATTGGTAATGGGTAAGATAGTTACTGATTAAAATAACAAAAGCGTTTTTTGAGAATGGTAGAACCGAAATAAATTATGTTTTCGGTTTAGTTTGAATAAAGAAGTGAGTATTAATTTATCTTCAAAAAGGATAATTATTTTCTTTCCAAATACCTCAAAACTAATAATTAAAAATATTAAAAATTGAAATGATGAATTTGAATAACTATAATTGGTAATTTACCGAAAAGTATAAAATGCACGACTGGGTAAAACATTTAAAATCTTTAGAGCCTTTTTTTAGATAAATTTTAAACATTTAAAAACCTAGCTTTAAAAAGATTCTTCGACCCATTTTAAAAAGTTAAAATTATACATATTTAAAAAAATATTTATTTTTTTATCCAAATTTGTTTTTTTTTTTTAAATTTGTTTTGCACAAATTCAAAACTCGCCTTACCTATACAATAGGTACAAAATGAAAGAAAAAGTTTTACTCACGACTGATGAATTTGTTACTTGCAGATGGTCTGGTAATAGTCCTCTTTTCTGTTTTGAAATACAAATTTGAATTATTTAAAAATATTGAATTTTATCTCCAATGAAAACAAAATATAAAGATACACCTTTATATATTTCTACCGTTTGGATGTTCGGAACCATATTGTGACAGTTTTTTTATAACAAATGTAAAACCATTTAGTTTAATGATTGTACTTCCAAAACTGTGATACACTTTAATAAGCTTTTCACACCGAATTAAAATCTCGGATTTCAGCAACAAGATTACGAAATCTCGTTGAAGCGTTCGCACTGAACAGAATCAGGATTTCGCTTGACGTTTCTTTCATGATGCCAATTATTTTTATGAACAAAAAATGAATAGTAAAAGTGAGGAATTTTTGTAAGATTCTTGTAGCCCACACTATATAATAGTGCAATTGTAAAGATCTTTTTTGTATACTCAATAATAATGTTTACTATAAAGTTACAGATTTCTTTATATGTATAAATGTGCTAAGATTTTCAAATACCTAATGAAGCCACATCCTTTATCAACTTCTCCATCGTCTGAAGAAAAAAATTAAATTACACTTTGTTAAAATGTCGTCGAGTTGTAGAAAACTATTTTGGACATTTAAAAGCAAGATTTCGGAAAAGGCCTTGACAACTATATTGACAACACGTCTTTAATTTTAAAAGCATGTTGTGTTCTACACAATTTAATGAAAATAATGATCACATAAACATCAATGGTATTGTTGTTATTGCTAACAAACAGTTTGGAATGAGAACATCCAGAACATATAACGCATATAAATAAATGTATGTGACTTTAATTCAACAGCAACAAGCATACGGAATGCTTTAAGTATCCATTTAGGTAAACAACATATTTTAATTTTTTTCATTTATTTAAATATTTCAATACACCTCCATGAAATTCTTTAGCTGATTCAATATATTCTTTTAGAATGTGGTTATTGTCGGCATCCATTTCATTTAGTTTTTCTACTATTTCTTTAAGGCGCTCTTCAATAATATAAATTTCATCAACAATGGACATTCCTTTAAAAGCCGCAGCTATTTCTTTATAAATCTGTCCATTTTTCCTGCTTCCTCGGATATAATTTACCTTCTCTCCTTCTTTCCCCACAATTCAAAGAGGGAATACTTTATCTACTTTGTATCTGCCTTTTCGCTTGCTGACAATTTGCTGACAAGGTAGAACATTTCGAAAGGTTTGTTTGTTTTGACAATCTTGTGTTTGAAAGTAGATTTTGAGGAGATTTTGTCGTAATCTAGTAGATTTGGAAATCTGAAAATGTATGGGAAATCTAGTAGATTTGGATGAGAATTTGAGAATTTTGCTCGAAATCTAGATTTTGATTAGGTGTGAATAGCGTATCACATTTGATCAAACTTTTTTATATAAAGTTTTTTCTCTCTGAATTACTTATGTTTTTATTAAAACGGATGCTGAAGA
Source organism: Chrysotoxum bicinctum (assembly GCA_911387755.1). Taxonomy (NCBI): domain Eukaryota; kingdom Metazoa; phylum Arthropoda; class Insecta; order Diptera; family Syrphidae; genus Chrysotoxum; species Chrysotoxum bicinctum. Next base: position 85,486,012 of record OU426990.1, on the reverse strand, counting down.
AAACAAACCTTAGGTTTGTTTATACATGAAATGTAAATTAAATTAAAGCAGTGTCGTAGAAATAAATAAATGTTGACATTATTTAATTCACGTTTAATTATTACAATCAATTTAATTTTATACGGTAAAAAATATTCTTGTATGAAAATTTCACTTTCGCTTGGATGTAGAAACAACTTAAAATGTTCATATAAGTTATTAATTAATGAACCCGTCGATTCAATAGCGAAAAAAGAACTGACTTTGAACAATATTATTAAAACCCAAATTAAATTATTATAATGAAAGATTGCAATGATTGCAGTTCCCACCGTTTGTTGAAGTTCTTATTACAGTTTATTTCAGTTGATATCCGATGTCCAATTGAAGGTTGCAATGTTCCCATAGATTCTGCTGAGGTATACAGAAAATCGCGAACCAAGGGAATTTAAAGGACGTTCTCTTTCGAACTACGGGGACAAACTGCTGAACACCCTCAAACAAAAGTGATTTGAAGATGGAATACATCTGATCCAAAGATTTATCTGCTATAGCAAGTTCAAAATTTATGGAGTTAAAATAATTATTTAAAGAAATGAAGTCAGCCTTCTTGTAATTTAAAGTATAACAGTTTTCCTTACTTACAGACAGGCTGAAAATTATATAGCTCTAATATGACATAAATAGCTTTGTGATGAATTTGATTCCTTACTAAAGGAAAATCTGATTCGAAGACCGTAAATTTGAGATCCTTAAGAATAAACACAAGGTCAAAAAATTTATTTAACCAATTTTTTATATGATTTACTTGTATTAACCCTAAAGAATAAAAATTGTCAACTAATTCAACTTCCACATATTTAGAAATGTTAAATGGCACAAGGATTTGCTCATCTTCTAAATAACGCCAATTAATATCTCCAAGATTAAAATCACCAAAGATGCATGGATATTGATTAGCTGACAAGCTATTTAATAAATTAGTAACATTTGAAACAAGTTGAACATATAATTCTAAGCTACGAGTACTAATATAATTAGCAATAACACAATATTCAAGTTTATTTGGATTACATAAAATATGCTCTGAACTTACAAGAACGCACAATTGTTCATAATGAATAGAAGACGTTTGAACATTTATAATTGTTTACTATTAAGTGAACTACGAACTGCCATAAAGCATTAAGCATTAAATGTCTTCTCAAATGCAAACTCCGGAATACCAAGTTTAAAGTTGATGAAATGAAGAGTTGAAACATCGACGTCACTTTTAAGTAATCTCTTGCAGAGAAGCACATTTTTCGGTAGTTGAAGTCTGTGTGCTACAAAAGAAATAATATTCTCCTCGCTGACGTTTGTACTCACACGAGAGAGATGAAGAAATTTTAATTTAATTACAGATGAAAATGATACATCAGCTTTGCCATCAGGATCAGTCCAATTACCGGTCAGTTTAGAAGGCCGCTGACCAGCTGGGATGATGGGTCGGCTATTTTCATAAACCATTATAGTAGGTACTGCTTGTGATGACGATGATGAAGATGTCGATCGGGGCGCTGCAGGTGTCTCATGAATTTCATTCTCAAGTGTTTCGCTAGACGAATGATTTGATGCCTTTTGTGATAATGATAAAGGTGTTGGTAGGAGCTTTGAAGGTGTTGCTGGCTCTCGGTTTTTATCTGTATTGCTAACGTCAATTTTTTCGTTCGATGGTAAAACGAATGGGTGGATGTGCTGACAAGTTTTTGATGCCGCTTGAAACGATGATGAAGATGTTGGTGTGGGCTCCGAATTATTTGTCATTACATGGTCATGAGTTTTATCTACGGCATCACTGATTGACTCTTTTTGGTTTGTTTTATTTTTGATTTTGTTTTTAATTTTGGGCTCAGTTAAGATCTTAGATTAAATATCTGCCACATCATTTCTGAGATGAATAATCAGCGATAGGAGAGAGTCACTAACACAAATGCAACTATTACAGCGCCAAGTGAGATTGCGATCCGATTGAAGTGCTATGGTAGAGTCTTGTGAAATTTTTGCAAATTTTTCGTGAAAAATTAGTCCACAAAAACCTTTACAATTAATAAAACCATCGCGAAGTAATCGTAGACCACAAACATTTCGGAAGTTAAATTATTAAACTTATGTCGAAAAAATTATGAAAAACAAAGAACAAAATGAAAACACGTCTGACAGACAGACACAGACACAATCATTCTTAATAGGGATGTCGGTGGTTTGGCGATTTTTGCATAGTCTTTCACAAACCTACGATAATATCCTCACATACCTAAAAAAGAACGAATGTCTTTTAATGTTCTGAGTAGAGGAAAATCCGCTATAGCTTTTACTTCCTCTGGTTTTGTTTGGATGCCGTCTTTAGAGAGCACGAAACCTAGAAATTCGACTTGTGTTTGGAAAAAGTTTGATTTTTTCATATTAGCTGCCTCCAATGTTCGAACTACGACTTCTCTATCTCTGTAATGATCTTCTTCATCTGGATTGAAAATGATGATGTCCTCAACGTGAACATAACATCAAACACCTATGTGGTCTCGTTAAATATCATCAAGTGTTCGTTGAAATATAGATGGCGCGTTTTTAAGACCATAGGGGAGACGGAGAAACTCAAATTTTCACAGGAAAGACTATTTTTTCAACATCATATTCCCTCAAGGGAATTTGATGGAAAGCATTTTTGAGATCAAACGTTGTAAAGTTAAATAAAACGAGAAAGGATTTCCGAATACTAAGTTGAATGCCATTAATACCTAAGCTCAACGAGAGTTGCAACTTATTGTACCACTTTCTTGTTCCTTTCTCTCCTTTTATTTTTCAATAAAAAGAAATAATACTGGATAGAATTATTTTAAACGAGATTCCTTACAGAAGTGTGAACTCAGATTCTTAATTCAATCTCTTATCGAATTATGTTCCATCCTTCACACTGACATTTGTATAAGTATCGCTGTTGTACCCATACCTCTAAAATAAACACCAAAATAAAAGAATAATCGACTCGACCGGCGACGTTTATGAATAGTGATAGCACAGCATTAAGCTCGGAAAATTGGTATGGCTTTTTCTCATCTGTTATTTTCCAAGAGCACTTTCTTAACAGGGAATCAGCGAAGAGCTGATTAAGTTCTTCGGGTGAACTGCTTCTTCGTATCCTTTACCATCTTCAGTATATCCTTAATGAGCTCAGTTGCCTTTTCAAAGTATCTATTTTTGTCTTCGTTTAATTGATCACTGAAAAGTTTAAGCACATTTATTGAAGATATAGGCAGAAAGGAAACACCTTCATAATCAGATGCCACCCATTCCCCTGCACCCGAATCAGCAACTATTACAATTTTTGTCTCTTCACTTTTTCGTTTCCTCGATGGCTCTCCTTTGATTACTTGTTGTAAAGCAAACACTTCGCTTCCTATGTACTCAACTGTATTTTTCAGTTCGTTGATTGCTGCTTCAGTGGTGACTCCGTTTTGATTTATAATGTTGGAGACCCCCGCCAAGTAATATTTTAAAACTGCAAAAATAATATTATGTAGTTAAAAATTTCTGTTACCTTATAAAAGTAATTATAAAAAACTTACCTTTTGCGTCTTTAGAATTTGAGTGAAGAAATGCAAGAAGATCCTCTACATTCGGGATCTCTACACTATTTGATTCATCAATAATAGCTGGGTTGTTGGCAGCTTTATTGGCACCTTGTGACGGAATCAGTAATTCATGACAGAGTATTTCAAAAGAATTTGGTTTGTTTGTAGCCGGGCTGAATGACTGTGGTTGAAATGATGAAGAACTTGGAAGCGATGTGAGACTCACGTTCTCTTGGACTAGCTGAAAAGTTGACGTGGATGACTCAGTACAAATCATTTGCTGGTGCTGGCTCCGGGCCGTCATTAAAGATTCATACTATAACACTATTCTAGTGTTATACAAATGGTTACAATAGTCTAAGTGACTTAATTAAAAAGTTGATGTTCTAAGTGAAGTTATTCACTGGTTTAATATAAGTGGAGTTTGCTTGAATACGATATTTCTATTTATACTGTTTAAGAAATAAGGACTTCTGTTATCCAAGCTATGTGTTGACTTCTTACTGATTGATATTTATATCTTAATGGTTTGGCTAGTCTGAACTCTGGAATTTTTCCATTGGAGTACGTGACTATGTGCATGTTGCTAAATATGCATACTTTATTGTTCTTACTCATATGCTTATCTTGTATAATGTATTGTGAAATATGATTCACGTTCTAGGGCGTTGAACGTGACGTGGTATTAACTCACATTTGAATTGGAAGCCTTGCACATGAAATTGTTGACGAGTACGACTAATATTTGTAACGTTTTGGATGTCATCAATGTCATCAATGAATGTCTTAGAATTGACTGCAGCATCCGAGGCTGCATCAAAATAGTCGAAAACGCTTTTAAGACATAACATTTCACAAGGCTCCCATTCTTTTTCGTCGATGAAGTTGGCCGGAAATTCTAATTTTCATTTTTTTTTTTTATTTGTAGTTATCCTTATACCAGTTGTATGGCACGGCTTCCACAAATTGCGAGCCATCTTTTTCCGCGCAAACGACACAAATAAACTTTTCAAAAATGTTCATTTCCCCAGCCATTTTTATTGACCAAAGCATATCAAAATCATAATATAAAAACTTTTCTCTTTAGTTTTAACTAAACGATGTTTACACGACACTTGATTGAGATACACTGGCGCATGATCATGAGCGACTGAGCGTGGTGTACAGAATAGTACATATTCAACCAATGAATGTATTAAGTACACCAAACTGTGCGCATTGTGTATAGAATGATGAAAAAATACACAATGACCGAGATGTTCTTTCATTTCAACTTTTATTCAAAAAAAAAAATTCAATAAATAAAACACAATAGCAGTTTCAATTATATAAAATTTATAAAGTGTGGATTAGAGGGAAAAATATGCCTTTTTTAGCGTTGAAAAAGTGTTTATTTTGTCTACATTGCGTATCATATATGGATGTAAACAAATAAGTTTGCATTTGATTTGCTCTGCAGGATATTATTTGACGATCCCAAACTCAATGTCGCCACAATAAACGTTCAAATGACGCGATGAGAATGCGCTGGTATTAAAATCGTCGAATCGCCGAATATTCCTTCTATGTATCCTTATTGTATTGCCATTTGATCCAGCATGTATCATTTCAACGATTTCACAGTTTGCGGTGAGAAACCACTTATTTTTTCGGTCATTTGACAAAATGAATGCTGAAAACTTGACTTTGCCATACATTGCTATTCGCGAAGGACGGTGTTACTTTTTTTTTTTACAGGCCTAAGTCTAAGATGATGTTCAACGGAATATTTACTTCCATCTCCTAAAGTGGCAGGACCCGAAATTTCATTACCGATTCACCGATTTTCACTTTAAATACTGAGCGGAGGACATAGGTGGTCGTGTCCTCTGAGTGGTCTTAACCCTCCCTTTTAGTATTATCAAAACATTTGGCAACACACCAACGCTGTTGTTCTGATGCTCACAAAAAAATTTACACAACAGCCCTCATCGAAAAAGGGGAAAGTCGTGGACTTCCCCTATGAATTTAATTAAGCACCCGTCTCATCACGCTTTCTTTTCTTCCACTTTCCAAAATTAAAATTTTTAAAACTCCATTATAACTTGGTAATCCCCAACACAAAACTCTAAAAAGTTACCATCTTTCATCTACAAAAACAAGAAAAAACCAAAAAAAAACTCTCCTTTATTTAGCAAACAGAAGATCACTTAGTCCAACGTCGAAAGCTATTCATAACTGGAAACAGAATAATGAAAAGTACTACGAAAGAATCCATGTCTTCTTTTTTTTATAATTCATATTATTTTTATTGAATATCCTTCCCTTAAAATTACTATACACAAAACTTATTTGTTACCGCATCACCATACATCGGATATTATTAATTTTATATTCGAAAAGAAAAAAAATTGTATTTATTCAAAAAAAAAAAAAGTTCTTTTACTTTCTTTTTTATCACCTGAAAGGTTCTACTTCCAAAAAAAAATATCATCGTTTTCCCTTTCACATTAAAACACAACTCCAAATTAAAAAACCGAACTTTTCACCACCTATAGTATCAAGGTCACGTAAACATTTACTATCGTATTCTTCTCGTTTAGTTACTTATTCTTTTTTGGATTTTGATTACTCATTTAAGTGTAAAGTTCAAAAATGTATACAATATAGTGTAATTGTTATGTAAAGATGTAAAATAAATCACTTACCAGCGCTCCTCGATGTTGTGCACAGCATGACGATGCGACCTGGTAAAATGTTGAATGTTGAAAATGTTAATATGATTTGGACCTGTGGCCGCGAACAGTTCAATATAAAGGAAGTAGATGATATCACTTTAATTCTTATATTCTACACCAATGGAAATACTAATATCATAAATAACACTCGCGATGGATGGGATGTTACAATATCTTTTCTTATAAATATCTATCCTGCTACTGATAATTCCTAAGCTAACATTCCTATTCCTACTCTTTCACGTCTTCATGCTTCCAATTACAGCTGAAGATTGATTCATAACATAAGCACTATGACACAATAAGCCAGTGACACTAGGACCATTTTCAAAGTCACATTGTTGGCATTTGTTTAAGGCATCTGGATGCGACTTCTCTAAAGGTCGGTCGTCGGTAACCAAGTAAATTCTGGTTAACTGTTGCATTGGGGGGTAACCACCATGTAGGGAATGGATTCCATTCCATATCCATCGCATTATGCGGCATCGTTCGTTGTCTCTTAATGAGCTCTGAAGTAATGAACGGAGATACATAAAATTCATATGAGTTATGATTTTGGGCGTTTGGAATTCCAAAGGTTCCTGATCTGGCGGGAGATATCTCTTGACTAGCTGGTACTTCGCCTTGCGGAATTGCTTGATCCGCTAGGTTTAAGAAAACCTTATCCCCGGCCAGCGTGATATTAGTGCCTAATCCTACTATGTAGTCTAATATCGGTGTAGGGATATTTAATTCATCGTAATTTATTGCGGAAAAGGGGTCATTTAGTGTTTGTAAGGCAACGTACTTCCCTTGGGTGAGGAATGAAGCGTTCAGAAACTCAGTCATAGCATGCTGGAATGTAGGGAAGGGAAGCGATCGGCTAAGCCTCTGATCTTCTATCAGCATGCGGTTATAGAAGTGTCAAACAAGGGGGATAAAACCGGCAAAGTCAAAATTGTGACCTACCCTCTTTTGGGCGGGCTTACTTCCACGGCCATTTCCTTGATACAACACCTCATCAACTGGCGGTATTTCTGTAGTTGATGGACGGATGTCGGGCGCTGGCCTGCCGACACTCCGATTCTTTCAATTGCACGTTCTGTTCCTCGGGGTTGGTCGATTCAACGCTTCCTCATGTTTATCGAGGTTATTGTATATCGAAGACCAATTTTGTTCCGGTCCATATTTGGAATCTAGCGCCTGCTCCTTGTGAGCGGCGGCTCTCGCGATGTCTCGCGGTCTCATCCTTCTTTGGGACGAGTCTTGATTTGCGGGTTGACCACGCTGTTTTGTTTGTTGATTTGTATGCATTATTACGCCTAGTTTGGCTTATCAATTTGTTGCCTTCAAGCTAAATCAATGTACTAAACAAATTTCTCTTCTACATTGCACTCAGTCTTGTTATGAAACGTCAACTTCACTTTTTCTCTCACCTTTCCAAATTTAGTTTTATTTTCAATATTACGAATCACATAACAAACTATTTTGCTGACAGTGTAAATTCTTTACGTTTATTCAAAAGATTTTGTTTTACAGCTCTTATCTAAATTCTTTGCTTTCTCTTAAACCTACTCACTTTACAGCTCCTTTATCCTAATTTTAGTTTCTAATCATTCTTATTTTCTTACTTTATATTCACTTTCTTTTTTTTTTCAGATAAATAGATAGCCACAAATAATTTTTCATTTTTTTTTTACTTTTCCCTTCATAGGAATTAGCATTATTAAAACCAGGGTTGCAAAAGCTTAAGTCACTTTTTAGCTTAAGCTTGGCTTTAATTCACAAGCTAGTGGGTGACTTATGAATTAATAAAAATTCAATTCAGCAGCTAGTTACTGACTTATGAATTAAAGAAATTTAGTTTATAAGTCAGTTAGTGACTTGTGAATTAAAAAAAATTTAAATCATAAGCTTCTTAGTGACTTATGAATTTAAAAAAATTAATTCAGAACCTACTAAGTGACTTATGAATTAAAAAAAAATAATTCATGAGCAAGTAAGCGACTTATGAATTAAAAAAAATAATTCACAACCTACCAAATGACTTATGAATTAAAAAAAATTAAGTCATGAGCAAGTCAGTGACTTAAGAATTAAAAAAAATTTAATTCAAAAGTAACCTAGTGACTTATGAATTAAAAAAATTTAAAATGTATAAATTTTGATTAGAAAATTATTAATTGGAAAATTTATAAGCCAGCATGATAATTTTATGACACACAAAAGCTTGAAATCTACTTTCGTTAAAAATTAAATAATTATGTAGTCAAAACAAGCTTAAACAATTCCAATCTACCACTTATAGGTAGTGAATTAATTATTTTTTTAATTCATAAGTCACTTAGTAGCTTATGAATTAATTTTTTTTTTAAATCACAAATCATCTACAGACTTATGACTTATGGTTTTTTTTTAATTCAAAAATTCGAAACCCTGATTAAAACTACATATATTTAATTTCTTACTTTCGTTTCGATTTGACTTTCGCTTTTTTCTTTTGCACTTCTAGGAATTTTTGTAATATTTAATAGCTGAACATCCTTATGTTGCGTTTTCCTGATGACTTGCTTTGTCTGCACCACCGGTGAGACTCTTGAAGGCCCTAAGAACCGGTTCAGGTTCTTCTACTCTCTCCAGATGAACAGATCACCCGTAATTTTATCCTGGATACTCAAAAACGCCTATGCCTCTGACTTATATCGTCTTAGGCGAGTCCTGCTTTCGAGCGGCGAAAACAAAAAAAATCAATTAGAACCGTGAACGCCTTATTCAAACTTACGTGTGACGCATCCACGAAGCCACCACTTTTAGGTTGGATTGTGGGTCTGGTCACGCAGGATTGTGGACCCGCGAATTTTTTACTGAATTTTGAATCCAAGACTCTCCTGGACTTTAAACTAGTTCTTCGGATCAGGAACTTCTTGCTCGGTGCTCGGTTGAATGTCGTCGGAAAATCCAAAATGCAAAATGCTACGGGGGCAAAGGAATTTTTTTTTATTTTATAATAATCTTTTTTGTCACCGGAGCTTGAATATTTACTAACATGAAGTATTCGTAAATTATTTTAAGACTCTAAGACAAAATGTTCTTTCTATGTCGCCACCATGACCGATTGTTGCAATAATTTCTTGTGAATTATTGTGCAGAATTTCTTATTTCGCGTTTTCACCTTTGGGTGAATTTCGTAAAAAAAAACTTGGGCTAGAGGGATAAATGGCAACTTTCTAGGTCGACGACTTAAAAATGAAAAAGACAGAAACCATGAGGACTTTACTCGGATCGCGTATGGAACACAGGGGTGGTCAACGCTAATTGCACTACACTCGGAATCGTTATTCTTTAAGCACTTTATTTCTACGTCCGACCGCGACAAAATCTTCTTATATACTGACTTCTACCTCCTAACTACCGGGAGCTCCATTTTTCTTTTACTCTCTTACTCTATTTCTTTTTATTCTTTCTTTATTTTTGACCGTTACAGTAGAAACATAAATATTGAGACCGTCTCCTACAACAGAACTATAAATTCTTCTACATATTCAATCATCAAGTTTCTAGCAACATTAATAAATTCCGTAATTTGCATGTATTGTTCGCAGAAATAAATATTCGTTGCCATTACTAAATACCAAAAATGTTTGTAATACTCAAATGTGATTTCAGATGTTAGCCTTGCTTATAAAATCCGAATGAGTTTTTCGTCGACAATTTAATCTAGGAAAGCTCATATGGTTTCCTGATCGACCAAATTCTCCAATGACATTACATTGTATGCGGTGTGTGTCTTGATGCCTGCAAAGTTGAACAATATTAATTTAATTGAAGTCAAACTGGCTTTTCTACTTACATTTGATAAATACCCGAGCTGGTGTGTCTGCAATATACGCATTGACCTTGATCAATATTTTTGAGCCGTTTGCTTAATCGATTCTATTCGAAATTAGAGCATTAATTTCCTTAACATGTTGCCTTAAAAACTCCTCGCTAGATGGTGGCTTTGCATCACCGAAATAAATTGCAATAGCCATTGGTCTAATTTCAGACATATTGGCTATGTTCATTAAAATTGGCCAAAATTGGAATTTGCTACTTCGGAACAGAGGTAATCCGTCAACATTGAAATTAAGAAGAACTTCCATTGTTTGATTCAATTAAAGAAATGCAATGCGTAAACAGTTTTCGATGTTATAGTACCAAAATGAACCGGATCCCATTATTTGTACATCAACACTCCGTGGTGTATGGAGCAACGTACGTGCATCTTCCGGCAATTGCGCTTTTCCTTCACTTCGCAATAAAAGAAGTATAGCTCAGACATAGCGCAATGTGTTATTTTATATTTAACAGCCCAATTAGCCAATTAAGACATAAAATCAATGTGTTAGTTTGGAAATCTGCATTCCATGAAGTTAATTCCTGCATGCTATACATTTCATCTCCTGAGAACCAGAAAGAGCTATTTGACACGGATTCCGATAGATAATTGCCCTGATCACTCACATATCTTAGATTTATTACATGAAAATACCCTTGTGGAAGGATGGGAATAACGAATGATCCAATCTTGTATTGTTCTTGATTGTAATAATAATCGTAATTCTCTGGAGACGTCGTACTTGATAATGTCCCAGCCGGACCCCAATTCTGGAAGTTTTATGCAGTCATCACTAGATCTAAGATGAGGAAGTTTCTTAGCGGATTTGACCGATGCGGATTGTACAAGGAGAAAACTTGTGATCATGAGACTTAGATAAGAAGTGGAAATGTGAAAATGCATTGTCGCAAGACAAGATGAATAGTATGATGAGGTAAAATGTCTTGATGTTAATTTTGTTATATGTATATAAAAAGAATGTATTTTGTTTGTTTGAGGGTTGTCGAAGGAGATGCGAGACTTTGGGTGTAATTGAGGAAGGGTTTGTGGAAGTTTGATTTATTTTCTTTGATTCACACTTGCGTAGAAGTCATCGATTCTCGAGCTACCCTGTTTCAACTGGTTAAGTTGATGCTCTAGGGTTCGGATGTCTCTTTCGTCAGCATAGTGAAGTGAGAATATCTTTTTCATCTCCGCCCAGTCGCTATCAAATATATTATAAGATACTAGGGTGGAGTCGGCCTTGCTACGAATCTTTTGTCTTATGTGTTGGTGAATTCCGCTATATAAGGGTTTGGTGCGGACTACCTCGTAATCCATTAGCACCGTTGTAACGAATTAATAAGGATGGTGGATTATGATGTATGTTGTGGGTGAATGTTAATATCTATTATGAAGATATGTTTATTTATACATTGTTATCGGTATGTGTGAGAGAATTTATTTACGAACGATTGTAGTCCACCAAATGTTACCAGACCAGACGATGAGGATCATCTATAACCAATGACTTTACTCAAACACACAACGCAACACAATGGTATACTCCTGCCTACTACCAAGAATAATAACCATTCTCAACACCATTGCAAATCGATCTTCTCAACACGAAACATCATTCACAACTGAGAATCCATCTTTAAATCAGGAGACAGAAACATTCACTTCATATCTTAGATTCCCTACAGAAGTGAAAAACTTAGAAACTATCCTATTACGTCCTAGAATTCCTTCTTGACCTTTCACCTTTAATTTGAATACACATCAAAGTTATGCATATACGATCTACCAAACACCAAAATGTCGACTCAACAGCCGAGTTATTTTTAGTTTTCAAACTGACCGTTATAATTCAAACTGACTATTATAACTCAAACTGAAACATCGATCATATCCAAAAGAATAAACTGGCAGAGCTATAGAGTGTACTTGTTAACAATGTTCGAGCTGATGTTAAACAACTCTGCTTTCAGAAAAGAAACTATCATCCTACTCTTTGACTTCTCCGTTTATCTTGAGGAATCTATCCCTACTCTACTCACTACTCTTGTCCTTATCCAAAAACTCTGGATAAAAAATTCAAGCAACGCTCGAATGGGGTTATTTACACTCGACAGCCACATTAGGCCTGCTGGATGCACGCTTGCTTATAGCTCGCCGGATGAGGGGAGGATCTTGCAGCCGGAATGTGGACGGTGTTACATTATTTACAGACCCGATTGATCCTTGATGTTCTGGATCGGAAAAGAAATGTTAAGTTTGCTGAGCCCGAAAATATCTTGAGATTTTTATCGAACGATAGAACGATTGTACTGATCATCCCTAATTATATTTTAGAATAACAGGAACTTACGTGGTTATTTATGAGGAAAACACCGATTAATGATCCTTGAACCCATACTATACCCTCCCTATCGTATCGGATGTACTTCCTGATACAAACTTATGGTTTCCATTCGGTTCTAGAATTTTGGAAACCCCCTTAAATGAGAGACACAGCTGTTGACGTGTTCTCTTGGTCATGTTCACCCATTCCTATGAAACAAAAAGGCGAGACTTAATGCTTTCCTATATGGACCTATGAATTTTATTTTATTTGAAAACCTGCTTATTGTAAAAGAGAAGTTTTACAACTAAACTTCCCTTAAATTTGTTTATCCAACTTCTCTCGACCCCTTACAACACTTAACTTACTCAAACATCATTGTGATTTAACTTCTCAGTCATTCTTGAATTTCCAAAATCTCAAAATATTAAACTTTAGAATTTTCATTAAACTTTATTCATAATAAAACTTTCAAAATAATTAACTCAGTTTCTTTCTCTGAGTTATTGGGTTTTATTCTTATACTCTTATTATCTATTTTACAATACCTCCGCTCGCTCGAGTAGCTCATTTACTTAAATTTTTCAAAATATCGTTTCTAACCTTCATTCGTATTTTTCAAAAATTATTATATTTTGTAATCGTATTCATATTTATTCTGTATATTGAAATTTCTCACAATAATTGTACGACGTACTGAAAGAATCTCACTTTCAATCAGGTCTCGCAAAAGTTTCTTTATATCGTTTATATACAAAAAAAAAAAACAAGGACAAAACTATGTCCTTCTCACCAAAACATAAAATAAATGACGTTCTTAAAATCAAAAATTATTATTTTCACTAAAGTCGTTATTAAAAATGGGTTTCAAAAATATCGTTTCTTTCCCCAATATTCAAAATATAGTTCAATTTGGTAAATCAATATGTTTTCAATCAATGTATAGAAATAAAAAAGTAATATATTTTCAATAAAAATCACTCACCAAACTTTCCTTGTAGAAGTGCACTTGTACTCAGATGATTGATGTTCAGCATTCTCTGTAATTTAATTTGTTATAAGATGATATATTCAAATTGACTATATTTGTTCACAGATTTAAAATTATTCTTACTCACGATCGATTTTCTTTTGTTTCTTATGACTGAAAAATTATTAATTCGAAAACTTCGGAGGAGCGGAAAGAGTGAACTACGCTACGTACTAAATTCTTCTATACAAAAAAAAAAATATCTTTATCATTTTCGTTATACTGGAACTTAACTGTACTCAGGCTTCTATCCAAAAAATTTTATTATATTTGTAGTAAAAAAAAATTATATTTCCAAATTTATTTTTACTTTAACTTTCTTTTCTATTAGATTTACTTTAATTTGCTTTATTTTTACAGATATACATTAACTTTTACTTTTCCGTTTTGAAAAAATCTTCTTTACGTGTATCGATATCAAAATTTAAGACTTTATAGATTTCTTATCGAAATAAACTAAATTTTCTTTAACCTTTCAATATTAAGCGTTTTAAAATAAATCTGACGGTCGAGTCGGCTATCTAATCTACTCTACTATAGTCGATTCTCGTTAAGATTTCTTGTACCAAAAAAAAAAAACTGAATCTAAAAACTTTCTCCACTATGTTCACTAAAAATAATAATTTCCAAATACCAATAATATATGTAAAACCCAATATCCTTATTGTGATTTGCGAGTTGAAATAAAACGATTTACTTTATATTTTATAATCTAAATCACGATTTATTAATTAGTGTTGAAGGTTATAGTTTGTATTTTATGCTGCCTCTTTGGATGTTACAAGTTGAATGCCGTTTTAGATTTTGACATATCAATAACAAGGAGAATTTATAATATGCATACATACATACATATCTAGATATAAGGAGAATCTAAGTTTGAGACATACTGGATTTCTTCTTTCTATTCTTTGGCGACTCAAGCGCCAGTAGTTAAATTGGGAAGTTCAAATTGTGGATTGTTCACACTTGGTTTGGTCACTACACTTGTTATAGTTTAGTAACTTATTTCTCTGTATTTTTATTTATCCTTGAAGTTTTAAACACGTGTGAAATTTTTCATATCCTTGAATAACGTGTGGTTCTTGACCAATTTTCGATGCACTTTCAGCAACTACATATGCTGCTCGACGATCGTTATGTGATTCTGGACTTGATTGTAGTTTTTTGAATATGATCTTGACTTGCTTAATTCTTGACTGATTATTAGGTGACTTGCTTTGACGGTACTGTACGAGAAAATTTATAGACTCACACTGTCTTTCATACGAATGGATTTCCATGCAATATATGTATCGATCCTTTCTTAAATAAAAACTCAGTGCGACTTTTATTGTGGGAAAAATATTAATCAAAAAACCCACATTTATTATCTCCGAGTTTAAAAAGATTAACTACATGACTTGCCCGTCTAAGAGACGGAACAAGACTACTTTATATTAAGAATTAAGATATATTGAGAATACAATGCAAATAGACATAATGATGCTGACATGCTGAATCGACCGCTGACTTCAGTGCTGACATGAATGGCCAGTGTTGCCATTCGTAACAATATACATTGACTGCCGTATCTTAAGTCTTCGTTCAGGAACACTCTGTGTGTCCGAGGATAAACGTAAGCATGTACATCTATATAAAATGTTCCTTTGGAACTGCGTAACGTTTTTCGCAAGACAGAACCTGATTTTGATGTATGTAGGTGTATATCGATGATTTTATACTTAAGGGTAAATTTTGTTTTATCTGATTTTTTTTTAGGTTGACTTTAAAAATGGACGATGGAATTGCTTTTGTTAATTTGAATGCTTAAAACATGTGGTTTTCAGCAAATAGATTAAATCGTAGTTTATTGCAATAAAAGAATGAAATATGTCTTCGACATAAAAAATATGTAACTTGCTGATATACTCGTATGTTTGTTACGTTTTTGAAATAAACCGAAATAATAATTGAATGATGAGATAAAAGTATAGATGAGATAAAAGTAATCTTGAGATTATAATAATCTCGCCTGGCCGCCGCATGGATCTTGAAATTTGTCTTTATGTAGTACAGTCGCGTCATATTTTTGTCGTAGCACCTGTAGATATAAAAAAAAAACTTAGTTTTAAGAATTTACAATTAGCTACCTAATTTTCTATCCTTTTTCTATTTTTCTTTTCAGATTTTAGTTGTTTTGTTCACTTTATGTTAATAAACTATGATTTACCTTGTTCGTTTAGGATTTGTATCCATTTTTCAACGCAGACATTTTCACGTCGTAGTAAAATTTTCTTCGCCAACAAAAAGGTTTTTGGCCTATGTTGTATGGCTCGATGTCCTGATAAAATTTGTTCACTTTACTATATTTGTTTTATGTAATGTTTCTTTGTAAAAACTCACCACTATCAATAGTTTCTATTGATTAGATTTTCTTTTGCGATGCATTCTGTTTGACGGCCAGATTAAAAAGAACGATGTCTGCCGTCTACTTTCCTATCGAAACCTAGCTAAGATGGATGCTGGCTACTTGGGACTAATTGGAATAGAATCAGATTCAATTGGACTAAAGTTAGTCGTGATTCGTGTTGGACTTTTAGTTCTGTTTTTAAAATGTAGTTTTGTTGTGTTTTGTAGCTTAGGGTGACTTTGCATCTCAATAATATATTTGTATGACAGTTTTGATTTTCTTATTATTTGTTTTGATTCTTTTGTGTATTTGAGTTAAAATAAAGGAGTGAGTGAAAATTCTAATTCGACATTACATTTCCTAATTAGACTTTCATTTTTATTATTGTTTGTTTTTGACATGACTTGATGTTTGTCTTTTTATTTCGCGTAGAACTTATTTCTTTCGCTCTGTAACCTATTTATTATTTCTCGTATGAGTTCTTACTGTGAAATATGGAACTGAAATACGCTTTTACTAAACTTCAAATTAATCGAATTGATAAATTTGTTCGCATGACTATTTCACTGTGCTGATATGAGTTCTCTCGTCCGCTGGTTTCCTACACCGGCTCCACACAGTGTATCCATGAGACGTATTAAACGGGATTCCCGTCGAATGCCTGAATCTCCTTAACAGGGTCGGGGAGCTTAGAAATTTCTCTGAGCTCTGATTCCGTACTTGGCCCTGGAAGGGGCTGAATAGCTATTGAGGGTTCTGTAGTGATTCTTTCGTTTGAGTTTCTTGTCTCAATTTGTATGATTTTGTTCTCAATGGAGTCCAACTGTCCTTTAACTGATTCTATCGCCTGCCTACCCCCATATTGTTCTAATAATTATGTAAGTGTAAATGACACAAAATGTAATAGTTTTTACTACTTAATCTTACATACAAAATTACAGCATCTTTTCCTTCGTTTCCCAAAATTGTTTTTAAAGTTGGTTCTTAGAGTTGAATTTCAAAGTTGGTTTCCTTGAGTTGATTTTAGTTTTAGGTATTTGTCCCTCAGATATTTCGGCATATAGTAGTAAGTTCATAAATACAGTTCTTTACTTAATTGCGTAATCTTTTATTAGCCACATTCACTTTAGTTCATCTTATCTCAACACCAGGATTTTTTTTTGATTTTTTTTTAATTCATTGCTTGTGATTTTATTTCTTTTGATCACATTCATTTCAATGTATGGTTTTGATTTTTTTTTTTAGACAAAATTTACTTCTTTGAACACAATTTTCTGATCTTCAGGACGATCAGGTCCCTGCTCGGGCGCCAGTAAAGGATCGGGGATCCTTGATATGAAAAAAAATATATTTACAGGACCTCGGCACTGTTCCCAAATTAAACAAGACTTTTAAAATCGTTATAACAGTTTATTGGCGTGCGACTGCACTGTTTTAAGTTACACAAAAGAATGAATCAAATTAAATCATAAATACATTTCAATGCTTAACCAAATACTGCTGATATGCAGGTCCCATACAGACCGAGTGCAAAGGTGTTTGCTCGGCTAGAGGTTTCCCTGTGGGAAACAATCCAAAGTGCGAAGCGGATACCCGTGTGCATCGTAGACACTTTTTTCTGGTTGGGTCAATGCCTGACCATGATAACTCTGGGTCATCCTTATCATGAAAGGCCAAATTGAATGATTGTTCGCAAGGCCTCAACACTTCTAGCGAACAGTTGTTGAGTTGTTCCACATCTTTATCGTCTAGCCTTATATCACGGCGGCGTGTTGATAAATACATTAAAAAGTCCTGAGGCTCTCCCAAAATTTGCTCCCCGAAATGTGAGTGCTTACGACATCAAACCTTGCCTTAATTCTTAGTTTAGAGATGCTTCAGATTGGAAACGGAAAAGGGCTTTGATTGTATGCAAACAATTCTGCATATATGTACGAGTATATTGACTTGAGCGAGTTATGTTGTTATTATTATGAGTTATGAAATTATTACTTCTGGTTGAATAAAATAAAATACCGTCTTCTTTGGTTAGTTAAATGAAACTCATTTTTATTCTTCAAAAATCGTAGAGCTACCACCTTAGCTGTGAATAATTAGATCATGGGTGGTCAAGTAATAATATAGATATAAAACGAACTGCGATAAATTGTTATTTGAAATTCCAATATTTGCAATGTTACAGAAGGCAACATTGTCTTCAATCTTATTATCCGTTTGGGCGGATGGAAATATAAAATATATTAATGTGCAAATTCAATATTTGCAGTGTCATTATTGTCTTCGTTTTATACATCGAATTCAACGAAAATGACTAGCGTTTTCGTACACAACAGTGGAGAAAGCATATCTATGTAGCTTACACTAACATTTTATGCCACCATGGAGGATGGTAGGATGTGTTTAAATTTTTTTATTTAACAATAAATAAATTATCTTGAGAGCGCAATTCATTATTTCTCCATACAACATATCCTACTGTTCTCCTTTCGAAAACTCTCTTTCTCTTCAGTTTGTTGAAGTTATAATTTTGGCTTTTAATAAAAAAAAAGTCAGTTCTGTCAACAGCAGAAGAAACTATACGACAACATAATAAAGAGAGCCAACAACAGCCATGCTAGCATATCCAAAATGCATAACTCAAAAATGCTGACGTCTTTTTTAACGTTTAAAGCGGCAAATACACACGACACTTGTGTGCACACCGGTGTGCCTACACCGGTGTAGCATTCCACTACACACGACACACCGAATCGTGCACACTTTAGTTGTGCAAGAGATCTCATACTGGAGAGATCTAACCATAAGTGATATGGACGTCGTCCATTAGACGATGAGGTTGGCGCGTTAATGATGTCGATAATAATGAGTAATTCGAAATTTGAAAAAATGGTTCTATGGTAGGTACAACCTGTTATATCTTAATTTAAATGTTTTTTATTTAATTAAAGATCATAAAAATTTATTGAAAGAAAAAAATGTTATCAAAATTCTAGGCGCCCGTTTTCGAGAAAAATACGATTTTTCAAAACATTTTTTAACATTTCTATGTTGGGTACCTTTTTTTTAGGTAAAATACATTTTTTTCTCACATCTTGTAGATTATATTGAAAATTTAAATACACAATACGTTTCAAGACTACTTTTCAATTATCAAAATCGGTGGTACTGTTTTTGATAAAATCAAAAATAAAAAAAAATTGTTCCATGGCGGGTACTCTCAATAACCATTTTTGGGAAAATGTTTTTAAATCTGTTGAACATTTTTTGAGAAGAACAAATATTTATAAAATTTCGAAAAAAAAATCGTATAAAAGGTACTGTTATTTTTGGTCTTAAGAAAAAAGAAAAAACCTGTGTGGGGGGAAAATTAAAAATGATATCTACCATAGTTCAAAGTAAATCGGCCAAGCCGTTTAAGCTATAGTCAAACAAACATATAGGAGTAGATAGAATTTCGAGACCCCCCATTTCAGTCTTCGCTATCATCGTAATGTCAAAATTTCGAGTTCGATTTTTTTCCGAATGCATAACTTAACTTATAGAACCTATAAGTCGCAAGGAAATTTTTCGACGTGCTTTACCGCACAACGATTCGCATGCAACTGAAAATAGTGAATAGTGAATACTGAATAGCAAATGTGCGCGCACATCGCAATACACATGACACCGATAGAGACACCGACACCAAAAATCAAAAACTTTTGATTTTACCCACACGGTGTCGGACACCGAAAATCGGTGTGCGCACCAGCCCACAGACGGGACACATTTCCGTACACCGACACCGGTGTGCACACAAGTGTCGTGTGTATTTGCCGCTTAACAGGGCTTCTATAATATATTCGTAGCTGCTATTATGTATTTAAATAAAACACACTGTAATATTAATAATTTATTTAATATATATAAAGATCTAAATAGCTAGAAAGCACAAGTCAATCGGTTGGAGGTTGGAGCAAAAAGAGATCGAACTTCCTTTTCAATGTCATAAACTATACCGACAAGGACGTGTTCAGAAAACTATATAAAATTAAGAGGATAACACTATTCAATAAGTTATCGAAATATATAACAGCTGCAACCCGTGCATGTCAATAAGAACAATATACAAACATCCACTGAAGTGAAGCTGAGACACACCAACAGTTTGTATTGTTATGGATTTCGAAAAACCAATAAAATTTAAAAGAACTCCATCCCCCACTACTTTAATACCAGTTACACAACTCGCAGGAGCTTACAAGGACGAATTTGGATCATATACAAAGTTTAAACCTCAATTGCAGTTGAGGAATAAATAATATTGGAAAACCCGTATAGAAAGAATAAATTCTCACTTGAGTTGGAAACTCATGAGCTCAATATTTGACTAGGAAGAAAACCCAAACCGGTATACAACATACATTTCAAAACTTAATACTTATTTCCTTTCTTAATCGGTTAAACCATTTATTCTAATTATTTTTCAATTTCAGACGCTGATACTGTCTTCCAAACAATGGAAAGCCAAGAAATCCACTGCTCTGAACAAAATAATCAACGTTTTTTTTCTATTTTCAGATAACACAGATGCCTAAATCATTTTCATTCCATTTTGTATTCAATTTCCCCTTTTTATATTGAAATCTCCCGGCAACTATCATACAATAATCTTAGTAACCATTTGAGGTGCTAATTTTAATTTTCAAAAAATGTATACCTTTATTTTGTTTAATATAAAACATTTCAATGTTCATCATACGAAGCACCATCATTAAAAACATTATGTTTCTAATATACTTATGTATGTAATTAATAAAATAAATATGAAATATTTTTTTTGAACAGTTTTTAAATTTTATTTGAAAAAACAAATGAAAATATTTGTACTTATTCATTAAACTTACTTAAAAAGAAAAATGTGCACAATATGAGTATTATAATTATTATTATCTTTTATATATCTCATGGCAAATGTATTACCCGTCACCATTTATCACCAAGATTTCCATACCATCAAGCTGTGTTAAACTTCATCAATCAAAGACCAACAAATGAAGTATCTTATGAGCTGTAACATCAAGACCAACGTTTTTGAAAATAAGGATTTTGACGACAAGGAGACTGATTCTTCATATTCACTTTAAAACAACAAGTGCAATTTTTGAAAAACGCCTTAAACCAAATTCTTCAATCTCCCATGCTTAACGTCGCTGTATGGTTTCTGTTCAATATTTACAACTCTTAGAACCAAGAAGTTAATTTCTTTAACCAACAAGTAACGAAATTAAAAAATATTTTAAATATTCTACTCGCAGTGCAGTGAGACGGTGCTCATCTTCACGTGATTTTATAATCATCTTTCTGATTATGTTTTATTCAACAAGTAAAATGACATCTGGAGTGACACTCGATAATACTAATAAATCGAGTCTGCTCGTCATATCTGAATGATACTATTATGACAACAAAGATATATCGACCGATCGAAGCAAAACGCATTTGGGGAACTGTATCCAATAATAAATTAGTTCCCGATCTGATAACCGAAGAAGTTCAAGTTGCTTAAGATATTACTCAATCATATGAGAAACAAAATATCGAACAGCCAGAGAGTTTGAGATGCCCGTGTTTTCCATTGTGATCAGGATTCCCTGTTCCCGTAAGCCAGTTACCAGACAATGGCTACGAGCTATAAGCAAAATTATCAAAATATTGAACAGCAGAGAGTTTGAGATGCCCGTATTTTCCATTGTGATCAGGATTCCCTGTTCCCGTAAACCAGTTACCAGACAATGGCTACGAGCTATAAGCAAAATTATCAAAATATTGAACAGCAGAGAGTTTCAGATGTCCGTATTTTCCATTGTGATCAGGATTCCCTAAAAGCGAGACCAAGTCCCTGTTCCCGTAAACCAGTTACCAGACAATGACTACGACTTAAGAGTACACATTATCTTAATGTGCAAACTACTGTTTATTATCGTTTTTCGAAGCTCTGGATTGCATCAACCGATCCCAACAAAAAAACCTATGAGAAAATGAACCCAACAATAAATCAGTTTCCGATATCATCACCGAAGATCACCGAAGGTGCTTGAGTTATTGAGATATTACGCAATCTTGTTAGAAACAAATACCGAACATAAGAAAGTTTGAGATGTCCGTATTTATCCCTTAAAAGTGAGACCAAATTCTAAATAGTAATACTAAGTTCCTGTTTCCGTAAACCAGTTACCAGACGAGGGCTACGAGCTACAAGTACCATTATCTAAATGTATAAAACTACTGTCCATCATCGAAGCTCTGGATGTTACATTCCTCACTGTGTCATCTCTTCCGGGAGATTTTGCGCTCCTTGCAAAATTAAGCTCGACAAATCTATGCAGTAAAACTGATAATATCGTTAATAGGCTTCTTTCGAAGATGAGAGGAGATCAGTTTAAAGATGACAAAAAAGTGAACAAGCACTAGGATAAAGTTAAATTTCACTTATATTCATTGATGTTCGTCTGCGCTGTTACAAAACTCATCCGTTAAAAATAACAACAAAATTCTGCTCAAGAGATTCCAAAACTACTAGCATCACCACCCGAGGTTATATGAAAGCAACTTTTGATGTCTTACAAGCCGGTCAAGCGGAGTCACATTTGCCAGAGTTTATTTTAAATAGAAATAGATATACAATATGTATAGCAATTATTCAGTTAATTCAAAAAATAATTTGTAATTTATTTTTACACGATTTTTAAAAAATAATATAATGTTGTTATGGGAGTTAGTTTAAATTAAATGTAAAATATGCTGAAAGAAAATGTGAAACAAAAGATCTTACATGATAATGAACAGAAAGAAAAGACGCTTTTCAAATAAATTTTATTTTCAAAACTTATAAAAAATAGAATAAGGAAAGTAAAAATGTTAAATACAAATATTATTAAAAACATACTTAAAATCTATTTCAGACTTGAATTAAAAAAGACAAAACTAAACCTAAATTTTTAAATCAAACAAAAGTAAATTTTATTTAAGTAATATTACAAAATGTTGCTATTGAAAAAATTAACTTAAATAAAGGAAAAGCTTTAAAATAAACAATGTTAAGTAAATTTTATTTTTAAAATGTATTTATTTGAAATATAATATTAATTTTTTTTTTAGTTTTAAGAGAATTGTCAATTTTAAATAAAAAGAACTTAAATTTTTCATAATATACTATCTATATTATATTAATCATGTTGTTAAGGGAGTTAGTTTAAATTAAATGTAAAATATGTTGAAAGAAAAGGGGAAACAAAAGACCTAACAAGATAAAGAAAAAAAAACTTTCAAATGAATTTTAGTTTCAAAATTTATAAGAAAAAATAGAATAAGGAAAGAAAAATTTTAAACACAAAAATTATTAAAAACAAGCCTAAAAACTATTTCAGACTTGAACTAAGAAAGATGCAACTAAATCTTAAATTTTTAAATGAAACAAAAGTAAATTTAATTTGAATAATATTAAAAAATGTTGCTATTGAAAAAAGGAACTTAAAAGGAAAAGCTTTAAAATAAACAATATTAAGTAAGTTTAATTTTTAAAATGTATATTTATGTGGAATATAATATTTAAAAAAGTTATTTTTTTTTAAGTCTTAAAAGAATTTTCAATTTTAAATAAAAAGAACTTAAATTTTTCATAATATACTGTCTACATATATTATATAGACCTTTTAAATATTATTTAAGAAGAAGTACCCTATAAAAGGCTTAAATGTTTTTAGATTTAAGTTTTTAAAAGAAAAAAGGAAATAAAATAAAATAAAAAAAAAATGTAAATAAATTCTATTTGGTCTTACTGATTGTCATCGGGTTACAATTTATCTATACCTATAAGAGGAAACATAACGCATCCAGCTCAATGGATTTCAATTGTCATGTCCAGGTAAGTTGCCCAATTAGCATCATCTTGCGAATATTTTTTTAGGGCAATTAAAGATCAATAAATTGCTATCTGATGTATCTTCGAATGTGTCGTTGATTATAGACTGCTGAAATCGTGTGGGTTTCTTTATCAAAATACTAATTACTTAATCAAAATTATTTTTTTTTAATGAAGGAGATGTGATTATAATAATAAATAGATTTGTTCCTTGTTATAAAAAAGGGTTTTCATTGAGATTTGATCTGAAATAATGCAACATTCAAAGATCTCTTTTTGATCCCTTTATCTGTGACCAACATCCATTCTATATATGCAACTCTTTTAAGCATAGTGATTTGGAGAAACGGAATTCAAAAGCTACCTAAAATAAAAGCCTATTAAATACTACTTTTTAAAGCTCAAAAAGCATCTCGATATCAACCACCGCAATGTCTACTGTTTTCGTTCATTCATTAATTAAGGTTCATCCAAAAAAAGGTTTGTTTTAAGTTGCACCAGATTTTTTAAGTAAAACTTCTTTTCCGGCGTACTGGGTAAAAAATTTTCTATTGAGTGACATGTCAAAACAACACGTTATCCGTCAAAGACAGCGACATGGTTTTTACAATTATTGTTCGAACTATGTTCGAGGTTATTTAAAACACTTTAAAAACAACTTTTATCGGCGAAAGAGAATGTTCTTTTAATGAAAAATCCACAACAACTAACCAACAAAACAATTAGAAAATTAATTTCATTAAAAACACACAATAAAAGTTCTTTTTTAATGAATTACAATTACATCTTTTTTATGGTTTTATTTATTTAAATCATTAAACACTTTATCCTACACAATACTGAATACTTTATATCAAAGGACACGGTAGTGCCCAGCCACGTTCTGGCACTACACCCTTTTTACAGGAACAAACTCAGGCGACTTATGACCCCTCCCTATCTTCAGTACCAATGAAGTCAGAAACTTGAAATTACGAATATTTGCTAAGCTAGTCAAGCACAGGCGCCTCACCAAATTTCAGTTTTCTATTATAAGCGGTTCCTGAGATATAAGGCCTCAAAAATCACAAAAACCGTAACTGACTGACTCACTGACTGACAGATCATCAAAATTATGGAGCACTTCCCGACATCGTAGAATCTTGTAATTTTCCACAACGGTAGGTCTTGTCATGCAAGTAGAGGAAAAAATTTGAGGTTTTCCATTCAGGGGGCGTGGTATCCGCCCACTTTCTCCGAATTGGTGTTGACTGAATGGAGCACTTCCGACTGCTGTAAAACGATGAAATTTGGTAAAGTGGTAGGACGTAAATTGCATACAAAGAAAAAAATATAAAATTTGAATTTTTCCATTCAGGGGCGTGGTATCCGCCTACTTCCTCAGAACTGATGTAAATTATACATGGCGCACTTCCGATTGCAGTAGAACAATGAAATTTGGTAGAACGGTAGGGCTCAAATTGCATATAAAGGACCAAGAATAAAAATAGAGGTTTTCCATTCAGGGGGCGTGTTATCCGCCCACTTTCTCCAAATTGGTATTGGTTGAATGGAGCACTTCCAAGTGCTGTTAAACGATGAAATTTGGTGGTATCCACCCACTTTCTGAGAAAATGTTTAATTTATATGGAACACTTCTGATTGCCGTAATTAAGGTAGGTATGTTAGTATTAGGTATCTTGCCAGGACAAGAAGAAATAACTGAAGCGCAAATCAAAACAACCAATAACAAAAAGAAAATATACCAAAAGAAATGGGGAGCTTTAAACTAAGTTGAGTACACCCTTCTATCTTTCCGTATCTTTCGAGATTTTGACATGGCAAAATATTAAAATTTTTGCAAAAAGGAGTGAGATCAGACCAAAAACATAAATGTTAAAAAAAAAGCCAAGTTCTTCTATACTAAAACCTTTGTGTAACAAGTCAGCCATGAAAAGTACTAAGATCTAAAAGTACGCCAAGTTCTTACTTCATGAAGGTTTAATACCGAATATTTAAAGTAGAATAATATTGAAACAGCTACAATGTAAAAGAGAAATTTTATTATTTAATGATTATTGACTAAAATTTGATGGGTTCACTTGTCAAGTTTTTAAAACCTTTCGAATTTGGGCATAAAAAAAAAACTTGCCAAGTAAGCCCATCAAATTTTGGTCAGTAATTGTTAAATAATAAAATTTGATACTATTTAACTTGAAGACTAAGCACTAGAATTTACAAAATAATTAATGCGAAATATAATAAAAATTTTGTAAATAAAATGTCTGTTGTCAAATATAAACTAGCATTGCCATATGCAAAGAATTTTATATTCGATGTCAAAAGTCAAAATTAAATAGGCATTTCCTACAGTTAGAAGAATCCTTTGGCCCGATGCGATGAAAAAAGAGATGTTAGCGTGATGAAACATCGTCGTTGTTGTAAAATCAGTTTCAAACTATGAAAGCAGACGACAATGAAGCATTTCTAGTCGTCACGTTAAATGAAATTAATAAATGAAGTAAGGACAGTCGCTGAAATGAAACATATAAGCTTTTGTTTCATTTTACTATAGCCGTGTTTTATTGGTTAGTGAATACACTACATCGCAAAATTTAACATGGAAAACAACAACAAACGATTAGTGAATAAAAATAAGCTAGTAATTGAAATGGATAATTTAGTGAAGATGGAGTTTCGGATGTTGAAATGTAGGAGGTGTTTAGGTGGTGTCCGAAAAAATATATGTGGCATACTTGAGGGTGTGTTCGTGTTCATTGGTATTTATTTTGTTATACTTTGCCTTTACTAATCGCTCTGAAATTTATAGAACAAATATTTTTTCAAATGCAAAACTTTAATTCATACCATTATTCCGGCTTTACACTACTGCCACTAATTTTGTCATAAAATATTGAATATTGAAATATTGAATTCGATTGATATGTTTTATCAGTTCACTTGCATTTGTTCAAAAATGTCGTATAACTGCGGCATTATGCTGAATTTATATAACAACTGAAAAAAATAAAGCTAAACTCTCAGATCAGAATACCTACTTTATTTTGTTAGTATCGTTATAACTTCATATGACTCTTTAACATTTAAAAACGTCAAAACAGGTCTCCTTACTTAGTTTTTTGCACGAACTACTATTGTTTTAAGGTTGCTCAGAATCAATTAATTAAAAGAAATTGCCTTAGGTTAGGCGGTTTTGCAACTTTCGTTTGGTTCAAGAAACTAAAAAGTTTGTGTTTTGACACAAACTAAACGATTGCCTAAAATGAGTTCGCTATTTTGTGTAACATATAATTATATGCACCTGCGCAGACATTCAACCAAATAGTTCATCTGTTTTCTATAAGTATCCAAACAGTGTTGTGCAACTAAAAATTGAATGTGCGCTCCCAGCCTTAGGACAATATTAGTTAAAAAATGTTTAAAATTAGAAAACTACTTTAAAGTTATGAAATATACATATAAGAAGTTTAATACTACTACCTTAATAAGAGGCTGTTTAAAATTTTGCGCCAATGTCATTTTATTGAGTACTATCTATGTTTTTTTTCTCCAATACTCAGTATATATGTATATGCGATATATTTTCGCACTTTTATTAGTTTTAAATCAAATTTAACAGTGAGAAAAACTCTAAATCAGCTCGATCTGCATTTTCATGAATATTTCAACTCCAGCTTAAAAACGAGATACAGATCTGCATCATAAAGAGCGCCATCTGTGCGTCAAAAATAGCGCCATCCATTTTGCTCAACCTTGGTAACAAACAATTTATAGATACATGAAATTCTTGATTTTTTCAAGAAAGTGCCAGATAGACCAAGCTATCAAAGGCAACCGAGTCTAAATTCGATGAAGTTTATTACAAGACCAAAAGTATAACTTTAGAGAAGTTATATATTGCAAGTGTAATTGTAAATATACTGTAGCGTATAATAGTAATAGGGAATTGCCAGAATTACATTTTCAACAAAACAGTTTTGAGTTTCAATTTAAACTTCCTAATTTATTTTGCAAATCATTTTCAGTGCGGAGAAGTGTTTCAAAAAAAAATGTATTTGGAAGTGATTTTGACATCTTTCAATTTGCAAGACTATATTAAAATAATTTTTAATTTGTTTTTTTTTTTTATTTTTCCGAAAAGCACTCAAAAGTAATATCAAAAACCAACGAAAAGTAGATTTCCGTATCGTCAAAAGAGGAACACACCCATACAGTACGAGTACATCTACTCATTTTTTCTAAAGACGATAAGTGAGGGATAAATTGTTTCATTTGTTAACGATTCGAAAAGTAATCGGCTATATAACCAATTTGTAAATTCATTATAATCTTAATCAACAATTACTTCTTATATTGGTTTGTACAAAATGTTTGTTTCTTTATAGGTTAGAATCTTACAGAGTTTTTGCTTAAGCGAAAAGAAGTTTTACTTCTAGCGCGCGAAGGTCAGTACACACAAACTTTTTTATATTTACTTTTAGGCAATGTTGCCGCTAAAAAAAAATTAAAAAAGTGGCCAATATACAAAAACCTGACAAAAGTGAAAATACGAACACACCAAACAAAGCAGTTGTAAAACAAAAATACATTTAAAAACTAAAAAAAAAAAAAACAATTTATTTCGAATTAAATTAATATCAAAAACTTATTTGAGTTAAAAAAAAAGATCTCATGATTCTTCCTTGGGATGTTCAAAAAATCTCAAATGTCAATTGATTGAAAAACTTCTGAAAAATCTTAATTTTTTGGATTCTTTTTTGTTCAGAAAAATTGCGATTTTAGGGCTTTTGGAAAACATCTAGAAAGAAATACTCTCAGTAGGTCAAAATATAGTATATTACCCATCAACCAAGCCATAAAATGCCAAGTTCCATTGGAGGATAGCTCACATCTCGGTGGATTAAAAAACATATAAAAAATCAAATTTTTTTTCACCGAAAAATCGAAATTTTTTGAGTTTTTTTTGTTCAGGAAAATTGCGATTTTAGAGCTTTTGAAAAGCATCTAGAAAGAAATACTCTTAGTAGGTCCAAATATAGTATATTACCCATTAACCTAGGCATAAACTGCCAAATTCCATTGGAGGATGGCTGAAATCTCGATGGATTAAAAAACATCTACAAAATCTGAATTTTTTTTTTACCGAAAAATCGCTTTCTTCGCTTATTAAAATTGTGCAGAAAGTATGAACGTCCAAAGCGAGCTCATCTTGTTTGTATGTCCGTATGTCGTACCTGTGGATAATGAATTTGTGCCAAAACAAAAGTAACGACATCGTGCGAGTAGCAACTCTGATTTGTGAGTAACGTTTCGTTATTTGGTATTTAATAGAATACCCGTGACTCAGTAACGAATACATACGATTCGCTACAGCTCTAGTAAGCAGTAGTTAAGTTTTGATTTTTTTACAGTTAGGTATGGGTCTCAATAGAACAGGATTAAAATATTAGAGTGATGAAACCCCCCTAAAAAAAAATATTTTCTTTTTCGGTTTTAACCTCACTTTTTGTTTGACTCAGACCATTTTTTTTGTCGAAATTGTAAAATAAAGTGCTTAATTTGTTTACTTAGTCACTGTAACTATCAATTCTGAATCGAACACAAAAAAACGAATGGTTTTATGTCTTATAGTTTTTGAAAAAATTGAAAATTACTAAGACTACTTTTTATTTTTTGTTTACTTACATAAATGCATCATGCATCCAGCATTATGGCGCATAAGCAGTGAGATACGTAAGGGGGCCATGCTGCCCACCTGCAACCCCCCTGCTTTGCTCAGTATAGGGTTTGAGGTGGGTTCGAGGTTGGGTGCCTGCAAAGTTTCTTTTGTACTTCCAAAATGTTGTACATTATTATTGTTTCTAAATATTCAAATTCGAAAAAAGGAAATTTCCCCAAAAATTGCCCTTAAATAAATGAATAATTTCCTAAAAAAATACAAACGAAAACAATAAATTTCAAGAATATCAAAAAAAAAAAACAAAACAGCGCATATAACATCACTGTACCAAAGAAAGAAAGGCGAAACGTCAAAATAAACCAAAAAAAAGAAGTTTTTCATGCGGATCGCAGCCATTATGGTGTTCAAGTTGTATGAAAAAGTGAAACTTTAAAAATTAATTAAAAATATAAATAATTGTTTCCTCACTCTAAGATTGCGATAAATAGTGTTTTTTAGTGATTATTATTATCTATCGAATAAAAAAAACTGCGTGTGAAAATTCGTGCTTACGTTTTGGAAAGTTGAGCCCACTCACTTCCCAGGTAGCTCGCAAAACATTTTTAACATGAACTCAATGCAGTCAAACAACTAATTTAGAAATGTCGACGGGTTAATAACAAGGGACAAACTAAAATGGGCAATTAATAACTTCGACCAATACAAATCGGCGGGACCAGACGCCATAATACTAGCTTCAGATATTTTCTTACCCACTTTAGAGATAATACTGAACGGTTGTCTACACCTGGTTCATATTCCCCTAATATGGAGAGAAGTTAAAGTAGTCTTTAAACCCAAAGCTGGCAAATGCTCCCACGTTACGCCCAAGGATCTTAGCCCAATCAGTCTATCGTCATTCCTTCTTAAAACTGTGAAACGATTGATTGATACTCTTCTGCGTAGTGCTATGGAACCAAACCTTATTTCTACAACAGAACACGCTTACTGTAAGGAAAAATCGGTAGAAACTGCGCTACATACCTTGGTTCGCACCATCGAATACTCCCTAAATAACAAAGAGTACACTTTAGTTGCATTCTAAGATAAAGAAGGCGCCTTCAACAATTTCGACAGCGCTGCATTAGCGAAGGCACTGCAGAATCTCAATGTAAATAGCTCATTTGGTGACCTAATAAATTTCATGCTGAAAAGCAGAATTATAAATTCGCAACTAAGTAGCTTTACTACAAGAGGGTCAGTCAGCTGTGGTACTCCGCACCTAGCCCCACTTCTATGGAATATGATAGTTAATGAGCTGCTAAAAGGCCTAGAAAAAAATTACAATTTTTAAAGATACGAAAGACTTAACACTCTTAACAAAGCAGCGTTTAACATTATAAGATGGAACGGAAAGGACTGCGAGCAACTCAGATTAAGCTGCCTCGGCCCAATGATTCTTTAAACAATAATACCGTCTACAATAATTGTTTTCGTAAAATTAATTTGTATCAACAATTTTAGACCAGTTTCAAGAAAAATATGTTTCTCCGATTTTCCATTAAAAAATATCTATTATCTACTAAATCGCATACAAGGAAATCACCTAAATTCCAGCTGACAGACAGACATGTAGGATTGCGGAATCCAATTTATAACTTTTCTATCATGGCTGTATCATATACTCGATTAAGATCTCGAGTTCGATTTTGTATAGAATGTCTTATAGCAAAAGCCGGAAGTAAGAAGTATGTAATAGATTATTGCGTCCTTCCACAATTCAGTATCACTGCTGCACTATATAAAGGTGTTCATAATAAATATCCTTTCAAGAAAAAATGAATAGAATGTGTAATGGTGTAAAAATGATGGAGGTAATTGAATTGAAAGGCATGCCGGCCAATGCATCCTGCGCAAAGAGCGGACGTGGAAATTCATTTAAATTGCCATTATCCCACTGGGTATTCCACCGGATGGTGTTGATTTAATAGCGATATCGTTCTCGTCGAAGTATACTTTCTCTATATGCAAAATGCAAACGTAAAAAATATATCCTTGAACATTTGAAACTATTTTTTCTTGTCGCGAAGATTACTCCAGAGAAAGTTCTCACTTTCCTTATCACTCGTAATTTGGAAACATAAAATGGTTAGATGGTTGTTTCAAAAATATGATAAAATTATATCGAATGCTTTTAAACAAAACGACCACCCTTTCCTGTATTAGTCTTTTTAAAGTTTGTGTTCTGGAATTGTAGGTTGTATTATTTTGAATAGAATAAAAACGCCCCTTGGCTTTAAAAAATAAGTGCTCACTATTTTCCAACGACACGTAATCCTTAAAGGTCACAAACTTGTAGTGAAAGTGTTAAATTTAATTTTGTTATACAACAAACATAGTTGTAAGCGTACAAAGCATGAAGAAGCACTTGCATAGGTGAACGGAGAGAGATTCCAGTATAAAGTTTAACTGAAACCCAGCAGCCATAAAAATAAGTTCAGGCACACATGTTGTTCTATTGTTTGCTATACTTGCCGTGGGATCATTTTGACTTTGAGTCAGGGTACGACTACGACGACGAAGCTCCCAACCCCAACGCAAGATGCAATCATGGAGAAATCCAATCGGCATAAATCACCCGGAATTGAATGAATAAAATGAACGAGAAAATGTTATAGAATGCGTTTTTTTGGACTCGAAACTATCAAACTATGGGTTCTCAGAGTCCCGGAATGGTGAATAGCATTCCACACCGAGTTAAAAGCCATTTAAATTGAGTTTTTGGTTTTCGAAAAAAAGTAAAATCAAAGTTTGTGGATAATGTTTTTCACATCACTGGGCTTTTATTGGGGAAAGATAAAGTTTTTGAATTAGATATTGAAATGAAACCCAATGTGGAGCTGAATGAGTGTTTTGGCTTTCAAGTAGTTTGAAGCATTCGACGATGATACCCAATGTTACCTATATGCGAGTATTATAATAGTGATCAGTTATAAAAATAGTATTATCAGCTACTTCAAGGTAATGAAAATGATTTTCTGTTTAGTCTGAGTCTGTGGTGTCAGTATTGGCGTTTAATAGATAAAATGATACGTTTTTTACTTGCGACTTATAGGTACTATAAGCAAGTTATGCATTCGGTAAAAAAATCGAACTCGATATTTTGATCAAAGTTGACATTACGATGATAGCGAAGACGAAAAAAGTGGGTCTCAAAATTCTGTCTGTCTGTGTGTTAGACTACAGCCTAAGCGGCTTGGCCGATTTTCGTTAAACTTGGTAGATAATGGTTTTAAATTTTCCCCCATACGTTGTTTTTAAGACTAAAAATTACAGTACCTGCCATACGAATTTATTTCGAAATTTTATAAATATTTTTTCTCAAAAACTGTCACAAAAATTTGAAAAAAAAAATTTAAAAAAAATTACATATTTAGTTAAAGCTAAAAAGCAAAAATAAAAAAAAATAAAAAAAAAATATTTAGCTAAAGCTAGGTAATGGCTGAAAAAAGTTTTCCAAAAATGGGTATTTCTGGAACTATTTCTTGTATGCTAAAGCTCCCCAAACGTTTGAATATTTATTGTAATTATATTCAAATTTTCCAAAAAAAAATTTTCGGATTTAAAAAAAAATTAAAATTTTTTTTCTTAAACTCAATATTTGGAAAACCCTATTTTTTTTTAAACTTGATAAATAGAAGTTCCTTAATACAATCTACAAGATGTGAGAAAAAAAAATGTATTTTACCTTAAAATAACGGTACCTACCCAACATACAAATATTAAAAAATGGTTTTCGAAAATCATATTTTTCTCGAAAATGGCTCGTAGAATTTTGATAAAATTTGTTTGCTTTCGATTAATTCTTACGATCTATAATAATTAAATTATTTTCGAATTTTTAATTTCTCTTATAGAGAAGCACCTATAAAAAACATTGCATTTCAAGACTTTAAAAAAATATTGTTTGAATTTTTGAAAAAAAGAATCATTTTTTTTTGGAAAATTCGATTACTCAAAAACGCCTCAATATTTTTTTAGGAAATTTGTGCTTTATTTGTACAGTAATAAAAACTTTAAGTTGGCGCACCAAAATTTTTTCTCAAAAATATTTTAAAATTTTGTTTATAAAAGCTTATTTTTTTAAGAAACTACTACAACGACTTATAATATAAAAACTAATATTAGCTTGAATCACATAACATCTCCAACTACTAAAGGAGTTGTAGTCATTTAAAAAATGATTTTTATGCTTATGAACAGTTTTTCTCTAATAACGTTGGCGCAAAATTTTAAACAGCCTATTATAAGGTGTACTAAACAATTTGCTTGCTTTAAAGTAGTTTACTAACTCATTCTTAATTTTAAACATTTTGTAACTAGTATCATAATAAATCAATTTTCTTAATAAATTGCTTCTGAATACACCTAAACCAATATCAATTCGTGCAATAAATTAAGTAAAGACACCTTTTTTGGTGTTTTTAAATAGCACGTCTGTCTGTATTTGTATGCCTGTAGCTAGACCTACAGCCTTAACCGCTGAAGCAATTTGCTTCAAACTTGATATTTAGGATTCTTCTTTAATTCCCTAGAGGAGAAATTAATTTTTTTGTAGCTCCAAAACATTATTTTTCTCGAAAATTGCAATATCGATTTTGATAGTTTAATTAAAAATATTATTATCGGTACCTGGCATAGAACTGGTTTTTTGATCTTCTACTTTCTCATACAGGAGCTTTTTGAAATTTGAAATAATACCATAGTACAAATTTTCCAACAAAATTTGTCTGTAGTTTAAAAAAAAAAATTGAAAAATCATTAACTTTAAAACAAGCTTTTCCTAAAAGCTTTTTTTATTAAAACTAAAAACTGACATCCAAAATTTTTCTTAAAAAAATTTCTTAAGACATTTTTTGCTTACGAAATTAAATTAAAAATAAAAAGATTTTAGTACCTTGTTTGAAAAAATTCATGGTTTTCTAAATATCCGATGACATAGCATTTGGAAATTTACTCTAATTAAATCGATGCTCTTATATTTACTCGTATAAGGAATTTTTAAATTTCAAAGTATTTTAACATAAGAGCAAGTTAGTGCGATTCAATCGCGTATTTTATTTTATCTAAATTCAATTCTATTATTATTTAAACTTAAAACTATCCCAGAGCTAGGCAAAAAGTCATAAGAACTATCCTACTAATCTATAACTTACAACTTACTTCTGGGTCCCATGTGGGTGCTCTAATGAATAACGAAACAGAACAACTGTTCAACACAACAGAAAAGGGAGCGAATCTTTTTCTTTGCAAGATAGTAGAGTTCTAAGCAGACAAACATTGTACTATAGTACTATAGAGCATAAAGCTCTTTCTCGTTTATTTTAATCGAATAATTTTTGTTGGTTGATTCGACATATTTGCCGCTACACAATGATACCACTGATAAGAATTTTATATCAAAAAAATGAGTTAGTTCGTTAGTGCAAAGGCAGCGAAAGTCGACTCTTCAGCGTTTGATGGCCAAATCTTAGACGGTTCCATGTGTTGCAAAAATATCAAACGCTATCTATATTTTATTATTAGAAAAATTTAATTTTATGCTGGCAGAAATTTGTACGAGTATTCTGAAAATTCAATAAAAAAAGCAAAGCAAACTAAATCTTTTAAAATATATACAAGAATTAATTCACGAGAACCACGCGCGCCGGCCGCGACGACAACAAACTTGAAGATAACACAAGATAAGAATCAAACGAACTTATGTCAAACACAATGGGTGCGTTTGATGATATTGCAACAATTAAGTTTACTGCCACCCACTAGCTCAGTGATGGGGTGGGTTCAGTGATTTGATCAATCGAAATGATTAATAAAATGAAACAAACGAACGAATCTATAAAAAATTGCAAGTGTAAGTATACAGGGTGTACTCGCACAGAAAATGGGCGCCAGGAATTTTTGTTGGATATATAGTAAAATTCAAAAACTATACCGCGGTAGGAAAGAAAAAACACAGATTTTTATTTTAACCACTGTGTGGTTTTAAAAATTAATTTCATTTGGGAAATCTTTAAGCCGTTAAGCCAAGAGCAAAAAAAAAGAAACTGGACGGTTACCGATCTAATTAAAAATCAATAAAAGTAATCAATATCCGAATTGAAGTTAAAGGAAATTAAATCATAACGAAAAAGTTAAACTATCGGCACGACCAAAAAAGAATTCTTCAAAAAAAGAAAACACTCCTCTATCACCTCGATTTCCCTTTCTTCTTTTGATTTTTTTCTCTTCCTTCCAAATAAGTTATCTTCGACTTTTTAGTTAATCTATCCAAAAAATTTTACTTTTTCTCGACACTTTTTTTTTTCTTTTTCCAAAAATATTTACTCGATCCTTTCCTCCAAAAAAACTTCTTGCTTTTCTCGCCTTCAAAAATAGAGTGAGCTTTTCAAGCTAATAATTCCAATCTCTGGCTCGGCCATTCCATTCTCTCACACATTCATTCGACCAGCCAATCGTGTTCGTGATCATCAGTCACGGAACCACGGCTTCCGGGAAAGCTATGCGCTCCCCTCGAAAACACCCGTTGTCGAATCTCACGAAACTTTACATTCACTCCCACAGACAAGGATTCAGCAAGTTGTTGGATGAATTTCCAAAACTTGGCGAATCTTAATGGCCGAGTTCAGACCCATCCCAAACTGATTTTTAAGAGAAAAAACTTAAAGAAATACTAGAGTCGAGAAAAAGTTTTCGCTAGGCATTTTCTTAGTAACTATTAAAACAATCGCGATTGATTTGAAGCGTGAAATAATCATTTTCTTTTTGGGACGATAGAGGAAGGCATATCGATAATATCACAAAATATATTAAATTCTTTTTTTTTTCGTTCCGATAGATTGCTTTGCCTTGTATTTTAAGAGGGATGAAGATTTTAAGAACCAAAGAGCTTTAAGTACCCAGTTTGCTTACAATAAAAAGTTACATTTACATGTTTAATTTATGTAAGAGTCCGCCTGACTCGAAGTAATTCATCAGCTCATCCGCTGGTTCATCAGTATGAGACCGCCCGTCTTCATAGTTAAGAGGATATTGGAATCACCTGTTCCACTCGATTTATGACATCGCTCGAACACCTTTATTTTTGTTGTTGCTTTTCCAAAATACTTTAAGAGCAGGACTCTGGTTGATGGATACTAGGTTTCTACTGAACTCTTCAAGCATTTTGCGGCTGCATCGAAAGGAAGGTTAAAAAGAAAAAGGAAGAAGGAGGAATAGGTAATTGAAACTTGTTGTGGTAAAATTTACCGCAACACGTGATCAACCAGCCAACATTCAAAGTTTACAGCAGAACCCGAGATAAGTACACTGAACAAATTTTTGTACATTCTTTTTATGAATGGCGATCATTCAGCCAAAATCATTAATTTTTAAAGAATATTCATATGAATAATGCACGAATTCATAAAAATTAATTTTTGTTTTATGACCAAGTCATGATTTTCATGAAAAACCATTCATAAAATCCAAAGCAATGGAATTGTTGTTGGGAAATCAGATTATGATATTTTACATTTAAAATATGCACAGTTCATACAAATTTTATTGTAAGGTTTTATGAAAAATTTCTTAAAATGCTTGAAACTGTTCTTTTATTGTAGGAACAAAGTGACTAATTATATGAAATCACATTCATCAACATGAGCAACTGAAATTTTATGAAAAATTACTTTAAATTCTTGAAACTATACATTTTTTACATGCAAAATATCATAAAATGCATGAAACCATATTCATAAACATTTTTTTTTGTTGCGAATTCTAAGCAGGAAACTTAACATTTGAAATATGAACAATTCATACAAAATTTAATATGAAGCTGTATGAAAGATTACTTAAAATGTATGTAACTTTTCATTTGTTAC
This sequence comes from Chrysotoxum bicinctum, assembly GCA_911387755.1. Taxonomy (NCBI): domain Eukaryota; kingdom Metazoa; phylum Arthropoda; class Insecta; order Diptera; family Syrphidae; genus Chrysotoxum; species Chrysotoxum bicinctum. Next base: position 85,448,614 of record OU426990.1, on the reverse strand, counting down.
ATGCAACATGTTTTTCAATGCATGAGTAACGGACATTTTAAGAAAAACTGCTTTAAATGTTTGAATCCATTCATTTGATGCATGCAAAAAGTGAATTTTATTCTTCTGAACAGTTTTTTTTAGTAACATTAATTTTTTAAATTCTCAGTCTTTTACAATAAGAACAAGCTCGTGCGCCCCCGTTGTGAATTTTATTTTAATAAGCTACATATTATGTATTTTTTACGTCATCATCTTTGACTTTTATTAAGACATAATATAATTATTTAAAAAGAAAACCAATTTAATGCGGTTATGAAAGTGCCGTTATAGAAATCTGGTGTTTTAAGAACTAATTCATACAAAATAAGATTAATTTGGTGTTTTAAAAACTAATTCATACAAAATAAGATTAATTTCATATTTTGCATGACTAACACTTAAATTTTAGGAACAGTTTGATTTTGCCCACTATTGTGAAAGAATTTATTCCTGAATCGTAGGAATTTTTTTATAAACTGCAAGCTCATTACTTGCAATTTATGGAATATTTCTTTAAAGTGCAAAATATTACCGTTACACACCTATGGCTGTAGTCTGGTGTTTTAAGAACTTATTCATAAGAAAAGGAACATTTTCATGTTTTGTATGACTGACTCTTTAATAGTAGGAAATATGTCATAAACTTAGCGGTTACTTCATGCAATATTCTTGTAATATCATATCAAGAGTTCATTTCTTGTTTGATATTACAAGTGTTAAAACGTGATTTTACAAAGTTCCCAAAAAGTTTTCTTTTCCAAGTTTATTTTAAAAATATGTATACATTTTTCAAAGTGTTACGCATTGTGGACGATGTTAAATTTATTCAACTACTTGATTTATAAAATTTCTAAGTATTTAGTCTATAGGTAGCGAATATTTTTCATAAATTCGTTATATAATATTATTTAATCTTTCTAGATAAAAATGGATTTTGGTGTGTTGTTTGGAAATCGCCCAGGGATTGTCAGCAGATGGACAAATCAAGCCATCTGACTTAATCAATTTTTTCTACAAGGGTCAAGGAGATGACGGCAATATATTTAAATTACTTTTATTTTAATGATTAATTTATAGAAAACCACGTTTAATATCCTTGATTAATTGACTTTGTATTTTTATTTTTGTTTTAGATAATGCTGCAGTGAAATTAATGTGGTGTTTGCGTAGAATGTTATTAACTCGAAATAATTTTTCAGGAAATGTTTTTCGACTGTCGGACACCCTATATATTTTATTTATATATGTTGTACGCAAGAATTTGATATTCAAAAATATATCCAATAAATAATTGTTCTATTTTTAAATATTTTTCTTTTCTTTTCTTTTCTTTTCTTTTCTTTTCTTTTCTTTTCTTTTCTTTTCTTTTCTTTTCTTTTCTTTTCTTTTCTTTTCTTTTCTTTTCCTTTCTTTTCTTTTCTTTTCTTTTCTTTAAGTTTTCAGGTATAACATTTTCTTGAAAATAATTTTCATCGGGGCTTTTGAATTTCAGGTGGACGTGCACGTATAATTATTTGTTCTTAACACGAATAGAAATCATTGAAAAAAAAAAGAAAAAAATCTTCAGTTTTATGAAAAAATAGCTTAGGTTCCATGATTTCTTACATAAAACTAATGAAAAGATTCATACTAATATAAGAAAAGTTGCATTTAATTAATGATTGTTTCATTATTAAAAAGAAACTTTTCTTACAATTATTGCAAGCAAATGATTAAAATCATTAAAAATAAAACTATCATTCATTTAATCAATGAAAAACGTCATACATCTTAGGAAACTTTTCCTAGAACAAGTGACAGAGTTTTTAAACTAATGAATAAAATCATTTAAAACACAGACCGATTTCATAAAATTAATGAAAAACATCATGAATTCCATGAATTTTTACATACATTGTCTGAAATTGCTCATACTTTTTAAGAACAATAAACATGATTTTCATGATTTTTTACATTAAAACAGTGGATCGTTCCTTCAATTTATGTCAGAAGGTCATAAAATAAATGAAAAATATAGTAACATTGAATGACAAAATACATGAAATTAAAGCAAAAAATTATGAATTTCATGTTTACTTACTTACATCGAATGAAATAGTTTATATGTTTTGTGAATTATCGAGAGAATTTTTTAATGACTTCCAATCATTAATTTAATGCAGGAATCAATAATTTTAAGAACCTTTTATAGTCGTAGGAACAAATTCATAAAACGTATGTTCAGGGTTTCTTTTTTTTAATGAACTCGATTCTTGGGGCGTTTTTAATGAAGTTTTTCTTTAAAAACATGCAGTTTTTCCTTCGAATCATGTACCTTTTTGGTTAAGTGTAGTCGATTTCTTGCAGTGCACAAGAACTCGGCCGTTCACAGTCTTCAATTTGGAAAATTTTGTGTCGAGACTTGGGCCTAAGCGCGTTCACGATCTAACTGACCCACACAATGCCATTTATTCGCTGACTGAACTTTGGAAGGTTTGGAAGAGGACCTTAATTTTGGTCAAAATATCATTTTTAGCGAATAGGTGCATTTTTGGATGAATGGCTGTGTTAAAAAGCAAAATTCCCGTACTTTGGTGAGGCAACCACCGTCAATTGAGAGCGCTAAAAAAAACAATAGTAATTAATTTCTTATAGCCCAAATTGGGTCCTTTCTATCCAGCAGGTCGGCAATGGCGCTACGTGATCCACAGGAAACGCCATTGAACGAATTGAGGTTATATTGGGCAGAGGTGACGTGAATTGACTACAAAGGTCACATGACCCCACTAGACCTTTTCTTGTGGAGTTTCCCGCAGTCGCACGTCAATGCCAATAAGCCAAAATTGACCGATGCCTTTAAAGTGAACATAACACAATCCATCGTTAAAATTCAGCCGGATCTATGCGAAAATTGGACCACTCTGATCCATGTCACCGTAAGAAGCCGAGGAAGATGATGTTATATTACACATAATGGTATACATGGGCTTTTAAAATAAAAGAAAAATTTTTTTAATGCCTCATACACAGCTTGTTTTTTTCCATTTCAACAAATCGCGACCTTAGAACAACAAGGTTCTAACCGACAATTTTGAAAAAAATGAGTTTTATATCAAATCTGGGTAAATTTAGGGTGCTCTTTCGATTCCCGCAATCCATTTTGCTCTATGTCTTTCCATTTCCATGATAGACAGGGCTACAGAGTTCTATCTGCATATTTTCCATTTGAGATTTAATCAATAAGGTTCTAACTGCCACTTAGAACCTTGTTTCACAAAATATCCAGAGCTACAGAGTTCTATCTGTATATTTTCGATTTGAGATTTATTTAAAAAGGTTCTAACTTCCACTTAGAACTTTGTTTCACTAAATTCAAAAAAAGAAACCAAGTTCACAAGGTTCTATGTGAAAAGAAATATGAAAATATAAGTTAACAAGGTTCTAAGTGCTACATAGAACCTTATTGTTCTAGAATATAATGTGCATCGTTGAGCAGCAAAGTCCTATAATGATTTTTAAAGTCAAATTTAAGGGTTAAAAATCTGGATTTATTAGGTTTTAAAGTAAAAATTTTATAGATTGTGTGCATATTCATCGGGTTATAAAAAAAAAATTTTAATTTTTTTAAGCAGTATCCCAATAAAAGACTTCAAATATTCAGATGCGTTTTTCTCAAAACACACTTTGGTGTACTTAGAACCTTGTTGTTCTAGGGTCGCGAAATACCCGCCCTTATTGAAAAACCCTTACTAACCAAATTTATTTGGGCCACCCTTTTATGTCATAATTAGCAATATGCATATATACACGCTTAAGACTCGTTTTCATTTAAAATAAAGATCTTTAAAAATTCCTAGCTTTATTCAAATTATCTTTATTCTTATTATAAATCTAAGTTTCTGAATAACTACGCTTAGCCACAATTAAAGAATCAACATTGTGTTGATAAGTTATTTAATACTTCACACGACCTACGCTAGACAGGTAGTTGCATTAGCTAATCCCGAAAACTGCATTTCGACCAAATAACACAACTCAATTTAAATTCCAGATATCATTCAACAGGACATTTAGCTCACGGATCTTATCGCGGCGACTTAGTCAACGGCAGGAATGCGATATTTTGCTAGCGTGTACAATAATTTTTGTGATTTATTTATAAACTATTTTCTGTGGGGTGTGTGTCTGTGTTGGAAGAGAAGCGCTCCCATAATACCGTCAAAATTCTGATAAATTGCCACAACAACAACAACATCAAAAAACATAACATAAAAGCAAACCAACCGACCGATGAACGCGACATTGAAGCTTACAACAACATGCGGGAAACGACGAACGGATGGATTACAAGTATTTGATATCGAACAATAACCGTAGTGGTTGTGCGATTTATTCGTGTTGATAAGAAATTTTAATTAATCGTTCGGTGTTCATGGACATTGAGTTTGGTGGCAAATTTTAACAAAACCGAATGAATATGAGTGAATTATGAATTACATATGTACACACATAATGTACATATATATAAATGGCAATGAACACGTAAAGAGCAGTAGGCCATCGTGCACCTCAATCTGATATCTTTTGCTGGATATTTAGAACAAACAGTTTTGAAGTTTTATTTGTTTACTTCTGGGATTTCCTACTTTAAAATTAAATACAAGTTACATAGCACAAATTATAATCGAATTAGTATGATGCTAAAAATGTTTTAATGTTTCTTTTTAAAAATGCTATAAAATGAAAAAAAATTAAATTTATTCGTCTGGCTTCGCAGTAGCACATTCTACCAGTTCAATTTTCAAAGACCTTGTTAATGGTTTCGGGCTGTAGCTCACGGATTTCTTGGATGATATTGGCCTTAACCCTAGAAAGGTAATCATATTTTTTAGTACGTTAAAGGTAATCATTCGTCGAATCGACGAAGTTAAATTTAAATGCAATTTCTTCGAAAAGTTATTAACAAATTCTTGTAGATGTTAATAATTTATTTTTATCAAACCTTTCTTTTAATAAAAACACACTTTTCATTTTATTTTTTTGGATTTGTGACTTTTTATTCTCCTTAAAGATCTATGAACACCGTTTTTTGACAACATTTAAGTTTTTTTAAATACATAAATAAAAAAAATTAACAAAATTCATTTAAAAGGAAAAACATAAAGATAAATTCATTTAAAACAATAAAAAATAACAATAAAAAAACAATAAATTATTTTGCACGTTTGGTGCAAATTTTAATTTTGTGCTCGCCGCATATGCTCTCTATACATTTTTCTCATATTAATTTTGTCATACGACGTTTTTGATATGGACAAAAATTACAGTTCTTCCTCTTTTTGGTTTTAATTGCAGTCTCGTTTTCCTCTGATGCAGTTCCTTCATTTTGAGCAATATTTTGGTGAATATTAGTCCTGATTTTAAAATTCTAATCCAACACTGAAAGTTACACAAAAGGTAATCTACGTCGTTTCGACGAACATTTGCGCCATTTTTTCCTAAAAAGTACACTTACCTTTGAACATATGCCAATGAACGTCTGCACACAATGAGAACTCATGGATAACTAGAGCTACACGAAGAACAAAAGCGATCGCGAAAAAGAGTGAAGAGAAATTTTAAAAAGAAAAAAGGATGTTCGTCTAATCGACGAAGATTACCTTTCTAGGGTTAAGTGCTTAAACTGTTTCCGGATTTTTGGCATAACATCGGTCCTTCACAGTTCCCCACAAAATGGCTTCAAAGGGGTCAAATCGCAGGACCGAACAGGCCAATTGACATCGCCAAGATGTCTGATAACATGATTTATGAATTTGGAGCGCAAAAGATCGATTGTGACATGTGCTCATCTTGCATGAACTAGAGGTTCGTTTAAAAGTCGTTTATTATTATAGTAATTTTTTATATAAGACATTTTCAAGAACAAAATTTGGGATGCCAGTTTTAAGTAGGTATTTAGTAGTATACATTTTAGGAAATAGTTTCAAAAAATAATCATTCACACGTTTTGAAGAAAATAAAAAAAAGACGGTTCTATGACAGGTACCGTTAATAACATTGGCGCAAAATTTTAAACAGCCTATTATTAAGGTATTTTTTTTTTTGCTTTTGAATATTAAGCTCTTCTTTTTATGATTTGTTTGGTTTAAAGACAACAAAGGAGTCCCGCTCATTACACGACAAGTACTTAAATTATTTAGACTAATATATTTATTATTATTATTTTCGCCTAAACACTAAACATATATGTTTACTTTTTGTGGGTTTTTTCATAGTTTTCTATTTTTATTATTTCTTTTGTTTATTTTTTTATATTTTTGATAAAACTCTCTCTCTCTCTCTCTCACGTACTTAACTCTTGTAATTATGTTTATTTTTCATTTTTTTTAAATATAAACTCTAACTTTACATATTACAAAAAAAAAAATAAAAAAAAAATAATAATATTAAATACAAATATTTAGCAGAAAAAACTTTAGTATGTTACAATGCTAAAAAAATAATTTTTGTTATTCTTTCTTTTTATTTTTGTAAGTGTATTGTAGAACTTAATGTTTAGGATTGCTCTCTGCATTGCGTTTGGGCGGCGGTGGCGGCTGAAGTGCTACTCAAGTTGTGTCGTTTCCTATAACGTTTTTCTGGTCCAACTTATTCGAGTTCGATTTGACTATGTAAATGAAATATGTGATTATTTCCTTTTCTTTGATCGGTATCGTTTTGAAATGTTTCATGATTGTGTCAGCTAGTTGGGCTCTTTTCATTATATGTAAGTATGATACTACTTAACAATTTGTTAACTTTATACTAGTTTACTAACTCATTCTTAATTTTAAACATTTTCTAACTAGTATCGTACTAAAAGAATTTTCCTAATAAATTGCTTTTGAACACACCTAAAACAATGACATTTCGTGTAAAAAAGTAAGTACACGAACCTTTTTTGATGTTTGCAAATGTCAAAGAGTAATATGAAGCTAGCAGGATACTAAAAAAATAAAGTAGGTATTCGATGATTTTAACTTTAATAAAAGGGTAGAGAAAGTATGATGCTATATTCGATTAAAATTTGCAAATTCGTTGCTTAAACCTAGTACGAGTATCATACTAAAACAGCTTAAGCATCGTACTAATTCAACTAAAATTTTGGGCCATTCTTTCTAGGAAAAAAGGCCAGAATTTGGCGTTTTTTTCCAAATAAAAAACCGGCGTAATTTCCGGGAGCCGGATACTGATGTGTAATCTTGACTCTGATATCCAATGACACAAATTAATGTTAAAGGCAGTATAGTGATGCCTGTCCATTGATTAAGAGAAGGCTTTCTTTGCCGTATTGCTTTCTATATTAAGCTGACTAGAACTAGCATAAGTAATCCACTATTGTATAAAATTCATGAGATGCTAATGATCGTAGGGTCATATTAAAAGCCACTGGCGAGTAATAATGTAGTAAAATATCTTGGCATCTAGTGGGATCAGTATTTGTATTCCAACAGATATATAAATGCTGCTTTGACCAGGACTATGGTAGCCGGCTTGATAGCAGGGTGAAGGTGATTACCTTCATTGCCCTCATCCGGTCGATGATTGCCTATAGGTGCCCGGTGTGGTTCAACGTTGCCCCATCTCAAATGTAAATGTTTCTGGAGCCTGAGAGGCAGTATCTTATAAGATGCCTTGGTTTACAGAATACCAAAATCGGAGCACAAACATTATTATTCCAACCAGGTTCTAAACAATGACGCCAACATACGAGTAGCCTATCGAGTGAATATTTTTATCAAACGAGGACAAAGCTTGTGAAAAGAGTGGACTCAACAATGACTGTAATTTTTAAAGTACATATATTCTAGAGAAACAATTTTTTAAGCTCAAAATATGTATATCTATATCTTTTATTTTTGATCTCCAGCTTCTTGGATATCTGCTTCAAGGGTATATTACTTGATTCCAAAAATTAGTAGACCAATTATTTTAAACATAATTTTGAATTATACTGTCCTTACGATTTCTGAAATTGAACTTAACTGTAGTTTTGATAGCCCTCATGACTAATTTCAATATTGGTGAAATTTTAATGTCTCCTAGATTTAATCGGTTAAGCCTGCGCTGACTTGATGAACTTAAGCCATTTTGAATCTGTTTTTTTTTTAATACCAAATATTTTTTAAATGACAGGTAACCTTATTCTCCTCTAGATGGTTCAACGAGTAGGGACAAAATCTCTAGATTCATGGGGTATCACAATGGATCAGCTCCGGTCTAAGTGTGTCAGCTGTGGCGCTGGCAGTCACTTCGAACTAACCTTACCTAATTTTCGACCAAAAACAAGGAATGAGACGTTTTTGGAATTATGAACAAAAAAACCCAGGTAAGAAGTTTGACGAAAATCAGACTTTTATCCTTTAAGGCTGTGAGTGAATACACGACATATGAACAGAATTGCGGGACCTACATTTATTCACCTTTCCTACTGTTGCTTACGATTCATTACTTCTTATTACTATTGCAAATTCAAGTTCAAGTTTCAAAGTAATTTATTGAAAACAACGAATAACACATGCGATGTAGATTTTTCATTTCGTCTTTCTATTGGCAAAGAATGCTTACTTCATTCGTCATTTCTGAGCGGCAGAGCGGCACTGCTTAAAGGAATAATACTTATTCAAATATAAACGTATGTTTTTTTAACCTTACCTTAGTGTTAAAACAAGCCTCAGCTCTGCAGAAATTGGTTTTCTTTCTTTTGTAATTTTTGTGGTGGAAACTTTTTCCGGCAGTAAATCAAATGGCTTCATTAGCATTCGTAAGTATTGTTTGAAGCGATACTCATATTTTCACAGGTTATTATACAGGGTGTTCCTTAATTTGTGCATAATATTTTAGAGCGTGATTCTTGGGTATATTCTGAGAAAAAAATCGTTCTACAGTAAGGGCCTATCTCCAATTTTTATATCAATATATCGGGGATTTAAGAAAAGGCCTATTTTGGTGTACTCTGACCCATGTTGACGGACTTTTCTTAAATCCCCAATTGCCGGTCATTACGTGGCCAGGGCCTAAGCCACTTCTATAAGAACATAATTAATTCAGAGGAAGTATTTTGTTCCTCGTGTTTTTAAAACCAGTGACGTGACATGAGTTCAGTTGGATACTCCGCTCTGAAATAGTCTTGTTACTAATATACTAATATTTGTAGTTTTGAGTCGGATACATACTCTCTGATTTATTCATCTAATCAAATGTTTATCGCTTTTGTTGACGACTTTAATACTTTGATCTCCAAGTGTCCACTTTAAGTTCTGACAGTTATGACCACCTCCTTTGTGAAAAATCATCAATTTTTATTTTTCTAGGTTAACCTGGAGTTTCCATTCATTGTAATACTCGAATACTCGAATAATCTATTTATCATTAATTGGATATTCTAGATTCTAGAAGAATCTGCTAGCGCCCCGATGTCATTGGACACTTAAGAACTTTAACTAGAACTCGTACACTGAAAATAAATTCCTAGATCATATTGATAAAAACGTTTTGTTGACCTTCAATAAAACAATTATATCGTTTTGATTAAATTTTTGTCAATACGAAAGAATAATTTTGTTGATTTCACAAAATTTTTATAATTCAGCATGATTTTTTGTCAATTTAACAAAATATGCACTACAAATAATTTTGTCAGTTTAACAAACCAAGTTTCGTTAATATAACAAAATAAAACAGAGATTTTTGTCACATCGACAACCTTTTTTGTGATGTTAACAAAATGTTTGTTGTATCTACAAAAACTCTGTTTTGTAAATGTTTATCAATATCACAAAGTTTTTGTAAATTTTTTTTTTTCAATTTAACAAAACATGAAAACGTTTTTGTTAAAATGACAAATATTTTGTTTTGGAGTTGAATTATTTTTTAATATTGATAAAATAATATTATCAGATAGATAAAACTATTTTTTAAGGAAACTAAAAAATTCTGCGCGTATATTGTTTTGATCATGACATTTCTTTTGTGTATGATATACATAGTTCACATTTGGTTTTTGTCAAAAATCGATGTAAGATTAACTGAACTTAACAAAAATTGCGTATTGTCCATACGCCCTCACAGATGGTTGCATGTGAGATCGTAGGGACGAAACGCCAATTTTTGTGGAATTAAATCCCCAAAAAAAAAAACTATTTTGACAAATTTAATTTTGTGGATTCAACAAAAGAAATTTGTAAAATTGACAAAATATTTTGTTGGGACCTTATTCGGAACTCCGCCCCCACCAAAATGAACTTTTTTTTTAACGAATCGATAAAAAAGTGTTTGCTCCGCTTAGGGTATGTAAAGACGCCAGGCAGGCGCCTATGTCAACAGTTTTTTTGTTTAACAGTACTGTGGGTGGTCCGTCGGGCGTTCCCATGATTTTTACTCCCTTTTCAGGGGCCACACCCTGCTTTTTCCTCCGCCCAACGACCGTTTTTTTATCCTATAATTATAAAATTTTCATTTTTTATACTTCACTTTTTTACCATAAAATAGTGTTTCTCCTCCATAATGTGATGTTTTTATCAACAGCACACTTTTTTATCGATTCATTAAAAAAAAGTGCATTTTGTTAGGGGGAATTCCCAATAAGGACCTTTTGTTGAATTGACAAAATATTTTGTCGAATTGACAAAACATTTTGTTAATTTAACAAAATATAACAAAAAATTTTGTTAATTTAACAAAAAATTTTGTTTATCCGATAATAATAAAAAAAAAAAACAAATTATTAATTTTGTAAATTCTACGAAATTTTGTCATATTGACAAAATATTTTTGTTATTTCAACATATTAATCTGTTAGCATAACAAAATAATTTTGTAACAAAATTCTGTAATTTTTGTCAATTTGATAAAACTTTTTGCTAGACGTATATTGACAAAATTTTTATCAGATCAACCTACATTTTTATCATATATACCTAGATTTTATTTACAGTGTAGGACGGCTTCTATCTATGAATATCTCGAAAAGCAGTGGACTTAAATAACAACTCTGCCCAGTCTTATTTTAACTTGAAATTATTGCTCCTAAAGTTTTTATAGTAAAATATAATGGGGCAAAATTTTAAACAACATATTATTAAGAGGTTAGCATTTTACTAGTTAGCAATTTGTTAAACTTTTAGTAATTTACTAGCTCTTCGAAAATTTTAAACCTTTTTTTTTCGTTTTACTAACTAGTAAGATACTTATTCCCTTTTATTATAAACCGTGCATCTGAACACGATTAAATTAAATTAAGAAAACAAACGAAACTAAATATGGGAAACGGGTCTTATAATTTGAAATGTCCGAAACTCAAAAGTCAAAGGGTGTCAACCTACAATTTATTTTGTTATTTGTTTATTTGTGAAAACCCCTTTCCAAATGTTTTTTATTATTTTCCCCACTGTGGACTGGACCGTTCCATGTAATGCTCCTATAAGAGTAATTGGTGTACATAGATATATCATTTGTGTGCCATTAGGGATTAGGAAGTAAACTTACCAGCATCAGCCTCATAGATAATTCTCCCAAATAAGTCTAATGTAAATAGTAGGTACTTGAAATTCTGGTGTAATGGGAAGCCCACGGCTTGTAATTCGATCTTGGATGTTAAGGCTTTCAACAAAAAAACCAAACTGCTATCTTGTCAAACCTTATACCTGCAGCTTACTGATAAACTGAGTATTCAAACTTATATGTATATCAAAATCTTCGTCTTCCGAAAACACTTTACATTATTTTATTTACTTTTAAATCCATTAGCTCACGAATTATAAAAAAAAAAACAATTTAACTCTTTCAAATAAAATTGCCAAGAGGTTTTTTTTTAAGGAAAATGAAAGATTTCATATGGATTTAGCAAGTAACTAAAAGTTAACGTAGCCAGTTTGTGATGTTAACTTTAGTAAAATGTTAAGAGATGCTAAAATCGTTTAAAATTAGCGAAATCCTCTTTTTAACTTAGTAACTTATTAAAATGGCTTTAACATGTTATTAAAATGTTCAAATTTTTGCGCCAGTATATTTTTGGAAATTCTATCACGAGACCTTGAAAGTGTTCTCGTCTATAAGTCTAAGCTTAAAAAAAAAATCTTTGAAATCTAAGTTCGGCATTATGGTAATCTTTTCCTCTCAATAGCTAAATTTGAGTTCCCGGCTATGCATCTGTGAGAAATATATATTTCGTTATACCATAATTGATTGTAAATCATGTTTCAGGAAATAACTGAGGTTAAATCCAAACACTGGAATGATCTTCCACTTTCTAAGAATTACTCTATTGTACAAATCCACATTAAAATTGAATCTGAATTAGAAGCTATTTAAAAACGGCTGAAGTCATATTGTTTTACTATATCCATTTCACTCTAAAATAAATCAACATACAAAGTTATTACAAAGATACACAACATTTTTTATTGCCTTAGGTTATTTACTTGTAGTAAAGGATTTGGTGTCCTTTCCCCTTTATTTCGTTTTAATTCAAAACAAATCGAAAGAAACTATAAAATACATTTTAAAGCTCGTCTGCTATCAAGGTTTTATTCTGGTGGAATATACCCCAGACCCAAACAGTTGAAGATGTAATTTTATATTTATAAACGCAACACCCAAAGGAGCTACATAAAGCTGTGAATTTTCAGTAAAAATAAAAAAAAAAAAAAACAAATTTAATGGGAACATCTTTCAATGTCAGAAGCCATTTTATATTAGCAAAAAAATATCTTCGCATCCTGGTCAAAGCCGCAATATAACAACTTCATTCAGTTGAAACCCCTTAGGATCTAGGAAAGCTTTTCAGCAAATGAGCGGTCATTAAAAAAACAATTTTCGAAGCAGCGCACCCAATCAACATCTCAGACGAATCCATTAACTTCTTCTCAACCATGAACAGACATACCAGACCACCCTTTAGCATCACAAAACACAACTCAGTACCTTAATCAATTTCCGAACCCTGTAGAAATCACTTCATCAAGAGCCCTCTTTCCGCATAGCGTAGGGCAAAGATTGTGCGATGCAATTCCAATAGTTGGTGATTACAAAGTTCAGTTTCCCTTCCATCCCTTGGCTGCCCGGAATCCTTGGCAATCGTTCTTGGACGTCCGAAGAGGCGGACGCAACACCTGACTAGTGACTGCCCCTTGAAAACTTTATTTTCGCAGCTATCTTCTATACTTAACAATCCGGTAGCTATGCTTGAAGCCGAACACCATCTTCAACGAACACTCAACATCGTGTTCCATAGATTACCAATTTGGCCGGGCAGTAACCTGCAGAAGCTCCTGCTCTTGATATCAATCAATTCCTTCATTTTGATCGATTGAATTGCTGTAGTTTACCTTCACTTTGTGTTGTCCTTCTTTATAGCTTTCGCATTGACTGTTGTTGGTGCTGGGAGGGTGTAGCACCTGTTAAGATGATTTGATGGACGTTCTTGCTTTATTGTTGCTGCATTCTTGAAACTCCAATGTTGGCGAAGTTGGTGATTCGCAGGATGTTTTTAAGACGATAACACGACTTCAAGGGTTAAGTACCTTGGCTATTGTTGCCTCATTAAATAGTGGGTGTTCAAGGTGGCTATTTCATGATGATTGAAATAATTGATTACAGATAATACCTTATAATACAGAGACACGAATATTACGGGAAAATACGGAAATTTCTTTGCTGTCGCAAGAAGTAAGAAATGCAACGATTACTTTAATGTTTTTGCATGAAATTTATTTCATTTGTTAGCTTATTATTTGCAGATAAAATCAATAAATAAAATTATATGTATTGGTATTAAATACTAGTTTGTAGAAAAACCATGCTTATCTTGAAACAACTCAATTTGAATTGAATTTGATCTCAGTTTGAATTATCACAAACTTGTTAATTTTTCATTTAAGTGAGTTAGGAATTTTCTTGGATTATGAGGAAGGGAACACAAGTTCTAGACTCTATAGCCTTAAATACTGTCAGGAATAAGTATTAGGTTTTGATACATAAGTACATACTATTTTGTTTTTGAATTAACTTAAAAATATCTGTTTTTGAAATATGTAGATCAATCGTTTTCTTTAAGTATTTCTTACCTCTCAATTTGAATAAAGCGAATTATGAGCCAGATATTATTTAAATTTTACATTTAAATATGAGACTCATGAATGCCATTGTGTGTGAAATATGACATTTCAAATTACCACCGCAGTTTTGCTGGGTTGCGCGTATCCGAAATTACAATTTTCTTTAACTTTTGTGCAAACATCAGGTTGAAACTGACCAATTGCATTGATCATGTTGGCTGTCAGGGCAGTGGTAGTTTTGTGGGTTATTGTAATAGACGTATGACTTAAGAAGACAAATCGCATGATATCGGTGGCCAATTCATATCGCCCCCGCGTGAGATAACCATGACCGAAAATCGTTCGTGCATTATGAGTATTGACATGGACTGTGTGGGACGTAGCGACGACGACACACAGTGTGTTATTTTGCGAATCTAGCGGAACTTTAGGCTAGGACCGGACTTGCGATTTCAATCGCACGATTTTTTAGTCGCAAAAATAGAACACATGAATTTAAATGAGAATGAGCGCACTTGCTACCAACAAATCATGACGATTTAAAAGTCGCAATTTGTTTCATTTTTCTTGCGATCCGATTGTCGTAAACTTAAATGGAACACATGTACTCAAATGGATATGCCCACACTTGCGATTTAAATTACTACGACTTAAAAATCGTAGTCGCAAAGAGAAATTGTTATGCACGCACTTGCGATTTTTAATCCACGATTTCTTAGTCGCAAAACGTAAGACACATGGCCTTAAATGTGAATGCACGCACATGCGACTTAAAAATCGCAGCGATTATAAAAATGAAACAAGTTCTATTTTTTCAAGCCATTTTTCTGTCGCTACTTATTTGTAGCAAATGCGTGCACTCACATAAAAAGTAGTGTGTTTTATTTTTCGCGATTAAATAATTGCGCGGCAAAAAATCGTAAGTGCGTGCATAACAATAATTTGTAGCGACTACGACTTTTTAATCGCCTCGACGAAAAATCGACGTCTTGACCATAAATTAAACTCAAAGATCCTATAGAAAAATTTGAAAAGTTACGGTGTTATTGATAACGAAAAACCTAAATACTCTTATAGCTCAACTGAAATAAGCCTGGTTCTTGCGCCAGACTCTTCTGAAGCAGTATCCTTTGAATTTGGTGAGTTCTCCTCTGACAAGTCTTTTGAATTTAGGTGTGTAAGTGATTTGGCTGTTGAGATGGCAGTTCGCTCGGTCAAGTCAAACGCAGTGGCACCCGATGATATGTCACCGAAATTTATACAATTAATCCTTCCAGTTCCCCTTCCTTACCTGGTTCATATATTCAATTACTGTATTACAGTTGTCAATTTCCTGAACAATTGAAAAATGCCAAAGTTCTTCCAATCCCAAAAAGCCGTTAGGAATTCTGGCCCACCAGTCTTTTATCATATCTGTCGAAGACAGATACAATATCAATATGACAATCAGGGTTTAGAAAGAAGCATACATAGTTGTGAATCAGCTGTATTGAAAGTAACTTCTTACTTAAGAAGAGCAATGGATCGTGATGAAATCAGTGGAATGGTGATGCTTGATTTTTCAAAAGCCTTTCATTGCATTGATCACTCAATTCTTATGTGGAAACTAAAAATAAAATTCAATGTTCACGCTCTGCCCTTCAACTAATATCTTATTATTTAAGAAATCGTTTAGTACTGTTGAAACTGAACTTGGAAGTTCTACCCCATTTCTTGTCAACACTGGTGTCCCACCTTCTTTTCTGTGTCTACATAAATGATCTTCCTGATTTTATTGTAAATTGCAATGTGCATGTGCATATTAATTTATGCAGATGACGTAACAATTTATCTGTCTAGGAGACTGAATTCTTAGAAGACTGCGTAGTCAGAGTAAATGAAGATCTATTACATATTCAGGGGTGGGCCGAGTTAAATAAAATAAGATTGAACCCGTTGAAATCATTTGGAATAGTGTGCGCAAGAAGTGAAATATCAGTATGTGATGTCCCCTCTCTTAATTTGAACGGATTTATTTTACCTTATGTTGATCGAGTTAAATATCTCGGCTTTATAATAAACATTAAAATGAGTTGTTGTGACGCTACGTCGAATTCCATTAGAAGAATTTACGGTGGCTTAAGGAGTTCTTAGAATGTCTTCAAGTTTGTTGAGTTCTAACATGAAGATGCGTCTGTTAAAATCATTGCCCTTGCCTTTCTTTTCTTAAAATTGTATTGTATACTCTTGTTTAGATTCTGAATGCAAGCGTAACACAACTGTTGCATTCAATAACTGTCCTGAGTACTTGAATGAATATTTTAGTTTCCTTTAATCACCTAGAGGCCTTAAGTTAGTTAAACCTAGATTTACACATAATGTAGAAGAACGATTATATTTTACCAATGCAATTGGATTGTGGAATAATCTTCCATCTCAATTGCAAAGAACCATCTCGTCGGGGGGATTTCGAAAGGAGCTTTTCAAACATATGTCGGTATGAATTTCAAATATCTGAAACTAAATTATTATATTTTGTAGCATTTGTTCTTATTATTATTATTATTATTATTAACTTTTAATTACTGTTGCGACAACAATAGAACAACAAACAAAACAACATAAACAACACGACACCATTTACAAAATAGCACGACCAACACCCAACAGCAACACCTCCAACAGATATACAGGAATTAACCTGTGGCAATATCAAATTAATCATATTTCCTTACATTACATTTTTTGTATATTTGTACATTTTGTTTAGAACTAATTTATTATAAAATAAGCATTTATTTTGTATAAAAGTAGGATTGTGAAGGGATCGCACTAGTGATCATTTATTATCTCGAGCTTCGATAATTGAAACCTCCCAACGCACGCATAGCGCCATATCAACTTAAATCATTTAATGTGTATCCATTAAAAATACGTTGCTTATCTATTCAATGTGATAAGCATTCACATAAATATACTCCAAGTATTAAGGGTTCATGTTACCACCAAACGTATCTACTGCATATATGAGGAACATAGACAATAATGCTGATATGGCGATATGCTAGAGCAAGGTGTGAAGTGATTGGGGTTTCATTGTCGAAGGCCGTAAAACTAAGAAATTGAATTAATAGTTGAATGAAAATTGAACACTAATTTTTGTATAAAAGACAAAAGAAAATCCTAAATAAATGTAGTCACTTCTCAATCGCCAACCAGTTTGTTTTATTTCCAAGAGCAACTCGCTCGATTTAAAACATACTTTTAATACAAGATTGTTCCCTTTTAAAGAGCTACCCGCTTAGATTGGAACTATCTTCATTATTCTCTGCTCGCTCTATAATATAGCGTTTTCGCTTATAGAGGTAAACGACGGCGTAATAGCCAACGTTTTGAGTACGAGACGAACCTAAACAATTACTGAATTGTCGACTTAACATTGGTCCTTCGAGAAGAAATTGAAACAGTGAAAGCGTTACCAAGGCTTCTGACATTGGTTTAAATTTTTAAAATCGACGATACGTACAAAATAGCGTTATCAGGGCTATTAACACTGATAAATTTAATTTACCTACAAAAGCATATTGCTAAATTAATACCAAACTAAAACTACGAAAATAAAATTTACGATTCCGAAACATACAAATCAAATACAACTAAATTAAAAATAAAATAATCATCATGTTGGACGAAACTGAAGTTTTCATCATCGTTGCCAAGCAGAAAACCTTGGCTGAGGAAATCGACAACCTTAATAGAAATTTTGGGAAAGACAGTGCCTCAAGAAAAACTCAAAGGTATAAGGAAGAAAGACTTCAACGCCTTAGTGAACTATGGTCAGAGTTTGACTCAAACCATAAGAAAATAGTGTCGACCGTGAAGAAAGACACTCCTTATATGCAGAGGGATACGTACAATCGAGTGAAGTCTGTGTACGAAGAGTTCAAAAATAAATTGGAATCACTAAATCCAATCCCAGAAACACTAAAAACCACTGATCGTGACCCGAAGAACAAAGATAATATAAGTGAAGTCCAAAATCAAAGGTTGAAAAAACTCAAGCTAAAGGTGGTCGCCATTGTGGAAAACTTGGAAGAATTCGAGGAAACATTCCAAGATTACTCGAGGGAAATCTATGAATACCAACAAAAGATGTTGCTTGAGCAGCTTCGCAACATAACCGATCTGCATGAGGACTTCATGGCAAATGCATCGGAAGAAGATCTAAAAGAACCGTATGTTACAAACAACGAATACAAAGATGTCAAACAGGACATAAATAGATTCCTTCATCAAATGGCATCAAAGCTAGGCAATGGCAACAAAAACAATCCAAAAGAAGACAAATCGGAGTCAATGCTCCCAAGACTAAAAATCCCGACTTTCGAAGGAAATTTCTTAGAATGGCAACCATTCTATGATCTTTTCTCGAAAATAATACACAGCAGAACGAGCATCAGTACGTCAGAAAAAATGGAATATCTAAAGACGCATTTAGAGGGGGAGCCGCTTCATTTGATTAAACATCTGACTTTCTCTAGTGAAAATTACAATAGTGCCTGGGAAATTCTTAAAAGCCGATACAATAATGAAAGGAAAATTGTATACATTCATTTAGAGAAGATGTTTAAACTTGGCCAGCCAAGTAGCATTCCTTCAGCTACTTCCATCAAGAACACTTATGATTCCATAAAAGAAGGACTGGCAGCACTCAAGAACATGGGCTTTGACACTACATCATGGGACCCAGTGGTAGTCCACATGACAACAAAAGCTCTTGATACTGAAAGCAGAAACCTATTCGAACAAGGGCTAACAGAACCAAACAAAATGCCAGCTCTGAAGACGCTTCTGAATTTTCTGGAGAGACGTTACCAAGCACTAGATGTCCTTGCTTCTACTAAAAAACAACAAAAATCGTTTGAAGAACCGAAGCATACACTTCGCAACTTTCATATTGATACAAAGAACTTCCAATGCCCCATTTGCAAAGGTGAACATATTATTTACTCATGTCAAAAATTTCTGAATTCTACACCAAAAGAAAGGTGGCAACTTTGCAAACAAGCTAAGCTTTGCTTGAACTGCTTACGACATGACAAGCAATCTCAATGCTTCAGCAAAAGAAATTGCCATCATTGCAACAAAAAGCATCATTCATTCCTACACATGGAATGGGCTGAAAGACTTCCACAAAAACAATCAGATTCAGTTCAACAAAACTCGCCGAAAACAATAAAACAAGTAAATCATAGCGAACAGAATCAAAATGTCATTATTGCAACAGCCATATTGAAGATAAGCAATGAAGACGGACTTGGCCGCAGTGTTACAGTACGAGCACTGATCGACCCTGGATCGCAAGCATCATTGATCACTGAATCTATCGCACAAACATTAAAACTCAAAAGACATAATATTTGTGTTGAAGTTAGTGGTTTGGGTGCAACAAAAGCAGGAACTGCCAAAAACAAGGTAGTTGTCACAATAAAGCCACACTTTCCTACAGAGTTTAATCTCCAATTAGAAGCTCTGGTACTCCCCAAACTCACAAGACAACTACCATCCAAAACTACAAATTGCCTTAAAATTGGAAATTTGGATCAGCTAGAACTCGCTGATCCTACTTTCAATGTTCCTGGACCGATTGATATGATAATCGGCGCTGATGCGTATGGCGATATAATTCTTGACGGAATTAAACGAGATGCGGCAAATTCGCTTATAGCTCAGAAATCACAGTTGGGGTGGTTAATATCTGGGCGAACATCAAACGAGGAATCTGAAAACTTCAGTGTCACTGGACTGGTGGAACAGATCTCACTTGATCAGCAACTAGAAAAATTCTGGGAGCTAGAAGAAGTTTCCCAACCAATTTTTCAAAAGGAAGAAGATAAACGGTGCGAACAATTATATAAGGAAACATATTACCGAAAAGAAAATGGGAGATATATTGTCAAAATCCCATTTAACCAAGATGCGCTCAAAACTGTTCAACTAGGTGAATCCAAAAATCGAGCAATAGCGAGATTCCGTCAGTTGGAAACGCAACTTAACAAGGACCAGAATCTAAGACTTGAATACACACGAGTAATTAACGAGTTCTTAGACCTGGGACATATGAAAGAAGTGCTCAAAACCGATCCGAAAACAGGTAATATTTTCTACATGCCTCATCATGCCGTCATTAAACCTACAAGTACAACAACCAAACTAAGAGTTGTATTTGATGGATCGGCAAAATCAACAACTGGAGTAAGCCTAAATCAGTTGATGTTGGTAGGCCCCAAGCTGCAAGACGATATTACAACAATTATGATGCGGTGGAGAAAACACAGATACGTTTTTACTTCAGATATAGAAAAAATGTACCGCCAAATCGAAATACACGAAGACCATCAAGACTACCAAAGAATTTTGTGGCGAAGTTCTATTGACCAACCCATTAAAGAATATAAGCTTACTACTGTCACTTATGGTACAGCATCTGCACCATACTTGGCTATTAAAACTCTTCAACAACTAGCTGAAGACGAACAACAAAAGTATCCAGTCGCTGCAGAAATAGTCAAACATGACTTTTATGTTGATGATGTTATGTCGGGAGGCGACACGATGACAGAATGCAGAAATGCTCAGAAGGAACTTAAGGAGATGTTAAGTAGTGCAGGATTTCACCTGCGAAAATGGGCTGCTAACAACAAAAAACTACTTCAACATATACCAATCGAGTTACGAAGCCAACAGAATATAGATGTCATGAAGGAAGAAACAATCAAAACTTTGGGAATCCACTGGAATCCCTTAAGTGACACTTTTCAATTTAAAGTGAACTTAGACACAAGCATCAATAAAGAAACCATACTTACCAAACGAAAAACCTTATCCGAAATAGCAAAACTATTTGACCCTCTTGGATGGTTGGCTCCAGTGACTGTTAGCGCGAAAATCCTAATGCAGCGTATTTGGCAAGCTGAAATCAAGTGGGATGACCCACTTCCAATCGAACTTCAGAAACAATGGAACAAATTGAAGACGAATCTAGTAGCAGTTGAAGACATCAGAATCCCAAGATGGATAGGTACCACAAAGGATAAACACATTGAGCTTCATGGGTTTTGTGATGCTTCTGAAGCAGCATATGCAGCAGTAGTCTATGCAAGAATAACTCTGCCAAGTGGTTTTTATGTTACAACAATCTTAGCTGCAAAAACAAAAGTGGCACCAATAAGAAAGAAACTCCCTCTTCCAAAACTAGAACTATGTGGTGCTCATCTTCTATCAAAACTACTGGCAGAAACATTGAAAACATTTGGCTCGCAAGTTAAACAAATATTTGCCTGGTCAGATTCAACTATAACATTGGCCTGGATCCAGAAATGTCCCTCTACCTGGAAGACATTTGTTGCAAACCGAGTGTCGGAAATACAAGAGGCAACAAACACAACATGTTGGAGGCATGTACGATCATCTGACAATCCAGCTGATCATGCTTCAAGAGGATGTTTACCAGAACAGATGCCAAGCAATCAACTATGGTGGAATGGACCTGATTGGCTGCAATTTGATTCAGATCACTGGCCTTCACAAGAACAACAAGTAGTGATCGATATTCCTGAAACCAGAAAAATTTTAACGATTCAAGCAGAAGAAATTAGTGACGTTACCAAGAGATTCTCCAACTACTCAAAGTTAATAAGAGTAGCCGCTTATTGCAGACGATATAAAGCTAACTGCAGAAGCAAGAGACTGAACATCCCAACAGAAACTGGCATTTTAACAGTAAAAGAGTTGAATGTTGCCAGCAAAGGAATTATACGATATATTCAAGAAAAAGTATATTCTGAAGAACTAAAATGCCTACGAAGCGGAAAGAACATCAGCAAAAGAAGTAAGGTACTTTCCCTAAACCCATTTTTGAATGACGAAAATATCCTTGTTGTGGGCGGCCGACTACACAATGCGGAAATTCCTTCACAAGAACAACATCCAATCATCCTGCCTCACGAAGAATGGTTCACGAAATTGCTGGTTGAGGACGCCCATGAGCGAACGCTGCATGGTGGTATCCGACTTACACTTGCAAAATTAAGGCAGCGTTATTGGATCATTCAAGCTAAAAGATGTATTCGGCAAGTCATACATAAATGTATGAAATGCTTTCGTTTTACTGCACAGCCAGGAACTCAACAGATGGGACTACTTCCAGCAGCTAGAATTACACCATCAAGACCTTTTACCCACACAGGTGTTGATTATGCTGGACCAATTCAAATACTTATTTCCAAAGGGCGAGGAAATCGATCGACCAAGGGCTACATCGCCATATTCGTGTGCTTCGCTACCAAAGCAATCCACATTGAACTTGTGAGTGACCTCACCACAGCAGCGTTCATGGCAGCATTGAAACGATTTACTTCAAGAAGAGGAATATGTTCGCATTTCTACAGTGACAATGGAACTACATTCGTTGGAGCTAACAAGGAAATTCAACAACAAATGCAAGCGATCGTAAGGCGTTGTGAGGAAGACGCATCATCAAAGCTCGTGTTAGACGAAATTCAATGGCACTTCATACCCCCTGCATCACCTCACTTCGGTGGACTATGGGAATCAAGTGTTAAATCAACAAAATATCATCTTAAACGAGTTATTGGTGAAACTATCCTAACATTTGAGGAACTCTCAACCTTACTGACACAAATAGAAGCTTGTTTAAATTCTCGACCACTAACTACAATCCAAAACGATGTTGATGATACCACAATTCTAACCCCTGGACATTTCTTGATTGGAAGTTCTCTTAATGCAGTTCCCGAACCAACAATTGAAGAGAGAAAAACATTCCGATCTCGGTGGCAGTTAATTCAAAAAATGACTCAAGATTTTTGGAAGATCTGGTCATCTGAATATCTTTCGCAACTCCAACAACTTTCTAAATGGAAACAAAAAGAAGAAAACATTAAAGTTGGTGACATTGTGCTCATAAAAGAAGACCGGCTACCACCAACAACCTGGATGATGGGAAAAATATCGGAAGTACATCCCGGCAACGACAACATTGTTCGAGCTGCAACAGTGTTTAGCAACAATAAACATTTTAAGCGGCCCATCATAAAATTGTGTCGATTGCCTATAGAAAATGAACAACCAGATACACCAGTGCGACAAATAAATGTATCAACAAATCGAGTACAACCGTTCTTTTGGCTATTCATACTATTCGGACTACTGAACTTAACTACTTCCATACCCACACCTTATCAGCAGAAAGTCGAAATTACACCATTTGAAAGCCAACCAGGAATATACTTCGAAGATGTAGGACAAGCAAATCTTATTTCTAGTTCCTGGAAGACGATTGTGTTTTTTAACATGACTAACTACTGGCATGAGTTCGAAACTTATGCAAAACTAGTCAAAGCAATGGAAACATTTTGTACATCAACAGAACTTACAGAAGTAAAGTCCATAATGTGAAGAAACATTGAGACAATTTCAACACCAACTTCAACAAATTGACCTCAACAACGAAATCCTGCTTCATGCTAATGACGACTCAATGAGAAGACAAAGACGATCACCCTTTGATTTCATCGGAACGGTAACCAATGAACTATTTGGAATACTTGATCAAAGATTCGCTGACAAGTATGAGGAAACAATTCAAACCGTTAACGAAAATGAGAAGCATATACTAGATCTAATGAAAAATCAGACGACCATAGTTGATTCTACTGTGAACATCTTTAAAAAAGAACAGTTGGAAAATAAGAAACAGATTCAGCTTTTGAGTACAATGGTTATGAAACTCAATAATGAAACAAAGAGGTATGAAAACATAAAGATGTTCTCCTCAGCTGCTCTAAACGCCATCCTTAGAATGATAAATTATAAATCGACTCAGAGCATACTGCTTGATATTGTGCTTTCAGCACACACTGGAAGGATACATCCACTCATCCTTACAGTGCAACAATTTAAAGACGAACTTACGAAAATTCATGAAAATATTCCTCGATCTTTGATGATTCCTGGAGAGAGGCATCATGAATCAATACTCCAACTGTATAAAACCTTAAGTTTGAGGGGAAGAGTTACTGGCAGCAACATCATAATAGAAATAACTCTTCCTTTGCTGTACAACGAAGAATTCAAACTTTATAAAGTACTCCCAGTTCCAACCTTCAACAATGGAAAATTCACGTGTATCATTCCATCAGCAGAGTATTTACTGATGAATCTACAAGTAAACCACTACTACCCGATCAACGAAGACGAATTTTTACGTTGCAAAGAAAGGCTAGTTGAAACTTACTGGTGTACTCTCCAACACCCATTATATACAGCTGGAGCTTCAGTTAGCTCATGTGAAATTAACATAATTCAACACAATCATGAACTAATAGACTCATGTCAGATAAAAGACATCCCAGCAAAGGCCTACTGGATTGAGATGCATCAACAGAACACTTGGATCTATAGTGTTCCAAATTCAACGACAGTCAACATCAATTGCGACTTCAATTCAGTACCGACCATCTTCAGAGGTAGTGGGATAGTGAAGCTGCCAACAAACTGCATGATCCATGACCAGTTTATAACAGTTATTGGAAGACAAACGATGACAAGCAGATTGAAATCTTCATTTTTGCCATCATTCAACATCTCTGACCAGTTAACTTTGTTAAACTCCAAAACGGAGCAACAACCGATCCTACATCAGTCAAATATTTCTTTGGAAATATCAAAACTGGAAACTGCAATAGAACTTCAAAGGAGTCAAGAAAATATCTTGAAGGAAATCAGGACCCACCGAATTCATCAGTACTCGCTTTTTGGATCTACTGGGTTCCTGCTTGTAATCTTCCTCATAGCTGTCATTATCATAGTTCGAAGAAGAAATCGACAGCCTACTCCAATGAAAAGATCAACGCAAACAATAAGGAAGGAACGGCGAAACACTGAGACTTCCTTCGAGGACATCGATTTCTCTGTCGTTCCAAACTGAGGGACCCAGCATGTTGCGACAACAATAGAACAACAAACAAAACAACATAAACAACACGACACCATTTACAAAATAGCACGACCAACACCCAACAGCAACACCTCCAACAGATATACAGGAATTAACCTGTGGCAATATCAAATTAATCATATTTCCTTACATTACATTTTTTGTATATTTGTACATTTTGTTTAGAACTAATTTATTATAAAATAAGCATTTATTTTGTATAAAAGTAGGATTGTGAAGGGATCGCACTAGTGATCATTTATTATCTCGAGCTTCGATAATTGAAACCTCCCAACGCACGCATAGCGCCATATCAACTTAAATCATTTAATGTGTATCCATTAAAAATACGTTGCTTATCTATTCAATGTGATAAGCATTCACATAAATATACTCCAAGTATTAAGGGTTCATGTTACCACCAAACGTATCTACTGCATATATGAGGAACATAGACAATAATGCTGATATGGCGATATGCTAGAGCAAGGTGTGAAGTGATTGGGGTTTCATTGTCGAAGGCCGTAAAACTAAGAAATTGAATTAATAGTTGAATGAAAATTGAACACTAATTTTTGTATAAAAGACAAAAGAAAATCCTAAATAAATGTAGTCACTTCTCAATCGCCAACCAGTTTGTTTTATTTCCAAGAGCAACTCGCTCGATTTAAAACATACTTTTAATACAAGATTGTTCCCTTTTAAAGAGCTACCCGCTTAGATTGGAACTATCTTCATTATTCTCTGCTCGCTCTATAATATAGCGTTTTCGCTTATAGAGGTAAACGACGGCGTAATAGCCAACGTTTTGAGTACGAGACGAACCTAAACAATTACTGAATTGTCGACTTAACAATTACTATTTATTATTTATTATTTGTTAAAATTTATACGAATGTCTACATCATTTATTCGTGCAAATAACTTATTGTTATTGTAATTTTGATACTATTTATGAGATTAATCTCGAAGTACAATGTAAAATAGTTTTATATGAAATAAATGAAATGAAAAATCAAAGCTACCTTTCAAAATATCAGCCTAATATCTGCACACGCTCCTACCGATGAAGCTGAGGAGTCTAACAAGGAGGAGTTTTACGACCCCCTGTACGGAGCATAATACGGAGCCTGTCCGGAGTACGATGTCAAAGTCGGGCTCGAAAACCTTAATGCTTAAGACGGGAAGTAAAGTATCTTTTGTGGATTAGTTGAAAAGCTCGGAATAGGGTGATAAGTAGCACTAGGTTCCCCAGGACAACCAAATCGACCACATGCTAATTGCCGCAAGGCACACGTCAAACGTCTTGGACTTGCGAACTTTCCGTGGTCCATTGCATGCCTCAGCACACCTGAAAGCCAGAGACTACAGTTCTACAGTGAGCAATTGAGAGGGAAACTCTCCGCCGTGCCCTCAGCCACAAGCGCCAACAACCAGTGGAACTACTATCACGCAGAGGCGTATTTAAGGATTTGGCGCCCCGGGCTGATAAATTTTGCCGCCCTTTAGAACAATGAAAATAAAGTAATAAAATATAATAATAAAAAAAAAACTCAAAATGCATAATATTTAATGTTTTCAAATTTTTTTCTGTGTGTATATTGATTACAAAATTCACTAACAATAGATTCGTTATCTAAATTTTTTTCCAGTTCAGTTTCTATATTTAATAAAGCTAAACTATTAAGGCATTCTTCGCTAATGCGAGATCTTAAATAGGTTTTTATTCGTTTCAATACGGAAAACGATCTTTCTGCACCGAACCAATTTCAGACAGCCAATGGAACGTTTTTTGATCATTCAGTCTGTCTAGAACATAACATACGATCCAATGCAAAATAACATTAATATCTACATCCTGTGTTTTCAATTAATCGCTTTGTTACCGTATCACCCTTTGTTTCAAAAGCAACCACCCTTAAGCCGGTCATTATTGCACCACAGCATCTGTGTGCACCGGTGACGGTGTATTGAAATGTGTGCTGTGTGTGTGCACCGATTTCACGCGTGACTCTCGGTGCGAGCAAAATCAAAATGTTTTGATTTTTGGTGTCGGCCGGTTTGTCGATGTGTGCATATTTACACTTTGTTAACTTCCCATAGGGAGTTATTGTAATCGTTCCGATTTGTCAAATTGGAATTTTTGAAATTTCTCGACGTTTCAAGGTCCCTAGAGGCTATATCAATCATTTTTAGAGAGATATCTGTGTGTGTGTGTGTACGTACATTCGTACGTTCGTACGTGCGTACGTTCTGGTACCATTTTTCGTCATCGATATCTCAAGAACGAGTAAAGATCTCGACTTCAAATAAATTTTGTTTAATAGATAATAACTTCGAAAGAGGCTGAAAGGGCGTATATTAAAATTCAGTTAGTAGTTTTTTTACTATAACGGTTTAAAAAAAAAGTAAAAATTTTGGTTAGTTTCAAATATCTCACGAAAAAATAATGCTATTGATTTTAAATAAAATTTAATGTACTCATTATAAGGTCATACAGATTTGGTATGAATTTGGAAAAAAATGAACATGCCCTTATTTTTTTAAATAAAAAAAACTGAAAAAAAAATTTCATAACCCAGATATTCTAAGAACGAAAAACAATTTGAAACTCAAAATAATTTTATTTTACGAAAAATAATGTGTTTGACAACTGGTGAAAATTTCAAAAAAAATCAGTTTATAGTAAATATAATAAAAATAAATATAAAATTCTATTGAAAATTGGTAAAAATTGTTTTTCGACTCAAATTTCTCAAGAACTAGTAGTGATATTGACTTCTAATTTAATTTATTTTATACATAATATAATTTTGTACAATTGGTAAAATGTTGACAAATATTGAATTAATAGTTTTTTTTTTAAACAAATGGGAAGTTATCTGTGTGGGTCGCATCCAGCCTCTTTTTTAAATTGCTTCTGAACACTCCTAAAACAATGACAGTTCGTGCCAAAAACTAAGGCTGAAAACACACCGGATAAAGCAAAACGTTTTTTATTCGATAGTCAAAAAAACATTTTTTATTTGAACACACACCAAGCGAAACAGAATAAAACAAAACAAAACGTTTTGTTTTTTTGTTTCGTTTGGTGTGCGTTGAAATGAAACAAAATACGAACTATCGTAAAAGCTTAACTCGGGCGGAAAGATTATAACTCTACAGCAAGTAAATACAAATAACAATTTTGTTTTTACAAAACAGGCATTATGTGTTTATTCATAAGAAAAGAGAAAAGCTTTTAATCTTGCCAATCTTCAAATGTCATAGTAGGAAGTAGCAATCCGCAGCTTATCAATAGTAATATTGGCATGTTCCTTATCCTTATAATTATAGATAGGGCTTCTTGCCTTAATTAAAAAAAAATGAACTTCTCTCCATCTACATATTTCATATTTAGTTAAAATTTGCGCACAGAGTAAACGTAGAAGCAAATAAATCTGTAAAGTGCAACGAAAGAAGAAAATAAAAACAACGGAGTCAAAACTTTGTTTTGCAAAAAACAATAGCTCAGCTATCGGCAACGAAACATGTTTTTCTGTTTTGCTTTTGTTTTTATGTTTTGTTTCATTTGGTGTGCGTTGCGCCATAAGAAAGTATGCAATTATCGTCAACGACCCTTGTTCGAAACAGTTTTGTTGCATTCGGTGTGTGTTGCTCGTATACAATAGCATGTATTTTCGACAACCACCATCGAAACAACTCAAACAAAAAACATGTGTTTTGTTTCGTTTTCTTTGGTGTGTTCAGTCTCATAAGAAACAATGTTCTCTTGTTTCACGAAACAAAAAAACATGTTTTGCTTTATCCGGTGTGTTTTCAGCCTAAGTAAACAGACCTTTTTGACATCTGAAAGTATGCAAGAGGCATACGAAGTTAGCAAGATACTAAAAAGACAAAAAAAGGTATTCGACGATTTGAACTTTAGTTAAATGTTGGAGATAGCATGATGCTAAATTTTATTAAAATTAACAAAATCGTCTTTTTAACCTTGTATTATACTAAAATAGTTTCAACATCGTACTAATTCGACTAAAATTTTGCGCCAATAGTTTTTAAAATAATACCTGCCTATCCTTTTATTTATACATCATTATTAACTATTGTACAAAAAACAATCAATATATTGTTTCTTAAGTCGTTCAAAACTATTGACGAATGGAAGGGTATTTGTATATAGGGACACGAGTCAGCCAAAACTAAAAAAAATAATTGGGGCATGATTTTCTAGGTTCTTATATAAAAAGAATAAAATTTTATGTGTGACCTTATATTTAGAATCCGGCTTGAAGGATTTTTATAATTTTTTATTAATAAAAAGGGACTCTTTGTAGATGGTTTAGAAACCAAAAATTAAGATCCGTCCAGCCAAAGTTTTTCTTGCCAGTTTTTTTAGAGCTACATAGGGCTGCCAGATTTTTCTTACACCTCGGCGGGACAAATGGCTAAAATAATGAAAAATCTCGGGACTTTAACAATATTGCCCGGGACAAAATAAAAAATCATAATATGCGTGTAGATTAAAATAGATAAATTCTTTATTAATTACTATGACTTTTTTGTCATTTGTTATTTGCAAATATTTTTCTTTTGTCAATTTACTGAAAGATGTCAGTTTGCAAAAATACATTCTTCGTTAAGTTATGTTTGTTTGATTGAAATTATAAAAGCAATTTATTAAGATTAAATCACAATGCAGCGATTGTTCCTTATCAATGAAAGATATTTAGGTACATTAGGCATTATTTTGTGAGTTTCAGTCCTAACCGGGAAAAAAGCTGCCCCGGCGGGACAGATGAATTTATGTCTGAAATCCGGGATGTCCCGGGTAAACTGGGACGTCTGGCAACGCTACAACAAGTGTTTTTTTTTTATAATGTTTTCGTTTCATTGGAATTTGTTCCAAAGAATAGGTACACATGTCTGTAAATATTTTTATCATGAATTTTCATTATAAGAAATCGCTTATAAAAAAAAAGATGATGAAAATGATGAAAAAAGTGACTGACATGTTACAGTGAACTCTCTCAGAGTCGGATACTCACGGCACTGAAAAAATTGTCATGCTTGAAAAACTCAAAAAATCGCATTTTTTAAATCATTGTATGTTTTGTTTATCCTTCAAAAATAATTTACAAATAGCCAATTGTTAGGGGCGGCTTGGTCTCTTTTGCTTGTATATTTTGAAAGTTCAATCGCTTCAAGAAAATATTATAAATTGGCCAATTGCTAGAAGCGGCTTGTGCCGCCCTTAGCAGCCTTGCCGCCCCGGGCTGTAGCCCTTTTAGCCCTAGGGTAAATACGCCCCTGCTATCACGACATCATTGGCTATCGACCACCTAGCAAAAAGAACCCGTGATATGATGATGAATGCGCGGTATTGAAGAAGGAGACGAAAAATAAACGAAAGCAAATGCTGCAACAGATAACAAGAGCAGCAAAAGAGAAGTGCCGTGAAAAGCAAAGCAAAGAGAAAAAAACATTGCGCAGAAAGAAAAGAGCATCCACGGCCTCTCAGCTCAGGTATCTCGAGCAGTCTAGCATTGCCACCAACACCCGCAACTGGCATCAGGTAATAGAACCGGCACGCAAGCTTCTTGAAACAGCGAAGGGAACCTAGTCACCGAAGCACAGGGAATTATAGACGTGTTTAAGCAGCATTTCCAGCAGCTGCTTAATGGGCATTACTTAGAGGAAGCCACAGGAGAATAAAGAAGCATGATACCAGTCAATGAAGATTCAGTTTCAGTCCCCAGTACTGAATAGGTTAGAAGTTAAAAAAGCCATCCACAAGCTTAAGAACAACAAATCCGACGGCTCGGATGGCCTACCTGCGGAACTCTTCAAGTATGGAGGAGATGTCCTGATAGGGTGCATGCATCAGCTCATCAACCAAGTTGGGAAGGGTATGCCCGATGACTGGTCAAATAGCTCCATTTGCCCAAAAAAGGCGATCCTATGTCCTGCAAAAACTATAGGCATATCCTTGCTTAAATTTGCCTACAAGATCATATCCACATACTATATGAGCGTCTGGCTTCAGGCCAGGCAGATAAACGATATACCAAATCTTCACATTGAGCCAAATCCTGGAAAAGACCAACGAATTTCAAGTCGAGGCCCACCATCTTTTCATCGATTTCAAAGCCGCATATGATAGCATAAGTCGACAAGAGCTCCTATTGGAGATGTCGGAACTCGGGTCTCCGAAAAGGCTGATCCAGCTATGCCGCATAATGTTACAAAATACACGTTCAACGTGAAAATGGGTAACAGCTCATCCGAGCTATTCCAGACATGTACAGGGTGCAGACAAGCGCATATGATGGCGGAAAAAAAAAAAAAAAAAAAAAATATCATGTGATTTCTTCAACCTAGTCCTGGAGCAGATAGTCGCAAGAGTGGTGTTAACCTGGAAGGCACTATCTTAGGTTTCCCCAACTTCTTGGCTATGAGGACGACATAGACATCATCGGCCACTCCAAGCGAGCTGTGCTAGATGAGCTATTGATGAACAGGCGAAACGCGTTCTTCTTATAGTGAATGAGGACAAAACGAAGTACATGCTATCAACAAACAAAGCCTCAGCTGTCCAACGCCTAGGACAAAACGTCACTGTTTGTAGCAGTAATTTCGAGGTAGTCAAGGATTTCACCTACCTCTGAACAAACGTCAATTCCACGAACGACACCTTAGTGGAAATCCGACGAAGAATTACCCTAGCAAACCGCTGCTACTGGTTTGGCCAAACAAATGGGTTCAAAACTTCTTTCTCGAAAGACAAAGTGCACGCTATACAAAACACTAATTTCACCAGTTCTACTCTACTGCACCGAGTGCTGGGCACTTTCAAGAGAAAAATTCTTCGGCGGATATTTGGTCCTATATGCGAAAATGGCGAATGAAGGAGAAGATTCAATGGTGAATTATACGAGCTGTACCAAGTTGTGGATGTAGTCCAAGAACCCAAAACACGTTGACTACTCTGGCTCGGTCACATCGAGCGAATGGACAACAACGCTCCAGCCAAGAAAATTTTCGTAACCCAGCCCCCAGGTTCGAGACGACGAGGAAGACCGAACCTCAGCTAAAGGGACCAGGCGGTTACAGATGCAAGAGCGCTTGATCTCAACGACCGGAGGGAGGGATCGCAACCGCGATGGAAGACCGTAATATCTTAATCGGGAGCCGGATATGTAAGTTAGTGAGTAAATTTCATTCTTTAGTAAGTGATTATTAATCTTTGAAAAACAAAATGGCAACAAAATGTAAGCTGCAACGAAAAGAAATGTTGGTTTGTTTACATAAATTCGTTTCTATTCAAGAAGTCAGATGGCATTCTTTTATGACTCAAACTATCAAAGGATTCGTTTCTGTTAAGACTGTAAGTCAAGGTACAACGAGACTGGCAGATTTGAGTGAGACACGTGTGTCGTATTCTCTGACAGGTTTGATTGAAATCTGCATTTTTTTATTTACTACTAATCTACTGTATCGCAAGTAATAAAAACCAAAGTGCAGCACTTACGTGCAAATTTTATCATCATTTCAGCAACCTACAATACATGGACATATGCATGCATTAAACTGCACATTTGCAGTTATTAAATTGTGATGGACCTCCCTAAATGGAGGTGGCGTGTGAGATCTGAATGCACGCTACCCACTGGTAAATTACAAAAAGGCGTCCGGGAAAGCATTTCACAAAATGTTCAAGATTCCATTTACAGTTTGACCTCACGTACAAGCGTAACATTAAATCACAATGTATCAAACTCCTTTGTTGCTGGTTGGTTCGTACCTTATAACTCTGTTGGGATATATTGGAGCGGAAGGAATTTTTGGTCAAAACTATCATGACCCACATTTTAAGAATGGCAGGACAGTAATCGTGCAATTGTTTGAATGGAAATTCAATGACATTGCTAGGGAATGCAAGGATATGTTGGGTCCAGCTGGCTTTGGTGGCGTCCAGGTGAGGTACCATAGTTTGTTGGATTTCTGTTTACATAAATTTGTTTTAAGGTTTCTCCTGTGACCGAAAATGTCATCAGACGGGATTTTGACAGACCTTGGTGGGAACGCTATAATCCGATTTCATACCAATTTATCACACGATCCGGTAACCGGGAAGGATTGAAGGACATGATAGCTACATGCAATGATGCTGGGGTTAGAGTCTTTGTGGATGTAGTGATGAATCACATGGCTGCTCCTATTCCGTTTGGTAATCTTAACCATGAGGACGAGGAAGCAGATGAATTGGAAGGTTCAGGCATTATCGACGATCTACTTGAAGGTACTGGAGGCTCTATAGCAAACGCTAGCACACGTGATTATCCAGGAGTGCCATATACATCGAAGGATTTCCATGCAAAATGTTCCATTGACGATCCGTCAGATGGACAACTGATTCGAAACTGTCAAATATTTCATCTACCCGATTTAGATCATTTTCAAGTTTCTGTAACTGAAAACCTAGTAAACTTATTTAATGAGTTGATAGAACTGGGTGTGGCTGGATTTCGGATCGATTCAGCTAAAAACATTTGGCCGGTTGACATTAAGGTAATGAATTCGATAGGGCATTAAAGCAAACCTGAACGGTCAAATTGTTTTTAAAGCATAAGGCAAGAAAACGTGTGAAATGTATCGGTATATTGCTGATTCAAAACAAAACATTTTGACAGTTCATGTGTGTTTTTTGGTTTGGTTTATTGAATATTAGTTCTTAATCCTACCCATTTTTTTTAATGCAAATTTTAATAAGTTACTGATGTTGTTACCATTTTTAAATGTACCACAGTACCGCTGTGTATACGAAAATGTACTTTACAGGTAATGGCTCTTACAAGGAATTGATTATACTTCCAAGGGTATCCCCTATCATGAAAAGTGCTTCTCATTAGCCGTTGCAACTCGGCAGAAAATTGTAGGTCCCCTAATTTCTTTCAACAGCACTCACACAGGAATTGATTATAGTTATAGGTCACTAAGTTCAATTTCTCTACGAGCAGTTGTGCCTTTTATTCATTTTTTTAAATTTTACCTTACGAGTAAGTGCTATACTATAAACGTTCACAAACACTGGATAAATACAAACAAATAGGAATGAATCCCTATATTTGATGTAAGCTCTCGAAAATAATCGATATGGTCGTTTTACATACATATTAGTAGCCTTCTTGAGCTCTAAGGGTTGAATATTAGAGGGTAATGTTTTAAAATGAAGACTTAGGTATAAAATGCTCGTTTTCTTTATGTAGTACTATGTGTGCTATGATTGGAAATCGGTGAATCAAAAACTGAACTTTTTTTAAGCTTTTAAAATTTTATGTATTTGAATTGAGAAAATTTATTCAGTCATGTTCCAATGTACTTTTGGGCTAACGTCGTTAATGGGTGATTCTACAAAAAATGGAATAAAATGTCAAAAATTTCGGCACGACATTTTTAAAAGTCAAAAGTCGTAAAAGTTGTTCTAGTTGATCATTAAAACATGTTCTTCATTTAAAAATGTTGAAATGCTGCACATTTTATTTTGTGTACCTTCTCGCCGACTTTTTATTTTTTTAATTTATTTTTATATTTACCCTTTTTGTTAATTCTTTGACGTAAGGGAAAAAGGTCTTAAGTCAAAAAACTGCATTTTGGGTTTTTGATTTGTTTCAACTCAATTTCGTTTCCTCTTTCGTTTGGTATTAACGACTTAAGTCTAACACAACTGCTTTCCATCGCAATAATGTAGTCTTTAGGCAATAAGTCAGAAAAATGGATAATTGGGTTGGGTATTAACGTCTTAAGTTCACTTAAGACTTTGTGACCGATGTCTCTTAAACATTTAAGATTCTTCTAAGGACTTAAGTTCTAAGGAGTTAAGTCTTTTATACCGAACGGAATAATCAAAAAGTAGAATAGCATAGATATACTTATGCAAAATTCAAAAAAATGTAACGAGAAGCAGAAGAAAAATAAACGGTTATTGCTGAATTTGCTTCTGCTACTGAAAAAACAGCTTCACATGAGTCTTCGCCGGCTCCATCGTTACCTGCTGATATGCTCAACATTTTCGATTCTGATGATAGAATTATGGATGAAAATTTTGTCCCAGAAGAAGAATCCAGTGATAGCGAAATTAATAAAGTCGTGAGAACACGGGAAATAATGGTAGAAAGTGGTCCACGGGCATAAGGAAAAACTAACTAAACAAATTCATAGCGGCAAAAGTTACGTGTAAGCGTAAGTGTAAGCGGAAAAGTTGTTCAAGCAAGAGAATTACAAAATTTAAGACAATGTAGGAAAAAATGCAATTCTTTCCTTAAAGAGGACATTAGAAGAGTTATTATTCACGAGTACTGGTCGCTAGGCACCCACGACCAAAGGGTAACCTCTCATAAATGTTAAAGAAATACAGGTTTCCCGAAAATGAATAGTTGTTATTAAAAAAAGCAAGGAAGTAACTTAACAATACTTTCTTGAAGTAAACGGTGCAAGAGTTTCTGTATGTAAGGGTTGCTTGAGAAGAACTAGCATTTTATAAAAGGCAGCTATGGACCTATTACCTTACACGATAATGCTATACCGGATATTCAACGCACTATATACTAATATGAAAAAGCTACCTGATTGCGTTTCTGAGGTGACATTTTACTGAGACACATGCGGGGGACAAAATAAAAACAGTCATGTGGCGGCAATGTTTTTATTGGCTCAAGTAAAGTTCCCCAATTTGACCATAAGCCACAAGTTCCTTGTTCCGGGTCATACACACATGGAATATGCTGTGGATCATTCCCTGATTGAAAATCAAAAAAAAAAAAAAAACAAAAACACCTGGTTACCACCCCCACGATTGGTACCACCTAGTACGAATTACAGGCCAAAAAAAGAAGTTCCAGGTAAACGAAAAGCAACAAGAAGAATTCTTTGACTTTGCCACTTTGTTGAAAACAGTTTTTGTGTGCAGAAAAAAAATACTACTAATGAGCAGTTTTCTTGGCATAGCGTACAATGGCTCCGATATCAGGAGAAAGGCTTAGTGAGGTATAAAAACAATTTAAACCACTCTGAAGAGTTCAAGATTTTAAGCTTCTTTAGAAGAGGAAAAAATAGATGTCTCAAAAATTATCCACTCCAAATAAGGTCCAAAAGTTTAATCCCGATATCTGACGAAAAAAAAAACAGGGATTTATGCTCTCTTCTAAGCTTAGTGCCACCTGTGTTTCACGAATTTTATAAAAATTTGCCAACTTCTAACTCCGCAATAAACGAGGATCCAGATTTGGTAGATGAAGAAGAAACAACATTAACATTTTTTTTTATTAACTCAATATTTTTTTTTTGATTTTGTTTAATTAAACAATATCCCATTTTATAACTTAATGACAATGGCGCAAAATTTTAAACGATTTAGTAATATAAAGTCATTTTAGTAAATTACTAAGGATTTTGCTAATTTTAAACGATTTTAACATATTACTATCTCTTAACATTTTACTAAAGTTAAAATCACACACTGGCCTTTTTAACTATTAGTAATTTGCTAAATGCATATGACTTCTGTCATTTTCCTTGAAAAAAAATTCTTGGCAATCTATTTTGAAAGAGTTAAATTGTGTTTTTTTTATTATTCGTGAGCTAATTGTTTTGAAAAGTAAATAAAATAATATAAAATGTTTTCTGAGGACGAAGATTTTAATATGTTTGAAGACTCAGCATTGTGCAGAAAAGTGCGATGTTTTAAGTCACGGGCAAATCAAATCAAAAAGTTTAGGAATCGCGTTTACCGCGACAGCAGGAACTATTGATGAGGAGTCGTCTTTTTCTGAGGGTGAATTTGCTTCCGATGGGAGATCTGATTGAACTCTAGGCGAACTCGAAGCCGGACAATTTTCTTCCTCCGTTAGGGATTGTGTTATTGGTTCTGCCAATTAATCAATTTCATCCGAAGCCACCGGATCGGTTTGCTCATTCAAATCGCTTGGGCTTAGTCTTTTGTTTCTCTGTCATATCTTCCGCAGCAGTGTCTTAAATTCACTTTTGAGTAATGGTTTCGGATTTGACTGCTTCCTTTTAGACACATTGCCTCAGTTCTTCTCAGGATAGTCTTCCAGACTACATCTATTAAAGAGTTGTGTCCTTGATGCGTCGATTTTGAAACCAATATTTCAGAGAACACCTCAGGAAGTCTTCCATTTAAGGAATTCCATTGAATGTTTGTCCTCTTTTCTTTATTAATTAATATTCAAATCTAAAACACAATCATAAACGGTGATAGTAGGGAGATTATTTTGAACAAAATTTATATTTTGAAACAACAAAGAACCACGGCAGACGACATAATTCTCACGATAAATATACGAAGCACAAAATAAATTGTAGGTTGTCACTTTGACTTCTGCCAAATTATCAGATTTAGTTTTGTTTGATTCGTATTTTTTCACGAACTGTCATTGTTTGGAAGTGTTCAGATGTACCATTTTTAATAAAAGGCAATTAGTAATTTACTAGTTAGTAAAACGAAAGAAAAGGTTTAAAATTGTCAAATAGTTAGTAAATTGCTAAAAGTTTAACAACTTGCTTACTAGTAAATTGCTAAGCCCTTAATAATAGGTTGTTTAAAATTTTGCCTCAATGTTTTATTAAATGACAAAAAAACAAAACTTTTACAAATAATATAAAATGAGCGAATCCTAAGGACTTAAACGATATACTAATGAATTTGGAAAAATTTGTTAACATATTATACATATATGTCTTCATTTAAGAGCTTATTTACTATCACTTTTTTTAACAAATTTAATCCCGACTTGCAAATAAATAAACTATTTTCAATTTGGTTTTACGAAAAACTCCAGTTTCTGACTTAAGACCCTTTTGCCTAACGTCGAAGAATTATTTTGAGTTTATCTATGTTATCAAATGTTAGCTAAAATTTAGTGTTAAATCACTAACATATTTAAATTATTTCCTTGATTCTCTTTCTTTCTGCAGCTTGGACTTTGGTCTTCCCATTTTATGTTCTGATCCCGAAATATGACGATATAAAAGAATAATTAAATATTTTTTCTATAAGCAGCAGTAATAAATTATATTGTTTTTAAATATATTTGAAATGAAGTTCGAAGTTCAACATAACTGAAAATTTCTCAGGCCTCTGGATAGAATGCGACTGAGGCCAGGGAACTGAGAACATCATGTTTTTTACGCAAAAAAGATATTTAAGTTTTACTAAAAAAAAAAAAAACAAAAAAATATAATATTACAGTTTTTATTATACTGTAACGCTAAAAAATATACCTACAAATTTGTTTTGTAAAACTCACCAAAGGACTGATAAACTGAACGGACAATCCACGACCTCTTGCACAAATGTTTTTTTTCACAATACTAATATAACAACAGGGGACTGATTAGAAATGCGGGGGATGGAGTTCAATTAAGTTTTTTTTGTAATAAAAACAATAACTAAAAAATATATATCTATTTCGTAGCAAAAATGTATTATTTGGCGTAACTTCGGTGGGATTCATCTTATTCTTTAATAAAAGAACGGTAATAATTTTTCTTTTAGAAAACGCAAAGGGGACACGCCAGGGGACTGAGAATCAGACACTTTGAAGCAAAACAAAATAAGGTCACCCTAATAATGTTCTTTGGACATGTAGATATCAATCAGCTTTAATTTAATACAAAAAAAAAACTGAGATTAAATAATTAAACGGATTTTAAAATATTTCTGGGCCGACGAAAACTCCATCGTTTGTAGAATCACCCAATATGATTATTTTCCGGAGAAAATATTTCACTCCAGCAGAGTTAATGAGGTTTTGAATTTGACTGGAATGCTAGAAAAAAACTTTGAAAGATAATAAAAGTCTTCTCGTATAAATTGCTGAAACAGCCAAGAAATTACCATATTTGGCTTATTGTTCTCGAACTCAAACATGGTTGATTATTGGGGTTGAGTCCACAAATCAATCATCTCAAATCCATTTCTATTCACATTCCTATGTCAAACTAGTATCAAAATGAAGAACTTGTGAGCTATTTGTGTCACCGACCTTGGTTGCTCGTGGTCGCCATGTATACATTTATCAAAAATTATTATTCAGATTAAAAAAATGGTTGAAAAAAAAAATTTCGTTCATTCATTTTATTTTTGAATAATTAATTTCGATACTAATTCAAGTCTTAAAAATCAAACTTATTGTTCTTCAAAATTTTCTAAAGATTTAAGAAACGTCAACAGACTATTGAAATTTAATATTCTTTTTTTATAGAAAATTTTTGAAAAAGTCAATAATTTAAGTACCGACTTTGACTTTTCGGAGGGAACGCGTCCATTTTGTTTGATGGAAGTAATTGATACTAATCGGGAAGCAATATCAAAGTGAGTTTTAAGTTTCTACTATGTGCATAATATAATAATCATTCCGAAAATGTTACTTTTCACAGAACTGAATACTCAGGCTATGGCGTTGTAACCGAGACTCAATATGCAATTCAAATAAGAGACATTTTCAATGGGAAAAGGCCGTTGAGCTCGCTATTGAATTGGGGACCAGGCATGGGATTTTTGCTGCCTCCAGATGGATTAGTGTTTGTAGACACCCATTACACTCAACGAGGCCATGGTCTTGGTGGTAACATCGAACCCGAATCTATTTTGAGCTTCGAGAGGCCAAAAAAATACACTATGGCTGTGGCATTTATGCTTGCTCATCCATATGGGATTAAACGGATTATGAGTTCGTTTCGGTTCGAGAACACTGACCAAGGACCACCGGCCGATGAAAACGAAGCAATCATATCGCCGGAATTCAATGACGATGATAGACAGTGCGTAAAAGATTCAGGATGGGTGTGTGAGCACCGCTGGAATGGAATCGCAAATATGGTTGCATTCGCAAACTTTGTTGCGGGTGAGGGTATCAATAGCTTTCAAAATGTTGGACCAAATCATGTAGCATTTTGCCGTGGCATCAAAGGGTTTCTGGCATTGAACAACGACTCGGAGGCTGATTTCGATAGAAGAATGTATGCCTGCGTCGAACCGGGAGAGTATTGTGATATCATAAGTGGCAGCTTGGTAGGTGGTAATTGCACTGGCAGACTAGTAATAGTGGACGAGGAAAGAATGGCCGCAGTTAGTTTGGCAGTTGATGGTGAACATGGGGTAATGGCCATCTACGAAGGGGCAAAACTTGTGTGAAAAGCGTGTTTCTAATCAAAAACAAATATTAATTAATTAATCAAAATGGTCAAGAATTTGACACTTTTGAAAATTTCTGTCTGTATCGTTGTTTTACGAACAAAACATTCTTTTACACACCTTCAGACCCAATTTAGCCACTGAATTACAAATTAGTCTGCCTATCTAGAATTGAAATCACCCTCTTCCCATTTGGTGTTCAGAGGAACAACCAAAAACCTCGGCGTTCAATGAATGTAAACAAAATTCAAACATAATCAATAAAAGGCCGGGGCGTCCTTTCATTGAATGGGTCCAAACAATATAAATTGTTTCCGGATTCTATTTTTTTCAACACGCATGAGGATATTTTTTCTTTCAACCAAAAACACAGCCATAAATCATTGTCGTACACTGTCCACAGAAAAGTATCTACTCTTCGATTGCTTAGGCCAAAAATGTAAATTTTCTTGTAAGTTAAATGAACAGAGGAGAAAAGAAAACAATATGCTTATTTGGCAATTTATTTTTACGTTACAAGAAAAACTAAAATAATTTGTTTTAAGAGAATATACACGCATAAATAACAGCGGTTTAAAGCTGATTAAAAACGATTCTGTGTTTAAAAAATAAACATGGATATTTTTATTCAATTCTGAAAATATTCGTTCATTAGATTGGAAATATTTTTTGGAGAACATCAGTGTTTTCAAATTTGCATACAGAATATAGTTTAAGACATATAGGCCCTCAAAATGAACGTTGCGAATTTGATAAATTCTTATTGCGAGTAGCGATTCGCTTAAATTAAGATCGCCTCAAATGTCAAAACCTTACAAATAGCGAATGTTTGCTAATCTCACCGCGTAAAGTGTGAAACCCAATCGAATCAAATTATTTAGTGATAACGCAAGCAAATTGAAAATTGAAGTACCTTTCCATCAATTGTTATAGATTATTTTGCAAGTAATGAGTAATTAGAAAAAAAGGTAGTTGGAAGAAAATATAAAAAAGAAACGAAAATAACAATTTAATATTTCAAGAACTAGTGCGAATTAGATTCCGAAG
Source organism: Chrysotoxum bicinctum (assembly GCA_911387755.1). Classification (NCBI taxonomy): domain Eukaryota; kingdom Metazoa; phylum Arthropoda; class Insecta; order Diptera; family Syrphidae; genus Chrysotoxum; species Chrysotoxum bicinctum. The sequence goes on along the minus strand of OU426990.1, from coordinate 85,407,258 downwards.
CTTGTAATGGAAAAAACCCTTAAATAACTAATGGCATATCAGCATTTGGGTAAAAAAAAAGAATATTGGGAACAATTTTCAATATAACTAAATTTTCTTGATCTTCCGTCAAAAAAAAAAAAAAGAAAACACTGGCATTATAATTCATTTTTGTTCGGTTGGATTACCAACTAAAACATTGGACAAACACAAAAATGCAACAGCTCATTTAGAGAAATCCTTGCAGTTTGAACCAGGCTAGGCTGTTATTCACTTTCCTACTGTTTGGATGTAATTGGCAATTGAGTCACATTTTTGCGAGCGAATATCTCAAGAAGGTCTGAAGATTCCAAGTGTACCCGATAGCGAACATGGTCATTACTATACTTGGTTTTTTTTTAAGTTAAAACATTCAGAACCGAAGAAAGAATACAATTTGACAATGCTAAAAAGTTTTTTTTAGAGTTATTTAAAAAAAACAGACATACAGACATATAGATAAACAGAGATACAGACATACAGACATACATACATATAGACAAACAGACGGAAATGACGGACCCACTTTTTTCGTCTTCGCTATCATCGTAATATCAACTTGGATCAAGATCTCGAGTTCAATTTTTATCTAAATGCAGGACTTGTCCTATTTAGCAAGTAAAAATTGAAATTAAGATATTAATGACTGTACCTACCATAGAACCATTTTTCGAATTTCTCATTATCGGCATATCGGATTTTAATAAAATAAATTTTTGAAAAGCTTCTAAAAAGTTTGAAAATCATTGCGTTTCAAAACTTAAAAAAAAAGTGTACTTTAATTTTTTGGAGATTTTAAAAAATTAATTTTATGCTTATTAACAGTTTTCTCTAATAACATTTATTTTTAAAATTCATTGTCTATTACATAAGAGCAAGTTCGAGCGACCCAATTGTGTAGTTTATTTAATACAAAAAACGGTACGTCGCAATTAAAACATTTTACAGAAATAATCTTATATAATTTTTCTTGAGCATAAGACCCAATCGCTGCTGTTGTCGGGTTTAAGGTATTATTTGGTCAGAGTATCTACAATGCAGCAATGCTTATCCAACAAAACTGAAAAATTTGTTTCCTGTAAAACTTTTATTAAATCCAGAGGCGGATCGTGAATTTGTGGGGCCCTGGGCTGAAACTATTTAGTGGCCTACCTAAGTACTCAACTATTAGTCATGTCAAAAAACTGTGTCTATAGTGATATATTACTATTATATATTCTTTATTGCACAAAAAAAAAAAATCTTTAGCATTAGTTGTGCAAACGGCGACCTTATTGCTGTGGTAGCAATCTCTTCCAGGCAACCTTTGGTTCAGAGTGAAAACGAAATAGTGATATATGTATATAAGAATATAAAAAAAACAATAAAAAACATTTTATTTATTTATTATGAATTAGTAAATGAAATTGACAGATTATGTGTATGACATGTTATATAAATTATAATTTATAAATCAACCTTTCTGCATTTCTGTGCTGCAAATTCCCTAATTTGGTCATCACATTGCAAGTGTTTTGTTAGATCACAATTTATCGAAAGAAGTGATAAATTATTTGATCGATGGTTCGACATTGTTGTTCTGTATTTATTTTCTACATAGGACATCTAAATGCTCGTCTACGTCTTCTGGATAATAATCAATAATATGACGCGCACTTTCCAAATTTATGTTTTCGATATTTTTGTTTTGCAAATCCATTAAAAATTTGAGTTTTTTGCTATATGTCTCTTTCTATTGATATATGACACAGTGACATTAGCAAACCTTATTAAAATGACTCTGATTAAAAAAAATACTTTGCACAACTATTTTTTCGCTCATAATTACACCATCCTATCAAATTTCACCTAATTTCGTCCAGTAGTTTCGAAGCAAATTAGCTGTGACAGACAGACGGGCGCATGAGTGAAGGCGCACGAGTGACCATAGAAGGGTTTCGTTTTTCATTTTTTTGTACAGAACCCTAAAAATACCATAAAGAAGAAAAATATGATTTATAAATATTTTTACTTACCAAATAAAAGGTAGAAATCTTGTATTTATAAACAAATGTTACTTATTTAGACATAACTTTTAAATTATCACTTACTCATGAGTAAACTGACTCATTAAACACAGTTCTAACAATTAACACAGTCAGTTTGTCACTTTGATGACGAGAACAGAAGTGCGGAAGAAAAAAAAAATCACCTCAGGCGTTACGTTAAGCAGCGCGGCGGAAAGTCCCTCGTAAGAGTAGATAAAAAGGTAGTAGCCTATGCTGATGATCTTGCGTTATTAGCGACAGGTAAATTCTTACCCACTATCAGCGAACAGATCGAATACGCCCTTTCTAAGGTTAGTAGATAGACTAGAAAGTGCGGCCTGATGGTTAACACGTCAAAAACAGAATTGGTCCTTTTTACAAATAAGAGGAAAATACGAAGCTTCAGAATACCTTTAATTGAAGGCACCCCACTGAAGATTTCAGATCATGCAAAGTATCTTGGTGTGATTCTAGATAGGAAAATAAACTGTAGTCTTAACACTAAGGAAAGAGGAAAAAAGGCAGGAACCTCAAAACTCTGACAAAAGTACAGAGACTTGTGTGCATTGGAATTACGGGTACCATGAGATCCACACCAATAGCAGGGTTAGAGGCGACACTCAACCTGATACCCCTAGACCTTTTCGTACAAGAATCCGCAGCATATAGCACCTTAAGGCTAAGCCAGAATAATACATGGAAATACAGTGCAATATAGGACATGCTCAAATTCTTCAGAAATATTTGGGTGATAGTATCATTACAGATTATAAAACACCCGACCTTGACTTTTATAAACCATTCCAAACTGCCTTTCCAAGCAGAGAAGAATGGCTGAACAACCAACCGTACGCCAGTGAATCAGAAATAGCAATCTATACTGATGGCTCCAAAATGGACACAGGTGTTGGTGCAGGCTTTTTCTCAAAACCTCTTGAGCTAAACAACTCACTTAGGCTCCCATGACATTGCAGTGTCTTCCAAGCGGAGGTCCTGGCAGTGACAACAGCTGCTAGACAGGTATGTATCAATGATGGCGATACCACAGGCAGATATCACCTTTTACATTGACAGCTAAGCGGCAATAAAAGCGATTTCTACCACTGTGATACTCGTAAAATCGAAGCTTGTCTCTTGCTGTCGCGGAGAGCTTAAGGTTCTTGGCACGCAGCACAATATTAAACTCTGCTGGGTATCGGGGCACAGCGGCATACCAGGTAATGAAAATGCCGATGAATGGGCAATACAGGTGGTAAGTATCCCACTCTGCAACACTAAACAGAAAATTTCAGATGTAATCCTAAAGAAATCCAATGAAAGGTGGAGTCTACTTGACACCTGTGATACCACTAGAAAAGTATGGCCTTGCTTTAACAAGCAGAGGACTGACAAAATTATGCACCTTAGTAAGAAGTCCCTTCGCTCTCTTACGAGCATAATCACCGGACATAATTTACTAAAATATCATAAATTTAAAATGAAACTAAGTACAGATGATCTAGTACGTAGAGGATATGTTGATGAAGAGGTACATGAAAACACATCACACTTTCTTTGTCATTGCCCGTCACTATGCCACCAAAGACAAAAATGGCTTGGTAGTTACTTCTTTGACAATTTAGAAGATCTTTCTAATATTCAGGAATTCACATATTGAACTTCGTCAATGCCTCGAAATGGCTTGACTGATTAACAGAACACATAGGTTTTTATCAGAAAAGAGTGATTACACTCACGGGTAACACAATGGATCTACAATGATCTAAGTGTGAAGAAAGCGACATCAATTGTCAGCCCAACAGCCTAACCTAACCTAACCTAAGAGTAGAAAAAATACACCGATCAAAAACAAATGACGGAGAATCCCCGTTCCGTTCTATAGACGCGCACATACACTATTCGGCATCAAACTGAGCACGATTTTAGAGAGAGAGAGAGTTAGTTCGCGCAGCGCTTTTTCCAGGTAAAAACGACGCGAATTTACTCTCTCTCTCTAAAATAGTGCAATCTAGCTTGCAGAGGACTATACACTAGTTTAACGCCTATTGTTTTCAACGGAGTCTGGGGGCCCCTTGTGACCTCGGGGCCCTGGGCTGCAGCCCATATAGCCCTTAGGTAGATCCGGCCCTGATTAAATCGCTTAGGATAAAATAGGGGTTAGGCCTCAATAAACATAGTGTGACGAGCTCCACTATTTTTTTCCCAGAATTTATGTATGAGAAAACTAAGGCAATAACCTAATAAATAAACAAAAAATTAAAAATAAGCTTTGAAAAAAAATAGGAAACAATAAAGACAGATTTGGAAAACTGCGAAAACCATTCCGCCGTAAAAAGAAACAAAACTGCCTAGAAAAGCAAATACCACCAAAAGAAAAGACAAGGCCAAACGTAAACAGGAACTCTCTGACCATGAACCAGATTCTAGCTCAAAAAAAAAAAAAATTAAACATTTACCTCAGTTTTTCAACACAAACCCTTCGTCCTTGTTGGTAATACTGATGATGATATTTAAGGTGAAGGGATGAGAATCATTGTATGTATGTTTGTTTGGGAGGACTGGGTGTTTCAAGCAAAATACGGGTGAGTATGAACAATGGCAGGTCTTTTTATTGACAATCCACCTGGATTGTCGGCCACCATCACCATAGGAAGGACAAACAAAAAAGTGGCTTTCGAGAGCTTTTAAATAATGACTCTCCATGTTTGAAATTGATTTAACGGTAAGTAGGTCATTTAAAAAGTGCTTATAAAGAGAATAATCAGATGAGCAATTTTCATTTTATCCTTTTTTAACAATTCCCTTTTAAGAATTATTTTGAGTTTTTTTTAAAGTGTTTTTATTTTAAAATTAAATTTGTTACAATGGTTTCCCTTAAGATGGATTCCTGGAGTGTTGTTCGAAATTTTAATTAGGAAACAAATTAGATTGTTAAATATGACGTTGTCAATCAAAAGGCAAAGATTTTCAATTCAATTGAGAAATCAACTATGAACCTCATTACCTGCACCAATAAGATTTAAATTTAGTTTATCAAATGCCAAATAAGTTTCACACAAATGTAAATTAAGTAAATTGAAACAAAACACACATTTATTGTGGCTTTATGACGAAACCTGCGGATAATATGTAATCTTCCACCAAACCGTCAAATCTTGCCGACTTACTACATTTAAGCACAGAGCTAATAGGACTGCTAATAGGACCATAGAAAAGGACCTCATCATCCCGGTCCTTGTCTATGGTGCAGCGACATGGACTTTGTCGAAAGTGGATGAGAGCGTTTTAGGATGTTTCGAGAGGAAAATTCTTCGTGTGATCTTTGGTCGCGTCTGCATAGACGGGGAGGAAAGAAGAATATATAACCACGAACAGTACGGGTTGTACAGCGAAACTGACCTAGTCAAACGAATCAAAGTCCACCGACTGAGATGGCTAGGTCATGTAGAGCAAATGGACCCGAATGCTTCGACTCGGAAAGCCTTCGAATCCAACCCCGAGGGATGGCGCAGTAGAGGAAGACCTCCACACAAGTGGAGAGGACCTCAACCAACTTGACGAGCGAAACTGGATGGAAAAGCTTGTTAGTTGAGGCCATGGTCCACCCCAGACTGTAGCGCCACTTTAAATAAGTAAGTAATGGGACTGCAAGATAAAACTGCACTCCTACAGTTAGTTAGATCTACAAAAGTGATCGAAAGTTATCAGTTGCAGTTGGAAAAATAAAATTATAGGTATTTTGAGAAAAGCACGATAAGCTATAAAAAGAAAAACATTTTGTCTAACTGGAATAGTAATGTTACTGAAATTTCAAAATCCTGCAATTGTGAATTTTAGCTCCGCCCTATTTTTGAGAATCTCACAGTCCATGTGAGATCGGCGGGACGAAACGCCAATTTTTGTGTACTAAAGCCAAAAAAAAAAACGTTTTATTGCTCCAAATATCACAAAGGTCCGTTATGCGGTCAAGCGAAATGTACCACTCATACCATTATCTATGAATGGCACTTGCATTAAAGAAACTAAACAAATTTCGAATATTGTCGTATTGTTGACCATCTTTCAAATATGGGAATTTTTGTTAAGCCACACAGTGGTACTGAGGCGGAAAAAAACTACAAAAAATTAAATTTGTACCGAGTAGTAACATTTTTACTTGCGATATATGTACATAAATACATATTTACTATAGGGCATGTTCTGCATTTTGTAAAGAAATCGAACTCCAGATTTTGATCAAAGTTGACATTACGATAAAAAAGAACACGAAAATAGTGGGTCCGGCAATTCCGTCTGTCTGTCTCTATGTCTGTACCTCGACCTAACGACTGCAGGTATTTTCTTCAAACTCGGTACTTAAGGGCCTTCGGTGATTCCCTAGAGGATAAATTGAAATTTTTTTCTAACGGTACCCCTTATGTACAAAACTTTTATATAAAAATATTTTTTTTGAAAAATCAGTATCTTTAAAACGTTCATTAAAAATACGATTTTTAAACTTTGTTTGCATATAATCATACTTTTCTAGGAATCAGACGTCAATTTTATGTATTTGAACATTTTTATCTCATTAAATCCATGTTTTATATTTATGTATAAATAATTTTTAAATTCCAAAGTACTTTTACATAAGAGCAAGAGGATTGGGTACAATTTACCGATTTTTAAAATGTCGATTTAAAAAATGTCGACTTTCAAAAAGTCGACTTTAAAAATGTCGACTCGAAAAAATGTCGACAGTGGCAAAATGAATGATGTTCACATGCATGCGGCACCGCCACTGTCGATCAACAAGCCACCGTCGATCAACAAGACACTCTCGAATAACTGTTAACATTTTTATTTGAATCTTAACAACCTGCAACCATCAGTACATACTGGTCATTCAATGAGAAAAGACAAATAAACAAAAATGGAGTGCAGTGTTACTTTGTTTATTAATTCACGGGTTTGTTTTTTATTTAGAAAAGAAACAAAACAATATACAGGGTGTCCCACAGTCACCGCCCCAAAAGAAAACCATGGATTCCTGAGGTCATTTTAAGTCGAAAAACTTAAGAGGCAATTTTCTCGTTTTCGTCCCGTTTTCGAGTTATAACGGTTTTTATGATTTTTCCCTTAACTGGCTTTATCTTTGCCAAACTGCGTCCGATTCGTAAGATTTTTTTTATAACCAATCAAGAATTTATTACAGTTTTAGTTTGTCCACAGATTTTTTTTCTGCGGACAACCGTTTCTCCGCAATTTTGCATCAAACACAATATTTTCGTTTTTTAAGTAGTTTTTTCACTTTGATATCATTTTATTCAAAAAAACACGTTAATGAGTATTAATTTTTTTTACTTATTAATAAAGCCCAGTTCATTTCCTTAAAAAAATATATTTTGTTTCCTTAAAAAGAATACTAAATGTAATTAACAAAAAATAAAAAAACTGAGTGAATTTAAAAAAAAAATAATTTTTAAATACAAAAGTAACTTTTTCTGAGCTATTGTGGTTAAGAAAAGGACAAATAGATAAAGTTAATCATGCCAATTCAGCGTATATTAATAATAATAATATTTCCAGATATTCTTGATAAGTGTAATCCATTGTTCGCAAATAATTGAAAAAAAAAATACAATTTGAATAACAAATCCAAAATGGTGTATCAAGTGAAAGAACACGACGCGGACACTAGATCACAAGAGAAAGACATTTACAACCTTCAAATCATAATGCAAATCTTTACTGTTTACATTAGTTAACGGTCTTACTAATTAACTTTATCTATTTGACCTTTTCTTAACCACAATAGCTCAGAAAAAGTTAATTTTGTATTTAAAAATAATTTTTTTTTTTAAATTCACTGTTTGTTTATTTTTTGTTAATTACATTTAGTATTCTTTTTTAAGGAAAAAAAATATTTTTTTTTTCAGAAAATAAACTGGGCTTTAATAATTAACGAAAAAAATTAATACTCATTAACGTGTTTTTTTGAAAAAAATGATATCAAAGTGAAAAAAACAACTTAAAAAACGAAAAAAATTGGGTTTGATGCAAAATTGCGGAGAAACGGTTGCCCGCAGAAAAAAAAGTTCTGAGACAAACTAAAACTGTAATAAATTCTTGATTGGTTATAAAAAAAGTCTTACGAATCGGACGTAGTTTAGCAAAGATAATGCCAATTAAGGGAAAAGAGAGCAAAAATCATAAAAACCGTTATTACTCGAAAACGGGACGAAAACGAGAAAATTACCTCATAAGTTTTTCGACTTAAAATGACCTCAGAAATCCATGGTTTTCGTTTGGGGCGGTGACTGTGGGACACCCTGTATATCGGTGGTGTTGTGAAAATAAAAACAAATTATATTGTAAAGGGCGCGTAAGCACAATTTTCGCGAATGGAAAACATGACATTTTTCCTGTCGACATTTCGTACTCTTCCCTTGTTTTATTTAACTCTATTTTGGATAAAAGTCGACATTTTAATAGTCGTGATTTTAAACTGTCGATTTATTTTTTTGTCGATCAAACTTCAGTCGAAATTTTATCTGTCGACGAAATTTGTATTGTCCAGTCGACATTTCGTACTCTTCCCGAGCAAGTACGTGCGATCCAGTCGTGCATTTTATTTTTTGAATAGATATACATTATGTATTACTAGTCTATGTTTCCCAAAATGTTTGTGAAGGAATTTGCGAGATAAACAAAAAATTTAGGTACATATTTGATTTCATAGATGTGAAATTGAAATTTTTCTTTTGCCAAATCTTATATTTTATATTTAAAGAAATTTAAAAAATACTTAGTATTGGGTCTTTGGTAAAAATGTCCACAACTTGTAAAAAGAGTTTGAGATTTGTTTGAGAAAATTGCCCAATTTTTGTGTTTGTCCTTTGGTTTTATTGATGTGTTATAATCATGCTTATTTTGACATTCTCATGAATAGTCTATTCGTAAGAATAATTCTATTCCTTCGAGTGAACTTTCTTAATTTTGAGATTCGAACGAATAACATTCATTTGTGAAAGATAGCATAAAATGAACTTCAAAAAAGATTCATTTTCATTATTAGCTGTTTGAAATTTACTATATTTCTATTTGAAGTAGTATGACCGTTTTACATTTTTACTTGCGACTTATAGGTACTACTATAAGGCAAGTTATGGATTCGTAAAAAAAATTGAACTCGAGATTTTGATCAAAGTTGACATTACGATGATAGCGAAGACTTAAAAAGTGGGTCTGGCAATTCTGTCTGTCGCTTCGACTACAGCCTAAACGGCTCGGCCGATTTTCCTTAAACTTGGTAGATATGGGTTTTGATTTTTTACCCCCACACGTTTTTTTCTTTTTTTTTTAAGACCAAAAATAACGGTACCCCCCATACGAATTTTTTTTCGAAATTTTATAAACATTTTTTTTTCTCAGAAACCGTTCAACAGATTTTAAAAATAAAGATACATAAAAATTTCATTTAATTAAATCTAGGTATTGGTTTAAAAAAAATTTCGGAAAAATGGTTATTGAGGGTACCCCCCATGGAACCATTTTTTTGTTTTTGATTTTCTCAAAAACGGTTGAACCGATTTTGATCATTTTTTTTTTTGCTAAAGCTCCCCAAAATCATAAATAGAACTGTGCACTCAAATTTTCAAAAAAAAATTTTTTGGATTTAAAAAAAAAAACTTCAAGAATTTTTTTTTTCAAAACTCAATATTTCGAAAACCCCATGCTAGATTTTTTTTAAACCTGATAAATAAAAGTTTCTCAATATAATCTACAAAATGTGGAAATTTTTTTTTATTTAACCTAAAAATAAAGGTACCTACCATACAAATGCTAAAAAATTAAAAAAATGGTTTTCAAAAATCGTATTTTTCTTGAAAACGGCACCTAGAATTTTGATAAAATTTTTTTTCTTTTAATTAATTGTTACGATCTTTAATTTAATAAAAAAAAAATTAAAATTAAGATATTACAGCTTGTACCTACCATAGAAGCATTTTTTCGAATTTTGAATTTTTCATTATCCACATAACGGTTCTTAATGAAATTTTTTTATAAAGAAGCTTCTAAAAAGTCTAAACCACATTGCATTTCAAAACTTTAAAATAAATATTTTTTTGAATTTTTGAAAAAAAAAAAATCTATTTTTTTCTTTTTTTGAAAATTCGATATCTCAGAAACGGGTCAATATTTTTTTTTTTAAATTTAATTTTTATTTGAACAATAATAAAAGCTTTAAATTGGCGTACCAAAATTTTTTCGTAAAAATCTTTTAAAAATTTTGTATATAAAAGCTTTTTTTAAGAAACCACTAAAACGACTTATAATTTTTGTTCTTGCATAAATTCATATTTGCATAGCATTCTGTTTTCGTCTCTTACTATTAAAAGAATTTAAAAAAATCAATTTGATCCTTATGAACAGTTTTCTCTAATAACATTCGTTTTTAAAATTCCTAGTCTATTACATAGGAGCAAGTTCGTGCGACCCAGTCGTGCATTTTATTTTTCGTATACACTTGGTCACACTAAGATATCAAAAACAAAAGAGAAGTGTTTGTGAAATGTAAAAACCAAAGAGTGAAATCTTTGTTTATTTGTAATTGTTTTGTTTATTGTTTAATAATTTAAATTTCTTTGATAAAAAACATAAAATAATAAATAAAAAATAAAAATATGGAATTTGTGTTGTTTATAAATGAAAGATGGTGTTGAAGAAGTGCGATGAAAAGGATAGTGGATTCGTTTTTGATTTGAAATCAGACCAAACCTGCAAGAAATTTGTTTGGTTATTTTGAACAGTTTTTCAACTTTTTTTACCTTCATCTTCGCTATTGGGGTAATTCTGTCCGATTTTGACTTTGGTTGTGTTTCAAAACCAAAACTTTTGTGGAGCAGAAGAGACAATAAAGTGAATAAAGGTTATAAAATTGAATACAAAACAACTTTGGGTAAAAATCTGCATTTTTCAACACTCACTGTTGTAAAACATGTTATTGACTCATTTAAATGGTGTGAAATTCCCAACTCACCAGCTATTAATGTGATCTACGTAAAAAAGCTGCGCTTCAAAGACTTTTTCCGTTAACTGATCATTCGTTTCGTGAATTTTAAAATAACTTAGACATGGAAATGCAACCCGGAGCCTAAACACATCCTGACTTAATGGATTCAGATGAAAATAGAGTTTTAATACTTTTTCTTATTTATAAGTTTTTTCAATTAATTATTTACTTACTTAAATTGGCTATTTTATACTAAATACGAGTTTTTCTTTTTTTTGTTACTGTGATTTCCGTTTTTAATAAATTTTAAATTATATTATATTATATATATATAATATTAATTATTAATTATTAATTATAATTATATTATATTATATATATATAATCCCCACAGGCGGATCACTAGTGTGAAGCAGATACGTTTGAGAGTTATGATCCCCTCGACATCGAGATCATAACAGCGCCGAATCAAAGGAAGAAGAAGAAGATAAGAAAAATGATGACCAAAAACAGCTTATCTTATTTAAGAAGACATGGGCGAAAATTTTCAGTTTGCAATAACAGCTTAAGTGACATAGGCAAGCAACAGTGATTAGTTACTTTTGGAAAAACAACTTTAAAACGTTTTTTTGCAATAAAATTAAAAATAAAGAAATTTAAAAAAGGAAAAATAGTTTAAACAAATAAGTTTCAAATTGCTTTCCTCGAAAATTGAATTTTTGGACCTAAGCGGTTTTTGCTTGTGGCCACAGTCATAAATATTCCTCGAAATATAGCCAAATTACCTAAAGTAATTTTCTTAAAACTCAGGCTTTCTCCAGCTAATTCAATCTTTTCGACTCTTACCCCAACCATCCTAAGGTTTTGTCGAAAGATTGTATGATATCGCTGGTAGTAGATTATCAATTAATTGTCATCGCACTTCCATCTCTGGAGAATGAGCTTAAATGAGCCTTTTATATGGTAGTTTAACTTTGATGTGATATTTTATTGAAGTTGAAAATACTAACTTTATGAAGAACCCGCATCTAAGATTGTGCTCGATAACAGTTGCCGTAGTTTATTCACTTCTGATTCACTACTTAGATACATGAATTCCGATCTAAGTAATCAACAAAAGGTGTTCTCTTATTAGCTCAGTCTGACTTCAACTGTAGCTGGTACCCTTGATTCAGCCTAGAAAATTAGTCTCTGCTACCTGCATCCTCGGAAAACATCCTTAGTAGAATTTTTCCCTTCTACCCTTAGAACATTCAAAACGGATTGAAATCCAATCTTGTTTATCGCACTGAGGTGCGAATTGAAGTTATTATAGATAAGGTTAAAAAAAAACTTGTTGGTGCTGGGATACCCTATAAGTATGGGGAGTACTTATTGCTGTTAGAAGTAATTTCTGCTCAACACAAATAGTCTTCCCATTCAATCTGACAATTGATCTGTTATGCGTCAAAATAACTAGGGAATCTTTAGTCTTATTTGTTTTAAATGTTTACATTCCACCTAAATGTCCTGTTTCCATATACACTGAACTTTCTTTAGCACTCGATTTTATTTTCAGTCTAGCTAGCCTTGACAGTAAAATTCTTTTATTAGGGGATTTTAATCTTCCCCATATTGAATGGGTTCCCTCTGATGACGAATCCTATTTTGAAGCATCCACAAGTTCACCCCAACAAGAGCTCCAAATGTTGGATAATATTATCTCTACAGATTTACAGCAAATTAGCTGTATACGAAATAATATGAATAGACAACTTGACCTTGTATTCTCATCTGACGCCGTTAGTACAGTAGTGGTAGAATCTATCTCTGCTTTATCTAACATAGATCAATATCACCCGCCTCTTGACATTTTTCTTGACTTGAGTGGTCATTTACTAGAAAATAGTAATCCCCACGACTGTTCTTATACTTTTGATTTTCGGAGAGGTGATTTTCAACAGCTTTTAGATAGTTTAATTATTTCCGGTATAGAACGTTTACCGATTTCTAATGATCTTGACAAAACTGTCTCAAGCTTCTATTCTATTTTGATTAGATGCATAAATGAAACTATCCCTAAAAAAAGATCTATTCCCTCTAATTCTTCTTGTCATCCTTGGTTCACAAAAGAACTCAAATGCCTTCGAAATAAAAGAAATAAGGCTTGGAAAAAATATATAAGGTTCATGACAGTAGAGAATCAAGTAGTTTACATTTCCCTTTTAGAAGAATTCAAAAAACTCTCTTATGAATGTTATAATGATTATCTTCAAACCATGGGGCTTTCCCTGAAATTAGACCCGAAAAACTTCTGGAAATTTATAAATTCCAAAAAGAAAAGCGACGGTTATCCTGTTAATCTCGTTTATAATGACGTAATCTTGAGTACTACTACAGAAATTTGTGAGGGATTTGCAAATAATTTTAGCCAATCCTTCATTGATTCCCCTGTTGTTGTTGACGATAACTATTTTCAATTCTTACGAAATTGTCCTCAGGTATCATTCAATAATATTACAATAGATCATGACAAAATTTTGGACTTTCTGTCACATTTAAAAGACGACTATTCTATTGGACCCGATGGAATACCATCCGCTTTATTGAAGAAATGTAAGTCTGTTTTAGCTCTTCCTCTGCGTAATATTTTTGTTCTATCCTTGAAATTAGGTAAATTCCCTGCAGTTTGGAAGAAAGCATTTTTAACGCCAGTATTTAAAAAGGGAGATAAAGCCAATATTACCAACTATAGACCAATTTCCAAACTTTCTTGCATTCCGAAGTTGTTCGAACAAGTTGTATGTGACAGTTTGACATTTATATGTAAAACTATTATCTGCAACCAACAACATGGTTTTATGCAAAAACGTTCTACGGTTACAAATCTTGTTGTCTTTTTGAATAAATGTTTAAACTCTCTAGAAAGTTGTCAAGAAGTTGATTGTGTATACACTGACTTCTCGAAAGATTATCAAGTTTAAACTTCACTCATACGGATTTCCACCACTTTTCATCAAGTGGATATCTTCATATCTTGAAGATAGGTTATATCAAGTCAAATTCAGAAATTCATACTCAAGAGAATTTATTGCCAAATCAGGTGTTCCGCAGGGAAGCCATCTGGGACCACTACTCTTTACATTGGCTATTAATGATGCTCCTCTGTGTGTTCGCAATAGCGAAATTCTAATCTTCGCAGATGATATGAAAATTTATAAAAATATAGTATCTTCAAATGATCGGACTCTACTGCAAGATGATATTAACCATTTTGCCTTGTGGTGTGAAAAGAACAGTCTGAACCTCAACCCGACAAAATGTCAAACTATGACTTTTTCTAAAAAACGTTTTCCTTACTCTCATGAATATGTTATCTCACGGCACATTTTAACTCGTGTTATGACTGTAAGGGACCTTGGAGTTCTTTTTACACCCAATTTAGATTTTTCTGCTCATATTAATAAAATCGTGAATAAGGCCAATTCAATGTTAGGGTTTATTAAGCGCTGGTCTAAAGAATTTGTTGATCCCAATGTCACCCGGGCTTTATACAACTCCTTGGTGCGTCCCCATCTTGAGTATGCATCGCAGGTTTGGACTCCTCTTTATGATATTCATATTGAGAGATTAGAATCTGTGCAAAGAAACTTTACTCGTTTTGCCTTGAAAGGACTTCAATGGAGTGATCCTTCGTATGTCCTCTCTTATGACCAACGATTATCTATTCTTCAGATGCAAAGTTTGGAACAAAGAAGAACAAACAATGATTTGGTATTTTTCCACCAATTAATAACAGGCGTCACAGATGCACCAGATCTTTTATGTTCGGTTTATTTTAATTATCGGGGAGGAGGTTATAATCTTCGAGGCCTCGATATGATTAAGGTCCCAACACATAGGACCAACTATGGCATGCATGAGCCCTTGACACGTATGGGTAGACTTGTAAATTGGAATTCAAATATTTTGGATTTTAATATAAATAAAAGTAAATTAAAAAACCTACTCAAAACCAGTGGTCCACGCTCCTAAATGTTCTTTGTTTCATGTTATGTTATTGTTTTGTTCATACGTAATATTATTTGTTTATTTTTCATGTTTTCTTGTGTCAGTGTTAATTGTTATAGAGTTTGCCTACTAACAACTAATACTGCACTAAATGATGAGCCGGTGGTATAACACAGTTCTCTGTGTTGGCAAACCATTGGTCGAAAGACGGAGCTTGCTATAAGCTTTCTTCGACCAATTCTGATAGTGTAAAAAAAAAAAAAAAAAGTATCCTGAAATTTTAACAATTTAAAATAGCATTTAATCGATCTTGAACATTTCCCTCCATTATTACAAATATTTGAAATAAAAGACTTACGAGTATTTATAAATTTATTTTTTTAGCGACAAAATCATTTAAAATATTAATCTATGCGATGTTTGATTAAATATGTACATCCTCAACTTGTTTTACAATCTGTCACCCCACACCACTTAAATAAATCCATTCAGTTGGAATCTTTAATTGGCAATTTGATCTCAATTAATACCTGTTACAGTTGAAACAAAATATATTCTGATTAACCGAACGTTTTCAACCCAAACATCTTAGAAAAGGTCTGTTTTATATATTATAACTGCCCTATAAGTTATCATAAGGCTGCCACTCAAATTTCAAATCCGCTTTGGGGGCTTTAGACCATTTTCTTCTATTATAATCTTTTAAAAAATGAAAAATATATAAGTCTATTGATACAGAGGTGTTCAAAAAATATATTAATTTTGTATAGTAAGTTCTGTGGAAATATGAATGTGCGAGTATACCTACGAAAAATTTTCCGTGAGGAATTGAAATGTTCAAAATGTATGTACGGGAATAAAATAATTTAAAGTAGAAAGGATTTAAATATGAACGGTAATGATCTCATGAGGCTCTATCTATCACCGACATCTATCTGAACAATCTCTTAAAACATTCGATGTTTGTTAAAATGGAGATCAGATTTACTTTTTGACGTTACTCGTATCTTTCCCCGATGACCACTTTGCTTAGCATCAATTTTTCAAAAATGGTGTGTTTCTTTACAATATTTTGAAGAAAGTAAACTTTTAAGATAGCGTGCATTTCGAAGCAAACTTAAACAGCTTGAATTATCAACGAAGTTTAAAATGACGTTACAGCTAAAAATGTGTTGAATGAAATTACTCGAAAGATATAATCAAATGTCTATATTTGTTGATTCATACATACTTCCTTGAACTGTATCCAGATTTAATACTGGTATTTAAGATACTCTTAATGTTTCCAGTTACTTATCTTCTTGAAACTTAAGCTTATGAAAACATATCATTGCTCATCTTAGACACACGTGAGAGATTAACAAACCTTGCACCTATTTCTATCGATCATTACATGATCACGCAGAGCAGCTTTTTAATTTCCAAATTTCTTAAACTTGTATTTTGTCGCAAACCTTTAAGCAGCATTAAATAATTTTGTGAGTATTAATTTGTATGTTTTATTTCTTAACATTTAGACAACAAAACATCCTTTTGCAAAAAGTCTAAGTTCGGAAACGTAAATACTCGTATCTTATTCCAAAAGGGAATTTTCACATATAATATGAAAGAATTCATATAAATCCTATACCCACAGAACAATATAACGTTTACTGAGATGTATATAAGCCCATTAATAGGCTACCTGTTGTAGAAAAAAATAAAATGCACGACTGGGTCGCACGAACTTGCTCCTATGTAATCAACTAAGAATTTTAAAAGCGAATGTTATTAGAGAAAACTGGATAAAATTAATTTTTAAATTCTTTTAGTAGTAAGAGAAAAAAAAAACAGAATGCTATCCAACTATGAATTTATCCAAGAACAAAAATTATAAGTCGTTGTAGTGGTTTCTTAAAAAAAAGCTTTTATATACAAAATTTTTAAAAGCTTTTTAAGAAAAAATTTAGGTACGCCAATTTAAAGTTTTTATTATTGTTCGAATAAAAATTAAATTTCCGAAAAGAAATATTGACCCGTTTCGGAGATATCGAATTTTCAAAAAAAGAAAAAATAGATTTCTTTTTTTCAAAAATTCAAAAAAATATTTATTTTAAAGTTTTGAAATGCAATGTGTTTTAGACTTTTTAAAATTTTCATTAAGATCCGTTATGTGGATAAGAGAAATTCAAAACTCGAAAAAATGGTTCTATGGTAGGTACAAGCTGTAATATCTTAATTTCAATTTTTTTTTATTAAATTAAAGATCGTAAAAATGAATTGAAAGAAAAAAAAATTTATCAAAATTCTAGGTTCCGTTTTCGAGAAAAATACGATTTTTGAAAACCATTTTTTTTTAATTTTTTAGCATTAGTATGGTAGGTACCTTTATTTTTAAGTAAAATAAAAAAATTTGTCTCACACTTTGTAGATTATATTGAGAAACTTATATTTATCAAGTTTAAAAAAATCTAGCATGGGGTTTTCGAAATATTGAGTTTTGAAAAAAAAATTTTGAAGTTTTTTTTTAAATCCAAAAAAATTTTTTTGAAAATTTGAGTACACAATTCTATTTATATTTTTGGAGAGCTTTAGCAAAAAAAAAAATGATCAAAATCGGTTCAACCGTTTTTGAGCAAATCAAAAACAAAAAAATGGTTCCATGGGGGGTACCCTCAATAACCATTTTTCGGAAATTTTTTTTCAACCAATACTTAGTTTTAATTAAATTAAAGTTTTCTGTATTTTTATTTTTAAAATCTGTTGAACAGTTTTTGAGAAAAAAAAATGTTTATAAAATTTCGAAAAAAATTCGTATGGCAGGTACCGTTATTTTTGGTCTTAAAAAAAAAGAAAAAAACGTGTGAAGGGAAAAAATTAAAAATGATATCTACCAAGTTTAAAGAAAATCGGCCCAGCCGTTTAGCCTGTAGTCGAACAGACAGAATTGCGAGACCCACTTTTTTAGTCTTCGCTATCATCGTAATGTCAACTTTGATCGAAATCTCGAGTTCGATTTTTTTTACGAATGCATAACTTGCCTTATAGTACCTATAAGTCGCAAGTAAAAATCACTGGTAATCAATTAGGTGTCAACTGGGCTTACTCTTGTGGAACGGTTCTTAACTCAATGACAACCGGAATACAGTCAACCGACCTTTTAAATTTTATTTTTTCGTCATTTAAATTTCATATAAAAGAAATTAAACTTAAGTCACTGTATATAGTTAGGCCCCCTATGAGCCAACGATTGTAAATTTTCACACTTATATAGTATCTTATTAGTTGTAAGCCAAATTGTAAATAGTATGTTCAATAAAACAAAATTGAATTGAATTAAACGATTCTTAACTGGTTGATTATGAAACAAAAAACATAGCAAGTGACTTAAAAAAAATCTTTTTGGTAGCCGTTCAAAAAGCTTTTGAAACAAAAGGTAGATATATACTCCTAAAAAGTTGAAAAAATACGGAATAAAAACTAAAAAAACTAAACTGGTTTGCAACATACTTAAGTGAAAGGAACGCACTAAATCAACGAGTGCTTATCAAACAGTGAAAATACTTTATTCTATGCTCCACACGGAACGATATTGGCCCCACTTTTATTTCTTATTTACATGAACCATAAAAAACAATTATCTCATTATCACTTGCATCGTTATTCATGCCTAATTTTAATCGTAGCGCCATCCTGATGAAATCACATGTTGCCTAGGTCCACATGGTTCAGTTTGCACCATGCAAAATTGGTAATGATCGTTCTGTAGCGCTCGCCATTGAAGGTGACCGTCGCACTAACGTCATTTTCAAATAAAAAGCATGACTGGACCGCACGAACTTGCTCTTATGTAAAAGTACTTTGGAATTTAAAATGGATTTTATAAATATAAAACATGGATTTAATGAGATAAAGATTTTGCATTACGGGTGCCTGGGGGGTACCCCTAGTTTTGGAGCTAAAAAAAAGTTTCAATTTCCCCTCTAGAGATTCATTGAAGACCCTTAAATACCGAGTTTGAAAAAAATAGCTCCAGGGACTTAGGCTGTAGATCGAGGTAGACATACAGACTGTCATCGAGCCAAATCCTACCTAATTTTGTTTTTATATTATTAATTAATTTCATACGTTTTTTAAATTCTTTCTTCAAATATTTTATGACTACAACTCACTTAATACTCGTACTTTCAAATAATTTTTACTTTGCGTTTTTTACTTTGCGTTTTCTAATCAATTTACCTTTTAGTTTAGTAACTCTTTTTCATTTATATTTAAAATCATATTTTTTCATCATTATTATTCTGTTCTTCAAGGAGTTGTAGTCGCTGAATTAAATTTTTAATTTTATAAAAAAGAAATGTAAGTACATAATTGTAAATTTCTAGATTCTTCCACTGATATATATTTCTTCTAGAAAATAAAATTGTAATTTGGATTACGATATTTATAATCTTTTGAACTTTTATTTCGGCGCTGCAACACAGACATAGAGGCAGACAGACGGAATTGTCGGACCCACTTTATTCGTGTTCGCTATCATCGCAATGTCAGTTTTGATCAAAATCTCAAGTTCGATTTTTTTCCAAATGCAGAACTTACCCTATAGTACCTATGTACATCGCATGTAAAAAGTACACACCAATGACGCCGCTGGCCCAAAACTCCACACGAAACGTGGACTTTTCGGGGATGTATGTATTATCACGTGGGTTAGTGTCGTCCCATAAATGGTAATTTTGCTTGTTAACACAGCCATTAAAGATGATTTTTCGGCCAAAATTGTGGTACTCTTCTAAACGCTCCGAAGCCTAGTCAACGAGCAAACGGCGCGGCGTTGTGAACGGTCATGAACTTTGAGCTCCTGGGTCAGTTGGATCTTGTACGGTATCAAGTCCAAGTCTCGACGCAAAATTGGCCAAGTTGAAGTCTGCGAAAGGCCGAGTTCTTGTGCACGGTGAGGAATTTAATACCTCGGGTTCTGCTGTACACTTTCACGGACTTCAGTGATGCTCTCGGGCGATCTTGCCTCCCTTTATGGAACGAATATTGGCTGATTGATCTCCGAACCGGGCTTCTCAAATTTGGCCACCAAACGTTAAAGTGTCGACCGTGAAGGTCCACCATCACTTCTACCGTAAAATGGGCGCAACGTTTGGACTAACGAACACTCATTTTGATGAAAAAGTTGTATAATTTGGAAGTGCTGTTCAATGTTAATTTGGCATCGGTTGGCATCATCAATCGATTGAATAATAAACAAGAGATTTGACAGACTTCACCAAAACAACATGGCTGCCATAGGCATGGAACAGAATACTTTTATTTGTACAAAATATATTGTAAAATTGAAACTGAAACATACAAGTGTAGATGTGTTTAAATGATTTCCTTCTGAATTTTTGGAACATTCCAATTTTTTAATGAAAAAAAAAGTCCAGTATTATTAAAATTCTAATAAAACTAACTAAACTTTATGTGCACAGTTCTGTGCATAGGGAAAACACAACCTCACAATACTGTTTCAAATGTTATATATCCGAAATAAGACCCTTATTCGTATGTTTCCTCCCCTCCCTCAGCCATTATGAGGTGCTTTTCTTTTTCTTTTTCGGTTTTGTTTTAATTTTGAAGAAGAATTTGAAAAGAAAAGACAAAACATTTAAGGGACATTATCCTAAGATTCTTTTCAACACTGCTCTAGGCTCATAGCCACCCATGTTTTAGGGATATTGTAATAAAAAGTATCAGCGACTCGTATTAAAAGTCTAAGAAATTGGGGTATTTTAAAAGAGATTATCCCTTTTTTGTTGTTTTTTATATGTTTTTTTTTTTTCTCAATGCGATTTGTCCCCACATGTTTCAGTTGCCACGCTGCGCTGTTTCTTCTACTGCTGCCAATGGGGGTTTTCATAGAACGTAAAACATAAAAGGCGGCCCTCCCAAATTGATTCGTTCTTAAAGAAACTGACTGTGTCATGTTTGGGTGTCATTTAATTTGTTTTCCATTTTCTGGAGATAGGATTTTGGCGTGATCTAAATTTGCAATAATGATTGTTGCCTAAAATTGAATGCAAGCTTACAGCTATCGGGTGTTGAGGGTTGAACAATAACGACAGTGAAAACGTTTTATAAAGAATGTGTTAGTCTTTTTGATTCCAAAATGAAAATTGGGGCATTTAGAATATTACTCGTATGATATATTTGATATTGGTTTTCAATGGAAATGTCTTTATTATTTTTTCACTTAAATAAGGTGACTTTTTTAGGAAAATCTGTCGGAACAGCGCTCGTAGCAACTCATTTAAGTTTCAATTTGGATTAAGTGGGACACAGCTCTTAGCGAACCTAGCATAGATCTTAGATTAGATTTATTATCTGATTCAAAAAACATACAATTTACAATGATTTATATGTACAAAAAATCATTAAAGCATGGCTTTGCCGTCTGCCTGATTGACACTTATAAGCTTACAAGTAAATAATTAATTTTTTAATATCAAAGGCGCAAAATTTTAAACGATTTAGCAATACCATATGTTAAAGCCATTTTAGTAAATTATTAAGGACTTTGCTAATCTTAAACGATTTTAACATATTACTATCTTTTAACATTTTACTTAAGTTAAAATCACAAACTGGCTACTTTAACTTTTAGTAATTTGCTCAATCCATATGACTTCTGTCATTTTCCTCGTACAAAATTTCTTGGCAATTTTATTTGAAAGAGTTAAATTGTGCAATTTTTCGTGAGTTAATTGTTTTTAAAAGTAAACAAAATAATATAAAATGTTTTCGGAAGACGAAGATTTCGATATGTTTGAAGACTCAGCTTTGTGCAGAAAAGTGCGATGTTTTAAGTCCCCAGCAAATCCTTTTGAAGAGCTGGATGATGGAGAATTTTACTCCAGGCATAAGTTTGACAAGACAACAGTTCAGTTCTTGGTTAAAAACCTGCAAATCCAAGACCGAGTTACATGCCGTGGGACTGCATTTTCATCAGAACTACATGTACTAGATTTATTACACTTCTTTGGGAGAAATAAATTGTGGTTGTCACTTTGACTTCTGACAAATCAAATTATTAGGTCCCGTCCTCAGATTTAGTTTTCTTTGCTTTGAATTTTTTCACGAACTGTCATTGTTTGGACGTGTTCAAATGCACCATTTTAAATGAAAGGCAATTAGTAATTTACTAGTTAGTAAAACGAAAGAAAAGGTTTAAAATTTTTGAAGAGTTAGTAAATTACTAAAAGTTTAACAAATTGCTAACTAGTAGCTTGCTAAGCCCTTAATAATTGTTTTTTTTTTTTAAATTTTGTCTCAAATACATTAACAGAAAGTAAAAGAAAATTTGTATAAAATCCTATTTTAGTTTTTTGTGGTTTGTAAAAAAGAATTATTTTTTTTTGTTGCTTATTTTATTTGCTTTGGTTTTGTTTTTAGAAAGCTTCATTTATTATTTATTTATTTATTTCATTAATGGATCAAAGACCTGCTGATTACAAAAATTAAAATAATTAACGAACTAAAATTATACAAGTACAAATTTACATATAAATAATATAATCTTAAATTTTAAGGTATATTTACAAGTATCTATAACTTTACTACATACATAAGCGAAAGCATATCTTTTTAGATAAATCTCTTTTTATATCAAGATCGATTTCATTGCAAATCATATTGAAAAGACTAAGAGAGCGCGTAATTGGTTGATTCAACCCATAGTTAGCTCTATGAGGAGCACTATAAAAAAAGTTCGTCTCTATTTCGAAGAACCCGGGTTGGGGCATATAAAGGCATTAATGACAGCAAATCAGAACAATATATACGATTATCGAAAACATCTTGTAACGAAGCGTTCCATGCTTCTACCAATACTGAACACATTGGTGATTTAATTTACCATGACTAAGCAGCCGCCGCCGACGACCAACGACACCATACGACGCTGCTGTTACCAACGACACCAGTCACCTCGCCAAGATAAAGGGATTTTATACCTTGTCTTAATATAATATGCAGTCACAATAAGATCATGACGTCACAGTCGGTTGAACATATTGGGTGATTTGCATTCGACCAGTATATAGTTCACACACAGTTTATACGAAAAATATAACAAGAGGACCTCCTTTTGTGAAGGAAAGTCACTTGTGGGGTATCCGAATAAACACTGCCAAATCGGAGCTTGTGTGTTTCAGGAGACCCACCACCAATGGCAACCGATGTCGTTCAGCAGCTACTTGCAGAAACTTAACCGTGAAGCTCCCCGATGGTTCAACGATAGCAGCCAAAAGAAATGCTAAATACCTCGGAGTAAGCTTCAACGAGCTGTTCAATTTCAACCCGCACTCTAGGCAGGTTTTAAGGAAGGCCAACTTCGCGTTTCACCGTTTGCACCCGTTGCTAGCCAGAAGAACCGGACTAAGCCAGCCAGTGAAGCTATTGATATACAAACAGCTCATCAGACCCGTCATCAGCTACAATTTTCCTGCATGGTACACCATTTCGAAGACAGCAATGCTGAAGCTCCAAATCTTCGAAAGGAAAATACTAAGGATAAGTACCGGACTTATCTTCGATCGACAGCGAAGGAAGCACTTCAGCAATGAAAGACTCTATGAAGAAGCAAAAATCAAGCCACTGGACCAGTTTGTTATGCAATTAGCAAAGAAGCTTATAGCTAGCACCACCAACCACCCAAACCCGCTGATGAGAAGGATGACCACCCAGGAACGACATCCAGAGCCTAGATACCTCAGTGCTCTGGATATGATAGAAAGGATCCCAGCCGACAACGAACCAGTAGTTCGTTTCTACGCTGACGCCGAGTCAGCATATCACCGTGGCTGAAAACATCAAAAAACAACCCCCAACAACCCACCAACTGGACAACCGGGACTGAACAACCCGAGTCAAAAACCAAGACAATTTTTCATAATGCTAATTTTAAACCATATATATATATCATAATTTTTAGAGTTTAAGTCATTTTATAAGTTAGGCCCCCTATGTGCCAACAAATTTCTATCCTATTATCCTCAAGTTTCACAATTGTATATATTAAGTTCAATAAAAAACCTTGAAACCTTGAAAGGAAAGTCACTTGTTTGCTACGGTCGAAGCTGACGAGCTAGATTTTAGTTTACAAGTCATCTGAAATTGTCCAGCTATTTCGTTCCATCAGTTTTGTTCGAAGAATAAAACGTCCTAATTGCCACCAGGGTCTTTGGTACCTGTTGATCTGTCGGTGTTTATACATTGGCTGTGCCTACCAGAGGCCTAAAACCTGTTGATCTTGTGCCTACCAGAGGCCTTAAACTTGTTGATCTAGTGCCTACCAGAGGCCTAAACCCTGTTGATCTAGTGCCTACCAGAGGCCAAAAACCTGTTGATCTAGTGCCTACCAGAGGCCTAAAACCTGTTGATCTAGTGCCTACGAAAGGCCTAAAAGCTGTTGATCTTGTGCCTACCAGAGGCCTTAAACCTGTTGATCTAGTGCCTACCAGAGGCCTAAAACCTGTTGATATAGTGCCTACCAGAGGCCTAAAACCTGTTGATCTTGTGCCTACCAGAGGCTTTAAACCTGTTGATCTTGTAAGCGCCAAGGGCGTAGTCCGTAGTCCGTATTTATAAAAAAGTAGCCCCATACCGAATGCTAGTTAAAGGAGAAACCAGATGCCAGAATAAAGCTTTTTAAAGGAAGCCAGCAGGACCCGATACCAGGAGAATAACCGATGTTTTCCAGATACACCAGGCAGGGTGTAATTAATTGAAATCAAGAATATTTAAGTTGTTATATGAAGTTAAGATTTGTTTTTAATAAAGATTTTGTATAAGGTTTTAAAGACCTTCCTACTGAAGTTTCGTGTTTTTCTTCAGAACGACCCTGGAAATCCGGCGAGCAAAACCTCGGCTGGAAAGCAAAAAGCACATCACAATCTTTAACAAATAAAATACACTTGATTTGCCTGCGACATTGCAGCGTTTTTAAATAAACAAGAGAACATCTTGCTTTATATTCGGGAAGTATTCCACTCCAATTTAGTTTTCTCAACGCATACCTGGTAAACCTTTTTTGTATTCTTTCAATTCTTATTACATTATTCTCGTAGACAGGACACCAAACAACACAGCAGTACTCAAGATTTGGTAACACTAAAGTCATAAAAAAGAGGCTGGGTGCGACCCACACTGATAACTTCCCATTTGTGGTCTTGAAAACTTTATATTTTAATTGAAAAAAATTTAAAAACGAAATATTCAAATATAAAAGATATGGTTTGGTTATTGATGGAAGATATTATGTCAAATATATACCATCTGTTAGAAATTGTATTATGTATAAAATTAAATAATGGCAAAGTCAATATCATTGCGCGTTCGCAAGATATTCTAGTCGAAAAACAAATATTACCACTTTTTAGTAGATTTTTTTATATTTTTGTTAAAACTGTCAATTCGATACTTGTCAAAATTTAACCATATGTTAATTGTATTATGTCGATACCTTTCCTTTTCGAAAATGACTTTTTGATGAGGAAATATACTATATGTTAAGGGCCACGTTTTGGCCTGGGTTTCGCCAACCTATTATGCATGAAAAGGAAACTGGAGCACAAATAAAAAAATTTATCAACTGCCATGTTTTCTCATTAAAATAATGTTGCCCCCTGAAATTTGTATTATTCGCCAAAAGAATTATGCTAAGCGACATTAATAAAGATTTGTTAGATGTCACTTAGTTTAACCAAAATTGTCTCTTAGCACACTATGATTCAACTAGAACTTTCTTCGTTTTTTTTTCCTGAACAATTTTAGAAATGTCGCTTAGTATACATTCTTAGGCCGCGGCCACGCAGTAAGCGGCTGAGCGGCTGAGCGGAAAAAAAAATATAAAACATATGAAATCACATAGAAGCGGCCACGCTATGAGCGAGCGGCGAAACAAAATTCTGAGCGGCTAAGCGGCGCCGCTCAGCAACCAAACCTGTTTTAATTTTTAGTAATGTTCTGAGCGGCAAGAAGTAAAGATGGCCAAAGTAAACATTGAGTTGTTAATTTCGTGTGTGCAATCCCGACCAGATTTATGGCAATCGCTCAAAAGCAGTCGCTCAGTGCCTGGCCATACGTCGCTTAGAGCTGCCACTCAGCCGCTAGCCGCTCAGCTGCTTAGCCGCTCAGCCGCTTACTGCGTGGCCGAGGCCTTACGGGAGGTATCGATGTATAAAACAACATACTTTAGAAGGCACTATCGGTGTTCATTCCTAAGAAATTCGACTTGAAATACAATTTTAACTAGTTTTCACTAGAATTTTTAATAGTTTTTTTATTTAAAAAAAAAAACTATTAATTCAATATTTGTCAACATTTTACCAATTGTACAAAATTAGCTATACTATGTATAAAATAAAATAAATTAGAAGTCAATATCACTACTAGTTCTCGAGAAATTTGAGACCAAAAACAATTTTTACCAATTTTCAATAGAATTTTATATAGTTTTTTATTTTTTGTAAAAAAAAACTTTAAACTGATTTTTTTTGAAATTTTCACCAGTTGTCAAACACATTATTTTTCGTAAAATAAAATTATTTTGAGTTTCAAATTGTTTTCCGTTCTTAGAATATCTGGGTTATGAAATTTTTTTTTCAGTTTTTTTAATTTAAAAAAATAACGTACGAACGTACGAACGTACGTACACACACACACACAGACATCTCTCTAAAAATGATTGATATACCTAGCCTCTAGGGACCTTGAAACGTCGAGAAATGTCAAAAATTCCAATTTGACAAATCGGACCGATTACAATAACTCCCTATGGGAAGTTAATAAGGTCTTCAATGTATACGGATCTTTAAAATCATTTGAATTCCGTTTTAGAAAACCTATCATGGAATTACCTTTTGAGACCACAGAGTCAACATGCGATCGAAAATCAAACTTCTGATAAAAATGCACTCCTTGATAATGTTTACTCTTAACAGATTAACATCACGAAAATGATAATTATTAATAACTAGCCGACCCGTACTCGCGTTGCTTCGCAAATTGTAACTACGAATATTTTCTTAATATTAATATTAGCATATGAAAACATTTCTCAATGGGACTGAGCATATTTGCTACAATAATATTAATTTTTTTTTATAATTTTAGTTTATATGTATAACATACCGTATCGAATTAGATTCTCTTTCACACTTGAAAAAAAGAGCTTGTTCATGTTTGTGCATGTTATAAATATAACAACATAGAAAATAATAAAATTTATTTCAAACAAACTTTAAAATGGTTTCGCTTTTATAGAATAGTTCATGTGCACGGCACTGTAGTCAATTGAATGTCCAAAATGCTATTGAGTGTATTCAAGTAATTTAAAAAATAAAATGCACGACTGGATCGCACAAACTTGCTCTTATGTAAAAGTACTTTGGAATTTAAAATACATTTTAAAAATATAAAACATGGATTTAATGAGATAAAAATGTTCAAATGTATGGAATTGCCGTCTGATTAATCTTTTTAATATTTAAGTAATTTTTCATATGACAAATTTCCTTAAAAATTTTCGGGAACAAAATTTGGGATGCCAAATTTTAAGTATTAGGTAGTATAAATTTTAGAAATAGTTTTTTTTCGAATATTTTTATATACAATATTATTTTAAACTTAAGGGGGCTCCTGCTGAAAATTTTTGGTTAAAATCGTTAGAGCTGTTGATGAGAAAGTCAAAAATTCAAAAAACCGTTCTATGACAGGTACCGTTATTAACATTTTGCCCAAAATTTTTGTTCACCAAAATGTAATCCATGTCCAATGTCCATGATATCACACCTAATTTTTTTTATCAAAATTGTTAGAACCGTTTCGAGATAAATAAGATTATGCATTACGGGTGTATGGGGGGTAGTTCACCAAAATGTAATCCATGTCCAATGTCCATGATATCACACCTAATTTTTTTTATCAAAATTGTTAGAACCGTTTCGAGATAAATAAGATTATGCATTACGGGTGTATGGGGGGTACCGTTAGTTTTGGAGCTAAAAAAAATTTCAAGTTCTCCTTTAGGGAATCACTGAAGTCCCTTAACTACCGAGATTGAAGAACATATGGCCAGTGGGTAAGGCTGTAGAGAGAGGTACGGACATACAGACTCACTGATAAATGTTTTTTGTGTACTAAATCGTCCTTAAAATTTGTATAAATAAAAATGATATGCAAGTTATTAGTATTCAATAAAATACATTTTATAACGTAATTTAAAAATTTATTCGTGTATTCGTTTTCTAGATATTGAATTTTCAAAAAAAAAATTATATTAGTTTTATAAAAATCAAAAAACTATTTTTTCCAAAAAAATTTTAGATTATCTTTTTTCGAGTGTACAGAAGCTCACGCATAAAAACCTTGGTTAAAATCGTTAGAGCTGTTGATGAGAAATTCGTAAATCAAAAAAACCGTTTTATGACAGGTACCGTTAATAACATTTCCCCCAAACATTTTTTTACCAAAATGTAGTCCGTGTCCATAATATAACACCTTTTTTTTTATCAAAATCGTTAGAGCCATTTTCGACATAAGTAAGATTATGCATTACGGGTGTATGGGATGGTACTGTTAGTTTTAGAGCTAAAAAAAAAAATTTCAATTTCTCCTCTAGAGAATCACCGAAGACCTTTAAGTACCGAGTTTAAAGAAAATAGCTCCAGTGGCTTAGGCTCTAGATCGAGGTACAGACATACAGACATACGGACATACAGGCATACAGACAAACAGACGGAATCGTCGGACCCACTTTATTCGTCTTCGCTATCATCGTAATGTCAACTTTGATCAAAATCTCGAGTTCGATTTTTTTTTCCAAATGCAGAACTTGCTCTATAGTTAGTACCTATTACCTACTTATATCGCAAGTAAAAAGAGAAACAAAAAAATGTGTGTGTGTGTCGATTAATTAGATAAACTATACAATACAGAAAAATTGTAGGGAGGTAGGTAAGAGAAATATCGTAACTATTGAATGGAACAGATATTAAGAGAGTGAGAGAGAGTATGGGAGCGGGAAGAAAAGAAAATTAAAATTGTTGGAATGATAATGAAATGAAACAAAGCAGCGACCTCACGATTGTGATGAAATCTAATTCCTGGATAAAATGAATTCAAAAAGTTTATAATTTTATATTTTGTTTTTATTTATTTCTCAGGTTGTACGTTTAACTAAGAAGTGATTTTGGGCTTAAAATTTGCGCAACAATATTGACTTTATGAAGCAATGCTAATCTTTGTTGATTATTGTGTAGGTTTTAAGATATGAGTGGTTGTATAAGTCAACTAATGAAAAAAAATGGACAAAAAATGTAAAATCAATAATATTTAAGTTTGACAAATTATTAATGAAAAAACATTATAGCCATAAACACTCTTATAACAATATAGAAAATAATAAAATTTATTTCAAATAAATCGGTTGACTACTTTCTGAGATCGTGCGTATCAATAATTAAAATGGTTTCGCTTTTATATAATAGTATAGATGAGAGATGGTGATCTCGTTGCGCTAAATATTTTACACTTAGAAAAGTTCAGTTTAAGGTGATTGTAACTACACCATCCAAGAAAATTGTTATTATCTAGTTGAAGACGCGTACAATCCGCAGGTGAAGAAAAATTTTAACATCGTCGGCATACATTAAGCACTTAGTACAGTACTTCAATACCGATGGTAAATCATTAATAAATAATACAAAAAGGGGAGGGCCAAAGTGACATCCTTGAGGAAGACCCGATATGACATCAATATGTATTGAGGTGCATTCATCTATTTTAACAAATTGTTTTCTGTTTGTTAAATAGGAATTTAACCATTTTAGAAAAGCAATGTTTAAACCCAAAGTTTTTAGTTTTTGCAAGAGAAGACCATGATGAACTCGGTCAAATGCCTTAATAAAATCGGTATAGGAATAGGAAATCAACTTGGTAATTATACAGAAATTTGTAAAGAGGCTCAAATTTGTACAGGTTGATTTTCCTTTCAAAAAGCCATGTCGGTAAGGGGATAACAACTCCTTAACCGAATAATAAAGATTATGGGTTACTATTTTTTTTTAAATAGCTTTGGAATCGCAAATAGCTTTAAGATGGGTCTATATAATTGCTTACGAAATGCTTAAGAAATTTCTTTCAAATTTTTCAAGAAAAAAATTTGCGATGCCAATTTTAAGTATTAAGTAGTATAGATTTTAGGAAATAGTTTCAAAAACTAATATTCTCACGTTTTAAAAATATTGATTTATCAAAAAAAAAAAAAATATTCTTTCGAATATTTTTATATACGATATTATTTTAAAATTAAGGGGGCCCCTGATTAAAGAATTTGGTTAAAATCTTTAGAGCTGTTAATGTGAAACTCGGCCGGTACCTTTAGTAACATTTTTTCGTAAATTTTTGTTTCTCTTCTGGTGGTTAAAAATTAAACAGATTTTTTTTATTGCAAAAGTATAACCGCTTTTTTATTTTTATCGGTTTTTTTATTTTAAGTAAATTTTTTCGGCTAAATTAGTAAATGACCAATCTAAAAATTGTTTTTGACATACTGTTGACAAGGTTATTTAATATGGAATCATCTATACAGTTCCATTCTTCCACAATCGCCTCTCGCAGCTCAGCAACATTGTATAATTGCCTATTATGGGCATAAATTTTGCGGGTCGAAATTCCCCAAAGATTTTCAATAGGGTTACAATCTGGAGAACGTGCCGGGAACACCATAAAATGTATGTTATTCGATTCGTACCATCCCAAACTTTGACGTCTAACGTGAATTGGGGCATTATTATGCTGGAAGGCATGCCGAACTCGACGAAATCGTCTTAAGTAGGGTACCAAAATATCCTGAAGCACCTTGGTGCAAGCTGAACTGTTCATCTTTGTAGAGGTGAAGGCAAGTGCAACCTTACCACGGTCGCAGAAGGCCCCCAAAACCTTACAACTGCCACCGCCAAAGTTCCTCTTGGAAAAAAAACTTTTTTCCTTTCTCAGATCGTGCCAATATCCGTTCAAACCACCTGATCCATCAAGATTAAACTTTTTTTCTCCACTGAAAATAATCTAAAATAATCATAAAAAAAAACATTCATTAGATTATGCCATTTTGAATAACAAGAGTTAAGTGTAAATTAATGGAATGTTACTTGTTATGGTTTTCCAATTCCGTGTCATGTTTTGCTGGCAAAGTCTTACTTTTTTTTATAGACTGTTGTCAAATTTGGAGCTGGCATCATTTTGCACTGAACAATCACTTTACTGCTTTTTAAGGCACGAAAAACCGTTGAAACCGAAATTCCTAGGCCCAATTCGTCACGAACGTCCGGCAAAGAATGCGCCGAATTGAATGCAGAATTTATAAAACCCCTCTTATCTCGACGTGTCAGCTTCTGCAGATGCCTGGGTCTTATTTTCGTCTCATAAGATTCTGGATGTTGTAAGAAATTTCGGACGACACGATCGGATCTTTAAATTTTTCTAACAACAGCTCTTAAGCTTAGGCCAGTTAACCGAAAAGCTTAAATTTTTACTTTTTCCGTATCGCTTAAATGTTTACCACGCGGCATTGTTGCTTGTCATTTCAAAGCACATAACTGAATGAAGCTTCAGAGAGATTTGCATTGTGCGGTTATACTTTTATATGATGATATGATTAAATCAGCGAACTAGATCCATCCCCCCCATAGTGAAAAACTATCTACGCCACTGATGATAAATAGTTCCACGCTGTCCATAATTTTTAGAATGATGAGTTTCAAAAATTAAATTTCTCGTTGTCAAAGGTCGACTTGGCGCATAGATATTGATTAAAAAGACCAAAAACTCACCATCAATAACATTTGAAAGAATATGAAGAAGGAACAAGAAATACAGAAATTATTTTTTCAGCCGGACTACACGACTGCGGAATGCTCTACCTAGCTCTATTTTCCTTCAGAAATATAAAACTAATGTTCATTGTTATCTCCTTTTAAGCCCTTCGTTGTTTTCCTAACGCTTGTTCTTTGCTAATCATTTTATGGGTAGTAATAGCCCCTTGAGTGTGAGCTAATTATTAAAAAACAGTACATTCTACGTCTAGATTCAACAGTTTGCGTTCCTTAAAATTAGCATCTACTATTATAATAAAGATTAAAAGTACCAATTATTGCAAAATGTCTTAACAAATTTTAAATAAAATATTTGAATACTCTCTATTCTAACTATAAGTATAAGGATTCCAAATGACAAAACAATATTCCAAGACTGGTCGAACAATAGAGCAAAAAATTGCTTTGAAAGAGTACGGATCTTTGAAATCTGCGGAATTTCGATTTGGCAAACCTAACATGGAATTAGGCTTTGAAAAAATATATAAAACATGAGCTTCAAAATTTGGTTTAATAAATAATCAAAAACGATAACCACTAAAAGTCAAAACGGAGCACTTTGCCAATGAAATATGGTTTGAGTAGACAGTTGCACTTGCCCTTTGTACTTTATACCTGAATTAAATTCAAGTTTTCCTGCTGTGCCAAAAAAACTCAATGTGGCTTAGACATATGTATAACGCAACACTTACTTACGTATATTGGTATAACCAGTGCCATTAGATCTACACCAACGGCAGTCCTAGAAACATTGCCTCACTAATAGCCCCGCTCGATCTGTTCACGAAAGAGTTGGTGGCCGAGAGTGCTTTAAGACTTAAACAATGTAATAATTGGAAGAGAAGGGGCACAACGGCTGTAGAACTACTCGTAGAAGATGAAGAGGTTGAGGTGGGCTCAGCTCACTTCTTTTGTAAATGCTACAGCTTATCTAGAACAAAAAAAGCAGTCCTAGGAGAATGTTTTTTTTCTAAAAATTAGGGGACATCCCTATGCTGCCTCTAAAGAACATCCTAAATTTAAATCAGAATTAAGGATTATTCGGGGAAGGATCGAATGCCTACGCATTCGTTATATCATCACCCCTTCAAACATGACCTAACCTTACGTGGAGACGATGCGATGTGATCGTGCAATTTATTCCGCTAGACTTCTTCTTGTGGAGTATTTTAAAGTCACAGCTCTTTTCCAAGCAAACCACCACCACCTTAGTATCCAACATAATCAATGCTATTGGTCAAATTCATCCTGATTTATGCGCCAGAGCTATTGAAAATTGGACGTTTCGGTTTTACGTCACACAGAAAAACCACGACAGACATTTGAACGGCGTACATGGAGCTTCTATATAAAATAAATTAATTCAACTCAAAGTTTTTTTTTTTGAAATTTATAGATAGAAAATGCTTAATGAAAAATCCTTAATATACAGGGTGTCCCACAGTCACCGCCCCAAATGAAAACCATGGATTCCTGAGGTCATTTTAAGTCGAAAAACTTATGAGGTAATTTTCTCGTTTTCGTCCCGTTTTCGAGTTATAACGGTTTTTATGATTTTTGCTCTCTTTTTCCTTAACTAGCTTTATCTTTGCAAACTACGTACGATTCGTAAGATTTTTTTTAAAACCAATCAAGAATTTATTACAGTTTTAGTTTGTCTCAGAACTTTTTTTTCTGCGGGCAACCGTTTCTCCGCAATTTTGCATCAAACCCAATTTTTTCGTTTTTTAAGTTGTTTTTTTTCACTTTGATATCATTTTTTTCAAAAAAACACGTTAATGAGTATTAATTTTTTTCGTTAATTATTAAAGCCCAGTTTATTTTCTGAAAAAAAAATATTTTTTTTTCCTTAAAAAAGAATACTAAATGTAATTAACAAAAAATAAACAAACAGTGAATTTAAAAAAAAAAAAATAATTTTAAATACAAAATTAACTTTTTCTGAGCTATTGTGGTTAAGAAAAGGACAAATAGATAAAGTTAATTAGTAAGACCGTTAACTAATGTAAACAGTAAAGATTTGCATTATGATTTGAAGGTTGTAAATGTCTTTCTCTCGTGATCTAGTGTCCGCGTCGTGTTCTTTCACTTGATACACCATTTTGGATTTGTTATTCAAATTGTATTTTTTTTTCAATTATTTGCGAACAATGGATTACACTTATCAAGAATATCTGGAAATATTATTATTATTAATATACGCTGAAATGGGACGATTAACTTTATCTATTTGTCCTTTTCTTAACCACAATAGCTCAGAAAAAGTTACTTTTGTATTTAAAAATTATTTTTTTTTTAAATTCACTCAGTTTGTTTATTTTTTGTTAATTACATTTAGTATTCTTTTTAAGGAAACAAAATATACTTTTTTAAGGAAATGAACTGGGCTTTAATAATAAGTAAAAAAAAATAATACTCTTTAACGTGTTTTTTTGAATAAAATGATATCAAAGTGAAAAAACTACTTAAAAAACGAAAATATTGTGTTTGATGCAAAATTGCGGAGAAACGGTTGTCCGCAGAAAAAAAATCTGTGGACAAACTAAAACTGTAATAAATTCTTGATTGGTTATAAAAAAAATCTTACGAATCGGACGCAGTTTGGCAAAGATAAAGCCAGTTAAGGGAAAAATCATAAAAACCGTTATAACTCGAAAACGGGACGAAAACGAGAAAATTGCCTCTTAAGTTTTTCGACTTAAAATGACCTCAGGAATCCATGGTTTTCTTTTGGGGCGGTGACTGTGGGACACCCTGTATATAGTTGATCATTTTATACATAGATTATAGTCAAGGGTTTTTCAACAGGGACGCTACAAAAGTAGAGCGACAGGGACAGCAAACGACGCCATATTTCTTGCCACTTTTTTGACATTTCTCTTCAGTGAGGTTTGCGATTTCATGATAGAAAGATATACGAGCCAACAACGAGTCGAAATTATTAAAATTTACTACCGAAATTCGGAGTGAGTAGCCTCAACGTTAAGAGCGCTACGTCTAATTTATGGTCGTCATAATCGTCCTAGCAGATTAACAATTGAGCGTCTAGTGGAAAAATTTGAATCCACAGGCACAGTACATAGTACAGTATGCCGTTAGACTATTTCTTGTGGGGCTATGTCAAGTCTATGGTCTTTGCCAACAAGCCAGCGACGATTGATGAACTTCGTACGAATATCGAACGTGAAATTGCAGCAGTATCGGCCGATTTATGCTTGAAAACCGTCGAAAATTGGGTTCAGCGTCTGGACTTCTGCAAGCGTGCCCGTGGTGGCCATGCAAAAGAAATCAAGTTCCATACATAATGGCATCGAACGGACTTTCACAAAAATAAAGAATTTCATTGATATCCAAAACCGTTTTTGTTTTATTTAAAAAAAAATTTTGTAGCGCTCTTATTGAGAAACCCGATATATTGGCATTCTAGGGCTAACTCAAGAACTCAGCTCGTGTTGCCACAAGCATATTCGCTAACCAAAAATAAAATCATAATACAGAATTTGTGTTTTCATAATACCCTATATGCATTAAATTAATGCCCAAAATATCACTCATACGCCACAGTGTGCTGTGTTTTGCTTTTGAGATTAATGGATTATGTTGACCAACAATTAAAATTTAATATGCATTTTGATAGTGGTTAAGGTCACCACTGCAATAGAAATTTAAAATATGTCGTGGTTCTCAAACTAAGCACACACAACTTTAACCTAGACTACGTGCGTTTTCATTTTAAGTTAATAGTAAAAATTAAGTAGTTGAAAAACAGAGAAAAACAATTGAAATATAGAAGAAGAGTAGTTATTGAAAGATTTACTATCATGGGCTGATAAGTAAATAATATTGATTCTTTCTGAGTTCCCTACAAATAAATACTGTCTTTGAGTTCCTTTCAACACAATCCACTTAACATCCACTAAATGCCTTGCGCACAACTGGAATATCTACCATATCTGGAATTTCCACACAACCACTGGTGAGGTGAATATCAGTTCAAAAAATTCTTCCAAACTACAGTAGAATCCCAGAATTTTACTCTCGATTTTCTGATAAACATAAAAGTCTTTGAATCCAAACCGTCAGTTCGTTGATGGTAACCGCACCGGTTGCATCGTGAGCAGTTGTTGTGGTTGGCATCTTAACCAACTATTCCGCGTGATTCTTTTAGTCTTACATCGGAGCAGTTTAAAAATCCTCTTCCAGAATTCTATATGTGTGTGATCTTAAACAGTAATTCAACTTCAATTTTCTGATTAAAAATCTTGGTGTGTACCTAATTATTGACGAGCTTATATAAATTTTGTGATAATGTTGTGTTTTCAAATGTTGTCCGGGTTAAAACGTCTCAATTACTATAAACCGTTATTAGGGGTGCTTCCGGCAACTCTTGTAATTGAAAGTCAGTGCCGCCGCTAAAGCCAACTACCGCCATTGGTAATGTAATGTGAATTTAATTACGTGTTAACAGTGAACAAGTGAAATTGATGTAAAAGGTGCGTAAATCAAAAGAATTAAATCTTCAAAATGATTACGTTATTTGGTCTTAAGGATACTCAAACTCGAAGGGGTGAGTTTTCGTTTTTCTAATTAACTTAAATGAACACGGAATTTTCCTCGAAATGGGTTGTAATTTTTGTTTTGAAAGATGAAGCCAACAGTCTTGAATTCTTGGTTCTTTTAACACTCGCAAAATATTTAAGATAGTTTGGTTTTTGGTTCTTCAATGGTCGGCTTAATTATATTAATCCAAGAATAATAAATATGAAGGGTGCTGTTAAGCGAGGTTGTGTATAGTTTTGTACGAAATTTCTAATTGGATCAGGGCCAATGTAATTTATGTGTGTATGTTGAGGCTAGATAAGAGATGTGTCTTATGAAATAAAGAAATGATTTTATGGACACTATGTCTTCGTGGGGTTGGGAACTTGACATCTTATTTTTATTTTTCTTAATTTCTTGTGTTTGTATATTTAAATTGAAGACGATGAAAAGGAAATTGAAATGATTTTACTGTTGGAAAACTATGAGAATGCTAGATTCTCCAAGATGTGAAAAAAGATTTGTTTTTTATAATAAGGGTTAATCAGCACTATATCGTCCTTAAAGAAGTCTATATAATAATATTGAAGAACAACTCAAAATGGAATTAAAGTTTGTTGCTTTTTTCCTGGCAAATTACATGTTCTTAAGAGATGTACCTATATAAGTATGGTTAGAGATTTTCTAATTCATATAAGTATTTACATGTTTAAGGATACCAAATATTTGCTTGTGAATAGAAGGCTCTGAAAAGGAAGGAAAAGTTCTTATATAAATTGGGGAATATTCTAATTATAAATTGTGTCAGTTGCAGTGATATCATTTTTGATTTTTCTTACCTTCAGCATTTTAAGAAGAATTCCTATTTCTATGTTAACTGACTCAGAGAAATTAATTTAGTTTTTATCGAGTATGCATTTGGAAATAGATTTAACCTAAATACAGATAGATGGAAACTAGTTTCAAGTCAATTTAAACTTTTTAACAAATGGATTTGACCAAAAAATATTTATTGTTATCTTGGAACGATATAATAAAACATGTTATCTTATGCAATAGAGATAAAATGATTTTTGTTCAAGAGTTTGTTTTCAATTTACATCTTTGAAGTAAATTCAAGAACAGGGCCTAGAGCATCTTTGAAGACATCAAGTACATTCAAAAAGAGGACCTCCAGCCTTAGTTATTGTTTCAGCTGTGTGTGGAAGAAATGTTACGCTCCTAACGGCATTTAGTAACCTTAGAATAGTTCGCAATTACAATCGACAAACTCCACTT
Organism: Chrysotoxum bicinctum; assembly: GCA_911387755.1. NCBI lineage: Eukaryota > Metazoa > Arthropoda > Insecta > Diptera > Syrphidae > Chrysotoxum > Chrysotoxum bicinctum. Next base: position 85,369,507 of record OU426990.1, on the reverse strand, counting down.
GAAATTCCAAAAAGTTTTGCTGTTTTGTCCAAAAACTTATAGAAAGAGTGAAAGACACATCTGAAAGTGATGGTTGTTTAGTAATGGATACTACCAAAATCCATTAGATTCAAGAAGTACGAGACTTGATATTTAGTACCAATCTCGAATTTAAAAACCCTCAGAAAAATCGTTTTCAAAAATAAAAGCATACTCACAAGTGTTAAATGGCTTTATCAGGGATCATAACTTGGTTGTATTTTCTAAAGAAAGCTTGAACCAAATTATCTGGGTAATCGCTCTTGCTATTTAATGGACACATAAATTGTCATTCTAAAGGTTTGAAACGAACATACTTTTTTTTTAAATTTACAATTTAACAATTATTTGTTTTTTTGGTTAAATCAATTTGTTAAAAGTTTAGTTGGTTTGTGTTTAATCGCATTGCGAATGCTATTAAAAAATTTTAAATTACTATTGATTTTTTTTATTCTTAAAGATTAGGGTAAACTGTTACTTTAGAAATATAATTTTGTATTATGTGATCACATTGAAAATTGTTTATTTCTATTACAATGGTGTGATCTTTCCATTCTTTATCCATTTATTATCACGACTATAATTCAATTAAACCTTAAAATTAAGTTTATTTGTAATTTATAAAAATTATTATTATTATTTTATTTTGTAAGAAAATTAATTGGGAAGTCTAGTTTATACATAAAAGTAAAGAAAAATTTCCATAACATGAATAACATGTTTTTACGCAAATTTATTACCCAATGAAATGGGTTAAGACCATCAGAAAAAATATAATTTATGAAGAAAAGATAAAGGGAGAGTCAGAGGTGACACATAATCTACATAAATATTTATTATTTTTTTTTATCAGACTATAATTGAAAAATCAGGAAAACTCACCGATTCATAAAATGAATTTTTTATTATTCAATTTTAGATAGCCTATAGACTGCTTTTACACGATGCAGTATCACTTAACAATTTTTAAGCTGAAGTTCGTAAAATTGCGATAGTTCTTCTTTTCTTCTTTCTTGTGGTTTTATTTATTCCTTGGCTATTTTTTATTTTAGTGAACTTCGCTTATCTATAAAGTACATATATTTGCTCATCAATTAAAATAAATTAATGAAGCTTAAAGAGAAATAAAGATTGAAAATCTTTCGTTAACAAGAATACTTTAATCACAAATCGATGATGAATAAACTACAATAAGCTTAAATTAACTAAGAATCAAACTTAACTTAAATAAAATAAAGAATATTGAACATTTTTTCAAGAAATAGATAATTTTATTATTAATCATAAGCTACTCTCAATGATGTTCCATTGCTTAAACGATTTGGATGTCTGTACTTCCTGGCTATCAAAAATTGTTTCTGGAATACTCTAGTATTTTTACAACTGCGAAACAAAATATCCCTTTTCTTGTGAGAGCTTGCGCAACTTTTCAACAAAGCAGACAGATACTGAAGATTGACTGTTAAACTATTAACTTAACTCACGTTATATGTGCCGCTGGGGCCGAAACTGATGTCAATTTTAGGGATTAATTGAATGAGAACATCAGTCAGATTTATGTTTAAGAAAATTCGTAATAGGTCAAAAGAAAGAATTTCGAAATCGGGAAGCAGAAACGAAAAGTCGATTTTTTGACTTATTGCATTTTGAGTTAGCACCACATATTATGGAATTTTGGAGATTTTTTTAACAGTCCCCGAAAACTGAACCAAAGCAATTTTGGATTAAAGTAAACAAAATTTTGCTCGTATTTTAGAAGTTCGTGTGAAAGAGTTACACTTTTTATTTCACCATGCGAGCTTGGAATTTACTAAACTAATTGTTTTCAATTGCTAAAGAGAAACACAGAATAGCCACTACTACTCGATAGCGATTTTGTTTAATATATATATTTTTCAATAAGAAAGAATAATTATTAATTCTATTAATGTTACGTACTGTTACAAATTTTTGATTGTATTTTGGTGCAAAAGCCGACAGTAATATTTATGGAAAATTGTGTGGACATTTTTACCATTCAGTAATCACACTTTCACTTTGAGTTGAAAGTGGGCAGAATGGAGTTCCATTATGTTGGAAAATGAATTAAGTTGTCAAAAATTCATTGGTCTCAGAAGAAAATTTTTTATCAAAAATCTGATTTAAACACGAAATCACAAAAATACTATTTGACCTGCGAAATTTTTGATATTTTTTTAAATTTTGATACGTCGTTTAATAATTTTAATTTAATATTTCAATCTGCAACACATCATGAGAATTATTTCTAGAGACTTATGAATGAATTATGTATTGGGGCATTGCACTATTGTGCCCTTCTAGAGACCTAACAACTGCATCAGCCGACTGCATTCTGTCCGCGTGCTTGGATTACGTTTCAAAATTTTTGTCGGTATTGGTTTTATGTTGTTACAAACTTTTTTTAGTTTTTTGCTCTCATTGTCTTCGATCTGTTTTCAAAAATAAAATTAAAGTTTTTGTCACCAGCATTAAAAATTTACACCCTCTTAATTTAAGACAAATTTTTAATTATTGTAATAGCTACCAGCTGATTCATCCTTCAGCTTATTGAGTCCCTTTGCTAACGGTAATAAGATCCAATTATTAGTTAAAATAATAAACTCATTGAAATACTTAAACATAAGTTATTTTTCATACCAAATTATATATTTTTAAATATTTAAAAAAAAATAATTTGAATTTAAACTTTTTTTCTTATTTGCATTAAAAAAAGCAACATGAAACTTTCTATAAATTATTACTTAAAATTGAAAAACAACTTAGTTTTTGAAAACAATTATTTTCAAACATAAAATGTATAATTATACAAAAATTTACTTCACAATGTACTATAGTTTTACTTGCAGTATTACGAGTAGGTTTATGGTCTTATTGAGAAAATGGTACAAGAGATACCTTTGGCTTCAACGACAATAGACAGTATTGAGTTTTCGAGGCATTAAATTCGACAAAATTTTGTATACTACGAGTATATTTAGCAATGTTGTTAAAGTTAAGGTTAAGATATATTGAGCTCATCCTACGGTACCATTGGAATTCCACCTATAAACGAGATGGATATAAATCTAAAAAGAAGGTGTAAGAAACTGAGGGTAGCGTTGCGTCATCTGCAAAACGATGAAGTGGATTAGATGTTTAACACAATTATAAAAATGACAAAGTCGGAATAAAAACGGGCGTCCAGTATTTATTTTGTGAAGAAAAAACTTCAAACACAAAGTAATTTCTAATCCAAAAATGAGGGTCTTATCGATGCCAAACGCACCCATTTTTTGATAGTAGAGCTTGATGCCAAATACCTTAGAAAAATCAAACGCAATAATCTTACTTTCTCCAAAACAATGCAAAGATCTGTTACACTCTTCGGCGAAAACACCTCTTCATAAGAATGGGCGATATATCATCAAGACCAGCGGATCATTTTGTGCTCTTTCCGATTTTCTTCAGTTGGGTTGGCTTTGTCTTCTGTCAACCTTATAGCATCCTAAGGTTTTATATTCTTAATTCTTTTTGGAATAAAAGTACGCATGCCAAGATAAATCACTACCTTGGCATAAAACGTCACTATCGACTAGTCACCAGTCAAAGAGTCGACAAATGTTATTAAAACTGCTCCGCTTGGCGGTATCATATTGCCGAAAGGTCCTAGTGGGATGTTTCTCTTTAACTGAATGAAATTGGGTCATCATCATCATCGGCTCGACAACCGGGTTCCAGTCCTGACCTCTTTCAACAAGTCTCTCCACCTATCCCGGTCTCTAGCCGACGCCATCCAGTTGCGCACCCCAAGGCTTCGGGCGTCCTGGTCTACGCCATCTCTCCAGCGCAAGCATGGTCTACCACGCTGTCGTCTACCATAGAATGTACCACAAAGAACTTTCCGAGCAGGTTCCTCTTCGCTCATGCGAGCTAGGTGCCCTGCCCACCGGAGTCTACCGAGCTTAATTTTTGTCACGATATATGCTTCAAGGTAGATTGCGTACAGTTCATGATTGTACCGTCTCCGGAATCGTCCTTCCTCACATATGGGGCCAACAATTCTCCTTAAGACTTTTCTCTCGAATGCAGCTAAGAGGTCGGAGTGCCTTTTGCTAAGCACCCAAGTCTCGGATCCATATGTGAGAGTGAGTACTGGCAGGACCATGGTCCTGTACAGCAGCAGTTTTGAAGTTATGGTGAGATTTCTGGATTTGAAGAGCTTTGACAGACTATAGTAGGCTCTGTTGGATTTGAGAAGCCGCCCGCGTATTCCTTCTTCTATATTGTTATCGGCTGCTACGAAATTGGGTCATACTATACAATATTTCCAAGTTATGAAGGGAGAGGTCTTACGAGTACTTATCAGAGTGAGAGGTGAGAATCAATTGCAGGGGGAGTGGGCGTTTTGCCCAGCAACATCTGGTATTCGAAAGAGCTCATCTACAAGCTGAGTAAGTTGGTGTATCTCAGCAAAATTATCTCAACATACTCGTATCTTCCTTCTGGGATTACCTATCCTGAATAGCGGCGCCAACTAGAATTACATTAAAGTCGCCCGCAATAACGACTACAGTATGACGGTACAAGGAAACAATTTGACAACGCTTTAAATTTATTAAGAGTTGTATTGCTGTAAGGATTTGGACTCCTATAAACTAAAACATAAACTAAAAGCACGTGCCGTTATAACTCTCGATTTTAAAGTTAATTTAGGAACTTTCAACTTGATGCGCTTCCCTGTTGTTGATGAGAATTTAGCTTTTTAGTAAACATTGCAAATTGCTTGCTTTATCAAATTGATGTATCAGGTTTCGCCGTAGAACTGCAGAGATATAAGATCCCTTTGTTGAGGCAACAAATCTAAACCGTAAGCCCTTTTTCATATGTTTCATTGAATGCCACTCCAACAACATATCGATTTCTTTCTCTGATATAATTTGGTAAATACCTTATTCATTTTAATCTCAATTTTTGAAATACAAAAGCCCCAGAATTGATGGATTTTATGTTCTTAAGTAAAGTTTGTGCTCTGGTTGTAGGTAGCAGAACTCTTCAATCAAACCATTTTTCACAATGGTTCCTTTTATTTCGATGTATTGTAGGTAAAAGCATATTCGGAACATACAAATCAATACCAAATAAATGAGGGTTATAAATCAGAATATACAATCAGCAAAGCCAAGAAAAGAAAAATAAGTTTAAGTTCTCCGAAACAGATTTTGATGATTGACGATTTCTTTTGAATTGTAATGCAACGTTATTGATTGATCAATTTGTACTTTCATGTACATATTGAAGTCTTTTAAGAACATTTTTTTTTGTAAATTTAAAAACTCTTATTTTTATTTTAAAAACATTTTATTGAAGCTTAAATCATACGATAACTATTTTATTTTATAGTATCGAACTAACTTGATATGACTCTTTGACATTTACAAACTTCAAAAAAGGTGAACGGACTTTTTGTCAGTTTCCATGAACTGAAATGGTTTTAGATGTGTTCAGAATCAATTTATTAAAAAAAGTCTTAAAACGATACTAGTTACAAAAAAAGTGTGAGGGCCAGGACTCACGGTTAAGATGTGTAAACATCAACGTTCGTCCGAGTGCCGAATGTTTTTGTTATCGAACGTACCCAATAAACATACAATACAATCGCACCAGTTTGTGACCTTTAGATATATTCAAATGAAAGCCAGTGTTTTTCCCACAATTTATCCCTTTCACTTGTACTTAAATCCAAAAATATCTCTGCATAGCTGTAAATAACGCTTTCCACCTAAACACATGTATTTTTGGACTATGTTCTGTAAAAACGATTTAATCAACTATTTTATTGTCTTTACTTATTTCTAGTAAAATAATTATTTCGGAACGAGTCCAAACACATTTTTCTTGTTCATTTTCCATTGTTACTTGTGTTTATGATACTTTTAATGTAATGATCAAAAAATTATTAAGAGAATTTAAGATTAATTAGATCAAGACAATAGTTAACAACTAAAATCGAATAACAACATAAAAAATTGTGTCGCGGAACTATTTTGGTCCTTTTTACACGCCATGACATGGCGGCCATGTCCGCATACTATGTACTTCGATTCCCAGAGTTCGCACTGCATGCCGTGTCCGTGTCCACACTTATTCATTTCACACGACCCAAAAACCTTATCGACGATATGCTTTGATGAAGTGGTTCGTGGCGTGTGTTAGGAGTAAGTGGACTCCGCTACGTAACGTAAAGTTTGTTTGACTTATCTTTAAACAGGGATGTTGCTTGACACAGCATTATATTTTTACGCTTATATTCAAACAGAGATTTTATCTGAAAGAAAATAGACTGTGTTTACACGAATCCGATTTTAATCTCTGTTTCTCTTTTGGCTTCCTTTCGGGTGCATCTGTGCTTTTAAGCACAGCGATTTTTAATATATGATAAATTTGTTCATGCGAAAAGGAGTCATCTCTTCGCATTCGCACTCCTTACTCTACTCAGTTAAGTGAATTTCACTGAGCGAATGCCAAATATAAAAAAAGAAAACCACAAAGAAGAATGAACGATAACTCCGCATTTTTCTCAGCAATTGTAAGTGTATTAGTGAAAAAGTCACACGTATAGATCGGATTTAGGCTTGAAGAAAAATCCAATTCTTTTCAATCTAGCGTGCTGCATAGAAATATTGTATATGCAAGATTGATGATTGATCATGTATTTATTTGTTCATTTTCGTATAGTACGTTGTAGAGATGAGAACACAGCACAGCATAACCACTGATTAAACTATTAAAACAGCAAACGAAAATTGTATGATGAAATGGACCGACAAAATAAAACAAATTACTCGGATAAAATTACAAAAATCTCAAAGAAATTCGTAAAAACACAATTTTGCACAAAAGAAAAACTCACAAAGGGCAACGTCCGCTCGCCATTGAAATAATAGACTTGCACGTGCTTGCCATGCATTTGAACAATGTATATCTGGCTTAACGCCGCCAACAAATATACTTGTTATCCAGCGAAAATTTTTGACAATCCTAGATGGAAAAATCAAACCAATCCCTTAACTTTTTGTTTTAGGTTTCTGTACTTTATCTTACTCCCTCTGTCAGAGATTTATAAACCGATTGACATCATTCCCACGTTGTAATGAAATTATAAGTGGCAAAAACTGAATTTTTTAATCCATTGAAGTCGTAGGCTAGGCGCGCACTTTCAATTTTTAGTTGCACAACTGTTTGGTTGCTTATAAAAAACAGATGAACTATTTAGTTGAATGTCCGCGCAGGTGCATATAATTATATGTTACACAAAATAGCGTACTCATTTGGTAATGTTTTAGTTTGCGTCAAAACTAAAAATTGAATGTGCGCGCCTAGCCGTAGTCATCATCCAGTTCATGACTTGACAGATGGAGAGCTTAAAGTATATTTTGATATAATAAAGAATATCTATTTAATTCGATTATTAAAATAATTATATGGTATGACAGATAAGAGACAAATTAAATTTTGACGTATCGAGAATATTTCGTTGCAGATGTCAACTTATTGCCTGAACAACATTTTTTGGATTTTTAAAGGTCAACTCTGAAAATGCATTTTTTGCGAGCATAAAATAAAATGTTATCGTCTATCACTAACGTGAAGTAGATATTTTTAAGACATTAAATGAACTCGCTATGAAATTTTACACCAATTGATTTGCCTTTCGTCTTTTTGACATATTGGTCGATAGGTGAAGAAATTGGGATCATGACGTTATCTCGAATGACAAAAATCTCGAATGCAAAAAATCTCGAAAAAACAAATTTTTAATCTAGAATGCAAAAATCTCGAATGCACAAAAATCTCGAATGAACAAAAATCTCGAAAGACAATATCTCGAAAAAAATCTCGAAAAAAAATATAAATTCGAGATTTTTTTTTACCTATTTAAAGAGTTCACACTTTAATTAAACGCACAACATATTTAGTTTATTCAACAATTTATTCCTTTTTTAGAAAATAAACAATAAAAAATATTTAAAATATTTAACAAAAAAAAATCATTAGGTATCATAATAAAATTATAAAAAATATCAAAAACAAAGAAAAAGTTATAAATTCATAAACATAAATATAAAGGCATATATGTAGGTATAACAAAAAAAAGTATGAATTATTTTGAGTTGTACCCAAGACTCCTAAGGTACACCACATAACTCCTCTCTTCTTTTTCGTCTAGTACTTTTAAAATTTGTTTTTTTTTTTTTTTAAATACTCCCGTCTTACCTTAGTTTCCTGGCCCATCTGAATTTTTCAACCAGACAACTAATTTGAACTGACTCATTAGCCAAAAATTCAAATAATTTGTAAGGACCAATGTGCGGCCTTCCAACTAAAACCTTAAGCCTCCTATGCCAGGACTCTATTCTGTTTTGAGTTCTGGGTAACTTTGTCATGGGTAGTTTACTTAGTCAGTCTCAGTCGTGGTTTTGTTAAACAGTTATTAATAATCTAGAATTAATATATTAATTTTTGAGACAATGGTTACAATTCGCGCGAATTGTAACCATTGTCTCAAAAATTAATATATTAATTCTAGATTTTTGCATTCGAGATTTTTTTTTCGAGATTTTTGTGTTTCGAGATTATGCATTCTAGATTTTTTTTTTCGAGATTTTTTCAATTCTAGATTTTTGTTTTCGAGATTTTTGCTTTCGAGATTTTTGCTTTCTGGATTATTGTTTTCGAGATATCGTGGTAGACCCATTTTATCCAAAGTTTGTATCTTGAGCTTGTTGTTCATTCTACCGACAACAAAAGGTCTACAATGCTCATCAGCTTACTTTTGAGCCCAATTTCGGACGTACTGTCAATATTAGAGATTCTTTTTTTTATCCGCACTACACGAATGTGGAATGCTTTATCCGACTCAATATTTCCTACTCATAGAAATGTGCAGATATTCAAAACCAATGTGCATCGGTGCCTCCTCTCCAATCCTTTCCTACTTTCCTAATTGCTCGCACTGTGTTTAATACTCGTATTATGAGGGTATTCATAACCTCTTGAGTACGCGCATAATATACACAAACAAAACACGAATGCTGGTGTACCCCAACGCCCTGTTAAGTTTGAGATCTCTTGTCTGAAGCTTCTGATTTTCTGCATTGTTCAACTATTCCACGATATCACCTTTAGCTTTTCACACTCATTTCTAAATTTGCAGAACAGTTCTTCGATTGTGGGGCTGAAACGGGAGATCATTAGTTTCTGATTTGGAAAATGTTATACTATCAGGTATTTATAAATGCGTAGAATTTAGTGCTTCTCATGCCATTTCTCACGAATGACACTGTCCATAACAGATTCTTAAGCCGTATATTCTACATATCCATTACGGAAATCTTTGTTTTTCTTGAACACTTCGTAGGGTCTTCTGTCTTTCATTATTTTCTAATTTTTTCTATCAACAATGCTCAAATAAAATAGGCAGTTGTACGTTATACTTCCAGTAAAGCAATTCCACAGTAAGATTCATCTTGCAGTGATTGGTCATGACCTTACCCTTGGCCATAGCAACGGACATAAAGTCAAATATAGATGTTCTTTCTTAAGTCCCACTACTCGAATGTGTAATTCTTTGGCTTTCTCGATTTTTCCCCCTCAATGTGATATACAGGCTTTCAAGACCAATGTTCGTCAACATCTTCTATTAAATCCTCTCCATTTAACCTTAACAGTCGCACTGTGAGCTTTTTAGCCTTTCAGATGTTTGCCTTTTTCACCTCTTGCGATTAGCTGTTCAGTTAGTAAGAGTCTTCGTCTCAAAAACACATTAATTGTCTTCTTCACAAAGAAGCATTAAAATAGCTTTTATTTTTATTGCGTAGTTATTTTATCAAAGTTCAAAAGCTCAAGGGAACTTAACAGTCGGGGATTCGGTTAGCGGGAATCCTTATCAAAAGGTCTATGTCTCTATAGCACGCAGTCCAGGGATCAAAAATGTTAGAACTCTCGGAAGAGAACCAGTGAGCTACTTGAGTCAGAGGAATGAAATGGTCGGGTCAGTAAATAAGTACTTAGTCTTGCCCTAATCTAGCTAATGTCCTAACAATTTTTATACCAGAAATTTAGATCTTAAATTATCTACACACTGGATAAGTATCCACACTCGAACGAGAATTAAAGACGATTTTTTAATTTTCTTCACTTCCTCCTATAAAAAATAAGGCTATAAGTCAGTGTGAGCAGATACGAAACAAAATTATACAAAATTCTGGTTAAATGACTTCAGTTGCATAGCGAATGTGAATGATAAATGCAATAAGGGTGTATCTATCTAGGTAACATACCTGTTCGCTTGGTGTTATGATTTGTCAAAAATCATTTTTAATAATTCTTACCCTTTCAAGAAATTTTCACGACATGAGTATGAGTAATCAAGTGACTTCCAACCCGTCCACGAATCGAGTTGATGTTGAATAAAATAAGTTTTACCTTTACCCAAAGCTGTCTATCAATTAAAAACCTTAAAACACCGACAAAATAAAACGAGCAAACATATTTGACGATAACATTTAACAACCTCAATTAGATAACCTCTCTGCCGAATGCTGCATGTCACAAAACTGTATGTCATCTCTTAGCGATGACATTTTTGAGCAAAGTTTGTATGTTCTACGAATGGTTATGAAATGATGATCAAGCTGCAACCGCCAGACTTAGATTTATTTGAGCATCTACAAGTTAATTATCCTCTGATGCGAACCGCAAAAGTTATTTATATTTACTTTTCTGTGCTTGTCTCCATCTCGTCTAAGGGACATGTCATCCCTGCAGCAGAAGTAATATTCTGACATTCCAGAATCCTGATTCCTTAGGATAGGATTGTATGTTTTATGTAGCTTTGGTGGTGGATGAGTAGACGAGACCGAGCAAAACGCATGAACTATTCTCTGGTGTTGTGGCTTTGGCCACAAATCCACAAGCAGAAGACAAAGCACGTTCCACTTGTCCTTGCCGTACCTATGGCTTGTGGATACTATTGTGAGGTTAGAAATAGGGAGTTTGGTGTTGATGAACTGGGAATTGCTTAGATGAAATAGCAGTTTTTGTTTCTGAGGACGATGACAATGACGATTCAACTCCCAAGCCAGCCATTTTCAAGTACTCTTGTTCATGTCAGAACTTCATAAATTCCTTCAGCAACTAGTTGAGAGTATATTTTTTTAAAGTACGATGAAATGTTCATGTAATCACTAACCACAAATTGGGTTGATGTTAATGAAAAATAACGTCTAACTTTTTTATGTCAAAACAGTGAAGTTCAACGAGTTGAATTAGCTGCTATAGTCGGTTGTTGTAACGACCACAATATAACCGGTCAGGTATACGCCAGAGAGGGTGAGTCTAAACTTTTTCGTTGCTGTTTCGAAAGCTTTTTAATTGAAATGTGTTGCAAGGTAAAACTGTCAATGCATAGTTTCTCTGTTAAGGAAACACTAAGGGAACTCATTTACAACAGGTGCTATTTTTTTAAAAATTTGTTACACAGTTTGTAGTAGAAATTCCGATTTATTTGTTCTTGGAACAAAGTAATATTTGTTTTTCATATTTCTAAAATGCAATTTAAAAAATGTCTACATATAACCAGTATATCCAAATTGATTAATTTTTTTTTGAAGCATTTTGTGTCTTTATGTTCGTGTTTGATAAATAGAGCTTAATCCAAAATATTTGGCAACAGTTTTCAAAAAATCTTAGAAATAAATACATTGTTATATACCAATCTCTCACTTCGTCAAAAAAAAAAATACTTATTTTAATCAATTTATTTGATGCGTGGTTTCCATGTGAAATGAAACATTGATAGCCAAATTCTTGACAGTTTTCTTATTTATATTTCTAGTAACACTCGCTTTTTTCACTCGGTCTTATATTTATTTTTTAAAATGTTTGAGCACAAGCGTAAATACCTGAAAATTGTAATGTGAAGCAAATATACTCGGGTGAAATATTCCACATTTATGTAGTGCGGCTAGATAAAGAATCCCTGAATGGATACTCTCACGCGAGTATCACGGTTAAATTGTTTAAGGAGGGAGTTTTTACCCCTTCTGATCTGGCTGTAATTTATAAGGCCCATATTCATCAAAAGCTCGAGTACAATTCCCATATCTAGACAGATGCTCCAAAAACCCACTTGAGGCTCTTGGACATAATTCAAAAGAGAGCCCAAAAAATGATAGGTTGTCTAGCTGAAACATTTGAATCTCTCGAGCACCGTCGCAATGTTTCTTCTCCATTTTCATAAACAGTGATCTATTCAAATAGCCAGTTGCATTCATCCCCTCAAACAATTCAAACGTAGTAGATACTCGTACTTTTAGGAATGCTCATCAGTTTACCCTTCAGTCTAATTTCGGACGTACTGGCAAATACAGAGATTCTTTTTTAGCCGCACTACTTGTTAATGTCAGAATGTGGAATGCTTTATCCACTCATTGCAATGTGCAGATATTCAAAACCAATGTGCATCGGTATCTCCTTTCTCATCCTATCCTACATAACATTTTCAAATTTGTCGTCTTTAAAAAAAAAAAAATAACGGTACATTTAGCACAATTTTTATTCGAAATCTTAGGAAATATTTTTATTTTGAATAAATTGACCACTAACATTAAAAATAAAATATACGACTGGGTCGCACAAACTTGCTCTTATGTACAAGACTAAAAATTTCAAAAGTGAATGTTATTAGGGGAATCGGTTCATAAAATACATTTCTGAAATTCTTTTAGAAGTAAGCGAAAAAGCAGAATACCATGTGATTTCTTAAGCGAATATGAATCTATGCACGAACAAAAATTTAAGTCGTTGTAGGGGTTTCTTAAAAAAATAAGCTTTTTTTTTATATACACATTTTTAAAAACATTCTTAAGAAAAAAATTTGGTACGGCAACATAAAGTTTTTAGTTTTTTACGAACAAAAACTTTATTTCGAAAAAAATACTAAGCTGTTTTTGTTTTTTTTTTTTTTTTGAGTTTTGAAATTCAAAGTTTCTTAAACTTTTTAGAAGCTTCTCTATACAAAATTTCATTAAAATCCATTATGCTGATAATGAGAAATTCAAATTCTTCCTATTGAATTATAGATCGTAAGACCTAATGGAAAGAAAAAAAAATGTATCAAAATTTTAGGTGCCGTTTTCGAGAAATATACGATTTTTAAAAACTATTTCTTAACATTTATATGGTGGGTACCGTTATTTTTAGGTAAAATATAATTTTTTTCTCATATTTTGTAAATTATATTGAGAGACTTTTATTTATTAGGCTCAAAAAATATCTAGCATTTGGTTTTCGAAATACTGAGTTTTGAAAAAAAAAAAAGTTTTTTTTCTTAAATTAAAAACATCGTTTTTTGAAAATTTGAATATACAATACTATTCTACTAGAATACTACTATTCAAATTTTTGGGGAGCCTTAACTTAAAAAAATTATCATATCAGAATCAGTTGTACCGTTTTTGAGAAAATCAAAAACAAAAATATGATATAGTTTGGGGGGTATCATTATTTTATTAACCTCTTTTGGAAAAAAAAAAATGTTCTACCTAGCTTTAAACAAATGAATTTTTTTGATTTTTTTTTAAATCTGTCGAACAGTTTTTAAGAAAAAAATATTTATAAATTTTCGAAAAATATCGTATGGCGGTACCGTTATTTTTTGTCTTAAAAAAAAAAGAAAAACGTGTGGGGGGAATTTAAAAATGATATCTACCAAAATTATATAAAATCGGCCGAGTCGTTTAAGCTGTAGTCGAACATACAGACAGATAGGCAGGCCGACATATAGACAGAATTGCGATACTCACTTTTTACGTCTTCGCTATCATCGTTCTGTCAACTTTGCCTTGTAGTAACTATAAGTAGCAAATAAAAATCATTTAGTGAAATCAAGATATTGCTTATAAAAAATTTCAAAACAAATTTTATTATCTTAAAATGTAAATAAGCAATTTTCCTAAAATTGTAAGAAATCTTACAAAAATTAAAACAATGATGAGCATGAGCAGATGACAACTTACATGAATGCCAGGACACAAACGCATTTGAACAGTATATTGTTAAAAAAAAAATGAAACTTAACGGTAAAGCCTTATCGACAAACCGTTGCAGATGGAAAATTCTGAGAAAAATAAGTGTTCGTGATAGTTATCGAAATTTATTTTGTTCACTATTTAAGATACCTGTATAAAATTTTGTGTGTTCACTCTATTGGATATTTCACTCGAACAAGATTCGCTATATCGAGCGTTTTTGTTTTAAGATCTTACAAATTTATTTTTGCATCTTTAAAAACTTGATCTTTTTTTTTTTAAGCCACTCGTTCGATTTTTTTTAAATCTTATAGTTAACAGTTTTCAAGACTATCTTCAATGTGTAGAAAATATTTTTTAAAGTTATCCTAATATAACAGAACCCACGGTTGTAACGAAGCGTTATAATTCCTGAACAATTTAATCACATAACCGAGCTGAACGCTACGACACTAACGACCCCTAATCATATTACCGAGCAAAACGCTACGACACCTGCATACCGCATTATTAAATAATCATATTGCACATCCAGCGTGCACCCGTAGTCATGGGATTACCACTAAATCGGAATCACATGCAATTTTGTCATTTATTTCGTGTAATTCACACTGACTCTTAGCCGTAGATTTAATAAGTGGACGTTGGAAAAATGACAAAATCGTCTTTTATTCTCGTCCAGTGTGGATACCAATCTAGAGTATAGAGAGTTTAAGATCGGGCCGCAAACAAAAACCTTGTATAAGGCGTTTCGGTGACAGATAGGCATTGCCGCATTGGTGAAGCTAATCTAAATTTTTTTTTATAAAATAGTAGGGTTTCATTAGCTAGAGTAGGACAAGTTTTAGGATTATAAGGAGTATTAGCTAGAGTGGGGAATATTTATTATTATTATTATATTTATTATTAAGAGTATTATTATTTACTAAACCAACCCGTTTCTTTCCTTTAATCTCCTCTTCAAGGCAGCTCATTGGACAGGTTGTAGTGTGTAGAGTTCCACCCGTTTATTTCCCTAGGTTGCGTGCAACGGACACAATATATGAAATACCGTGTTAGTTATTTAGGCTTCTAAATACTGTATTATATGAAATACCGTGTTATTTATTTTAAGAAAATAAATATTGTTAATAAAATTATATGAAATACCATGTTATGAATAATACAAAGCCACGAAATAAATTAATTGAAAGTTTTGGAGTATTAAAAAACATTATTTCATTCGGAGCTTGAGACCCTCCGTGGCCGTGGCGCGATGGATGTGTGCTCGCCTGTGAACCACATGATCACAGGTTCGATCCCTGCCGTTGTCTATGTCGTTTTAATTCCATTAAAAACCTTCTAAAATTGTCATCAAATGGGTTGCTGGTTTACTCATTACATGCTGTTCAGGCATAACACTGACAACTTGTAATTGAGTTAAACTAGTATGCCCAACAAGGATGAACACGAATAAAATAATGTGAATTATAAGCGACATAGAAATAAGACACGGCATTCTCCGCTTTAGTTCAGCCGCCACCCCTGGGGATAAAATATCTGAGACAACCACCTTCAGTCTCAGAACATCGTGCCACACATCTTTCCTATCCTTCTTCCTCTTCCTTAACTTCACGCCCGCGCTGTGTTCAAACATTTAAAGGGTAATCATAATCCCTTGAGCGCATGTAGATTATAAAAAAAAAAAAAAAAAAAAACCCAAGTTTGTTGCTTCTTTGGGAAGAACCCTGGACACCGACGAGTTTTACCTCAGCCACGAAGAAAAAGCATCACACGGTATATGTATGTAAATGTTTAAAAATGGTTTTCGGAAATCGCATTTTTCTAGAAAACGGCAATAAGAATTTTGATAAAAAAATTTTATACCACTTAATTCCTACGACCTATAATGCAAAAAAAAAATGGTATTAAGATAAATATTGACCATACCTACCATAGAACAATTTTTTCAATGATATAATTTTAATGCTACAGAAGCTTTTAAAAAGTTTGAAAAACAGAAAAAAAATCAATTATTTTTTTGAAGTTCTATATTTCAAAAATGGGTAATTTTTTTTTAATTTAATTTTCATTTGCACAGTAATAAAATTGGCGTACCAAATTTTATTCTCCAAAATTTTATATTAAAAATATTAATTTCAACGATTTGTTACTTACTTTACCCTTACCTTTGAAGGCACTTACTGTCCAGGATGCACTAAGACTACGATTTGTTATTCTTGCATAAATATTTGCTTATTTCTGTTTTGAGCACCAACTAATGAAACAATTGTTTTAGCCCTATGGGAAATAAGTTTGTGCTTCTGAACATTTTTAACTAATAACATTCATTTTTTAAATTCAAAGTACCTTTCTTAAACATTCGAGTTCGTGCGATCCAGTCGTGCGCTCTATTTTTATTTATAATTGTAATTTATTCACCAGTTTTTAAAAAACTCTCAACTTAATTTACAAATTTAGTCTGTAAATTAATCTATTTTTTAAAAGATTGCAAGGTTTTTATTTAAATACATTAAACACAGATATCGCAACATCTGAAGATCTTTAAGTAGTAAGTTGTTTTTGGCTTGCTTCCATGCAGCGGAATATGAAATTTTGAAAAGTCTTGAAATGACATTTCACCGCCTTAAATTTGCACCAAAATTTTTGTGGATGCCCTTTTTAAAGCCTTTAAAAATAACTGAACCTTTTCCATTTATATACTGTTTAGGCAAGGAAAGCAGGTATTTACCATAAAATTCATTTTGAAGAAACAAATGAAGAGTCACCCGAATTCTTTTCGAACCTGTTTAACAGTTTTGTTAGCTTCCACTCAGTTTTAGCTGATCCTACATCATCCATCACTTCAAATCAATATGTCTTGTCATTCTCCTAATTAGCACGTTCTTTCAAAAATTGTATCAACTCAACTTTATCTCTTTTTCGTGAATGTGCGTATACACTTAAAGCATTTGAACACGACACGGCCAACACCGTTAAAGTTCTTAAAATATTTTTTTTATATTTTAATTGCAAAGCAAACTTAAAAGTTTAAGGAGACGGAAGAAGTCCATAACATCACGGTTTTCAAGAAAAAAACTTTTTAACGATGAACCTAGTTTCATATTTTTTTTGCCATTTTCAAATTCTGAAATACATAGCAGTTGAAACAAAAGAAGTCAAAGTTTCTATCGAATCATCTCTATTGGTATCCTATTTCTCTATCATTGCTATAACAAGAAGAAAAGTTAATTATCTCTGATGGAGAAAAATGATTCACACACAAAGGATCAGCAGGAGCAAAAGTTTAACCTTCTCTTAATGAAGAAAGTTTGCTTCAATTCAAATTCACACCCAATTTCAGGAAAACCTCCATATTTGTTCATGGATCTTAAACTGTATTTTATGGTGCATCCTTGTACAAGATACATTTGAATGGCAGCTCATCGGTATTTGAGGAATTTTGTATCTTCAATACTCTGAGGTAATTACTGAATTTTGGGAAGTTTCAAAAGTGATAAAGATACAAATATCCTTATAAATCAGTGGTATAAGGAAATGTTGGTGTTTCATAAATCAAAATTAGAGTTCATGTTTAAGGACACGTGGCTAAACTTGGTCATAAGTATTGGCAAAATTCTAAACCAATTTGCGCAAAGTTATGCACCACAACCAGCTACCAAATTTGGTTTGAAAATCAAAATAAATATTACAAAAGGCAAGCTGGCAGCTGAACGTCGTCGTCGTAGTCGGTTCGGTCGTCACGATGTCGTCGGCAAATAATACAATGCCAAGGAAATTTCCTTTGAATTATTGAGGATAAGAAGGAGCCTTTGTTGTTCTTTCATTTTTTTTTTCTTGATAATGCATACGGTATACAAACATTTTTATCTTTTTCGTGGTGATAGTTGGTCCCAGGAACCGGCGACACCTTTTCTTTCCTTCCTCTCTCTTTCTTGGCTGCAAACATGCCACAGTTTTTGGTAAAACCTTAGCAACAATTTCAACCAAAGGGACTTACTTTTGTTCGTCGGTACCTGTTTTATGGCCATCTCAGGTTGTACACTGTAGGTTTACATGAAAGAAGGTGGTTTGACATAAAAAGAAAGGTACTCAAATATCTTGGGGCTCTGTCAGTGGGAAAGGGGAGATGTACCCGGTGATTCAGCCAAACATCAAGGTAGGCCCGGTGAGGTAAAAGTAATAGAAGAACGGTGGTTTATTTGGTTTTTCACTTTTTATATGAATACTTTATGTATAATATTAGGGTTGCACATATTCTGTAAAAGTTTTTATACTTTCTGAGCTTAGGTATATTTTTTTTTCTTGTGCTGATTTTTAATTCATCAATCGGAGGAAAAATATCGAATAGAATCGAATTCAAAGGTAAGCCTTGAGGTTACAGAAGAGAAAAGCTATTGAAAAACAGGAAAACCAATAAACTTGGGTATTTTTATCCTTATAAATTTTGTGGCTGAGTTTATATAGCCTTGTCATACATTTTCAAAACCAACATAAGCAAGCAAAAAGTAAAAAAATATGAAGATATAAAAAAATCAAAGAAATCGATTGAAAGTTTATGAAAGCAATATGGAATGAGAAATTATGTTGACTTTCGATTCAAGTTAAGCTAAGTATCCTCGTTCTTAATGGCAGTTTCCGAAATGATGATTTAATAGTTTTCCTTATCAAAATGCGAATTCAGTAGGAGCAATTATATTCATAAATATAAAAATACAAATAAATAATTAAAGGAAAGAGAAAAAAATTACTAAAAAAAAATGGGCATCCAATCGCTTCCCTCCGTCCAAGCGGTATAATGAAACGAAATTCATATTTAGGGTGCAGAATTAGCTTTAAGGCTAATTAAGTGGCCAGTAACGAGATCCCGGGTATTGTTTGAATAATACAAAAGAGAAACTGAATAACGTTCCTTATAATGAAACAAACAAAGAAATAATAAAAGGTTTTTCAAATTCGGCTGAAGGTAGGGTTACCGTACCCATTCTCAAGTGGGTCAAGTTCCTTACAATTAAATTAAAATAAAGTATTGCACTCAAAAATTAACAAATGGCCAGTACACATTTAGGTACTTTATGGCAGGTTAGAAATTCCTTAAAAATTCAAAATCGAGACTTTGATTAAACGTAACGATCATAGAGAGTTCCAAAATAGTGGGTTTATTTTAAACTTTCAAAAAGTTTTTGTAGTATTTTGTTTTCAAATTTAAAAAAAAATATATTTTGCATTATTAAAAATATATTATAATTTGTTTTTGAAAACTCAAACATGTGGTTTCATTTTATTTACATTTTTTTTAAAACTTGATAGTTTACAGCTTCTTACAAGATGTAGGAATAAAAACTGCACTTTCCTAAAAATAACAGAACCCACTGTACAAATGTCGAAAATGGTTTTCGTTACCGTTAATTTCAATGATACATGATTCAATACAAATTTAAAGGCAGTACTGGGTCGCACAAACTTTCTCTTATGTAAAAGGCTAATAATTTCACAATTTAATGTTACTAGAGAAAATTGTTCATAACCATAAAAGTCAGTGTTTAAATGGCTAAAACAACTCATTTAGCAGTCGGAACTTAAAACAGGATGTCATGTGATTTACGAAAATATTAGTTTGTGCAAGAACAAAAATTATAAGACCTTGTAGTGATTTCTTCAAAAAATAAGCTTTTATATACAAAATTTTTCGAACATTTTTAAGAAAAAAATTTGGTACGCCAACTTATAACTATACGAATTAAATTAAAGTATTTCACTCAATAATTAACAAATGGCCAGTACACATTTAGGTACTTTATGGCAGGTTAGAAATTCCTTAAAAATTCGAATTCGAGATTTTGATTAATCTTGACGAAACGTAACGATCATATGGTAGAGAGTTCCAAAATAGTGGGTTTATTTTAAGCTTCCAAAAAGTTCTTTGTTTTCAATTTAAAAAAAAAAAATTATTTTGCATTATTAAAAATATATTATAAGTTTGTTTTGAAAACTCAAACAAGTGGTTTCATTTTATTTCCATTTTTTTAAAACTTGATAGTTTACAGCTTCTTACAAGATGTAGGAACAAAAACTGCACTTTCCTAAAAATAACAGAACCCACTGTACAAATGTCGAAAATGGTTTTCGTTACCGTTAATTTCAATGATACATGATTCAATACAAATTTAAAGGCAGTACTGGGTCGCACAAACTTTCTCTTATGTAAAAGGCTAATAATTTCACAATTTAATGTTACTAGAGAAAATTGTTCATAACCATAAAACTCAGTGTTTAAATGACTAAAACAACTCACTTAGTAGTTGGAACTTAAAACAGGATGTCATGTGATTCACGAAAATATTAGTTTATGCAAGAACAAAAATTATAAGACCTTGTAGTGATATCTTAAAAAATAAGCTTTTATATATACAATTTTTAAAACATTTTAAAGCAAACATTTTGGAAATTTGAATTTTGAATATGCAATACTATTCAAACTTTTGGGGAGTCTTAGCATAAAAAAATGATCAAAATCAGTAATTTTTTAACCGTTAGCTAGCCTTAACTAAATGAAATTTTAATTTTTTTCTTAAAATAATCTGTGTAAATATCAGTTTATGAGAAAAAAATATTCATAAGATCTCGAAAAAAAAATCGTATGGCAGGTACCGTTATACATGTAATTCAAGCAAATATTGGCTTATGCAAGAACAAAAATCTTAAGTCGTTATAGTGGTTTCTTTAAAAAAATAAGCTTTTATATAGAAAAGTTTTCGAACATTTTTAAGAAAAAAATTTGGTACGCCAACTTATAACTATACGAATTAAAAATAAATTTCCAAAAAAATACTGAGCCCTTTTTGAGATATTGAATTTTCCAAAACAAAAGATGGATTTTTTTTTTTTAAATTCAAAAAATATTTTTATTTTAAATTCTTGAAATGCAATTTTTTTTATCTTTTTAGAAGCTTTTGTATAAAAGATTTCATTAAAATCCGTTATGTCGATAATGACAAATTCAAAATTCGAAAAAATATTTCTCTGTTAGGTACAGTCAGTAATATCTTAATTTAAATTTTTTTAAAGATAATGAAAATTAAACGAAAGAAAAAAAAATGAATCGAAATTCTCGGAACCGTTTTCGAGAAAAATACGATTTCCGAAAACCATTTTTAAAAAAATTTTTGCCTATCAATTTAAAAAAAAAACGAGCATGGTGTTTTCGAGATATTGAGCTTTGAAAAAAAAAATTTAAATTTTGTTTAAAAATCAAAACCAAAAAATTGAAAATTTAAATGAATAATAATATTCAAATTTTTGGGGAGCTTTAGCATAAAAAAATGATCAATATCGCTTGTATCTTTTTACAGAAAATTAAAAACAAATCCAAGGGGGTACCAAAAATAACTATTTTTCGTAAAGTTTTTTTTTCAACCATTACCTAGCTTTTTCTAAATGAAATTTTTTTCTTAAAAACCTGTTTTTAAGAAAAAAAAAAATACTTCTAAAATTTCGAAACAAAACTGTATGGCAGGTACCGTTGTTTTTGGTCTTAAAAAAATAAGAAAACAACGTGTGGGGGTGGATTTAAAAACGATATGTAGCAAGTTTGACGAAAATCGGCCATGCCGTTTAAGCTGTAGTCGAACATACAGACAGGATTTCGAGACCCACTTTGTTAGTCTTTGCTATCATCGTAATGTAAATCTCTTTCGATTATCAATCGAGATTGAGAATTAGTAGTAGTAGCACTTTGTTGAGATTTTCTCCTTTTTTTGTTTTCAGTTTACAAAACTTAATAACGAAAAGTTAGTACACTAACTAAAGGTACAAATTTTGCTGACTTGGACTCGGATCCACTACACAGAATTTATATTTTGATTTTTATTTTATATGCAACGAAAATTGTATTAATGTAAATTCAGTGCAAGGATTAAAATGGTCTACTCAACTCGACCATGACCTTCATTGAGAATCAGTAAACAAATTTGACAGTTGAATAATACCAAATAGTTTCTTTTCTTTTTTTAAGTATTTGTTGTGTCTTGCGATTTCTTTATTTTATATTTGAGGACAAATTACACGGGATAAATTATGTTTTTGATATATTTTCCACCTGACTTAGAAATGAACACATATTATTATTCTTTTACATATTCATGATATTGATACCCGTTGGTAAAAAATTAATTAGTAAAAGTACGGGATTACTAAGCTGGGCGCACATCATAAATCGTGAAAAAACACTGACGTCTAAGGCTTCGGCCACGCTCAATCACTCAGTCGCTCAGTGCGTGGCCAAGGCCTAAGATATCAAAATTTCAATACTAGCCGTTTTTTAGTGCTTAAAATTCAAATTCAATTTAAAACGACAGACAAAAGTTTTGTAACTATGCCCGATTTATTATGCGACGAGAGCGGGACATGATTTACTGTCACCTTTTCGTTGTTATAAAAGCGTTCCGCAATTTCTTAGGCCTGGGGCCTATTGCACCATCTTACAAAATTGTGAATACAAGCATTTTTTTAACAAATTTGTAAAAAATCGAGTTTTTTTCATATGTATTTTTTTTAATCACAAATTTGTACTTGTAATTTGTAGTTGGTGCAATACCTCTGGAGCGTGAATTCGATTTTTATTTTCGCAACTGTTTGGTTGGTAAAATGAAACATATTGTAGATATACATAATATAGTAAAATGAAACACAAGCCCATTTGTTTCATTTCAGCAACCAAGCAGATCTGAACCTAAAAATTGAATTTGCGCGACTGTCCTTACTTCATTTATCAATTTCATTTAACGTGACAACGAGAAATGCTTTATTACATACATGTCTGTCTGTCGGTTCGATTAGAGCCTAAACGGCTCGGCCGATTTTTTTCAAACTTGGTAGATATCATTTTTAATGTTTTTTTTTTTTTTTAAAGACTAAAAATAACGGTAACTACCTGCCATACGATTTTTATTTGAAATTTTATAAATATTATTTTTTCTCAAAAACTGTTCGAAAGATTTAAAAAATAAAAACACAAAAAGATTTTATTAAGTTAAAGCCAGGTAATGGTTGAAAAAAATTTTCCGAAAAATGGTTATTGAGGGTACCCAGCATGGAACCATTTTTATTGTTTTTAATTTTCTCAAAAACGGTACAACCGATTTGGCTCCCCAAAAATTTAAATTGAATTCTGTCTTCAAATTTTCAAAAAAATTTTTTGTGGATTTTTAAAAAACCTTCAATTTTTTTTTCAAAACTCAATATTTCGAAAACCCCATGCTTGATTTTTTTAAACTTGATAAATAAATGTTTCTTAATATAATCTACAAGATTATAAATTAAAAACAAATTGTTTTAAAAATCGTATTTTACTCGAAAACGGCGCCTACAAATTTAATGAAATTTTTTTTCTTTCAATTAATTTTTATGATCTTTAATTTAATAAAAAAAATTGAAATTAAGATATAATACTCGTACCTACCATAGAAACATTTTTTCGAATTTTGAATTTCTCATTATTCACATAACGGATTTTAATGAAATTTTTTATAGAGAAGCTTCTAAAAAGTCTAAAACACATTGTACTTCAAAACTTTAAAATAAATATTTTTTGAATTTTTGAAAAAAAAATCTATTTTTTCTTTTTTTGAAAAATCGATATCTCAGAAACGGCTCTATATTTTTTTTTGTAAATTTAATTTTTTCTTAAAAATCTTTTAAAAAATTTGTATAGAAAAGCTTTTTTTTTTTAGAAACCACTACAACGACTTATAATTTTTGTTCTTGCATAAATTCATATTTGCATAGCATTCTCTTTTTGTCTCTTACTACTTAAAGAATTTAAAAAATTAATTTTATCCTTACGAACAGTTTTCTCTAATAAGATTCGTTTTTAAAATTCCTAATCTATTAATAATTTTTATAATAATTATAATATAATTCTTTGCATATGGCAATGCTAGTTTATATTTGACAACAGATAGCACGAATTTTATTTACAAGTGTTTTTTTTTGTTTAATTTCGCATTAATTATTTTGTAAATTTTAGTGTTTATTTTTCAAGTTAAATAGTATATAAGTATTCAGTATTGTGTAGGATAAAGTGTTTAATGTTTAAAATAAAAAAAAAACATAAAAAGATGTATTTATTTGTGTTTTTTTTTTTACAAAGGGAAGAAGTTTTCGATTGAGAAATTGTTGGACCACATAATTCATTAAAAAAAAGAAGCTTTTACTGTATGTTTTTTTAATGAAATTTTGTTTTTAATTGTATTGTTGGTTAATTGTTGTGGTTTTTTCATAAAAAAACACATTCTCTTTCGGCGATAAAAGGTGTTTTTCAAGTGTTTTAAATAACTTTGAACAAAGTTCGAAAAGTAATTGTAAAAAACATGTCGCTATCTTTGACGGATAACGTGTCGTTTTGACATGTCACTGACAACTGCATAGACATTTTTTTTACCCCTAACGCCAGAAGCTTTACTTAAAAATATGCAGTTCCAATTGAAAAAAGCGGCATTATTATTTGTTACACCAACGATAGTAAAATAAAATGCAAGACTGCGTCGCACGAACTTTTTTCTTATGAAAAATACTTTAAAAATTAAATGTTATCAGAGGAAAATGTTCATAAGCATAATACTAATTATTTATTAATTATTAATTAATAAGGCTTAAGCAACACTTTTAGTAGATTAAATAAAAATATCTCCATGTGATAAAATAAAATATATGAAATGCAAAAATCGTTGTACGGTTTCTTAAGAAAAAACATGTTCTTATGCGTAAAATTTGTAAAACATTCTGCGGTAAAATTTACCACAACAAGTCTCACCAGCCTTTAATCATTTTTAGTTTCTTTTTTCGTTGCTACTCCAAAATACTTCAAGAGTTCAGTTGAAACCTGGAATCCATCAGCCAGAGACCTGCTCTTAAAGTGCCTTGGAAAAGCAACAAAAACCAGGTCTTCGTATTGGGCATATAAACAGACATGTTCATGATTAACCCCAGTAATGAATTGTGCGACGGGCGGTCCACAAAATAACTGCGTGTGTGACGGATGGTCCACACAGGATATCAAACATGACGAATTAAACCCATGCTCAACGTTATGTGTGAAACCAAATTTAAACCAACCTAAATTTAGTATGGCGTAATGTCCAAACTAAGGTGCCGGTTACACAAAAGAAAAATCACTTTGCGATGTGTTTCCCAACCCCCCCTATATCTGCGCGCAGGTCTACGGGTTTAGAGTAATTGAATTTGCGCGAAAGCCACCGGATCCTATTACGCGATTTTAGTTGGGTAAATGGCAGGAATCCCATCTGACAGAATACTTTTCTTGAAGCTTTTATTATGGGCCGGTTTGGCTGGGGACTTTGTCGCGAGCTTTTAATAATTTTTCGCTAGAAATTGACGGAAAGGGACTGAACTCTTCCACTGAGCCAATGTTGTTCATATCATCAATACGAAAGAGACCATATTATACGAGGCTGGATTCGACAATGGTATGCACCCTAGCGAAAAAGCTGGGTGTCAAAGTTAGACCGTGACATAGAATACCACCTCGGATCAAAGGTCAGAGTAGGATGGCTGAATAAGCCGTGAGTTGGTTTGATGGACGGGGGAAGTCCGCCATGATGAAAAGAAAAAAAATCACTTTTTGGTTAGCATTGAAAGCGTGTGGAGAAAAGTTTTAGCAAGAAAAATCATTAAATTCGAAAAGATTCGAGTAGTGAGTTTTTTTTACGAAAATTCGAGAGTGCGAAAAATCCCAGTTGGGGACTTAACGTGGTAAACAGAGAGGCCATCCTTTCCTTGAAAAAAAAGCGTTCTTTCAGAGGCGATAAAGCCAGAGGGGAGAACCAAACAGGAAATTTGGACGAATAGGATACGTTGGAAGGAAAGCTAAGTATTCTTTGTTGGCTGTGTAGGAAAATTCTATCTGTTAATTTTGTTTCATTCGCTTGTTTTGTGGCCAGAAAGTTGGCAAAAATAATACCCCGTTTAGGCCTTCGTTCCGTTCTTTTGTTGCCCGAGATTGCGGGACCCGAGACCGTATCAAAGTTCCGTTTGTTATTCGAGAACTTTCCCCAAAGTGATTTTTCTTTGTGTCCATTGTGACACCCCATTGTTCTTTTTGTGTTTTATTGCAGTACATTTTGATAATTTCTATTTTCTTAACTTTGTAAAATTGGTCCCGCCAATCTCCAAAGAAGACTTGTCAAATTATTTTCTTGTTGAAAAAATTCTTGGTTTTATCCCTATAATTATAAAGGTTTCCCAGATCGCTTAATAAATATTTAAACTCCTAATCAGGTGCATAAAAAAACTTTTCTTTTCTTTAATTAAAAAGGAAAATTCTTTTCTTCAGCTTTTTAAAAAAAAAAGTTTGTAATTTCCTTTCGTTTAAAACAAAACAAAAAAATTGCTGGCGCCCACTTTAGTTGGTACACCCTGTATCGACTTTATCATTTTATATAACATTTATTCATTTTTTAGATTATTTTTATTAATCGAAATTCGATTAATAAAACTCCCCACAGCCCACACGTCGCTGAACCCACCCCATCGCCGAGCTACCAGGTGGCAGCAACTTTATATGCTCCCGGTTACGAAATATATACCATTTTTGGGATATTGAATTTTGAAAAAAATTTGATTTTTTATTTAAATCAAAAAAATAAAGCTTTTTTTAAGTTCTGATATGCAATAATTTTCAAACTTTTAAGAAACTTGTGTTTAAAAAATTTCATTAAAATCCGTCATGCCGATAACGAGAAATTCAAAATTCGAAAAAATTTATGTATCGTAGATACAGTCAGTAATGTACATAATTGTATCAAAATTATAGGTGCCGTTTTAGAGAAAAATAGCAAGCTAAAAAAGAAAAGAAAAAAAAAATTTCGATGGAGAGTATTTCAAAGGGGAGGTTTGTATAATAGCATAGCTGTATAAGAATAAGAATGTTAAAGGTTTTCATACAACAATAGGATGTATTTCACAGATAGTAATCCGATCACCACACTCCTTGTAGTGATGCTTAGCTTTTATATGGCCATTTTTAATCGAAAAATTTGCTTGGCGTCGACTGGGATCTTAACCCAGATTTAGCGTCCTCAGAATACTATGCATCCCGTTACTTAAAAGTATTTCTAAAACGTTTTTCTTAGATCATCCATAATATTGTATAATTGAATAAAAACAAAAAATCCAGTCCAATTTTATAAAGAAAATCATATAAAACTAGGCCTGTCATCTAATTTCTGTTACTGTTAAAATTCAATACTACACTTTGCCAAATGTTCTTTATTTTATTATTTGGCACGTTAAATACTGGGCCCTATTATGACTCGCGAATCGAACGTTCACCTTTAGTCAAATGATTTGGCGAATTACATTACGACGTTCGCCTTCAAAAACAATTCTGCCAACGTCAAAAAGTTAAAATGTAATGTCATTGAGTCCTTTCAATAATAAGTGAAACAACAAATTCGGCCCTATCGAGGTATCCGTTCGGAGCGGAAAATTGTCCGCAACGCATACTTTGTCGGAGGTTCAAATTGCTTTCGAGGTATCCTATCGGAAAGAATAATACGAGTAATACACAAATGCATTGGCGTAATTTGTTCCGCGAAGAATTTGTGTCGGACGAAATCGGAAAAACAATTGCATTAAGCTGTCAGAAATTTCACAAATAAAGCATCTGATCGCGCTTCAACGCAGTTCGCCGGGTGCGTTAAAAAAATGTCGGAGAAAAATTCTGAACAGCGGTTCGGAAGAATACCTCGAAGCAAAAATCCTCCGAATCGTACGAAATGTGTAGACTGAGAAGACGTTTACCAGATAGATCCAACCCACTTCAAGTTCCAGATAATTTGTATGAACAAAATCATTAATTATTTTTCAGTTCAACTCAGTGTTCTTTTTAGTTCTTTGAATGGCTTCATTGTGTCTCTGTTTGATTTTGGAGTAGCTTTAATCGTTCACAGTCATTACTTCTCTTGATATGGGCTGCTTCATTTTGTGGAGAAGTCGTAGCTGACGGCGCGCGGGTTAGCGTTTTCGACGTCTAATTCCACTTCGCATATCGTTGCAACACTTCAGGAGGAAGTTGTCAAGCCAAACTTTTGATGATAAATTTTAATAATGCATTTCTCCAATAATTATTGTATATACTTGATAACAGTGTTTTCCTTCACGATGAGGTGGTCCTAAGGAGTTAGGTCAAAAGCAAAGCCAATCCCAATATATTGTTTGGCCTTTTTTGTTTGAAGATCCAAACGATCCCACACCAAGCTCAACAATGTTTGAAAATGTGTTGTTGTTTGTTCTTTTTATGATATTGTTGTGAACAGAGCTTTATACTACTACAGCGCCATCTGTTGGAAAATTACATATCTAATTTCTGGAAGAAACAAAAAGCTCTTTTCCAATGTCAAATGTATTTCCCCTTATTCCAACCATCTAGAACATTCCAAGACAAGAACTTTCGAGAACAACTAATTTGAGTATATAAGGGAGTGTTCACGGTGAGCGAGACACAGTTTATTTTCGATTATGAAAGTGTGCAAAGCTGAACTATTGGATTGTGGAATTAAAGAAGTGTGATTTAAGTTTGAATAAAAGTATTGGAGTTTATTACAAATTGAGATTTATTGTTTTGATTTGAAAAGTGTAAATAAAGAAGAAATTCTAAAAGGAGTAATAAGTTTTATTTAAAGAACCTAGCAAAAATATTACAATATTAATTATTTTATTGTAATCTTCATTATTAAATTATTTCTTTGAATAATCTTCTTTTATTTTCACTAATTTCATATGTAGAAGTAATTTCAAATCTCACATAAGAACCTCGATTTTATTCAAAGTCGCCAAGAATTACATTTCTATACAGTTTGACAGATAAAGGCGAACGTTCGCTAGTTAGAATAGAGCGAGATTTTAACTCGCCAAATTTCTGACATTTAAAGCGAACGTCTAGTAGGCGATTCGCAAAACTTTAATGCCAAATAGTCACATTCGCTAAATTTTTCTTGCGATTCCCAAGTCATAATAGGGCCCAATATAAGTAAAGTGACTTAGATGATGGTAATTGTTACGTATTTCAATAACACAATTTGTAAGCATAGAATATTTGTATTCGTTCAAATTCATATACATTGCTAAAATGCCTTCTTAAAAAAGGATATCATTCATTACTGAGATGAATTTTAAAAAGGGTTACATGTACCTACACTTTTGTATAAAAACCTCATTTAAAATAAATGAACTGTCAAAAAACACTTAAAAAATCAACTTCGAACAAAAAAGGGACGAAAAACCATAAACCCTTGGTGACATCATAAATAAGCAAAACAAACTCGCATCTTCTTAACCTACGCCCAAAAATTTCATCAATCACCTCTACCTAATATACGAACCTTCCTATTTAATGTAACATCTCAAAGTTCATCCCAGACCCATAGGGATAGTATAAGGAATACCTTAGTTTCACCCACTTTTTAGCTATACACCTTATCTGTATTTACATTTCATTATACGAGTATGTATGTACTTTATTTCAAATACAAAATTTTGATTGCTTACGAAGCCATACATCATTTTATAGGACACATCCTTCAATTTTATTTTGTTCTAATAATATTCCCAAATGTCATGTCCATATTCCGAAAACTGGCTCCTGAAGAAAATTGATTAATTTCCCATTTTGGCCCACATAAAGGAAAACAAAAGAACGATGTTGACAAAGCTTGAGTGTGGGCCATTAAAGAGGTGAAGGCACATTATTGGGGACAAAGAACCCGAAGGAAATTATTTAATTTCAATTTCAGTTAAACGAAAATATTACTTAAATTGAAAAGGTGCGTGTGCTTCCGAGGCATACCTGTGTTGAAAGCTTTACGATCTAAGTTTTTCATGAAACAAAAACAAATCAGCGCCTCGATTTATTAATCCAAATAACAGGAGCTTTGACTTATGCCAGGCCCTTCCATTTAGCATGGTTCACAAAATAATAATATATAGGTACACACTATTTAATTCTTTATATTTCCTCGTGTGCCCTATACAAGCACATGTAGTTATAAATATCCTTATTCACCACACCACCATTGTCATTATTATCCACAGCATGTCAAATTAAAGGACAAAAAGAGCAGAAATGATAAAAGAAGTAGGTGGAAAAGTCAAATGTTTCGTGACACCTTAATAATTCATGACGAGGGCAAAAACAATAGGCGGCAACCGGCTACGACGACGACGTCGACCCCGAAAGAACTCAAACAGAAAAAGAAGAAAGAAAGCACTCCTAGATCCACACAATATTTATAGGAAGGAAACGAGTCTAAAAAATGTCCATTCATTATCCTGCCTACAAATATAACTTAACAGTACACAGATGCTTATACTTAACGTACATAAGAAGAAACTGAGGGTGAGAATTATTAGGATTTCCTACTCTCCGACTAATGTTAGACAATTATGTGAGAAAATTAAAAAAAAAAACACTTTAAATGAATTTCTTATTTATAGCACAGGCACAAAGCATTGTTTGCAAAACAGCAGTTGGAACTTTAAGTCCAAGCAAATGGATCTTATAAATGGTCTTTCAATGTGAACGCTCGATTTTTAAGTTGTCTGTGAGACATGCACTCATTTTTGTTTTTGTTTGAAAGAACAATTTATGGCATTATACTTTGTACTTAAAACGCTGTCATTCAAAAGGTCACCCGCTGCGGTTTGGCTTGGTGAAAGGCATTCAGAAATCAAGCTGCCATAAAGTCACTGGACTCTGTCCCCATTAACTCACCAACAGCCCAAAATTGTCGATCATTTCTGGTGGAGATGTCAAAACAGTTTAACATTCACCTTATATGGGTGCCGGGGCAGAGAGACATTCCAGGAAATTGTAAAGCCGAAGAACTTGCAAAAAACGGAACAATCTTACCTTCGTTGGATAGCAAATCCAACATCGGTATACCCCTAGCTACTTGTAAACTTATGCTACAGCATGATACCATAAAGAAAGCTAACCAAATATGAACCAGCACCCCAACTTGCCGGTCTACTAAACTAATTTGGCCATTGTTTGATGCTAAACGCTCAAAGCAACTAACTTCTATTGGTAGATTGCATATTAGCTCCGTTATATTTATATTTTATATTTATTTGAATCAAGCTAATTAATATCTAGCGTACAAAAAATATTACTTAGAATTAAGAATTTATAAATTATACAATATTATAGAACATTTTTTTAAAACTATTATTTGAGACATCACAAAAATTTATTAATAAATTATGATTGACGTTATACAAAACATTGTATTCAATGGTGAATTCTGCTCGTAGTTGGTACGATAGTGTTTTATGTAAATTGGGTCACGAAAACCTCTTAGATTTCGATTTGGAACATTAAAAATAATACGACACAAAAGGTTTAAAGCATCGATATTACCATCAATAAGTTTAACAATAAAAACAAAACATAAATAAGAACGTCTGCGCTCCAGACTGGGTAAATCTATGAGTTTTAAACGGCTGCTATATGAAGGAAGATTCAATGGATTCTGCCAGCCTAAGGCCTCGGCCACGCACTGAGCGACGAGCGACTGAGCGATTGAGCGACGTCGCTCTGTCGCTTAAAACAATGACAAGTCGCTCAGGGTGTACGTGGCCACGTCTATACAATTTCATGTGTTTTAATTTTTTTGCGTCGCTCAGCGACTCGTCGCTCAATCGCTCAGTCGCTCGTCGCTCAGTGCGTGGCCGAGGCCTAAGCCTCTAATAGCAAATTTTAGGAATCTTTTTTGAATTTGTTCAATTCTTATTTTGTGACAACTGTAGTAGGGGGTCCATACCTGGCAAGCATACTCTATAATGGGTCTGACAAATGTGGTACATAGTTGTTTGGTAACATAAGGATCAGAAAACTGACGTGATTCCCTTTTAATCCAACCTAATATTGAATTGGCTTTATTACATGCCATATTGATATGCTGTGTGAATTCGAGTTTCTTATCGCACAATACACCAAGGATAGATACATCATTTACATTTGATAGATTTACGCCATTGAAACTATAGTCAAAAGATAAAACGGACAATTTTCTTGTAAAATTTATAATCTTACACTTATCGATATTTAACAACAAATAATTACATGCACGCACACCAATTATAGAAAGCATTTAGATCACTTTGAAGCTTTTCACAGTCAAGATTGCTAGAAATAGTTTTAAATATGTTAACATCGTCTGCATACATAAGACAATTAGAGTTTAGAGTACTTTAAAACTGAAGGAAGGTCATTTAAAAACAAAATAAAAAGAACTGGACCCAAATGGCTACCCTGGGGAACACCAGAATTTACGACAAAACTATTTGAATGGTAGCCGTTAAAATTCACTGAATAGGATCTGTCAAGTTATAGGTGTCCTTACTGGACACTGCCTAATAGGAAGACATGCTTTCCGTCTTGTAGTTCCTGCAAATGATTTTTGCAGAAGCTGCATGGATGAAGAAGAATAAAATAATGCGAATTATAAGGTACATAGAAATAAGACAATTCTCCGCTTTAGTTCAGCCGCCATCCCTGGAGATAAAAAATCTGAGACAACCACCTTCAGTCTCAGAACATCGTGCCACACATCTTTCCTATCTTTCTTTCTCTTCCGTACCTTCAGGCCCACGCTGTGTTAAAACATTTGAAGGGTAATCATATTCCCTTGAACGTGAGTTAATTATAAAAAAAAAGAAAAGAGGAGTCAGTCCTCACCTTCTACGTTCTTGTGCTGCCCTAGCACAAAGAGACATTCACTGTCTCAAACGCTTCATTGTTAGCTCAAAATTGTTTAACGAGTAAGGGTGATTTTTTAAATCCTGTGGTATCACAACGGACCAAATATTGGTCTAAGTGTGTTGGCCTCTTCCGGTCAGCAGCCACCTTAACCTAACCTAACCTAAGGCATTCGGGGAGATCAGTTTTCAATTAGTTTGTCGCATAAATCTGGCTGAACTTGCGTGTTTTATTTGGATTGAACTGTGATTTAAGATAGCTCTAAGGGTAAAGGAATATAATTGCAATAACACGAACGATGCCAAAGCCCATCATCTGTAGCCGCGTGTCATGCTGGATAACCATGTCCTCAAATCGCTTGTGAAGAATCAAACCACATGGCTGTACGCAGATTACCAGTTACAGTTACAAACTTATGTGATTTTCAATCCCCTTATAACTTTAGTACAAATAAAGTCAGAAACTCGCAGACCTCACCAAATTTCAACTCTTTAGTATCAGTGGTTTCTGAGATATAGCACTTCAAAAAATCACTTAAAACCGTAACATATAGCGGTTGGCCATCAACATTATGAAGCACTTTCCGACACCGTAGAAGCTTGCAATTTTGCACAATGGTAGGTTTTTCGGTGCATACAATTTGGAATTTTTCATTCTAGGGCGTTGCGTCCCCGTGATTTTAATAGCCCTTACAATTTTGGACAAATGATTCAGGAGCTAATAAATTTACGCAGTAAACGACAGTTACGAGAGAAACACGATATTCCAATAATACCCTTACTATTACTATATTCAGAGATGACTTCACAATCGTATTCTTTCAGTGGAATTTATCACAAACAAAAGACGATATCTACAGTCCCTATTCAAGAATGTGGTTCAATGTATACATGTATGTATACTCTTATAAATTTGTTTTCAAGTCCCAAAGAACCAAATTCGTACATTAAGGCTAAAAATCCTGCAATCTCTAAGGTACATAGTAGAAATTTCTGGTCATTTGTCAAACTTCATCTTCGGTTCCAACGCTCATCTACAATGACGACCCGATAACTAGCTCTTTAGATTGGGCAGCTGGTAGCTCTACATTTCCCCTTCTATACTTAAGAACGTGAATCATTCAATGGGAGAGGTATATTTCTGCACTCGTACGGTTGCAGGAGCCCTTCGAGATGTTGATATAAACAAATCCGCTGGACTTGATGGTATACCCCCATTCTTCTGAAGAGGTGTTCTTCATCGCAAAATTATTGCGAAAGCTTTTCCATCGCTCCTACTGTTCTGGAATCTTCCCTGGAAGAGATGGAAAACAGCATTTGTTTCGTTGTTTTTCCGACGACTCAACTCTCAGCTCCTCATACTCGTTCTCAAATTCACGTCCATCACCTTCGGAAGTGGAATTGTAACGGTATCGTATGATTAGGTTATTAAACTCCGATTTGTATAGCTTTGCCAAAGAGGGTATAAGAAATCGTGTGGAGTTTAATGCTTCGAAAACTCAATGCTGTCTATTGTCGTTGAAGCAAAATGTACCCCATATAGCCTTGTCCTTGAATGGCACTTGCATTCAAGAAACCGAAAAGCTCTCAGTTCTCAGTATGTGCGTCAACAACGATTTTTCTTGGAAAGGCCACATTCTCGAGAATACTGCTTTGAATGCACACTAAAACGGATAGGAAACAGAGCTATCATGGATTTATTCCCATCCCTTGAAGACCGACGGAATGTTTCATACATTTGCTTGTTTTATTGCTTTTTATATAAGTAACGCTCACTGGAAGTACCCAGTTGCATTCCTTCTTTAAATCAGTTCACCCGTGGTAACCGCTTTACTTGGAATGCTCATCCATTCATCCTCGTACTTAAGAATTGAAGAAGTAACTATATGTAGTATTAACTACTTATAATTAAGTATTATAATTGACTTTTATTTTCGTAATCATTTAGAAGATATGATTTGGTTCGTGGTTTTGAAAGAGAACATAAGACATTACATTACATTACATATTCCACTACTCCGTAGATAAATCTACGAAGTAGAGACACTGAAAGCACTGGCAATGGCAACTCAGACCATCGGCTTATACAATACAACAGAGAGAGACAGACAGAAAGAAAGAACAACAGAAAAACACATGTCAACAGCTCACGGTTGGTATTTGAACGGTCACCCATCCAAGTACTAACCGCGCGCAACGATGCTTGATTTCGCTGATCGATGGGAAGCGATGCTTTCATCAGAGCCAAGGCCGTTGACAGAACATAAGACATTCATCTGTTGTGCTTGGTAGCTTTAAGTTGAGTGCATTGGCACATGCTTGAATTTCCCGTCATGATGGATCTGGTAAATAGCACCAACATGGTCATAATCATAGCAAGATAAGGAATTGAGACTTATTTTTTTTGTTTTTGTTTTTTTTTTATTCATTTTTTTTTTTTTTTTTATAATCTACCCGCGCTCAAGGGATTATGATTACCCTTTAAATGTTTCAACACAGCGCGGGCGTGAAGTTAATGAAGAGAAAGAAGGATAGGAAAGATGTGTGGCACGATGTTCTGAGACTGTTGGTGGTTGTCTCAGATATTTTTATCTCCAGGGATGGCGGCTGAGCTAAAGCGGAGAAATGCCGTGTCTTATTTCCATGTCGCTTATAATTCACATTATTTTATTCGTGTTCATCCTTGTTGGGCATACTAGTTTAACTCAATTACATGTTGTTAGTGTTATGCCTGAACAACATGTAATGAGTAAACCAGCAACCCATTGATGACAATTTTTAGAAGGTTTTTAATGGAATTAAAGCGACATAGACGACGGCAGGGATCGAACCTGTCATCATTAGGTTGACAGGCGAGCACATATCCATCGCGCCACTATCTTAAAGCTAGATAAAAATTCATAAAAACTAGCCTAATTATCCAATAACTTAAAACTAACTTACTGGCCCCATGCGGGCACTCTAAGCTAAACTATATTTTAATTGTAATACCTTTCGGCCTAAAAACTATTTTTTATTTAAACTATGTATATCTTTTTTTTTTGTTTTCTCGCGAAAATGTAAAAAAACCCGGATTCTTTAACTTTTTTTTTTTAATTTTTTATATAAAACTTAAAACTAAAGTAGACTAATTAAAACTATCTAAAACTACTTAAAATAAACTAAAACTATGTGTAGATTTTTTTTTTTTTTTTTTTTTGTGCCACCCCGACTGTCCCTATTTAAAAAGTACACTTAAATCTATGTAAGTCGGCCAAGACATACAAGAAGTCCTCGTCAACTTTCCCTATCATTTTTACACAACCACCAAAACTGGTTCTCCTGTCTCTCCCTGTCCCTCCGGTCCGATCGGACACAGTCCTACTGAACCGAAGGCGCTCTACTCCATCTTGTGCGAGGGAGTCTCAATTATAAAGGAGCCGCCTATCCACAGTCCCCCGGCTGACGTGGTAGATTAGCGGAATCGCCATTCTATCCTGGATCAGCCCTCGACTGTCTAAGTAGAGAAATGCATCGGGTGGGATAAAGCCGCTTATACGTACACTCTCATAATAATCGTTGTTAGGGTAGTAAGCCCCAAAAATTAGGCTGTTGGTCGAGGACATCGCTCTTGCAATGTGACCCCGAATCAGCTTTATCAAAAAATTATCAATTCTGTTTACATTGGCTCCGTTGTATAGAACCTCGTTGGAATAATAATGTTTGTACTCCGACTCTGGTGTTCTGTGTAATCCAAGGCAACGTCTTAGACACTGCCTCTCAAACACCCGAATCTTTTCCATTTGAGATGGGGCAAAGTTGAACCACACCGGACACCCATACGCAATCATCGGCCGGATGAGGGCCATGTAGCAAATCACCTTCACCCTGCTGTCAAGCCGGCTGGTGTAAAACAACCGTTTCGTCAAGGCAAAGACTCCCCTAGTCCTGTTCAGAGCAGCTTTTATATGTCTGTCGAAATACAAATACTGATCCAACCCGATGCCAAGGTACTTTACTACACTTTTACTCGCCAATGGCTGTCTATGTGGCCCAACGATCACCAGCTTGCGCCAGTTCTTTCTAGTATCCCTAGGGGCTCTAGCCAGCGGAGTCCTGAACAGAATAGTTTCACATTTCTGAAAGTTGATTTTCAACTTCCAGTCATCACAATATCGCTGAATCTTGTCGAAGTCACGCTGCAAGAGAATTCTGATGACCTCAACTTTTGGAGCTGTTCTGTACGCTATTAGATCATCGGCATACGCAATTGCCTGAGTTAGACTACCTATCAGATCGCTGGTGTAAATGCTGAATAGAATCGGCGAGTTCACCGCTCCCTGCTGAAGACCATTCTTAAATTCGAAGATTGCGGTAGAAGTTACATTGCCACTTTTGACAACAAACGTTCTACCATTGAGCATGTCATAAAGAATATATAATAGTGGTTTACTTATGCCAAGTCTAGTCAATTTCAGATAGAGACCTTCTAACCATACGGTGTCGAAAGCCTTCTCCAAATCAACACGGCAAGCACCAGTACATTGCCTTTTAGTTTTGTTCCATTGGATATCAGAAACGAGTTTAGACGCGGCATGAATTGTATCATGTCCTGCCTTAAAACCAAACTGAGTATCCGGTATGATATTGTTGTCCTCCGCCCACTTGGACAGCGCTCTATTAATAACTTTTTCGAATACCTTACTGATACTCGGTAGAAGACTTATCGACCGGAGATTCGCCGGGTTGGAGCTGTCCTTTCCCTTTTTCGGGAGAGGATGTAACACAGCTGTCTTCCATCGCACCGGATAATATGCATTATTCAATGCGTTGTTAAACAGTGTGGTATAAATGTCTACTGCTTCCGAAGGTAAATGTCGTAGCACAACGTTGGATACACCATCGATTCCTGCTGACTTCTTTTTCTTTAATGAGTCGAAGATGAGCTGGAGCTCCACCTTCGAAACTAATAGGGAACTGGGCAAGTTTCGCTCGGCGATCGATGCATTACCAGCTTGTGGTACGGTCACTGACTCGTAGGCTGATATCACTTCCAAGAAAATGATTTGATCAAAAAAAGATCGAATAGCGAGAATTTTTTCAGAAGATATACATATTTAACAATAAAACTCGTATCTTTGGGGTTAATAACACCAATCCGTCAGATTTGAGAATTGCCTTTAATTGTGTTTCCTCCATTCTTCACATGAAATACAAAGAATGCAGTCCAGACATTCCGGAAGCCAAAAATAAACAAAAAAAAAAACGGTTATCCGGAATATTCCAATTCCAATGAATGAAAACTTAAATTCCAAATATTCCGAATACTCTGGATGAATAAAGAAACACCCTTCTTGTCGATGTAGAATGTAGATTATTTCAAATTAATAGAAATCAGTTTATTGCCTTCATCCACATTCGGGTTTTTTTTTTGAATAAAGTCCCTCAAAGTTGTATATAGAAACAGCCAAAACTTGCATTCAAATTGTCCTTAATTGAAAAACGGGTTTTATCATCACCTCCACTTCGCAGTTATGCTAAATTCTTATAAAACCAACGTCGATAGAGAGATAAAGACAGATAGTTGCTGTCAGTTGTAATAAAAAAATATACAAAAATAAAAAAGGATCCTTGCCAAACAGGCGAGGCTCAATAAGCCTCAAAGATAACCATTTGAATGTAACCATCAACCGTCTATTAATATCCCCGATTATTTGCATCCCATCAAGAGATTTATTATACCGACGGCAAAAAGAACGCCAATGAACACTATGGCCACTGGTGGTATAGCACCGGATGTGAAATGAATAGCTGCTCAGTGCCACTGGGTATGGGAAGACTTTACAAAGTGAAAGGCTCATCGCACGACCATTTTACCATTTTATTTGTCGGGGGCAAACCAATGATTTACGACTTTACAGTAATTTTGATGGAAATTGAAGGTTTGGGCTTGGTAAGGCAGATGTTGCTGTTTTCTTTCATTGGTGCCATATGCCAATTTTTGCCAAAAGAGATTGTGATGCTGTTCTCATTTGAGACTGAGGCCCTCATCATCCTCATCGCATAATGTAATTCATTCATTCATTCAAAAACTTATGTTGAAGAACGATTGTGTATAAGGAAACGTGATTTTCATACTTTTATTGGGCTTTTGAAAAAAGTTCAATCAATCATTATTTTCTCTTTTCTTCTTTTTTCCTTTGGTCTCAGTCCTGTCACGGAGAGGGTAAAAAGCAGCAAATAAAGGAAAAAAAACGCTATATCAAGAGATTTTAATCAATTAATTCATTCTTCTTTCCTTTTCAGGGCAATTGAAAGGATTTTTGTTTTCTGAATTGCTTACCAACCAATTCAATTGTCCAAAAACTTAATTTCAAAAGTTTTGCTCTTAGTTTCATTTTCATTTTGTTTTTTCGGTGAAGTTTGAATTTCTTTTTTCTCTGTTTTGAAAGTTTCCAATATTATTTACTCGTCTCTTTCACATTGAAAAAAGGATTTTGAGTTTAAACTTAATTGGTTTCAATAACTGCGGGATGAGAGGTTAATATTTTTGTTTGAAAAAGAGCAAACTCAACTCCTGTAATTGGTTAGAGCTAGGCACTCATCTGGATTTTATAATTTCATTGCAAAAGGCACAGCTCTGAAAAACTGTAGGGATAAAACGAAATTTAAATCAAAAGAGGCTTTTAGAAAATTGAATTGGACTGACACGAAAATCTTGCTAATTGAATTAGGCTGGATATTTATTTTAATCTCAGGATAAATCAATTAAGTGACTATTATCTGGAATTTAAAAAAAAAACTATTTTGTTTCAAATCACATATCTACTTTTCAATTTTTAATGTAGTGGCCACTGACCTACTTGAAATACCCTATTTTCGTGATTTGTCCATTTTAATAACACACATATTTAAAATTAGTTTTTTCTAATAAAACGCAAATATACTATATACGGTCAAGCTACATATAAACTAAACTTTAACAGGCGATCGCGGCCATGTTGAATATTAATGTGTCAAATTGATTACCATTTATTAAGTCTGTCTTGGCGAATAGACCTGGAAAGTTAAAACATTCAACTACACGTGCAAATGATTAAAATGTTTTATGAACGTCGTTCTGTTCGAGCAACATTTTGCGCGCTTCCCCCTTTTTTGTACGAGGATGAATGGATAGGAAATATGAACATGTAACTGCTCGATGAGAATCAGAACCTAGTGACTTATGACTCTCTGTATTTTTACCAGGAAGAGAGGAGATCTTAAATTTTCTGCCGAATCCGAACGGCTGAGATTTGAAGCACTTTTCATGACAAGAGTCGTAGTCTTGGAGGATTTTGTAGAAAGTGGCAGTTTTGTGATAAGGTCATGACAAAGCTTATTTATATGAAAAACAGCTCTTACTTTTTTGATAAATGAAATCTAGCGGCTACCGGCATTCTTTTCTATTTTCATGCGTAGTACCATTTGAAAGTAGAATCGCAAATTAGTTTCGAATAGCATCAAAAGTAGATCGAGATACATAGTAGGGCCCCTGCATTCTTATCTTTGATTCTCTTTACTAATCCTTTTTCTTTTCCAATCATCGCTGGTGCCCCGTCCGATGAAAGCGATACCATTCTGTCATGATTAATATTGGTTTTCGTTACGAATTCATCAAAAGCATTGAGTTTTACCTTTCAACGTCAAAAAATCTCACAAAAGAGACAGTTGTTCATCATCAAATTAAATGAATAGTTTTGTAGGTACATTACATATATGTACTCGTATATCTAAAAAAATTAGCGGTCCAAGGTTCGACCTTCCGAGGTCCGCAAGCGGACCGCGGTCCGCCTGTTGCTGACAGTTGATCTAGCCTATTAAAATTAATTAGGTAATTTCAATTCCTATTGGTTGTAGAAAATCAAATCATCCAGGCAAAATATGAATGAAAGTGATATTTGGAAACCTTTTCGCCCTCTTTATTTTTGTTCCCCAACTATACAAAGATTCGAAAAGTAACGAAAATTATATGAAGGTTTTTTTATAACACAAACTCTATAGTATACGAGTACTACTGAAATAAATCAGCCAAGTAGAGGACTTAGCACTATTATTGGACTTGTTGAATTATTGATCCAGGCCACGGGCAAAATCTTCCAACGTTAATGATTCCAATTTTAATCTTGGTTAGATATAGTTCAGATTGGATTTTTGACAAAAAATCGATGTAAGATGAAATGAATTTAACAAAAATTGCGTATTGACAAGGTCGTCACAGTCAACTGATGAGTCCATGTGAGATCGCCGGGACGAAAGGCCAATTTCTGTAGACTAAAGGCCATAAAAGCTATTTTGAATCAGTAACGAAAATTGTACTTCGAGTTCGAGTACTTTTTGGTTGGTGAAATGAGAGAAGCTCGGGCCGATTTTTGTTTGTATGTTTTAAACTTTAGAAGAACAAAAAAAAATACAAAATCGATTCCATTACAAATTCTTATGTGATTCTAGTTTGATAACAAATTTATTAATCAGACGGAGTTTGTAAAGTTTTACTTGTGTGCACTAAAGGGATTTTAATTACCCATAACACATTGTCCGGGCATTAGGAAAATTGGGAAGGGTGTAAGATCAAAAGTACAATGACTTTGGAGCTCTTAATATTAGAATGATGGATAGTGGGGATTTTTTGTTTGCTTTTGGAGGAACGCACCATAAGCAGGTATCCATACCTCCCCGTGTGCCGGACTCTCCAAGGGATTTCAACTTCAACCTCCAAAAGTGTCTCGACGATCACCCCCTCGGAAACACTTTCGTATTACTTCAAGGGGGGGTCCTGTTTAAGTACCCATTGTGGGTACTTCGCTCTTCTTCTGAGAAGGTGGTTGGCGTAGGTGCATATCTTGTTCTAGTTCTGTTCCCCGATGTTTCCCTCCAGTTCACCTCTGTCGGATTGCCATATGCTGCAGGCAAAGAAGGTATGTTGCACCTTGCACGTTATCTTCTTGAGAGTCCCTGTACTGGCAGGCTGGGCTGCTCGTTAAAGTATCAGTGTCCGTTGAGTAACTGGGTGACGTAAAATTTACCTCACCGTGTTTCCGGTCCTTCGTCCATCGTCCTTTGCTTTCCAAGCTCCAACGCTCTTGTTACTTCTGTTTCGTCAGCTTCTTAGCCTCCTCGGACGCCGCACCACTTCCACTCCCATTTCCGCCTTTTTGTCATAGACGTATTTCCTTTCCGTCGATCGATAGAGGTCACTCCAGCGACTACAAGTACGGCTGGTTCTGACACCGTTCGGTAAGAGAAGAGCTAGCCACACATAGAACTCCGCATCTTTGCACTGCCACCATCTTTCTCCGGAAATTCTCCTGCTTAAGTGCATCCGCCCATATTTCGCTACCCTACAGAAGGATTTTCATGACAAGAAATGTGGAGGTCTTTTCAATTTTTCGCAAGAGGCAGTACTACCCTGAAAACTTTTCTTGCAGTGGCTGAGAATCGAGTCCAAGATCCTCTGCATGACAGTCCAACGCACTAACATTACACTAACCAATGTACTTGATACTAGTCCAAGGGTAAACGTTAAATAAATAGTAAGGCCTTGGTAGCGCTTATGACGATGTTTAAAGTGTAATCATTACGCAGAAGGTGACCGGTGATGCAGATACTGAAAGTTGCTTAGTTAGCCAGCCGTCCATTATACCTTGTTAGATAAGGTTAGTGGGACTTTCAGCATGGTTGATACACATGTACTATAAGCAAATCCATTGTGATATCACATGGATCAATTAGACTTTTGACCTACTCGTTGAAGCAGTTAGAGCTTTGGAGCTTTTTTCGAAGCGTTTGAGACTACTAATATCCATATTTGCCAGGTCGCAAGGATCATTACAGTAGAACTCTTTCTTACACCCAAAGAGAAATCCTAACCATTTAACAGGGTTTTTGGCGGTCTCGAGATAGTGGTCATTCCAACAAATAATTTTTTTTCTGAAGAGAACAAATAAAATTAAAATTTATTTCCTTTTTCTCTTATTGAATAAGGAAAAGAAGTACATACAGACCGGCAGGATGTCTATGAAAACGCTAACAAAGATCGTCGTTGACACATATACTGAATTCTGAGAGCTTTTTGACTTCTTTTCATTCTAGGACAATGGCCTAGGGGGCACATTCTGCTTCATCGACAATAGACATCATTTAGTTTTCAAAGCATTAAACTCCAAACGGTTTCTACTTCCGAAAGCAGATGGACGTGAATTTAAAAACCTGTATGAGAAGCTGATGGTAGCGTCGTCAACAAAACAATGAAGTAGATTAGAAGTTTCAGACAATGAATCATTTAAAAAAAATTAAGAAGAGAGTCATTTATTATATGAGCAGCAGACTTGAAACCGTCCAATACATGAATTGAACGATCAAGAAGGTAATTTCTAATCCAAGGAATAATGATTTCGTTGATTCTCGAAAAGAGAGCTTGATGCCAAACTTTATCAAGTGCCTTAGAAATATCAGGCGCAATAAAACAATGTAAGGATCACTCTTCGTTGAGATATGCCACCAGATCACCAGTAGAACGATTGCTGCGAAATCCGTATTGCCGGATATAAAGAAGCTTTCAGTCTTCGAGATATTTCTTGGAACCTTGGAAAGAAGGGTAGTTAGTGCCTATGCGAACCGGCTGGACAAATGGGGGATACGCCATCATTATTAGCGGATTTGTTCAAATCAAGATATCGGAGGGTTCTTATAACTCTACAAATGCGGAAATAAACCTGTCCTATTAAATGATATACGTTCTCAAGTATATGAGGCTCAATGTTACTATCTGGCTACGTAGATCTAGCAGCAAAATGTGCTGCGAATACACTTGCCTTATCTTAAGACCTAGTTATCCGGTTTTCGTTGTAGATGAGCGTTGGAACTTAAGATGATGATGCTAAAATTTCTAATATCTTTGGAAAATAGCAGGATTTTCGCCTGTTTAAATTTGATTCTTTATAAATAACAGCGTTGCAATTGTTTCACTCTTCCTTCCAATTTTCCTCAGTTGGGATGGCTTTGTAAGAAACTAAACTTTCTGTATTTGTAACGATTTAATTTTAGCTTTTGCCAATTCGCAAAGTAACAAATACGCGCTGCAAAAAAAAATTGAAATAACTAAAAAAGATTAATGAATGTATTCACTCAACAACTGAAAATCGCAGAACTATACTTCGGAGAGCACTCTCTCGTATCAATTATTACTCTATAGTATTCTCTCAACATTTGTTTTAAGCGCGCAATATCCCTTCCCAACTTAACCCTCTTTGGAGATCGAAGGTTACAGGTCTTCCTAATCAACCGAAAAAGGAAGTGGAAAAGGTTGTCTTATTTCCATCTAACGATAGGCCTGCAAGCACTTGCTCATCCTAGCTCGTCGGACGGGTGGGATCTTGTCAGAAGAAGTAAGACGACGTTACGTTTTTATTTCAGGCCTGATCCAAGATGTTGATTGGAATTTTTAAATATTAAAAAAAATATAAGAGAACCCGAAATTTGATTACCTTTGAGGAGATGGTCACACTATTTAAGAACATAGATGTTCGCGTTCTCCCTCCCTTAGCGCTTCTATTAGAAAAAAAAAATCCTAAAAGCACACCTTGGTTAACGCGGTTGCTCTTAATTCGAGCGTTAACCCCTTAAGCAAATTAAATTATTTTTTTTTATTATATCATTTTTACTAAGCTAACTCCCCGGACATCTCTTTCTTACCACCTCACATCCTAAATTAAACCCTTTTTTTCTCTTAAATTAAAGTAAAATATCGATGTCAATCTGACCACTAATTTAACTTCTAATGCAAATGAATCTGAGGTTACTTAAGCTTCGAAAAGATCCAACAACATTAAATAAAGATAAGAAAGTGACTATAAGCATTCTCAAATATCACAAAAAAAAAAAAGAATCGTGGGCGTGTTCACAAAGTGAATAACTAACCCAGACGCGTTGTAGTTAAAATCGATCAATTGTTTTTTTTTTTTTTCTTAGTTCAAATTATAAATGAAATGTTTATTAATCCAAAAAAAATTAGATTCATATAATATAAAAATTAAAGGTCGTAAAAGAAAAAAAAATCAGTAAAAGAATTC
This sequence comes from Chrysotoxum bicinctum, assembly GCA_911387755.1. Taxonomy (NCBI): domain Eukaryota; kingdom Metazoa; phylum Arthropoda; class Insecta; order Diptera; family Syrphidae; genus Chrysotoxum; species Chrysotoxum bicinctum. The sequence continues at coordinate 85,324,533 of OU426990.1, read as the reverse complement.
ATTAATGGTAGATATTATAAAAAAAGTCCTTCCTTATAAAACTTGAAAGTGAGACACACCAAGTTCAGAACGTACAAGATAAAAAAAATAAAATTTAAAGGGTAACTTACTTTGTTACGTTTATATATGTATTTTATCCTTTTGCTTTGCCCGAAAATCCTAGTGAAGCTGTACACATCTTCTCCGGTACAAACAGGGTAGTCGCTGTAGCAATTTTTCTAAAAACTTCTAGTAGCTAGTTAAAAAAAAATATTTTTTTACTCGAAAGACTGAAATCCTCTCCTCTAAATTTGTTCGTCAATTCCTTAGACACTGATTTGTTTTCCGTTTTACTCAGGGTAGGAAAAAGGAAGAGGAAGGGGCTTTGAATCAGGATTACAATTTACTTAAATCTAAATTTGAGGTCGGTGACAAACGCCAACGTGGTTGCACCCTTATATGGCTTCGCTGGAATTTCTGTGAAAGCCTGGGTGAGCGAAGCGATATAGAAATGTCTCGAAATCCTAGTGAAGATCTAAATGGAATTATGTCGTGTATTTGAGAATGCTCCTGCATTCTTTTGACTTACCTTGAAAACTTAATTCAAAAATTTTGCTCGAATACAGTGGTTCGAGTTGAACCCGTGACGTGATTTTTTTTTATGACTTTGTTCGGTAGTAATTCTTCAAAAAAACGTATTTATTTCAGCAAGATCTTTCCTCCGCTTCTTCTAAAAAAATACAGACACCAGTCTACCACTAAATTCTTTTTTTTTTTATTTTAACACAGGAAAAGACTTAGAATTTCTTTTAATTTCTGGAAATATTTTTTAATTTAATTTTCTTTATATTTTTAACAGTAATTTGTATGTAAACTTTTTTTAGTTTTCATATTTTCTGCAAATATTTTTTTGTTTAAACTTTTTATTTTATATTTTTGGCGCAAAAATATCTTTAATTTGGTTTAAGTTAATAATTCTCTATTTTTTTGTATAACTAGTTGGCATTTAATTTCGTCGCCAATACGCACAACTTGACTTTTGATCACCGAATGCCTAGTTACCTAAGCTTGCTACTTTACTTTCTTCTTCGTTGCTTGAAATATCTTTCAAGAAAAACCACAAAAATTGAAACAAACCACCCGCATTGCGCCATTCCGATTTCAATAATCCCACTGCAGTATTCTTGCTTCCTTTTGTTACGCAATTTTATTAACGCGTACAAACCAAATATTATAGAAAAAAAACTAATGGTAGTATAGATGTACATCTCTCTTACTAGAGCTAGTGTTGGCAGATAGAAATTTTATGGGGCGTTGATGGTGATCGTCAAAGCCAACATTTTTTTTTAAATTTAATTATTTATTCAAAAATAACACGTATACGCCTAAGTGACTGAACTTAGTTTTCTTGATGTATTTACTTTTTTTTTTTTATTTATTCATAACATAAATGACTTATTTGTAAGCATTCTCTACATATTGGCCAGAAATGTAATTTAAGAAAGCCTTTTTTTTAAGTATCATTAGGCAATAATCTTACTTTTTCAAAAGCGGTGTAAACATTTGTGCCAACGTTCAATATAAGATACTCCGTCATAAAGAAATTTTCTTTTTTCAAGATACACTGCGCGTCATCAGGTTAGCACACCTCCTCGCGTAAGTGATTCTGGCCAAACTAAATGAGCTGCCATTTTAAAATCATTGTTTCTTATGGACGATTCAATTCTCATTGAAATAAGACAAAACGTGCTGTTTTTCTATGTTTGGGCTTTTTTTTAAATTATTTTTGTGTCTAAAATAACAAAAAAATAACAATTTAAATAAGGTCATCAGGTTAGAACATATTATTTCTTTTCATGTTAGTTAGGCTTTTAAGCCATCAAATTGTTTCTAAACTTAAACATTAACTAATTCAAACATTTTTTAATAAATTTAATAATGTGTCGATCCTCCCTTGTTGACAATGAATTCATAGATTCGATTGGGAAGCGAATCGTACAGTTTTCCAATGTAGTCTAAAGAAATGGCTGACCAAGCACGCTTGATGCCTTCAATTAATTCCTCTTTATTTGAATACTGTTTTCCAGATTCGTAAACCTTCCGAGCCAGCCATCCATCTCCACACATTTTCTATGATATTTAAGTCGGGTGAGTAAGACGGCCACTGCAATAAAATTACGTTTTGGCCCTGAATCCATGACTTTACCACCCGGGCAGTGTGGATCGGAGCATTGTCATGTTGAAAATGCCATGGTAGGCTACCAAACATATTTTCAAAATGGGGAAAAGCATTTTCAAGCACTTTTTGTAATTGTTTCCTTTCATAGTTGATTTTAAAAACTGTAACTCGCACGTTCCATAGAAGAAAATGCCTTCCCACACCATCACACCCCACCCTTATTAACAGTTTCAACTCCTCATAAGCTTCAATGTTCGATTTATCTTCAACAGTTAGTGATTAACCTTTACCAATATTTCTTGGAATAGATTACTTGAGCAGCAAAAAAAATTTTGTTCTTATACAACCACCCGAACATCAGTTTTATTAAGCTTATAGGAGGTGTGCGAACCTGATGACGCGCAGTGTATTTCTTTGAGCTGCTATTTCACAGCGTTTCCGGAACTTTGTAAAGAGGGCTTGAAAGTCCAATTGGGTGATGGTTAGAAGCAGAAGAAGGCTCGCCTTGTTGACAGATAGGCTGGACAAATGCTGTTTTCCATCACCTTAGAAAGAGACTTGTAGTATTCGAAATAACATTAAACTAAAGTGCAACAAAATTAACTTTCTCTAGTGAGTTAAGAGACCATCTGCGATCGAAGCCTAGGTAACTAACAACATTTGGACGTTAATAGTATACATTTTTGGTTGTTATTAGAACAAAATATTTGGTGAGAAAATGTCAAGTGCAATAGACCTTTTCATTTTGGCTTTATTTTACATTTTACAAGTTGATTTGCTGAATTGCGTTAATCTAATTATGTCGGCCTTCAAAAGTCACGTATTATTACAATTAAACTGCTTGAATATGGTACCTATGCGTTCCTTTTATTTGTAAGTATTCAATTATAAATTCAAAAAAATGGAAGTAGTGATTACATTTTTTTATTATTTCAGAAAATGATTATTCTTTAGAAAACTGACAAAAGGTTTGAATCGGTTTTTCTGCATTCAACATAATCAAAAACACGACCTTTTGCACTTTTTGTTCAAAAATTCAATTCCTGAAAACCGTGTAAACATCGAAGTTCTACTGCATCTATATCATTGCACAATACTCCAATTTTCGACCAGCACGTGATTTTATATTCAATAATTTAACATCACCTCATGGCGTGCTGTATTGTGCATCTGATTGATTGAAAAACCAAATAAGGGAAGGTTGGGTTGAGGCTGCTGCTGTAGCTCTGAGGGTGAGCTTCTTGCACCAGAATGCATCATTCATAAAGCAACGTTTGCAGAAGCTTGCAGCAGACGAAAATTCGATTTTAATATTTAGTATGTTGTTTATATGGGGCTACTGCATGCGTAAATTTAATTATACGAACCAATGTTTGGGAATCGATTTAAAATAAAATAACAAATAATTCGAATAAAAATATATCCATGTTGATGAAGAATTTGGAATCGTTCTGAGGGAAGTTCGGTGATCTATCGCAGCTGTTGTCACAATGGCACGCTGAAACATAAAATTAAAAATTCAATGAAACCGAATAGTGAAGTATTACTTACGGGTTTAAATAAATAATTTCGAAGAGGTACTTTACGCTTTGCATAAAAGCATTTTAAAACTGTTCATGTATTTGTACCTGGAAACAGTTTCCTTTCTTTTTAAAAGAATTTTTAGGGTCGTGGTTTGAAATAATTAATTTACGATGAAATGGTATTTTGAAATTTAAACACACTTAAACTGAAGTGAAAACAAATACAAATATGAGGAATATGGTGCAATGAGCCTGAAATGTGGAAATAGTAATTTAATTAAGTGAACTTCACTTTATTGACTGCACCAAAACATTAGAATTGGTGGACATATATTTAGTTAATGATCTGCCACAATTAAAATAAACCAAATTCCACTTATTTGGCTTTTGGTTACGGTTGAAGGCCTCATCACACGATGTCTTTTATCATATGCATATGCTATTCTTGTTTGTGGGTTGTGTACAGTAGTGGACTGTGGAGCAACGGGCCGGCCTCCTCGGACTCTAAAAAGAAGGGCCAACATTTTTTAAAAAAAGAAGAACTAATATAGTTATTCATTAGTCAACTTTGTATAGTTATGATGAAAAAAAGCCAAACGTTTATTAACTTTTTTTACTAACTTACGGTAAATAGATAGACAATTTGTTTTTTTTTTTTTGAAATAACAAATAAATTAACATTCAAGAATATATTGTTTCTTGCATAGATAGATACATTTGGTACAAATATTTTTACTTTCGACTTATAGGTAGATACTATAAGACAAGTTATGCATTCCTAAAAAAATCGAACTCGAGATTTTGATCAAATTGGACGTTACGATGATAGCGAAAACGAAAAATGTGGGTCTCGCAATTCTGTCTATCTGTTCGATTACAGTCTAAGCGCCTAGGCCGATTTTGTTTAAACTTGATAAATATAATTTTTAATTTCCGCCACACGTTTTTTTCTTTTTTTTAATTAGACCGAAAATATACGATTTTTTTTTGAAATTTTATAAATATTTTTTTTTTCAGAAACTGGTTGACAGATTCTTTGAAAAAATAAAAATAGAAAAATTTCATTTAGTTAAAGCTAGTTAATGGTTAAAAAAAAATTACGAAAAATGATTATTAATGGAAACATTTTTTTGGTTTTTGATTTTCTCAAAAGCGTTGAAACCAATTTTGATTATTTTCTTATGCAAAAGCTCCCCAAAAGTTTGAATAGTATTGCGTATTCAAATTTTGAAAGGAAAACATTTGTTGGGATTTTTAAAAAAAATTCAACATTTTTTTTTTGAAAACTCAATACATATCTCAAAAACCCAATGCTTGTTCTTTTCAAACTCGAAAAATAAAGGTTTATTAAATTAACGGTACCAACCATTGAAATGTATTAAACGGGTTTCGAAACTCGTTTTTTTTTTCTCGAAAAGGGCGCCTAGAATTTTTATAATTTTTTTTTGTTTTCGATTAATTTTTACGATCTATAATTCAATACAATTTTTAAATTAAGGTTTTTCTGACTATAGCTACCACATTTCAATTTCAATTTATGTAATTTATTTAAATGGTACATACGTATTAAGACTATGTCCTTTAAAATTGCGCAGTTTAATAATATATAGGAAAAAAATAATTAAAAATGACTACTATAAGAACAAGAAAATAAAAATAATAAAAATAGTATAGAGTACAAATTGTGAAGTTAAATTTGTAGGTAATTAAATTTTTTAATTACTTCATTTTATATTAAAAACTAAAATAAATAAAGTTTAATGAATTTAAAACAAGATAAATGTATGTTTGATTGCTTCTATGTTTATTCAGAAAGATATTTAAAAATTTTGTTTTTGACAACGTTAAAACTATCACCATGAATAGATTCTTTGATTTGATGTGGCAGGGAGTTGTAAATTTTAAGGGTGTGACAGAGAAATAGACGACTGGTTGTTAAGAGATTAGATCTGGGCAAAATAAGATTAAATGTGCGTTGAGACCTGGCAAACCTGAGATAATCATACAAGTTTTTTGGACTGAGGTATTTAATGACTTGAGCCAAAAGCAATAGACTGCGATAATCAAGAAAAGTTCGAAGATCACAACCCAGTAACAATTTTTGGAAGTTGGAAACGTGGTCGTACCTTCTGAATCCGTATACATATCTTATAACGGAGTTATATGCAACAGTCAGTTTTCGAAAGTTATCTGAATCAAGCTTCCCAAGAACTTCACACCCATATGTAAATAGAGGTACAAGAAGAGAGCGTGCAAGAAGTTTTCTAGTGTTTATGGGGGTGAAGTTTTTTGAATTTTGAATTTATCATTATTGGCATAACGGATTTCAATGAAATTTTTTATACAGAATCTTCTAGGAAATTTGAAAAATATTGCATTTCTGAACTGACAAAATAAAATATTTTTTGAAGTTAAAAAAAATCATTTTTTTTTAAATTCGATATCTCAAAAACTGGTCAGTATTTGTTATTGAAATTCAATTTACATTAGTACAATAATATAAGCTCTAAGCTTACGTACCAATATTTCTTCTTAAAAAATGTTTTTAATATTTCTATATAAATAAAGCTTATTTTTTCAATAAACCACTTCAACGACTTATAATTTGTGTTCTTGCATAAACTAATATTTGCTTGTATCAAATTACCTCATATTTTAAGATCCAACTACTAAAGGACTTGTTTTAGTTATTAAAAAAAAATAATTTAATCCTTATGAAAGTTTTTCTCTAATAATACTCATTTTTGAAATCCTTAGGCTTTTACATAAGAACAAGTTCGTGCGATCCAGTCATTTCATTCGAATTCTTTATTACGAGAATTAAGAACTCAGAAATCGGTTCTGTTGTATGTACTACCAATATTGTGTTAAATACAAAAATGTAAAAAGATTAACAAAATTCTAAATATTGTTCTGGTTTTTTTAATCATTTGTATGGTGTGCATCGTTATTTTTAGATACAATACTATTTTTTTTGCAAATTTTATTTAGTATTAAGGAACAATCAATGGTCAAATTTATCAAAAAAAAAAAAATAAAGCATAATGTGTTTGAAGTATTTAGTTTCCTAAAAATTAAAATTAATTTTTAAAAATAAAAAAAAATTACACTCCCAATTATTAATATAAATTGAATTCTTTATTTATTAAATGATTAAAATCAAAAATTATTTCTCTGGAGTGCTTTTCACATAAGCAACAAATTAGTTGGATTATAAATAATGCCATGTGGCAGTCCATCCTGCGTCTAGCACACCTGTCCCGCATCATCAGTATTTCAATGAATTTTTCGATTAATACCTCGTATTTATAGATTTTCCCCACAAAATCCAGAAAAGGAAATTAAATTTATTTTGTAGTTTAATGGTAAATTCGGACTCAATTTGACTTTTTGCATGGCAACTGAAATACGAAGCCATATTGATTTTTTTATTTGTCCTTGTACTCGTATTGTTGTAGTTATGTGTCTGTGATTATTTCACTCCATACATTTTCATAAAAGGAATCTGAGCTTAATGAGGGGCATTCCACTAACAGTTTTAAGCAGAGGTGAAATTTAAAACCTTAGCTTCGAGATTATTAATTAAGCAATTTGAGTTTTTGAAAGGAAAATTACTCGTTACCCTTGGTTACTATTGAGTTACATTTTTTAAGGAAACATTAACAAATTTAAATTTTTATCAATTTTAACAAAAATTCAATTCAGTCTTCCAATGTGGTTTTTATAATGTATAAGTTGAATAATATTTATTCAGTTTATATTAATATTTTCTTTCAAAACACAACTATTTTATTTATTTCTATGAGGTTCAATAGAGATACTCTGCTGCACACCAATAAAAATCGCAAAGAAACTTAAATTTATATTTTATTAAAATCCAACTTCAGAAATCGACCCACACTTTTAAATTCAAGTTTGTTTCTTAAGTAATAATGTACATTAACTAGAAAACTTGCACGTCTTTGCACGGGAAGCACTAGTTATCAAAAACCAGATAAAATGACGAGGATGTCCTTGTCTATGTGACGAAGTTTTAGCACGTAGGTACAAAGGCATTCCTAGGCCAAGAAAAAAAAACATGTATTTAAGGTTAGGTTAGGTTAAAGTGGTTGCCATTAAAGCGTCTGACACACTTAGACCATTAGAGGTCCATTGTGATACCACGATCTAATAGGGAACAAAAAGGTTTCCTACTAGTTAAAACCATTTGGAGCTTCTGATGAAGCGAAGGAGACTTAATGTCTTTGTTTATCAGATAATTTGGTTGATTATAGAAGTATTCTCCTAGATGAAGTTTGCGTCTGTAAGAGAGAGCAGGGCATGTACAAAGAAGGTGTGGGATTGTCTCCTCTTCCTCCTCGTCCAAGCAACTCCTGCAAAAATCGTTTGATAGTACACCGAGTCGTGCGGGGGCGTGTCTACCTATGAGACAGTGTCCAGTTATGACACCTATTACGGAGCTGATCTGAGATCTACTGAGGGACAATAGACATTTTGACCGTTTCAAATCCAGTTTAGGCCAGATTTGTTTGGTCGCCATACAAGTGGTAGTATTAAGCCATCTTGTATTCGATTGTTCCAGAGCGATTCGTTTCAGCATAAGTTTACTTGTAGCTATGGGCATACCTATATTTGCCTTTTCGGGTAAGATAGGCATTTCCGTTCCAATTCTGGCGAGTTCGTCGGCTTTACAATTCCCCGGAATGTCCCTGTGACCCGGCACCCAGAATAGGTGAATGCTAAACTGTTTGGCCATCTCCATTAGAGACGAACGACAGTCTTGGGCTGTAATGGAGTTTACAGAGACTGATGCTAGGGATTTCAAAGCAGCCTGACTGTCTGAGAAGATATCCGTCTTAGATATGTATCACGTTTTGTTTAAGCCAGGACAATACTTCCTTTATCGCCAGAATTTCCGCTTGGAATACGCTACAATGGTTTGGTAGGCGGAAGGAGAGACTAAGATTTAGTCCATCTGAGTACACTCCACCACCCACTCCGTTTTCAGTCTTCGATCCATCTGTAAAAAAGTTTACTGATTTATTATCTGCCAAAGTCCCTTCCTCCCAAGCTGACCTTGAGGGAATGGTGACTTCAAAGTTTTTATCGAAGACCAAAGAGGGAGTGATGTAGTCAGAGTGACTTGGTAGAGTTCCGAATAAATTCAGAATGGTGGTGTGGCCAATAGAGTTATTGGTCCATTGAGAGATGGCTTTGAGACGTATGGCTGTGCTCTAGGGGTGTCAGGTTGAGTAGTATGTCTAGTGCAGCGGAAGGTGTCGAACGGAGAGCTCCGCTGATGCACATACACGCTGAACGTTGAACTCTGCTTAGTTTATCGCGATTAATCGCTTTATCTAAGGCCGTCCACCATATGGTCACCCCGTAAGTAAGTATCGGTCTGATGACCGCAGTGCATAGCCAGTGAGTAATTTGTGGAGACAAGCCCCACTTGTTCCCTACGGCTTTTTTACAAGAAAAGAGAGCTAGCATGGCTTTCCTTACTCTTTCCTGTATATTAGGTTTCCAACTTAACTTTTTGTCTAAAATAAGACCCAGGTATTTAGCTTGATCTGAGAAAGTGAGTGGAACACCTTTAATCGATGGAGGGTCTAGTTGAGGAATTTTGTATTTCCTTGTGAAGAGTACTAGTTCAGTCTTGTGGGGGTTAACACCTAAGCCACATCGATCTGTCCATTTTAGTAGCTTGTTGAGAGCGGTTTGTATAAGTTCTGTTAAAACTTGAGGGTGCTTTCCTGATACGGCAATGGCAATATCGTCAGCGTATGCAATCACTTTGAATCCCTCTTCTTCTAGGTCTATTAGCAGATCATTAACTACCATGTTCCATAGAAGTGGGGATAGGACTCCACCTTGTGGGGTTCCTCTACTGACTGACCTTCTTGTAGTAAAGCTACCTACTTCCGCATTTATAATTCTGCTTTTCAGCATGAAATTTATTAGGTTACCAAGTGAGCTATCCACATTGAGATTCTGCAGTGTCTTCGCTATTGCAGCGCTGCGGACATTGTTGAAGGCGCCTTCCATATCTAGGAATGCAACTAGAGTGTATTCTTTGTGGTTTAGGGAGTATTCGATGGCGCGTAATAAGGTATGTAACCCAGTTTCTACTACCGATTTTTCCTTACAGTAAGCGTGTTGTGTTGTAGAAAAAAGGTTTGGTTTTATAACACTACGCAGATTAATGTCAATCAATCGTTTCAGTGGCTTAAGAAGAAATGACGAGAGACTGATAGGTCTTAGATCCTTGGGCGTAACGTGGGAGCATTTACGTATTTAAGACAAATGGGGAATTATATTAGTTCTTCTTAAGGCCAGCTTTATAGACAATGCATGTTTGTTTTTTATTTGAAGTAATAACGTACATACGAGTATAAATTCTTTGTGTACCAACTCTGGAGCAAGCCACGTACTTAGTTTTAAAAAATATAATTTAGATTTATTTTTTAAAATATTACATTTCTTTTTTTTTTGTAGCGGACTTAACTGAATGAGTTGCGGTGTTGCAATTAAAAAATATTCATTTTTCTAAATATTTATTACATACTAAACATACAACATGGAGACTACAACAAATAAAATGCACGACTGGGTCGCACGAACTTGCTCCTATGTAATAGACTAGGAATTTTAAAAACGAAAGTTATTGAGGAAAACTGTTCATAAGGATAAAATAAATTTTTTAAATTCTTTTAGTAGTAAGAGATAAAAACAGAATGCTATGCAAATATGAATTTATGGAAAAACAAAAATTATAAGTCGTTGTAGTGGTTCCTTAAAAAAATAAGCTTTTATGTAAAAAATTTTTAAAACATTTTTAAGAAAATATTTGGGTATGGCAATTTTAAGTTCTTATTATTGTACGAATAATAGTTAAATTTCCAAGAAAAATACTAAGCCGTTCTTGTGATATCGAATTTTTTCTAAAAATGTCGACCTATGGTAGGTACAGGTACGAAAAAAAAAATAGCAAAATTCTCGGAACCGTTTTTGAGAAAAATAAGATTTTCGAAAACCATTTTTTAACATTTATATGGGAGGTACCGTTTGTTTAAATTAAAACAAAATTTTTTTTTCTCAAATAAAATCTCAAATCTTGTAGAAATCTTAAGAAACCTTTATTTGTCAAGTTTGAAAAAATATATATTATGGTTTTCGAAATATTGAATGTTCAAAAAAATATTTTGAATTCTTTTTTTTGAAATCCAAAAAATAAAAAAATTAAAATTTGAATATTTAATAATATTTAAACTTTGGAGGAGCTTTAGTATAGAAAAATGGCTTAAATCGGCAGTACCGTTTTCGAGACAATCAAAAACAAAAAAAAATGGACCCAGGGAGGCTACCAAAAATAACAATTTTTTGGAAAATTATTTTTTCAACTAGTTTTAACAAAATGAAATTTTAAATTTTTTTTTTTAAATTCTGTGGGACAGTTTTTGAGAAAAAAAATATTTATAAAATTTCGAAAAAAAAGCCGTATGGTAGGTATCGTTATTTTTGGTCTTAAAAAAAAAAACAACGTGTGGGGGGAAAAAATCTAAACCCATATCTACCAAGTTTGAAGAAAATCGGCCGGCGTAGTCGAACCGACAGACAGACAGACAGAATTGCGAGACCCTTTTTTGGTCTTCGCTATCATTGTAATGTCAACCTTGATCAAAATCTCGAGTTCGATTTTTTTTCCGAATGCGTAACTTGCCTTATAGTACCTATAAGTCGCAAGTTAAAATTTCAATATGTAATAATATTTAAACTTTGCAGGAGCCTTACCATAAAAAAAAATATTTAAATCGGTTGTAATGTTTCCGAGAAAATCAAAAACAAAAAAAAATGGTTCCAGGGGGGCAACCAAAAATAACATTTTTAGGACACATTTTTTTCAACTATTACCTAGCTTTAACTAAATAAAATTTTTGAAATTTAAAAAAAAAAATTCTGTGGGACAATTTTTGAGAAAAAAAAATATTTATAAAATTTCGAAAAAAATCGTATAGCAGGTATACCGTTATTTTTGGTCTTAAACAAAAAAAAAAAAAACGTTGGTGGGAAAAATTAAAAATGATAAAAATGAGACCTACTTTTTTGGTCTTCTCTATCATCGTAATGTCAACTTTGATCACAATCTCGAGTTTGATTTTTTTTAGGAATGCACCTATGTACAGTTTAAGCTCCAATAAGCCGACAGTTCCCTTAAACGGACACATTTTCGGGAACGAACTTCTTTTTCGAAAATCTCATACAAATAACTTTCCTATAAACGGACACTCTCATAAACGGACGCGGACACGTTTCCTTGCCCATTTAAGATAGAAAACCTCCCATACGCGGACACATTATTTTATTTAGGGATTATTTTTTCTCAAAAATGTAACGGAAAAGAACAGCACATCTGTTCTAAGTACAGTTTATGTTTAATACGTAAGTAAATCTATAGAAACTCTCCGATAACCGGATGCGAAGCTCTAATAACTGGACAGAGCGATGTTATGTTGAAAGGTTATTAGGGGATCCCGAGGTAGTTACTGGGGGTAGTTGGTGTAATTTTGAGAGGGTATGGTTCCCTTTTTTCATCGCGTTTCGTTTTTACACATGTCATTTCCTTTCCTTCAGCTACTCGAAAGTTTTTTGTATACCCTTAATATGTCAGAGACACAGTGTAAGCAATTAGAAAAAAGGGAGGCGTCAGAAAGGAGGTTTCGGTGTACATTGGTTTTGAATTTTTGAACATTGTAATGACTTGGGAAAGACAGAGCGTGGTAAGGAATTCCACATTAGCGTTATACGGCTGAAGAACGAATCTCTGTACTTCACAGCACGTCCGAAGTTGGGCTCAAGGGTAAACTGATGGGCATTCTTAGAAGTGCGAATATTACGGTTGAATTGTTTAAGGGAAGGAATGCAACTGCAGTTCACTAGAGCATAGTCCGTTAAAATAACGGTAAAAAAGGGTGAGGCAAGAAAAGTTGTAAATTGCAAATGCATTGGGCAACAAAAACTTATTGGTTCGCGCTTTGGCAAAAAGGTTTGTTTTTTTTTCAGCCACGACATGAAATATTTTATCTATGCAAAGTTTTTTAGATTTAATATTGGAAAAACACAAGCTACAGAGATTTCAAGAAATAAAGAAGATGTTCGAGAGCTTTCACTGTATATGTATATATCGTACCCATAAGTCGCAAATAAAAATACTGTATGATTCCCAAAAGCTTCCTCTCGAAAAATCAATTTAAATCTTGTCAATATCTCTTTAACTTTCGAAGAAATTACTTTTTGAATTGTATGTGTTTTTTTAAGCATACAAAAGTATTTATATATTGCCATTTTTCTGAAGTTGTGTAGAGTTGGTTTCAGAGATATCATCAATCAAAGAATTGTGAGGTTCTTGGAAATCGAAAATCAGTAAAATCACTGATTAATTTATATAACTTAAAGATACGTCTTCAGATTATTTCAATATTTTATTTTTTTAAAAAATACCGCTCTACAATACATATTGTGTGATCTTTTATCATAAACTCAACATTTATATAAAATTTGGAATTGTGTAGTTATTTAATTTATATAAAATTAATATACATATATACAAAAGTTTAAAGATGAGCCAAATACGAGGGTCTCTCATAAATTAGATGTTCATTCGACAATGACTAGTTCGTTGCTGTCAAAGTCTTTTAGAAACAGAATGATGCTGGTGAGAGTATAGTACTAATCAAATATTGATATAGCAACATTGGCGATCATGAAAAAAGAAATTTCAGAATGGGTGTTGTTGCAATTAAATCTAATATTAATTTTAACAGAAACATTGTCATTTCATTTATTCAATACATTTATAAACTATACATGGAAGATTTCTCTTAGATTAAGTACAGGCTTATGGTTGTACATTTATATTTTAATCATTTTTTTTTAAATATACATTTCATATAATTTACACAAAATCTCTATAGCATGGCAAAATGCCGTCTGCCAGATTGACAACAAAATATTTTCTTTGACATATTTGCAAAAGTTAGCCTAACCTTTTGAATTTACATAACTTTTACCAGATTATTTTAAACAATGTTTTAAATATTTTTAATTTAATTTAAATTTTTTAATGTAGTAATAACATCACACGAATTAACATAAATTTATTTTCAAAAATCTTCATTAATTATTCGTTCTCTATACTTCAATGAAATTTTGCAGAACTCATACAATTTTGGAACATCCATCTCATTAAGCTTCATCAGCACTTGTTCCTCCGATAAGAAATCACATCCAAAAATATATCTCCTAGTTTCCCTGAGAGTTGGGCACCTTCCGACGAAATGAATGACGTCTTCCCGTTCTGCTAAGTTGCATATACTGCATTCCAATGGTAGATCAGGTCTGTGGGGTATAAAGTTTAAGTTAAGCAATTCACTTCGAAGCCTGAGCATTGTGGCAATCATGTGTACACTATTTGTATCTCGAAAATAATTTTTGTCCAATAAATTGTGATTCAGTCTACTGTAGATTGTTCTGTACAGCGAACCAGATGCTTCAGCTATAAATTCCGCTCTACATTGCTCATCTACTTTTTGAATTATTTCGTAAAAATTACTTTTACTATTAGATATATCTTCAACGTTAATGCTTAAACTCATATCACATCCTCGGGCTAATTCCAACCAATCTCTATACCAGCTGTTTTTATCTTGGATAGCTTTGAGGGCTATCTTTCTCGTAAGCCGGGTTTCAGACATAGCAAAGACTTTAAGCAAATAGTCTGCTTGGAGCTTTAGTGTTTTTATAAATAGAGGCGATATCCCGGTTTCTAGCATTATAACGTAGTTTATAGTGTTTTCCGGTAGGTGAAATATTCTCTTCACATAGTGTCTTAAGAGATTCTCTACTTTATCGAACTTTTTACATCCCCAAATCTGTGCTCCGTATAGAAGAATCGTCTCCGAAACCGCTTCAAATACCTTATATTTGCTGCTATGCGCTATATTTTTGTTCATAAAACATCTTTTCCAGGCAACATTGATTGCAGTTTTGGCTTTTAAGAGTTTTTCCTTGAAATGCTTCTCCAAACTCAGATTTTTTGTAAAATAAACACCCAGGTACTTGAATTCGTTGACACATTCTAAGCGTTCTCCATTAAAAGCCCATTTTTCATTTGAAGCAATTCTTCCACCCCCTCTTTTAAAAATCATTACCTTGGATTTTTCTATGTTAACTATGAGGTTCCATAATTGGCAGTAGTCATTAACCCTGTTGATCATGAGTTGTAAGGTTTGGGGGGAGTACGCAAACAGGACTACATCATCCGCAAAGAGCAATGCCTTAATACGTACTCCAGCAAAGTCCACTCCACCTGGCAGATAATCGATCAAATCATCGATGAAAAGTGCGAACAATGTAGGGCTTAATGTACAGCCTTGTCTTACTCCAGATGTTGTTTCGAACCAATCCGAAAGTTCTTCTCCGTTCCAAACTGCAGCTTGCGTTCCTTTGTACAGTTCTTCCAGAACACGTCCAAACTTATGCGATAAACCCAATCCATACAATTTGTAAAACAGGGCAGATCGGTCAATTGTGTCAAATGCAGCCTTGAAATCAATAAAAAACGCGTAAAGTTTCTTTCCTTGTAATATAAAATTCTCCGCTATGCTTTTCAAAACAAAAATATTGTCAATAGTTGAATATCCTGATCTGAATCCAGATTGGAACTCTTTTAACAGGTTTTGAGATTTAATCCATGTTGTAAGGCGCTTTTGTAACACTGATGTGAATACTTTATACGTGGCATTCAAAAATGAAATTCCTCGATAATTTGAAGGATCTGATAAACAACCTTTTTTATGTATGGGAAATATCACTGATTCCTGGAATTCTTTAGGAGTAGCATCACCATCCATAACCTTATTAAAAAGTTTTGTTAAATTTTCTTTCAGAATATTAGTCCCATATTTATAAAATTCTATTGGAATTCCGTTTGCTCCAGAAGCTTTTCCATCTTTCATGCCACCTAGCACTAGGTCCACTTCTTGGCAAGTGATTGCAGAGTCTAAAATTTCATTACAAAATCCAGGAACTGCGTAATTCCACTTTATATTGTTTGCAATTGGGTTAAGTAATTCCTTAAAATATTCCCGCAATGTACTCTTACTAAGGTTTGAGTTGATTTTAAGTTGTTTCCCATTCAGTTTCCATGCAAGCTTCCAAAATTCCGATGAGTCTTTACACGTCGCCAATCTGTTCGCTTCAATTTCACCATATCTCCTTTTTTTGATTCTACATAGATCCTTATATTTCTTATTGGCATCAATGTAATTCTGACTGAATGAACCATCGCTAGAATTACGGAATATTTTCAGCCACGTAAAAGATAAATTGCGAGCACGTTGACAATCCTCGTCAAACCAAGGTTCTATTCCAGCTTTTCTATCTTTTCTATTGATTTGCTGTTGTGGATACGAAGTTTTTATTGTATCTTCCAATATTTCAAAGTCCATATAATGCCTTCTTTGGAGTTTCGAATCGAGTAGATGTCTGTATGCTGGTGCCCTGGAGACTTTCCATTTTAGCTTAGGTAGTAAACGCATATTTGTAATTTCCTCAGGTGATGGATACTTTTGGTGGTGAAAAGTGACAACTAGCGGAAAGTGGTCTGAGTAAAGTACTTCCTTAACTTCGAAGTCTGAAATATATGGCTCCCAATCCATCCCTATGAGACTATAGTCTATCACTGATGTTCCTTGACCACCAACAAATGTGAAATTACCCGAATCATCACTCAAACTAGTTCCATTTTGAATTCTAAGCCCGTATGAATCACAAAGCTCTACTAGTCTCCTTACTCTTCCATTGCATAAGTTGTCTTTTGATCGCCTATTGACGCCATGAACTGCATTCAACATTCCCGCTTCTTGACCCACTCTGGCATTCAGATCGCCAATCAACAAGACATTCGATGTGTTTTTGCAGCTCAATAACTCATTTATTGCTTCGAAGTCAACTTCCCAGTTGTTGCAATTTATATATAAAGGTAGTATCCACAGGTATTTATTATCAATTCGTAATTCCAAGTATGATATCATGTTGTATGAAAGAAATTCGCATTTAATATTTTTGAGCTTTTTCTTGTATCCGAAGTAACATCCTCCACTTGCTCTTCCTCTGGCATGAGTTCTAGTCGCTGCAGTCCACTTAAAAATATAATCTACCATCTTATTTTCCACAAATTCAAAGTTATTTTCTGTTACAAACGTTTCATATAAAAATATAAAATCAAAAGTATTTATAAATTTAAAAAACTCAATAAAAAGGCATTTGTTCATCAAACCTGATACATTGTATGATAGTATTTTATAATAATCCTGCTTATAACTAAAATCTTTTATTCCTAAAATATTTTCTGTTTGGCAGACGGCTTTAGTACTAAAGACAAGCATTTGCACTACTTCCGACAGCACTGGTGCTCGGGTTTGAGTTTCGAACATAAGCAGAATGTGTATCCTCTCTATCCTCTCTTGACCTATGTGTTACTCGTATCATCGAACTGTCACTATCATTAAACATATGATCTATCAAACGCATCCCATCTTCTTCATCGCATTTTAAGTTATTGTTTCGATCCAAATAAAACGTTTTATTATCAATATGTAGTGTTTGTCCACGAATAAATACTTTGATGTTTTTGTTTTTTTTGTTAATATCTGTTTTAATTTCTGATAGTCGCCTTCTCTTGTCTCTTGCTGCTTTGGTATAATCCCTGTGTATGGAGATCCCAGTGTTGCGTAATTTAATGGCCGACTTCAGTATGCGTGGTACATCGCCAGTTTCCTGCATTTCTACGATAACATTGGCCACTTTATTGTTCCTGGAGCGAATTAATCGTGTTCGTACTATCCGTCCCGGATTATTTATTTGCAACAGATCCAAGCAAATTTTCTTCGCTTCCTCCATCGCTTGTTGATCATCCTGGGATGGAATATGCAGTACCAAGTTTCTTTCATTGGATTTTCTTTCTAGAAACTCGACCTGCCGCTCGAGTGAAAAGCATTTTTCCTCCATTTGCTGCATTTTTGAATGAAGAGCCTCATTGTTCTGTTGTAACGACTGTATTTTTGTCGCGATTTCGGTCAAGTCAGTCTTTGTTGGCAAGCTTTTTAGTCGTTCGTCGAGGATTGCTCCGAGGGAGGTTTCGATCATGGTTCGGAGATCAACCACTTGCATGTTGCCGACTTCTGAATTAGCTTGCGCCTTTGTTACAGAGTAATTAGTTGGGGAAACTGGGGAAACGTCTATAAATGGTCTTTTAGGATTTGGTCGTTGAGTCTTTGTGTCTTTGGTGATGTTCGTATTGTTGTTGTTTTTTTGGGGTGTTCTTTGTATTCTACCACCGTTCATTTTGTATATTTTATTGTGTCTTAACTTAAGCAAAATATAGGCTCACCTTTTACCTTATTATACTATATAGGTACTATGGCGAATAATTTTTGCTCAGTTTTTACTTTAAAAATACTTATAAAACAATTATTTTTCACAAAATTAAAGGAGCTTAATTGCAATTAATTCCAAACGTCACCGAACCAGGGTTGCCATTTATAAAGAACTAATAAATTCCAAAAATAGGAATTAGTTAAAAGCTTAAGCTTTTAAGAAGACTTTTCAACGATCGTCATTAAGATAAGAAAGGACAGAAATTAGTAAATCTCTATGTTCAAATTTTGGTCTAATAGAAAGTGGAGTTGATTATAATAATAATATCCGATTCGAGGCTCTGTACATTCTTTTTTAAAAAGATTTTTTTAAGAAACATACATGGAACACTGACTTATAAAATGCTTAAATATAAAATTTGTTTGAGTTGACGGCAATGCCATAGCTACTAAATTCATTAAAACTGAAAATGTAACCACTAAATAAGCAATACAATGAATTACTTACTTATAAAATTTGTTAAAGTATTATAAGGCCACAAATAACCACGGGTTTCTTAAATAAATTTAATTTTAATAAATATTTCAAAAACTAAACCATTTTAACAAAATATTCACGGTTTTTATTCTATAAATATTTTAAAAAGAGCCTTTCACTCGCTGGCTTTTGAAATGATATTTAAAAATTATAATTTTATTATGTAAGTCGCCCCACTTTCATACCTACTAAGACTTTAGTACGTTTTTACTTACTTGATACATTTTTTTCCATTCTTAAATCCAAACTAACTTAAAACTGCATAAATATAAGAGAAACTAGAAATATAGTTTTGAATGCTAATTATTTAGCATAAATGTAAGTAAATTTACTAAAACTTTTCAAAAAAGCATATCTTGCAGAATTCCGAGAAATCTTGATATTCCTAACTCACCTTGACATGGAGGTTGAAAAAACAAAATTAATTTACTTTTCATACCAAATATGCTGTACAGTTAAAAAAAAAAACAAAGAAAAAGTTATCGTAGCTTTTTTATTACTAACTATATAGAGCCACCCCACTGTGTGCCAGCTTGTTGGTATAAATAATAATTTAAACGTAGCCCTATAAAAAATCTAGGTGTGTTTAATCAAACAATCTCGACATCCAAAATCGACACGACTATTTCTGGACAAAAAAACACGTTCGTCGAGTTTTCAATAATTCTATTGATACACCCGCTGTGTGGCATGTGGCACGTCTTGTTGAAACTACACGTCTAGTACATGCAATTGACCAATGAAATAACGTTGCAACTGACTGGAAAACTGGATGCCATGTGATTCAAGCAAATATTGGTTTATGCAAGAACAAAAATTATAAGTCGTGATTTCTTAAAAAATACTTTTATATAAAAAACATACAATATCTTTAAAACATTTTTAGGAAAAAAATTTCTTACGCCGATTTTAAGTCTTTATTACTATATACGAATACAAAATTATTTTCCAAAAAAATACTGATCCGTTTTTAAGATACTGAATTTTCCAAAAACAAAGTAGATTCTTTTTTCAGATGCTTCTTTTTAGAAGCTTTTCTCTATAAATAATTTCATTAAAATCCGTTATGCCGATAGTGAGAAATTTAAAATTCGAAAAAATCGTTCTATGATAGGAACAGTCAGTAATTTCTTTTCTTTAATTATAGATCGTAAAAATTAAATGAAAGAAAAAAATTGTATTAATATTGTCGGAACCGTTTTCGAGAAAAATGCCATTTTCAAAAACCATTTTGTATGGCGCGTACCGTTATTTTAAGGTAAAATATTTTTTTTTCTCACATCTTGTAGATTACATTAAGAAACTTTAATTATTCAATTTAAAAAAACATCTAGCATGGGGTTTTCGAAATATGTGTATTGAGTTTAAGGACAAAAAATTGAAAATTTTTAAAAATCCAAAAAATATTTTTTTGAAAACTATAATAATAATACACTATAAAATTCAATCTTTTAGGGAGACTTGCATAAAGAAAAACGGTCAAAATTGGTTGTACCATTTTTGAGAAAATCAAAAACAAAAAATGGTATCAGGAGGGCTACCAAACATAACCATTTTTTGTAAATTTTTTTTCAACCGTTACCTAGCTTTAACTAAATGAAAGTTTTTATTTTTTTTAAATCTGTGGGACAGTTTTTGAGAAAAAAAATATTTATAAAATTTCGAAAAAATCGTACGGCAAGTGCCGTTATTTTTGGTCCTAAAAAGAAAGAAAGAAATGTGTGGGCGGGAAAAGTTAAAAACGATATCTACCAAGTTTGGCGTAAATTGGCCTAGCCGTTTCGGCTGTAGTCGAACAGACAGACAGACAATTTCGAAACCTACTGAAGAAACTGTCAGTCGGCCTACGTAGAGTTGATTACTTTTTTTTCTTAAATCACATTCAGATTAAAATTGGTATTTTATAATTCATTATCCAAAAAAAAGTAATTCAAAGGCACACTCTGTTAAAATGGCCGAAATGTTTGATAGTTATCTTTCCAATTTGTTCTTCTTCTACTTGTTCTTCAATTTGCCTTTGACAGACAAATAATTCGCAGTAATCGATATCATTTATTTGATGATTTTCTCCTCAAAGTTATCGCTCACAGATATTAATCTTCAAAAGTCCCAAATTCTTTCGTCCTTTCCATTAAGATATATTATACCGAATGTGGTGTTATCGCGCCGCAGCTCGTAGGAATTCATTGAAATAAGTTCGCATAAAATTCCATTTAAGACAAAAGATACGCACGAGTGAGATGAGATGACTGAAAAAATCATCGCGTGTCCTTTCTCTAAAAAAAAATTACACTCAAGCTCCCATCGAAGGGGACATTTAATCAAGGATAATGCGCAATTCTTTTGTCTTTTCACCAAGAGATAAACACGTAAATAGCTAAAGAAAAAACAAGTAAGAGTAATTCCAGAATTTACGATTGTTATCACCCGATAAATCACAAAAGGACGAAAATAAAAAAAAACCGATGAAAGGACGACAGAAAATGAATGAGCAAAAAAACCTCTCTCCGGTGAGTGCCATTGAGTGAAAATGTCAAAGCCATGTTTAATTCATCGTAAGTAGTAGTCATTGGCTATTTGTGCGATGATTGGGCGGTTTTTAGTTGTTAGGTGTATACGAAGGTTATGAGGTATCTTATACAACACTTAGCATGTTCATACACCTACAATAGCTTACAAAAAAGAGAAGCAAAAACATAAAGAAGTTTTTCTGCTTCAGACCTTAAGTACATATCATTTGTATCTCTGCTTACAGATAAAACAAGTGTCTCGTATTCAAGGCAGCAGTTGTGATTTGTCATGGTGTTATTTCCAAGGACTCACATAGAATGAAAAAGGACAAGAGACTTATATATTTCGATTGTATTATATCGTTTTTGTTTTGTTGGTGAAAACTGCCGGAAATAGATCTTTGTTATACACCTTTGGGAATAATGGCTTTTCTAAGGGACTAAATGAAAGCTTGAGAGTGGGTATTTTAATATTCTCTTGTGTCTTGTTGTGCTTAATAAGCCATGTATGGTGTTTTTAGTCTTTTTGTCTTTCTGAATTTGGTAAGATTTGTTTTTTTTTTTAATTTAAACTAAAATATTTACAGAACCACCCATTTGCAAGAAACTTTGACAAATCTAAGAAATAAAAAAAAAAACAATATCAAAATTCGAAAATATTTTTGCCCATTGTTTTTTAAGGAAGCTGGTGCCTTCTTGACCGAGTTGAAAATGTGTAATTTTCTGAATATTTCTTTTGAAGGTCTTACCAGAACCATTCTATAAAGAAAAGTCTTACAAGACGCTCCCAGGACGAGGGTATAATATTCTTAAATGATATATTGAAAGCAAAAAAAATTGAAAAACACCAAACAAAAATACCTTGGTTTGAGTTTAGTTAATCAGGTTACATAAGTTGAACCGAAAGAGTATAATTCATTTTTCTTACGACCTATGATAATTTACCTAACAATATTGCTGAAAAGGCATCACCTAGAGCTAGTAATAATAGGCGTTTTTCTTTTTACTTGCGATATAGGTCCGACAATTCCGTCTGTCTGTCTGTATGTCTGTATGTCTGTACCTCGAACTACAGCCTAAACTACCGGAGGCATTTTCTTCAAACTCGGTAGTTAAGGGTCTTCGGTGATTCCCTAGAGGAAAAATTGAAATTTTTTTTTTAGCTCCAAAACTAAGGGTACCCCCCATACACCCGTAATGCAAAATCTTATTTATCTCGAAAACGGCTCTAACGATTTTTATAAAAAAATTAAGTGTGATATTATGGACATGGACTATATTTTGATGAAAAAAAAATTTTGGGGGAAATGTTATTAGGGGTACCTGTCATAGAACGGTTTTTTTGATTTTCGAATTTCTCACCAACGGCTCTAACGATTTTAACCAAAATTTTTATGCAGGAGCTGCTTTGCATTTAAAAAATATAAACTAAAACTTTTTTCGAAAAAATAGTTTTTGGATTTTTAAAAAAATAATACAATTTTTTTTTTGAAAATTCAACATCTTGAAAACCGATACACGATTAAATTTTTAAATTACGTTTTAAAATGTATTTTATTAAATACTAATAACTTGCGTACACATTTTTTTTATAAAAATTTTAAGGAAAATTTAGTACACAAAAAACATGTTTCAGTGTGTCTGTATGTCTGTACCTCGAACTACAGCATAAACTACCGGAGGTATTTTCTTGAAACTCGGTAGTTAAGGGTTTTCGGTGATTCCCTAGAGGAGAAATTGAAATTTTTTTTTAGCTCCAAAACTAACGGTACCCCCCATAGACCCGTAATGCAAAATCTTATTTATCTCGAAAACCGCTCTAACGATTTTGATAAAAAATTTAAGTGTGATATTATGAACATGGACTACATTTTAGTCAAAAAAAATTTTGGGGCAAAATGTTATTAGGGGTACCTGCCATAGACCCGTTTTTTTTTAATTTTCGACTTTCTCATTAACGGCTCTAAGGATTTTATCCCAAAATTTTTAGCAGGAGTCCCCTTAAGTTTAAAATAATATTGTATATAAAAATATTCGAAAAAATATTTATTGGATTTAAAAAAAAAAAAAAAAAATTTTAAATCAATATCTTCAAAACCTATGAACGATTATTTTTTGAAATTATTTCCTAAAACCAATATTATTAAATACTTAAAATTCGCATCCCACATTTTTTTCTTGAAAAATTTTAGAGATATTTCTTATATAAAAAATTTATTTAATAATAAAACGATTTTTTAAGGTTTATTTGCATAAATTCATACTTTTCCGGAAACCAGACGGCAATTTTATGCAGTTGAACATTATTATCTCATTAAATCCATGTTTTATATTTATAAAATGTATCTTAAATTCCAAAGTACTTTTATATAAGAGCAAGTTCGTGCGATCCAGTCGTGCATTTTATTTAGTTCAGTATAGAGCTCTGAATAGAGTCCGAGCATGTCGAGCATGTTCCGAACATTCTCTGAACCAAGCGTGCTCTGAGCGCTCTGAGTATATTTTGAAACACACCTGAACACTTATGTAGCTGTCGCCATTTTTTTTTTAATTTCCATCTGTCAAATGCTTGTGTTAAGCATTTTACTCTGTCTGCTCAGTTATTTTATTCTGAGCTCATAGAGCGCACTCTGAACACGCTCAGAACATGCTCAGAACGAAAAAAGAAACACATTTTTGAAACTCTGAACACTCTGAACTAAAAAAGAAACACAATTTATTTTTTGACAACTCAGGTTCTGTTCTGAACTAAAAAAGAAAAACGCCTAATGTAAGAAATCGACCCACTTCCTGTCAATGAGTAACTAGTTTAGCTTTAAAAAATATGGGTGAAAGGTTCGGGTATGCGTGCATGATTTCTCAGTTCTATATGACCATTTATATTAAAGGCTCGTATGTACTATTACTATCTTTGTCTTGCAAGAAGTTATTTTGGAACAATGTAATGAACGTATTACTGCATATGTGTTGAAATTTAAGATTTTGTACTTTGTTCTTATCTCCTTTTTGCTTGTGTAAATTATTTTATCAAGTTGTAATTTACTTAAATGTGTTTGTATATTGAAAATAAAACATTCATTCATTTTTGGAATCTCAAAACATCAGGTTATGGGCCTTATCACAAAATAAAATATTTGAGGATTTAATAAAAAAAGATGTCTGAAATGAAGCAGAATATTGAAAAGCTTCGAGGAAGCGAAAATTTCGAAGACTGGAAATTTTCTGTAGAAGCCTATTTTCAAATGAAAGGACTATGGAATGCTGTTTCTGGTAATGAGGCGGATGCAACGAAGCTCTTAAATGCGAAATCTGAACTAATTTTATTGGTAGAGCGTTCCATATATCCCCATATTCGGCAGTGCAATAGTGCGAAGGAAATTTGGGATTCCTTACAAAATGTTTTTCAAGATTCTGGGCTTGTAAGAAGAGTCGGACTCATTCAAAAGTTTTGTTCTACGAAATTGAATGATTTTCCAACCGTGGATGAGTATGTGAACGATATTCTGAATACATCATACAAGCTAAGGTCTGTAGGTCTTAATGTTGATGAAGAATGGACAGGTTCAATGCTTTTAGCTGGACTCCCCGAAGAATACAAACCAATGACGATAATGGGAATTCAAAGTTCTGGTATCAAAATCACTGGAGATACAATTAAAATGAAGTTGCTTCAAGATGTTAAAACAGATGTGAGTAATGAAACTGCATTTGTTGGTAAGAATTGGCTAAGCTCTGGAAAAAAACAGCACAAAGGTCCTAAATGTTACAACTGTAATGAATTTGGACATATAGCTTTGAAATGTCCAAGGAAACCAAAGAACTATCAAAAAAAGAAGAATGCGATGATAAGTACTTTTTCAGTCAAGACACTTGGCAAAGAAGATTGGTATTTTGATTCTGGAGCATCAGCTCATATGTGCTCCAATAGTACATATTTTTCAAGTTAGACGAAGGCTACATCTGAAGTTATTGTTGCCAATAACTCTAAAATGGAGGTAAAAGGTATTGGCAAAGTGAACATGACGGTTTCGATAGGTAAATCAAGAGAAAACGAGGTTGAATTTCTGGATGTTCTTCATGTTCCTGATTTGTGCATTAACCTTCTATCCGTTTCAAAAATTGTAGAAAGAGGTTTTTCGATGATTTTTAACAAGAAGGGATGCCTAGTAAAGGATAGTACAGGTGATATTGTTGCAACTGCGGACTTAGTCAACGATATGTTCCGGCTTAACAGAATACCACATCAATGTGCATACGCTAGCAAAAATGAAGAACCAAATCTTGACCTGTGGCACAAACGAGTGGGTCATCCGAGTAGTGAAACAACAAAATTAATGATCTCAGAAGCTGTTAAAAAGATTGATTTGAATCCATCTAAAATTGAATGCGTCACTTGCCTAAAAGGAAAAATGGCACGCCTGCCATTTAAAGCAATTGGTACTAGAGCTGAATCCATCCTAGAAATTGTCCATACAGATCTTTGTGGCCCAATGAACCATAAGTCTATTGGAGGTTCGCTATTTATGCTCCTTTTTATTGATGATTTTTCAAGAAAAGTCTCTGCTTATTTTATAAAAAGCAAGACTGAAGTTGCGGAAAAATTCCTTGAATTTAAAAACTTCGTGGAAAATCAAACTGGAAAGCGAATAAAAGCATTACGAAGTGACAATGGAACCGAATTCTGCAATGCTAATATGAAGAAAATTTTAATGAATGCAGGTATTGAACATCAAAAGACAGTTCCATATTCACCGCAGCAAAATGGTTTAGCAGAACGGATGAATAGAACCGTAATTGAAAAGGCACGTTGCCTTCTAATCGGTGCTGGACTAGAAACAAAATTTTGGGCTGAAGCTGCAAATACGGCAGTTTACTTAGTAAATCGTACACCATGTAAGAGTTTACAGAACAAATCACCGGAAGAGGCTTGGTCTGGAAAAAGAAAAAATCTAGGACATTTGAGGGTGTTTGGATGTCAAGCTGTCATTCACATTCCAAAAGAGAAACGAAAGAAACTAGATGCTAAAGGGAAAGAAGTCATTTTTATGGGATACTGTGCACATCCAAAATCATACCGTTTCTTCGATATGAATAAGAATGAAATAATTACAAGTCGAGATGCAGTATTTATCGAAAATAGTTTTCCCAAAAACAACAAGGTAAATGAATTTTCATATTATGAAGTCTTTCCAGAATGTGATTCAGTGGGGGAAGAAAAAGAAGATTCAACACGTTCGTTAGAAGAGCACATAAGCATAGCAGAAAATGAAGACACATACGGAAAATAGTTTTTCAGACGCTCAATACAGTTTCAATAAAGAATCTTCCGAAAGAATCACATCTCCCCAACAACTAAGACGTTCAACTCGACCAAGAAATGTACCTGTAAGAGATGGTTATATTTCTTATATGCACTGATGATGAAAGAAGCAATGAATGAAGAATATAATGCTCTGATCAAAAATGATACTTGGGAGATAGTGTCATTACCGAAAGGAAAGAAACCAATCAACTGCAAGTGGACATTTAAGGCAAAAAGAGATTCAAATAGCCAAGTTGAAAAATTCAAAGCAAGACTAGTCATCAAAGGATACTCGCAACGTGAAGGGATCGATTACCAAGAAATATTTTCTCCCGTCGTAAGGTACACATCGATTAGGTTGCTGTTAAGTTTAGCAGTACGTTATGACTTAGATATTGATCAAATGGACGTTGTTACTGCTTTCTTGCAAAGTGAACTTCAAGAAGAGGTCTACATGAAACCCCCTGAAAGATTTGATGATTTACAAGGAAAAGTTTGTAAACTTAAGAAGTCGTTGTATGGTCTTAAGCAAGCAAGCAGAGTTTGGAATAAGAAACTGGATACAACATTGAAAAACATTGGACTTTCACAATCAAAAACAGACCCTTGCATTTATTACGAGACGATCGGCGAAGACAAAACTTTTCTGGCTATTTACGTCGACGATATACTGATCTTTTATAACAACAAGGACAAGAAGAAACACATCAAAGAAAACTTGGCCAAATCATTTGAGATGAAAGATTTTGGAGAGGCAAAGTTCGTCCTTGGAATGCAAATTACTCGCGATCGAGAAAAGGGAAAGCTGTAAATTGATCAAGAATCATATATCAAGACAATGCTCAAACGTTTTAAGATGGACGACTGTAACTCAGTTTCGACACCTCTGGATATTAACCAGAAACTTGCCAAAGAGATATCCCCAAAAACTAAAGATGAAATTGAGTACATGAAGACTGTCCCATATCAAGAAGCAATCGGCAGCATCTTATACACAGCACAAGTAAGTCGTCCTGATTTATCTTTTGCAGTGGGAGCTTTATCGAGATTCAATAAAAACCCTACAAAGTCTCATTGGGCAGCAGTTAAGAGGCTTTTCCGTTACATCAAACGAACTATAAACTACAAACTAGAGTTTGGTCGTGATGATGAGGGACTGCTAGAAGGATTTTCGGACGCAGACTGGGCCAGCGATGTAGATGATAGAAAATCTACGACTGGATACATATTTAAATACCAAGGCGGAGTTATTTCTTGGAATGCAAAGAAACAACCGACTGTGGCACTTTCCACTACAGAAGCGGAGTATATGGCTTTGGCTTCTACATCTCAAGAAGCACTTTGGCTTCAATCTTTACTAAAGGAACTTACCGACTGGAACAAGGAACTAGTATTGTGGTGTGATAACAAAAGCGCAATAAACCTTTCGCAAAACAATATGTACCATGCACGTTCCAAGCATATAGACATTAGACATCATTTTATACGGGATCTTATAGATGAAAACAAGTTGAAGATAGAATACCTGAAAACAGAAGACATGCTTGCAGACGTTATGACCAAAGGACTGCCAGCAACAAAACATAACCACTGCTGCAATTTAATCGGTATAAAAGTACCAAAATCTAGTGGGGGTGTTGAAATTTAAGATTTTGTACTTTGTTCTTATCTACTTTTTGCTTGTGTAAATTATTTTATCAAGTTGTAATTTACTTAAATGTTTTTGTATATTGAAAATAAAACATTCATTCATTTTTGGAAACTCAAAACATCAATATGTTACCAATAATTACCGTGTGGAACCGCTGCTACTTTGGTTTCGGAAAACAAAAGGGTTCAAAACATCTTACGAATTAGATGCATGCTCTGAAAAAAAGCCTCATATTGCCAACACCTTTCGGAAGGAAATTTTTCATATGTTAATATTTAAGGAGTTTAAGTGGTTAAGACTATATATCGAACTTAAGACAAAAAAGCCGGTAGGCAGTGCTCCTTATAAATGTAGGAAAATGTCGAAATCTATTGCTTTTAAGATTATTTTTTTCACAAGGCATCCGCATTGATCTGTTCAACCATTTTCGAGAAAGTCAAAAATGACACAGGAGGTATATTTTAAGCGTAGAAAAATAAAATAGACGATTTGCTCTTATTTTAAAAGACATAACGTTTCTAAAATGGATGTTATTAGGTAAAAATGTTCAGAAGTAACAACAAATGTGAGGAGAATTAGAAAATTACTTCTGTTTAAGTCGAGTTACTAAATAAAATTCAATTGAAAGTTCAAGTGCGTTTCGCCCAGGTACAGTGGGATCATTAGCTTGATACTGTCCATAGTATATACTCGTATAAATGCTTTTCATTAGAGTCGGTAAGCATCGACCAATATTTGCGTCTCAGAAAGAAAGATACGACTGTCGTACCTGGGCGAAACGTTCTTTGGGGTTGAAGTCGAAGAAAGTAAATGGTTAATGGTTAATTTTTGGTTTTTAAAATAAACTTTTAGGGAACATTTAGAAAATGCTATCAGCTTAAAGCTATATCTTAAAAACGAAAACATATTGAGGTCAAGTTTGATTAAAATCTCGATTTTGATTTTTCTTATAAATGCACAACTTGCCGTGTAGTACCTACAGACTTGGCCAAAATTATTGAGCACCCTATAAATTTCGTACGTGCATGCGTACAAAAACATTTGTTAGTAAAATTATTTGACAGTCTCAGATAAACTACTATAAACGCTGTAGTGCTAAAAAAAGCTCAAACAATTCGGTTCACTTGGTTAGACGCACGAATTGATTCAGTTTGTTTCTTAATGCTGGGTAATACAAATTAAATTTGGCTAAGTGTACGTTACTTAAGTTTTTCCGAGTGTTTAGAGTGAAAATGGGTAAAAACAAAATGTTAATGACTGCAGAAATAACAAAAATTGTGGCCTACCACTCAGAAGGGTATTTTATGCGAAAAATTGCCAAGAAAATAGGACGAAATGATAAAGCTGTTCGAAATGTCTTATCAAATCCTACCACCTAGGGAAAAAACAACAGGGGAAGGACAAAAACAGTCTTAACACCACACCAGAAGCGAAAAACTATAAGAATCGCCTCAAATTCAACAAACTCCACGATGAAAATCAAACAATTAGCGCGGGTAAGTGCAAGCAAATCAACTTTTCTTCGAGCTTTTTTAAGTGCTCAACACTTGAAATTCAAAAAACTAAAAAAAAAAACATTACGCTGTAAGAAAGGAGCAGCGGTTGGAGTTTGCGCGTCTTCACATGACATGGTATGTGCAGGTTGGAAGTGTTTTAAATTGAAGAAATGTGGTGTTTTCTGATGAGAAAAAGTTCAACCTAGATGGTTCTGATGGGTATAAGTTTTATTTCCATGACATTCGCAAAGACGAATGCTTTTTGAACCGAAATCATTCGAAGAAAAGAGGTTTAATGGTGTGTGGGGCCATTTCGCACTACGGCGCCTTTGAGTAGGTTTTTGTGTCTCATAAAATGACAGAAATTTCTTATAAAGCTGTTTTGCAAACAGCATAAGAAAGCTTTTTGGACCTATAAAGTAGATCTTACAACAAGACATAGTTCAGATCCACAACGCGCAGGTTGTAAAAGCATTTATTGCCAGTGAAAATGTGGAATTGTTGACGTGGCCACCATACTTACCTGATTATTTAAGAAAATTGTATGAATCTCTTAGAAGTAGAATTTTTTATCTAATTTCAAATCGTAGAAGTTGTACGAAATATTGAAACTGTGAAAATAATTTTAATAACAATAAAAAAAGCAAATAGAAAATGTTAAAAATTGATCAACTTCTTTTTTTTTAACTTTTAACAGGTGCGTCTAACCAAGTGCGCTAATGCGAAGAAAGCGATCAAAACAACCGATGAGTGTCTCTCACTAATCTTGAATTTAGGTTTTTTTTCCCAGAAAATTTAATAACCTTTCAAATGAATGGAATAGCTTGGTAGTTCATGAAGAAGACAAAACGAAAAACTTCAAGACCACAATGGTGCTTCTAACCATGTGAACCGGACTGTATATCGATTCGTATATATATCGTATATGTGTAGATGTTTATCGATATTATATTGAAGTATTAAAATTATATTTTTAACTTTAAGTAATCCTGTGTCTTAGAAAGTTGGTCAAAATCTTTCAAGCTGTTTTCAAGTTTCTTTAATCATCATTCTAGGCCCTGCCCTTCCGCATCTTCACCTGTACCTTAAACGTGCTAGGCAGTTGGAACGTTCCCTGTTAAATGCTATGAATTCGCATCAAATTCCCCCAAATATGTATGTATTTTTATATGTTATCCAAACTTGCCGGGAAACCGAAAACAAAGACCTTTTTAAAGTTCTTATCCCAATTTTCTCATATTTCCTCATTCCATTAAATCATACAACCAATTTATATAGAAGTATCCCTGGAACAAAAAAAAATAAAAGGCATCCCCTCAAGGTTGATGCCTTTCACAAACTCATCATCTTCGATATGGACAATCAGCATTTTACGTTCCATTAATGTCCTTTCTAACTCCTCTTTGCTTTCTATTTCTTCTCTCTGTTTGAAGGATATAATGATATTAGTTGTCCCATTTGTTATTATTTGATTTCTAATCATGCTTTAAATTTAAAACACAATGCTTATGGGGATGATCTTCAGATTTATACTTGTATCTTGTGTGTGAAGGGAAAGTCAGAGAAAGAATCCCTTCACTCTTCCTCTCTCGAACCAAACCTAAGTAATAAATACAAGATGCTTTCAAATTCAGAAGAAACAGAAAACCCATATTCACCAAATGGAGTTGTTTTTTGGCTATAAAGTTCGAGCCAAATAAAAATAAGGATATACACGAAGGAACATTGTGAAAGAATGTTACTATAGCAGTGCCGAAGAGGCAAAAAAGCCATTTTAGTCATATGGTTTCGACACTTCAATAATTGAGGGGCTATCGACAACTCGATGACAAGTGGTAGTAGTTTTCCCGAGATGATATTTTTTTTGTGTTCTAAAAAAAAGAAATTCGTTTTGTTAAAAATTGATGTCCTCATGCATAAATTGACAACTATATCCGAAAGATCGAGTGGGGGTTGGTTTTATGGTTTAATATGGTAAACTTATTGCAAATGACACTTTCGAGTTTTTGAACAAAAAGGTATTATAGTTGTGTCCCAGAGCGATTGACCACGCGGACAATATGAAGAACAACGAAACCAAATCTAAATCCAAAAGGCTTTAATTATTTTAGGTGGACGTAGCTAGAATTAATACCGTTTGGTGAATATACCGCCGCCGGGAGCGTTGCATAATGAATATGGGCATACGCGCCCTAGCAACGAATATCCTTTGTTCACATTAGTTGACACGTACGTGAGTGCGGTTTACATAGCGCAGAACCCCTAGTACAATGCTCAATCCTCAATCCTTGAGGGCAATTATTTAATTCGACACCCTGAGCCAGGCAATGGTTCCATTAAAATTGCATTTCCAAAACCACAAACAACATTGCGATGAATTGTTTGGCTGCGGTAATTTCAAGAGCGCTCATGTGGAACTTACAAGGGTCATCAGACTGAACTTCATTTGTTGCCTTGGATTTGGATGGTGCTTGCAGAGGTGTAGATGAATTTTGTACGAATTGGAGAAGCTAAATATTACGTTGGAGCACAATTTTCCGGTAATGAGAACTCTGTTATGTAGCAGCTACACACATCGTATAGCGGAATTATTCGGGAAGCTATAACGAAACTCGTAAGAGTGTATCTTGGGTTAAGGCCTGTGTCTGTAAGCAATGTTGGTAAATGAATCCAAGTTACATAAGGTTATGAGTTTTCTCTCTTAATTGATTTAAGCAGGTTTGTATGTAGCTATGGTGTTGCGCGGCCGTTTGCATACCTGGATGGCGTAGGTGTTGCAACCTAGGCAGGTGATTCCATTCTTGCCATCTCTCCACCCAGCTAAACAATCTGTTTTAGAACACCAATATTTCCCATTCTGTGCAGTGCAAATGGGCTCATGTAAATTCATGGTTTCTGAAAACAAGAAATAATCATTAATATAAAAAGAATATTATAATGGTGCAGTGTTCTGTGAAAATCCAAAAACTTAATCATAGGAATTTTCACTTCACAAAATACTCACCTAAGAACTACGCTTCTTACCCTAAAAACATATTAAAATGTTCACTGTCATCTGTAAATGAAATAAGAATAATAAAAACATAATTAAATTCAATTATAATAATATAATTTCAATAAATAAAAACTTACCAGAGCAAAAGTGAACACGCCGCCATAATGATTGTTTTGATTGTGACAATTAGTTGAAATTTTTTTGGTTACCTTGAGCAATGGACACTTAACCTGTTGGTCACTTTATTGCGCACGAAAGTAGTTCCGTCTCTTTCTGTTTAGAGGTAAGGGGCGAAGTATTTTAATACTCTGACGCATGCGCAGAAAAATATTCTTGCAGTTTAGAATGAATTCAATGAATAAATTCGAGGGTGAGTTTTAATGGTTTCAGTGTTATCAGAGGTAGGGAAATTAGGTATGAAAAAGTATTTGGTAGATAAAAGATACAATATTTAATTATATTTGAAGGATATGATATTAGTATAAGATTAGAGTTTAATGAGAGAAATTAGACTGAGATAGACATACAGAAGGGGGTGGTGTTATGAATATGTGTGTGTGATGAATTTTGGACATGGATAAAAGGGGGGGGATTATTAATGATAGGGATGGAAGACAATCCTGAAACTATTATTATTTTTAACAGTAGGGTTTAAAATAGTTATCTCACTCAGATATAGTGGTAACTATTTACTTGAATAATAGAACGAAGACCAGGAGCTAGCCTGGGGATTGTATGGTCATTTTCAATTGTTTGAGAGCTGAAGAAAGTTGTAGCAAAGTTTTAACTACCATTTTTTTTTAATTCAATTTTTGAATTTTTAAATTAAAAATTTTTAACGCGTATTAAGAAACTTCGCGATTTGAATAGATATTAAAAAAAAAAAAAAAAAGCAAGTGTTTTAAGACTTATAAAAAAAAAATAAATAACTATAAAGGTAATTTGAATTTTGTTAGTGAAGTGAAATTGTATAGCAATATATATCGATATCTATATATATAGATAGTTCGCCTATAAAGAAGATTATCTTGAAAGGAAGGATTTAAGAACTTTAATTGGAGGAGCTAACTGCCAATTCCAAAGCAGAGGTATGTGACCACTATGGAAATTTCTGAAATTCTGGTGATCTGATATTGGGTTTTTTTATATAGGCTTAATTCTGATAGCAGAAAAATCCGCTATAGAAACTAGGCCTCTGCACCAGTTTTTTTTTGTCTAGTGAAGACTCCAAAGGAATCAAAAGAATTCCTTTGTTGAATAAAACAAAGAAAACTTCTTTTGAAGGTACAAGGACCGGAGTTGAAAAAAGGGTACTACACGTATACGGTAGATATATATGTTTGTAGATAGCCCCAGCAAACTTCACAAGGAATAGTACCAGGAAGGGTGCTTCGCAGGCAAAAAACAAAAGACATCCAAGAAAGCAATGAAATAAAAAGAAAAAAAGTGTAGAAGCAGAGAAAGTGAAATTAGAATAGAAATAGAACATTCAAGAAAACAGATAATTTCAATTTAAAAGTCCATTTTTTTTTATAATTTAACGTTAACTTTAATTTATGTGAAATTTTAGTTCTCTAAATCGTTTTTTTTTATTTTTAAATTTTAATTTTTGAAATCAAACTTATCAAAAAGAAAAAAAAAAGAAAAAAAAGTGATTTTTAAGATTTTTGTATACTAAAAGGGGAACTGAAAAATCAACTGTTCTTCAAAGTGCTGCCGGCAGGACGACGAGGGACCAGTCTAACAGTGAGTAATCAATTTCTGAGTCAAAAGATCGCTTTTAAAATTTTTTTTTATAGTCTTTTTGTATTATTAGTTTTAAGATTTGAGTTGAATTTTTGATTTTTTTAAAGTATAAGGAAAAGAAACGAGTGAGAGAGAGCTCAAATTCTTTTTTTTTGATTTCTTCGATGAATTTCTTTTATAAAATAAAAATGAAAATCTGAAAGTGTAAACTAAACATGGTGTGCTAAATCTTGTTGCTAGAGGTGTGTGAAGGCTTGGCAAAGCCGTCCTGATGTAGTTTTAGACTAGAAGACGTGACGAACAGACTTTCTCTACGGACTAATTCGTGATTGGTTGGATCATTACAGGGGCTATTTTCATTGAACAAATGGCCAAGAAAATAGCGAAGGATGTATCTCAGAGATGCTTGGGTGGGTTGGCCAGATCTTCGTCAATTACATCAGACGAACGTTTGGAATTTAGCGTGACGATATCTGAGAAAAACAAAAGGAAGGTGCTTTAGATACGCGGTGTAGGGTAAAAGAATTTTTTTTTTAGGTTAGCTTAGGGATTAATTTTTGTTTACTCATTTTTTTTTATTAATTTTTTTATTAATTTTTTTATTACATTTTTTTTGTCAAATTTTGTTTGTATTTAATATTTTTTTGGTTAAGGGTATTTAGATTAGTAAGATTAGTTAGTTTAGGTTAGTTTCTTCTTTAGTTCCGAGAAATAATTCGAAGCACCAAACCCATGTTGTTCTTAGATATCGTCAGTCTCTGGATTTGTGTCTTTTTAACAAAGTATTACCTTAGGCACGAATAAATTTTTGTTAAGTCGAGCAGGAGATACACGGAGAGGTGGCAAGAACTACCCCGCGCGACGAGCTTAGCCGAGCAACGACGAGCGTGCCGCTGTCACTTCCTGTGTATCGAAGATAATCTCCCGTGGAAACCTGGCTCCTAACAATGGCGCCCAACGTGACCTAAAGGTTCTTTTAATTGAAAGACTAAAGCAACTCCAAGGGGATGATTTTTTTTTATAAAGGATCATCACCTTGGACTTGTTTTGATTTTCTTTGAGAATTTTTTTTTTTTTTGAATACACAAATCTAGAGACTAAGAGCTTTTGGTTTTGTCACAGATCACAAGCGGCTATCCGAATCTCAAGGCTTAGAGTCAGAGATTTTTGCGAGGTAGCTTGGGATCGGTGACAACTCCAAAAGTGGAACAGGGTTGGAAGATTTTGAGTCTTGGCTGTCCACAGAATCAGGTACAACCAGATTCTTCGTGAGGTAGAGATTCAAAGTCCGAAAACCTTGTTCATGTGGATGTTCATCTTGGAACTACAGCCAGCCATAGAATAGGCTACACGCCAGATAATATGTAGTGGCTGTGGTGAAGAAGTGGGCTGAAGCAAACGCTGAATTTCAAACGCACCAGTCACGGGACAGACAAAAGAACGCAAAGACAAACTAATAAATTACAGATGGAAAGGAAACTTTGTCAATCTTCACACACCTAAGCGTTGAGTTACATATAATTACACAAAAGATACCATTTTTTTTTTTTTTTTTTTTCATTTCCTTAAGTTTTTTTTTGTTGTTAACTTTTTCATCTAACTTTTTATTTTTTTAGATTTTATTTTACTTTACTTTTAATGGGTTTTCTTGAATTTTTTTTTTAATATAGCATTGAGATAATTTTTCTTTTAAATTTTTGTTAAACAGATTTTCGTTTTTTTTTATATACTTTGGTTTCGATTTTTTTTAACAATATATTTTTTTTTTATTTTTTTTTAAATTTTCGTTTTGGATTTTTTTTTTTTTTTTAATTTTTGAAATTTTTGAATTTTTGATTTTTTTTTGGTTTAGTTTTTTTTTCGTTATCATTTTTTTTTCTTTTTTTTTTGGTTTTATCTTTTGTTGTGAGCACCCCTTCACATATTTTTTTTTGTACAAACATTGAAAAATGTCAGAGGGGAGAAAGAATAAAACGGGGGCGGTTCCTAAAACCACCCAGCCTAGAGAAGATCAGAGGCAAAGGAGAATCACTCGTCAGACAGGAGGGTTAGGGGTTGGAAATGAAGCAGCTGGTCTGACAGAACACCCACCTCAAACTGTACTGCCAAACGTGACAGAAAACGATGACATGGACAGAACGTTCCACGAAATCACTAAGATAATTCGCGACATAGACATAATTGGTTCAAAAGACATGGACAATGACAACCTACGAAACGCGACTGTAAGACAAGAAGTGGTTTCAGAACAATCTGAAGAAGAAGACGAAAACAACGTTATCGAAAACTCTATCACACGTAATGAGGAAATAGAACATCTTACTCAAGAAAATTACGAACTCGAACAAGAACGATTACAAGTAGAGCGAGAAAACAGAATACTTTTAGAAACAGCAAAGGAAAGAACACTTACCAATCTTAACGTACCATTGACAGAACTAGAACTATACGAACGAATACAAAAGGTTGCCTCTCTGACTGTTAAGGAAAGCCAAACTAAAACTCTGAGTATTCTTGCTGATGGTTTGTCAGAAATGTACAAACTGTTAGACAAGAATATGAAAGAGGTGCATTCTAAATTGCATAGTATGGAACAGTCCATGACAGATCAGAGAGACACAACATTTAGACAAGACTTTAAACAAGACACAACGTATACGAAACAGAACAGAAGGACACACCACTCGGTAAATGGTCAACTGACTTCGCAACCATCGAATTTTCAATCCTCTTTTAGGGATATCAATCGAAAGGTTGATATTCATAAATGGGGGATAAAATTTGATGGGACGTCAAAAAGCATGTCGGTGGAAAGTTTCATTTTCCGAGTGGAGACACTACAGAAGAAAAGTGGACTGACAGACGACCAGCTCTTCGCCAATTTCCACCATTTGGTCACAGGCTCTGCTGAAAGATGGTATTGGCAGTTCTTAGAAGAGAATCAAGGGGATGATCTTTTGAATTACTACGATTTGAAAACAGAATTTCTAAGGCAGTTCAAGAATAATAAGCGTGACCATGAAATCCTCAGGGCAATCATGGATCGAAAACAACAGCCCCATGAGACTTTTGATGAATTCTATGCAGACATCAGAGGATTAACTTTGCAAATGCAAACAAGACCAAATGAAAACGACCTTGTTTCGATAGTGAGAAATAATTTAAAAGAAAGAATCAGTACGTTAATTTTTGGTTGTGTAATCAACAATATTAGACAATTGAGAGAGGAATGTAAGAGAGCTGAAGAGCATTTGACATTGAGAGACGCGAAATTCAAAAAGTTCGTTCACGAAATAGATGACGATCACAATAGGAGAAGACAGAGAGTTAGTGAGTCGGAAGAGGACAATTTTGAATTATCGGCTATAAACACTGAAAGACAGGAAAGAAAAAGATTTGAACAAAATGATAAATCTAACAGGTATAAGGAACAAGGTAAAAGTTTAGTTAGGGATAAGAATCAACCTTCAGGTGTATGTCCTTCATCGTTTCATACCTTGACTTGTTTCTGTTGTGGACAGGGTAGTGTTTCGTTCAGATGTGCTGCATGTCAGGGAAACCAGAATGTCGGCAGTTCACCCGGGATTCAACAGCCGACGTTAAAGCCAGTCCCGGACAATCAGAAGAAAAACCTGGAAGAATAAAAATATTAAAGAGATGTCCTGAAAAAGAAAAAGAAAGTACTTACCACAAGAAAGAACAAATTCTTCCTAAAAGTCTTCATCAGAGGATGATAGAGTACGAAGAAGCTAGAAAAAGAATTTTTAGTGAAGCGATAGGTTTAAAGAAGATGAAAAGTAGAAATTATTTAAAAATTTTAAGGCTTAGGGAAAAACATAAAATACTTAGACAAAGAAAAAACAAAATAGAGGCAACGATATTAACTATGACAGATGACAATAGGCCATATACAAAAGTGCAAATAGAAGGAGAAGAAATATTAGGGTTATTAGATAGTGGAGCGTCCGTTACATGTTTAGGGAAAAATGCAATACAGTTTCTATCAAAAAAAAACATAAAAATAACAAAGATGAACAAAGACATTAAAACTGCCGATGGAAACCATCAGAGGATAGAAGGTCGCTTTAAATCGAATGTCTCATGGGGTGGCAAATCTCATGAGTTGGAGATCTTTGTTGTTCCTGGTCTTTTTCAACCGCTATATCTGGGTGTAGATTTTTGGAGTACCTTCAAAGTGGCTCCAAACATAGTAAGTGAGCTTAATGTGCCAGATATGACGAAAGAGCAGCCAACTTTTCGAGATCTCACACCTGATCAAGCGCAACAGCTGGAGGGCATCAAGTTGCTATTTCCCTCCTTTGCCGTTCTAGGGTTGGGTAAAACCAACCTCGAGGAACATATTATCGAAGTGGATGACGAACAAATTCCCATAAAACAAAGGCATTACCCCATTTCTCCAGTAGTACAAAAGCTCATGTACGCTGAGCTGGACAGGATGTTGGAAATGGGTGTAATAGAGGAGAGCAATAGTGCTTGGAGCTCCCCAGTTGTTTTAGTGCGAAAAGGTGCCAAAAATAGGCTGTGTCTGGACTCTAGAAAAGTGAATGCTAGGACGAAAAAGTTTGCTTATCCACTTCCTCATATTGAGGGTATAATAAGTAGACTACAAGGTACGAAGTTTATATCCAGTATCGACTTAAAGGATGCCTTTTGGCAAATTCCTCTGGAGAGCAAGTCAAGAGAGAAGACAGCTTTCACAGTCCCTGGGCGGCCGTTGTATCAATTTACGGTTATGCCGTTTGGATTGTGTAACGCCGCTCAGAGAATGTCCAAGCTAATGGACAAGGTCATTCCTGGTCGGCTCCGACAGAATGTCTTTGTCTATCTCGATGACCTCTTGGTTTGTTCTCCAGACTTCAAAACCCACATGCAGGTACTACAGGAAGTAGCTTTTTCCTTACGTCAAGCTGGATTGACAATTAATGTAGAAAAAAGTAAATTTTGTTTCAAAGAAATAAAATATCTGGGATATGTAGTTGGCGACGGGTGTATACGGACAGACAAGGACAAAGTATCGGCGGTCGAGGACTTTCCGGTACCTAAGACCCCCAAACAACTCCGTAGGTTCCTAGGCATGACGGGTTGGTATAGACGTTTCATACCAAACTATGCGTCTATAGCAGCCCCGATGACTGATTGCTTGAAAAAAGGACAAACATTCGAAATGACTGACGAGGCAATAACGGCATTTCAACTACTCAAAACAAGTTTAGTTACAGCACCCATACTCACAAATCCGGACTTTTCAAAACACTTTTATATACAGTGTGACGCTTCAACCTCAGGTGTAGGGAGTGTGATCTTTCAGATGGATGATGAGAAAAATGAACGACCGATAGCATTCATGTCCCAGAAGCTAAATTCCGCTCAACGGAATTATAGCGTTACGGAACTTGAGTGTTATGCGGCAGTTTTATCGGTTAAGAAGTTCAGGGCCTACGTTGAGGGTTTACCCTTTACTATCATCACCGATCACGCAAGTCTGAAATGGTTAATGACGCAAAAAGACCTGACTGGACGTTTGGCCAGATGGAGTTTTAAACTTCAGGGTTTCGACTTCGTGATCGAGCATAGAAAGGGTGTCCAAAACGTGGTCCCTGATACTTTATCTCGAGTCCATATGGAGGAGATCACGACTGAAGATTTAGCGCCAGAGGTTGACTTTAGTTCACCATATTTCTCCTCAGAGGAATATGTTGAGCTAAAGAAAATAGTACTTAAAGACCAGGACAAATTACCAGATATTTGTATATCGGACGGATTTGTTTATAAACGAACTGACATAAGAACAGGTGACGCAGTACAGGATGACAGAGCATGGAAGCTTTGGGTCCCTAAGGAGTTGTGTGGGGGGCTTTTGGAAGCCGCCCATGACTCCCCATCATCTGGACATGGTGGCATTAACAAAACTTTATCCAAGTTGAGGCAGAAGTACTTCTGGCCCGGGATGGCTACCGATGTTCAGAAATGGGTGAAGTCATGTGACACTTGCAAGTGTAGCAAGTCCGTCAACACCACTACTCGGCCGCCGATGGGCCAACAGACTATTACAGAACGACCGTTCCAACGTCTTTATATCGACTTTCTTGGTCCATATCCACGCACTAAAAATGGAAATACACACATATTCATTTGTCTCGACCACTTCAGTAAATATGTATTTTTAAAACCAATTAGAAAGGCAACATCATCTGAGGTAGTTAAGTTTTTAGAAGAAAATGTTTTTCATGTATTTGGTGTCCCCGAATACATTCATTCCGATAACGGAAAACAGTTTGTTTCGGAACTGTTCACTAGTTTCTTGAAACGCTATGGAGTGAAACAAGTGAGAACGGCAATTTATTCCCCACAAGCCAATGCGTCAGAACGAGTTAATCAATCAGTGTTGTCTAAAATTAGATCCTATCTCGGTAGTGATCAAAAGTGCTGGGATCAACATGTGAGCAACGTTGCATTTTCACTGCGAAGTGTTGCACACGATGCAATCACAGTTGAGCCCTATTACGCGATTTTTGGTACACCAATGATCCAAAATGGTAAATCATATGAGTTACTTCGTAAATTAGGCGTAGTAAAAGAGTCTAAAATAGAGATCTTAAACAAAGACGATAGACTGGAATTGATTAGAGCTAAAATTTTTGAAAATTTAAAAATCGCCCATCAAAAAAGCACAAAGATTTATAATACCCGAAGTAGAGACATCCAGTATAAAACAGGTCAAATAGTCTACCGTAGAAACTTTAAACAAAGTAGTGCATTAGAAAACTACAACGCGAAACTTGGAAAAAAATTTATAAAATCGATTGTTCTAAGACCAAAAGGAAATTCCCTTTATGAAATAGGAAACTTAAAAGGTGAAAAAATCGGAGTATATCACGCGAAAGATCTCCACGTATAAACCGCAATAAATCTGTAAAACGCACTCAGATGATGTTGCTTATACTGTGATATTAGTATTAGGTATATGTACTTCAGATAGTTTATTTATAGTTTATTTATTTCTAGTCATTTATTTACAGTAGTTTATTTATTTTTAGAGTGTTTATTTATAGAGTAATTATATTTACATTTGGTGCCTGTGATATTAACTTGACTTTGCTTGCAATCATATTTCTTTAGTGTAGTTTCTATTATCTGTGATATTTTTTTTTTATTTAGAGTTTAATATTTACAATTATTATCTGTGATATTTTAGTTTTTAAGTAATTATATTGATAATTATTATTTGTGATATTTTTTTTTTATATAGTTATAGTTTATTTATTTAGAGTATTTATATTTACATTTTTTTTATCGGTGATATTATTTCTTTTGGTTATTTATTAATTATTTATATGCCTAGCTTTTATTGTCTGTGATTTCTAACTTCCCTTAAATATATTGTTAAATTTATAACAATATTGGTGATATACTTCTATTTTCTGTGATATTTAGTTCTTAAGTAAAACTTTTTATATATTTAGTTATTTGAATAGTCAAAGTACCTGATTCTCTTAAAGATGTTACCTATTTAAATTTTTTTTTGTATGATCTGTGATTTAGCCAACAGGCATTAAGTTGAAGTCCCCGATTTCTATCTGTGATGTAAGCTTAATTATTTAGTGCTCATATGCCCTTTGCAATCAGATGGTTCATTTAATTTTTTTTTAGGATTAATGTATTATGTATTCGTTTTATTAGAAGGAATGAACGACAATATGATAACAAAAGAAACCAAAGATTAGCAAGCAATACCATTAATCTATAACTACTTTATAGAAATTTCAGTAAAGAATCAAACAAAATTTGCCCGGCCATTAAAAAAGCATGAGATCTCAGGTAGTAGGCTCAGCCACACTACGAGACCAATGTACTACCAAAGAGACACAAAATTAGCTAGGCCGCTTTTTTTTACACTTCAAGTGGCCTCACGACCACTCTGCCACTTGCAGCGAGCCTGTTGCGCGGCCGTTTGCATACCTGGATGGCGTAGGTGTTGCAACCTAGGCAGGTGATTCCATTCTTGCCATCTCTCCACCCAGCTAAACAATCTGTTTTAGAACACCAATATTTCCCATTCTGTGCAGTGCAAATGGGCTCATGTAAATTCATGGTTTCTGAAAACAAGAAATAATCATTAATATAAAAAGAATATTATAATGGTGCAGTGTTCTGTGAAAATCCAAAAACTTAATCATAGGAATTTTCACTTCACAAAATACTCACCTAAGAACTACGCTTCTTACCCTAAAAACATATTAAAATGT
Source organism: Chrysotoxum bicinctum (assembly GCA_911387755.1). Classification (NCBI taxonomy): domain Eukaryota; kingdom Metazoa; phylum Arthropoda; class Insecta; order Diptera; family Syrphidae; genus Chrysotoxum; species Chrysotoxum bicinctum. The sequence goes on along the minus strand of OU426990.1, from coordinate 85,281,909 downwards.
TCACTGTCATCTGTAAATGAAATAAGAATAATAAAAACATAATTAAATTCAATTATAATAATATAATTTCAATAAATAAAAACTTACCAGAGCAAAAGTGAACACGCCGCCATAATGATTGTTTTGATTGTGACAATTAGTTGAAATTTTTTTGGTTACCTTGAGCAATGGACACTTAACCTGTTGGTCACTTTATTGCGCACGAAAGTAGTTCCGTCTCTTTCTGTTTAGAGGTAAGGGGCGAAGTATTTTAATACTCTGACGCATGCGCAGAAAAATATTCTTGCAGTTTAGAATGAATTCAATGAATAAATTCGAGGGTGAGTTTTAATGGTTTCAGTGTTATCAGAGGTAGGGAAATTAGGTATGAAAAAGTATTTGGTAGATAAAAGATACAATATTTAATTATATTTGAAGGATATGATATTAGTATAAGATTAGAGTTTAATGAGAGAAATTAGACTGAGATAGACATACAGAAGGGGGTGGTGTTATGAATATGTGTGTGTGATGAATTTTGGACATGGATAAAAGGGGGGGGATTATTAATGATAGGGATGGAAGACAATCCTGAAACTATTATTATTTTTAACAGTAGGGTTTAAAATAGTTATCTCACTCAGATATAGTGGTAACTATTTACTTGAATAATAGAACGAAGACCAGGAGCTAGCCTGGGGATTGTATGGTCATTTTCAATTGTTTGAGAGCTGAAGAAAGTTGTAGCAAAGTTTTAACTACCATTTTTTTTTAATTCAATTTTTGAATTTTTAAATTAAAAATTTTTAACGCGTATTAAGAAACTTCGCGATTTGAATAGATATTAAAAAAAAAAAAAAAAAGCAAGTGTTTTAAGACTTATAAAAAAAAAATAAATAACTATAAAGGTAATTTGAATTTTGTTAGTGAAGTGAAATTGTATAGCAATATATATCGATATCTATATATATAGATAGTTCGCCTATAAAGAAGATTATCTTGAAAGGAAGGATTTAAGAACTTTAATTGGAGGAGCTAACTGCCAATTCCAAAGCAGAGGTATGTGACCACTATGGAAATTTCTGAAATTCTGGTGATCTGATATTGGGTTTTTTTATATAGGCTTAATTCTGATAGCAGAAAAATCCGCTATAGAAACTAGGCCTCTGCACCAGTTTTTTTTTGTCTAGTGAAGACTCCAAAGGAATCAAAAGAATTCCTTTGTTGAATAAAACAAAGAAAACTTCTTTTGAAGGTACAAGGACCGGAGTTGAAAAAAGGGTACTACACGTATACGGTAGATATATATGTTTGTAGATAGCCCCAGCAAACTTCACAAGGAATAGTACCAGGAAGGGTGCTTCGCAGGCAAAAAACAAAAGACATCCAAGAAAGCAATGAAATAAAAAGAAAAAAAGTGTAGAAGCAGAGAAAGTGAAATTAGAATAGAAATAGAACATTCAAGAAAACAGATAATTTCAATTTAAAAGTCCATTTTTTTTTATAATTTAACGTTAACTTTAATTTATGTGAAATTTTAGTTCTCTAAATCGTTTTTTTTTATTTTTAAATTTTAATTTTTGAAATCAAACTTATCAAAAAGAAAAAAAAAAGAAAAAAAAGTGATTTTTAAGATTTTTGTATACTAAAAGGGGAACTGAAAAATCAACTGTTCTTCAAAGTGCTGCCGGCAGGACGACGAGGGACCAGTCTAACAGTGAGTAATCAATTTCTGAGTCAAAAGATCGCTTTTAAAATTTTTTTTTATAGTCTTTTTGTATTATTAGTTTTAAGATTTGAGTTGAATTTTTGATTTTTTTAAAGTATAAGGAAAAGAAACGAGTGAGAGAGAGCTCAAATTCTTTTTTTTTGATTTCTTCGATGAATTTCTTTTATAAAATAAAAATGAAAATCTGAAAGTGTAAACTAAACATGGTGTGCTAAATCTTGTTGCTAGAGGTGTGTGAAGGCTTGGCAAAGCCGTCCTGATGTAGTTTTAGACTAGAAGACGTGACGAACAGACTTTCTCTACGGACTAATTCGTGATTGGTTGGATCATTACAGGGGCTATTTTCATTGAACAAATGGCCAAGAAAATAGCGAAGGATGTATCTCAGAGATGCTTGGGTGGGTTGGCCAGATCTTCGTCAATTACATCAGACGAACGTTTGGAATTTAGCGTGACGATATCTGAGAAAAACAAAAGGAAGGTGCTTTAGATACGCGGTGTAGGGTAAAAGAATTTTTTTTTTAGGTTAGCTTAGGGATTAATTTTTGTTTACTCATTTTTTTTTATTAATTTTTTTATTAATTTTTTTATTACATTTTTTTTGTCAAATTTTGTTTGTATTTAATATTTTTTTGGTTAAGGGTATTTAGATTAGTAAGATTAGTTAGTTTAGGTTAGTTTCTTCTTTAGTTCCGAGAAATAATTCGAAGCACCAAACCCATGTTGTTCTTAGATATCGTCAGTCTCTGGATTTGTGTCTTTTTAACAAAGTATTACCTTAGGCACGAATAAATTTTTGTTAAGTCGAGCAGGAGATACACGGAGAGGTGGCAAGAACTACCCCGCGCGACGAGCTTAGCCGAGCAACGACGAGCGTGCCGCTGCCACTTCCTGTGTATCGAAGATAATCTCCCGTGGAAACCTGGCTCCTAACAATGGTGATGGTAAATCGGAGAAATTTGCTCATTGAGCGAATATACCCAATATCGAGAATGTTGATGCAATGTATGTTTATAAATGAATTATTGGGAATCTGGGAATCGGGGTTCCAATTAAAGGAGTTTATTTTAGCAAACACTTCATTAATTTAATGATAAGCCCGTGCAAGAGCCATTTTAATTCCAGCAGAAGGTTGCCATAGGCAGTGTTGAAGTTGAAAATAAGTTTCAACGGCAAAACAATGTGATAAAAAATAATAATTCAACTTAACCGCAGTTTCCATGTGATTATCAGATTTTAATTGGACGTAGTTTTTTTTAATGTGAAAATTTACTTTTGAATCTACGCCATAGAAATGAAAACGATTCAAAGTTAAATAAAATGCATGACTGGATCACACGCACTATGCTTTTTTGCACAATTGTATGCGTTTACAATATCGTAGGTATAGTTTTATTACTTGGTAATTATTTTTTACTTCCGATTATATACAATGCATACAATTGGTACTCTATGGCATCTTATGCACTCGTAAGAAAATCTAACCCGGTGTTTTTTCGAAATGTAAGAAAATATTCCCTAATCAAGAAATGCTTCATTTATTAAAAGCTTATGGTTATCTGTCAAAACTAAGATCAAATGTAAGAAAGCTCTTCAATAAAGCAAAAAGTACTGGAGAGTGGCATAACTACTGTGCAGAGTTGACTAAATACAATGGGGAAATAAGAAAAGCTAAGAGGAATAGTTTTGCGAATTTCTGTGAGGGCATTTCGTCGACACCTGCAGCGGCAAGATTACACAAGGCTTTAGCCAAAATAACACATTAACCTCTTTGGCACTTCGTTACACCGATGATAGTTTCACTGAAAACGAGGAGCAATGGTCAACCCTATTGCTAAATACTTATTTTCCAAGCAGCTTACTAATGATAGGAAATATGATAGAGAGAATACCTCTAAAGCCTAACCGGGGAGACTGGAAGATAGCCTCGACTATCTGCTCAGGCAACAGGATTGAATGGGCCTTAAGTATCTTTCAACCTTTCAAATCATCGGGCGTAGATGGCATCTTTCCTACACTTTTGCAGAAAGGTAAAGAGGAACTAATGCCCTATCTTATTAGACTACTTCGAAGTAGTATTACACTTGGGTACCTATACCTACCAAGTCTATGGAGAAGAGCATAGGTAATTTTTATCCCCAAAGTGGGGAAAAAAGATACCACACATCCTAAGTCAATAAGCTTAACATCCTTTTTACTGAAAACTTTGGAAAAGGTAATTGATAACTTCATTAAATCGGAAGGTTTAGTAAACATGCCCCTTAATCACCGTCAGCATGCTTACAGAGCGGGTAGATCCACAGAAACCGCTCTGTACAAACTAACTAATACAGTACAGAAAGCTTCAGATACTAAAGAAACGGCATTATGCGCCTTCCTTGATATTGATGGGGCCTTCGACAACACCTCTCACGAAGCAGTTCATTCGGCTCTAGAAAGGAAGAACGTTCCCATCACTATAATCAGATGGATAAGTAAAAAGCTTAGTACAAGAACGGTGGAAGCATACGCAGGACTAAACGTCCAGAAAGTCATCACAAGAGGCTGTCCACAGCGAGGGGTATTATCACCCTTGCTGTGGAGTCTTTTAGTGGATGAATTATTAGAAAGTCTAACTACCCAAGGAATTCGATGTATTGGCTTTGCTGATGACATTGTTATAACGGCACTGGGGAAGTTTGAAGAAACTTTTGTGATATAGTCCAGAGGGGGCTGTCTATAACTAGGAAATGGTGTATATCTGTGGGACTTAACATCAACCCTACCAAAACAACGATAGTATCATTTACCAGTAAAAGACTTCTACCTCGCATGAAACCCATTCGGTTGGCGGGAGAAGTAATAGACACCCAGAGGGAGGTTAAATATCTAGGAGTTACACTAGATAGCAAACTCCTCTGGAACAAACATGTCGAAATAACTGTCGGGAAAGCCACAAAGGCCCTTATGATATGCAAGAGAGTTGCAGGGAAATCATGGGGCTGCCAACCAAACATCATAAGATGGATGTACACCATGATGGTAAGACCCATCATTACCTATGGGGCGATTGCATGGCATAAAAGAACCAAACTAAGCACAGCTAGGAAATCACTAGACAAATTGCAAAGGCTTGCATGTATATGCATAACAGGAGTAATGAGAACTTGCCCTACAGCAGCGATGGAAACCAAACTTCATTTAACGCCACTACACTCCGCTTTAGCTCAGCCGCCATCCCTGGAGATAAAAATATCTGAGACAACCACCAACAGTCTCAGAATATCGTGCCACACATCTTTCCTATCCTTCTTTCTCTTCATTAACTTCACGCCCGCGCTGTGTTGAAACATTTAAAGGGTAATCAAAATCCCTTGAGCGCGGGTAGATTATAAAAAAAAAAAAAAAAAAAAAAAAAACTACACATGGCCATTGAAAATGCTGCTAAGGGAGTCATAATGAGGTTTGTCAAGGAGGGTACTGGGACGGGTAAGATTATTGGTAACAGGGAAAAAGACTCGATACTCAGGTCCGCAGTAACAAACCTTCTTGACATCCTAAGAGATGGTATGATCAAAAGATATAACTTCGAAAAACATTTCAAAACGGAGTTAAGTTGCAAAAAATACTGGCTAGGCGACACAGTAAACTACAGTCTTAAAGAAAATACCATCAAATAGTACACTGATGAATAGAGAACAGCTGAAGGGACTGGTGCTGGAGTTTTGGGCCTAGAACTAAACTCTCCTTACCGATGGGACAGTCCACTAGCATATTCCAGGCAGAAGTAAATGCCATAGGTATATGTGCTGAAAGAAACATTGATAGGAAATATAAAAACCAAAACATTGCCATCATGTCAGACAGTCAGGCTGCACTAAAAGCACTAAGCTCCTACGCCATCAGTTCCAAACTTGTTTGGGAATGCGTGATTAAGCTTAATAAACTGGGCAAGAATAACACTGTCACGCTTCATTGGGTACCAAGCCACGTTGGTGTCCAGGGCAACGAAGAGGCAGACTCCTTAGCAAAAATAGGTGCATCGACACCCCTTACAGGGCCAGAGCCCTACTGTAGAATAGGAGAAAACGTGATTAAAAATATAATCAAAACAGATAAGGTCAGAAATCTGGAAGGAACTTCATAAGCTTAGACAGGCAAAACTTCTACTCGGGGACTACAACCGAGAGCGTTTTCTAAACTGCATTAGCTTAAGCAGGAACAACCTCAGAAAAATTACAGGGCTCCTCACAGGTCACTGTAAATTGAGAAGACACCTCAACATCCTTGTCCTGGTGAACAACGAGTCTTGCAGATTCTCTAACATTCACGAGGAGACACCTGACCACATACTGGGGAAATGTGATGCACTCGTGCATCAAAAGCAAGGCAAGCACCACATAAAAGAAAGTGAATTATCCTCCCTTAAAATACTCCAAATACTTCGATTCCTCAAAGGAACAAACTTGGAGGAAGAACTGTAGTATTGAGCTAATATCATTCAGTTCTTGAAGGGGGCGCAATAGATCTTTAGGTCGAAGTGTTTTTATACCCCAATTTATTCATTCATTCATTCAAAAGCTTATGGTTGGAAAAAATTCTAAAAAGTGGTTTTTAATGGTTCCCTCCATAGAACAAATTTTCTTTTGTTTTCGATTTTCTTAAAAACGGCACAACCGTTTAAATATTCAATAGTATTCTGAATTCAAATTTTCAAATACTATTTTTTTGATAATTAAGAAAATTATTTTTTTTTTTGAAAACTTAATACATATTTCGAAAACCACATGCTCGATCTTTTTAATCCTGATAATTAAGAGTTTTTTTTTTTATTCCATCTACAAGATGTGGAAACAAATTTGTATTCTGTTTACAAACAAAACGATACCCACCATACAAACGTTAAAATATGGTTTTCTAAAATCGTATTTTCTAGAAATCGTCAGTCTTGATAATTTTTCTTTTCATTTCTATAATTTGATAACAAATTCAAATTAAGGGCGAACATGCAACAATTTTTTTGACTTTTTCATTCGTAAAACAGCTTCTAAAGAGTCTGAAAATTATTGCATATCAACTCACACACATATGTAAAAGTACTTTGGAATTCAAAAATTATTTGAAAATAAATATAAAACATTGATTTAATGAGATACAAATTTTCAAATGCAAGCAAGTTTAAAAATCATTTTATCTATTATTAAGTTATTTTTATATAACGAATTTATTTAAAATTTTTCAAGAAAAATAATTGGCATGCCAACCTTAAGTATCTATAGTAATATAGATTTCAGGAATTAATTTAAAAATTGAAGATACTAATTTTTCAAAAAAAAAAATGGATTTTTTTCCAAAACCCCAAGAAATATTTTTTGAATATTTTTTATACAATATTATTTCAAATTTACAGGATCTCCTGACTAAAAATTTTAGTTAAAAAAAAGAAAATTTTCGGCCAAAATTTAGTCCATACCCATAAAAGTACAATTAATAATTTTTATCAAAATCATTGGAGCCGTTTTTGAAAAAAACACCCAAGATTTTGGATTACGGCTAAAAAAAATTTCAATTTCTCCTTTAGGGAATCTCGAGTTAGATTTTTTTCGAAATGCAGAACTTGCCCTATAGTAGCTACATATATCGGAAGTGAAAATGAAAAGGATTGACTTGATGAAAACCCCAAAAATATTTTAGAACATAAAAATGAAAAATAAGCCAATTTTCAACAGATCATACTTATGTGGCTTAGGCCAATACTCGTACGTTAAAGAAATGTGGCTAAGCTTTTACTTTAAATTAGCAAGACTGAGTACAGAACTAGCATAAATCTTATTTTGTGGATTGAAAACGGTTCTTAGAGCATGAGCCATTGGAGATTGTTAGTCAGTAAAAGTACTATGGATTCTTGTATAATCTTGATCTCTGCCCACATGTTAAAGAAAAATGTACTGCAGCCAAAATTTGTATGGATCAAATTCTTTTGCAACAGATATGTTGGTGCTTCTTCTAAGTTTAAAGTGTTCAACGCAACCATTGAAACATACCTTTGCTATGAAAACTAAATGGCTATTAAACGTATAGATGATTTTGAGGTAGTCTGATAGTTTTCTTAAATGCATTTCAAGACTTATGCAAACTATGTCAAATCCATCACCTTTTAAAGAATGGAACGAGTTGGCTTATCGACACTGGTTTCATCTCGATCTCAACAATAGAACCTTGACTGAATGGAAGGACGTATTTTATAGATGTATAGCTAAGATAGATGACTCTCCTTATCTGCAATGTTTAAAACTAGGCTTATACAAAATATTAAACCACACACTGTACTAAAATGAAAGATGTTTAATTTAAGACCGCTTAGAGATGAACTCCGCCCGATATGTAGTTTTCGCAACCGGAATGAAATTGAAGATATGGACCACTTTTAAGCTGGTATGGCTTTATTTTTCAAAGAGCATTTTTACCCGCAGCTTTCAAAGGGTAATTCAGGTCGAAATGCATACAATGACCTCCAATGTTCTTAGATTTTCCTGAGTATTTTTGTCTGGATGATGTTTGATGTACTTCAGAGGTTTTTTCTGTGGAGTGTATTATTATACGCAGTCTTGTTGTTCTAAGTTGTAGTAGATTTGCGTTTTTTTTTTTAAATAAAATCGAATTTATCGTCCCTATTCTGACAAAATCTTCCTGCAGTATGTGAATTTTCAATTTCAAGACCTGAAATATTATGCATGTATAGGCGTAACTGCTCTAGAAAAATCAGGTCGCTTACAAGGTCCAACTACCAACTGACAGCAATTAAAGGCGCACGACCAGCCTAACGTTGTGTTTCATAATCATAATTAGTGGGAATGGTTGCTCTGAAGCTATATAATACATAGAAAAACTATGATTTAGTTGATTTTATTGCATTTTTAAAAAGAAACTTGTATTTGGCCTACCCTTTATACACCTAAAGGATATCTGACTTCTTCGTAAGAAGCAGTACCGCTTGAAAATGTGTTTTATTTTTCTGTGACAGTGACTGGAAATTGGATTCACACATTTCGCCATGGGACACTAGAAAATTGTGCTAAGCAAATAAAGAATTTTGAAAGTAATCTTCCAAGACACTGGTGCGTATGAGTAACATTTATCTCAAACAAACAATTTTAAATACGTGACTAAAAGAGTTTTTAAAGAAGGTAACATTCTGCATTAGCATAGCTAATAAACATAACAGCAAATAATCTACGTTCATTTAATTAGAACTGATTTGAAAATAGTTTAAATTGACTTGCGATTGGGTTAGATCTGTTTGTGTTTGGGTGTAATCTATTAGCGTTAAGGTTAAACTGGTTTATTATTTCATAACATAAATTTATGGATGTCATATACAATTTATAGAGCTTGTATTCTTTAAGGTACCAAAATTCTTTTTCCATAGAAAATAATATCTCTCACCAATAAAAGGTGAGAATGTAGCACACCATCTTTCTCGTGTATCCAAAAATATTATTAATTTCTGTTGTCTGACTGAACATACCTTTTATAAGCAATCAGAGATAGAGATAAAAATATTAAAAACTAGCAACCCACCCAGCTTCGTATGGGAAGCACTTATTATTTATAAGCATATGACTTCTGGTGGATTGATGTCGGATGGCCGGTCCTGTGGCAAAGTGTTATCAGAGATCGTTGTTATAACAGTGCCTTGTTATGTCCAATAAAAAGTAAAATGCACGACTGGGTCGCACGAACTTGCTCTGTAATCGACTAGGAATCTTAAAAACGAATGTTATTAGAGAAAACTGTTCATAGAGATAAAATTAATTTTTAAAATCTTTTAGTAGGCACAGAATGCTATGCAAATACGAATTTATACAAGAATAAAAATTATAAGTCCTTGTACTGGTTTCTTTAAAAGAAGCTTTTATATACAAACTTTTTAAAAGCTTTTTAAGAAAAATTTAAAGTTTTTATTATTGTTCGAATAAAAATTAAATTTACGAAAAGAAATATTGACCCGTTTCGGAGATATCGAATTTTCAAAAAAAAAGAAAAAAATAGATTTTTTTTTTCAAAAATTCAAAAAATATTTATTTTAAAGTTTTGAAATGCAATGTCTTTTAGACTTTTTAGAAGCTTTTCTATAAAAATTTTCATTAAGATCCGTTATGTGGATAATGAGAAATTCAAAATTCGAAAAAATGGTTCTATGGTAGGTACAAGCTGTAATATCTTAATTTCAAAATTTTTTTTATTAAATTAAATATCGTAAAAATTAATTGAAAGACAAAAATTTTATCAAAATTCTAGGTGCCGTTTTCGAGAAAAATACGATTTTTGAAAACCATTTTTTTTAATTTTTTAGCATTTGTATGGTAGGTACCTTTATTTTTAGGTAAAATAAAAATTTTTTTCTCATATTTTGTAGATTATATTGAGAAACTTTTATTTATCAAGTTTAAAAAAAATCTAGCATGGGGTTTTCGAAATATTGAGTTTTGAAAAAAAATATTTTTGAAGTTTTTTTTAAAAATCCAAAAAATTTTTTTTTGAAAATTTGAGCACACAATTTTATTTATGTTTTTGGGGAGCTTTAGCAAAAAAAATGATCAAAATCGGTTGAACCGTTTTTGAAAAAATCAAAAACAAAAAAATGGTTCCATGGGGGTACCCCCAATAACCATTTTTCGGAAAAATTTTTTCAACCAATACCTAGATTTAATTAAATGAAATTTTTCTGTATCTTTATTTTTAAAATCTGTTGAACAGTTTTTGAGAAAAAAAAAATGTTTATAAAATTTCGAAAAAAATTCGTATGGGGGGTACCGTTATTTTTGGTCTTAAAAAAAAAAAAGAAAAAAACGTGGGGGGGGGGGAAAAAATTAAAAATGATATCTACCAAGTTTAAAGAAAATCGGCCGAGTCGTTTATCCTGTAGTCGAACAGACAGACAGACAGACAGACAGAATTGCGAGACCCACTTTTTTAGTCTTCGCTATCATCGTAATGTCAACTTTGATCAAAATCTCGAGTTCGATTTTTTTTACGAGTGCATAACTTGTCTTATAGTACCTATAAGTCGCAAGTAAAAATCTTATTTTAAGGGAGGACTTTGACGACTGAATAAAACCTATGCATTTCAATGCTAGCTATCAAAACAATATGTAAAGACTCAAACAAGACCGCAATAAACGTGTAACTACTAAAATTCACAGTCACGTTTTGGAATACATATGGAACGTACACACACATCCATTTTATTCAAATTGTTTGGACAGAGAATATACTTTTTTATAGTATAGTTTCTTGTAGTATAGTTCAAGGAATTTTTCTCGGATGTTCTTGATTCTTGATTTGAGAAAATAACATCAATACGTTATGAATAAATTCAAAAGGAAATATTTTGTAATATTAAAAAATATTTAAAAGCTCCAACCTACATACATACATATGTACATTTGTTTTGCGGACACAAATAACGAAATTGGTTTTTTGTAACTTCTTTGAGCAAACAGAGACGAAGACTTTCATTTTATCAAAAATATCTGAATCATTCATACATTATACTAGCTCATTCTTTTATCACATCAATCGCATAATAAATTCATAAAAATATTCATCTATTCTATACATCATTTTCTACATTTTAAACCATTTCGAAAAGGTTCTTGAAGAAGCCCTTTATTATTTATTATTTTCTGCCATATAAATTACGAAACCAGATTTTGAATCGACAAAGGGTCATCACGTGCGAGGCAATTGAATTTTATTTCAATTTAAGGAACACAAAATAATGATTTAATCATTGCAGAAGGCATAATATGTCTCCAAGGACTTTTCTCTTGAAATGGTGAATGAGTTCGATATATACAATTGAAAATTAAAACTTCACCTCACACATTATTCATTACACACACATTATGAACATGGAGTTGCTATTTTATTTTTTCTCATATGGAAGATTCAGGGGGAAAAAATTGTCCTTGTATTTGGTATTCTCTTTTACACTTTTCTCTGCCAAGCTAATGAAGACCAACAGCACCCCATTTGAACCATCTTCATCCAATAGTTCTTTGATTCGGTTATAAATAATTTTTTGTCTGGCCCAAGGTCCTGTTCATATTTTGTGGTAGCATGAAAAACAAAAGAAAATTTCAATTTTTTTATGAGGTTATCCTTTTCAGGTGCACTACCTGTCGGTCTCCGTCATCTTAAATTTGTCAACGGGATTTAATTGCATTTTTTAACATAAAGCTTTGAACACAAGCCTTGTAGCTCCATAACACAAAAATGAGGAAAAAATACAATAGTTGGTTCAACAATATAAGGAAATTCATCTCTGTGTGTGTCCACAATGTCCGTTATTCGCCTGTTTTGTTTATATTGCTTCAATGTTCTTATATAGATTTGCTTAGAGTTTATTATCAAGCAATTGGAATTTTTTTCATTTCACTTTTGTTTCGGAATTTTGAAAAAATATACTTGCGTGCTGTTTTTTTTGGGAAAGCATACAAAATGTCTTTTGAATTATATGTAATGTCCTGATAAAATTGCTATCTAAAGGGTGGTTAAATTTTAAGGGCCGATGTTGAATGTGAACCACACCTAAACGTCAAGTTTTTTTCTGCATTTCATTTGACATTTCTCAATTTCAGACTAACTCAATTTGAACCATGGAAAGAGGAAAGTTATTCAGGCTTATTATGAAAATGGGCGTTCAAATCAAAATGCATATCGTTCATAGCCGTCCACCTCAACTCGTGGTCGTGCTAACAATTGCACCTCTCATGCTCGTCTTTGATGAACATTATGCATAAAGACATTTTAACCTCAGTGGATTCGTCAATAAACAGAATTGCCGCATTTGGGCGAATGATAATCCAAGAGTGATTGTCGAAACACAAATGCACCCACAAAGAGTGACTTTTTGGTGCGGTTTATGGGCTGGCGGCATCATCGGGCCATATTTTTTCTAAAATGAGGCCGATCAGGCAGTGAGATGATAACGAACTTTTTATGGCCCGATTTGGAAGATATGGATGTGGACGATATGTGGTTTCAACAGGACGGTGCCACTTGCAGCACAGCTAACGAAACAATGGCTCTTTTGCGCGAAAAATTCAGTGGCCGTGTTATCTCACGTGGTGGCGATGTCAATTGGCCGCCAAGATCATGTGATTTGACATTTTGATTTGATTTGATTTCTTTGGGGTTATTTGAAAGAAAAGGTGTACGTACGTCGATAAGCCAGCAACAATTCAAGAGCTAAAGGATGCACTGTCGTGTGTTTAACGTGGATACCTAGCTATTAAGCCTTTACCCCACGAGTGGCCTACCACCATCGGAGTCAGATTGAAGTCCTGACTATTAACCCCAAGACAGCCGAAGCCATCTTAGTAGCAAAGCTGTAACATGTTGTAGGCATGAAACATCTCTTGCTTAGAGTCGAGGTCTATCTACACCTCTTGAATCCAGGCACGCCTGGAAACCATACGTCTCCGCTATGGAATAAACCACAGCCACCACGATACTCCCACTAGGGGGGCCTACCTCATAGATAGCTTGAAGAGAGCAAACACGCACGCGACAGCTGCACCTCACCATCCGAAGACAGTATAGGAGAGCCCGAAGACGATACGCTATTGTTTACAAACTTCATGGATTGCTCGCTTTGTATGCGACAGCTGCACTTCTCTATCGGAGATAGAATAAGAGAGCCTCAAGACATACTGCTCACTTTCCTTGGGCAACTATCTCCCGTGGCACCAGAATATATCATCTGATAAGCTTCGCAACCTCTTGGGTCACACTTGTAGATAGGTACTTCCTACAAAAGCCCCAAGACCTACCAGTCTTATTAGATATACGTTTTTCCAGACCTGATCGAAGTAGAAATCACGTCCAGATATGCGTACTCCTCAGGTGAGTTGTAACACACTCCTTAGCGGATTCCTACTTTTAATGGATACCGTCCGGTTTTTGTTCCCATCTAGTCGGTTCAGTTACTCTCGTAACCTATCCACGAGCACCACGAGGAGGTCGACAGGAACGTGGAAAGACAAGCTAAAGGCAAGGTAGTATTCCGACTCGCTGGTAATTCAGCTGAGCAGGCCCCAAAGAACATCAACTAAAGTTGACCACCACAGCACCTAGGCGCAAAGGCCTGTCTGTGCAATCGGAAGGAAAACAATAGAGAGTTCAGTGAAGCCCTGGACAAGCCATACGACTCAAACCCGCCGTACAATCCCACCCGCAGCTAAAGGATGAGATAATTCGGCACATTAACGGCATAGAACCTCAATTATGCCTCAGCATCATCGAAAATTTGAAACATCGGATGGAGATGTGCCGCCGAGGTGCTGGGGGCCATTTGGCCGATATTTTGTTCCATACATAATTGAACCACACCAATATTATCAGAATAAAAAGAAATGACAATAATTTCCTAAATAATTTGTGATTTATGCAAAATCAACATCAGCCCTTAAAATTTAATCACCCTTTAGTCCTTATGTCCTTCTATTCCTTCTAACTAGTTCCGTGCAATTTGAATTGCTTTCATAAAATTATATTAAAAACAGTTATTATAACATCTAAGATTGTTCGTACTTCTTACTGAAATACCAGTCTAATGGAGCAAGTAAAAATGATGGTTATGACGGATGTCATGTTTTGCACAAAACCCTATGTACAATTGTGTATTCTTACTAAAAAAGAATGACTGACCCTTAATTTTTTGCGTTCTCATTAATAAATGATCAACATTCTACGTGGAATGAATAATATTTCCATCCACAGTTATAACTCCCACAAGAACACAGGTCTAGCAAATTATTCTCTGGGAATCACCTTAATAATTCAAGGGAAAGACTCTATAAACAATTGTGTTTCTTTTTCATGTTCTCCTACTCGTAGAAAGCCACTTCAAATACTTAATACCTAATGAAAGTGCCTGTGGTTTTACCCATCAGTGGCTGGTAACTTACAGCCGACATTGGCCTCTCGTTAAATAAAGGTTAAACTAATTTCGGCAGAACTTCATTAAGGCTCGCGATTATTCTAAGACTTTAAGTAAAACAATACTTGGGTGGGTGTGGTAGGCAGTAACAAACAGAGAACAGAAAGTTTCCTTAGGGAAACGAAAACAACCAATTCTAAATAAGATGGTTTGTGTGTTTTCGGATCTATAATTTTTTTAGTTCGGGGTATAATTGGTGTGTGACTTTTATAAGATACATGAGAAAGAATAAAATAAATAGTAATTTGCTTATAATTATTTTGTTCAGAACATCTTTTTATTTATTTTATTGTTTTTGTATGCGCACAATTTATTTATTTAAGTTTAATACATTATAATTTAGAAACAAAAATTAAAATTGCATTTAACATTCAAATAAAAAAAAATGTATTAATAAATAAAAATACAATAAAAACAATTAATAAAGGTTCATTATTACTAGCTCACCCGACACACGTTGTCCTGTCATTCAATTCAAACTGCAATGCTATACTCGTACTAATAACAATTATTTCTATTGTTGTGTATTTTGAAATTGTATATGTTTTTTAATTTTGTATTATCTCTATAATATATGGTTTATTTGCTTGTTGATACACAATATTGGGTGTTTTGTTTCCTGGCTTGTAAATAAATAATGCTGATGGTCTGGTCTGATGAACCGACACAGAAACAGGCAACATACAGTTCGCCATGAGAAAATCATGGGTTTTCAAGATTAATGCCACAAACACTTTACGACTGCCCTTGCGATTTATTCATTGACATTGCAAATGCAAGTCGCACTGGAAATTGTAACCTCACTTTTGAATTGTGGCTTCCATGACGATGTTCATTAATTTATTCCCCGCAAACCGGTTGCCATTACAAAGACGTGGCTGGTTTATAATTCGTAACATTATGACTACCGATCCGATTTTTAGTTGCTGATTATAGGTGGTAATCCGGGCAATTCGAGGGAATTAAAAAATTGCGTTCAATAGTTGACAACATCACTTGCGGCTAGTAACGGAATCAACCGATTTGTTTGTCATGAATTCGCCAGCTATCTAACTATGAAAATTCATTTCGTTGTCTGCAAGAAACGTTGATGTCAACGAAATGACCAAACATAATACTTCACCAAATTCGTCATTTTGCAGTACGACTCGCATATTCATATTAGATTTGAGTGTCTTGACGTATTTCTATAAAATGGGGGCATTAAGTTCGTTGACTGGCGTTTATCGAGGCATTACTGGCAATGTTTGTGGAAAATCACCTGCCAATAGAAACATCGCTCTATATCAAACCGGTTTTGGTTGCTTCGTAAATCTTTCATTTTGTGGTCTAATGCCTCCAAAGATTTTTTGTGTGCCATCGTGCATTCATCCCAAACGATTAATCTGCTTTGCTGCAACACTTTGGCCATCGCAAAATTCCTCGAAAGGTTGCAAGTTGGAGTTTCATTAACTTGAATGTTCAACTCAAATTTGAGTGCTGAATGAGCTGTTCGACCGCCTTCAAACAACGTTACTGCAATACCTGATGATGCAAATGCAAGTGCAATACCGTTTTGCGATCGAATCGTTGCCAAATTCAATGATATAAAGAACGTTTTTCCAGTTCGACCGGGCGCATCTAAGACAAAAATTCCGCTATTTCCATTGTTCACTACTTGCATGAGTGTAAAAGAAGTACGTGTCTTTGAACTTTATAATAGGAGAGCATTCGTGGTTTTATTTATGAGTTTTTTGCATATTATTCGAACAACAAGGACCAAAGTTTGTAACTGGGTGGATGTCTGGTTAATTCCAAAATGATCAATCGTGGAGTTCTTAAGGAACCTGTTCTGTTCTTGGTCTGATTGTTTTTTTAATATATGTTTCTGCGCAATCAATCGCTAAAAACGTAAGAGATTTTGTAGATGATCCGGAAATTGCATATAGATTTAAGAACTTATTAAATAAGATGGCAGATTTAAATCATGATGTGTACTTTTTGAGTGTTGTGAAGGTTGGGAGTTAGATTTATGTATCCCTTTGATAACAGCAGGTGGCACGCTTGTCAATGCTCGGCTACACTCGTCGGACGGGGTTGATCTTGCTGAATAAACTCATCGGCCCATCATCGGTTACCCTTTACTTTTCCCTATAAGTCTTCCAAAAATTCAATTTCGAAATGTAAGCTCTCCATTTATTTTAACATTTAATATAAAGTAACAAATCTTCTTTAAACAAAATATCAAAAAGCAAAATAAAAGTTTTATTTCGTTATATGTATTTATATTTATCAACTTCAGTTTATATTGAGCCAATCTTTAAGTTGTGGTTATTTTTTGGAAGATTGGAAAATTTCTTTTGTTTATCCGATTTTCAAATCGGGTATTAAAAAGGACATTTTAAATTATCGTCCTATAAGTAAGCTAGCTTTTATTCCAAGGATTCTTGATAAAATTGTTAAAACAAAAATGTGTAAAATTATGAAAAATCAGATTTCAAACTTTCAGCATGGATTTTTCAGTGGCCGATCAACCTCCACAAACTTGGCTTACACGGATTTTGTGAAAGCTTTTAGTAGGGTTAATTATCAGATTTTAATTAAAAAAATAAAGCATACGGTTTTGATGGAAGTTTACTTAAATGGTTTTCGTCTTATCTTAGCGGTAGGAAGCAGATTGTTAAAATAGGTGATTTTGAATCTTTGCCTATTATGGTTCCTGAAGGCATCCATCTAGGCCCTCCCCTATTCGATTTGTTTATAAACGATTGTTCATCTGTTTTATCTGTATCGGAATGCCTAATGTTTGCAGATGATATTAAATTATTTAAAACTGTTAAGTCTTTGAAAGTTGAATGCTGGTGTGAGCAAAATGATCTGCTTCTTAATTTGTCAGTGTGCTGTTTTAACTTTTCCTCGTAAGCTTAAGACAATAATTTTTGATCATAGCCTTAACGGTTTAAATTTGTGTAGAGTGAATAAATTTAGGAGTAATTTTTGATACTAAACTAACTTTTGAGCCTCATATCACTCATATTATTTGCAAAGCAAATTCTATGCTTGGATTTCTTAAGAGAAATTTTATTGGTATTAAGGATCCCTATGCATTAAAAACTTTGTTTTGTTGTATTGTTCGTCCTTGAATCGAGTATAATTGTATTATTTGGAATCCTGATTCGAAAGATAGTATTGAGAAAGTTCAAAAAAACTTTCTTAGATTTGCATTAAATGAATTTTATTCGTCTGGCAGTACCGATTCAAATTAAAAAGCAGATGTCTTTTACTCGGGATGCAAACTGTTCAGTCGAGGCGTAGAATGTATAGTGTTTTGTTTATTCGTGATATTTTGTGTATATTGATTGTACCTACTGATTTAGTGTCTTATATAAATATATACGCTCCAAGTCGAGCACTTAGGATAACACAGTTTATTTTCGAGGTACCTGATGCAGCTTACTATGGACAGCGGGAACCAATTTCTCATTGCTGTAAATTATTTAATATATATTATAATCGAGTCAAAACACTATCTATAAATTTGCTTCAAAATATTAAAAAAAAAATGAAATTATATTGTTAATTGTTTTTAAATTAAATATTTATTATATAAATTGAATTTCAAAATCTGTGGATTGTATATCGTAGATTTGAATAAATAAATAAATAAATTTGTCAAACTTGATTTTATAAGAACCATGAGGGCAGATAAATCCACTATTCACGGAAATGGTTTGATCAAAAAGGGCAGATCGAGCTGAGGAAATCACTTAATAGCCCATGGTCGATCATCGAAACTTCGAAAATAGTGAAAATTTGTTCAGAGGTTATTTCGAACAATAAGCCTCGTACCTTTGGGGTAAGAAGACAGTAGTTTTGGTGAATTTTAAATTTTAGTATTCGTATGGGTTGTTATTTGAATGGAATTTATTACAGTGGTTATTTTCTTGAACATAAAATTATAAGAAGCAGCACAACTAAAGTTTTGTTTTTACATTCCGCTCTAACTTGATATTATTTTTACCAGATATTGATATTATATTCATTAATCGAATGGTGAAAGGTTTAATCTGAATGATTATGACTTTTTAATGCTAATATTCCTTCCGACACCAAATGCTTAAGAATGAGTAAAGGTAACTGTTTTAAAAATTTTGAACTCTGTTCTTGTTTTTTACTTGCGATATAGGTACTGTAGGGCAAGTTCTGCTTTTGGAAAAAACATCGAACTCGAGATTTTGATCAAAGTTGACATTACGATTATAGCGAAGACGAAAAAAGTGGGTCTGACAATTCCGTCTGTCTGTCTGTATGTCTGATGTCTGTATGTCTGTACCTCTCACTACAGCCTAAACTACCAGACGTATTTTCTTCAAACTCGGTAGTTAAGGGTCTTCGGTGATTCCCTAGAGGAAAAATTGAAAATTTTTTTTTAGCTCCAAAACTAAGGGTACCCCCCATACACCCGTAATGCAAAATCTTATTTATCTCGAAAACGGCTCTAACGATTTTGATAAAAAAAAATTAAGTGTAATATTATGGACATGGACTATACGTTGGTCAAAAAAAAATTGGGGGGGGGGGGGGGGGGAAATGTTATTAGGGGTACCTGTCATAGAACGGTTTTTTGATTTTCGAATTTCTCACCAACGGCTCTAACGATTTTAACCAAAATTTTTATGCAGGAGCTGCTTTGCATTTGAAAAAATGTAACGGTAGATGGTCCTATCACATCAAAAGAAAATCTTAATCCATCCCAAAGATACCCCAAGCAACACAGGAATCCCTTAAGGAATCTATGGGCAATGTGAAGGGTTGTTCAGTCAGCGAAGCGCGGTTAGGCATGCTTGCGTTACGCACGAAAAACTAGCTCGTCGGCGGGGTGGGATCTTGCGCAGGCTACTGAACTGCCGTACATTTTATCATGCCTAAATTAAATGGTCAGATATTTTCCTTTTTTTTTCTTAAACTCACACAAAAATCATACAAACAGAAATCTTAAACCTCAAAATCGGAAAACTAAAAGATGGATAAGTTTCCTTGCGTTTCGCCCTCCCACTATCCACCTTCATAAGATAATGGATAACCTTGGTTCTTGCTTCACGCCTTTCTTTTTTCTTGCAAAAACCCCTAAAGTAATAAGTGAACTTTTACAGGATCACTTTGACATCACTTCACTAAAATTACTACACTTCCCCACACCTACACAAAAGGGAATTAGATATTCATCTCAAACAATAATATGACTTAATTATTTCAAATAAAAAGAAGATTCATTCTCAAAATTCACAATAAAAAGAAATTTTATTCATAAAGAAATATGTAGGTATATATATATTTATAAAAATTCTATTTTTGGATTGTTTTAATATCGAATCCCGATTAAAAAAAATTAAAATCAAGCTCCAAACAAAAAGAGCGTAAATTGAATTTAAAGAAATGAATTGCAATAAATAATAAAGCTCCGAAAGATTTACGAATTTTCAACGAGCTTTTACTTTAGTAAAGAAAATTATGCACCTAAAATTTGTTTTGTTTATTTGTTTTTGTATCTCCTTTCAGAGGAGAGCTTTAAGAGCAGTGACGTTATTCAGAAAAATTATCACAATATAAATTAATGGAAAAAAAAATTTATAGTTCGTTCAATTGTATAACTAACAAAATAGTATTCACTCACCAGTTGTCTTGTTTTTTAATTAAATGAAAAGTTTTTCTTATTACCAAAAAAATCCTTTTTGTAGCAGTGGTGGTTTCTCAATATGATGTGCACAGCAAATTGGATTACCGACGCGCTAGCTAAATGTTAAAAAAAAAATTAAGAAAAAAAAATAAATTTAAGAAACAAATGAACGATCTTTACAAATGATAAGAAAAAAAAATCAATATGTACTCAACTTTCGGAGTTCGGAATTTGGCAATCTAAGCTCTTTATCAGTTCTTGATAACAAATGATAAAACAATAACAAATTGACAGGCAAGAATTTTGCTTGTACGTATAGGTAGGTATTGTGCTTTGGGATGATTTTGATGTTGATGATGATGCTGGCTGACGATGTTCTGTGGGTTCTGAGGGTAGTATATTTGGCTGCTATATATTATACTCGTAACGTAGTAAAGATGTTCTATGCTGGGCTGCTTCTAGTGGAGATGATGGTCTTTAGACAACAGCTTTCTGTTACAGATCGTAACTTATCGGACACATACGAGCACGTGAAGAGGTGATGCAGACGAAATAGGCCTCCGACAAACCTGGCCGAGTACCCAAATTAGTGATGATAGGTAATTTGACGACGAGAGCCTTTCAATAACAAGTGATCGCAAACAAATTATTGCCAGATGTTTTGGCTAGTTTTAATCGAGCAATCCCAAACTATGAGCTGTGAAAGCTTTGAATCGTGGCGTTGTAAATCTTCCAATTTACTTTCTTTGCATCAGCAAGTGCACTTGGATTTTGGTACAGTTGTGTTTGGTTTCGCTTGTCTAAATAAATGAAAATTGTACTGCCGGTGGCGATGGATATACTATTCCTTTTGTAATCGGTAGATTATAGCGGGAATAGTTCGATTAAACAAAGTTGCTCCCTTTTCTTTTATTTCTAAGAAATGTCGGATAGTCTAAGCAAAAGTTTCAATCAGATGTTGGCAATTTTTTTTATGAAAGTATTTTACCTGTTACAATTTTAGAACACTTATGTCCAAAACGACTTTGTTTTTGATGCGACTTTTAATTGAATGATAATTCTAATTAAATAATATTATCTGATTTAAATTACTTTTTTTTTTTTTAATTATTCACACAATTATTACCTCAAGAAAAAAAGATGTAAAATGTTGAAGGGTTCTACCACCGGCGAGTACTGAAAACGAAAAGAACTATTGGTTCTGACAAGAAGAACTATTAGACCGCCATGTGGTTTCATTTCAACATTTTCCGCAAAGCAGGAAATGCTTTTAGTTTTGCTATGTTTCAATGTCGTCATTTAATAACATATGACATGTAGAATGTAGAATGAATATCTACTGAATTCCGTGTGGCTAGTGTTCATAAACTCATTCCTTTTTTTTGTAATGTATACAGTCAAATTTATTTGACTGTAGCTAAGGCTGGTGTAATAAAATGAATTGGATGAGGTGGTCCACAACAAAGCACTTCAATAGCTTTGACAAAAGGAAGAGTCTATTGAATGAAAAAGGACCTTAATATGAAGTTAACTTATCCCTTGTTTATCTCTCAAAATTTTCAGTTTTATTTCCTAATATCTTTGGCGTGAAAGATTCCCAGTGATTTTCCTTGCATATCTTCGAGTTCATAAAGACTATTACCGCTTATGGCCTTTATTCTAGCTTGGACAAATTTTGGGCTGAGTTTTGCGTTAAACTTTTTGGCAGCGTCACTTAGGGAGAAATTTCGTTTCATAATTATTTGTCCTACTTTAAAGACGACGTTCTTGCTTCTAGTATTGTATGTGTGTTCATATTGACTATGTACTTTTGCCAAAGAATCTTTCAGATGTTTGTGTATAATATTCATTTTTGAAGCCTTAGGTAAAACATCGTACTCAGGGTTGTTCAGATCATTTAATTTTCGCAATAATGCATAGTCTGAACCATGTTCTATTTTCGAATGTCCGAATAAGGCTTCATGAGGGGACATTCCGATGGCCGAATGGACTGCGGAACGAAGAGCAGATGTGATAGGCGTTAAATGTTTATCCCAATTTGTATGATGCGGCCCTATATATGCACGAATAGCTGAAAGGATGGATCTGTTAACACGCTCACTTGCATTCGCCTGTGGTGAATAGGCAGCGGTTTTTATATGCTTAACTCCGTAGACTGAGAGAAATTTTGCAAATTCTTTTCCCGTAAACTGTTTCCCATTGTCAGACAACACCGACTCTGGTACTCCAAACTTTGCAAATACTTGATCTTCAAGAAATTTTATGGCTATTTCGCTAGTAGCTTTTCTTATAGGGGAGGTCAAAACAAATTTAGTCAATTGATCGAGACATATAATAATAAATGTATTTCCAGACTTTGCTCTTGGGTAAGGACCAAGGAAATCTACAAAGATATGCTGGAAAGGTCTTTCTACCACAAATGCTTTACCCATTGGCGGTCTGAGTGTCGAATTCGGAGCTTTTGAGGCCTTACAGACCATACAGTTTGCAACAAAGGCTTTTACTTCAGCCGCCATATTAGGCCAGTAAAAACGCTCACGCAAACGGTATAGTGTTTTAGTGATCCCACCATGCGAGGCTCTTGGAGGATCATGTGCCAGAAGAACTAATTGGTTGGTTAGCTTGGATGGAATCCAGAGTTTCCAGACTAGGTCATCGGCTCTAGGATCCCCTGTGCAATATTTGACTTTTTTGTACACAAAATTTTCTGAGACACAAAGGTCAGGTAGCTGTTCTTTGTTTTCTTCTATTGTTTTGATCAAATTGACATATTCATCCGACTTGAATGCCGGATCTGTCAAATCGATTGATAGAACGTCCGTTGGATTCACTTTACATATTGTTTCAGATGCGATTCCATCAACCGCATACACTCTAGACAGAGCGTCTGGTACAACATTTTGTGTGCCTTTCCGGTGCTCTATCTCAAAAGAATATCGTTGAAGGCGGAGACTCCAACGAGCTAACCGTCCGCTCAGGTCCTTCTGATTCATGAGCCACTTAAGGCTCGCATGATCGGTCACTATCACAAATTCTTGTCCTTCCACATAAGAACGAAATTTTTCAACACCCATGACCGCAGCTAAACATTCCAATTCGGTCACGCTATAGTTGCGCTGAGCTCCGTTGAGCTTATGTGAAAAATAACATATAGGTCTCTCTATGCCTTCTTCATCTTTTTGACACAAAACTGAACCTATCCCTGATGTCGATGCATCGCACAAAATAATGAAGGGTTTTTTGAAATTTGGGTTGACTAATATAGGCGCAGTGGTTAATGCAGTTTTCAGCTCCTCAAATGCCGCAATTGCCTCTGGACCAAATACAAAAGATTTTCCCTTTTTCAAGGTATCGGTTATGGGTGAGGCAATGGAAGAATAATCTTTCACGAAGCGCCTGTACCATCCCGATAACCCTAAAAACCTTCGTACTTGTCGAGGTGTTTTTGGAATCGGAAATTCCTTGATGGCCGAAACTTTGTCAGGATCCGTTTTCAAGCATCCTCCTCCTACTATGAAACCTAAATATTTTAGTTGTTTAAAACAAAATTTCGATTTGGACAAATTTATTGTAAGTCCAGCTGAGCTCAGACGTGATGCTATTTCACTGAGAATCGTGATGTGTTCTTCAAATGTCCCTGAAACTATCAAAAGATCGTCCAAATAGACGAACACCTTCTCTCTCAATCTCTGTGGAACTACCTTGTCCATCAATCTGCACAAACGTTGAGCAGCACCACACAGACCAAAAGGCATTACGGTATATTGATATAGAGGCCTACCAGGCACAGCAAATGCAGTTTTTTCACGGGAGGATTTCTCTAGGGGTATTTGCCAAAAGGCGTCTTTCATATCCACACTTGAAATAAAGTGGGTATCTGGAAGACGACTTAGCAACCCTTCCATATGAGCGAATGGATAGGCGTCGTTCTTGGATACATGATTTACCTTCCGGGAGTCAAGGCAAAGGCGATTTTTTCCCGGTTTTCGCACCAAGACAACCGGAGAGCACCACGCACTGGTACTTTCTTCTATGACACCAAGACCGAGCATCCTATCCAATTCCTCATACATAAGGTTTTGAATCGCCGGAGAAACCGGATAATGCCTCTGCTTGATAGGCATGGTATCTCCCGTGTCAATAATATGCTCTTCCAGTGTGGTTCGCCCCAGCCCAAGTTTGGCAGATGACGGAAACAAGTTAATCACATTCTCTAATTGTTTGGACTGATCGCTGGATAGTTCGTGAACATTTGGATCGTCATTATTAGGTGTATATCCGGACGAGATTTCAGAAATTAATTGAGGTGCAATCTCGAATAATTTCCAAAAATTAACCCCCAGATATAACTGTTGTTCTAACGAGGGAACTAAAAACAACGTTATCTCCTTTGAGATCCCTTTATACTTTATATCGGTCCTAACTTGTCCTACAATTGGTTGGGATTGACCACTTGCGGTTTTTATATTCGATTTAAAATTTTTATATTCAATATTGGCATTTTTCAAAAGGTCAATACCTCCAGCACCTAAGCAACTGACACTTGCACCACTGTCAAGAAGTCCAAGTATTTGTTTCCCAAATATAGTAACATTTGCGTACGGTCTCAGATCGTCCACATTACAAAGGCTTGAAATTTTAATTTGTTTGTGAACATCTTTCTTCTTTTGGAAACGTTCTCGCAACTTAACTATATGCTTTGGTGGCTTACAATCGAATATCCTGCATCGAACTTCATGATAATTAAGTAATCTCTCGTGAAGAGATTTTGGTTGAGATTTAACTGAAATTAACTTAACTGGCCTATCAGGGATCTTTAAAATATTTTGTATAGGTTCTTTTGCATTTATTGGTTCATTAAAATTTTGATTATCTGTGGTATTTCGAAACTCGGTTGAGTTTTCAAATTCATTATTTGGAATATCTGGTATTATTGACACATTCGGGATTTTGTGTAAGTCAGGGTTCCTTGCAAAATCATGTGAAACTTGGTTAGGGATAACATTTGAAAGGTTTAATAATTCGTCGGGTCTTTTACTACAGGACAAAACTCCCCGGTCCTCGATTCGCCCTGTGCCCGGTTTCCCGAACACTTGACACACTGTGGTGTGGTCGTGTTTTCTAGCCCACATTTAAAACAAAAAAGATTTCTTTGTGGGCTGGGGCAATGAATGAATGAATGGCCTTTAGTCTTGCAGTTCCAACAAATATACAACGACTGATCTCGTTTGAGTAATGAAGTTTTAAGTGCGTTAACCTCGAACTCTTGTTTATCATCTGGTATAAATTCAAGTTCATTGACCTGTCTTTTCAAATTTGACTGAGTAAACTGTTTATTACGTATGCTATCGCTTTGCAGGACATATTTTTCTATGGTTCTACATACGTATAACATTTCGGGTAAGCTATTTGTATTATAAGTAATCATAAGCTCTCCTATACGACGTTTTACGTTTTGCTTTACTAAGTCGATTATTTCCTTAGAGGTTTTGGGAATTCGAAGGCGAGTATTCATCAACATTATAGCGTTGTAAAAATCGTCAAAACTCTCATTATAACCTTGTCGCCTGTCGAACATCTTCCTTGACATTTCTGAATCAGATTCTAAGCTTCGATATTGCTCGATCAATGCAAATTTAAGGCTTTCCCAGTTCAAGTTTGGATGAGATTTAAGGTACATCCAGTACCAATCTTCAACTCGACCTGACACAAACAAGTGAAAATGAAGGAAAACATCGTCCCATGAAGCTCCATAGCACTCTTTCAACCTGCTAAGTCGAAAAACGAAATCATCAACTGTCATGTTCTGATTGTCAAATTTTAAATTCCACTTATGGAAATCAAGTTTTGTAAATGAGTTACTGCGTGGAGAATTTGTACGTTCATTGGAAATGTCTTGGTTAATATTTATCGCATTCAGTCGAGAAATAAAATTGTGTGTATTTTCACTAATAAGGACGGGTTGTTCAGGTAAGTTGTCGACGACGGCCGCGTCTGTGACTGTCGGCTGAGGAATAGGCCTGTTGGTCGTACTTTGAGATTGAGGACGTCTATTAACTTCATATTCTTCCGAAGAAGCTTGAGGTGTAGGAGCTGAAAGAGTCTGTCGAATAGTTTCGGCAACTCGATCTAAAGTTATCTGTCTTTCTCTTTCGATTTCCTGACGCAAATTTATTAAATCATTAGCCCTCGTCATGCCTATAGAAGCAGTTACCACTTCTTGAATACGCTCTGTTAAAGTTCTATTAGAAGGGAATCGTCTATGAACATTGCTAGTTGTTCCGCCCGAATTATTTCTATTATTGTTCGCACTTAAATTATTTGAAACATTATTTGTATTCGTTGGATTACTAGATTCATTCTGACCAACGTTCACTAATAGCTCAGGTGTTTCATTTTGATTTAACGAACCATCTTCAGGATCTTCTGGTTCAATACCCGGATTTTGTGGGTTGCTTGTACTTATTGGAGGATTATTTCTACTCCTAGTATTGCGACTACTTTGGGTAGGTCTTGACCTAGCAGAAGCCATATTTGAAATTATTTTTTTATATGTGAATTAATTTGCAATGAAGGCTATTTAGATAGTTTAGAAAATGCCAAAAATGTAACTTTTTAAAACGGTTTAATATAAAGGAAATAAAATAAAAAAAACTACAAAAATAAAAAGAAAAAAAATATTAATTTGTGAGCTAAATCATCAATGTCGGTGTGGGTAAGTGAAATGTAATTAATCGCTATAAAGTGAGGTTAAGGTTTAAGAACTCTGGATACAAAAAATGTATCGTTGGTTTAATACAATAGAACAATTTAATGAAAAATTTAAACGCAGCTTAAAGAAAAGGTTTTATAACCTGGATTCTCTCGGTCGTATAAAAACTAATTTTATTCTAAGCGAATCAATTTAAAATCTTGTGGTGAAAACAAACTCCGACGCTTCAATAAATGTATGATTTCATTGAGTGCATTTTTTGGTCGTCTGTCAAGACTGAAAATTTCACTAAGATTTCATTAAAAAGATGTTATAAGAAAAATATGATTTTTTGTTTTTTTTTTTTTTTTTTTAACTGATTAAAATTGAAATATTTATAGGACAAGTCATGCAATTATTAAGTTAGTTTGGAGGCTTTGAAATGAAGGGAACTCCGATGCAACAATCAAAGATATGATCTCCAGGAATCGAATCTTCTGGTCATCTGACAAGATCTTCATACAAAATAGATTTTAAAGTTCTAGGTACCAACACTAGATTTCATACACAAATATTAAATGCAACAGCAAAGAAGTTGTTTCATGAACTTTTTTCTTTCGGACATTGAAAATTTGGTACTTTAATTTGATAAAATTTTAACTAATACAAAATATTGGGTTGTCATTTTCTTGCCCCACGTTGGGCGCCACCTGTGTAACGGTAGATGGTCCTATCACATCAAAAGAAAATCTTAATCCATCCCAAAGATACCCCAAGCAACACAGGAATCCCTTAAGGAATCTATGGGCAATGTGAAGGGTTGTTCAGTCAGCGAAGCGCGGTTAGGCATGCTTGCGTTACGCACGAAAAACTAGCTCGTCGGCGGGGTGGGATCTTGCGCAGGCTACTGAACTGCCGTACATTTTATCATGCCTAAATTAAATGGTCAGATATTTTCCTTTTTTTTTCTTAAACTCACACAAAAATCATACAAACAGAAATCTTAAACCTCAAAATCGGAAAACTAAAAGATGGATAAGTTTCCTTGCGTTTCGCCCTCCCACTATCCACCTTCATAAGATAATGGATAACCTTGGTTCTTGCTTCACGCCTTTCTTTTTTCTTGCAAAAACCCCTAAAGTAATAAGTGAACTTTTACAGGATCACTTTGACATCACTTCACTAAAATTACTACACTTCCCCACACCTACACAAAAGGGAATTAGATATTCATCTCAAACAATAATATGACTTAATTATTTCAAATAAAAAGAAGATTCATTCTCAAAATTCACAATAAAAAGAAATTTTATTCATAAAGAAATATGTAGGTATATATATATTTATAAAAATTCTATTTTTGGATTGTTTTAATATCGAATCCCGATTAAAAAAAATTAAAATCAAGCTCCAAACAAAAAGAGCGTAAATTGAATTTAAAGAAATGAATTGCAATAAATAATAAAGCTCCGAAAGATTTACGAATTTTCAACGAGCTTTTACTTTAGTAAAGAAAATTATGCACCTAAAATTTGTTTTGTTTATTTGTTTTTGTATCTCCTTTCAGAGGAGAGCTTTAAGAGCAGTGACGTTATTCAGAAAAATTATCACAATATAAATTAATGGAAAAAAAAATTTATAGTTCGTTCAATTGTATAACTAACAAAATAGTATTCACTCACCAGTTGTCTTGTTTTTTAATTAAATGAAAAGTTTTTCTTATTACCAAAAAAATCCTTTTTGTAGCAGTGGTGGTTTCTCAATATGATGTGCACAGCAAATTGGATTACCGACGCGCTAGCTAAATGTTAAAAAAAAAATTAAGAAAAAAAAATAAATTTAAGAAACAAATGAACGATCTTTACAAATGATAAGAAAAAAAAATCAATATGTACTCAACTTTCGGAGTTCGGAATTTGGCAATCTAAGCTCTTTATCAGTTCTTGATAACAAATGATAAAACAATAACAAATTGACAGGCAAGAATTTTGCTTGTACGTATAGGTAGGTATTGTGCTTTGGGATGATTTTGATGTTGATGATGATGCTGGCTGACGATGTTCTGTGGGTTCTGAGGGTAGTATATTTGGCTGCTATATATTATACTCGTAACGTAGTAAAGATGTTCTATGCTGGGCTGCTTCTAGTGGAGATGATGGTCTTTAGACAACAGCTTTCTGTTACAGATCGTAACTTATCGGACACATACGAGCACGTGAAGAGGTGATGCAGACGAAATAGGCCTCCGACAAACCTGGCCGAGTACCCAAATTAGTGATGATAGGTAATTTGACGACGAGAGCCTTTCAATAACAAGTGATCGCAAACAAATTATTGCCAGATGTTTTGGCTAGTTTTAATCGAGCAATCCCAAACTATGAGCTGTGAAAGCTTTGAATCGTGGCGTTGTAAATCTTCCAATTTACTTTCTTTGCATCAGCAAGTGCACTTGGATTTTGGTACAGTTGTGTTTGGTTTCGCTTGTCTAAATAAATGAAAATTGTACTGCCGGTGGCGATGGATATACTATTCCTTTTGTAATCGGTAGATTATAGCGGGAATAGTTCGATTAAACAAAGTTGCTCCCTTTTCTTTTATTTCTAAGAAATGTCGGATAGTCTAAGCAAAAGTTTCAATCAGATGTTGGCAATTTTTTTTATGAAAGTATTTTACCTGTTACAATTTTAGAACACTTATGTCCAAAACGACTTTGTTTTTGATGCGACTTTTAATTGAATGATAATTCTAATTAAATAATATTATCTGATTTAAATTACTTTTTTTTTTTTTAATTATTCACACAATTATTACCTCAAGAAAAAAAGATGTAAAATGTTGAAGGGTTCTACCACCGGCGAGTACTGAAAACGAAAAGAACTATTGGTTCTGACAAGAAGAACTATTAGACCGCCATGTGGTTTCATTTCAACATTTTCCGCAAAGCAGGAAATGCTTTTAGTTTTGCTATGTTTCAATGTCGTCATTTAATAACATATGACATGTAGAATGTAGAATGAATATCTACTGAATTCCGTGTGGCTAGTGTTCATAAACTCATTCCTTTTTTTTGTAATGTATACAGTCAAATTTATTTGACTGTAGCTAAGGCTGGTGTAATAAAATGAATTGGATGAGGTGGTCCACAACAAAAATATAAACTAAAAATTTTTTCGATAAAATAGTTTTTAGATTTTTAAAAAAATAATACAATTTTTTTTTTGAAAATTCAATATCTTGAAAACCGATACAAGATTAAATTTTTAAATTACGTTTTAAAATGTATTTTATTAAATACTAACAATTTGCATATCAATTTTTTTTATAAATATTTTAAGGAAAATTTAGTACACAAAAAACATGTTTCAGTGTGTCTGTATGTCTGTACCTCTCACTACAGCCTAAACCCTTGGACCTATTTCTTTCAATCTCGGTAGTTAAGGGTCTTCGGTGATTCCCTAGAGGAAAAATTGAAAATTTTTTTTTACCTCCAAAACTAAGGGTACCCCCCATACACCCGTAATGCAAAATTTTATTTATCTCGAAAACGGCTCTAACGATTTTGATAAAAAAAATTAAGTGTGATATTATGGACATGGACTACATTTTGGTCAAAAAAATTTTGGGGCAAAATGTTATTAGGGGTACCTGCCATAGACCCGTTTTTTTGATTTTCGACTTTCTCATTAACGGCTCTAAGGATTTTAACCCAAAATTTTTAGCAGGAGTCCCCTTAAGTTTAAAATAATATTGTATATAAAAATATTCGAAAAAATATTTATGGGGTTTAAAAAAAAAAAAAAAAAATTTTAAATCAATATCTTCAAAACCTATGAACGATTATTTTTTGAAATTATTTCCTGAAACCAATATTATTAAATACTTAAAATTCGCATCCCACATTTTTTTTTTAATTTTAGAGAAATTTCTTATATAAAAAAATTTATTTAATAATAAAACGATTTTTAAAAGTTTATTTGCAAAAATCCATACTTTTCCGGAAACCAGACGGCAATTTTATGCATTTGAACATTATTATCTCATTAAATCCATGTTTTATATTTATAAAATGTGTCTTAAATTCCAAAGTACTTTTACATAAGAGCAAGTTCGTGCGATCCAGTCGTGCATTTTATTTTAAATAATACTAGAACTGTTGCTTCTTGAGTTTTTGATGTTTTGTGTAGCTAATGTATATTCTTTAGTTATTTTAACACGTCAATGAATATAAGCTTGCTTAAGTTACTATTTTTTAATTTTTTGGAACTGGCAGATCTCTAAAAAGTTTTTTTTTTCTGCAAGAAAAATTACATCATCTAATCTTAAATTAATGACTAATTATAT
The DNA here is from genome assembly GCA_911387755.1 of Chrysotoxum bicinctum. Taxonomy (NCBI): domain Eukaryota; kingdom Metazoa; phylum Arthropoda; class Insecta; order Diptera; family Syrphidae; genus Chrysotoxum; species Chrysotoxum bicinctum. Next base: position 85,250,525 of record OU426990.1, on the reverse strand, counting down.
AATAAATAATTTCGTATCTAATCTTCAAACTGATATTATTTTTACATATTTAGCCAAAGCATTTGAACGCGTTAACCATCAGATTCTTTTTAACAAGCTCTTGGAACTGGGGCTTCATTAAATGTTTCTTATTTGGTTGAAATCTTATTCAACATTTGCAATTCAAGTTGTTAAAATCGATTATCATCAGTCTAATCAAATATTTGTACCATCTGGGATTTCTCAGAGTAATCATTTAGGCCCCTTATTGTTCTTGTATTTTTATTTTATCAACGATATTCCCAAAATCTTTTAAAAATCATTAAGCTAGTGCTTTATGAAATGAAGATTTGAAAAAATTGGCAAATTGGGGTAGTTTAAGCTTCTGAATATTTCAAAAGAGCAAGTAATGTCTTGTTTTTGTAATGTTTCTCCGATGTATTATGATTATAAAATAAATGGTAGGTACATCTTTGGATCACGTAGTGTAAAAAAAGAGCAAGGTTTTATCCTTGGCATTCCTTTAATCAGATTATCAAGCCATCTTGAAAAACATTTTAAGTTAACAGAATAGTTGACAGCAGTTATTCAAATTAATATAATTTTGCACACAATGCATTTCCGAAAACCCGACTAACTCGCTCTTTAAGGTAAAGCTTTTATTCAAGAAAATATTAAAGCCCAAGCATATAACTTCGTTTGGAATTCGGCGGCTTTGTAAGTTAAGTGAAATGGGTGTTGCCAAAACTACAACTTTCTCTTAAAAAATCAAGCATTTATAAGCCTCATTCACAAGAAAAAATTGGCTTATGGACTTAATCTAAAAATAGCTATTGAATAAACGAGATTCTAATCAACCTCCACCTACCATTCAATGATGAAATCCTGGATCCTTCACTAATGAGGTCTTTTTATTTATTTAAAGAAAGTCTCGTTCTTCTTTCTAATCTCTTAATGCTCTCTTACATCCAAGGGCAACATCAGCTTGGAAATCATACTTGCTGAATTCACATCAGTCTTAAAGAAATTAAATTAGGTAAGTATACACTCCCAAAACTACACACTTCTTTCGTTCGTCAAAAAAACATAAGTTACATCAAAGTTAAAACATCCAACTACATGACAGTTGCCAGCGACCCGACCACCTGGCTCCAAATCAAAGTTTTCAATCTCAGTTTTTTTTTTCAATGAAAATACATTTTTTTTGTCAAACAACCACACAAGTACACAAAAAACAGACCTACTATACATATATATTTCCCCTCCTCCTGTTTTGACGTCCGCCCACGTTTGTGAACCTTTCTTGTGCCAAACCATTCACCGATGTGGCCGGATGGTGGTTCAAACAAACTTCCGAATACAGAGAAGAACATTAAACATTATATTTGAACTACCTCCTTTTAACAAAGGAAATATGAAAATTTAATTAAATACAGTCGAGGATAACAGTTTGTGTTTTCTAAGGACTAGGACTTTAGTTTGTATATCAACGTGTTTTTTCTGGAGGCAAACTGAAATTCTAGGTGACCGTATTCCAAGAGTATAATTGTATGTGTGTTTTTTCAACAATTTAATACTATCCGAACTGAAATTCAATAGCGAACAGCATCTGTAAAATGATATTCTTCAAATAAGAGTAGAAACGTTAACATAACAAAAAAAAAAGCCTCTGCATCAATTTCCTTTTGGTCCTGTCTAAGGATGAGGACCAAGAAGCCTCTTACAGTCTTACTGAATTTGAAAATTGAGGAGGATTCTTGGTAATTCAACAGGACTTTAACAGGTTGAGCAGAGCACCTTGTCCTTTGCAAGTAGTCAGAAACTTATGTACTGTTGGAATATGGTAACAATGTTGTGTCGAAAAGTATATTTGTAGAACATGATTAATGAGGAGTGAATAAAGGAATTATCGAGTAAAGGATTTTCCAACTTTAAATTAAATTTCCGAAACCTAGTGCTCCACACAGATTTACGATTTGCACTGATATGTCGAAAGCCATAATTTATAAGGTGCTTAAATCCCAAACGCGCATAACCACAGCACCTCCCAGAGAGTATATCCGCCAATAAAATCTTAATGAATCTACGAGTAAGATTTAGAAGCATGAATCAACATATAAATAGTGGTATAAGGGTTTATGACATCGTTGCAGAACGATGCCGGACGGTTAGTTTAGACTGGTATCGACTGACAAAAAGGATTCACATATATATTTCATTTCGAACCGAAGTTGAGTTATGTTCGACAGGCAATAGAGGTGTATGTCTTCCGGTTAGAAATTTCCCAGTAAACCCAGGAACTTTTAGGCTATAGGCAAAAATCTGCTGCATCTATATAGGTATGTTTGTTATGAGAGTGTGGGCAAATGGAAATAGCCTCAGAGACAACAGCCAGTCCAAGGATAATATTCTGTGTTGTGCCTATAAATTTGTGTTGATGTTGAGGCAAAGTTATTTCAACGTATTGTTGTTTGTATTGTTCGGGAGACATTTCATGAATTCATCATGTATTTGGGAGTCTAACCCAGTTAAACATAGAAAACAACTTGCAGCTGGATCAAAGTGAAAATTAATTTAAGATAAATGTTTAATACGGATATGTACCTTCTTCTTCCAGTTGCAGTGAAGTGAATTCTGATTAGTTTGTGTTTTTGTTTGGTTTGGTAACTTACGGTAGATTTACCTATAATTATTGGAGAGTATTTGTATTTATTGTAATTCTATATATAGACAAGAATTTTCTTAACTCAATTTATTTGTGATAATCATTTGAAAGCAGATTGAGACCTCAATTTGAGTTCTTAATAATTTTACTTGATTTATATGGAAACCGATATTGGTTTTGTGTAAAGCAAAATGTATGATGTATGAGTATTGTGGCTTATCGCTTTTCTATAAACAATGAGTTTGTTGTATTCCTACCCTCAAACAATTCTGCCTTAATACTTGGCCCAAACTTTGGGCGTACAGTCAAATATTGAGGTTCTTCGTTTCGTATTATTTTTTAGATGCACATTCTTTTCCTTCGGATGTGGATTTAGAATGGTGGCGTACGACAAGCTTTTTAAATTCTGATCTCAATGACATTGTCAAATGGGGAACTATAGAACGCAAGATTTATTGCCTCAGAAACCTAATGCTGTCTTCTGTCGTTTAAAGTGTTACTCACCCCCGTGGCACTTGCATAGAGGAAATTGGACACCTCTCAGTCCTCGGTATTTTTATCATAGACCACCTTGGGTGGAATGAAGTTTATATTCGACGTCGCCAAAAACACTGTTAAGATTTCCTTCGAAATTGCGAAAAAATTGTTCACCTATTTTAATCTGGCTGTAATCTATAAACATATTCAACTGCAAATCCCTTATTTGAGCAGGTGCAGTTGAATCTCTAAGATATAATCTAATAAAGAGCTTCAATTTTTAACTTCCCATAGGGAGTTATTGTAATAGGTCCGATTTGTCAAATTGGAATTTTTGACATTTCTCGACGTTTCAAGGTCCCTAGAGGCTATATCAATCATTTTTAGAGAGAGTCTGAGAGAGTCTGTGTGTGTGTGTGAACGTACGATTGTACGTTCGTACGTTCGTACGTTCGTACGTTCGTACGTTCGTACGTTCGTACGTTCGTACGTTCGTACGTTTGTACGTGCGTACGTTCTGGTACCATTTTTCGTCGTCGATATCTCAAGAACGAGTAAAGATATCGACTTCAAATAAATTTTGTTTAATAGATAATAACTTCGAAAGACACTGAAAGGGCGTTTACTTAAATTCAGTGAGTAGTTTTTTCACTATAACGGTTTAAAAAAAAAGTAAAAATTTTGGTTAGTTCCAAATATCTCACGAAAAAATAATGCTATTGATTTCAAATAATATTTACTGTACTCATTATAAGGTCAAACAGATTTGGTATGGATTTGAAAAAAAATGAACATACCGTTAGTTTCTTAAAAAATGAACATACCGTTATTTTCTTAAATAAAAAAAACTGAAACAAAATTTTTCATAACCCAGATATTCTAAGAACGGAAAACAATTTGAAACTCAAAATAATTTTATTTTACGAAAAATAATGTGTTTGACAACTGGTGAAAATTTCAAAAAAAATCAGTTTAAAGTTTTTTTACAAAAAATAAAAAACTATATAAAATTCTATTGAAAATTGGTAAAAATTGTTTTTCGACTCAAATTTCTCGAGAACTAGTAGTGATATTGACTTCTAATTTAGTTTATTTTATACATAGTATAATTTTGTACAACTGGTAAAATGTTGACAAATATTGAATTAATAGTTTTTTTTTTTTTAAATAAAAAAACTATTAAAAATTCTAGTGAAAACTAGTTAAAATTGTATTTCAAGTCGAATTTCTTGGGAATGAACACCGATAGTGCCTTCTAAATTATGTTGTTTTATACATCGATACCTTCCCGTAAGAATGTATACTAAGCGACATTTCTAAAATTGTTCAGAAAACGAGAAAAACGAAGAAAGTTCTAGTTGAAACTAAATATAAAGTTTTCAAGACCACAAATGGGAAGTTATCAGTGTGGGTCACACACAGCCTCTTTTTTTTTTAATTTTAGGTTAAAACAAGCAAGCACTTAAATCTAACCTTAAGTCTATTACAAGACCACGAAAGGCAAATCGAAGAAATTTGCGCGCACTTCAATTCTGTAAGAATTATGGTTTTTATATTGAGCTAGCGTTCAAGTAGGTGCAGGGAAATAAGTCCACGGGAACTAAGTCCACTGAGGGACTAAGTTCTCACTTGAGGTGGGAAATAATTCCACGGGAACTAGGTCCACTGAGGGACTCAGTTCTCACTTAATGGGAACGAAATCCACTTTACTAAAGTGGTCTTTGTTCCCATTAAGTGAAAACTAAGTCCACTTTCTTATGGGAAAATAGTACACACTCGAAAGTATAAAGTGGGAATGAATTTCCAACAACAAAAATTGGTTATTTTCCAGATTCTTTAAATGCTAAAGAAACTTTACATACACCCAACCTCGCACCTACCCCAAATCCTATAGTGTGCCCAAGCAGGGGGGTTGCATACATACCTCACTCTCACTGTTTATACGTGTCGTTCCCATGGCTTAACATGGGAATTTATTTCACATTCAAAGGGAACTAAAACCCACAGTTTTTTGTAACGAATTTCCCACCTTGCATGGGAACAAAGACCACTTTAGTAAAGTGGATTTCGTTCCCATTAAGTGAGAACTGAGTCCCTCAGTGGACTTAGTTCCCGTGGACTTATTTCCCACCTCAAGTGAGAACTTAGTCCCTCAGTGGACTTAGTTCCCGTGGACTTATTTCCCTGCACCGTTCAAGTAGGGGTCTAACAAATGTAATGTAAATGGATTTAGTGAAATGAGGGTCCCAAAACTCCGGAAAAATCGCTGGAACATTTGAGATTCCATCTTTTTTCACGTGCGAGTATTAAAATCAGGTCAGATCATTATTTTACCGCTATTTTCATAAACAGTGCTCAAACAATTCAACCACAATAATACTCGTAGTGCTCGCTGCGTACCCTTGAGCCCAATTTCGGACGCACTTTTTTTTTTGGTGTAATGTGCAATACTTTACCCGGCTCAATATTTCCCACTCATTGCAATGTGCAGACATTCAAAACCAATGTGCATCGGTATCTCCTTTCTTATCCTATCCTACTTTCTTAACTGCTCACCCCCGGAGCGAGCGTATAATATAAATAAAATGCACGTACGAACTTGCTCTTATGTAAAAGTACTTTTGAATTTAAAATAAATGTTATAAATATAAAACATGGATTTACTTAGATAAAAATGTTCAAATGCATGGAATTGCTGTCTGATTTCCGGAAAAGTATTATTATTATTATTATATTATATATTATTATTATTAAATTATATATATTATTAAAGTAATTTTTTTTTACAAATTTATTTAAAATTTTTCGAGAACAAAATTTGGGATGCCAATTTCAAGTATTTAGTAGTATAGATTTTAGGAAATAATTTCAAAAAATAATCGTTCACACGTTTTAAAAATATTGATTTTTCAAAAATCCCAAAAAATATTTTTTCGAATTTTTTATAAAGAATATTATCTTAAGCTTAAGGGGGCTCCAGCTGAAAATTTTGATTAAAATCGTTAGAACCGTTGATGAAAAAGTCGAAAATCAAAAAAACGGTTTTATTACAGGTACCGTTAATAACATTTTGCCCCAAAATTTTCTTGATCAGGATGTATTCCATGTCCATAATACCACACCTAATTTTTTTATCAAAATCGTTAGAGCCGTTTTCGAGACAAATAAGATTATGCATTACGGGTGTATGGGGGGTGCCGTTAGTTTTAGAGCTAAAAAAATTTCAATTTCCCTTCGAGGGAATCACCGAAGACCCTTAAGTACCGAGTTTGAAGAAACTACCTCCAGTGGCTTAGGCTGGAGATCGAGGTACAGACATACCGACAGACAGACGGAATTGTCGGTCCCACTTTATTCGTCTTCGCTATCATCATAATGTCAGCTTTGATATACTTTATACTTTAGACCCAGACAGACGGGTGGAGCTGGAAACAAAGTCCAACAGGATTGGAAGGATTGGAACTAGTCTTGTCTTCAGGAGCGACGATCCCACCGGTGCATCCTGCGGGTGTCGAAAAGCCGGACTTAAATTATTAATTGTCTGCTAGATCTGCTGGGAAAAGTTGCGCCTAGGCGATATTGCAAATGACTCCGAAGGCGAGGAAGACTACAACTTTGAGCTCCGCACCATAGCTTTTCCTATCGAAAATGAAACAGAGCAGTGACCACACCTTCCAAATGATAATTCTAATAAAGAAAGAGAACCCGAAGTACCTTCACACCCAAAACGGTTGAAAACATAACCAATTTAATTGATCTTAAAAGTGAGATTAAAAAACAAAGTGAGATTAAAAAAAATACGTGCTTGAAATTCTACCCCTTGGGCGGTGCGGAAAAGAGTTTGTGTGGGTACACCTATACTACGGTTTTAATTCGTAAATCAATTCCCGTTGATAAAAACAACTATTAGGCTTCAAGGTTTAAGTTTTTTTTTTAATAAATAATTAGGAAGAAGTGCGCAATATGAAAAAAAATAACTTACTTTAACTAACTTTCACTTTATATAACTTTTTCTTTTATACGAATCTGTTTAAAGAAAATAATATTCCATTAAGACGATAATGGTTATTATTAAAAACAATAAAATTTAATATGTCTTAATGTTGTCGTATTGGGCTATTTTTTGTTATTTATAGAAAATTAGTAGGACTATAAAAAAAATCAAAACAAAAAAAAAAATGTACCGTTTCAAATACAGTTTTTATCTCAATAATGGGGTGGCCGTGGCGCGATGGTTGTGTGCTCGCCTGTCAACCACAGTATCACAGGTTCGATCCCTGCCATCGTCTATGTCGTCTTTAATTCCATTAAAACCTTCTAAAAACTGTCATCAATGGGTTGCTGGTTTACTCATTACATGCTGTTTAGGCATAACACTAACAACATGTGATTGAGTTAAATTAGTATGCCCAACAAGGATGAAAACGAATAAAATAATGCGAATTATAAGGGACATAGAAATAAGACACGGCAATTCTCCGCTTTAGTTCAGCCGCCATCCCTGGACATAAAAAAAAATCTGAGACAACCACCTTCAGTCTCAGAACATCGTGCCACACATCTTTCCTATCCTTCTTTCTCTTCCGTAACTTCACGCCCGCGCTGCGCAGTGTTAAAACATTTTAAAGGGTAATCATATTTCCTTAAGCGTGAGTTGATTATAAAAAGAAAAAAAATACAAAAACCCCTTTAATACATTTGAAACTTGACCAGAGTCAAATCTTTCATTAAAATCTCCCCCCTTATAATATACAACGAATTGTTGGCTTATAAACAGAGTTCGGAGAAATAGAAAGAAACCGAATTTACAACAACAAACTTGAATGACTAATTAAAACGCTAGTCCTCAAGTGATAATTGATAGACGATAAAACCTAAAATTGGGATGGACCTGATCATGTGGTCTCGGCAGCGTGATGCGTAGGGCATTGGCTTCTGACGACGTTAGGTCTGCGTTCAAATCTCAGCAGTGTGGCCAATTAATAATTTGAGTTTATGCTAAATTCGGCAATTTAGCATGACTTTTTGTGTACTAAATATGCTAAAAATCATGCTAAATATTTTTTTTTAGCTGGAAAACTGCCAAAAACTTTGCTTTAAACTAAAACAAACGGAACTTTGTTTTTTTTTTTTATAAATTAAATTTATTGAACAAGAAAAAACATTTTAAAAAATAATTCACTCTGGTTAGAACTAAAATATAAATATTAAATTATTAAAAAATAAAATAAAAATTTTGAGCCTCATTCAAAGCCTCTTCGAAAATATCAGGCATATCTTCTTCTTCTTCCTGGGTTACATAAAATTTTGATGCTCCTACCTGTTCATTAACTTTATTAGGGACAGCGAAATTATCACAACATGTTTCAGATAAATTATCCCTAATAATAAGAATGCTATTCATCATATTTATTTTCACCGCTGGTCTTTGAAGAGATTCATGAAACTAAAAACTCTTTCAACAGCAGCAGTGGATATCGGTAAGACCATATGAAATGACAAAGTTTGAGGTCTTTATATGGATTTTAATTAGAAGCGTCAGTGAATTTATTTACTTCACACTAATACTCCACAGTGTTTTCCACATTTTCCCAAGTATTTAAATGTAAATTATTCCACTGTGTTTCTATTTTAGATATTAGCTTCTAATTAATTTTTCTACTTTGTAAAAATCTGTTAACGGTGGCTTGTGTATTCTCAAACACTTTTGAACCGAAAACAATTTATTTGCTGTAAAATTCTCAGATTTTCTCGTGTCCTTTTTTGAAGCTCTTTGATAAGCTTCAAAATACAGTTTTAACAGTTTTTTCTAAATTCATTTTCATCCTCGCATGTTATTAAGTCTTGTAGCTTGAATTCTTGTTATTTTCCTTCACACTGAAAGCCGAAGTAAGGATTGGGTAATAGTTTGTCGATAGTCATATATACTTTTAATTCATCTTCAGAAAACACAGCTATCTTTTTAATTACAGATAAAATGAGGCGAGATAAATCATTAAAAACTTTCCGATAGATGGTGGTTCGTCAAGCAAAAGTATGATAGTTTGCTGAATTCGTTAAAACGTTCAACAATACCTACAATAAAAATTACATTGAGGTCGGCACACACTTTCGTAGGTTTTGTTTGAACTTTTTATAAATTCAATTTAATTGCATGGTTCGTGTAAATTTCTGCTAAATTTTCATGCTAAGACCAGATATCATGCTAAAAAATATGCCGGCATGATTTGAAAAAAAAAAATGCTAAAAAACAATTTTTCATGCTAGATTTAGCAGGAAAAATGCTTAATTGGCCACACTGAATCTCAGGCAAGGCAAACAAGTTTTTCGATTAAACTTGATAGTATTAAAGGCTAAGCACCACTAATAAAAGGAGTCTGAAGATCGGCTTGGCAACCGTGAAATAGCTATAACTCCAGCCAAATAAGAACCCCCTGGGTAGTAGTTAATTCAAGTTGTTGTTGTAATATTCAAAAATTCATAAATATTCCCAAATGACCAAAAAATAACACAAAACACATTTTTTTTCAAAATAACTTTGGTAAAAAAAATTGTCAAGTGGTGCACATTTTTGGTCTTAAGAAAAAAAACAGACCATGCCTCTGCGCGCAAGATCAGGCCGTTTTTCACGATGCTTTGACTGGACTATTATAGATTGTATTAAAAGCTTTTATTTATCAAGTTTAATAAAAATCGAGCTTGAGGTTTTCGAAATATTGGGTTTAAAAAACAAAAATTCAAATATTTTTTAAAATCCAAAAACTTTTTTTTTTTTAATGAATACACAATACTATCCAAACTGTTGGAAGTTTTAGCATAAAAAATGATCAAGATCGGTTGAACCGTTTTAGTTAAGATCCAGATAAAACAAAATGGTTTCAAGGGGGGTATCATTAATAACCATTTTTCTAACAAAAATGTTCAATCATTAAATACCTTTATTTTTTTAAGTCTGTCGAGCAAGTTTTTGAGAAAAAAAATATTTAATAAAAAAAAAATCGTATGGCCTTTTGGGTCTTAAAATAAAATAAGGGTGGGGGAGGAATTCAAAATGATATCTACCATGTTTAGAAAAATCAGCCGTTTAGGCAGAAAGACAGAATTGCGAGACCCACTTTTTTGGTCTTCCCTATCATCGTCATGTCAAACCTGATCAAAATCTCGAGTTCGAATGCATAACTTGCCTTATAGAACCTATAAGTCGCAAGTAAAAAGTATATGACTGAACTTTCACTTCATTTATTTATTTAATTGAAGGAATTTGTCTAACTGTATTTAAGAGGTCTCCTGATAATTGAAAAATATAGGTATATTCCAAATATTAGATGCAGTTGAGTTCAGTGATATTTAATTAAGTTCTTAAAACTAATTAGCATCAATCTTTCTATTCCGAACGCAGACTACTCCAACATCTCTGTCGGTTTTGCCACTCAACTTAAGTTCAATTCACACGAGGAATTAAACACCAATTATAATAATTTCCAATAAATCCTCTGACATTATAAACAATGAATTTTTGGAGCTAACATCAATTAACTTCCATTGAATTAATTAATTCTCCGTAAGCACACCATCGAGCTACGCGACGGAAGAAGTTAGGTTATGAGAACCCATTCAAACAAAATCCCGTTGCTTTGCCACTTCAACCAGCAGGTGATAACATTCCAATTTGTGAACCTCTTTTAGGGTGGCAGTAAGCCATCTTAATGGCCACTTAAAGCACTAAAATAAACATAAACGATTTGTCTTCCTCCTCTACATGGCTACACGTACACTTAAGCATCTCTCTTCAGGATCAGGATACGAATTGTCATGCAAATCGGTGCGAGAAGAAACCTAGTGTACCTGCTCGAGAAATGAAACTTAAGTGAGTGTAAACTTTAGTCCGATAAGTCCTGATTCTGATGGTGCGATGGCAAAATTTATGCAAGACATGATGGAAAGTTCTCGGAGACGAACAATAGGTAAACGGTGAATTATCACTCAATGGACAATCACGACTTTTCATCCCATGACTAACATAATGAGAACCCTCACCCTCTTAGTGTGCAATGCACTTGCAGCTTCTTTTTGTTGAGTGAACTTAAATATTCTGGGAAATGTAGGTATTATTATTCCCAGCTGCACAATATTGTTGCTCTGCGAAATTATCGCGCAAATATTTGTTGAGCGGGGGGTAGTTCTTAGAACATCAACACACATAAAGAACACAAGAAGTACTTATTTTACTTACTAGCTAGTACTGCATGAGTAAGTTGGACAAATAAATGTACCTGTACATAATTTCTCTGGAGCAGGGATCCCCTACGATTCATAGCTGGAAGGAGTTTCAGAGGGTGTGGTATTGGCTGTGGCAGCTAATTAACATTATCCCGAGACTCTGTTTATCAAAAGCAGGATGAATATCAAATTCACTTCATCGCTAACTCTTATTTCGAGATAAATCACACGTACTGCATTAATTATCCTACTTGGGAAAGGAACAACTTTATAGTTTTTGCCTTACACAAAAACTACTTGCAGATGCTGTTTTTTCAAAGTTTGATAGGGTTTCAAAGTTTAAGAAAGGAAAGATTTTGTAATCGAAAAACTTACTTACACTTCCATACATCACATCACACTTTTATTACGTTAATAGATTTGGGAGTAAATAACTTTCATTAACAACAGCAAATATTACTAAATGTTTAGCAGTCTGTAATTTTTATTCGCCAAATTTCATGACCAATGAACGCATAACTTCTTAGCAAATACAGGAACATATTTTATAGATCCGTTTACTACTACAAGCAAGCATTTCATAAATCAAAGTATGTATGTTACAGATGTATCAGAAGATCAACAGAATTTGATGAGTAGTTGTGTGAACGTTTTATTTTCGATAGTTTTAATGATTATCGTCAAAAATATAGATATTTATGTTTTAATTTATTTGTATAAGCGAAGCCAACAGAAAGGTACATTTATACTATACATGCAAGTGTAAGTGTAAGTGTATATTTATGTTGATGAAATACACGGAACTTGGGTGCAATAGGACCAAATTGGTAACAGATGTTGAAAGTATAACCGTTATGTATTAATTGGCTCTGAAATACTTTTGGGGCTGGTAGAAAATTTGAGTTTTGCTCTTTATACTTCATGCACTTTTAATAAGTAAAATTCGAAGCCATTTTTCAACGTTAACTTTAAATAGTTAAATCGACTCCTTGAAGTAAATGAGACCAAAAACATAAATGTTAAAAAAAGAGCAGAGTTCTTCTGTACAAAAACCTTTGTGTAACAACTCAGCCGTGAAAAGTACTGACATCTAAAAGTACGCCAAATTCATGAAGGTTTAATACCGAATATTTAAAGTAGAACAATATTGAAACAGCTACAATGTAATAGAGAAATTTTATTATTTAATGATTACTGACTAAAATTTCTGACTTCATAGGTACTGAAGATAAGGAGGGGTCAAAAATCTCCTGAATTTATTTCTGTAAAAAGGGTGTAGTGCCAGAACTTGGCTGGGCACTACCGTGCCCTTTGATGTTCCAAAATCTTTTTGTATATTCTCCCCCTATATTTCTCAAAAAATGCTCTTCAACACTCTCTCTTCCCAATCCAAAAATTTTCGGATTATCTCTATCTCAAGGAGTATTTCCTGAGTTATGGAAAACCTCTTTCATAACCCCAATACATAAAAATGGCCCAAAGTATGAAATTAAAAACTATCGTCCAAACTTTCACATATTTCAAAAGGTTTTCGTTGTAAGTCTCTTATTTCCCCTAGAGCCTAGACAACACGGCTTTGTCAAAATCTCACATATACGCTTATTCTATTCAAACTGTCCACCCTTGGCCTTGAACTTATCTTCTTAAGATGGATTTCTTCTTATCTGAACACCCGTTACTACAAAGTTCGATTCGGATTTTTCTTCTTTGATGATTTCTTAGCTACCTCAGGTTCCACAAGACAGCCAGTTAGGACCTCTCCTCTTTATTCTTACTATTAACGATATTGAAATGGTCATTAAACATTGCCATATTTCACTCTACGCCGACGATACAAAGTTTTTCAAGACCATTTCTTCATGATGGCACTTTTCTACAGCTTGATCTCAACAGTTTCTCTACTCCCCGTCGATATCTTCTACATTATCAACCCATATCCACCGCTGAGATTCGACACCTTGGTGTTTTATGTGACGAGATTATACTCAAAGCAAAATCTACACTAGGCTTTGTGAAACGTTGGTCCAAGGAAATCTCCGACCTCTACGTGACCCGTTCTTTATACATAACCTTTGTTCTCCCGCTTCTTGAATACGGCTGCCAAGTATGGTCCCCTTATCAACAAACTTATATATCCAGAATCGAGAGCATTCAACATCGTTTTCTACGTTTCGCTGGTCTGTCTTGGAATATCCCTCTTATTTTACCTCCAACGAGACACAAATTTTCTTTCAAACACTGCAGGACTTCGTAAGAAAGAAAAAGAAAAAGAAAATACCTCGTATGTTACCGTAAAAATTAAAATGACAAAAAATTTTACACAAAAATATAACAAAACCACGAAGAAAGTGAAAACTAGAGAATTGATGAATATTTTTATTTGTTTTCAATTTAGAAAGTCCTAAATAAACGAAGAGTTTCTTATTTGTTTTGGTTTGGAATTCTTATAGCTAATCGTAACGAGTTGTTTTTCAAATTCGAGTGATTCTCATATCCGTAAAGTACTGTTTCCTCTTCATCTGAATTGTTGTATTAACTTCAAATAATTTTTGTCTAAATTATCACATTTTTCACATTATCTAACTTAAATTTACGATCTGTTTATTTTTCCTAGTGTGATCTCCAAAAGAAATAAACTTACACGAAGCTAAAGCTGTTCAATTCGAGAACTTTTGTCGTGCAAAACAATGATTTGATCATATTCCATGGTAAATCATGGAATAATATGATACATGTCCGATAATTATAATAGTTACACGTGATATAATAATTATCAAATTATCAAACATCATTTAAACATAACATGCACTTTTTTGATTGTGTTTTTATTGAAACCAAGTCGGAATCATATAAAAGACTGATTAATTAATTTCCACATTCAGTCGTATCACAAAAGTGTTTTTAGAAAAATGTGTTCCAAAATACGATTCATACCTTTTTTACTGTTTCTTCTGGGAGCAAATGTAAGATATTGCATTTAAGTGATATTTTTTTTACATAAATGTATTTAAATGTAATAAATATTTAAATTTCGAGGCGACACAATACACTGCGATACCTGATGATGAACAAATTTTCAAGCCTTGCGAAGGTGAAGAGGATAACTTTCTTACAGCTATTTTTGACATGAGCAATTTGACATTTAATTTCGTATCTGATGATGAGGTCATAGTTGATGGATATTTTAAGGCCATTGCAGACATTAAAGCTAACGACACTCTTTGGGTAAGATTTTGTAGCATTTAAGGACATTTACATTTCTTTTTTTTGTATTCAAATGTAGTTTACGTTGGAAATGTTTAAGGAGGTCAGAGGAGATTACATAATACCAATGGTAGAAATCAAGCGGGAAGATTTTTGTAAGTCCTTGTTTAATCCTATTGAAGTTTGGTATCCATATGTTGCAAAAGTGGACAAGAAATACCACATATGTCCCAATGTTAAAGGGGTAAGGCAGTCTTCTCCAGCTTTAGGACGTTTCCTTTATACCAACTTTTATTTCTAGACAATTTATGGGATTCCAAATTGGTCAACAAAAGAAAATAATATAAGACTTCCAGATTCAAAACTTTCTGGAGCTTATCGCACAATCGCTCGTGCTGGAGTTGTTGGAAATCCGAAGATATTTGCTTGCGTGATTGTCGACTTTCATTTGTTTTTATTCAAAAGTAGGTAATTGAGAATTGATAAGTGTGTAGCGCAGAAAGAGGGTTTTTTTAAACATCAATTAAATTTATTTATTTGATTGTTTTTCTTAAATAAAGATATTCTTAAATACGAACACTTGATATCTGATGATGCTTATGCTGTTAAAGATAAACATAGCACGAACGATGGAAACATTAGGGAGGGAGACAAAAGATGCCTTGATGAACATTGGTCTCGAATTTCTGAAAACTGAAATGGCAACGTATGTTGGCTACAGTTGACGTAGCTGTCAACCATGAATTAATCTATTGGGATACCACATTGCATCTTGGAGACTTTCTCTCTAATCGTTAAACCCATTGGACTTTCTTATGAAGCGATCCGGATCACCAAGATCATTGTAGTAGTAATCTCGAAAATGGAGTCTACGTCTTTGGGATAAGGCAGTACAGAGAATGTGAGGAATCAATTCCTTTTTTTTTTTGACCACGCAACCTCTGCAGAAATTATTAGAATAAACTCGAAGCAGCATTGCGTTGTTGCCTATTAAACAGTGTTCTGTTATTACACTTATTACGGAACCGATGTGCTTAAAGAATTAAACATTTAGACTGCTTCAAATCCAGCATGGTGGAATGTGTTTTGATACAAGTGGTGATATTCTTCCACTGTATATCATCTTGTTTTTGTATAAGTTCACATGTAGCGATGAGAATACCAATATTAGCTTTATCTGGTAATAAAGGTATCTTTGTTCTCCTTTTGGCGATTTCGTCAGACTTTACAATTTCTTGTCAAACTGCTGCTTCATCTCCATCAGAGACTTTCGGCAGTTAAGGATTGTTTTTGAGTTGGTAGAGACAGAATCAATAGATTTAATGACTGCTTGGCCATGCGAGAAGATGTGGATATCTTTATTTGATATAACGTTTTCCTAAAGCCAAGACAGGACTTCTTTAATCGTTAAAATTTCCGGCTGGAGGAGGGTAGGCTGGTTGAGAAGGCGAAAAGAGAGACTTAAATTAAACCTGTCTAAGTATACACCTCCACCAACCCCGTCATTAATTTTTGATACATCGATGTAAAAATGGATTGAAACATCTTTCCAGATAGCCATATCCCCCAGATTTCTCTAACATTCAGGGTTACCTAAAAGTTTTTATCAAATTGAATCTGAGTAAAGTTGTAATCGATGCTACTTGGAAGTGGTCCTAATGAGTTCGGAATGATGGAGTGGCCAATTTTATTATATATCCACTGCGAGGAAGCTTTTAGACGAATAGCTGTGCTTGCAGCCGTGTGAATGTCCAGTGCAGCGGAAGGAATCATATCATACGAAGTGGTGTGCCCATGCAAAGAAAAGCTGAATTTTGCACCTTGCTTAGTCTATCAGAATTAGTGATTTTGTCAAGAGCTTACCACGATACTACCACGCAGTATGTAAGAATCTGTCTGATTACCGAACTGTGGGACTGAAAACGAATGTCTAATTGTTGGTACGTCAAAAATTTGGCTCGGGGGTGAACTATTGAGCATTCTTACCGAAACAGATATTACGGATGAGCTGGTTGAGGGGAGGAATGAAAATGGCTAATTCAAGTGAAAAAAAAACGAGGATTGCAAAAGCACAATTTTAAAGAGTGTATTTCTGAGCTGCTGATAAAAGGAACATAGAAGACTTTATTTCGTTCAATTAATATCTTGTGTAGGTTCTGGGGTGGCCCCAAATCGGATGAAATAAACTTATTCAAACAAACAAAACAGTTTTTGATGTTTTATATAAACACATAAAATACAAACATGTTTTGCCAAATGCTTATAATTTATTTTTAATCTTTTTACTTGCGACTTATAGGTACTATAAGGCAAGTTATGCATTCGGAAAAATCGAACTCGGTATTTTGATCAAAGTTGACATTACGATGATAGCGAACACTAAAAAAGTGTGTCTCGCAATTCGGTCTGTCTGTCTGTCGTCTGTTCGCCTACAGCCTAAACGGCTCTGCAGATTTTCGTCAAACTCTTTTTTTTTTCAAAAATAACGATACCTTCGAATACCTATGTCTTGTTTTTTTTTTTCAAAATCTTATAAACATTTTTTTTCTCAAAAATTGTACAACTGATATTTAAAAAAAAAATTCAAAAAATTTCATTTAGTTAAGGCTAGGTTGAAAAAAAAAATTCCAAAAAATCGTTCCTCTTGTAAACATTTTTTTTGGTTTTGATTTTCTCAAAAACGGTACAACCGATTTTGATAATTTTTGTATGTTAAGCAGTTTCAATATTATTGTGTATTCAAATTTTCAAAAAAATTAAAATTTTTTCTTGAAAACTCAATATTTCGAAAACCTCACCGTCGGTTTGTTTTAAACTTGATAAATAAAAGTTTCTTAAGATAATCTACAAGATATGAGAAAAAAATTTAAATAACGGTACCCTCCATACAAATGTTTAAAAATGGTTTTCGAAAATCGTATTTTTTTCAAAAACGGTTAAATTTTTTTTCCTTTCAATTAATTCTTACGATCTATAATTTAATAAGAAACAAATTGAAAACAAGATATTACTGACTGTATCTACCATAGAACGATTTTTTCGAATTTTGATTTTCTCATTATCGGCATAACGGATTTTAATTAAATTTTTTATAGAGATGCTTCTTAAAAAGCTTAAAAAGCATTACATTTCAAAACTGTAAGAAAAATATTTTTTCGAATTTTGAAAAAAATATATAGTATATTTTTTTTTGGAAACTTCAGTGTCACAAAACAACTAAGTACTTTTTTTGTAAATTTTAAAAACTTGTAAAAACTTTAAATTAGATGACGACTTATAATTTTTGTTCTTGTATAAATTCCTATTTGCATAGCATTCTGTTTTTACGAGTATCTCTACTCTACTACTTAAAGAATTAAAAAAAATAAAATGTATCCTTATGAACAGTTTTCTCTGATAACAATCGTTTTTAAAATTCATAGTCTAATGGAAGCAAGTTCGTGCTGCCCAGTCGTGCATTATATTATCTTGTTTTGAGAACACTATTAATCTTGAAAATTATAAATATAAAAAAGATATTGAGGTTATTTAAAATAAAATGCACGACTGAATCGCAATATTTCTTTTTCAAATTTTGTGGATTGTATAACTTTTAACTGTCAATTCTTAAAAAAATCAAGCATAAGGTTTTCGAAATATTGAGTTTTGAAAAAAAATAATTCCAGGAAATTTTCTTTGGAAATTTGAATACGCCATATAGTTCAAACTTTTGGGGACCTTTCGCATAAAAAAATCAAAATTGGTTTTACCGACTCTAAAGCATTGCTTAACTTTAACTAAATGAAATTTTCTGATTTTATTTTTAAATCTGTAGGACAGTTTTTGAGAACAAAACATTTTTATAAAATTTCGAAACAAATTTGTATGGCAGATATCGTTATTTTTCCTCTTAAAGAAAAAACATGAAATATTAAAATATGCTATCTACCAAGTTTAAAGAAAATCAGCCGAGGACTGACATATATGTCCACAGGGAAAGAATATCAAGCCGCTTCAATTAAGGCGTAGAGGTAGAATTCTCTAAGTTTAGTGAATTTTTTTTGAACTTCTTAATAAACAAAATTAAATAAAAATTATTTATGTACTACATATGAACTCAAGTTTTTTTCAATAATCGTCTTCTTATTTCTATGTATAAACGCAACAAATCAATAACGGATTCAAAAGCAACCGTTTTGTATGAAGCTCATCGATTTGTTGGTTTATAAAAACCGAAAAATCGAAATTAATAGTGCTGATTTTCGATTAATTATTCCCCCTACGCATGTACGGTAGAGTATATTCATAAATTTTTACAATTTATTTTTTGAATTTACTTCTTCTCTCGTCTGCAGTAAGAAATTCATATCGATATGCAGTTTTGCCACATCTATAAGATGTTCGAATTAGATAATACTAATACAGCATTGTCAATATCAAGAGAGGTTTCTATCATATAGGTCTCTCAATTAAGACCTTATCTAGAGTAATCTACCTGTTAATTTAAATATTCTTGTGAAATTAATTATTGACGGAAAGAGCATGTAAATATAATACCTCACATTAACTTGCTCGTATGTTCATGCATCTTGAAGTTAAACAAAAATGTAGAAATAAAAACATGGATTTAATTCATTATCATTCTTCAAATTTCGAAAAACTTCTCTTTAAAAAGTGAAATAAAAAAAAATAGAATGTCGACTGGAATAAAATATGAATTTATTAAAGAATTTTGTTTTAAATATGTACACAATTGGAGCAGTTTTATTAATAATTAATTTTGTATTTTGAATATTTCTGTAACATTTTTTTAAAACATATTTCAGTACACATAACTAACTTAACAAAAATGTAATGATATATGTAATCAAGTTTATATGAGGTGATTGAAATCAGAAGAACTTATGCAAGATCCTTGTCCTTCCAATGTTACTATATGGCTGTGAAGTTTATAATGGGTGTAATATTAGCTTAAGAAATAAATTAAAAGTTTGTTTTAACTCCGTTGTGAGATATGTATTTAATAAAAGAAGATATGACCATATATTGTTTTTAAGTTTCTTGGCTTATCTCTTGAAAATTTTCTAGAATTTCGTTCGATGTTCTTTCTTTCTAAAGTTATTAAAACTAAAACTCGCTCATATATCTTTAATAGAATTACTTTTAGACTTCAACTCCACCCGACCAATACGACTATAATGATAACCTCGCACAGAACTAATATCAGGTTTTTCAATAAGAGCGCTACAAAAGCGCTACAATAAAACAAAAACGGTTTCGGATATCAATAAAATTCTTTATTCCTGTGAAAGTACGTTCGATGTTATTATGTATGGAACTCGATTTATTTTGCATAGCCACCACGGGCACGCTTGCAGAAGTCCAGACGCTGAACCCAATTTTCGACGGTTTTCAAGCATAAATCGGCCGATACCGCTGCAATTTCACGTTCGATATTCGTACGAAGTTCATCAATCGTCGCTGGCTTGTTGGCATAGACCATAGACTTGACGTAGCCCCACAGGAAATAGTCTAACGCGTCAAATCGCACGACCGAGGCGGCCAAGCGACTGGAAAATTTCGTGAGATAACACGTTCTCCAAACTTGGTTTCCAATAAATTGATTGTGACATTCGCTGTGTGGCCTGTGGCGCCGTCCTGTTGGAACCACATGTCCTCCAAGTCCATATGATCCAATTGGGGCCAAAAATATTCGGTTATCATTGAACGGTAGCGATCCCCATTCACAGTAACGTGCCGGTCTTGATCATCACGGAAGAAGTACGGCCCAATGACGCCGCCGGCCCATAAACCATACCAAACCGTAATTTTTTCGGGATGCAATGATGACTTATGGAGTACGTGTGGATTTGTTACACTTTAACCGACGACCGAACCGAATACCGATCAAATAATTAATTACCAGAAAATAATTTAAACTACGGATTGGATTATAATTATAAATTATAATTATTAAAACGACGAGCGCAAGATCGACCGGCACGACTTGACTTTTGACTATTATAAACAAGAGCAACTGTCAACGTCGAACAAAACAGAGAGCGAGAACGAAAGCGAGCTTGAAGTTAAAGCGCAACAGGGAGATAGCACTTTGGATGCTACCAAAATGGCTAGCTCAGATTATGGGGGTGGGTTCACCAAATTAATTTAATTAATACGACGGACGATTGATCGATGAAATTGAAAATTATACTAAAAATATATGATAACGACAGGGGCGTCGTTTTTGAAAGAAAATAAAGGGCGCCAGCAATTTTTTTTTGATAAAGGAAATTACAAACCTTTTGAAGCGGAGTGCGACGATGAAAGCAAAAATTGTTTCGAGAGAAATAATAAGCCAAAATTTTTATTCCGAATGGGAAGTTAATAGAATTTATTTCTGATTGGGAAACCTTTTTAATTATAGGATGAAAACCCAATATCTTTTCAAATTTTAATATACAGTTTATTTAGGAAGATAAAACTGTTACCACTTTGTCCCGAATGAACAACAGATCTTGAAACGGGTCGCGAGTTCCGCTTTTCCGGAATTTTTAACGGCCAGAAGTCAAACGCGAAATTATTGATTTAAATTCAAACAATAGCAAAACGATAAAACCGATAATTCTGAAGATGCCACTAGCAAAAAAATAGAATACTTATCTTTTCAAAATCCTGTCAATTTCCTTCCTCTAATATGTCCCTTTTTCAAAAGTCCTCTACTCAGGTATCCAATTTCTATCCTTTTGTTTCTTCTTTTTCTGATTTTTTTTTTTTCTCCGCCAATTATTTTTCACCAAAAATTTTCTTTTATTTTCTGAAAACTTTTCTTGATTTTTCTAAATTTTTCTTCGCTTTTCTTTTTTTTTGTTTAAACTTCTTTTCTCAATTACAGCCAAAATTGAAGTGTCCTCTCAGGAATTTTACATCCTGGGCGAAACCTTCTCTTAAGACCTCAGTCAGTGCTTTCAGCCAATCAGTGGCCGCGGTTTTCGGTCACGTCATCATTCAGCTACTCTCCGCCATCTTTGCTGTAGAGAGCGCCGACGTAGTTGAAAACCAGCGGTCCTGCTTACTCGCACTTTCTCTCTGCATAATCATCATAAATCCGCCGATCGCTGGTGTCATTTCCAGGAGCGGCGAATACGATGAATGCATCCAGCCATCAATACCCATTTCTTTTTTAAGTTATTAAGAAAAGCTTTCAGAAATAAAAGAAAATCAATGTCGCGATCAATTTTCCCCTCGAACAAAACAAAATCAACCCATTATTGTGGAACATATAGAAGAAGATATTGACAGGAATACCATTTTCGCGAAATTACTCTAGAGCGTTGGGCTTCTGTGCAGATTGGGGGGATTGGGGACTAGCGAGTAACGTTTTATCTTTTACAATATCATATAAAATATAAATCAGATACGTTGGGCACTCGGCCATTCTCGAAATGAGTAACTTCTAGCATTCGGGGACCAACTGTCGCCCGTGCTTTTCGAAACCAGCTTGTCCATATTATCCATAATTGAATAGTGGAACATTCCTCCACATTTGGGTTCATAATGATGTTTATTTTGTTTCTCCAAGATACTGAGAGAGCGTACCGATGGCTGATGGACCATGGCTGCCCCACTCTCTCTCAGTAAAGTGAATGAAACACCTGTAGGAAGAAGAAACTGGTATGGAAGGAAGAGGATTTTTGGGAATAGAAAGAATGATTTTTGTCGCGGTAAATTTTACCGTGACAAACTCCACCCTTTCCTCCTTGGAAATGTGTTTACCTTTTGAAACAAAAGTAAACAATTTCCTGCGGATCGAATAGGTAAACTATACAACAAAGGAATCCATCAGGCCAAATATGGCAGTCTAAAAAAAAATCAAAACAAAACTGAAATATCAAATCAAAAAAAATTTACTTTACATTTGGGACTTTAGACTCAATGGTTTTCGTAGAAACCGTTAAAAGGTTTAAGATCTTTAGTGTGCCAAGTGCCACGATCTTTTCCATTATCATCTTCTAGGACATAAGTCCACGGAGATAACTTTTTCCGAATTTTAAACGGCCCGACATACTTCGGTGCCAATTTTGCCGCATAATAATTTGCCGCGTTCGACAAATCGAAATTTCTGCGCCATACAACGTCGTTTGGGAGATATTGAATATCCCTCCTCCTAAGGTTGTAGGCCTCCGCAGATTTTTTTGATGCTATCTTAAGCTTAGCAGCTATATCGGACCTGAGTTTCCTAAACCTTTCTCCTACATTTTCTACTAACTCTGCCCTATGATTCTCTATAACCTGATCACTGATTCCTATTTCCTCTCTACCACTCGTAGACATTTCCTTGCCGAAGTTGGCATAATAAGGTGAAACTCCTAATACCTCATGTTGAGAGGTGCGTATAGCACAAGCTACTTTAGCTAGTTGAGAATCCCAAGATCGATGGTTCTCTGAAACAAAAGCTCTCAACGTTGTCTTAATAATTTGGTTAATTCTCTCCGCGGGGTTAGCCTGAGGATGGTAGTGTGGTGTAAATCTAATTTTTGAAGAATATTCCTCACAAAGTATCCTAAGTTCCCTACTCCTAAACTGAGGTCCATTGTCACAAATTACAAACTTTGGAACTCCAAACAACAAGAAAACATTGTCCTCTAACTCCCTGCACACCGCCTTTGCTGTGGCAGACCTTAACCCAAACAACAATGGAAACTTTGTAAGGTAATCTACAACTGTTAGGATGTACATATATCCTCTACTCGATTTAGGTAAGGGCCCTACTAAATCCACACTAATCATCTCCCACGGAGAAGAAACTCCTATCCTTTCAGTCATTAGACCGGCTGGTTTCTCATTAACTGGTTTCACTTGTTGACAGATTCTACACTTCCTAACATAAATAGTAACATCCCTTCTCATTTTCGGCCAATAATATTTCGCTCCTATCCTCGCAAACGTTTTCCTAACTCCCATGTGTCCAGCTAACGGACTATCATGACATTCTTTTTAAATCCCTAACCTATCCTTTTTCCCTACAACTAATTTCCACTCTTCATTATTCTCGTGGACGACTATATGTGTCGCTTTGACGAATTTATATAGACGTCCATTCTCCACTCTCCAAGCTGGGAACGCTAAAGGGTTCAATTCAACCGAAGAAATCATCTTTGCCACCCAAGGGTCTAAATCCTCATCCGAAATCCCAGCCACTACTGGAACTCCCCGAGATAACATGTCCGGCACGACATGATCTTTCCCCTTACGGTGAATGATTTTAAAATCGAACTGTTGAAGCCGTACTGCCCAGCGCGCCAATCTGCCTTGTGGGTCCTTGAGGTTACTCAACCAAACTAATGAGTAATGATCTGTTATAACCGTAAATCGAACTCCTTCGATATACGGTCTCAACTTCTCAACTGCCCACAAAACTCCTAAACACTCCTTTTCTGTAGTGGAATAGTTCCTTTCGCTCCTATTTAAAGACCTACTTAAATAACAAATGACCTTTTCACCATCCTCAAAGTTTTGCGTAAGTACGGCACCGATACCGTAATCAGACGCGTCGGTTTGAACTACAAATGGAAGACTGAAATCGGGACAAGTTAATATGGGAGCCGTAATCAAAAACTCTTTAGCTTTTCTAAAGGAGTCTTCACATTCCTGTGTCCAAACAAATTTTTTGCTCTTTTTCAGCAAATCGGTTAAAGGTCTAACTACTGTTGAGAAATTTGGTACGAAACGTCTGTACCATGATACAGTCCCTACAAAACTCCTAACCTCCTTAACATTTTTCGGTGCAGGTATCCTAACCATACTATCTACCTTTTCCGGATCCACATGTAATCCGTTCCTATCCACAACATAACCTAAAAACTTAAGGGATGGTCTGCAAAAGTTGCATTTATCCCGCCCTACTTTTAACCCTGCTTCACGAAGTCTTTTGAGAACTTCGCTTAAAATCTCTAAATGTTTTTCAAATGTATCTGTGACGATTATGATATCATCAAGATACACGAAAACGAATGGCTCCAACTCTGGCCCTAAAACACTGTCAATGAACCTCTGCCAGGTTGCCGGTGCATTGTGCAAACCAAATGGCATACGCTTAAATTGGAACAAACCTCTACCCGGAACCGTGAAAGCTGTAAACTTTCGAGATTCTTCCGACATAGGGATTTGCCAATAAGCCGATTTAATGTCCAATGACGTAAGAAACCTAGCATTCCTAAGCTTATCCAAAATGGCAGAAATAATCGGAAGCGGATAAGCATCCCTTTCTGTAACCTGATTCAATTTCCTATAATCGACGCAGAACCTAAAAGTACCATCCTTTTTCTTGATTAAAACTATCGGAGAGGCCCAAGGGCTGTTTGATTTCTCAATAACATTTTCATCTAACATTTCCTTAAGGGATTTGTCGATGTGAACCTGCATCGCTGGTGAAACCGGATAGTACCTTTGTTTAATGGGTTCTGACGTCGTCCTAATAATGTGTTCTACTCTATTTGTAACACCTAACCCTTCTGGCATATCTTTAAACAAATCTTCAATTAAAATATTAAGCCCTGCCCTCTGCTCATCATCTAATTCAGACTCTTCTGTAATAGATGTGCTTTCGATCGAAGCCACCATCTCCTGGCTTGAAAAGCTCCACATACCTGAACGAAGATCCGGGACGATTCCCGTTAGTGCCCAAAAATCTGCACCAAGTATCATCGTATGTGGGAGCGAGGGTATTACCAAACACTCAACTAAAACAGATTTGTTTTCTAAGACTATGGGTAAACTAACTGTCCCTAAAACTCCTACACCTGTACCATCTGCTAACTGAACCTGCCTAATGTTACTATTTACTAATTCTAAACCTAAATCCCTAAGTATCCTCCAAGCATCCCTACCAACTATCGTTCGCGAAGCTCCTGAATCTAAAAGTGCTAAAAACCTAAACCCGTAAATATTTATTCCTAAGTATGGCCGCCTATCATCCCCACTTGTCTCTAACGTGAAACCGAGATTAATTTGTGTCGCCAGCTGGTCGCCAGCAGGTAACCTATCTAAACACGACGGCGCTCTTGTCCCGCTGGCCCAAGAGACCGATGCCCGTTTCCCGAACAGCGTCTACAATCGCGACGGGTTGTCCCTACAGCACCACAACCAAAACATCTCCTACGAGCGGAACAGTTGTTTGATAAATGTCCTTCCCTATTGCAGTTGAAACAACGAAGGGTCCTATTGGGGGGTGGTGGGTTACGATCAACTGCAACTGTTGCTTCCTGAACTGAAGCAACATAAGCAACATCAGGCTCCAAAGACTGCCTGTTGCGACCAGAAGGGGGAGGAACAAAAGACTCTACGTTCGACCTAATTGTCTCTAACTTCCTACCCAACGCAACCAGTTCATTGACTGACTTTATATCAGCCAAGCCCAATTGCGTTTGGTAGAAAGGAGCTATGTTCTTCATGAGAATAGCCAGTTTTCTATTCTCACTCAGAGGCTCAGAGAATCTTTGAAAAAGCGTTTGCATGAGAGCAATGTACATACCCATTGTCTCATCTCTACCTTGGGTACGCCGCCTGATCTCATCCAATAAGAGATCATCATAATTGGAGGGCAGAAACTCCAATTTTAACTCCCTAACCAACTCTTGCCATGTTGAGATATTGTCCCTAACCGCCCTAAACCAAAGGAGCGCCTTCCCCGTAAAAAGATCCACCGCTGACCTGAAAACCCTAGCTTCCGATACTCCACGCGATTCCCTAAGTTCATCAATCCTTTCAATAAAAGAATTCACTGATGAGCCGCACCGCTCACCAGAGAATTTCACGTTCCATTTTTCAATTCGCTCAGAATTCCGGTCACAGTCTTCATCCTGAAGTTGGAACCCTGAGCTCGCTCGTTGGCCGAACTGTGCAGCTGGTAACGCACCCATGCCTGCTGTCGACGTGTTGGTTTTTCCGTTTTTGGTGTCTTTATCTTGGGGTGCCTCCTCACCCTCTTCAGTTAAAGTTGCCATCAGCAACAATAACTCTCCCCTAATATCAGCCACTTCATTGACCTCCTCAGACGATTCTGCCCTAGCCCTACTCATCCTACCTAACGACCATTCAATTTTTGTTAACACCTTTAAGTATTCCGAAGATTTCGGATTCTTCGGCGGATTTTTCAAAAGATCCCTAATTTCCGACATCTTTGTTCTAACGGCCTTAATATCTTCCTCAAATGAAAAGGGATAGTGAGGGCTTTCAGAAGAAATCGAACCCGCGCGCTCAAGAGTACGCGATGCTCTTAGCGTCATCCTCATCCTATCCACCGTTCCTTCCTTTAACCCGCGGGCAAGTAACTCGTAAATGAGTTCTTCCTTGTTTAACCTATTAACGTCCATTTTTATCTATACCAAAATTTTAGATTAGTATAATCGAAAAACGAAATATTTGAAACACGGAAAAATAAAACTTTTACTCCAAAAGAAAAACAATAATAAAGTATTCAAATTCCAAAAAAAAACAAGAATCAGAATCAACACCCAGTTGATTATTATGTAGGTGCTACCTATATCTAAAACAATAAAACTAAATTGAAACCAAAATAAAAATTTCAATAAGTAATACGTATGAAACAAAGAAATAAAACCCCAGAATCCGCACTAATTATAGCAACAAAAATTATATCTTCAAAGAAAAAAAAAGCAAAACTAATAAACCAATAAAGATGCCCGAAACTAAAAATTCGCAAAAAAAAAAAACAAGAGCCACTTCACTGGAAACGTACCCAAAAAAAAATCGCTATTCAAAACAAAATATTATATCACGCTCAAGAAAACTATTTAAAACACCAAAATCAACGCCCAGTTGATTGGCAAAAATTCGCACAAGACTTAACCAAGAATTTCCTTTCTATTGAACTATGTAAACAAATCCTAAAAGCGCACTATTAATCTTTTCAGCTAAAAAAAATATACACCACTCACTTTCAACAAAAAAAAATAATATTCGAAATTCAATTGTCAGACAACAACAAAATATGTGCCACAGAAAATAAAAACTTGGTATGGTCACACTAACTTAATATAACTTTTCAATCAAACCCGAATTAAAATCAAGAATCAATAAATTTATTTGTCTATCGGAGACAGCTACCTATTCACAATAACAGCGAATTTACCGATCGGAAACAACAACAACTATATCTCAATAAATAACACTAAAACCAAGTATATAAAAAACGAAACTTAATTTACCGCAATGACCGAATAAAAATGATCGTAGAAATTACCTAATTATTAAACCCAATGTAACGAAGAATATTATGATAATATATGGGTAAATAATTGAAACTTTTATCAAAAAAGTAGTAAAAAAAATTTAGAGAGGGAAACAAAATAAACTTACTTAACAAATTCCTTGATGCGATGTATGTATATATGTATATGTACGTATGTAGGTACCTTGATAAGCTGCAGGCAGACAAAAAAAATTCACTTTAAACTGCACAAAAATCACTGGTAGGTTCTTCCTTTTATTTATTAATTATACAGGCAACGAAACTGAAATATAAAAAACACAATCAGAAAAGTAAAATGTTCACAATATCAAAGATATGTATAAAAAACTCCTTAAGAGAATAATCAAAACAAAACACAGGTCAGACACAACACTTTATTGGGATTTTTTTTTTTTTGCTTCCTATCGCGGCGTAAGGAAAAGAAGCCCCACGTTTGGGCGCCAATTTGTTACACTTTAACCGACGACCGAACCGAATACCGATCAAATAATTAATTACCAGAAAATAATTTAAACTACGGATTGGATTATAATTATAAATTATAATTATTAAAACGACGAGCGCAAGATCGACCGGCACGACTTGACTTTTGACTATTATAAACAAGAGCAACTGTCAACGTCGAACAAAACAGAGAGCGAGAACGAAAGCGAGCTTGAAGTTAAAGCGCAACAGGGAGATAGCACTTTGGATGCTACCAAAATGGCTAGCTCAGATTATGGGGGTGGGTTCACCAAATTAATTTAATTAATACGACGGACGATTGATCGATGAAATTGAAAATTATACTAAAAATATATGATAACGACAGGGGCGTCGTTTTTGAAAGAAAATAAAGGGCGCCAGCAATTTTTTTTTGATAAAGGAAATTACAAACCTTTTGAAGCGGAGTGCGACGATGAAAGCAAAAATTGTTTCGAGAGAAATAATAAGCCAAAATTTTTATTCCGAATGGGAAGTTAATAGAATTTATTTCTGATTGGGAAACCTTTTTAATTATAGGATGAAAACCCAATATCTTTTCAAATTTTAATATACAGTTTATTTAGGAAGATAAAACTGTTACCACTTTGTCCCGAATGAACAACAGATCTTGAAACGGGTCGCGAGTTCCGCTTTTCCGGAATTTTTAACGGCCAGAAGTCAAACGCGAAATTATTGATTTAAATTCAAACAATAGCAAAACGATAAAACCGATAATTCTGAAGATGCCACTAGCAAAAAAATAGAATACTTATCTTTTCAAAATCCTGTCAATTTCCTTCCTCTAATATGTCCCTTTTTCAAAAGTCCTCTACTCAGGTATCCAATTTCTATCCTTTTGTTTCTTCTTTTTCTGATTTTTTTTTTTTCTCCGCCAATTATTTTTCACCAAAAATTTTCTTTTATTTTCTGAAAACTTTTCTTGATTTTTCTAAATTTTTCTTCGCTTTTCTTTTTTTTTGTTTAAACTTCTTTTCTCAATTACAGCCAAAATTGAAGTGTCCTCTCAGGAATTTTACATCCTGGGCGAAACCTTCTCTTAAGACCTCAGTCAGTGCTTTCAGCCAATCAGTGGCCGCGGTTTTCGGTCACGTCATCATTCAGCTACTCTCCGCCATCTTTGCTGTAGAGAGCGCCGACGTAGTTGAAAACCAGCGGTCCTGCTTACTCGCACTTTCTCTCTGCATAATCATCATAAATCCGCCGATCGCTGGTGTCATTTCCAGGAGCGGCGAATACGATGAATGCATCCAGCCATCAATACCCATTTCTTTTTTAAGTTATTAAGAAAAGCTTTCAGAAATAAAAGAAAATCAATGTCGCGATCAATTTTCCCCTCGAACAAAACAAAATCAACCCATTATTGTGGAACATATAGAAGAAGATATTGACAGGAATACCATTTTCGCGAAATTACTCTAGAGCGTTGGGCTTCTGTGCAGATTGGGGGGATTGGGGACTAGCGAGTAACGTTTTATCTTTTACAATATCATATAAAATATAAATCAGATACGTTGGGCACTCGGCCATTCTCGAAATGAGTAACTTCTAGCATTCGGGGACCAACTGTCGCCCGTGCTTTTCGAAACCAGCTTGTCCATATTATCCATAATTGAATAGTGGAACATTCCTCCACATTTGGGTTCATAATGATGTTTATTTTGTTTCTCCAAGATACTGAGAGAGCGTACCGATGGCTGATGGACCATGGCTGCCCCACTCTCTCTCAGTAAAGTGAATGAAACACCTGTAGGAAGAAGAAACTGGTATGGAAGGAAGAGGATTTTTGGGAATAGAAAGAATGATTTTTGTCGCGGTAAATTTTACCGTGACAGATTGCCATTCAGCCAGAAATGAGCCTCATCGCTGAAGATGATTTTTCGATGAAAATCCGAATCATTTTCAAGTTGTTGCTCAGCCCAATTCACGAACATAGGACGCTTCTGGTGGTCAAGCGGCTTCAGTTCTTGCGTCAATTTAATCTTGTAAGGATGTAGGCCAAGATCTTTTCGCAAAATTCGCCACAACGTCATCACAGATCCCCCCCCCCCCTATCTACGCTTCTGCTCAGCGGCAGCAATATTCTCGACACTACGGGCACTTCTTTGTCTCACTGGCACGGGAACATTTTGTACTGTGCCTGTGGATTCAAATTTTGCCACTAGACGCTCAATTGCTGATCTGCTAGGACGATTATGACGACCATACATTGGACGTAGCGCTCTTAAGTTGAGGCCACTGACTCCGAATTTTGGTAGTAAATTTTAATAATTTTGACTCGTTGTTGGCTCGTATATCTTTCCATCATGAAATGGCAAACCTTACTGAAGAGAAATGTCAAAAGAGCGGCAAGAATAATGGCGTCGTTTGATGTCCCTGTCGCTCTACTTTTGTAGCGTCCCTGTTGAAAAACCCTTTATAAGGAAGCGTTCATATATATTTCGTTCTTCTTCAATATGGAACTCTCTGCCTGTTCATATCAGAAACATTTCAAAGCCCTTTCATGTTTTCAACAAAGATATTTGCCAGTATTTAAAAACAGATTATGGTTGAATTTAATTTGTATTCATTATATTTGCAATTGATTGAATTGTTGTTGCTGATTATTCCAAAGATTTATGTTTTGTATGTATACATACTTTTCTGATTAAATGTTGAATGCGTTGGATCAATTGAGGGAGAGCAAGTAAATTTTAATAATATTGTAGTAAAAAAAATAGTTTTAAGTTTTTATTAATTTTTAAATATACATTTTGTATGCACATACACATTATTATTCATATGAATCTTTTTGTATTTTGACTTAGTGGCCTCTTTGCTGATCTGTAAAGGTCCTAGGCTGCACTTTTATATTAAAATAAAAATAAAAATGAAAATAAATAAACTGTTGATAAGCAATTCTTAAGTCACAAAACTATGGAATTTGTTAGTTTATCAAAATCATTAGTCATTTTCGAGATAAATAAAATTTTTTCTTCCATTTTTGCAGGTAGTGTTATTTTTGAAGATATACAAAAAATTTAATTTACCACCTAAGATATTACCTAAGACCAGCATCCACTTGCAATTTCAAGAAACTACCTCTAGTGGATTAGACTATAGGTCGAGGAATATTAACATGGACTTCCTTAAATGGCGTATTTATTTTGTTGAGTGTCATTCTTACTTTATCTTTAACACAGAAATTCAGAAAAAAAATGTTAGTGTCTTATGCTATTTTTATCCTTTAAGCTTTGAAAGGACCTGAAAAGTTATCTCTCAATTAATAAATAAGTACAGATTATGTTATCCAATCCAATGCGCACCTTTTGATGTCCCTTTCGATACAAACTTAGAGAAAAATGATGTCTCCAAACAAGCACGGGATACCCTGAGTAAGATGTCCTGAAGGCCTTGTGTATCAGGTGCCAAAAGTACTCTCGTGCTTATTAAATGTTACATATTTAAGGTGCACATTGTGTTTTAAACAATTTTAATATCATTTTCCATAGGAAAGGTGACTCAAATATGATATCTAGGTATCATTATTTCTTTAGAGTACGGATACACTCATTGAACTCCTTTCGAGCTTGTGTCTACAAAACACCCCCGATTTGGCATAAATAATTGTTCTCAGATACCTTTTTCATCCACCCATCATACTTCCGAAAATATTTTAAAATGCTTTCACATCCGGCCTACGAAGTGTTCCAAACAAAATTTCCTGCAAGAAACTTACAGGAAGTAAACAATCCTTCATCATTCTTGAAAATTAAATGACACATTTTAATCTACCGTCTATGAGTGTACATATCTATACTTCAAGACGTGCACACTAAAAGTTTACCCATTTAAGAACTTCATATAAATAGGAATTGACACATTCTGAGAAGGGATTTAAAATGAAATATAACTTAAACACAACATTTCCCTATGGATTCTCGCTTCATAACAATTCATAATCCTCATAAAATTCCGTGAGAGCTTTTCATCTTCAAGATCCAAGATGTCAGTTTTGCCTTAAGTGTTTTTTGTTTTTGTTTTTCCATTTACTGTTTTGATTATTCCCACAGATATAAAATCTCTGATAAATGCAGTCTTTATTACGTGCATTAGGGATAGTTTATGACATGGGGTGGAAAATTTCAGATTTTTTCCTAGCAAACTTGTAATATTATTCTGAAACGGAGTCCCAGAAAATGAGCTTCTTGTTGTGTACATATCTCGGAATCTGTATCCTGGTAGAACATCCACGACGTACACAATGTGAGTTTTTTTGTGAACGAATGTTGAGTAATTCACTTTAGTAATTCTACGACACAAAATGAACTTTATAAAACATAAAAGTCTGGAATGCGAAAAAGAGCGCGTTATTTTGGGAAGAACTGCATTTGAATGCTCGTATTTCGGGATACCTTTTCCTAATTAGGAGAATCATTTTGAGAAACAACGGAGAGAACTTTACCAATAAAGGGTAAGATCTTACAATTGTTTTCCGAGGAATGACTTATTTTATGAGTTTTTGTTTTGACAACCAGAGAAGTCGGGCAATGATAAGAAGATTTATTTGTGTTAATATAGTTTATGAGTCTTAAGACTGCTGGTGCATTGTTTTTCGCAAGTTCCTTGGCATTTTGGTTACCTAACGCAATGTAACGTTGACTTAATCAGCGAATGAACAATGGTTGTTTGATTTATATTCTGGAGAACTTTTAATTGGCTAAAAAGCAACCAACCATAAATTATTTTGTGCACAAGGAACAACAATGGATGTTGTATGCGAATTCTGATTTTTATTATTATGATTATTATGTGAAATACTGATTGAGTGTTGGAACAATAAAAGTGCTGCTGTATAACTTTTTGGAATTTCTGAGTTTTTCGATGTCGAGAAAAGAACATTGAAATGCAAGTTAATAGTCATTTGGGCTATTCGAAGTAAAAATTTTAACTATTCTAAATGGAAGTATAAGTAAAATAAGACCATTTTCTGTAGTACCTCTTGCCAAAAAATGGTAATTACTTTTGACTGCCATATCGGAGCTGTTGGAACCTTTTCCCAGCAACATTACCAACGTTTCTTTGATGGTTTCTACCTCTTGCGATTAAGTGACAAATCCTTTAAGAGTATCTCTTGTTATAAAAAGTGTCTTTCATCTTAAACCGCATTATTCACGCTTCAGGAAGTGTCCATCAGTTTACCCTATAGCCTTACTTCGTACGTACTATTAAATCCAGAAATTCTTTCTTAAGCCGCATTCCTCGGATGTGGAATACTTTACCCGACTCTATAATTCCCTACCATTATAATAATAATATTATAATATTGGGGGTGGCCGTGGCGCGATGGATGTGTGCTCGCCTGTCAACCTCATGATGACAGGTTCGATCCCTGCCGTCGTCTATGTCGCTTTAACTCCATTAAAAACCTTCTAAAAAAAAATTGTCATCAATGGGTTGCTGGTTTACTCATTACATGTTGTTCAGGCATAACCACTAACAACATGTAATTGAGTTAAACTAGTATGCCCAACAAGGATGAACACGAATAAAATAATGTGAATTATAAGCGACACAGAAATAAGACACGGCATTTCTCCGCTTTATCTCAGCCGCCATTCCTGGAGATAAAAATATCTGAGACAACCACCAACAGTCTCAGAACATCGTGCCACACATCTTTCCTATCCTTCTTTCTCTTCATTAACTTCACGCCCGCGCTGTGTTGAAACATTTAAAGGGTAATCATAATCCCTTGAGCGCGGGTAGATTATAAAAAAAAAAAAAAAAAAATATTCAGACATTCAAAATAAATGTGCATCGGTCTTTCCTAACGCCTGCACTGTGCTCAAACATTTTAAAAGTAGTCATAATCCCTTAAGTGCGTGTAAAATTATAAAAAATAAAATGCACGACTGGGTCGCACGAACTTGCTCTTATGTAACAGACTAGGAATTTTAAAATCGAATGTTATTAGAGAAAACTGTTCATAAGGATCAAAATTCTTTTAGTAGTAAGAGACAAAAAGAAAATGCTATCCAAATATGAATTTATGCAAGAACAAAAATTATAAGTCGTAGTCGTTTCTTAAAAAAAGCTTTTATGTACAAACTTTTTAAAAGCTTTTGAAGAAAAAATGTTGGTACGCCAATTTAAAGTTTTTATTATTGTTCGAATAAAAATAAAATTTACAAAAAAAATATTGAGCCGTTCCTGAGATATCGAATTTTCAAAAAAAAAATAAAAAATAGATTTTTTTTTCAAAAATTCAAAAAATATTAATTTTAAAGTTTTGAAATGCAATGTGTTTTAGACTTTTTAGAAGCTTCTCTTTGAAAAATTTCATTAGGATCCGTTATGTGGATAATGAGAAATTCAAAATTCGAAAAAATGGTTCTATGGTAGGTACAAGCTGTAATGTCTTAATTTCAAAATTTTTTTTATTAAATTAAAGATCGTAAAAATTAATTGAAAGAGAAAAAATTTTATCAAAATTCTCGGAACCGTTTTCGAGAAAAATACGATTTTTGAAAAGCATTTTTTTTTAATTTTTTAGCATTTGTATGGTAGGTACCTTTATTTTTAGGTAAAATAAAATTTTTTTTATCACATCTTGTAGATTATATTGAAAAACTTTTATTTAGCAAGTTTGAAAAAAATCTAGCATGGGGTTTTCGAAATATTGAGTTTTGAAAAACAAATTTTGAAATTTTTTTTTAAAAATCCAAAAAAATTTTTTTTTGAAAATTTGAGTACACAATTCTATTCAGGTTTTTGGGGAGCCTTAGCAAAAAACAAAAATGATCAAAATCGGCTGTACCGTTTTTGAGAAAATCAAAAACCAAAAAAATGGTTCCATGGGGGGTACCCTCAATAACCATTTTTCAGAAAAATTTTTTCAACAAATACCTAGCTTTAATTAAATGAAATTTTTTTGTGTTTTTATTTTTAAAATCTGTCGAACAGTTTTTGAGAAAAAAAATGTTTATAAAATTTCGAAAAAAATTCGTATGGGGGGTACCGTTATTTTTGGTCTTAAAAAATCAAATCAAAAAACATCCGGGGGGAAAAAATTAAAACCCATATCTACCAAGTTTGAAGAAAATCGGCTGAGCCGTTTAGCTGCAATCTAACGGACAGACAGACAGACAGACAGACAGAATTGCGAGACCCACTTTTTTAGTCTTCGCTATCATCGTAATGTCAACTTTGATCAAAATCTGGAGTTCGATTTTTTTTACGAATGCATAACTTGCCTTATAGTACCTATAAGTCGCAAGTAAAAACCGATCACATTCGATGAAAAATTGTATTCCTCCTCCACTCCTGGAGGAAATTAAATAATTTAATTTATTTAGAAGGGTTTTTCTACTTGAAGCTTCTTGTCATACTCGTAGATGCGAGCTACGCTTGTATGTCAATTATGTATATAGTTTGTGTGTAGATCCTAGTTAATAGAAAATATACAAGGCCCGTCGCACAATGGAGTATTTCTAAGAAAATGTCGATCAAAAGTCAATTTTAAAAAGAGGCTGGGTTCGACCCACACTGATAACTTCCCATTTGTTTAAGAAAAAACTATTAATTCAATATTTGTCAACATTTTACCAATTGTACAAAATTATACTATGTATAAAATAAACTAAATTAGAAGTCAATATCACTACTAGTTCTCGAGAAATTTGAATCGAAAAACAATTTTTACCAATTTTCAATAGAATTTTATATAGTTTTTTATTTTTTGTAAAAAAACTGTAAACTGATTTTTTTTGAAATTTTCACCAGTTGTCAAACACATTATTTTTCGTAAAATAAAATTATTTTGAGTTTCAAATTGTTTTCCGTTCTTAGAATATCTGGGTTATGAA
Organism: Chrysotoxum bicinctum; assembly: GCA_911387755.1. NCBI lineage: Eukaryota > Metazoa > Arthropoda > Insecta > Diptera > Syrphidae > Chrysotoxum > Chrysotoxum bicinctum. The sequence continues at coordinate 85,214,398 of OU426990.1, read as the reverse complement.
ATTTTTTTTTCAGTTTTTTTTTATTTAAAAAAATAACGGTATGTTCAGTTTTTTCCAAATTCATACCAAATCTGTATGAGTACATTATTTTATTTGAAATCAAAAGCATTATTTTTTCGTGAGATATTTGAAGCTAACCAAAATTTTTACTTTTTTTTTAAACCGTTATAGTGAAAAAACTACTCACTGAATTTTAATAAACGCCCTTTCAGCCTCTTTCAAGGTTATTATCTATTAAACAAAATTTATTTGAAGTCGATATCTTTACTCGTTCTTGAGATATCGACGATGAAAAATGGTACCAGAACGTACGGACGTACGAACGTACGTACACACACACACACACAGACATCTCTCTAAAAATGATTGATATAGCCCCTAGGGTCCTTGAAACGTCGAGAAATGTCAAAAATTCCAATTTGTCAAATCGGACCGATTACAATAACTCCCTATGGGAAGTTAAAAATATAGTCAGTGTGGTATTATCTATTCGTTGTCAAAGCTTAATAACCGTTATACCATAAACAGTAACTCACTTTCTCCAATTCAGTAGCAACACGAAACTATTGTCTTAGTGTCAGCGCTCCTATTGAAACCAAACATTTTCGAACTCTCAGGTTTCCGAATTTCAATTTACAATTTATATGTATCTACGGGTACTATAAATTTTCAATTACGTTTGGATTCGATGAATTTTAAAGGGTATTGTTCATTTTTAGACAACTGTGCAGCAGCCATTTACGATTCAGGTGATTGCATGAAGAAGATTTCATTTCATTTCATTTCATGAAGATTTCATCTTCAGAGAAATTTAAGGTATTTTTCAATTCAAATAATTTAGGCAACATTTCTTAAAATGTTTTTTAAAATACCTAAATATTGAGATTTTTCCACAATCCGTCCAATAGAATTTACAGTACCAACCAAAGATGCGGAGCACTTCCTCAAACCATAACATCGCGCAAATGTTCTCTTCATCCGACTTTCTCCAGACGGTTACATTAGCATCCGAATATTAATCAGATTAATATTATTATAAAATATAGTTTCTTCTATATTTAACAATGCAACGATTCTAAACTGCTTTTAACTACATTTTAAACCGATATAAATATCAAAATAATTGTGAGCTGCTTTTAAGGTGAAACACTGGTTTGTGCGTCCTGAAAAATCTCGGACCGGGACGGGAAAAATGCTATACCTTTTTAATATTTAAGAGCCATTTTTACTTGCGACGAAAGTACTATATGATAAGTTATGCATTCGTAAAAAAACTGAAATCCAGATTTTGATCAGACTTCACATTACGATGATAGCAGACGAAAAACAGTGGGTCTCGAGATTCTGTGTGTCTGTTCGACTGCAGCCGAAACGGCTTGGCTGATATTCTTTAAACTTCGTAGACAGCATTTTCAAACGTTTTAAGCAGGTTTTTTTTCAAGACCAACGAAATCTAAGATAGGTACGATTCTTTTCTGAAATTGTATAAAATATTTTTTTTCTCAAAAACTTTTCTACAGATCTGGAAAAAAAATTAAAAAAGTATGAAGCTAGGTAATGTTTAAAAAAAATTCGAAAAATGGTTAATAACGGTAGCCCCTTAGAACTATTTTTTTGTTTTTGAATTTCTAAAAATCAGTGTAACAGTTTGCATAATATTTTCTATTCAGACAAATTTTTCAAAACTCAATGCTTGATTTTTTTAAATTTGACAGTTAAAAGTTTTTAATTAGAATCTACAAGATGTGAAAAATAAAATTATTACGCAATACCAAACGCTAAAAGATTATTTTCGAAAATTGTTTTTTCTCGAAAACGGCACTTATGATTTTGATATTTATTTTTTTTGATTATTTTTGACGATCTATAGGTAATGCAATAAAAAAATGTTTGAAACTAAGATATTGCTGACTATACCTACCATACAACCAGTTTTTTGAATTTTGAATTTCCCACTATCGCCTTAACGAATTTAATGATTTTTTTTTATACAATCAATCCTTTTCAAATTCGACATCTCAGAAACGGGTCAATATTTTTCTTAAATTCAATTTTTATTTGCACACTAATTAAAAATTATTTTTTCTTAAAAATGTTTTAAGAATTTTGTATATTATTAAAAAAGTTTTTTTTTTTTAATTTTGATAGCAAATGCTTTTTAAACTTTTAGATGAAATGAGATGAAAAAGAAAGAGACAGAATGGTTCTATGGTAAGTTGTGTTAATTATTTCTAATTTCCATATTTTTTTATTTAATTATAGAAAGTAATATAAAAAGAGGCAAACAAAATAAATGTTTCTTTCTTTCATGACTTTTTCATATTTTTTTAAATTAAAATCGAAATACTTTAATATTTGTCTTTTTGAAGATTTTCAAACCAATTTATTTAAAATGTTTTAAAATGCTTTAAGAGCCTTGTCAAAGATATTAAATAAAATATAAGAAAAGAAAAACGAATTGTGTTGTCTGAAGAAGGCTGTAAACACTCCGAAAACTTCTTAGCTCTATACGAAACTAACAATGACCTTAAGAACATGTGATCAAAAAAAAAATTATCAAAATTCTAGAAGCCGTTTTCGAAAAATATTTTTACACTTCTTTTTTGAGAACCATTATTTTTATATCTAAAAAAAATTTTGTCTGCACCTTGTAGAAAGTGTGAAAAAACTGTTGTCAAGTTTCAAAAATTCAACATGAGATTTTTAAAACATTGAGTTTAAAACAAATTGAAAACAGATTTTTTTTTCAAATTTTAGAATATTTAAACTTTTTATGAGCCTTAGCTTAAAAATGATCAAAATCAATTTCAGTGTTTTTGAGAGTTTTTGCAATTAAATAACATAATGCGAGTTCCAATCAACCTCGTGAGATCTTTTGAGTATTACATATTTTTGAAAGCCATTCTAAAGTCTGAGAGGCAAACATTCTATCTTCTCTGCACTGAAAGCGTTTTAGTAACTAAAAATTGCTTTTGAACTCCAAATTAAAAGTTAAAGTGCTTAAGACTTTTTCAATCTTTAGAAGTGAATTTTACTTCCTGTAGAAACAAAAATTATTCCAAAATGTTTCTTATTTTCGTGACCTTTTTTTTAATCAATTATATGAGCGGGTTTCAGGTCAATACTCAATATTAATTTTTAATAGAGCTGAAACGTTTCGGGTATGTAATAAGAAGGGTGTAAACACACCCAAAAAGTTGCAGCTCTATTAAAAATCAATATTGAATATTGACCTGAAGCCCACTTACGGGCATGGTATGTGATTTTGTTGTACCAACGTTTTGCTGGTAGTGCTAGTGGCGCTGAAATTAGCGCACAGTCGGGAGTAGGATAAGATACAAAACAAGTAGTAAAAAGAGAATATTTTATTATTAAATTTAGCAAAGACAAATCTAACAAGTAGGATCGCTATGCTTTAGATGTCGCCCCAATCGTTCGTCTTCATGAGAGTACTATAAGTTTTATATACAAAGATATTATCAAAAATTGTTCCTTAATTCGATTGTCTACTCGTTTAATTTTGCATTTCTTTAGAACTAAAATTATTTAAAAAAACTTAATAATAGTTTAACTTTCTTATTGCCAACGAATAATTTTTTCTGGTAAATTAATCAAATTAAGGTTCATTATTTGAAATTTGACAACTTTGGAAATGCCTTACTCTGCTCATGTGACTTTTTTCAATTTACTTGTGACACATTTCAAAACTCAACATCTACCCCCTTGCCAGACTCGAGTATCATTAAAGCTTGTTCCTTCAATTTAGATGTGATTGTTAAACTTAAGTTTCATCAAATCTGCAACGCATTCAAATAGTCATCAAGAATAATTGTAAGTTCAATTTGAAGGGCCGTCAAATAATTAGAATTTATGCGCCAATAGCAGATTGGATGGTCAGTCATTCATTTTGATTAATGACTTAGATTTGGAAATGATTTATAATTACCACTATTAATGGTAAGTGGAATGTTTTAGATTGACAGTACTAAATGACAGCGTGTAGAAATTGGGGGAAACATAGCTAAGTGGTATTATTTCTAATGTTGACAGAAATGTCATTAAGTCCCTATTTCACTTGAAGGAAATAATATAAGATAACGAAAATACAAAAATAACAATTTTCGATATAGCTACATAGTAAAATTGCTTGAATTGATTGTAAGAATTGACTTTAAGTGTCGTTTTGATTGCATAGCTCGTGTAACCCCAAGGTGAAAACAGAATTCAATCAGTATAAGTTGAGAGAACTATTAAATCTTGAAAGTTTATGATTGAATCAGGTAAAACGAATTTCATTCATTAGGTGATAAAACGTGTTAAAATATGAGTTTTGTTTCACCTGTTTGATGTGTGTTAGTTCAGGTTTTGTTGTTTCATAAGTTAGATCTTATATGTCTTATTTTTATTACGAGTGGGTTTTGTTTGAGTAACTAGCATGAACCAACTTAAAAAATTTTAAATATAAATACAAAATATATAAATATAAACAGAAATAATTTTCATTTCTTCATTGATATAAATACAAGATTTCAAATACAGTCCTGCATTTAATCTATACCTGCATTTTATTTTTTTAGTTTTCTATGAGATACGTAACTAAATTTATGTTTGTGTGGTACTAATGGGTTTCAAATTAGGGATCCGAACTTTGACAGGTGATTTCGGCCATATTGTTAAAGATAACGGGTGTTTTTTTAGAGATGGAGATCTTCAATTTGGCTGGTTTGAGGCTACTTTAGTTTCGCAACCCAATAAAGAATATTTTGAAAAATATCGTACAGTTCGAGAAACACATTAGGGGTAACATGTGTTTAATGGTGCCAAAATCATCCAACAGAGCGATAAATTAAACTAACTTTCAAATAATTTCATGGATTTTAAAATCATTTTTTGTATTTTATTTCAAATTAAAGATTTCCGCCTCTATAAAAACGGTTTTTACATCTGACTGTGACAAATTGACTGTGAATTATTAAGTTTGTCTTACCAACTCAACATAGAAAGAGATCAAGAGCAAGTGCAAATGATAGAATTATTTTATGAAAGTGGGTCTTCTGGTAAAGCAACATTTCGCGAGTTCATAACGCAAGATCTGCCGATAAAACGACTGTGTTTTCGCTAACTGGGCTCTCAAGAACTTGAAAGTCGCCCCAATATCAGTCGAACAATGATATTCAGAGATGAGGCCCATTTCTGGTTGAATGGACTTATCAACAAGTAAACGTTTCTGATTTAGAACGAACCACACGAGGTCCATCAAATTGAAGTCAATGTGTTGGAGTTGCCCATTTCTATAGTTGGTTAAGACAACTTGCATAATTAGAGTAGCCAATCTACTCGTTCACATGTACATACCTACTCAATTAGTGAGCCAATCTACTCGGTTATTTTAAGCAACTTGATTAATTAGATTAGTTAATCCAAGAAAGGTGATTCCAACTTAGTTTCCAACTACAGGCCACTATCACTTCTCAACAACATCAGCAAATTACTGGAAGAATTAATCTTGCGAAGACTGAAGAAATTCTGCTGTGAAAATTCAATCATCCCTGACATGCAATTCGGCTTTCGAGAAAAACACTCAACCTTGCATCCACTGGTAAAATTCCAACACGATATCACCACAGCCCTCAACAGTAATCGTCTCACCGTCGGATGCTTTCTGGATGTCGAGAAAGCATTCGATAGCGTGTGGATAGACGGTCTAATCCACAAACTTCATCTTATGCAAGTATGTACCTTCGCCATCAATAAAAATTCTCTTTTCTTTCCTATCCTCCAGGAAATTTTTCGTTCAAGTAGGTAACTGCAAGTCAAACATGAAGACCATCAGAGCTGGAGTCGCCCAACGCTCAACACTAGGCCCCTTCCTCTACAACTTGATGACTTCAGACCAACCTTCACCAATTGGATGCGAGAACCTTCTGTATGCTGATGACTCGCTCACCTACGCCACATCAATGTCACCACTAATCGCTGACCAGAAAGTAGAAACCCACATTAACAGACTCTTCCAATTCTACCAGAAATGGGGCATCCGAATCAACACTTCCAAATCGGAACTTGTCTGCTTCAGGAGACCTTCAACTGGTAGAGGCCTTCCCTGGCAAAGCCAAATGTCAAGTACCTGGAAGTGCACTTCAACGAGTTGCTAAGGTTTAACCTGCACTCAAGAAATGTTCTGAAAAAGGCCAGCTGAGCCTTCAGCCGTTTGCACCCATTGCTGAAAAGAAGATCAGGTCTTAGCCAACCGATGAAGATATTAATCTACAAGCAGCTCCTGCGACCAGTGATCAGCTATTCTTTCCCAGTCTGGTTTTCCATCTCGAAGACAGCTATGAAGGAACATCAACTATTCGAAAGGAAGATACTGAGAATCTGCACTTTACTCTACTTCGACCGTCAACGACAGAAACACAACAGGAACGAGCATCTCTACACAGAAGCCAATTTAATCCCACTGGACAAATATCTAGTTCATTCAACGAAGAAACTAACGGGGAACATCATCGACCACCCGAATCAGCTTATGAGAAGGATGACAACGTACTCATGGACAACGAGGAAGTAGTCTCGTTCTACGCTGACATTGGGTCAGCCTTCCACCGCGGCTAAAACGCCATCCCTGCCCACAACCTACAAAAATCACCACTTACAACCAAGAATGAACACCCTGACGACAATACAGTCAACCGACATTTTAAATTTAATTTTTTTTAAGTCATGTAAATTTTATATAAAAATAATTAAACTTAAGTCACTGTATATAGTTAGGCCCCCTATGAGCCAACGAATGTAAATTTTCATACATTATAGTAGTATCTTATTAGTTGTAAGCCAAATTGTAAATAGTACATTATGTTCAATAAAACAAAATTGAATTAAATTGATTAGTTAATCTACTCAGTTGAGGTAGCTTATTTACTTATGGTTGATTTAGAAAACTTACTCAATTCGAGTAGCCAATATAGTGCAGTAGCCTATTCATTCGGTTAGGGTAGTCAATCTTAGCAGTGTATCTTTTGGTACTTTTCTCTTTTTGTGCACACGACTGGAACGTACAATGACCCGAAGTGGTAGTTAAGTCGTCATTGAATGCGCTGTACAGTGACAGCTGCAGCAATGGATACCTTGTATGAAGGTTAAATCAATAGAGAGATTAATTTTGAATTCAAAATCTTAGTCCATTTAATTTGTAAGATTAAAAAAACTTGATTGATTGTAAATATGTGTCGATATTTTATATAAATTTCAAAAATTCATTTAGTTTAATTCTAAAGAGAATTATGTTTAATAATTGGATTGAATAAAAAAGTATGTGACTTAGGATTGTAACTCATAACAAAGTTATTCTGTTAATAAATTATTTCAGATTTGTACTTCAAATAATTTAATTTAATCGAATTTATTACGTTAACTTCTACTTTGTACTTTTCTTGCTTTGATGGCCATACCAAATCGGCGAAACAGGAAATAACGCAACCAGGAAACGCTTCCTTCACTATATCCATTATGACTCGTGCTGTTACGCGGTCTTGAAAGAAAATGTTCAACAAGCCCCGCTCATCTAATTTCGGCAATGAGAAGTCGCTCATCATGGTACTGTACCGTTCGCCAGTAACAGTAAGCGTATTGCCGATGGATGGGATCCTCAAACAAGCCACTCCTCCCGCGTGAACGCCGCACCACACAGTAGCTGGATGTAATGGCTCTTCGTGCATCACACGCGGATTTTCAGTGCACCAGAAACGAAGATTTTGCTTTGCTTTTTGACGTAACCACTTACGTCTAAATGTTCCTCATCGCTCATAATGATTTTCGACACAAAATCATTTATAGTAATGCACACACTACGGACCGTCAGCACCAACGTACTTTAAAAAATCATAAAAAAATGTACGGCTGACCAATTACTGAAAATGATTTAACTTTTATTAGAATTTAGTTATCTCTCCTCAGACGACACATAATATTTTAGTATATAAAAAACCGCGCTCGACTTTGTGTGACTTTGCAAAAATTTAAGCATTGATTACAAGTTTTCTATGTTTGACGAATTTCCAAAACTAGTTGACCTTTTTTGAGCATTTACTGACCAATAAGATGGCTTACAAATATCCCATATATTGTATTTTATTTTATTTAATTTAATTTTATTTTATTTAATTTAATACACTTGAAATCTGGAAAAGAATATTTTGGAAATGTGTGAATAAAATCCCTTTTCAGAGAACAGCTGTTTTCTACGACATATTCACAACAAAGATCTCATGTCAAAACTAAGCTAGAATGTAAGCTGTTATTTGGAGAGAAGTGTGAGAGCTAGAATTTAGCGCGATTTGCGAACTAGGATTTCATATAAAGGTTGTTGCTATTACATATAATCATTAAGAAAAAAGAGTCTATCTCACATGTAGTCTCTTTTCATTTATTTTGATCAAATATTATGCCTTAAGCTTTTTAATGAATATTTATTTAGGTAAAAAGATATTAAAAAAAAAGAAAATAATTTTAGCGCAGCATGGGATTTTTCTAGTATTATGTCTTAATTTCGCAACTAAGCTTCTCTTCAATCTCTGGCTATATTTTACTGAAGACTAAATTCATGTAGTCGTTCTATCCTATGCTCTATTCTATTTCTCCCAAACATTTTCCAACACAAGATTACTCCTACGTTTATCTATACAACTCAGTATTCAAGACATGGGTAAGAAATAGATACCCGAAAGTCTTAACTGATTAAACTTTCGAAGTCAATGTCATGGTTCCTATGACTTTTCAATTTAACATCCTCATGCAAATATAATAAGACCCTTACTAAAATCCAATTAGGTTTTGAAAGCTGATTGCCCCCAATTAAATTCCTTCCAATGTCCTGTCTGAAAATCTATAAAAACCGCTCTTAAAGGACTATTCAGTCAAACTACTTGGCTGGATAGTTTCACTCTACGGCAGTCCTTTTATTTATAAATCCCTTTGAACTTTATGCCAAAGAAAGTCTCAAAGTTTCAGCCATAAATCAGTTTTTTTTTTTTTCCAAGAAACAAGGAGCAATCTCGTCTGTACCGCCAGCTGTGTAGGCGGTTGAACGAAATTCGCCTTCAGTAAATTTTAAACCCCAATCAATTTAATTCCAACCAAAGTTGGTATCGTTCATATTGACTTCCTTAGATACACACTTTGGCGTAGTGGGTAAACATTATAAAACCGCTCTCAAAATTTATTTAAGACTTCACACTGAGTGTTGTTTAGGAGTATGTGGGGAAAATCTTGTATTCAGGAAATTACTGTGAAAATTACACAAAATCAACAAAACAACACAACAAGGACTGTGTCAATAAAAATTTTAGACTCCACTCGTTTGCTATTATCGTATCCTTCAATCGGATCACGTTGTCTATATAGTATACATTTGCGCTTAAAGGATATGAACTCGTCGGTCGGCATCCTCCTGAATCTGGGATGAAAGTATTTCCCTTGTTGATTTTTTTTATATTTCTGAAATCCCCCGGCGGGCGTTGGCGGTGCGGTGGCGGTAGCGAAAGAAAACTGAAAGAATATAACCGTGTTATCACGTTTAATAGCGCGAGTTTCAGTCTACAATGGCGCGACGTCTCCCTGGGTGAGCTTCCGTTAACTTCTTCGTCGTGTGTGAATTCCGCAGGATATCTTTGTCCTTTGTTCGAGATCGAGTTTATGTCATCAGCTCGGGGAGAAATAAAATTAAATTGAAAAACCGCGCACATCATCACATTAGCAAATACATATAACATTTGTTATGGGTGCGAGTATGGTGAACCTATATGGAAAATCAAAAAGCAACTAAAAAAAATAAGCAGGATTGAAAAGTCCTGCAGCTAAGCACACAGTGCAAATGACGCCGAGATTTTCGTTTCTGCTCAGGACGATGGAGTTTTTTTAAAATAATTTTCTCGTCTGGCAAAATTACCTTAAGTGAGTGCAACGTGGCCGCCCATCGTGTGTGGCACACCGCACATATGCATTAAGTTATCCTTTTAACGAGATGACGGCAGGTGAAACCGTCCATGACACAGATTCAAGTTGACTGTTAATGCATTTCTCATTTTCATGACAGTGCGACGCGGAACTATTGCTGACGTGTGGAACACGGCGAGATGGAGAGAATATAGAGGATTCTGCTTTGTCCATCAGCACGATGACGTTTTATTCTCTGCTTATTTTCTTACTTCCAAATTGTTCTGTGACAAACTCTGGAGGTGGGGCAGCATGGAATATGCATGCAATTTACTAACCGGGAAAATATGTGTTTCTTCGTATGTTATTACTACACAATGTTTGACTTTGGTTATATTTATCTTCTTTGGATTTGTTTTCAGCTAGTTTGCATTTTTTATCTGCTATATCCCAGTCCCTTGTGGGTAACGTTCTTTTAAGTAACTTGTGTTATAGCTATATGCTGTGTTTACCTTCAACATCATCACGATGATCCGCAAGGCATTCGTTTTCAAATTTATTCAGTGTTTTTCATTTTGAGGTACGATTTCTGCCCAGTTCAGAAAGTACCATGTGATATTTATGATTTTTTCTGTGCTTGAAAAACCCGCACAATAATATTGTGAGTTATGAAGGATTGGGCCATAAATTGGGTTCAAACTTCATTTTCAGAAACTTTAGAGTAACAAAGTTTTCTGGTTTCAGCCTACCAGGTGAAAGTTAACATCAAAAAACGTGTTACTGATTTGCTGATCAATAAATGATGACGATTTATGCAGGGCCTTGATCAGAAACTATTTTCGATTGAGTGTTTCTCTCTTTTTGTATCATATTTTATCCGATGTATGGCAATGTTTTTCAGGCAACAATTTTCAGTGCTTATGGGTTAACTGTAACTGAATATGCAAAAGGATATACCTAATATTGCGAAAGTACGACTTTTACTTTCAGGGATAAAAAATCGACATATCAGGATTTTCATTTTAGTAGTACTAAAGAATAACTGCATAAATATTTCGACAAATATTTATTTATTTACAGGCACAGTGAGGGGAGAGGCCCTCCTCCCATCACCAAGAGTTTGTTTTTAAAATATATTTAAGGTACTAGTACGGTCTAGAAATCGCAAAAAACGCATGATTTTTGGGAATTTTTTTCTCAGAAACATTATTAGGTAATAACATAATTTTTTTTAAAATAATGAATACATATGTACATGCGTCAAGAGTACAAAAAGATTTCTTTGTCAAATTTTGGCCGAATTATAGAGGGCGTCAAGGTCGACTCATCAAAAAACACATTTTCACATAGCGGACAGTTAATCTCCGGATCTACTGAATTTTCAAAAAATTTGTTGCTAATAGATTGTTTTTATGTTTTCCAAGACAATTTACCACAATTTGACCAAAAAGTTATGAATAAAAAAAATGGCGACACAAAAATGGGCAAAAATTGCCAAAAAAAAAATTTTTTTTTCAAAGCTCGAGATTTTTTGTTTGTTTTGACTTTTTAAACAAATTGTGGTAAATTGTCTCGTAAGAAACCTTCCTTTAAATAACCCACTTTGGTTTTTTTGTTTCAGTCCAGCCAATCCTGAGATTAACTGTCCGCCATGGGACAATGTATTTTTTCATGACTCGACGTTGGGCCTTCTATAATTCGGCCAAAATTCTCAAATTTTGACGCATGTATTCATTATTTAAAAAAATTATGTTACTACCTAATAATGTTTCTGAGAAAAAAATTCCCAAAAATCGTGCGTTTTTTTGGCGTTCTAGACCGTACTAGTACCTTAACTTAACCCAAAACGCTATACGTTAACAATCAAACAGAGGCTACAAAATGAAGCTTGAAACTGATTAAACTGAGTAAAAGGTTGCTTATTATTTCTAAGATATATAATTAAGATAATTGAATGAAGTAAATTTTGTTTAATTTATGGCAGTTCTTTCTATAAGATTGTTAATCAAAATTAAAAAAAAATTCAAGGTAGTTTTTCTTGTTTAAATACGTTTAGTGCATTTTGAAAATGAGTTCTTGAAATAGTTCTTGAAATGATATCATCTCGGCTCTAAAATTCCTATTAAATTGAAAAGCAAAAACAAGTTCATGCACAGTTTAATTGTATTAATATTTAAAGAATTCATCGTATTTAATTGAAGGTAATAATTGTAGTAAAGTATGTACATCTTTAGGATAAGTACTTATTATAAAAATTAACAATAGCAACTCTCACCATATTAATTGCACTATAGGTACTGTAGGGCAAGTTTTGCATTAAAAAAAAAATTCAACTGGAGATTTTTTTTTTAGTTAGCGCACACTCAAAGGTTTTTTTTATACGCTTCATATGCTTATACTTTAGGGGGCTTATAAAGGAGGTGTCGGTGTACATTTACATATTTCGAAATCTTGAACATTGCAATTACAGGGAAAGACAAAGCGTGGTAAGGCTTTCCACATTCGGGTAGTACGGCTAAAGATCGAATCTCTGTACTTCACAGAATGGCCGATGTTGGGCTCAAGGGTAACTGATCAAAACTTTACATTACGATGATAGTGAACACGGAAATAGTGGGTTCGTAATTCTATATGTCTATATTACTGGGTGTCTGAAGCTCAATCTACAGCTTTTTTCACAATCCGATACGCAAATTCCCGTGTATCACCCTCCATTAATTGAAATTAGTGACTTTATTACCATTTTGAAAGTATTATAATTTCCATTTAAAATGAGGCTGTAAACCATGTGTGAAAAATAAAACGGAAAGACCAGAATTGACTAGGATATAAGGGATTGGATAGTACTCCTTGGCATATTGGTTTGTGCATTGGTATGTCATGCTGGAGTTGTAGGTACGATTCTCAGCCGATTCCACCTAAAACACAAGCGAAAAGGAGGTTTCACTGAGCGAAGGCCAAATATACGAGGGCGCGTACGATAAGTACTTAGCCTATAAGAGAAAAACAAAAATTTTGGAAAAGTGGCGATTTATTTCTCAACATTGTCTCCTTTTAGCTCGATAAACTTGATCCAGCGATGCTCCAACTTCTTAAATCCATCCGAAAAATAGGTTTTCTCAAAAGCTTGTAATGTAGGCGTCATGACCATGACCTAATCATTCGACTCACATTTCTGCCCGGCGAGTGATTTTTTCAAGTTTGCAAACAAAAACAGCCACATTGGGCCAAATCTGGAGTATACGGTGGATGGAGCAAGCAGTTGGTAGTGCAGTTCGACCAATTTCTCTGAAGCTCTGAAGTGGTCTTGTGGCACCCATCGAGTCGACAGCTTTCTCATGCCCAAAATTTCATAGAGGATTATGACCCACGCGGTCTTTTGAGATGCCTACTGTTTCAGCTATCTTGCGCACCTTCAAACGGGGTCTTCCAATACGAGATCGTGGATTTTTGACACGTTATCCTCCGTGGTAGCCATTTTCGGGCATCTGTGCGACCAAATTGAAACGTAAAATGAAACATACTAGAAAGAAGAAAGAGCGATAACTTCGAGAGACATAAGTCTATCGCCTATAAGCTTAAAAATTGCAAAGTGATATCGCATCGTTTAAAATCATCCATACTAGAACTATTTGCTCGGAGCATTAACAGGAGCGTTCACATTCGTCAAACATGCTGTCGAAAATTACTTCTCATTAGAATTTTTGATATATTTTCTTACGATGTACACAGCTCGACAAGTTCATGGAAAAATTGCTTTAGGCTTGACGAACATGCGTTCACATTCTCAAATATTGCAGCCAAAATATCAAAACATTTTGAAATCCATCCAGCATGCTTGACAAGCCGCAGGATGGAACGTTTGCATTATCAAATTCAAGCCAATCATACTGTGCTTGTCAAATTTATTTGAGAATAAGAGCGGCCTTACGGTGGCGGTGGACGAAAATTATGATAATTCAGTTTGATTCTTGGAGGCTGATTACACGGTTCTTTTTTGTTTGTTTCATCTTTTTGATAGTTTTGGTGACCTTTTTTAACGTTTGTAAATGTCAAAGAGTCATATGAAGTGAGTATGGTACTAAAAAAAACAAAATAGCTATTTCATGATTTTAACTTTAATAAAATTTTAGAGAAAGTAGGTACGATGATAAACTTAATAAAAATTTGCAAAATTTTATTTTTTACCTAGGATCACAGTTTTAATATTGTTAAAATTCGACTAAGACTTTGGCCAAAGTGTTTAAAATAAGCAACCATTAAGATTGAAATGTGCTTATTTTATTTAATTTATACTCGATTACTTTTTTCCCTCTAGGATTAAATAATTTATTTATTGAATTAAGAATATTATAAAAATTTAAAATTATAAAAGCATTTTTGCATTAAATGCAGTTATTTGATTTTAATAAGCTATCAATTAAAAAAACAGTTAATCAGGACCAAGTCGGGTTTTGCTTTTTTTATCTTTTCAGCACATATTCTAGAAGTATTTAATTTTATTTAGAATTCTAAATTTGTTCGCTTACATTCTTGAAATTTAAAATGAAAATTCAATACACTCAAAGAAGTTAACCAAGTATATAGTTAACTTTTTAAATTGTTAATGTTGCGAAAATCGTTGCTATCTTTTATGGACAATTAACTTTTCCAAGATTCATCTGTATAAATATATATCTATGGAGTTGAAATTTGGAAATTCTATTTTTATTTTCAAAAATTGTTAAATAAATCTGTACTCTATTAAAAACTTAAAATTTTATTAAAAATATATAAAATAAACAAAAAGTAATAATTAAAAAAATTATTTGAAAATATGCTCCATAATGGCACATGCCATTTTTTGTTTTCTGTACACAATGTAATAAGGAAATCGTTTTAACATTTTCAAAATGTAATTCCCAGTTTTGATATTTGTCGCTTATAAGATCTATATTCAAAATTAATACCTATGATCCAGTGTTGCATTTGTTTGGATTGAAATCCCCAAGCAAACTACCACAAAAATAATAAAAGTTTCAATTATTCTTATTTAAAACAAATATCGTTGTTTGTTTGGAGACTTTTCAGATATGATTTTCAAAAAGAATTAGGAATAATTTTCGAAGCGAGAGCGTTTTATACTAAATCATTATAATTCAAACCCACTTTATCCTATAAGTTAAATATATGGCACTGCGGGGATGTTTTTTGTCGGATTATAACTGAGTAAGCTAAAGCTTTCTGGGTTAAGAAAATGCATTTGGCATTACCGTGCGACATGAGAACTGAACCTAGTTTCATTTTAAGTTTCGAACAAAGTGAAGAATATAAGTTTATCTGTAAAGTTTAAAACTCCATTTAAATGTTTTGTCTCTAACTGTTTTATATCCATTGCTGTTCTTGAACTTATACATCATGTGATCCTTCGAAAAAAAAAATGCTTTTTCTGATGCCCGAGCTTAAGCCATAGGTCTGTGGAAAATCTTAGTTTCTGCAAAACAGCTTTATATCTAAGACTAATAAAAATAAACTATCATCGCATATTTATAAGTCAAGTGGAGTTTCAGATCTCATAGCTTTAATGAAAGCCAGATAGATGCAAAAGAATCATAAAATGAACATAAATAACTTTTTCCCCGGAAGGGCTTTTTCTTATATATCATTTTAATTGCGTTGCCGCTCTATTTACATTTTCATGAAAAAATCGCATTTCCCTTTCCTCAGAAAATATCTTAATTAGCACTTAAACTTTTATCAGAAAGAAATTAAAAACGAATAAATCCGAATATATAAACACGTTCAATTACGATCCCTCGCAGAAAACTAAGAGAAGAGGTACAAAAAACTTAGAAATCCAAACACTATTAAACTTATCTAAGGATATATCTCCACCGTCCAACCCTTCAAGTTTTTCATTACATCCCAAATTATAATTTCCTTTTTCTACTTTCTTTACAGTTCTCTTAATGCTGCTGTTTCTTAATGTTTATTTTTCTGCTAGCCGGCAAGGATATTCAGCAAAAGCAAAACACAAACATCCCACTACAACTAAGCTTAAAGTAAAAAAAGATATACATATATAAGTGTAGAAATACACGTTAATGAAAACTCCGCCGCTAACGTTATTCTCCTTTAAACACCATTATCATCATCGTCAGGACCCATCCCTAAAGTCTAGTTGGGTCTTAAGAACAAAAAGCGGGAGTTTTTCTCAACTTTTTGTTTTCATTTTTTTCATACTGCTGATGCTGGTATTAAGATAAAACTTTGCATCCTTCCCTGAAGCCATTTCACATAACACAGGGTAATATCGTTGTCGTTAATGAAGCCGCCAGTGAGGATGGTGAGGCTTCGCAACAACAAAATAATAATAATTGCAGGAGAGTCACTGAAGTGGACACAACGCGCATTAATGATGCACACGCCCCAGCCTGCGACACTCCTTCCAAAACAATATCTTAGTTCTTAATCCTCAAATAAGCCGAGGACAAGGTAACGTAACCTTCTTCCCACCACATAAAAACAACCATGTAACTTCTCTGAGTGTTTACCCAAAGGTTCCCAATCTCCATATCAACTTCTTGGCTAGGTCCATTGACAATAGCTCTAAGCAAGGTTTTACTTGAAAACACTACCTCCCTTACTAAAAGGTTTCGAAATAATTAAATCCTTAAACATGAATTTAACTTTAATTAACTGCGCTCTGCAAGTGAAAACCTTAAAAGTTATTTTTTTTAAAGTACACAAGAACTCAATGCGAAAGTTTGTATTCTCAAACTTAAAAACCCCACCACAAACCATGACGGAAGACTGGACTGTCTGGTTCTTGTATTTAATCCCCTTTTTGCCTTCAGGAAGTTAGCATTTAATACTGTCATCACAGAGTTTGCATTTCTGCAGGATTAAGCTAGCTTTGGTGCATATTGTGTGGATATCATTTTTCTGGCAAAAAGGGGGAAAGGCGAAAAACAAATCGATTGAGAGATAAATTTGTAGTCTTTGATTCTGGAATCACAATTTGAAGCAGTTGGATGAAAGTTATCCGGAGGAAATAAATCTAATTAAGGTCATTTGAGTCGTTGGAGTGAGCTCTGGGTGTTAGCTTGGATTGCAGGTGTTTGTCTTAGTGGTGGCAGGTCTGGTGACTCTCTAATGGGATTATTGGATTCTACTCCTCATTTAAAAAGAAAATCCTTTTGTTAATAGACTCTACGAGTAATCGCTATAAGAAACCTTGTAAATGAACTCAAATAGCTTTCGGTAGTCTTGGGGACAGATTCAAGTTGGCTTTCTACTATATCTCAGTTCTTGTATAAGGACAGATTATGTCAAATGCATAAAGACAACTGTTTGGCATGGACTTGAAAATTAATAGATAAGTTAGGTTTCAATGATCAGAGGGAAAAGTTTGTGTTTTCTACCATGTGAGTATTTGTCTGAAATATTAAAGAAGTTTTGAGGTTATGGGTTAAAGTTTGTAAGGTTTATAATTATATTTAAAGTCATGCGAGTTATATGTATAACGGGTGGGACATCTAGTGGTTTCTTTTTAAATCATGGGTTATTTTGAAACTGACAGCTGTTTTGCGCTTGAAATCTTGATAGAAAATGAGTATCATACCTACGCGGAACGAAGTTAGGCGCCTTACGCTTGAACAACGTTGGGAAATATTGAAAAATTATTTCCATAGTGAGTGCTGTGTAGTGCAAACAGTGCATTTTTTGACAAGAAATATTGGACGAAATGAAGCACCTATCGTGCCAGATGTACGCAATTTTATGCAAAAAGATCGTAAACCTGGTATGCTAGTGGACAACACTCGTCGCCGTACGGTGCACACAGACTAGAATGTTGCTGCTGTAGCCGAGTGTGTGAGACGAGACACGAACATTAACTCACCATCGATCTCAACAGCTCAACATTTCCCGCACTAGTTTGAGGAGAATTCATCACAAATATCTCGGATTATTCGCTTACAAGGTCCAATCGACTCAATAATTGAAGGCGCACGACCATCCGTTTGAACGACTTCGTCTTCCATAATTAATGAGAATGTTTGCTCTTACTAATAAAGGCAAAATACATTTAAAAAAAATTAATTTTGATCACTTTGTTGAATTTTTTTCGAAAGAAATTTGTATTGGGGCAACTTTTTACTTTCTAAAGAGCCAGTATAATAGAAATATCCCAATTTCAAAACTATATAATGGCTGTCTCTGTTTCTATTATGTACGATGATCTTGTGAAGTACTGTACGATATTTAATGTGGTCATAAACTAACATATAATTGTATTGTATTGTGAAAAAGACATTTGTGCAAGAGGTCGTGGATTGTCCGTTTAGTTTATCAGCCCTCTGGTGAATTTCTTCAAAACAAATTTGTATGTTAGTAGGCATCTTTGTTAGAATTATAGTATAGGTTTAATAAAATTGTGTATTTATATATATTTTTTTGTTTTTTTTTTTAAGTAAAAGCTAAATATTCTTTTCGCGCAAAAACTATGAAAAAACTCAGTCCTCTGGCCTCAGTCCCTTGGCTAATAAATGAACAAATGAGATTTTATTCAAAAACCTGGTTATATTAAACTTCGAACTTCATTAAAAATATTTTTTAAAAGAATATTGTTCAAAATAAATGAACATACTACAAGAGCCTACAAAAAAAAAAACAACAAAAAAAAGGAGCGACGACGTCGAACCACATCGTCGGCGTCAGCATGGCGAGCCATGCACAGAGCAATATCGGGCTGTAAATTCTCAGTCCCAGAGTAACGGTTCTTGCGGACCAAAAACAATAAAATTAAACAAACAAACCAGCTGCAGCTGCGACTGAGCAAACCCGAGCAAGTCCACAGAACAAGAACAACAACAACAAGACTTGCGGATCCAGAGCAAGTCATCATGCGCAATACCAGAACAACAACAATCGCACTTGCGGACCCAGAGCAAGTCATTATGCGAAATACCAGAGCAACAACAAACACACTTGCGGACCCAAAGCAAGTCATCATGAGCACAACACGAACAACAACAACAAAATTGTGGACCCAGAGGAAGTCATCGTGCGCACTACAAGAACAATAACAACCACACTTGCGGGCCCAGAGCAAGTCCCTTATGCGCACAAGAAACGATGAAGACGAAAATCATCATCGGTTGAGCAACGGTTGTTGCGACCGAGAAATATCAACTTCTCGCATGAGCATGCGAACACCTGACTAACGGTGGTTGCGACCATCATCCATCGACATCATCAACCAGCAACAACACAACACATTAGAGCGAGCTATAAAAGGGCTATGAGTAGTCATATCCTATACATTCAGTTTATCTCGGTACGCTGTGCCGAACACAGAGCAAAAATACAGTCCATTAAATATGAAGAATAAACATCATATAAAGAAATAAAATCTTTTTCTTTTTTTTCTCACATGTTAAACCATGAGCGGTTTTAACAAATATAATTTATTTTAAATTGATTCTAAATAGAAAAAAAATTTTAATTACAACATATTATATTCTTTTAATAAAATGCTAAGGTATATGTATATATACCATGAATTAGTATGTTTATCAAGACTAATTAAATTTAATTTCTATATTTTAATGATCACCAAAGAGAAAATACAAAAAAATAATAAAGATTTATTCAGTCCCCTTAAAAAAAACTCAGTCCCCTGAACATCCTTACTATACTATAAGGCAAGTTATGCATTCGTAAAAAAAATCGAACTCGATATTTTGATCAAAGTTGAAATTACGATGATAGCGAAGACTAAAAAAGTGGGTCTCGCAATTATGTCTGTGTCTGTCTGTCTACAGCCTTAACGGCTTGGCCGATTTTCTTTAAACTTTGTAGATATCATTTTTAATTTTTTTCCCCCACACGTTTTCTTTCTGTTTTTTTTTTGAAGACCAAAAATAACGGTACCTGCCATACGAATTTTAATTTTTTTCGAAATTTTTTTTTTCTCAAAAACTGTTCAACAGATTTAAAAAATAAAAACACAAAAAAATTTCATTTAGTTAAAACTAGATAATGGTTGAAAAAAAATGTCCGAAAAATGGTTATTGAGGGTACCCCACATGGAACCATTTTTTTTGTTTTTGATTTTCTCAAAAAGGTCCAACCGATGTTGATCATTGTTTTTTTGCTAAGGCTCCTCAAAAACTTAAATAGAATTGTGTATTCAAATTTTCAAAAAAAAAACTTTGGATTTTAAAAAGTTTTTTTTTTTTAAACTCAATATTTCGAAAACCCCATGCTAGATTTCTTTTTAAACTTGATAAATAAAAGTTTCTATAAGATGTGAAAAAAAAAATTATTTTACCTAAAGGTACCCAACATACAAATGTTAAAAAATTTAGAAAAATGGTTTTCAAAAATCGTATTTTTCTCGAAAACAGCGCGTAGGATTTTGATGAAAATTTTTTCTTTCAATTAATTTTTATGATGTTTAATTTAATAAAAAAAAATTGAAATTAAGATATTACAGCTTGTACCTACCATATAACCATTTTTCGAATTTTGAATTTCTTACTATCCACATAACGGAACTTAATGAAATTTTTTATAGAAAAGCTTCGTAAAAGTCTAAAAGGTATTGCATTCTTCTATTGGCACAACCAATGCTATAATAACTACACCAACTGGAGCCCTCCAAACTTTTCTTTCACTAGCGCCGCTTGATCTGTTTATGAAAAAGTTGGCGACAAGGAGGGCTGTAAGACTGAAACAGTGTACACAATTAAAGATTTTAGATTGGCGGTGTGTTCCAAGAAGATGTGTCTGCAGTTTGTAAGGCCGCTAAACATATTGCTTCACGGAAATTAATAAATAGTAATATCGACATTGTGATGCTTTTTTATTCAAAGGCTGAGGTAGCGTCAGCTTGTCCAGGGTCAGTCCGAAGAAAGCACAAAGCTCGGTTTTGAAAGTTCAGAACTCCAAATAATGTCCGACTTTATTCAGTTTTATCTTAATTCTAACTAACAATGTATTTCATATACTTGTACAATTGTATCAAATCCTTAAATAACTAACACGGTATTTCATATAATTCACAAATTTTCATATACCTAAATAATTAACACGGTATTTCATATACAAGGGTGAGACGGTGGGATTAGATCCCTAGCCTTGACTGAAGCTATAGGCAGAACGCAGTGGGATTAGATCCCTAGCCTAAGGCAGCGACAAGACACGGTCAGACGGTAGGATTAAATCCTTTGCTTTGATTGCATTGCCTGGCAAAATCGGTAGTGAGATTAATCTCTAGCCTCGGCTCAAATCGCAGCGGGGTACAAACGGGGTAGGATTAAATCCTTAGCCTCAAACAAGGTTTAAGACAAAATAAAGGGGAGGTACCGAGAAGGCAGAACAACACACACACAATTTACGGCCAGAGCCAAAAGCTTTGAAACGTCTGGATAGTACACTACGTACCCTATCAGCGTGTTTCGGGGATAATCTGCAACCTTCGTACTCTATATTGGTACCTCAACAGCAATAGGCGAGAGAGAATCCGATTTGGTCTCGATTTTCTACCTCCCTATATCACATCCATCGTCATCAGCAAATGTGAATACATAAGAAACAAACACAATGCATTCATCGTAATTTGTTGTTGTACCACCGACAATGCTTTCTTCCTACTTTGTTGTTGTACCATCGACGACTTAGTTCCAATGCGTGTTGTGTGTACCTACATCTCCGTGGGCGCCTTAAGGTAGGCAATAGTTTTGTTGTACTTTCAGCTGTACCTTCGGTGTATACTTTCTGATGTCGGGTTGAGCAGAAAAGGCGGCTTCAGATAAGTAGCTGAGTAGTAGCGTCGGCGTGCCGCGGCGGCCGAAATATGTAACTTCGTTACAACATCTACAAAGAAGACCAGGCGGTAATGAAATCTATTTTCTTAATCACTGTTCCGTCAAAACTAATAGATCCTTGAAGGAATGAGCAGAGGTTTCTCAGCGCAACGAACAAAGTTAAACTCAGATGGGTTCCGGGAAATAGTGAAATATACGGAGACCAAATGGCAGATCGACTGGCTAAAAACGGATCATCTCTTGATCCCAGTAACAGTGATACCTCGGTACTTATGCCACTGGTGCAAGAGAAAATTATAATTCCCCAGTATTTTTTGTGTGAGGCTTCAGACGTCAGATGGTCAACAATCGACAGAGATTTTTCGGGCTTATACTCTAGTAGAGCTGTATGTCATTTAACTGCAGTAAAAATAAATTAAATACATTTTCATTAACAATATAAAATATACATACATAAATAATGAAAAGCATATATAAATGCCACCTGTTTCAAAAAACTTCTTCTCTGACACCCATAGACGACTATTTATAATTGGATTATTTAGTCGAGTTAACCGCCTTCCCAAAGGAAACAAAAATAAAACTTAGTTAAGTATACGCCCGAGTGTACCATTTTGAATTATCTCCATCTTCAAGGAAAATCTTATGAAAGAACAAACAGTAATTAAAATAAACATTTGATCTTTCTTAACCCTCATTGCCACACCATATCCTTCCTAGCTGTTGGCATTAGTTTTTATGTTTCTTATTGAATTGTTCTCGCCTCTCCTGTTTATCGCCCTTAACTTTTCTATCTTAATTATTCACTCAAACACTACAGGACAAACAAATATACACAAATCACACTACATCCTACCCTTATAGCTATTTGACTTCCAGTCAATTTAGCTCTTCTTATAAGAAAGATATCCTCTCAAGAGTTGTTTCCTTCCCAAAAATAAGATCTTTCTTATTTGACCCTTTGTTTGTGTTGTGAGAAATAAAAACATTCATTCGTCTAATTAGGTTAGTTGTTTGTGTAGTTGCTTCAAAAGAAGTTGAACCCGGCAAACTAAGCAAAGAAGGCGCCTTAGATAATTAGGTTTATTTTTATTGACAACACTGTCTTGTCTCTCTATGAACGCAAATTAGAAACAAAAGTTTAAGTACCTATTTCTCCAACTGTGTATGTGTATGAATTGTGATTCTTTGTACGAGTATCTAAGCAGGAAGACGGAAAATCTTTTCAGGTGACTACATATGCTAACAACTAACGCTACGGTAAATGATGACTGTGGCAAGTGGATATTTCATAGTATCTACGATTTAAGGCGAAATAGAAAAGAAAAAATGTTACAAATTCCAGCACTCATACATAGATTAAAGTAAGAAGTAGGACAAGTAACATCCGTAAAAACATAATTAGAAAGATTCAATATTGTTGATAACTTGAATATTTTTTAACTAAGATTTGTTTTAATATCCTAGGATGTCGGAAGCATACCTTACCTAGGCACTAAGGGAGTTGGTAAAATTTTTGGTTTTATAAGCTTTAGCCACCTTTTAAAAAAAATATATATATGTTCAAGAGTACAACAACTCTCAATATATGTATGTCTTTTCGTCTACCTGACTTTGATCACGGTTTTCATGCTAAAATCCTGAGCATTGAGCATCAGGCATGCATTTAAGTTACTCAAACAAGATCTAAGCCAGAACCGGAACACGGCTATTATCACAAACTGTCAAGCTGTTGTTATAACCTTTCATTCTAACCAACATCCTCCAAATTTGTCCAGCAAAGCCAAAATGAACTGGCAAGTCTAGAAATTTTAACCTCAGTATCGCTCTTATCTGGGTTTTGGGTCATAGTGGCATTAATGGGAAAATGAAAAGGCAATCAAACTGGCCAAGCAAGGATCGCCCCATGACAAAGTAACGGGAAAAGTCAATATTCCGCGCGGAGTTTTGAAGGGTAAATTTCTCTCAATTTTTCTTAATGAATCAAACTGCAGGTAAAGTAGGTGAACTTACTGCATTATATTTAGGAAGATTTGGCCCAACTATAATAAACTTCAAACATTTGATGTGATATTCCGGTCCAAGCAAGAGCCAGCCATGTTTTTTTTTATAATCGGTGCACACTCTAGGGGTGTTTTGTATACCCTTAATATGCCAGAGACACAGTGTGATCATTAAGAAGAAAGGGAAGGGCTAGAAAGGAGGTGTCGGTGTATATTGGTTTTGAATTCTTGTACATTGCAATAACTGGGAAAGACAGAGCGTTGCAAGAACGTGAGCGTGAAGAACGAATCTTTATACTTCACAGTACGGCGAAGTTGAGCTCAAGGATAAACTGATGGGCATTCCTAGAAGTGCGAGTATAACGGTTAAATTGTTTAAGGGGAGGAATTCAGCTGGATATTTCACTAGAGCATATTCCGTTAAAATAACGGTAAAAAAGGGTGAGGCAAGAAACATTACGAGGATGTTGGAGTGACGTAAATGTGTCAATGATGTTATTGTCGCCAATCATTTTAAAAGCTCTTTTTTTGAATACTGTCCAAGAGACTTAAGTAAGTTACTGGAGCACCAGCCCATAGATGGGAGTTATACTCAAGTCTTGGACGTATATAGGTTTTAAAGATTGTAGCCAGAACAGGAGGAGAGACAAATTTCTTACACCGTCTCAGAAAACCCAAACATCTTGCGGCATTTTTGGCAACATCTCCTATGTGATCGTTCCACAAGAGGTGGTTCCTGATGCACATACCGAGAATATCGAGATGTTCAGTTTCACTGATGCAAGTGTCACTCATTGATAGTGGCAAGGGGGGTATATCACGCTTTAACGATATAAGACAGCATTGGGTTTTCGAAGCATTAAATTCGACACGGTTTCTTATTCCTTATTGTACAATGCTGCTTAGGTCGTAATTTAATGAGATTATCATATTTTGTCATTGCAGTTCAACATCCGAAGAGGAAGGATGTGAGTCTGAAAACGAATATGAAAAGCTGAGAGTACTATCGTCAGCGAAACAATTAATTAGACTAGAAGTTTTAGACAGGAGATCATTAATAAAAATGAGAAAGAGGTTCTGGGACAAAACGGAGCCCTGGGGCACACCGGCATTTATATTGTGGGTTTCAGACTTGAATCCTTGAAACTAGATGAAGATACTAGATTTCTGCATGTATCGAAAATCGTTTGATAATAATTGTCAGTCGTAATAGGAGTTGTATTTTTTGATTTTATAAAAAAAGCATACACCTTAAATCTTAATGATTTTTTTATTTTTTTGGGTACATTCCAAAATATAACTTTTAAGGTTTTTGAGGTTGTCAACACATTTTTAGGTTTTTGAATAATAAACAAAGGATTTTAAACGAGTTCAACTTGAACATTTCATTATAAATTACATTGAAAGTGAATAACGGGAAAATGTCAATCAGGTGTTATGAACATTTGACGCACCACTATAACCTGCAAAGCCAAACAAATCTCGCGAAATTTCCCGGTGGCCACGCCTAATGTAATTTGTAGTAAAACGTTCAGGGTGAGTATTGTATCGAGCTTGGTTAATATTTAACATTTATAAACGCAGCTATTCGGAAAGTTATTAAAACACCTGTGAAAAATTACTAAAAAAAACTTCCTACTGAGCCCGAAAGTGTTTGGGGATCTACGGGCTGTATGCCATAAAATACATATATTTTTTAATTAAATATTATTTTTATATTTTCGTGACCTCTATGTCCTCATAGACATTTAAAAAAAATAGCAATATTTGTTTTCTAAAGACAGAACCGTGTACAAATAAAACGCTTTTGTTTGCTTTTCATTTTTCATACAACAAACTGAATGCACCCTAGAGTGAATTAAAATCGCATTTCCATTCCATTTGATTTAACGATGCAAAGTGCTAATTGGATGCAGAAACAGCAGCAAGCAGGACAAAACTCAGAAGGCTCTCACTTCAGGGATAATAATTGGCATGACATGTGCATTGATGTGTCACGTAGTTGGTAAGAGTGTCGTTGTTAGGCCATTCTCATCATTCAAACTACATGCATGATGCATCTTTGCTGTGATTGTGTTTAGCTCGTATGCGGTTAGGAAATTATAATAAAACAAAACAATATAAAACAAGAGAATGTCCTTTGTTATTTGGGTCTGTACTAATTTTTACTTTTCTTTCTTTACAGGATAATGAATGAATGAATAAGGAGATAGAACTGATCTATACACAACAATTAGTCATCTAATCAAAGACAATCGTTCCACAGACCTCTGCTAGAAACTTCTTCATTCGTCCATCCATACATCCTTTGTGTGTCCGGGTTAACTGTATGCGGTCGGGCACAATCGCAAACAAATGAAACTGAATCTTTTACTACTTTTGTGCGGTTTATTCCCTTGTTTTCTGTTGAAACAAGAGTCCCATAAGGATTCATAGTGTTCCCTTTAATTGTATTTTGCTTACATTTCGTGAGTGTTTTTATCTGTGTGTCTTAGTGTGTGCTCCTATTTTGCTGGCGCAACGAGCAAACGATATCTAAATGAGTGAACGACACTCGTCGAATTTAAAATGTCGGACGTTGAACAGATTTCCGGCAAAAATGAAATCAAAATCGCGACCGGCCTTAACAAAACATCGGTGAAGCTTCATTCACTGCCAATACAACACCATCATCATCCACACCCACACCCACATCATCAACAACACTATCTGAAGCCGACAACACAACAGCAACAAGAGCAATATCGTGAGAAAAATCAACATCAGAAACTCTCATCAACTTTGACAATAGAAGAAGGAAGCGAGTCTATCGACCAAACCGAAACAGGACACTCGCCAACTCCGAGAATCGGTTGCTTTAGTAAAGTGTTGAAGGTATTGTTTTCAACACCTGGTCTAGTGGTGCTCGTTGTTGTTTACTCAGTGATGGGTGCGTTAATTTTCCCACTGCTCGAGGCGCCACAGGATATTATGAAGAATGTGGCCATCGCAAAGAGTCGGGAGGACTGTTTGAAAGAGCTCTGGATAATAACAGGTAAGTGCCTTGAATGTAAGTGTGAAGTGAAAACAAAAGTGCACATTTAGTTTAATTTTAATTAAGCTAAATACAAGCAACAAGGAGGGGTAGAGTAGGAGGGCATGTCTAAGTGAGGGTTTACTAAGGTTCAAGTCAAATATGTTAGAATTACTTACCCTACTCAACATTCTTGACAGGAGTTCGTTTCGTCCGTAGTCAGTACTAGGGTATTGGAGTCGAAAAAGAGTAGTCGATCGAGAACGATGTGGGTAAGTATTAAAACCGATCTGTTGTAGTGAACAGGGGCAGTGAATGTTACATGTTAAGAGAATAACTGAAGTGTTACGGCGCGTTTATAAAAATTGTAAACTTAGAAGCTTTAGACGTTCGTCATATGAAGGAAAGTTAAAAGGATCGTAAAAATCTTCGTTGGACGGCTTCAATACGATTAATGTGAACTTGATAATATGGCGACCAGACCTGAGATGCATATTCTAAAAGTGGTCTGACAAAAGTCATGTAGAGAGATTTTGTGACATAGGGATCGAAAAATTCTTTTGACAGGAGTTTAGTGAATCCTAGAGAAGAATTAGCTTTGTTTATAATGTTATCAATATGAGAGCGAAAGTTGAGTTGGAAGTCGCATAATAAACCTAAATCACGGATCGAAGCAGGGTTGCAAAAGCTTAAGTCACTTTTTAGCTTAAGCTTGGCTCTAATTCACAAGTGGGTGACTTATGAATTAAAAAAAATTAATTCAGAACCTACTAAGTGACTTATGAATTAAAACAAATTAAGTCATGAGCAAGTAAGTGACTTAAGAATTAAGAAAAAAAAAAATAATTGAAAAAATTTAGTTCATGAGCTAGTGGATGAATTCTGATTAAAAAATTATTAATTGGAAAATTTATAAGCTAGCATGATAATTTTATGACAGACAAAAGCTTGAAATCTACTTTTGTTAATAATTATATATTTATGTAGTCAAAACAAGCTTAAGCTTTTCCAATCTACCAACTAGCTCATGACTTAAATTATTTTTAATTCATAAGTCACTTAGTAGCTTATGAATAAAATTTTTTTTTAAATCTATTGACTAACTAACTTATATGAATAAAATTTTTTTAATTCACAAATCATCTACAGACTTATGACTTATGGTTTTTTTAATTCAAAAATTCGCAACCCTGGATCGAACTAACAATGGGAATGGGTTCCTCATTTATGAAATATTATCTTTAAAATAATGGAGGACGCTTACGGGTATACATATGTTATGGCTTCACATTTATTAAAGTAGAGTTCCGGGAGGTTTTTTTGGCACCAAATGTAGAATTTGTCCAAGTCGATTTGCAGAGATTTGGAATCTTTAGTACAAAAGATCTTTCTGCATATCTGCGTAGATTAACAGAGCAGAGTTCGAAAAAAATTTTTTAACCTCATTAGTGGTTGAAACGAAAATATAAGTGGTCCTAGATTGCTACCTTGTGGAACTCCAGACGTTGCACGGGTGGAGTTTGATATACACGACCTGAATAGAACGTTGTATTGTCGTTTCGATAAATATGATTGAATACAAGAAATCATCAAAAGCGAAAAGCCGATTTGTTTTAGCTTAAATAATATTATATCCTGGGATATTTTGTCAATAGCTTTGCTAAAGTCAGTATCGCATCGACTTCTTTTCCTACTTCTAAAGCACACAGGGTAGTAGATATAAAATCTACCAGATTAGTGGTAGTAGACCTGCCCTTAAGGAAACCATGTTGAAAAAAATGTTTTACAAAAAAAAGAACATCCCTATTATCATATATAATACTCTCAAAGAGTTTCGGTATGCAAGAAAGCTTTGCAATAGGTCTATAGTTAACTATATCATTTTTAGGTCCTTTCTTATGAACAGGTATAATAAAAGCATCTTTCTTAAGCTGAGAAAAATTCATGTTAAAATGGACTTTTGGAAGAGTTCAGTAAGTGGCTGGGCTAAGTCCCTGGGCTAAGGGAGACCGTCAGGACTTTTAAGCAGATTCATTTTATTTATTACCGATGATATGTCAATATTAATTAAAGTTAGGGAAGTCTGGATGCAGCCATTCATATATAGTATAGATTTTAATCAAGAGTTGCAACGTGAAAAATTGTTCGATCTCGATGCTTTAAGGGAGTCGGTTCGAATATATGTTCCGCTGTTGAACCAACAACAAAAGTATGTCTTTGGCACTTACATACCCAATAAACAATTTTTGGTAAAAAAGCGGTTTATTAACCGGATTATTACCGCCGGTTATTAACCGGTAAAGTTAGAAATTGGTTCGAAAGACGTCTTAGAAGCGTTACAGAAACGTTCCCATTACCGATTTTGGTCAGTAACTTTGTAACCTGAGTTGTGTCGTGGTTATTTAAAATTGGTTAAAAAGCAGTTACTTCAAAACTACTTTTTGGAGTTCAAAACTAACCGTTTAAATATGGTACTTATTTAACGCTTCTTAAACGTTTTTTACAAACGTTATATTAACGCTTTTTAAAAACCATTTTGTTTTGGTTACCAGAAAACCTATATTTAAGGTTTTTATAAAACCAAAAAGAAACCCACGTAGGCTTTTTACTGGGTTCGGAAAAAACCCAGTATTTTGTTCCAAAACCAGTTAAAAAATTACTCTTTTCCAACAGTGTTATTATTGTTGTTGTTGTTAAATTATTTTCGTTTTCATCTATGGAAAAGAAGAAAAAATCGTTTTAGAGAGTTTTACATATATTATTAAAATATGTACATGTGATGGCTTTATAATAGGTTTATAGCAATGTACTTACAAAATTTTCATGCGAAACGGAGCCTGTTAAATGTAGGTTTCAAAAAATGTTGCAGCTTCGCCATTTGAGAAGAAAGCGTAGCGCTCCCTTACTGCCTCCGTTACTGCTCCGAAAATGTTTTTAAAGTTTTCAAATTTGGTTTGCTGTTGGTGCCGTGCCAATAATATTGTTTCAACAATTGATCTTCAAAAAGTAGCTTGGCAATCGTTCGAATTGTTTTTGAGGCATTTACACCTCCAAACGTGCTTAGTTTCGAATCTGTTTAAATAAAAAGGAAAAAGAAGTTTTTAGAAAACTATGTATCTAAATATACATATATTATATTTCTTTTACTGTTCAATAATTTAGGCATAGGTACAGAAGTAAAAAAGTTACCCAAACAACACAGCTTCAGTTATTTTTTTACTTGTGTCATTGTAGACAAATATTATGTGTCATTGTAGACACATATTATTCACACTTGGAACACTGCAATAATAATAAAATAAATTAAAATTAAGCAAAATTTGACAAACATTTAAATAATTCATTACAATTTTTGAAAAATTTTTTTATATAAGCAAAACATTCCAAAAAACAAAACGGATTACCTAAGATCCATAAAGATAACATGCCACTAAGGCCAATATGTGCTTCGACAAATGTGCCATGTTTTGACCTGGCCAAATATATTGTTAATATTTTGAAGAATTGGAATGAAAATTCCAAATATAATGTCCAAAATACTAAGAACTTTATCGATGTGGTTTCTCCTTTAAGTTTAGAAAATGATGATGTTTTGGTGTCCTTTGATGTGGTGTCATTATTCACAAATGTCCCGATTCGTTTGATTTTGGAACTTATTGAGAAAAAATGGAAGGATATACAAAAACATACCAAAATCAAAAAATCTATGTTTATGGAAATGCTACGTTTCTGCATTATAGACAATAATTATTTGGAGTTTAGTTCAAAGATATACCAACAGAAGCAAGGAGTACCTATGGGCAGCCCAGCCTCACCGATCTTGGCAGATATAGTGATGGAAGCTTTGTTGGACGATAGTCTAGCAAAATTGACCTTGAAACCCAAAATTATCACCAAGTACGTTGATGACTTGTTTGCTATAATTAAATCTAGTGAAGTTGAAGCCACACTTATGGCGTTGAACTCTTTTCACCAACGGATTCAGTTTACCGTGGAAATGGAAAAAGATGGTGAATTACCATATCTTGATGTTAAGGTTATCAGACATAACGGTAAAATTATATTTGACTGGTATAAGAAACCCACATCTTCTGGACGTCTGATCAACTTCCACTCAAAACATCCTAGACAAATTATTATGAATACTGCGACCAACTTTATTTATCGTGTACTCGGAACAAGTCATAATAATTTCAGAAATAAAAACATAAGAATAATAAGAGACACCCTTTGCTCCAATTCATTCCCCGCGCATGTTATCAACAAACTAATAAGAAATTACAATGGTAAGAACGCAGATCCCCCTCAAAATGATCCACCACCAATTAATTACAAAAGCGCTATATACGTCCCATCTCTTTCAACTCGTATGATAGCAGCACCGATAAGAAATAAAGAGTTGACGAGAATAGCTTTTAAATCCGCTAACACCTTGAAATCTTTACTCTTCACCAACACGAAGGGAACGATCGACAACATGGATAAGTCAGACGTTGTCTACAAAATCGATTGTTTAGGTGGGAAAGAAATGGCATGTTCAGCGGCATACATAGGCACTTCTAAACAAAAGCTGCGCAATCGCCTCTCCGACCACCGCTCCGATATCAAGAATGGTGGTGCTCAGAAAACTGCACTTGCACTTCACTGTATAGAAGAAGAACATAGACCAGACTTTGATAATGTGAGGGTATTAGAAGTAGAGAGGCACCATGGAAAAAGAATGTTGTTAGAGATGTTGCACATCATAAACACAAAGAACACAGTCAATAGACGGTCTGATTGTGATAATCTCTGCAACATGTATAGCCAACTTGTTAGGAGAATATGAAACAGTGGGGAATTACTAAATTAAATTGTTCTTTTGTGTGAAATTAAGCAGTTTTGTTTTTTGGAATGTTTTGCTTATATAAAAAAATTTTTCAAAAATTGTAATGAATTATTTAAATGTTTGTCAAATTTTGCTTAATTTTAATTTATTTTATTATTATTGCAGTGTTCCAAGTGTGAATAATATTTTATAAATGTCTTAATGTTGTTAAAACGAGTTTTTTAATTTTCATTGTAAGTTTCTTTGACACTGTATTTTGTTTAAATATGTTTTACTGCCATACAAAATTTTTTTTGTTTAAATTTCAAATAAAAAAGGCCTGAAGAAGAGCGTATACATGCTCGAAACGTCGCTTAACCAGTAACATCTTGTTTTATTGACCTAGAGCCCGCAAAAATTATTCTCTATAAAAAGAATTTTATTTTACTTACCTTTTTTTCGATTATTATTTCTTAGACTTTAATTACATCTTATAACTTTTAATTTTTAGAACACTACAAACTTCCGAGACGACGCGCACTTACTGAAATCAAATCCACAACTAAGACTGGTTATCAGTGGTACCACTTTACTTCAATTGAAGTAGATCTACTTCTTTTTTCCAAAATATTTTAAAATCTACTTCCTACTTCGCACCATCAGCAAAATACTGAAATCTACTTCATTTTAAAAATCTCTGTTTCAATCTACTTCAATTTTACAAAATAAAGCCCAAATCTACTTCTTTTTCTCTATTGCACTCTAAGTAGTAGTATATAACCTCATAATTACCATAAGATAAAAGAACGTCAACACAATACAAATACACAAATGAGTAATTTTATGCGAAATTTCTTTAAAATTAAAAGAAATGTATTGACAATTTTAAATACATATTTACATAATAGGTAATATGTATTCATTTAAGGAAAAAAATTTTTGTATGCAACATTTTTTCTAAAAGCAAGTAAAAAGTCATTTTGAAATCTACTTCGATTTTTCTCAATTTACTTCACTTTTTTCTTCAAATCTACTTCGACTTTTTTTCCGGAAGTGGTAACGCTGCTGGTTATGCACAAATAAAGAAGAGAAACAAAAGACATTCGCGGTCAGTGTTACCACTGCGATACAATACAGTCAAAATTGACACGATTTTTTAGTTTTTCTTAAAGACTCATAATTTTTAGATTTGACTCGTTTTTTTAATCATAAAAATAACTTTGATTTTCTTTACATTGTCCAAAATGCATCTGTACTCATACTAAATATTTTCATATTAATAATTGTCTTCAATGCTTTCAAACAATATCTTGAATTTTATCTATTGGGACTCAATTATTTCCAAAATACCTTAGTTTTTCATCATTTATTGAAACAATTTTAAATGAAACCAGTGGTAACACTTATTCGCGATGAAATAGAAATGGAAACCAATAAAGATTGAAGAAAAGAAGTTATTTTGAAACCAATATTAAGTTGGAAAAATAATAAGTTATTTTATAACCAGGAAACTGAGTTATTTTGAAACCAAAACTAAAACCGGTTATTTTGCAACTAAGAAAACAAGTTATTTTGAAACCAATATTTAGTTGGCAAAATAATTGGTTATATTGTAGCTTACAATTATAGGTATTTAACAACCAATTTCTAACTTGGTTTGCTTTTAACCACTTAAACAAGTTATTTCAGAACATATTTCAAACTTAAATAGTAAAATACGTTATTTTTTTACCGGCAAGTTAACTAAAAGTTACTTTGCGGTAAAAAATAATCTAATTTTGAACCACGGTTTCAAAAAAAGTTTTTTTAGAGCCAAATTCTAACTGAAACTCAAAATTTACCACATTTTAAGGATATATTTTTACCTGAATTCAACTAAGGATTAAATTTAGACTTTTTTATACTGGAAAATAGCTCCAGTTAAAATATTAACCAATTACAGACCACTTTATGACCGAGGTTATTTTAAGTAATATTATAACCGCGGTCATTTTGTAACTCAGGTTATAAATTGTTAATTGGGTATGAAAGTTGTAAATGATGGAACTGGAGAGATTTACTTTTTGAATGTTCCTGGTGGTACAGGAAAGACATTTTTAATTTCACTGGCGCAAAATTTTAATTTAATTAGTATGATGCTAAAGCTGTTTTAGTATGATACTAGGTTAAAACAACAAATTTGCAAATTTTATTCGAATATAGCATCATACTTTCTCTATCCTTTTATTAAAGTTAAAATCAACGAATACCTACTTTATTTTTTTAGTATCGTGCTAGCTTCATATGACTCTTTGACATTTGAAAACATCAGAAAAGGTTCGTGTACTTACTTTTTTACACGAAATGTCATTGTTTTAGGTGTGTTCAGAAGCAATTTATTAAGGAAAATTCTTTTAGTACGATACTAAGAAGGAAATGTTTAAAATTATGAATGAGTTATTAAACTACATACCCAACATACCATCTGTTTATAGACTTTAAGGCCGCCTATGATAGCATAGCCAGGGTAGAACTTTACAAAGCCATGAGAGAATTCGGCATCCCAAATAAATTGACACGACTATGTAGGTTAACCATGACCAACGTAACAAGCCAAGTAAAAATAGCCGGATTGCTATCCAGACCAATCAACATCTTTAATGGACTCCGGCAAGGGGACGGTTTGGCCTGCCTCCTCTTCAACCTTTAGTTGGAGAAGGCAATCCGTGACTCTGGCACGGCAACAAGAGGGACCATCGTCAACAGGTCCAGCCAGTTACTGGCTTACGCAGACGACATTGACATCATCGGAAGAACCGAACAAGCTGTACACGATTCCTTCATCCAGATCGAACAGGCGGCACAAAATCTGGGGCTGCACATTAGTGAAGGTAAAACAAAGTACATGGTGGCGTCGAATGCGAGAGGAACAGTTGGTCAAACAATCAAGGTAGCGGAGCACGAATTTGAAGTGGTGCAATCCTTTAAATACCTTGGACGGTACAATCACGAACTGTACGCAATCTACCTTGAAGCAGATATCGTAACAAAAATTAAGCTCGGTAGACTCCGGTGGGCAGGGCAACTAGCTCGCATGAGCGAAGAGGAACCTGCTCGGAAAGTTCTTTGTGGTACATTCTATGGTAGACGACAGCGTGGTAGACCATGCTTGCGCTGGAGAGATGGCGTAGACCAGGACGCCCGAAGCCTTGGGGTGAGCAACTGGATGGCGTCGGCTAGAGACCGGGATAGGTGGAGAGACTTGTTGAAAGAGGCCAGGACCGGAACTCGGTTGTCGAGCCGATGATGATGATGATGATTAAACTACTTTAAAGTTAGCAAATTGGCAAGTAGTATCATACTAAGACCTTAATAATAGGCTGTTTAAAATTTTGCGCCATTGATTTGAGCAACAATTCGCTTACAGAATGGAATTGCACTCGCACTTGCTTCCTCTGGTATTGCAGCAGTTGGAGGGCGGTCGAACAGTCCATTCAGCGCTAAAATTACCATTGAATATTCAAAGCAACGAGACTCCGAATTGCAACATTTTGAAGAACTCTACAATGGCAAAGGTTTTGCTGCAATGCAAGTTGATAGTATGGGATGAATGCACGCTGGCACATAAAGT
This sequence comes from Chrysotoxum bicinctum, assembly GCA_911387755.1. Classification (NCBI taxonomy): domain Eukaryota; kingdom Metazoa; phylum Arthropoda; class Insecta; order Diptera; family Syrphidae; genus Chrysotoxum; species Chrysotoxum bicinctum. The sequence goes on along the minus strand of OU426990.1, from coordinate 85,179,216 downwards.
CTTTGGAGGCATTAGACAAAACTCTGAAAGATCTGCGAAACAATCAAAACCGATTCGGTGGAGCTATGATTTTGTTAGCAGGAGATTTTCTTCAACATTACCAGTTGTTACACGGTCTACACCAGTGGATGAACTGAATGCTTGTTTGAAGTCCCCCATTTTGTGGAAAATCATCGATCTGGAGAAATATTTTCAAAATAACTCATTGAAATTGGTAATGGTAAAATCCAGTCTGCATTACATTTCCTGTCAATTTTTGTCAGTTTGTAGAACCACAAACTGAGCTTATAGAAAAGGTGTTCCCAAACGTCGCTCAAAATTATCATTATTGGTTGAGCGAACGAGCTGATTACGTCAATTATCCACTAGAATTTTTAAACTCACTCACTGGATTTGCAAGGATTACCTCCCCACAATCTTCAATTAAAAGTGGGATCGGTGATCATAATGTTAGGAAATATAAACCAACCGCGACTTTCTAACGGCACACGGCTAGCGGTGAACAATGTGACCGAAGCAACCATTCTAAAGGGAAAATATAAGGAATAGTCCAGTCATTTTAGGCATTTTAAACCCCAATCTGCGGAAAAATCCCTAGTCAGCTGAATTTTTGTATACACCTTTATTACGGCATTGTAATGAAGATGTGAAAAATGGACATTGATATCGTGCCGGCTAAAAAAGTTATAAGGGTCAAAAGGTCACGAATATCAGTTTTTCGCAAATATCTCGCGATCTATTGCTCAGAGGTCAATAAAGGTCATTATAAAAATTGTTTGTCGTGAAATTGTCTACAAAAAATGTCTCTTGGGGATTGGAGTGTTAAATGGTGTGCCGGCTGACTATTTATTTAATGAGAGCACAGATAAATTCATGACGTGGGAGCGATGAAAGTTTGGGTTTTTGGTAGTAGAAGTAAAGGTTAGCTTAGAAGAAAAAGAAGGTGGATGATTTGGTAAGTTAGGCATATTAAAAGATACATGATTACATCTAGTACTATACTTAAACTATTATATAATAGAAGATGAGAAAATGGGTGATATAGAATCTGGCGAAGGTTCTTTAAATGGAGTAGATTAAGCTATAGTAATTGCTATATTATTGACAGTTCGAAATAGCCATTTATAAAATTTATTTGTTTGATGGCATTTAAATTCAACTGAACCTTACAAGTGAATAATCGGAGCTGTTTTTGCAGAATTCTCCTCAGTGTAGTGCGTGAAGTGTTGAGCTGTTGAAATCGAAGGCCATATTGATGTTTATGAATTGAGCACCCAACTAACATACTCTCGAGAGCTTATCTCTTGAAATCTGAAAAAAACTCTCATACAACTCTGTTATATCCCATTGCTATACTAAACTATTAATATCTTGTTATGAAACTCAACTGGATGTCATAACACTTTTATTTTAAGAGTTAAACACTTTTCCAGCTTAAAAGAACTTAAATCTTATAGCAAAACTATTTTCTCTTCTTGTACTTAGATTATAAAAACTTATAGTCTTATATGAATCCCTTTCTAAAAACTGAGCTCTAAATATGTCCAAATAATCCCATAACAAGTCATATTTAAGAGTAAAGTTATTTGTATACTACTTTGAAAATTCTAAAAGAATTTGAGTTTAAATCCTCCTATATCAAGAAACAATTTGGAGTTCAAAGAATATAAGCTTTGCAGTAAGATCCTAATAAGATCCTGCAACAAGCACAACTATTCACAAACTTCAGTTTTCTGATGTCAACATTCTCCTCTCACTCTCACGTAAGTACACATAAATCATAAAGAAGCGTCTAAGATCCTATAGAAAGAATAAAGATGTTACTAGAAGAGTTAGTGTCGCGTCAGCAGCAGCCATATTCCTATACACAAGCAAAGTAATTGCCTGTACATTTGAGGGTTACCATAACTTAAAAAATTATGATTTCGATAAAATAACTTGGCTGTAGCACTGACTTAAAATTTATTAGGTGGCATTTTCAAGTTTACATTTAGCATTGTTGTGATTACATAGAAAGTGTAAAATATATTGTGTAACTTTTTTTCAATTTAAACTAAATACATTAACATCTTGGGATTTTATTGCTACTACTATCTTTTCATTCAAAATTAACAAAAAAACTTTATTCTTTATGTTGCATTACACGAGTAGTAATTTTTTGTGACAAGAGTAATAGTAGAAAATTACAGAGAATATGAGATTTTATTACTCTTGTAAATGCAGCATAATACTCTCAGTGTTATTTGGAATATTTTTATTAAATTTGACCTTTCCTGTTTCCTATTTACTCTCACAAGCAAATGACCCATGACCTAAATAAAAACAAAACAAATTTCAAAGTTAATTTTGATTTTATTTGCTTACGAAAGAAATATATGGTAACCCTATTTCCGATAAAAGTTATAAATAAAATAATTTAAATATGCATTATTTTGAAAGGGCTTTGTGTTTTTTCGACGTAAAATGTTAGAATTAGTAGATACAATTTCAACCGCATTTACATTTCTGTTCCCATATGTGCAAAATAATAAATATCATGCATCGCCATTATAATATAATAGTTGATAGGCTTACAAAATAAATACCATATCAAGCCTAACAGTTTGTTGTATACACACAAACTTAAAAAGTATTTTGTTTCATTCTTTATTAAGTTAACAAATATTCTGTTCTCTTTTTATCACCTCTTATTGGAAGAGACGCTTTCTCATAATAGGATTTCGCCGATCCCTATTAGAGCCTTAGAAGTGTCATTTTAATATAAACGTGCATCTGTCATCCCATAAAGAAACTTCTGTTGCTACTATGAGTAGGAAGAGCCTCTCATAGCTAGGCCATTTAAGGCTTTTAACAGTTTTAAAATAATCTCGTAGTATTCTTTAAGATTACTTTTAGCTCCTCTTACCTAATCTAGTTGAACTCTTGGAGAATCTTATGAGATGAAAAATGTTACTTGGGCAGTGACGTTTATTCGAAGGTACGCAGGTGTTCACCGCACACCCTACCAAAATCATCAAATAAGTCACAGTCCATATTTCATATTCTCCATGTTCTCCTTGTTCAAGCGCACCCACCACGGCAATTCATTCAAATGCAATGGATGAAGAATAGAATACATTTTCAAGTAAAATAACAAAAATACCTATGGTACTACTCATGTAAACGCACCGACCGACCTCCGAAACCAAGTTAAAGCACATCCACATCCACACAAAAAAAATGCAAAGAAGACACAAAATGTGTATAAATCCAAAATTCTATAATTCCTTGGTGTTCACCTTCATCGAGCGCACCCCGATCCTTCATCCGAATGGACAGAGAATTCATTCTCACGCTGCAATGTTCTCTCCATGTCAACGCACCGACGCGACGAAAGGCAAGGGCAACGCGACGTAAAGCAAATCAACATACAGAAACAACTCAAACTACAGAAAATAAGTCAAATTGGTTTGGTGTATGGATATGGATGGTGTTCAACTTCATTAAGCGTACCATCCTCAAACCTCAATTCGGCATCGAGAGAGACAGTGAACTCTGATATGATTCATTTTGATTATGGAGTGCGAATTCATTGTATACCAGTTGATGTTGTATACAAGGTCACAAGTGTACAACAGAACAACACACAACCAGGGTTCGGACTTCATAAATCGCAGATCGCAGTAAATTGGCAAGGAAATCGCAGTAAAACCAAAATTTTCGGAGTAGAAATATGTACATACTCGTATATTTTTTTGATTAGGTAACAACAAATTATAAACAAAAGAAACAAAGTTAAATCACATTTAAATCATCGTTGATTGTTAAAACAACATAAGTGATGTTTTAATTTTTCACGGGAGAAAAAAAAAAACATACTATTAAAAAAATCCTTAAAAATCGAAACACTCTAATAGGATTTTTGGGTTAAAAAATGACAATGGCTACAAGGCCAAAAATGTAGAATTTTTTGTATCTCCTGTGAAAAAAATTAAAATTTTAGTTATGTTGTTTTAACAATCAGCGATTCATTTACATAGTATTTGTGAAGCTAGTTATTCAAAATAAATTAAGATACCATCTACGAATTAGTACTTTTTGAAGCAAGAACAAATTAAAGAATAGTAGAACTAAAAACGTATATAGCTGACAAGACCTGCACTAAAGAGACAAGAATCTTTTTGAATTTTGACATTTTGTTATGAGCACATTTATTTCTATGATCAGTGCTGCTATTCAAACAAAATCTGAAGAATCGTTCTGGTCTTTCCGTAAAAAAATTTGCTGAAAATGAAAAAAATTTTCCAACTGATGGCTTCGAATGCCTTAAAAGTTCCTATGGTCCGTTTTTTGATTTTGCGAAGCTTGGGAATGAACTTACTGTGTTTTTTAAACTTACTCAGTCACAATTCAAAAATATTTCCATTAAGGACATTCCAAAAATGCTCGATAATATGGAACTAAAGGACTTTTTTCGGAAATTTTTAAATTAAGCTCACTAATCTTGACGATTCCAGTATCAAGTAGCTCTGTCGAGCGATCTTTTTCTGCCCTTAAGCGCATTAAATCATATGCCAGAAATAAAATGCTAGAGAACAGATTGTCACAACTGGCAATTTTTTCAATAGAAAAATCATTTCTTAAGGAAATTAAAGCAAAAAATATTTTTTACGATTATGTTCTATAAGTTTTTTTTTGAAGAAATCCCGTCGAATCGACCTTTATATACAAGTAAATATCTGTTGGACTGCGTTGACTTTACTAATTACTAAACTACTAAATAACACAAAAAAAAAAAAAAAAAAATAAATAAATATACAAAAAAATATAAAAAATAAAAATAAAAACAAAATAACAAAAAAATAAAAAAAGAAAAAAAAATGAAATGGGATGGTTGTCTATTACGTCCTCGTCGTGATCCTGGATTAAAACTTAAAATAGATAAATGATTAGAAAAAAAAAGTTATAGTGAACACCCTACTGAAACCACCACGGCACGTCACTGGAATTGAGCCTCAATATCGGATCCAGCTGCCACATTCTGGTCTGTACGCACCATACGACGACGGGCACCATGATCGTTGTTCATCAGTATAATTGCTCTGTAACGTTTTGCACAAACTTGCGTACAGCAGGTGCGAATGGTGCTTCAGTTCGGCCAACATTTTGTTTTTAAAAAATGCACTGTTTGGGCTACACAGCACTCACTTTGGAAGTAAGTTTTCAATATTTCCCAACGTTCCTTAGTAAAGAGCAACCTCGATTTTCTCATTATAGAACATGTAAGTTATGGCCAACAGGGGTTCATTTCGGGTAGATCAACTCCGGCATGTAGCTATTTCTTCTTTCGTTATAGATTGTATTGAATGTCAAAGTCAAGTAGAAGCTATCTACACAGATTTTAGTAAGGCATTAGACTTAATATGCTACAATATACTACTTCGCAAACTTGAAAAGTTTAGGATTCATTCAAGTCCCTTCAGTGGATTTCATCCTTTTTAAGTAATAGGGTCCAAAATTCTGATTTCACAATTAAACCTTGAGAGCGGGCAACTTATGAATTTACGTATTCCCTTGATAGTAGCTGCTTAACTACTAAAGAAGAAGATTAGGGTGTTTTCCTTGACTCCAAGTTTTATGGATGCATTTTTTGCAAAAACTCTCAACTGATTTCTCGAGTCATTACACACTTCTTTCTCTATTTATAACTTGAGAATGACGATGTCACCTGGAACTCTTGCCGACAAGCGCAGAATGGAGAAAGTTCAGAATCGTTTCGCAAAGTTTGTGTTATTTCAAATGCGTTGGAATTTTTGTCCAGATTCTCAAGCCCGACACAATTATCTTGGTCTGAAAATTTACGATATAGTATTTTTGCAAGATATTTTATGTAACCATATAAAGTGCCCCATTCTTATATCATTTATTTGTTTTTACACCCCAATGAGACCATTAAGAGAAAGACTTCTGCTTAATTTCGGGGCCAGATGAATTAGCCAATTCTCAACTGTCCACCCCTGTATGATGTCAGTCCACAACCATTTTGGTATTAATTTACCTTGTAGATGAGGCCAGGCCACCTTTAATATAGTGTTTGCCACTTACGAATCATCCAATAGATAATCACTTCTACTGATCAGTAAACACTTCTTCAATTCGATTTACAAAGCACTTGCAAGCAAACTTCTAGAATTTGATTAACCTTCCACCCTCATCTGAAGTGAGGAAAGATAGTCCTATAGTCCTCGGTAAGCACGCCTACCACGGGATTCCCTCACCAGATACGAATACAAGTTTCTCACGCATTCTTTGTTTCACCAATTGTCGCACTTTTTGCTGCTATTGCAAGAGATACTCAACGTTGACTTCTGCAAATTCTCATTGGTTATTGCCCGTGAAAGTATCGCTAGGTTACTTCCAATAGAATAACACTATCTTGAACAACTTTAATGGGTCCTTAACTCTCCAGGTTTAACCTGATCAGTACTCTCTTAGCCCGGCTATCTATAATAAAGTGTTCTGCCATTAACAGTAATGTCATGAAACTACAGTACCGCTCGGCGTGTTGGTTGTAACTTTGGTCTACCTCACCGTTGGATGTTATAAACTCAACAAGACTATATCTTTTCATGAAGAAATGACTCTTATCATAGGAGTTCGGCTTCTGCAAAACATTGTAGGCCCACTACATCCCAATTGACTAACAACTCGCACACAGAAATCAGTGCGAATTGTAGCTCCCACGAGTTGCCACGTCACCAGATGTCTTAGACAGATTTGAAGATTTGAAGGTCTCTTTCTGAATTATCAAAGGCCTTACACATTCATCCAATTTAAATTTCATATCACTTCAATATTAAAATAAGCCAATTATAATTTAAATTGCTTGGCTTTAATTTTTGGGCTCACTGAGCCAACGACAGCGATTTATAATAACTTCAAATCCTTTTCGCTATTAACGTCACAATAATCCCTAAAGCCTCTCTAAACACACGCGACAAATAATTGTTACACAAAAAATTACTACCCCGTTGGTTGGAGTTATTAATGCATAAGTTGGCATACATAGGTGTGTGTAGGGGGAACCACTCTTCGTAACAATGAACGCTGAATGTTAATCACAGTTAATTAAGAACAGCCACGGATGTGGATGTGTTTATAAGCTTTTTTACGCCCGCTCTTGTGCCACTTTCTGTTTAGCGTTGGTCGCTGCCGCATAACAATGTTATTATCCTTGCTGCAACTGAGGACTTAAAAATATGTACACAAAACATAACATGTACCTGTAGCTGTGGCTAGGTGAAGTGCGGAGAAAGGACTTAAAATAAAAAATGGTAAATAATGGAAAAATAAACAGCGCAGAACTCGGATTTCGCATACAGCACACTCTTCGTCCAGCCAGTCATAACCCTCATCCCGCAAACCTACTAGTAATTTTAAAAGCTAGCACTTTTTCGCAGAACCGATGGGCCGGGCTTCCTGATTGAGATATTAATTAATATTTTTTTATTTTAAATGTTTTATGAAAAATCGACAACAAGGGGCTTGTTGTATGGGTTTTTCCACACGAAGGCACGTAACAAAAATATTGGTATAAAATATTTATTAGTTTGAGGCATGGTCAGGCGAATACAGGAGTTTTTTGGTCACCAGGATAAATGCACACAAGCACGCACGCACACCTCGCTGTGGTTTGTCCGTTGGTCTGCAGTTTTTTTTTAGAATCAAGTTCGGATAATATTCGTATAGCTATAGGGATGTGGGCGAAAGGATTTGGTTTTGATGGAATGTTTGCTTTTATACGGAAGGTGTTCGAAATTGTATTATTTTTTTGCTATGCATTTTTTTAATAAAATTAATACAAAGTGTAGTGATTGTAATGGATTTCGCAGTATTTACCTGTGCACGCCAGTTAAAAGAATTCAATTGTGTGTAGTTGAAGTGTTAATTTTGATTTGCCGCAAAAATTTATTTGCGGTTTATGCTCAAAAATATGACAAACAATTTGGTTTTTATTAGAACGAGTAATTAGCGTGAGTTTATTTTGCATTGAGTTGACGATTTTTGATGGTTATTGGTTTTGAATCAATGGAAACACAAATTTTGATTATAATTATAAAGGTGTGATTAACTTAACAGTTTTGTTTTATAATTATAGTTTTTAGTTTCAATTCGTTGCTCGCCATTTTGTTTTAATTTATTTTGCATCTTTAATATTACGTGCGGTTTTTGGTAGGTGACTATGCAGCGCAGCTGAATTTCCCAACAAAACGTTTTGTTCACATTTGCATTTTCAACGGTAAAACAATATATTAAAAGTAATGTCAAAAAAACCAGGTAAAGCAAAATTTGCATCGATAAAACTAAAATGGATAACGAAGCAAAATAGGCCCAGATTTGTATTTATTTCTCATTTGCTTGTTAGATATTTGATTTTTCAATACAGGTCCTGTTGGCGAATGCCCTTAACAAAGGAATAAATAACTCTTTCTTTCGCGAAGAGAAATATTTTAGCAAAGCCTTCGTATCTATTTCTGTCCAACGTTTAGTTCTATAGTATAAATGCAGGGTGGGCCATCTAGGGGTTTCTTTTTTAATCATTGGTTATTTTGACATTGACAGCTGTTTTGAGCTCGAGATCTTAACAGAAAGTCAGTATTATATCTCCGCGGAAGGAAATGAGTCGATTTACGCTTGGAGAATGTTGGGAACCCGGGTAGAAAATTATCTAGGAAACACTATCGAATAGCGTGGCCCTAGCTAGATTGGCCATTATATAGTAAATCCTATGCTGGACCTAGACAGATGCAAGCCTGGTGGATCTTGACTAATTTATGCTTATCCTGGCTTTATATTGAACCTGGATAGAACTGCCTATTTATTGGCTTTTCCAGGAGTATCTTAGACTGGGCCTAGATATTTTTAACTTGATGTAGCCTAGATATCAAACTTTTTCTTGGCGATATCTTGGATGTAGATATAGTATTGCCTCTTTATTGGCATTCTAACATATAAACTATAAGGGACCTGGATAGTTTTTACTTGGTGTAGCCTGGATAAGGAATTGTATCTGGGCGTTATATTGGCCTTAGCTAGTCTCGCCTCTTTATAGGCGTTCTCAGATGTTACTTATACTAGGGCTTTATAGTTTTTACTTAATGTATCCTAGATGTGCCTATATTAGGTATGTCAATTTATGCCTACTTAATTCCATCTTAATATGATCTTTACTAGGTATTGTTTTAAAGAACTTAACTTGGTGTGTTTACTTCTACTCAAGGCATTCTTAAATACTTCTTAAATTGGCATTTCTTAAATCATTTTTTTTTTTTGTTACTTAATTCCTTCTTTAATCTTTCTAAAAACATAAACTTTTTCTTTTGGTCCTAAATCGGTATTTTTCAGATTCTTTAATATGTATTTAAGTCTTCTTAAACAGTATAATTAAAAACACGAGAGAGTTATTTGAGTAGCACTTTCAGACAAGATATTTTATGTATCACAGTGGCAGAATAGGTAGAGCACAAGCACGGCAAGCGAGAGGACTCGGGTTCGAATCTCAGTGGAGAGCACAGAGGTAAATTAAAAAAAAAATCTTTTATTCCAGCAAAAAATCACATAAAGAGTCGAATAGGGAGGCAAAGAATGATGAAAATGAAGAAAACTCCAAAATAATCAACAATAATAAAAAAACCAAACAGTTAATAAAAAAACTTTATTTTTATTGTTTCTAATAACTTTTTTAAGAATTGCCGTAGCTCTTGTGCTACTTGTGAAGACCCATCTAGGGTCCATATAGGGACATCTAGCAACTCCCATTATATACAGAGCATTAACAAATTAGCGAGGGACAAGCTAGATACTGCTCGGTAGGGGCCTTGGCAGTATTGAGTAGTAAATTCTACCCGGGAAGTATTGGAAACTTATTTCCAAAGTAAGTGCTGTGTAGCTCAAACAATGCGTTTTTTGAAAATAAGTTTTGGTCGAATTGAAGCTTCCACCGCACCTGATGTACGCAAGTTTGTGAAAGAAGCTCGTGAGACTGGTATGCTAGTAAACAACACTCATAGTGCCAGTCATCGTATGGAGCGCACTGGCGAGAATGTGGCTGCTGTATCCGATGCTGTGAGGCTCCCCATCGATCTCAATAGCTCAACATTTCACGCACTAGCCTCAAGGCTGCCGCTACCGTATGTGCAAAATGTGCGGCGCACAAGGGCGCCAACGTCTAGGGGCGGAAAATTAAGAGATCGATCTATGCTGATGACATAAAGCTTTTCAAAAGTATAAAATCCTCTTCTGACTGTTTATTACTACAAGAAGACTTAACAATATTTAGGGAATGGTGTAATAAAAACCGACTTGTTTTAAATGTTGACAAATGTAAAACCATGAGTTTTACACGTAAAAAATTTCCGTTTTTGTACAACAATACGTTTGATTCTTGTCCGTTATGTAAGGTTGCTATGTTTTCTGACTTAGGTATTATTCTAGATCCCAAATTAGCATTTAATGATCACTTAAATTATATAATTAGAAAAGCCGATAGGGTTCTTGGATTCATTAAAAGATTCGGCCGTGATTTTCAGGACCCTTAAGTTCTTAAACTTCTATTTATTTCGTTTGTTAGACCAATTCTAGAATACGGCTGTGTGCTATGGTCACCTTATTACTCAACACATGTTACAAGATTTGAAGCGATCCAAAAAAGGTTTCTGCGTTTCTGCCTTCGGTCTCTTCCATGGTCAAGGGAAAATCTACTTCCCCCTTATTCTCAAAGACTAGCTTTGATCAGCCTTTCTTCTTTGACTAACCACAGAAAGTACTCGTATATACAATTTTGTTTTATTGTTGGGATTATTAATGGTTCGATATCATTGCCATCAGTTCTAAGTAAATTAAATTTAAGTTTCAGCCGTTCATGTTTAAGGTGACAGCAACCTATTATTCAAATATTTAACAGATCAAACTATGGTGTATGTAGCCCTTTCAATCAATTAATAACAATTTATAACGAATTTCACTTTTGTTTAGAATCTTTAAATGATAATATAAAATGTAAAAAAACTTAAACTTATGTTTTACAACAATATTGCATAATAAATATAAATTATAATATTAGATTATAAGAACTATTTTTAATATTGTTAACGTTAGATTTTAACGAATTAATAAATAAAGGATAGTTTCCTAACTCAACCTATACAGCATAATCCAAAAGTTTTCCTTAAGCTATTGGAACTTGTTTACATTTGACCGTTCACTACGTTGTTCCCACACACAATCTACTACAAATCTTTATTCATATTTTGTTTGTGACTGTCGCCTCTCACACCAAATAACCTCTTCGATTGCAGTCATAGTCTAAACTTAACGTCATGTGTCCATAGATTGACACTTGGGAAATAGCTTTACACACAACCTTCATCTCAGACTTATAAACTCGAAAAGGATATTGATTTTTTTTAGATTTACAGCCCCTATGTATTTCCCATAAAATAAAACGAAAACAGTGTCTCGAAAACATTAATTTTACTAAAAACTCGTATTTTTCTATGAATGGGTATCAATATTCTGATTGCAATAATATAGCTAAATATCTTAAATCTAAGTTGGTAACAAGAACAAAATTACCGAAGGTGATTTAAAACATTCCTTATTTTACCGATGCAAAATGTAAACAAACCATCTTTACAACGGAAACCAAAAAAAACAACAGTAAAAAAAATATTTTGTGTCTCTAAATATTTATGGGTTCACGAATAGTTCTTAATTAATTTTGGAATTGAATTGATAAATAACTTTAATGTCAACGGAAAACGGTTTTGTTGAGGAAAATTATTCTCAATCGCCATATTTTTTGTTTCCTTTTAAAATAAAATGCACGACTGGGTCGCACGAACTTGCTCTTATGTAAAAGACTAACAGTTTCAAAAATGAATGTTACTAGAGAAAAACCGTTCATAAACATAAAGCTCATTTATTTAATGACTAAAACAACTCTTTTGGTGGTAGTTTGAGCTAAGAACAGGATGCCATGTGATGCAAGCAAATATTAGTTTATGCAAGAACAAAATTTATAACAAAGTTATAAGTTATAAGTCAAATAATTTATATACAAATTTTAAAAACATTTTTTTATTACTTTACGAATAAAAAATAAATTTCCAAAAAAAATATTTGGCCCTTTTTCGAGATATCTAATTTTCAAAAAAAAAAATATAAAAAATTTCATTAAAATCTGTTCAGTCGGTAATAAGAAATTCAAAAACCGCCAAATGGTTCTATGTTCGGTACAGTCAGTAATATATTGATTTCAATTTTTTGTTGTTTAATTATAGAACGTAAAAATTTATCAAAATTCTAGAAGACGTTTTCGAGAAAAACACGATTTTCGAAAACTTTTATCAAGTTTAAAAAAAATCAAGCATGGGGTTTCGAAATATTGAGTTTCGAAAAAAAAATTAAATCCAATGCACAGGAATATTTTAAATTTTGGGGCGCTGTAGCGTAAAACAAATTATCAAAATACGAGTAAGTTGTACCGATTGTTTAAATTTTTTGATTTTTGTTTAAATCTGTTGGACATTGTTTAAAAAAAAAATATAAAATTTCGAAAAAAATCGTATTGCAGGTACAGTTATTTTTGGTCTTAAAAAAAGAAGAAAAATAAACGTGTGGGGACAAAATTTTCAGACTTTTTTCGTCTTCGCTGTCATCGTAATGTCAATTTTGATCAGAATCTCGAGTTCGATTTTTTTACGAATGCATAACTCGCTTTATAGTACCTATAAGCCTCAAGTAAAAAGAGTAAATAATCTTAAAAGGATACGAAAACTGTACATATGCTATAATGACTAGGTTCATTGTATAAGAATTTGGTGTAGCTCGGAACGCGACAACAACAATGCAAGTTTGCTTAAATTTTTCAACTGCGAAATGGAGAATAAATAAAACTTTCATTTATTCAACGTAAATACCCCCGTGCACCCGAGACATAGGGTGGCAATTTAAGATTCTTGTACAAGGGCGCACGAACACCCAGGGGCGGCACTGACTAGCCTCAGGAGAATTCTGCACAAGATCCACTTGACTCAGCAATTGTAGGTGCACGACCAGTCGAGGCAGCCACTTGAACGACGTTGTGTTCCTTAATTAATAGGAATGTTTGCTCTTACTAATAAAGCCGCAATATATGGACACAAATTCAATGTTCTTCATTTTATTGCATTTAACAAAAAAAAAAACTTGTATCTGGCCCACCCTTTGTATGCATATATTTTTAATTAAATTAATTAAAGTTGCATACGAATTTGTTCATATATTTTTTCCATTTTGATTTGATTGGAAAAGCCAAAAGTTAAAACATTACGAAGATGTCAAAGGACATTATACTAGTAAGGGATGTGTTGATAAGGTATGGAAAATTGAGACAAAGTACTTACTAAAGGGCAATTCAATTGGCGTGGGTGGATTTTGGTGGTGTGTGGCGACCATGTTCCTTTCGTGTTATATGTCAAATCTGTTGTTTATTATTCAGTAACTGATGTCAAATCACAATAACAAGTAACAGTAAGTACGTACGAATGATAAAAATGTACTATCAAAATGTGTGCCCGTTAATGCAAACTTTGCACACCTTCAACTTATTTTACTGTATATGTGGTGGCCCTTGACGGTATACTCTTCATCGTTTGTTGGTAAAAATTTAAGACGAATCAATCAATTAGCCAACATTCGTTAGTCAGCAGGATTGGCCGTGAACATCGCCGCGGTCCGTCAAAGTGTACAACAGAACCAGAAGCAGATAAATCCTAGCCGTGCGCAAGAAACCGGCCTGTCGTAGACTTGGTCTTGGCGAATTTTCCGTCTGTATTTGGAACTGACCTAGGAGCTCAAAGTTCATGACAACTTTGTTTCTTCGATGACTAGGCAGGCTTTGGAAGAGGACCCCGATTTTGGCCGAAAAATCATAATTATCATTTCTAGATGAATGACCGTGTTAACAAGCAAAATTGCGGTATATGGAGAGACACCGACCCACACGAAGTTCACTAGACGACAATGAATCTTCAAAAGGCTACCGTCTGGTATAAATTTTAAGTCAACATCGTCATTGTTCCGTACTTTTTCGAAAATGTCGTCGATAAGGCGGTTACTGACAATGGCGAGCGCTACAGTACGATTTTAAATAATAATTTCTTGAAGCCCAAATTGAACCATATGGATCGAGACGAAATGTACATTCCACGCAGTGGACGCTACGATTGACATTCTGCATGAACGAGATTATACATACCTTGCATAGGTGACGTTAATGGGACATGCGATTTAACACCACTAAACTTTTTTTGTGTTTTTTCCTGAAGTTACAGGGCAATGCAAATAAACCACAACTGACCGATGCCCTTAAGGCCATCGCTCAAATTCAGCCGGATCTATGCGCAAGAGTCATTGAAAATTAGACCACTCAGATCCGTGCCACCGTGAAAAGCCATGGCTGGCATTTGAACAATGTCAAATCCCATACAAATAATGGCACACTACACACACCGCCTGTTTTATTTCATTTCAATATCTACCCCCTTATTTAATAATATTGGATATTCTTTCAACCAACTTTTGCATTTTAAAATGCAAAAACCAATTTCAAATTACTTGAAGTCACTTCAAACAAATGTAAGTAAATTATGTTTATGATTTTGAAAAACCAAGTAGTGTACGCTATAATTAAGCCTCTATTAATCGTATTGAAAACTACATAGGTATATTGCAAATTCACTACCTTTGCCAAGATGAATTAGAAAATGTTAAATCATCTTACATTGATAATCTTAAAACTTATTCCTTCGAAAAATCAAAACTTTTCATCCCATTTTTGAATAGATACACAAGGCACATAGATACATTTATCCCCCATCCTTATTTTTCACACTTTGCAATAAAAAAGATATTTAAATTAGTTTCCGTCTCCCAACTTGATCTTTCTCTCCACCATTTCTTTTATTACTTTTATGGAAATTTTCATACTTACCTATCTTGAGCTATCCTTATAGCAACCATAGCCCCGTTACAAAAAAATGGAAAAATATTCAAAACACAATTTTAAATGCCTAAAACATACACCTAGGTACTCTGCCTTTCCCAATAAACTTTAAGCCAAACACAAAATATAAAATAAACAACATTCAAAATTGCAAAATAAATACTCCAAGGGATGCTTTACTGCTCGTCTTGGCCCACCTATTCTTATTAATCCCTTTTTTCGAATAACACCAAATTTCCAAGCGCATATAAAACAAATCATTTTCATGCCGAAAAGAATCTTCCATCCCATCATGACGCTTCAACGCATTTTACAATCCCTTTTTGTTTGGGATTCGGAAAGGGCTAGGAAAGAGTACTCATAGCAAACGATCCCTTGGGAAATTACCAAACTTGGCCGCCTCACTTCCGGCGGCGGCGGCGGCTCCATCTTTCAAAAATACGCCCACCATTACCTCCATTTACATGCAATTTGTTCACCAGTTTCCGATTCAATTTACTTCAGATTGAACAATGAACAATGAACAACGGGAACGGCATCTGCACTGGTAAAGCGACGCCGCCGCGCCGCTGCCACCCCGACGAGCTCGACTATGTGACTACGGTTTTTGTGTTCAGCCCTTGTTGTTTTTGTCGATTTTTGTTAGGAAAATAGGTGAAGGTAGCAAGCACAAGCCTGCTTTGAAATTCAATTCAGCGAAGCTCTCTCGCTGCTATACTTTCAATCCGCTTTGAGACCCATTCACGCCCTTTCATGTACTTTTAGTGGTGGTGCTCAGATTTCTTTTCATTACAATACGGCCATCATCCCGGACCGCCTGCCACTAACCCGCTTTGAACAGGAATACCCGTAAGAGGACCAAAAGTGGAGGCACATCTTTAATAGGTGCCTGTGACTAACATGCAGACTCAGCAGATCGTCACTCATATAAAAGCTTGTTAAGTGGATTTTAATTGTAGGTATGGCTGAAAAAGAGGGGCATAGTGCGGAAGAGAGGTTGCTGCACCTTTTGGGTGTGCATAAGTACAAAAAGGCGACGTGGTGTATGGATGGAATTTGAGGGTGTTTGTGTGCTTTTGTAGTATCTAGAGCTTTTGTGGCAGCTATTAATGCTGATGCAAGAAGCTGAAAGAAAGAGCTGTTAATCTGAGCTGAGCTGAGATGGCCTTTTTTTTATTATTGAAGGGCTCTTGAAGGAGTGCTCAACTTTAATTGAAGTTTGATGATGCAGGTTGGAAGAGGGGGCATTGTTTGAAATAGAAACAAATTAAGGGGCAATAACGTTGAATCAGGTGAAGTTGTTGTTAGTGAAAGAGAAAAATTTAAATTGACGGAAGAGGATTCTGGGATTTTTTATCGACTCTGAAATCAGTTATAAGAGATATAGGAGACTGAAATTAGAACAGGTAGATTGCGCTATAGAGAAGTGAGGATTCAGATTTTGTAATGGATATATGGACTGCGATTAAAGATATCCATTTGAAATGAAAAACAGATCTTGAGATGAAACCCTATTATTTCTCATATTAATAACGATTCAGTCACGACAATGTTATCTGACACATTGCGAAAAAAAACTAGGGTTAATGGGAGGCATAAATTTACTGAATTTTTAAATACAAATTTAACTCATAGTTGGTTCTCTAAGTAGTTCCCCTCTGCTATAATGGTTAGCGCGTTATACTGGCTTGGTCTTGGTCTCTTGGGTTCGATTCTCAATCGCTACAAAAAAAGTTTTCCGAGGTGTAATGCCTCTTGCGAGGTATCGACAAATACTCTAAGAGTATCCCTTGTCATCAAAAGTATTGCCGTTTGGAATCGGCAGAAAATTGTAGGTCCCTCCACTCTTGGTCACACGCAACCAAAAATGATTGAGAATTTTAAGTCACTAGGTTAAGGATATCTACGTGCCGAAATGGAAAAACTGTCTAAGCCATCTTTTAAAAACGAAAGCCATTGAAATTGCTTAGAAAATAAAAGAGAGGCCATTACGGTTAAAAGAGAGCATAAACTTAGTGACTTAAAACTCTCAACCATGCCTGTAAGCATGTTAGTAGGTACATAAGTACAGATGGGATGAATTCTACCAGGTTGAAAACCGGTTTCATATACTTGTCGCTATAAATGGCGATCACATGCAGTCTAGCTCTGTGGCCCAATTAGCGCTAAAGTGCGCCATTTTCATTTAGACATTCTCACGGAGTTATCGAGTTTAGATTAAATTCAAAAAGGATCTAATAAGTTATAATATATCTATTGTGTGTTTGCTTTTACACAATGTTGCGTGTTGGGCTACCACAGGGGCATAACTTCATGAGTCGAAAGAAAGGGCGGTGGCATGCTTGCTCTTGCTCGGCTAAACTCGAAGGATTGGGGGGGATCTTGCCCTCTTTCGAACTCATCCCTCACAGCAAACAAAAAAAATCATGCCTGTACTAAGGATAAGGATAGGAAAAGTGGATAGGATAGGAAGCTAAGGGCCAGGAATACTAATGGAAACTGAATTGTACAAACATAGTTACCTATGCCACTGTATTGATGAAAGGAAGAGGCTTCTGATGAGTTCTCAGTGGGATAAAAAAATAAAAAAAAATTCTAACCTAAACCTACTTTCTAAACCCTTAACTTAATAAACATACATATATGTAACTGTATATCTACATAATGTAAGTACACATGTACATATATATGTATATGAATGTTCTTAAATCTAAACCTATAACTAAAACCTATCATAAAAAAAAATTATTTTATAACCACCAGAAGACACCATCCGCTCCATCGTCTCACCAACACAGTGGTTCGCCGAATCATCAAAGACCTTGCCTGGTGTTATTGGCAAAGGTTAGTCTCCCCACCCTTGTATCTCTAAGATACAACCAATGCTACCTCGTTGACCGGTATTCATGAGGTAGCCCCTAACATGAACCTCCTATCGCTAACTAGTAGTTCGTTGTCTCAGTTAAAGTTTGTCATCGTAGTTTATGTTTAGGTTTCTAGGTCTTGTCCAGGTAAGTATGAGTAGTTAAGGTAAGTATGTTTGGTTAAGTCATAAGTGTAAGGTATGTACATGTAGGTAAGGTAAGTATTGTAAGGGTAAGTAACGAAGTAAGTATATTTAGTAATGTAGGTATAGTCTAATGGCGTAAGTATAAGTATAGTTAGTAAAGTCAGTCAAATCAGTGAAGGTAAGTGTCAAGTTATTGTCTAGCTGTCACGTTTTGTCTGCTTTCCTTCCTTTCTCTTCATCGTCGGCCCAACCGATCCTTCACACCCCTCTTTAAAAATTTTAGCAATCCATGGTATTAATCTATTATGCCATAGACTAAATTGACAACAAAGACTTCTTAGTTTCTTTGAACCTTTATCTTTGTTACATAAAATCCATAATTGTTCTTCATGTATGTATGTATATTGTTCCTACATTTATTCTGAATTTGAAAAAAATTTATAAGAAAGAGGAAAATTTTTCTGTCCCAAGAGTATTGCTTTCAAAGAAAATTCTTATGATTTGAGAAAAAAAAATATATAAAAAAAATTAAGACTAATTTATGACACCGGAGTGTATTTGAATCTTGGCTCAAATGATTTGCAAACAAAATTTAAAAAAAATAATTATTTTAAGTATTTTTTTTGTTGTTTAAAAATGGCTTTAATCTAAAGCACCGGAGTGTAGGGGTCTTCTTACCCTTACCCACGTAAGTAAATTTTTCTTCTTTGAAATGCTATATGTATATGTGTATATTTATTGATCATTATTACAGCACTACAAGAAAATTACTTACTGCTTTCACCGTCCCTCGACGTCCTGCCGGCAGCACAGATCAGGAACTGGTATCTGCAGAATTGGCCTGTATAGCCAAGCACTCTTTCACCACTGTGATTATGTCTATTGATATACATATAACACTTCATAAAGTTCAACAAAAAAAAAACTTTCACTTCTCCTTTCACACTTTTCGTTTTCTTCACTCTCTATTCTCTTTTCCTTCTTTCTTTCACAAAAACAAATTCTAAAAGTTAGATTAAAATAAGCAAAAAAAAAAACTACTTCAAAAGGTTCAAAATCCAGAAGGGATACAAAAAATCACTTTGCAATTTTCTTGTTAATCAATTTTTTTTTTTTTTTTAAATAGAATATTCCTGTCGCCAGTCGCCAAAATTTCAGGAAAAGGTTTTTCCACCCTTGTAACTGGCCAGTGGAATCTAGTCCAAATACCAAAAAAAATTAAGAGCAGAGGCTCGAATCAGCTAGCCTAGAAATCCGTTTTATTCCTTGGTGGGTACAGTATACCTATATGTATGATTGTATAACCTAAGTGCATATATATACACCGTTTCCCTATTCCGATCGTGTTTCGAACCTACGAAAATGAGACACCCATCATGAAATTAGTTTTGAATTCTATATTCATTTATGTACAATTTTAGGATATATACCTCTGCTTTGTTTAAAAAGACCGGGGTCCCAAAGTTCCTTTGGGAATATGAATTCTCAAGGTAGGTCTTGTACCAAGAAACTCCTGTGTGCAATTTTCCTTCTCTTCTTGGTTTGATTCTAAAATTTTTGTATAAGTATTTATTTCGTATGAATTATCTTAAACTTTAACTTCTAACTCACCAGAATATCAAATTTATATGTATATAATAAATGGAAATTTATAATTTCCTTTGTTAAATATCCTATTGGCACTTGCGGCAACACTTGGTATATCGACTTTTTGATAGATCTTAATCAAATGCATTTTTGGGTTATATCATAATCGGTCATTGCCCCTCAACTTACATTTGAATTAAGTATATAAAAGCTTGCAGACTGGAATTTGTTATTATAATTTCCCCTGTCAGCAATACTTTTCTAATTAAATTCCATTCCTATGCCTAATAATGTTGTCTGTGTCTGTTACATAATGTCATATATGTTTGTATGGGTGTGGATCCTAAACTTACACCTAATATTGCACTAACCGACTTAGACTAATTAATAAGCTATTAAAACTAAAAAAATATTAAAATAATAGAAAAATAATAATAAAATTGCCTAAAATAAATTATCTTATAGCTAATTATATTGCATTTACCCTTTTCTCAATACAATCCACATCAAACTTGACTAAATAGTACCTACTAATCTAATTCAGCACAATGTGCTGGCAATGCCTTTTTAGATTCCACTCTTCACATTTGACATCTAAGCTCATTTTCATTTGTCAACAACATTCTGTTTACCATCCTTCTCAATTCTTGTGTTATAGTTTACTTAAAATAAAAGTTAAAGAATAAAATTAAGATAAAGATAAATAAATAATAACTAATCAAACTAATAATAACATGTAATAATAAATAACATTCATGTAAAACAAAAATAATACAACACAACAGAGAAGATGCTAAAATCAACGACACGGATCGCCGGTGAGTATTTTCCTATGTATATACATTGTACATACATATCTTAGTTTGGCAAGTATTTCACTATAATTTTCTTCTTTTGTTTTGTTTCAGAATACCTACTACTATACTTTTCAGATATATAAATATGGATAACTAGGAAATAAGGATAAGTATTTTTGCTTTTCAGAGTCTGCAGCCAAATTACTTTTAATTAAGGGTAGTTTGGTGACAGATTTTGAAAACACTTTCATTCCTCCTCAAGACTTTCATTTTATTTATCTTTTTTTTTTTTTCTTTTCTTTTCAGGTACCTACAGGATTGTATTGCGGCTGTGCAGCAGAGTACACATACCCCAAAGTGCAACGAAACCACCCTTAAATTACCACAATAGTGATTTCAATATGTGCTTTTGCGTTTTTTTTATCTTTTTTTTGTGTGTTTCTCTTTTGTGTTATTATTGTTTTTATTATACAAACTAAATTAAAGTGTGGTGTTTTTATTTTGCTTAAGAGGGTGCTCGACCGGTCGTGCAGTTTGGCTCGAGTTTGTGCGATTGGGCACGTAACAGGCTCGAAATCATTTTGTGAGTGGTCATGAGAAAAATGGGCTCGTAAAAAGAATTCAACGTGTCAATCGTGGAATAATTATTTTTGTATAATTAGATATGCCGTTCTCAACGTGTGGCACGTCCCATACCCTGAGATGATTTTTAGTTTTTTTTTTTTTTTTTTTTTCAGTTTTGGATATTTTCAAAAAAAAATATATAACTACACCAACAGTTTCAATGAATTGACTAGAGAGTTCGTATCGATTAATTTGGTTTAACTTGAGTTACTTTTGAGTAGTGTAGTTTCGTCATGTTTTGCTCAAATGAAGAAAGTTTTGACTAGAATGTATTTTCATAAATTGCAACTAAACTATCATAAAGGTACTCAGTCTTTATCTCTTTCAATTAAACTAATAATAAACCTAATTTAAATAAAATATCACAGTAAAAATATCATGGTAGTAAAACTAAATAAATAAATTTATAACGTCACGAACACTTATATCACAGAATAAAAGAATAAATAAATAAATAAATAAAATCTCTATAAATAAATAAAATCTCTATAAATAAATAAATAAAACCTCTATAAATAAATAAAATTTCTATAAATAAATAAAATCTCTATAAATAAATAAATAAAACCTCTATAAATAAATAAAATCTCTATAAAATAGACAACACCTACAATTATATCACAGTTCTAAGTAAGAGTAACAGCAGCTTGAGTGCGTCAATCATGCATGAATGTCTTTGGCGTGATATATACCTACTTTGTCACCTTTTAGATTCCCTAGTTCGTAAAGGGAGTTACCTATTGTCTTTAAAACTATAGATTTTAAAAATTTTGGACCTAATTTTGCATTATATTTGTCAATCAGATTACTCTGCTTAAAGTTTTTTCTGTATACGATTTGTCCTACTTTGTATGATACGTCTTTACTTCTCGTGTTATATATTTTAGTGGACCTTTGATGTGCTAAGTTAAGGTTTTCGAATATTTTCTTTCTTAGCATGACTTGTTTGTCTGTTTTGTTTATGATTTTGACATCATTATCTTTTATTAGGTCTAATTTTCGTAGGAGCTCATAAGTCTCGCCGTTTTGCACCATTTGTGAACCAAAGACGGCATAATATGGCTCGAACTTAATTGCGTCATGGATTACACTACGCAAAGAGAAAGCTGTATTGCTAACGTGTAGATCCCAATTGCGTTGATCACCATCGATATAGGATCGAATTTTCGCTAATACCGACCTATTTACTCGCTCAGAGGCGTTAGCTTGAGGCGAATAGAAAGCTGTACGTACATGTTTAACCCCATATTTCTTCAAAAAGCTTGAAAACAATTCTGAAATGAATTGCTTTCCATTGTCAGAGTGGATGTATTCGGGTACGCCAAACATATGGAAGATACCTTCTTCCAAGTATTTTACTACCTCAGCTGCTGTTGCTCTTCGTAAGGGTTTAAGGAAAACGTATTTGCTGAAGTGGTCTAGTGCTATTAAAATATGTGTGTGTCCAGTTTTCGTTCTTGGGTACGGTCCTAGGAAGTCTATGTAGAGTCGTTGGAAAGGTCGTTCAGTTATCGTCTGTTGTCCCATGGGTGGTCTTGAAATTGTATTTATTGCCTTATTACATTTGCAAATATCACAGTTTTGTATGTATTCTTTAACTTCGACGGTCATATTTGGCCAGAAATACCTCTGGCGAAGTTTTGCCAGAGTTTTGTGTATTCCACCATGACCCGCTGTAAAAGAATCATGCGCTGTTGCCAAAAGACCCCTACACAACTCCCTCGGTACCCAGAGTTTCCAGGCCCTGTCTTCTTGAATAGGATCTCCTGTTCGTTTGTCAGTTCGTTTGTATATGAAGCCGTCCGAAATACAAATGTCCGGTAATCTGTTCTCGTTCTCGTTGATTGTCTTCTTCAACTCCACGTATTCTTCTGACGCAAAATACGGAGAATTGAAGTCAACTTCTGGCATTTCGGTTACTATCTCATCCATATGTACTCTTGAGAGTGTGTCCGGGACCACATTAAGAATTCCTTTTCTATGTTCTATCGTGAAGTCAAAGCCTTGCAACTTTAAACTCCACCGAGCTAGCCGACCACTCAAGTCCTTCTGTGTCATCAGCCACTTGAGACTCGCGTGGTCAGTTATGATGGTAAAAGGCAATCCCTCAACGTAAGCCCGGAACTTTTTAACGGACAAAACGGCCGCATAGCATTCAAGTTCCGTAACGCTGTAATTCCGTTGTGCGGGATTAAGCTTCTGGGACATGAATGCTATGGGTCGCTCGTTATTCTCTTCGTCCATCTGGAAAAGAACGCTCCCTACGCCAGAAGTTGATGCGTCGCATTGTATGTAAAAGTGCCGTGAGAAGTCTGGGTTAGTCAGTATTGGTGCAGTCACTAGGTTTCGTTTCAAGTCCTCAAAAGCAGTCAAGGCTTCACTTGTCATTACAAAGTCCTTTCCTTTCTTCAGACAGTCTGTCATTGGGGCTGATATAGACGCAAAATTTGGGATAAAGCGCCTATACCAACCCGTCATCCCTAAGAATCGACGGAGTTGTTTAGGGGTTTTTGGGACAGGAAAGTCCTTTACCGCGGACACCTTTTCTGGATCCGTTCTTAGACATCCATCACCGACGAAATAGCCTAAGTACTTGATCTCTTTGAAGCAGAACTTGCTCTTCTCCACGTTTATTGTCAGCCCCGCTTCCCGCAAACATCTCGAGACCTCTTTTAGGGCGCTCATATGGCTTTCAAAATCTAGGGAACAAATCAAGAGATCATCTAAATAGACAAAGACACTCTCTCTCAAGTGAGGGGGAATGACTTTGTCCATCAGCTTACACATTCTCTGCGCGGCGTTGCACAATCCAAACGGCATAACCGTGAACTGATACAACGGTCGCCCAGGGACTGTGAAAGCCGTCTTCTCTCTTGATTTCTTCTCCAGAGGAATCTGCCAAAAAGCGTCCTTCAAATCGATGCTCGAGATGAAATGCGTGTCATGCAGGCGACTCAAAATCCCTTCTATATGTGGGAGAGGGTACGCAAATTTTTTCGTTGCTGCGTTCACCTTCCGTGAGTCCAAGCAAAGCCTGTTCTTGCCTGGCTTCCTAACCAACACAACTGGAGAGCTGTAAGCGCTATTGCTCTCTTCAATCACACCAAGTTCCAACATTCGGTCTAGCTCAGCATACATTAACTTCTGAACGACGGGTGAGATTGGGTAATGCCGTTGTTTGATGGGAATGGTGTCGTCTTCCATCTCAATGACATGTTCTTCGACGTGAGTCTTACCCAATCCCATTACCGCGAAAGAAGGAAATGTAAGCTTTACGCGTTCCAACTCTTCAGCTTGTGTTGGAGTAAGCTGACGCATAGGATCAGACTCTTGCCCTTCCGTCGGCGATGGAATGTCTAGAGCGCAAATAACGTTTGGAGCAACCTTGAAGGCTCTCCAAAAATCTACTCCTAAATAGAGCTGTTGTTGCAAACTGGGGACGACATACAGATCCATCTCTTGAGTCTTATCACCCCATGAAACTTTCGTCTTGAATCGTCCGTTAATCTGTTGATTTTTCCCGTCTGCCGTCTTTATGTCAACTGTCATCCTTCTCATTTGTATTTCATGTTTTTGCATAAAATCTATTGCTCCTTTTCCTATACAACTCACAGACGCACCACTATCTAATAACCCTACCATTTCCTCACCATCTACAACAACTTTAGCGTAAGGTCTATTATCATCAGAAATTGCTAACACTGTCGATTCTATTTTATTTCTTGTTCTTCTGAAAATTGCACATTTTTCCCTAAGCCTAAATATTTTTCTAAATTTTCTACTTTTGTATCTTTCATCGTCTTTAACTGTGATTTCTGCACTGAAGATTCGTTTTCTAGCTTCTTCGTAAGCTAATATTCGTTCATGAAGACTTTTATATTGCACTGGTGGGTCAAGTTGGGTATTTGTTAGTTTTGTTTCACGTCTTAAAATCTTTATTTCTCTTGGTTTGGTTTGTCCGGGATCAAAACGTTCGTCGTTGGAGCAAACCCGGGCGCACTCCCGACCTTCAGGTTTCCCTGACACGAAGCGCACTTAAAAGAAAGGTTTCCTTGTCCACAACTAAAACAAGTCAGTGCATGGAAGGTCGAAGGACAAGTTGTTGCACTTAGGTCTTTTTCTTTAGTCAGTTCAGTTGTTCTGTCCCGTTCATTGTTTTTGTGAGTTGCATGTCGTTTATCTGTTCTTGTACTTGTAGTTGGTCTGTCCGTGCGGTTATATTGTACAGCTGAAACATGTGTTTCTTGTTCGTCTTCTGAGTCAGTAAGGTAATGTCTAGTCCGTGCTAAGTTGTGATCTTCTATTTCACTTATCTGTCTCTTCGCTCTAGAATCTCTAGTTGACAAGTGTTTTTCAGCAAGGCGGCACTGTTCTCTTAGATCTCGGATGTCTTTGATGGGACATCCGAAGATCAGTGTCGCTACTTTATCCCTAAGGTTCTGTCGGACCATAGAAACTAAATCTTTTTCAGTTGGTCGGTTTCTCATCTGTAAAGTCAATGCTCTTACATCCTCATAAAATTCGTCAAAAGACTCGTTTGGTTGCTGACGCCTGTCCATAATTTCTCTCAGAATCTCGTGGTCCCTCTTACTGTTTCTAAACTGTCTTAATAATTCTGACTTAAGGTCAAAAAAGTTCAAGTATTCGTCACCTTGGTTCTCTTCTAGGAACTGCCAATACCACTTTTCCGCAGTTCCCGACACTAAGTGGTGAAAATTGGCAAACACTTGTTCGTTGGTAACCCCGTTCTTTTTCTGCAGGGTCTCAATCCTAAAAATAAAACTTTCTACGGTCATGTTTTTCGTTGTCCCGTCGAACTTGACACCCCATTTATGGATGTCAACGCGTTTTCCATGCTCTCCACATGTTCTACCCGTTTGGTAATTCGATTGGGCTGTGGGTGGAGAAGGAAGTCTCGGTTGACTTACATCGGGATCAGTAAGAATTATACCTTGTCTTCGCTCTTGCATAGCGTATAAGGAAAGTGCCGATTTCTCTACCACCCGTAAGCGTTCACCCATCGCTGACATGTTGTTCGTAACTAATTCTACCATTGAATGCATTTTCGTCATATTTTTCGTTTGTTCTGTCAAAATTGTCATTGTCTTATTATGGGCCTCGCTGATCGATCTTGAAATGGCAGAGTCTATAACTTTCTTAAGATTTTCTCCACCCATCGTTATTTCATATTCCCCTTTGTCCTTGTCCATACTTTGTCCTTCGTCATCGTCTCCTTGTTCTATTAGAAAACGTTCGTTTTGTAAAGCCTGTGTCAATCTATTGATGGAGTCTCTTGTTTCTTCGGTACTCTCCATGATCGGAATTAGGGTCGAAGCTCCTGATTCTTTTGTCCGTATAGGACTCCCTACATCTGCTACACTTGCCTGTAACCCACTTGCTAAGCCATTGAGATTATCGCCTAACAGATCATCAAATGGGTTTTGCGACCTATTCTGGCTAAGCTCTGTATCAGAAGGATTTGGGCTCAACTCGGTTCTGGTGGTATGTCGAGTAAGTCGACGCCTACCTCTACTTCTTGCTACCGAACTTTTCTTGATAGCACCCATTGGTTGCTTATTCATTTTTTTTTTTTTTTTTTTTTTCAAAAGGAAGGATAAAAAAAATTTCAAAAGAAATAAAAAAATTCAAAGGAAGGATACTAAAAGAATTCAAAAGAAAGGATAAAAAAATTCAAAAAAAAAAAGAAAAAAAATTAAAAAAAAATGAAAATTTCAATATTAGGCAAAAGACTTCAAACGAGAAATAATTAAAAGAAATTTAAAAAAAACTTCAAAAATAAGAAAATAAAAAAAAATAAATGGAAATTTGAAAAAAAATTGTTATAAATGATGAATTCAAAAAAAGGTAAAAAAAATAAAAAAAAAAATGATAAAAAAAGCAAAAAGTAAAAAAAATTATTTAAGGAATGTAAAAAAAAAGATATTTAAAAAGAATGTAAAACGAAATTCTTTAAAAAGAATGTTAAAAAGAATGTAAAAAAAAATAAAAAAAAGGATCTAAGAAAAGTAGAATAGAATTCAAAACAATGTAAAAAAAACTTGTTTAAAAAGAATGTTTAAAAAAATGAAAAAAAATTACAAAAAAAGGAAAAAGATGTAAAAAAATTAAGATTTTTCAATATTCATATTGAGGTGTGTGAAGTCACGATTGAGTTTCCAAAACGATAAAAGAGAAAAGAAAAGTCCTTTTGTAATGTCTTGTGTTTGTAATGTCTTTCTTCCTCAAGTTAAGTATTCGTAAGTTCCTGTATAATGTCAGAAGTCAGTCCAATTTGCGATAGGTGTCTCTGTGATTCTACGAGAGTTTCGAGCTATCTCTAGTTTTCCTGCCACATCGAGTTTTCTGATTTTAAACCTGAAAGTGGTTGGCTAGGTAACAGAGACAACTCTCCACTCGAGTAGACTTTCAAAACTTCTCACTCATGTCACATAATACATCTGGCTGTGCCTGATTGTAAAGCTAACAGTGAGTGATTTGCTTTTCACTCTACTCTGTTCCTTTTCTGCCATAGATTTTATTCTACCTCATAGAATCTACTGGTTCTAAACCCGTCAGATTAGACAGCTGAACTCTATCTATGGCTAGGCAAAGAACTTTTGCGGTCCCTATGCTTGTACTTGGGGATGGGATAAGGATAATTAAAAAAAAATAAAACAAAGGTTGAAAATAGATTGTTGTGAGTCCAAGGGGATGAACTTAAAGTAAAGATCATCTCTTTGGAGTCCCAATCAATCTTGAAGCCGTTCAATCCGTTGGGCGCCATTGTTGCGTGTTGGGCTACCACAGGGGCATAACTTCATGAGTCGAAAGAAAGGGCGGTGGCATGCTTGCTCTTGCTCGGCTAAACTCGAAGGATTGGGGGGGATCTTGCCCTCTTTCGAACTCATCCCTCACAGCAAACAAAAAAAATCATGCCTGTACTAAGGATAAGGATAGGAAAAGTGGATAGGATAGGAAGCTAAGGGCCAGGAATACTAATGGAAACTGAATTGTACAAACATAGTTACCTATGCCACTGTATTGATGAAAGGAAGAGGCTTCTGATGAGTTCTCAGTGGGATAAAAAAATAAAAAAAAATTCTAACCTAAACCTACTTTCTAAACCCTTAACTTAATAAACATACATATATGTAACTGTATATCTACATAATGTAAGTACACATGTACATATATATGTATATGAATGTTCTTAAATCTAAACCTATAACTAAAACCTATCATAAAAAAAAATTATTTTATAACCACCAGAAGACACCATCCGCTCCATCGTCTCACCAACACAGTGGTTCGCCGAATCATCAAAGACCTTGCCTGGTGTTATTGGCAAAGGTTAGTCTCCCCACCCTTGTATCTCTAAGATACAACCAATGCTACCTCGTTGACCGGTATTCATGAGGTAGCCCCTAACATGAACCTCCTATCGCTAACTAGTAGTTCGTTGTCTCAGTTAAAGTTTGTCATCGTAGTTTATGTTTAGGTTTCTAGGTCTTGTCCAGGTAAGTATGAGTAGTTAAGGTAAGTATGTTTGGTTAAGTCATAAGTGTAAGGTATGTACATGTAGGTAAGGTAAGTATTGTAAGGGTAAGTAACGAAGTAAGTATATTTAGTAATGTAGGTATAGTCTAATGGCGTAAGTATAAGTATAGTTAGTAAAGTCAGTCAAATCAGTGAAGGTAAGTGTCAAGTTATTGTCTAGCTGTCACGTTTTGTCTGCTTTCCTTCCTTTCTCTTCATCGTCGGCCCAACCGATCCTTCACACCCCTCTTTAAAAATTTTAGCAATCCATGGTATTAATCTATTATGCCATAGACTAAATTGACAACAAAGACTTCTTAGTTTCTTTGAACCTTTATCTTTGTTACATAAAATCCATAATTGTTCTTCATGTATGTATGTATATTGTTCCTACATTTATTCTGAATTTGAAAAAAATTTATAAGAAAGAGGAAAATTTTTCTGTCCCAAGAGTATTGCTTTCAAAGAAAATTCTTATGATTTGAGAAAAAAAAATATATAAAAAAAATTAAGACTAATTTATGACACCGGAGTGTATTTGAATCTTGGCTCAAATGATTTGCAAACAAAATTTAAAAAAAATAATTATTTTAAGTATTTTTTTTGTTGTTTAAAAATGGCTTTAATCTAAAGCACCGGAGTGTAGGGGTCTTCTTACCCTTACCCACGTAAGTAAATTTTTCTTCTTTGAAATGCTATATGTATATGTGTATATTTATTGATCATTATTACAGCACTACAAGAAAATTACTTACTGCTTTCACCGTCCCTCGACGTCCTGCCGGCAGCACAGATCAGGAACTGGTATCTGCAGAATTGGCCTGTATAGCCAAGCACTCTTTCACCACTGTGATTATGTCTATTGATATACATATAACACTTCATAAAGTTCAACAAAAAAAAAACTTTCACTTCTCCTTTCACACTTTTCGTTTTCTTCACTCTCTATTCTCTTTTCCTTCTTTCTTTCACAAAAACAAATTCTAAAAGTTAGATTAAAATAAGCAAAAAAAAAAACTACTTCAAAAGGTTCAAAATCCAGAAGGGA
The DNA here is from genome assembly GCA_911387755.1 of Chrysotoxum bicinctum. Taxonomy (NCBI): domain Eukaryota; kingdom Metazoa; phylum Arthropoda; class Insecta; order Diptera; family Syrphidae; genus Chrysotoxum; species Chrysotoxum bicinctum. Next base: position 85,149,589 of record OU426990.1, on the reverse strand, counting down.
TACAAAAAATCACTTTGCAATTTTCTTGTTAATCAATTTTTTTTTTTTTTTTTAAATAGAATATTCCTGTCGCCAGTCGCCAAAATTTCAGGAAAAGGTTTTTCCACCCTTGTAACTGGCCAGTGGAATCTAGTCCAAATACCAAAAAAAATTAAGAGCAGAGGCTCGAATCAGCTAGCCTAGAAATCCGTTTTATTCCTTGGTGGGTACAGTATACCTATATGTATGATTGTATAACCTAAGTGCATATATATACACCGTTTCCCTATTCCGATCGTGTTTCGAACCTACGAAAATGAGACACCCATCATGAAATTAGTTTTGAATTCTATATTCATTTATGTACAATTTTAGGATATATACCTCTGCTTTGTTTAAAAAGACCGGGGTCCCAAAGTTCCTTTGGGAATATGAATTCTCAAGGTAGGTCTTGTACCAAGAAACTCCTGTGTGCAATTTTCCTTCTCTTCTTGGTTTGATTCTAAAATTTTTGTATAAGTATTTATTTCGTATGAATTATCTTAAACTTTAACTTCTAACTCACCAGAATATCAAATTTATATGTATATAATAAATGGAAATTTATAATTTCCTTTGTTAAATATCCTATTGGCACTTGCGGCAACACTTGGTATATCGACTTTTTGATAGATCTTAATCAAATGCATTTTTGGGTTGTATCATAATCGGTCATTGCCCCTCAACTTACATTTGAATTAAGTATATAAAAGCTTGCAGACTGGAATTTGTTATTATAATTTCCCCTGTCAGCAATACTTTTCTAATTAAATTCCATTCCTATGCCTAATAATGTTGTCTGTGTCTGTTACATAATGTCATATATGTTTGTATGGGTGTGGATCCTAAACTTACACCTAATATTGCACTAACCGACTTAGACTAATTAATAAGCTATTAAAACTAAAAAAATATTAAAATAATAGAAAAATAATAATAAAATTGCCTAAAATAAATTATCTTATAGCTAATTATATTGCATTTACCCTTTTCTCAATACAATCCACATCAAACTTGACTAAATAGTACCTACTAATCTAATTCAGCACAATGTGCTGGCAATGCCTTTTTAGATTCCACTCTTCACATTTGACATCTAAGCTCATTTTCATTTGTCAACAACATTCTGTTTACCATCCTTCTCAATTCTTGTGTTATAGTTTACTTAAAATAAAAGTTAAAGAATAAAATTAAGATAAAGATAAATAAATAATAACTAATCAAACTAATAATAACATGTAATAATAAATAACATTCATGTAAAACAAAAATAATACAACACAACAGAGAAGATGCTAAAATCAACGACACGGATCGCCGGTGAGTATTTTCCTATGTATATACATTGTACATACATATCTTAGTTTGGCAAGTATTTCACTATAATTTTCTTCTTTTGTTTTGTTTCAGAATACCTACTACGATACTTTTCAGATATATAAATATGGATAACTAGGAAATAAGGATAAGTATTTTTGCTTTTCAGAGTCTGCAGCCAAATTACTTTTAATTAAGGGTAGTTTGGTGACAGATTTTGAAAACACTTTCATTCCTCCTCAAGACTTTCATTTTATTTATCTTTTTTTTTTTTTCTTTTCTTTTCAGGTACCTACAGGATTGTATTGCGGCTGTGCAGCAGAGTACACATACCCCAAAGTGCAACGAAACCACCCTTAAATTACCACAATAGTGATTTCAATATGTGCTTTTGCGTTTTTTTTATCTTTTTTTTGTGTGTTTCTCTTTTGTGTTATTATTGTTTTTATTATACAAACTAAATTAAAGTGTGGTGTTTTTATTTTGCTTAAGAGGGTGCTCGACCGGTCGTGCAGTTTGGCTCGAGTTTGTGCGATTGGGCACGTAACAACAATTATCCAGAATTTGGATCACTCACAGGATCAACCGAACACCAAACTCATCGGACACCATCTACACTTTGCCAATCCGATCCGATCATCCGGGACTCTGCACCGTAAGCCCCTGTCAAAGCTTTCAGAACGCTAGCTTTTCGAAAAATGGATATTAATGGTATACCCCCTAGAACCATTTTTCAACCGATTTTGATCTTTTTTTTTATGATAAGGCTCCCCAACAGTTTGGATAGTATTGTATATTCGAGTTTTGGAAACCATTTTTTTCTGTATTTAAAAAAAATCATATTTTTTTTGAAAACTCAATGTTTCGAAAAAAAAACTTACCTTTAAAACTTGACAGATAAAAGTTATTCACTACAATCTACAAGATGTAAGAAACAAAACTTAATTTTATCTAAGAAAAACAGTACCCACAATAAAAAAATTATTTTTTTTTCTCGAAAATGGCACCTAGAATTTTGATAAAAAATTGTTTCTTTTGATTATTTCCAAAATTTTATTCGAAAAAATATTCTTTTTTTTTTTAAGTTCTGAAATGCAATGTTTTTAAACTTCTTAGAAGCTTCTCTATAAAAAAAAATCATTTAAATCCGTTATGTCGATAATGAGAAATTAAAAATCTTAAAAAATGGTTCTATGGTAGGTACAGTCAGTAAAAGTAATTTTTTTGAATTAAAGATCTTAAAAATTAATCGAAAGAAAAAAAATGGTACCAAAATTTTATCACATCTTGTAGATTTTATTAAAAAACTTTTAACTGTCAAGTTTAAAAAAATCGAGCAGGGGGTTTTCGAAATATTGAGTTTTGAAAAAAAACAAAAATGGACTTTTTTTAAACTCCAAACAAAAATTTTTTTTTGAACTTTTGGGGAGATTTAGCATAACAAAATATAAAAAACGGTTGTACCTTTTTTGGGAAAATCAAACACATAAAAATGGTTCCAAGGAGGTAGCATTAACAAGCATTTTTCGGAAATTTTTTTCAACCATTTTTTTTAAATCTTCCACAGTTTTTGAGAAAAAAAAAATATTTATAAGATTTCGAAAAAAATCGTATGGCAGGTACCGTTATTTTTGGTCTTAAAAATCAAATAAAAAAAAACTGCCAAGTTTAAAGAAAATCGGCCGAGTCGTTTAGCTGTAGTTGAACAGAGAGACAGACAGACAGACATACAGACAAAAAGATAGACAGACAGAATTGCAAGACCCACTTTTTTAGTCTTCGCTATCATCGTAATGTCAACTTTGATCAAAATCACGAGTTCGATTTTTTTACGAATGCATAACTTGCCTTATAGTACCTTTAAGTCGCAAGTAAAATAAAATGCACGACTGGGTCGCACGAACTTGCTCCTATGTAATAGACTAGGAATTTTAAAAACGAATGTTATTAGAGAAAACTGTTCATAAGGATAAAATGAATTTTTTTTAATTCTTTAAGTAGTAAGAGATAAAAACAGAATGATATGCAAATATGAATTTATGCAGGAACAAAAACTATAAGTCTTTGTAGTGGTTCCTTAAAAAAATAAGCTTTTATGTACAAAATTTTTAAAACATTTTTAAGAAAAAATTTTGGTACGCCAACCTTAAGTTTTTATTATTGTACGAATAAAAGTCTAATTTCCAAAAAAAAAATACTAAGCCGTTCTTGAGATATCGAATTTTTCAAAAAAAAAAATTACTTTTTTTTCTAAAAATTGAAAAAATATTTTTTCTTAAGTTTTTAAATGCAATGTTTTTTAAACTTTTTAGGAGCCTTTTTATAAAAAATTTCATTAAAATCCGTTAAGTCGATAATGAGAAATTCAAAATTCGAAAAAATCGTTCTATGGTAGGTACAGTCAGTAATATCTAGATTTAAAATTTTTTTTTATTAAATTATAAATTGTAAATATTAATCAAAAGAAAAAAAATTTTAGCAAAATTCTCGGAACCGTTTTCGAGCAAATGCGATGGTTTTCGACATTTTTTAAAATTTGTATGGAAGGTACCGTTAGTTTTAAATAAAACAAAATTTTTTTTCTCAAATCTTGTAGATTATATTAAGAAACTTTTATTTGCCAAGTTTGAAAAAAATCGAGCAAGTGGTTTTCGAAATATTGGGATTCCAAAAAAAAATTTTGAATTTTTTTTTAAAAATCCAAAAAATTAAAAATTGAAAATTTGAATATGTAATAATATTCAAACTTTGGAGGAGCTTTGGCATAAAAAAAATTATTAAAATCGGCTGCACCGTTTTCGAGAAAATCAAAAACAAAAAAAATGGACTCAGGGGGGCTACCGAAAATAACAATTTTTTGTAAAATTTTTTTTCAACCATTAGCTAGTTTTTACCAAATGAAATTTTTGGAATTTTTTTTAAAAAATTCTGTGGAACAGTTTTTGAGAAAAAAAAATATTTATGAAATTTCGAAAAAAAATCGTATGGCAGGTACCGTTATTTTTGGTCTTAAAAAAAATAGAAAAAAACGTCCGGGGGTAAAAAATTAAAACCCATATCTACCAAGTTTGAAGAAAATCGGCCGAGCCGTTTAGGCTGTAGTCGAACCGACAGACAGACAGACAGACAGACAGACAGACAGACAGAATTGCGAGACCCACTTTTTTGGTCTTCGCTATCATCGTAATATCAACTTTGATCAAAATCTCGAGTTCGATTTTTTTTACGAATGCATAACTTGCCTTATAGTACCTTTAAGTCGCAAGTAAAAAAATCTTATGCATAAATTTCTCTAATAACATACATTTTTAAAATTTCTAGTAGGGTAAACCGACCAATCATTGGCACCTTAAGGTTACTCACCACTTATTCGGCTTATATAACTTATGGGAATTAAGAAACGACAATTTTTTTTGTTTAATTTTTAAAGTTTATTAAAACCAATAAAAACAAAATAAACAAATACTGTAACTCAATTATATAATTAAATAAATAAAAGGTAATTTATTTTTATAATTATATTTAAGTCTTTTAAGTTACATTATGTTTAAATTAAGGCCGAGATTAGATAAGATTTTTATTGATTGATAAAAAAGTGTATTATCAACCTAAGGAAAATTGATACAAAATTATGAAAATCTATAACTTTTTTATTTACCAATGATTGGCACAGTGCCAATAGCCAATGATTGGCACTTTTTCTAATGATTGGCATGGCATCCAAAGATTATTATAGTGCCAATCAACCCAGTAATTGGCACCTCATCCAATGATTGGCATGTGCCAATAAATGGAAATTTGATGGATTTACATTCCCATAGTTGACACCCCTTATAAAAACTATATTTTTAATAAAATATTAAAATAAAAAGAACTAACCTCTTTGTTATATGTAGTTAGTTTTTTTTATAATAACTGCACTTGACAATGGTTTTCCTCTTAAATTTATTATTAAATTACATTACAATGTCACCACTTTCCTTACGGTTTTCACAAGTTTCACATTAAATTTAGCGCGAACTTGATTCTAAATTTTTAACAGCGTTTTTTTAATTGCTACTAACTTCAGATGCCAAAAAAAATGATGCCAAATCATCAGAAATAGACTAAGGCTAATATTTTTAAAAAGATTTTATTAGAAAACTTTTAAATGTTATTAATACGAGTTATTTAAACTGTAAGTGCCAATCATTGGGGGGTGCCAACGATTGGGCAGTTTACCCTATATTACATAAGAGCAAGTACGTGCAACCCAGTCGTGCATTTTATTTCTTAACAAAATTGTTTTCATTATTTAAAAAACAAATTCAATTTCAATTTCAATTTTGTTTTGTACTATTATCATACTATTTACAATTTGGCTTACAACTAATAAGATACTACATATCTATATGTATGAAAATTTACATTTGTTGGCTCATAGGGGGCCTAACTATATACAGTGACTTAAGTTTAATTATTTTTATACGAGTATAAAATTTACATGACAAAAAAAAAATTAAATTTAAAATGTTGGTTGACTGTATTGTCCTCAGCGTGTTCATTCCTGGTTGTCAGTGGTGATTTTTGTGGGATTTAAAAAACAAAGTTGACATTATGTTTGCATTATTATGCATGTCTGTTAGGTACGTTCGAAAACAAAAATTTGGCACTCGGACGAATGTTGATGTGAGTCAACTCTATATAATACTGAAATAAATGAGCCAAGTAGAAGACTTAGCATTATTTAATTGGACTTGCTGAAATACTGATTCAAAATAGCTTCTTTTTTGGCCTTAAAAATAAAATTGTTGCTAAATTTCTACAGAAATCATAATGATGCATAAATGCATAAAACTAATTTACGCAATACTGGTAGTATCGGGTTTTTCAATAATAGCGCTACAAAAGTTTTTTTTAAATAAAACAAAAACGGTTTTGGATATCAATGAAATTCTTTATTCCTGTGAAAGTACGTTCGATGTTATTATGTATGGAACTCGATTTATTTTGCATGGCCACCACGGGCACGCTTGCAGAAGTCCAGACGCTGAACCCAATTTTCGACGGTTTTCAAGCATAAATTGGCCGATACTGCTGAAATTTCACGTTCGATATTCGTACGAAGTTCACCAATCGTCGCTGGCTTGTTGGCATAGACCATAGACTTGACGTAGCTCCACAGGAAATAGTCTAACGGCGTCAAATCGCACGACCGAGGCGGCCAAGCGACTGGACCATTTCGTCAGATAACACGTTCTCAATTGTTGATCTGCTAGGACGATTATGACGACCATAAATTGGACGTAGCGCTCTTAACGTTGAGGCCACTGACTCCGAATTTCGGTAGTAAATTTTAATAATTTCGACTCGTTGTTGGCTCGTATATCTTTCCATCATGAAATGACAAACCTTACTGAAGAGAAATATCAAAAGAGCGGCAAGAAATATGGCGCCGTTTGCTGTCCCTGTCGCTCTACTTTTGTAGCGTCCCTGTTGAAAAACCCTTTATAACTGTATTTTTATAATAATTAACTCAGACTTATTAAAAAAATTGGAAAAACATACTCGTAACGGGGCTTCTCCGAAGTGACGGATTCAGAAGAAAAGAGGGATAACATGCTTGCATTATCATTAAGCAGTACTGAAAGCTTTAAAAATGTCGCCAGGTCGTTACAAATCCAACAATACAAACAGTTCTAAAAAGTGCACTCCAATCATGATATTGACTTGAGTTTTTACTTCTAAAAGTATTTTATGGGCAAGCGGGTTTATTTGTACCTATCCCTATGCAATTTCCTTTGAAAAACACATTTTGTCAGCAAACAAAAACTCACGACTTCAAAGTATTTCTGCAGAGGCAACATTACCAACACTCTCGCTTACATTAATACTCGTATACAAAAGAAGCTTACAGTTTTCCATTACAGTGTATGTCCTTCGAAACTTAGTATGTGGAGCGAGCTCCGAGTCTATAATCCTCTCCAGCGAAATTGTGAAAAATAATGAAGGCAAAAAGTTTTTAATCCTTTTGTCCGTCGTATTTTTAATACTTCCCACACAAAGGATTTTTTCTATTTTAATTGTACACTCTCGGTCGGTTACGCATTTGCTTTTATAAAGCACTGATAAAATGTCTGCCTCTTAAATAGCCATAGATATCCTTTTCGAAGAGTTTCTCCCTACGGTCACTTGATTTATGTTTTTCTAACAAAAGGAGCTCAATTATTACTTCCATAATGACAATGTTCAGAAAAATGATAAACGGGACTGGAAAAAGTATCCCTACGTGAAACATATTTTTAATTGCTATTAAGAAATATTATTCAATTGCTATGAAAAGTTTGTCCTGAATGTTAAGCCAAAGCTAAAGCCCCAAGAATTCTAAATTTCAAATTCAAAAAGCTGACCTCATTTTCGGTCACGTTGTTGATCTGCACATTGTTGTACGTACATAATTTGAAACCTTTTTTCTGTAATTTTTAAAGTAAAAAAATATTTTTGTTTTTCCTTTTTTTTTATTTAGAAAAGTTAAACGTTCTGTACGAACAAAATTGGACCATGTTGGTGCACGAACAGCTACGACGCTTCGAGGGATCAATTGTGGCAGCTACACGAAATGGTGGAGTGGTTGGTGGGATTTCTCCAGCGATGACGGAGGCACTGGCGACTACCACCGGATTTGAATCGGACAAAGGACGATGGTCTTTCAGTGAAGCCCTTCTTTATTCTGTGACTGTGATAACAACAATAGGTAAGTGTGTTTGAGGTGGGTTACATATGAGTATGTATGAATGTAGGACCTAAACCGGAGAGGGTATTCAATTTTACTCTCATAATTAAGTGATGGAGCAAGTGGTTCATTTGTGAGATATATCATTGTAAAAAAGAATTATTTTGTTGTAATTTAAATATTAATTAACTCTTGAAGAGGATTTGTTAAAGTCATAGGGAATGACATAGACCGAGAAGCATTTTTGTCCTTTGGTATTGGAGAATTTGAAAGCTTAAATTACCTGCTTTATTTTATGATTCATTAAATTTTTCATTTTCCTTGAATTTTATGTGACAGCGAGGCACTTATTAAAAAATAATGAAAAAATAATGTAGAGAAGTAAGCTGCGGAAAGAAGGAAGGTTTATTTTTCTGCATTTTATATCCTTGCAATATAGAAAGTGGGATATATGTGCTTATATACATACATATATATAAAAAAGTGCTAAGTGAAACGAAATACTCTTTAGAGATAAATAATAAAAAAGCAAAATAAGACCTTGTTCCAAGCTAATTTATTTATACCTGCAATATTAGAATATTCTCACTCCTAGATACATACATAGAAATACATAGGTATCTCTTGACTTCTTTTATATAACATGGAATATCTACCGTATAAAAAGTTAAGCTTCTGATAGAGTAGTTCTTAAATTAAGAAGTTTTTTAAGTAGATACTATAGAGTCCAATATGGACAAAAGTAGTCATAACTATTATGGCATATTGCATTCGGTAGTATTTTTGTATTTCCAGAGCATATTAAAGAAACCTTAGATACATACGAAAGTTAAAGATAAAGATACATATAAATCTAGAGAAAATTGTTTTTTTTTTTGTATGCTTTTCTTATAGAAAAAAACTCTTAAGCACAAATAAAAGTTGAAACATCTTTAGGGTGGAGGTTTTTACTATTGAATTTCGAAAACGGGAAAATGAGACAACAGTAAATTCTAATTTTTGAAAAAAAAATATGTCACGCAAGTTTGAAGAGTTTTTAATTTATCCGTACTATTTCAAGTAGTAGACTTTTGGAAAAACTCATAATTTTGGTAATCATTTTTGGTAGTTTTAAATGCTTTTTCTTTTTAAGATATGAAATAAGGGTACCCACCATACAAATATACACAAATGGTGTTCAAAAGTATAATATATCTCGAAAACGACATATATTCTTCAAAGATATTTTTTTCTGTTTCCCTTAGTTTTCAAGATCTATAATTCAATATTTTTAAACTTGGTTATTATCTACTATAAAAAACTCTTTTAGATTTTTGACATTATTCTCACTATCAGCAAAACGGATTCAGATTATACATAAATCGTAATTTTTACTTGCCCTATCGTATAGATAGTATTTAAGAACTGTAAGCTTTCAATTTTCAAAAAAATCTAGGACATGAAATACAAATTACAAAAAAAATCTAAATCAAATCAAAATACTATACAAACATTTTTAGAAGCCTTAGCACAAAGAAGTTCAATAAAATCAGATGAATCATTTTCACTTGCTATTTATAGGTACTATAAGGTAAGTTTTGTATTCGTAAGACAAACGGATTCGAAATTTTGATCAAAGTTTATATTACATTGATAGCGGAAACGAAGAAATTAGTTCTCGCAATTCTGTCTGTCTGTTCGACTACAGCCTACACAACTCGGCCGATTTTCTTTAAACTTAGTAGATATCATTTTTTTTTTCTTTTTTTTTTCTGAAGACCAAAAAACAACGCAACGATACGTTAAAAAATAAAATGCACGACTGGATCGCACGAACTTACTCTTATGTAAAAGTACTTTGGAATTTAAGATACATTTTATAAATATAAAACATGAATTTAATGAGATAATAATGTTCAAATGCATAAAATTGCAGTCTGATTTCTAGAAGAGTAAGAATTTATGCAAACAAACTTTAAAAAATCGTTTCATTATTAATAAATTTCTTATATAAGAAATTTCTTTAAAATTTTTCAAGAAAAAAATTTGGGATGAGAATTTTAGGTATTTAATAACATTGATCTTAGGAAATAATTTCAAAAAATAATCGTTCATAGCTTTTGAAGATATTGATTTTTATTTTTTTTTTTTTTTCAAAAAAAACAAATATTTTTTCGAATATTTTTATATACAATATTATTTTAAACTTAAGGGGACTCCTGGTGAAAATTTTTAGTTAAAATCGTTAAAGCCGTTGCACTGTGGTTCCACCGTAGGCCAAAATTCTAAAAAAATTACTGTAGCGATTATTATATAAAACGGTTAAAATGAGCTGAGAACATTCCAAACTAATAAGAAATAGAAAAAGAAAAACCGTTAGATTTTTATCTTCAGAGTAATAACATTCCAAACACATGGCATTTGAGTTTTAGTGCTCTAAGAGTAAGTGCGACTGCATTTGTTTAATTATTTTTTTTCGTCTGTTTGTGTTATATTTTTTTATAATGGATATATTAGTGGAAGATAAGATATTTGTCATTTATTTTTTATGATTCATTTTTCGAATAAGCATAAGAGTTTATAAATTGGGTCTAAATAAAATAAAAATAAAAACAAATTTGCTTAATGTTGTTTGTTTTAAACTTTTAACTGTTACGCCCCGTTACGCCCCCACAAAGTTATATATTACCAGAAAGGTAATTTCATGTACTTTTTAATGCACCTTGACTTAGCTGCGATTACTTGCGAATTCACTTTTAATTAATCTTTGAGCCACCTAAAGTCTCATTTTTTTTATTTTAGGGCTTTTTTTTACGAGAATGTTTCTGCTTCAGCATTGGTTAAATGCTGATGGAACCGAAACAAATAAGTCCCCTAAAATATAAGACGTCATTTTCAAGTCCTTAGATGACATTCCAAATGCAGATTATAGAGTATTGGAAACTAGAATCGTATATGTTTGTAAAAAACTTACGTATTTCTGGAAAAAAAACTTGCCCAAAGAGATGCCTTCTTGTTAAAAATTATTCAGGATGGCTTAATGCAAAAGAAGTATGTATCATTTCTGAAAATAACAATTGTTTGCCATATTCAACTTCTGCGGGGCGACCTTCAACTTCAGGGCGACCTTTCAAAGATTTTGCCGAGAGCAGTGAATAACATTGAAAAATGTTTAGAGAAGCCAGTTAATAAATGCAAATATGAATTCGGTCTTTCCGCACTCCACTCATGGATTCGTTTCTTTGAATTTTTTATTCACGTATCGTACAGATTACATATATAAAATAAAATTCACGACTGGGTCGCACGAACTTGCTCCTATGTAATTGACTTGGAATTTTAAGAATGAATGTTATTAGAGGTTCATAAGGATAAAATTATTTTTTTAAATTCTATTAGTAGTAAGAGCAATTACTGTGCGAATGAAAATTAAATTTCCAAAAAAAATATTGAGACGTTTTTGAAATATCAAATTTTCCAAAACAAAATGAGTTTTTTTTTTCAAAAATTCAAAAAATACTTTTTTTTAAAGTTTTGAAATGCAATTTGTTTTAGACTTTTTAGAAGCTTCTCTATAAAAATTTTCATTAAGATCCGTAATGTGGATAATGAGAAATTCAAAATTCGAAAAAATGGTTCTATGGTAGGTACAAGCTGTATCTAATATATTAATTTCAAAAATTTTTTATTAAATTAAAGATAGTAAAAATAAATTGAAAGAAAAAAAATTTTATTAAAATTCGAGGTGCCGTTTTCGAGAAAAATACGATTTTTGAAAACCATTTTTTTAAATTTTTTAGCATTTCTATGGTAGGTACCTTTATTTTAAGGTAAAATAAATTTTTTTTCTCACATCTTGTAGATTATATTGAGAAAATTTTATTTATAAGGTTTAAAAAAAATCTAGCATAGGGTTTTCGAAATATTGAGTTTTGAAAAAAAAATTTTAAGTTTTTTTAAAAATCCAAAGAATTTTTTTTTGAAAATTTGAGTACACATATTCTATTTATGGTTTTGGGGAGCTTTAGCAAAAAAAATGATCAAAATGATCCATCGGGGGTACCGTCAATAACTATTTTTCGGAAAATTTTTTTCAATCATTACCTATGTACGAGTAGCTTTAATTAAATTAATTTTTTTGTATTCTTATTTTTAAAATCTGTCGAACAATTTTTGAAAAAAAAAAAATGTTTATAAAATTCGGAAAAATAAACGTATGGCAGATACCGTTATTTTTGGTCTTAAAAAAAATGTGTGGGGGAAAAAAACTAAAAATGATATCTACTAAGTTTAAAGAAAATCGGCCGAGCCGTTTAGCCTGTAGTCGAACAGACAGACAGACAAAATTGCGAAACCCACTTTTTTTTAAATTTCGGTATCATCGTAATGTCAACTTTGATCAAAATCTCGAGTTCGATTTTTTTTTACGAATGCATAACTTGCCTTATAGTACCTATAACTCGCAGGTAAAAAATTATATTTAAATAAAACTATATTAAACCGACCTTCAACCCTTTTATCGAACGTATTTCAAAGTAGTGACGAGATAGTTTAAAACTGATTGCAGATTCGAAATCAGAGAGCTCAAAACATTTTAGCACCAATCGTTTTAAGATTTTAGCAAGTGAGTTAGTAATTATGGCCGCCTTTGTTCGGGAGTGGAACCACTGTGCGTTGGTGAGAAATTCGAAAATCAAAAAAACGGTTCTATTACAGGTACCCCTAATAACATTTCCCCCCAAAATTTTTGTCGACCAAAATGTAGTCCATATCCATAGTATCACACCTTAATTTTTTATCAAAATTGTTAGAGCCGTTTTCGAGATAAATAATATTTTGCATTACGGGTGTATGGGGGGTACCGTTAGTTCAGGAGCTAAAAACAAAATTTCAATTTCTCCTCTAGAGAATCACCGAAGACCCTTAAGTACCGAATTTGAAGAAAATACCTCCAGTAGTTTAGGCTGTAGTTCGAGGTACAGACATACAGACAGACAGACGGAATTGCCGGACCTACTTTTTTCGTCTTCGCTATCATCGTAATGTCAACTTTGATCAAAATCTCGAGTTCGATCTTTTTTCCCAAATGCAGAACTTGCCCTATAGTACCTTTTCGCAAGTAAAAATCAAAAAATTCATTTATCTAAGCCTAGGTAGTGTTAAAAAAAAAAATTACGGAAAATTGAGTATTAATGGTACCCCCTTGGAACCGTTTTTTTTGTTTTTGATTTTCTCAAAAAACTTACAACCGATTTAAATTATTTTTTTTTATACTAAGGTTAAGCTTATTCTGTATTCAAATTTTCCAAAACAAAAATTTGAATTAAAAAAAAAATCAAAATCTTTCAGTACTTCGAAAACTCCAGGCTTGATTTTTTTAAATTTTGACAATTAAAAGTTTTTTTTTTACTGCAGTCTACAAGATGTGAGAAAAAAGATTCTATTTTACCTAAAAATGACGGTAGCCACTACACAGATGTTAAAAAAAAGGTTTTCGAAAATCGTATTTTCTCGACAACGGGGCTTAGAATTTTGAGAAAACTTTTTTCTTTCCAATGAATTTAACATTAAGAAAAAATAGATATTAATATATTACTGACTGTACCTAGGATAGAAGATGGAACCATTTTTTTCGAATTTTGAATTTCTCGCTATTGATGGGATTACAGATTTCAAAAAGTTTGAATTTTGAAAAAAAATCTAGTTTCTTTTTGATAATTCAATATCCCAAAAATCGGATGAATATTTTTCTTTGAAATTTAATTTTTGTTAGTACAGTAATAAAACTTTATAGTTTGCTTACCAACATATTTTTTTAAAAATAATTTGAATATTTTGTAACTAAGAGCTTATTTTTTTAAGAAACCGCCACAACGACTTATAATTTTTGTTCCTGCATAAATTCATATTTGCTTAAGAAATCACAAGGCTTTATGTTTTCATCTCTCACTGCTAAAAGAGTTTGAGAAACGAATCTTATGCTTATGAACAGTTTTCGCAAATAACATTAATTTCTAAAATTTTCAGTCTATCACACAAGAGCAATTTCGTATAACCCAGTCGTGCATATTATTGAGATAGCATTTAAAATCTTATTTGATTTTTTTTCCAACCGTAAGCTAGTTAACTAAATGATTTGTTTTAAATCAACAGTGCAACAGTTTTTAAGAAAAATCAATAAAAAAATCAAAAGAAGAAAACGTGTTGGTGAAACAATTTTAAAACGATGTCTGTCAAATTTAAAGAAAATCGTCTGAGGCGTTTAGGCCCTAGCCAAACAGGCAAATGAAATTGCGAGACCTATCGGAATTTTTAAGTTTAATCGAAGTCTCGAGTTCGTACTCGTTTGTACGAAGGCATAACTTTTGTATAGTACCTTAATATCACAAGTAAAAAGAGCATGTAATAAAATTAAACGTCACAAAATGTTAAAATAACACAAAAATTAGCAAAACTAAGAACCGCGGACTATTCAAAATGTTTATCACAACAATTTTGGGTTCAAATAACATTTCATCTTTTGAAATTTACTATAACGTCTGCCATGTTACTTAACTATTAATTAGTTATGATGAAATTGAGATGAGGTAAGTTTCAATAAATTCAGTAACTAGAATGCAAAAGTACAACAAACTATAAGAGTGCAGAACATTGGATGGCAACCGTTTCAAGAAAAAAAAGATTTTCCGCTATTTTTTCGTAATTATATAAACTCTATCGAACTCTTATTTTAATAAATACTATATTGTTTGAATTCGGCAACATGCAACAATTTCCAACGGCAGTTCTCGCAGAACTACATAAATTAAGACAATGTTATTTTTGATGACTTTTCAACATATACCGGGCAATAAAACTCGTCCAGGAAATTTTTCTTCTGGCAAAACCAAAACTGGCCGTGTTATGTGAGATGTATCACCGTCCTATTGAAACCATATGCCTTCCACGTCCATAGCTACTCATATGAATGAGAATTGACGACACCGGTTACACCTTCCTCTTTTTCGAGGAAGTATGGCCCAATAACACTACCTAACCACGCAGTCAATTTTTGTTGATACAGTGATTTTTCAAAACATATATAATATGTATAGTCTCGGATGACAGTTTGATTTGGCGTATGTGATTTAACTTGAAATGTTCTTACGTCCAATATTTTTAATTTTTTGTACAACTGATTTTATAAGACCTCTTTTATTCCTCTTTTTTGTTATATTCAAATTAAATTTTTCATTCAACGACAAAAAATAACCCATTATTAGAGTTAAGCTTATGACTCTTGCAAAAAACTTTAACACTCAAAATTTCATTTCAAAATTAAAACATTTTTCATAAGAAAGAACAGTACTTCCGTGCTTCATAATATTTACATTTAAATACCTCCCCCTTTTATCATTCTATGTCTAACCGACATACTTACTGTCAAAAACCAAGGTCATTCCACTCAATGTCATTTCATCAAACGGATTTTGTTTTCTCTTAGTAGAACGTTTTTTTTTTGAGAAAGTGCCAAAAGCTTAATATCTGTTCATTAGAGTGAAAGCAGTTTCACTTTATGCCAACTCTATATAAAAATACATTCATTTCCTTACGGTTACTGCTCCATGCCCTTAGCTATGAATGAATATTATGTAGCCCGAAGGAAGAACATAAAGCAACGCTAAGAGATGCCATTATGCTCCATCACTACAGTAAAATAATAAAAAGAAAACACCTACCCTGCTCCTATATCCGCCCTAACGAGAGGTAAAATATACAAAAACTTCCTCCGTACACTATACTCGTATGTACATGTACATAAACATGAACAAAGAAGGTAGAGGAAATTCAAATGATTTCCTTTCGTTTATTTATTGTGAGGTCCCTTAGTCAAAGACCCTCACTCATTCATGTTTTTTTTTGCTTTCTCTCTTCCAAATTCTTTTGTCCGTCGCCACCTTTCTAGGCCATGGTAACCTGACACCAAAATCTTCCGCCGGAAAAATCGCCACCATCCTGTATGCCTTAATTGGAGTTCCTTTGATGTTGATGTGTTTATCGAGTCTTGGCGGCCTGTTAGCTGAGGCCCTACAATGTACATACACGAGGATATGTTGCCGTTTACAAAAAGTCCGCCAACAACATAAACAGCAGCAACAAAATAATAGAGGGACAGCAGCCAATGGATTGAGAAGAAAAAGTTCCGATTCTATGGGCTCGAGTTCCTGCCATGGACAATCGCATGAGGTAAGCCACATGCTAAATTATAATTGATTATAATATAGTTATTGTTATGGGGCCGAGTTCGCATTAATTAGAATTTGGTATATTATGTATAGGGCAAGGAAAAGATTTATATTTACATCGTGCATACAAAAAAGTCTACAAATTAGTTCTTTAATAGAAGAGAAAGTTTCTCTTATGAAGGTCTCATTTGCTTCAAGCCAAAAGGATGAAATTAGGGGTAACAATGAGGGATATATGGCTAATCATGTTGACCATCCCAAGGGAGTATTAGATATGGAAAAGGATATTTACAGTTGTTGAAGGAGAGAAGAGTTATTGAGATGATTCCATGGACTTTGCGGTCCTCAATATAAAATGCAATTATCTTGAGTCCTCGCGCTGGGAGCCATTTATTAAAAGAACAATTTTATGATCTAGCCAACTACGAGTCTTGCAATCAAACGTTATCTCAATGCTGGAAATCTGAAGAAGGATTTCAATCCGAATTTATTTTACTATAAGTAATTATGTAATATGTAGAGTGAAGTGTAGGATGGAGTTACCTAAATTGCATTTGTTGGGCGCCATTTAGCGATGTATTGAAAAAAGGACAGATTGATTCTAAGTTTCATTGATACTACATGCAAACCACTTACATTCAGAGTAACAATAGCACAGTTTCTTCCACAGTTTCTTCCACGTGAATAATTATACCTCTTCTTTTCAGTTTTGAATTAAGTCAAAATTTACTCTGCGTAATGGTTAGGGCGTTGAACTTACTGAAAGTCTGGGTATGATTTCCAACCAAATAAGAACAAAAATTTCTTCTCAGGGTACCTATTACAGGGTACAAACGCTCCAAGATAATCTCTGGTGGTCGAAAAGAGTTTAAATTGATTTAACTCATTAAACTAAATGAGTATAAGTATTAAGGAAAGCTGATAAAATAATTTAATTTTGCCCGCACTAAAGGGAGCGCTTAAGAAAGTTGGAAAGGATTTGAAAGGAGATACCAATGCAAATTGGTTTTGAATGTCGGATTATCGTTATGGGAGGAAATATATTGAGTCAAATAATGTGATTTTGAATTATCTAGGAGTAATTAATATATAATAGCTTTGCATAATACTTTCCCAAAAATTAAAAAAATATTTCATGTGGCCAACGCACTAACAGAGTCGTACTTAAATGTATTAAATATTTTGGAGACAAGTTACTTTTTCATTATATCATTACACCAAAATTTAACGGAAAAATAATTGCTTAAACGTTTTATTCTAATCGAAATCTCTGAAATCTCAACGAGTAAAGACAATTTGAACACGGATTCCAATTCAGAACTTCAAAATCCATCGGAAAGAGTTTTCGTTTCTGATACTCAAATTGACTTTCGTTAAGTGATATCAGTAAATTTGTTCAATAAACTTGTACCGCTCATTCGTCCAAGTCACTTTAACTGTCACTTTGCTATTTGAATATAATAAAAAAAACTAATATTGCAGTAAATACTGAAAAACTAGAAAAGAGAATATTAACTTTTTGCCATTAGTCGTGGCAGTATGCAATTACCTTAGGTCTTTGCGTTGGGCGCCATTTATAAATCAGTTTTTATGATTTAATCCACAAGGGGCTGATATTTCTCCCGGGAATATAAAATACTTCATGGATACGAGAAATAAAAAAGAATTAAATCGTTTTTTTTTGTTCGTGGCAACCATAACTGCGTGCCATAGAATTTAACATTAAAACTTACCGACGATAAGCAGGACGTGATGTAGGAGACGAAAAAATGCAAGAAATGCAAGCAAACAGCATTTTACGGTTATAAACTATAATAATACACTTCTGTAAGTTTTTACGGACTTCTAGTGGTAGTTGGGAGGTTTATTACAATTTTGTTCCGTTTTTTTTTTTATATAATGCTTACTCAGGAGTGAAATTGAGGGTTACACAGAATACGGTGGGGTTATTAAATGTAGATAAAGTATAGCTTGGTAGGAAAGATGAATACTATGGAAGAGCGAATCATTTTTTTTATTTACAGTGCCCGATTATTGTTATGAAAAGTGAATAACTTTTTTCCGTCTAGATTATACTTTTACTGAAGTAGGTATAGTATACAGTGCAGTTCATTTGCTTAAACACATCATTTTGGTTTTAAACAAATCTTTGTTTTTTTCTTTTTGTTTTAATAAAAAATATTAAGTGTGCTTTGGTAGAAAAGACTTTACTGTTCCAATTGCCTTTTGTGGTTCAATTGAATAGACAGATTTATAAGCATAAACTATTTTTTTTAAGTTGAATATTTTCGAAATTCCACGTTCTTGCTATTTGGTACAATTTCTATATTGTAAACAAAAAACGTCTAAAAATAACGAGGGAGATGTTTGAGGGGAGGAATGCAACTGGTTATTTGAATTGAATATTGTTGATAGAAAAAGCAATTAGACAATGAAAGACAGAAGTTGTTACTAGGATGTTCAAGAAAAAAAAAGTTTCAATAATGGATGTGTCTCCAATAAGTCTTAGAGCTCTATTCTGAATTCTATGCAACAGGTTCGAACGATAAATGGGGCACTAGCCCAGATATGAGAGTTTTACTCAAGTTTTGGTCAGATGTATGCCTTATAGATCATAGCTAGATCAGAAGTGGAAAAGAATTGTTTGCATCTTTTAAAATAACCTAAGCATTTTTCTGCATTCTTAGCTACTACTTGGAAAGATCCCCGAAGAGTTAGAAGAATAGTTAAGTATCCGCAATGGAAATGGGGTTCCAAATTACAAAACAGTATTCAAGGACCGGCCTTACGTAGGAATAAGATAATGCTCTGAATGTATAAGGGTCAGAAAATTCCTTAGAGTTACGTGAGAAAAATCCAAGTAAGGAATTTGCTTTCGGAACAATAAAATCTATCTGAAGACAAAAAAAAAAGCTTAGGATCGAAGATGTCACCTATTTAGGTCTTTTTTTCGGTAATTTTTTGCAATAGAATATCATTAATGTTATAAACATAGTTTATAGGCGACAAATTTCATCGAAAATATAGAAAACCACATTTGGAAACATTTAAAAACAACTGATTGGAGTTACACCAATCAACTAAGTTCTTTAGGTCATTCTGAAGAAGAAGGCAGTCATTGACGGATTTAATGCATCGGAATATTTTTATATCATCATCATCAGCGAACATAAGACATTAAGAAGAAATTATACAATCGGAATATGGTTAATAACGAGCAAGAAAAGAAGTGGGCCAAAATGAGTTCCTTGAGGTACTCTAAAAGTCACAAATATGGGATAAGATATTATGTTATTAATACGCACATATTAAGTGTGCGCTTTTAAATAAGATTCGAACCATCTCAATATTTTGGAGTGGTAACCAAGGGCGAAAAGCTTCTTAATTAAAACTGTAACGTTCGCATTTGAAAAATCAGTATAAATCACGTCACTTTGATAACCATTTTCAAGATTTTTTATTAAATAGTAGTAGTGTTTTTTTATAACCCACACAATGTCAAATAGGCGATCAGTCTCCTTTCACCACGGGAGCACATAGGTCATGGTGGGATGTACTTGACCTCAAAGAAGATAACATAGACAATTTCAATGTAACTCAGTGATTCTGTTTCTTATTTCAGTGACAATTTTTTAAGTTAAGGGACCGTGCAAATAGCAGCAGGCACCAGTGTTTCTAAAAAAGCTCTCCGATAAGCCCTGCACTGCAAATATAAATTGAACAGAGTATAATAATGAACTAGTTCACAAATTTAAAAGATTAATTTAAATTCTCTTAGTTTTAGTTTGAATACCTGATTTTCAAAAATATTCTTAACTAGCAATGCGCCTAGGCTTGGCGCGGGAAGCACTTATTATAGGGTGTCCATAACGTGTTTGAAAAAAAAGAGGACATTTTCGAAACTCCAATAATCTACTGTTAAACCGCTTACCCCCCCCCCCCCACTCCTCCACGCACAGCAGTGTCGTTCAAATGAAAGATATGATCAAAACTTCATTTTAAAAAAGTATATATTTATAAAAGTAAGGTAGGTACAGAAATAGCAGTTTAGTTACTAATAGTTAGTTTATTTTAACATCTTGTTAAGGGAAACACATGACATGACATTAAATCGGTTTGTTCGTATTCATGCATGTTAAATGTTCGAAACATGGTTCGGCGATGCTCCCGAATGGATAGGTGTGTACTTCAGTGTGTTAATAGCCGTGTTTTTTTGGAAAAGTTATCCGTAGTACAGTAGGATTTTATATGAGTAGGATCACTGGCGATACTCGAATAAACGTCAAATCTCTATCCGCAGCAGGATTTCACTTCTCCTTTTATCGGCAGTGATCCTACTGCGGGTGTTGTATTTGTTATTCATATAACATCCTACTGTACTACGGATAATTTTTCCAAAAAACCACGGCTAATGCTTCATTTTAGGAGACTTATACAAAAGTATATAAATGAAAAGTGAGTCAGATTAATATTTTGGAAAAAAGAGACATA
The DNA here is from genome assembly GCA_911387755.1 of Chrysotoxum bicinctum. NCBI lineage: Eukaryota > Metazoa > Arthropoda > Insecta > Diptera > Syrphidae > Chrysotoxum > Chrysotoxum bicinctum. The sequence goes on along the minus strand of OU426990.1, from coordinate 85,128,847 downwards.
AAAGAGTACACAAATAAAAAAGAGACGGTACAATCATGAACTGTACGCAATCTACCTTGAAGCAGATATCGTGACAAAAATTAAGCTCGGTAGACTCCGGTGGGCAGGGCACCTAGCTCGCATGAGCGAAGAGGAACCTGCTCGGAAAGTTCTTTGTGGTACATTCTATGGTAGACGACAGCGTGGTAGACCATGCTTGCGCTGGAGAGATGGCGTAGACCAGGACGCCCGAAGCCTTGGGGTGCGCAACTGGACGGCGTCGGCTAGAGACCGGGATAGGTGGAGAGACTTGTTGAAAGAGGCCAGGACCGGAACCCGGTTGTCGAGCCGATGATGATGAAAAAAAAAGAATTTGATGAAAAAAGAAAGAATAAGAAAGATCGGAGTCAAAAAAGGGAACATGTTCTCTTTAAAAGAGATGTTCTGGAAACCCTAACTTATTATCAATAGCCAGATAACTTCTGGCGGAATGATCGGGGCGGTCATGTGGCTAAGTCTTAGCTGATATCAATAGAAATGGTACAGTGCCTTGCTATTCCCCAGCCAGCTCAACAAAAATACATTAATTTAAGCCAAATGGAGATTATATTTCTTTTGTGTAAAAAAAAGCAAACAAAAATTTAGTTGATCCGATGACTAACCTTAAGATTTCTTGAAAATTTCATCAAAATCGGTCACGATGTTTTGCAGTTTATAGGAAACCTATACACATAAGCACATACACATAGGAATACACCTGTAAGGACTACTTTTTATTAATAAATATTTCTGAGTTCAGCAGAGCCTAAGAGCAAGCCGTGGAACGCTGATTGCAATACAAAATAAACTGCACAACTGAGTCAAACGAACCTGCTCTTATGTTTTAGAGACTTAAAAAGTTAAACATAAATTATAAATTTTTTAAAGGTTCATTTCATCTTTAGTTGTTAGATATGATAAAAGGAATGGCATGTGATTTTGTATACAAATATTTTATATTAGTCAAGATTTAAAATCAATTTAATTTAAATAAAAATATATACGAGTAAGACCCAGTCTCAAGCTTATTAAAACTATAAGCAAATCAATTAAGATTAATATATTAATAGCTTAAATCAACTAGCGTTTGGGTTCAATTTATTTAAATCTTGTTAAATAAATTTGCAAATGGTGTATATAAATATTTTAAAATAGTTATACGAAAGAAATTGGAATGCCAGTATAAATTTTTAAAATTGTGTAAATAAAAAATTACATTACGGCTCCGTTGGGAAAGATTAGATCTTCTTAGCTGCGGCATTGTTAATAATAATACTCACACATCCAAACAAATCACAGACAACATTAATTAAATAAATTACACTTTCGCGACGTAAATATTTATATAATATACTGAATCTGACTGGATTGACAGAATAATCTGGAATTTTATTCAATGAGACCAATTTGTTATGGCCTTTTCAGAAATAAAGATCAATCGTATATAAAATTTTATTTATTAAGAAATAATAGTTGTTTTCATTTTATCTCTAAATTTTCGAATGTATCTTAAACATAAAATTATATGACAAGCTCAGCTTATATGTATATAAAAAATAAAAAGTATTATTGAATCAAAGTAAATTTTAAACAGGTACTATTACCTGTCGGCCATCCTTACCATTTTGATCGACTCGATCAAGTTGCCAATTTTAGAATTTTACAATCAAATTTAAAAATTATTAAAAGAATGAAATAAAAACAAAAAAAAAAAAATAAATTATTTTAAAAGAATGTGATATACCTAATCTAAATGTATTACCTTTCTAAACTAGAATTCAAACTATGCGAATCCCTCCAATCAACCCAGGAACGTATACGTGAGGCTTCAATTACACCGTCCTTCATAAGGAATTTGAGTTAACTGACAATTTTCAATATCTCTGATTACGTATCGATCATTTTGGAGGGCTTTATGTACTTTGTATGGACCGCGGAATTTAGGGATAAATTTCTTATTACGAGTACTAGCAGCTGTTGTATCAATGTTTCGAATCATTACACTATAAGGAATCTAATATTGATTGTATCATGAAGTTTTGTCTTGTCTTATTTCTTATTTCTTATTTTTTTATTTCTTATTTCTTATTTTCGGAATGTTCAGAATTTTCGGATTGTTCGGAATGTGCGGAATGTTCGGAATGTTCAGAATGTTCGGAATTTTCAATATCATCATAAGTGAGTTACAGTCCGTTATAATCTTAAACGGAATACCCTCTAAATACACACGAAACTTTCGTAACGAATTATGATTGCTAGGGTTTCAAATTCAAAACTATGAAATTGAGACTCAGATGCAGTTGTGCGTTGTAAAAAATATGCAACTGGATGAAATTTGTTATCATCCTGTTTTTGCATTCCCCCAAAACCATCAGAACTTGCATTACAATGCAATTCTGTATCGCGTTTCGGGTTATACAATGCCAAAACCGGTGACGTTATTAACTTATCCCTTAAATTAGAAAATGCTGAAAGGCATAAATCATCGAAAACAAATTTAACACTAGGTTTAAACAGATACAGTAATGACATAGCCAGGACCGGCCCGAGCTAAATTAGAGCCCTGCGCAAGCTTCATCAGTGGCGCCCCTTATTTGCGGTGATTGGCGGAAGTTATTTCCTCATTACCCAAGGAGTAACCATTGCTATACGTTTTTTTAACGAGGTATCCCCAAGAGGCCTATTCCTAGATAATACTTATATCCAATTAAAACAAATATGATTTTTATTAAAAACTAAGAAATCAAAAATATATTACAAAAATAATAGTAACTAAAGAATACAAAAATAATTGTAAACTAAAGTCATAAAATATATCACAAAAATTTAGGAACTGAAAAAATATTTTTTGAAGTAAAAAGTATTTAAAAACTAATTCAAAAACAAAACAACATAAAAATAAATAATTAATTCATTAATTATTGTTGAATTAAAAGTTTTATATTCATATTTACATATTTATTCAGTGTAGGAAATAATAATAAAATTATTATTTTAATAAAAATAAAAGGAACCGAATTTATTGCAATAGATTAACTTTTCTGGCTTTTAGCATACTGTTTTAGTATACACTACTGGAATAGTAGCGCAGCAAGTTTTATTCTCAATATAGATTCCCTATCCTTTCTTTTGTTTTGAGTTTTTTGTACCACAATATAAGAATAAAGTAATTAGATTAGTCAAAAAATCCCTTTTAAATGTAAACAATAACTTGCAAGAACAAAAAAAAAAAATAGAGAAAAGAAGAAATTGAATAAAACAGATTCACTCATTAACGACAAACCTCAACATTAGTCATCGCATCATCATCACTCATTATTTCCGTATTTCAACTCTTTTTACCGTCTCGAAACACCAGCCACACGACACTCATAAAGAGAGGCCAGTGCCAAATTAAAACATAGTACAAAAATTCATAGACGCAACTTTTAATTTTGCGCGCTGTTATGTCAATGAGTATGAAATTTGTACCTTAGAATTTCTGTTTGAGTAACATTGCTGACTTCGATTTCATATAGAAGAACTGAAATCGGGCGCATGTTATCAACATGCAAGCTGTTAACTGCATAGGAGAGGGTTATCAAAATAAAATAAATGCCTTCACTCATACACGCGATGGTGAGTGTGAAGAATAACCTAACAGTAGATTGATAAAGAGAAAAATAGCAAATAGGTAGGTATCTATTGTTAAGCCAACAAAATCGTGCACTTTGTAAAGATTTTGTGATGTAGTTTTTTTTACTGTGGAAGTGTGGGTGTGTTTAGGAAATTAAACATAGACTTGTTTTTGGAATAGTAGATATGCATATATATTATATATCTGTCTTATTATATTCAGAATTAGCTGTTAGTTATATAATGAATATCAATATTGGTGTGAGCTATGTATAAAAATAAATGAGACTTAAAAAAGAAGGTAGGTAGTGGTTATGAAGTAGCGGCTTTTTTAACGCTTGCCCAAGACGCCCCTTGGGTTCAGCGCCCTGTGCATTTGCACAGCTTGCACGTATAGCTTGACCGGCCCTGGACATAGCGATATGTGAAAACGACGGGACAAATCGGCGGAAATATGAAAACAAACCTAAATATTTTTGGACTTGATCTAAAGTTTTCGGAATGGGAAATGTTTTATAATTTCCATATGTCTATCCCTTTTTATTGATAGAGAATCCCAAAAAATCTATTTCATTATAGCCGAATTGGCACTTTTTGAATTTAAGTTCAAGTCGGAATTCAGCAAGTCGTCGTAATAATCTTTGAAATACGTCCAAATGTTCCGAAATAGTTTTGGCAGCAATTGTTATATCATCCATATATACAACAACAGTCCCTTCATCAATAAATGGACGTAAAATATTATTAATGAATCGTTGAAACACTGCAGGTGCATTTTTTAAACCAAAAAGCATTTGCAAATATTCAAATTGTGCATCTGGGGTTACAAATGCTGTATATGGAATTGAATTTTCTGAGACTTTTTCTTGGTGAAACAAATTTTTTAGATCCAAAGTTGTAAAATATGCCTTGCCTTCCAATCTCTCTAGACAGTCATCAATAAGAGGTAATGGATAACTATCCCTTACCATGATTTTATACAGAGGTCGATACTCAACACACATTCGTTTCTGGCCACATTTTTTAGAAACTAGAACAGTTGGAAATGCATAAGGAGAATTACTAGGTCGTATTTGTTTATTTTTCAATAGGTCACTAATCATATCCCTGGCAATACGCCGATCTTCATAAGAGAGACTTATAGATGCTGAGCTTATTGGAATGTCGGAAGTCAAATGAATTTTCATTTCATATTTATCTTCATTAGAGGTTGGAATATTTGAAAGGTCAAGGTAATTCGTCTCAATAATTGTGTGAATCTCTTTCCGATAGAATTGATTCAAATTAACTTTGATATCTATACGTTCAGAAAATATTGTATCTGCTTCAATTGCAAAAATGTCCGGAACAAGATGATCGATACCTAACGAAGTATTGGTCGATTCAACATGATTTTTAACATTCACGTTCGAAAATTGACACAGATCACAAGTAATTAAAAGGTTTGGATTCTCATTTTCAGAGGAACTATACACACAATGCAATACTTTATTTGATATTTTAATTTTATTTTTATTCCAATCATCCAAAATTTCAACATTTGTTTTGGGAATTTTATTAAAAGTTAAATCAACTATCATAAATTTTATATTAACAACATTTAAAAAATCCCGACCCAAGAAACATGGATATGGAATAACTGAAATAGGAACAACAAGGATATCATTTAAGTTAGTTAACTTGCGAAAGGAAATTTTAATTTGAATTTTTCCAAAAGTACTTATATAATTTTAAATTTCCAAATCCTTTGTAACCACATTAGAGAACATTGGTTAATTAAATCATTTGGAACAGCAGATTTTCTCATTAAACTATTCGGACTACAAGAATCAAATAAAGAAATGAAAGTATTACATCTATGCATAGAACCATTAATTAAAAAGGTAACACTTACATCATTTATCTCGGAAATATGATTGTTAGCTACTCTTTTTGTATTTTCGATATTCTTGAACTGGAAATCATCTACTAGGGCCACTCGTTTAGTATGTTTCTTTGGGTAGTCTTTCAAAATATGCTCTTTAGAACCACAATGAAAACATGAACCTTTTTCTCGTTTGGGATGAGGACATGAACTTGCAAAATGCCCAACATTTGAGCAATTGAATCGGTGATTGTTAAAACAACATAAGTAACACATTTTTCAAAATCACTTTTACTATGGTTTTGCACTGCTTAGGGGTAGAGCTATAGGTTCAGAGCAAAACTAGCATAATTTTATACCTGAAACACACAGAAATTCGAGCGCGAAATCAGCATTTAGTGTTAAAACAACATATCTGTTCTGCCATTTTGGCAAATGAGTGCTAAAACACATTTAGTACATGCAATTAATTTCTTTTTACACCCAACGCTGGCAAAACGTAGTAGGCCAACTGTTGTTTTTACTTGCGATATATGTAGGTACTATAGGGCAAGTTCTGCATTTGGAAAAAAAATCGAACTCGAGATTTTGATCAAAGTTGACATTACGATGAAAGCGAAGACGAATAAAGTGGGTCCGGCAATTCCGTCTGTCTGTCTGTATGTCTGTCTGTCTGTCTGTCTCTCTGTCTATATGTCTGTACCTCGATCTAGAGCCTAAGCCACTGGACCTATTTTCTTCAAACTCGGTAGTTATGGGTCTTCGGTGATTCCCTAGAGGGAAAATTGAAATTTTTTTTTAGCTCTAAATTTACATAACGGTACCCCCCATACACCCGTAATGCAAAATCTTATTTATCTCGAAAACGGCTCTAACGATTTTGATAAGAAAATTAGGTGTGATATTATGGACATGGACTACGTTTTGGTAAAAAAAAATTGGGGCAAAATGTTACTAACGGTACCTGTCATAGAACCGTTTTTTTGATTTTCGACTTTCTCATAAACGGCTCTAACGATTTTAACCAAAAATTTTCAGCAGGAGTCCCCCTAAGTTTAAAATAATATTGTATAAAAAAAATATTCGAAAAATTATTTGTTGGGTTTTTTTTGAAAAAAATTTTTTTTTGAAAAATCAATATCTTCAAAACCTATGAACGATTATTTTTTGAAATTATTTCCTAAAATCAATATTAGGTGTGTTTTTTTCGCAAGTCCATATAGAATTGTAAAAAAAAACGACATCGGGATTTAGGAGCTTTTTTTCCAGATAGCTGGAAGCACTGTGTACGCTATGACATTTGTCAGCTTATTGACGACTAGCATCAACCAATCCAAAAACGTCACTTTTGACGTCTCTGAGCAAATTATCGATAACATATAGATAATACCATTTTGGCATCACCATTTTTATCGGGTCTTAGATTAATACTACGTTTTCACCAAGAGTAAAAGACTATTCACATGAGAGCGACCAACGACCAACGAATAAAAAAACAAATGGGATTTAAAACATATATAAGCCTAAATTCTTTACAAAAACTTTACAAAAGAGTAGCAATCTAGTTTAATTTAATGTTAATTTATTAAAATTTGTGTTGTGTTGAAAATAAATTAGTCGTCGCGAATTGCAATATGATTGCTATGAACTGTCAAACATTATTCGCGTCCCACATACCATCCACACTGCAACAAATCAATTGTTCGCGCGCGGCTAACCTGAAAATCATTCTAAGTTGTCTAAGTAAACGCCATTCGCGACGAATAAAAACAAAATATGCATGTGAATGAAATGTCAAAATGGGCGAATGTTCGTTCATTCGTCGGTCGTTCGTCGCTCTCATATGAATAGTCCTTAAATCCGCTAGAGATTTAAAATAAATCTTGAAGTGTTTTCACCAAAGAAACTGAGATTTATTTGACGTTTTCACTCTGTCTTGTCATTCAATTGTCAATTTGGACAAGCGAAAAAAAATTGCATTGGGTAGTAAACAGGAAAAAAAACAGATATTTCTATTTTGTGTTGATTGTCAATGAAGAAAGTGGGTGTTCATAGGTGCGTTCTACAAAAGGTTTGTTTGTTTTGCAAATCTTCTGATTGCGAGAAGATTTCAAGGAGATTTATTTTAAATCTTCATTTGAGGTGATTTATATTTGTATGGTAAATCTACGAGATTTAAAGGAGATTTATGGTAAATCCACTTAAATCCCGGATTTACCTTTGGTGAAAAACGTAGTATAACTCTCGAAAATTATCTGGTCTTAGCTAACTCTACAGATTTAAGTAGTTGTTGCATTTGCATGTAAAGCGCTTAGTCCCGATGTCGTTTTTTTTTACAATTCTATATGGACTTGCAAAAAAACACGCCTATTATTAAATACTTAAAATTCGCATCCCACATTTTTTTCTTGAAAAATTTTAAAGAAATTTCTTATATAAGAAATTTAATTATTTAATAATAAAAAAAATTTTAAAGTTTGTTTGCATAAATTCATTTAAGTATCATTTTAAAATAATGTTAAAATAGATTTTATATTTTTCATTATTTTGTATTTTAATGAATTTCTGGCTCTAAGCTGTGTTTTTGTTTATTTTTTGTACTTGTTTTTTTTTTTAATAAAATACTGAAATCTTAATAATGTGTTATTTTATATTGTATTTTATATTCAATTGATTTCGCTAAGACTTACGTGGCAAATTGAGTGTAAAAACAACATAACTTAACGTATTTGAGTTGTTTTGGCTCTCAACAAAACGTTGGGTGTTAAAACAACACAAAAAACAAAGTTAGTTTTTAAAAAATCTCCTTTACTAAAAAGATTTTTTTAAAACTTTTAACTGTTTACAACTCGCAGAACTACCACTAATCAGGTTTTAAAGTTAAAATTGTCAATGCGGCCGCGTCCTCAAAAATATAAGGTTTTTTGTCTCTCCTGTAAAAAAACAAAAATGTCACTTATGTTGTTTTAACAATCACCGATTCAATTGTAACACAGCATCTTAGAATTATCAAAGCTTGGTTTCAAAACTGGTGGTTTTGTCTTAGTTGCGTTTGTTGTAGACCGGGTCTTAATTAATACTTCATTTGATTCTCGTTGACTGCGCAATTGGCTATAGCGATGTGATAGGTTTTTGAGATGTTGTATATTACAAGCCGGATAAATCACAGCAATGTTCACAGAATTATCTTGAAATCCATGTATTATAAATTGAATGACTTCCAATTCATCAATATTCGCACGTGCTGCCAACTCTTGCATTTTGAGAATATATCCCATAACAGAGAGTTTCGAAGAACGGAAAGTGGTTTTTCTTAATTTGTCAATCACTTCTGAAACAGTATACGCATAACCAAAATTTGACAAAAAATTGTTACGGAATTGAAGATAATTATTAGAATTATCCACACGAAGAAACAATTCAGCAGCAGAATCCGTTTTCATCAAACGTCGAATTGACTTAAGGCGGTAAACATCGTCACCATTTACAGAATTACAAGCTCGTTCGAAATTTTCTAGCCATTTACGGGCATCATAAGCTTCATCACCAGCAAAGGGAGTGATATAATGTTGAATATCTTCGAATTTTGCGTTAGCCAAAACATTCGGAGTGGGAGCCAGTTCTTGTTGTAATTGTTTCAACCGACGGCGTTTTTCCAAAACTCTAAGCTGTGCATCAATATCAGCTTCTTCGTGAAAAATCAACATCTTGCTTCTTGAGCCAATCTTGGATTTCAGATTTGTTCATTATCAGAATTCTTCATCATATAAATATTAATCAAAATTTTCGGAACTATCCCACTTCTGAAGTTGTTATGGCCTTTTCAGAAATAAAGATCAATCGTATATAAAATTTTATTTATTAAGAAATAATAGTTGTTTTCATTTTTTCTCTAAGTTTTCGAATGTACTCGTATCTTAAAATTAAAATTATATGACAAACTCAGCTTATATGTACTATATAAAAAAATAAAAAGTATTATTGAATCAAAGTAAATTTACAACAGGTACTATTACAATTTCTTCATTTGTTCGTTTGTCATTTGTTGTATAGTATCTTAATATATTTTCACAAAATAAATTCCTGAACGCACGCATAAATATCCGATAGCCAATATGTAATGTCAATCCTTTTTCATTACTTATTTTATTTTACATTTTTAATATCTTAAAAACACCACTATCCGAATATTGTGGATATATATTGTCCATTAGAAACCTTTATTTAAATACGTTCTTTAATTTGAGACAGCTACGAAGCCCATGAATAACACTTTGTATGGGAAATGTTTTTTTGCAATGCTTTTAATAGTTATTCTGCTATTCGGGATGGAGATAAATACAACAAAACAAATGTAACGTGTTATTTCTGCGAGCGTGCATGTGTATGCAAAGGTGACTAAACATACGTGAAAGTAACCTGGAGAATATCGGATCTGGCATATGCAAGGGGGGATTCCCTTCTTGTATCTATTGTGCATTTGGTTCGCTTTGGTCAGCCGATATTATTCACACAAGCTCTAGGAACGACGGAGAGAGAGACCAGCTTTCAAAAGAAACTTGGAGCTTTTTCACCCTTCTAAAACAATATGATTTTATCGAGGTTCACTAATGACAAAATTACGAGTATTCTCTGAAATTTGCTCCTTCCTCCATTCCTTTCACTAAAATCCCTTCCCTTGACGTCTACCTATAGGGGCTAACGCTTACAGACACCTTAGTCCTTTTAGGCAACTTCGAGAAGGTTGTCTGTTTCCAAATACGTCGGTGGCTTGCTAGTGATCGCACGTACTTAGCTCGTCGGTGGGGTGGAATCTTGACTTTTGGAAAACTAGACAATGTTACGTTAATTTCAATTTATTTCAAGCCAAAATTGTTTGAGATGTTTTAACCGGTAAATGAATTTTTTTTTTGTTTTATCGCAAAATTTGTTTTGCGGGGCCCAAATCTTACGTCATCCGAGAATCCCATCCCATCCATACTCCATTCTACCCTACACTTTCATCCCCTGGGATATTTAGATTCGGTAACACATCTTTAGTCCATGGATTCCGAATATGCTGTCATATCTCTTTATAACAATGTCTACAATTAATATTCAATGTATTTAACTATTTTTATCTTTTTTTATTTTAATTTCCTTTCTTATTAGTTTCGTTATTATTCTTATTTATGTTGGCTAACATAATATTTATGGGTACTAAACCTAATTACAAAAATTATATTTCAATATTTCTAAAGGAAAGAATTGATTTCGTTCTACGGAATTCCTTAACCTTAACAAAAAACAAAATATTATGCTTATTGTACTCGAATACTATATCGCGAATATTTCCACCCGCCTTGGACTAATACAGCTCCAATACGAACGCGAACAGCGTTCTCATATATTTACAAAAAAAATGATCCTTTCTTCATCACATCACGTCGCACGGAACCTTTAACTCAACCGATTTCATTATGTCGAACTTATGGGTACGAATTTAGTATTATTAAAGAAAAAAATAGGTGTCAGAAACTCTTACTTATTATAGTATCATCTAAAATTTAAGTTGCATCCAACTCTTTTATTTTATTGCTTCTTTATTTTTTTGTTTTGTTTTTCTTTTATTTTTGAAATCCGTTCACGGAGGAAGTAACAGAAAATACAATTTATAAAAAAATCAATATAGTGGGTATTAAACAACATAAACTTACCTCAAACTCTGCCGAAGGTGTGCACAACTCCTTTGAAGCTTGTGGCGTGTGATTTGATGAATTGATAGTGATGATCTTCCAAATTGCTTTTGTAATCTCTCCCACCAGGCTGGATTTCAAAAAAAATTATGTTCTAACTTAGATTAGGTACTACTTAATTCACTTTTAATTTATCTTATTTATCTTATTTTTTTTTTTTTTTTTTTTTTTAGACCAATTTTTGTATTCTTTTTTTTTTATTATTAACCTTTTTTTTCTTTTTTTTTGATAAAATTTTTCTTTAAAGAATGCTAATGCGAGCTTAACTAGACACTTTCCGACAAACTACCGCGGTTCCACAAATTGAAAAGAAAATGTCACAACCGATAAAATTATCCTTTTTACGTTAAAACGAATAGTATTTAAAATTATTTTTTTTTTCTTCAATTCTTTCCTGAACATTCTTTGTTTTCTACTTATTTAAAATACACTTGCTTTTCTTATCGGCAACCAAAAACTAGGTTAGTAGGGAAGGAAATCACCATTTCACAATTTGGCAGATGTTTTCGCCTTATTTTTCTTTTATTTTTTTCCCTAAATTTTCCCCTCTTTCTTACTTCTTTTACTCTTTCTTATCCTTGTTTTTTTTTATAATCATTCTTTTTAGATTTTTCCTAGGTTCTTCTTTTTCTTTCTTTCCACTTTTCCCTTGTATTATACCTTGTTTTTCTTTCTTTTTTTTTTGTTTTACTAATTTTTTAATTCTCTTTCGTTTTCTTTACTTTTGGATATCTTTTTTTGTTATATTTTTATTTCAAACTTATAAAAAAAAGGTTTCACTGGTAAGAAAAAAACTTTAGGGTGGAAGGGAGACACTTAGGCACCACGTTATCCAGCTCGAATGTTCGTAACATCGTAGTTACTGGAGTGAGGTGAGACTGGAACTAGATTTTTTTTTCTTTTTCTGGTGTCTTCTCCTCCAACTCTGTGATTCCTTGCACCAGATCTTCGTATGCTCCGTGATCAATCAAGGGCATATGGTTGGTATCTTTTTCTTTTTATCCCAAAATGGCTTCTCCGCTTCGTATCAGTGGCTTAAGGGAAAGGAAATTGAATTTCTGTGGGTTAAGAAGAGAGTTCTTTAATGCCCCAGATTCAATAAAAAAAAACTTACAAAATTTTGGCGGGTTTATTATTTTAGTTCCCGGAGCGGTGAAGTCCGTCCAGCCAGGCGGCAATTAACAGAAAGACTTTAAGGTACTTTTTTGGTTGGCGACATGCCGTGACGAATGGAAAGGAAGTAGCCATGTTTGAACAAAATATTGGGACAGGTGAATAAAAGAAACAGTCGATTCGTTCTTTTCCTTACGAAACTTTTCGTCAAAAAAAACTATTTTAACCAACCACAATCGGCAGTTGAGTAGCGCTTACTTAACGCTCTTGTAGGTATAACACGTTCGTTTTGGTTTATAACTAAGCTATGAATTTTTGAATTTGTTTTTCGCTTTAATAGTGACTTCTCTTTTTATACCTATATATACACCAAGTTGGGCATTTACCTATATTTAAAGAAAATACTCAATACACTTTATTAAATGTACATTTATTACATTGTATTCTTATGAATTAAAGCCCAAGTTTTTAAATTTTTGGTGTAAAAAAAAAACTTATGGGGGTGGTTTCCTACAAAGCTCGCCACTTTCACGACGTTCAATCGCGATAAGAGGCGAGAAAAGAAACCCGTTCTTGGACTAGGTATGTAAACAAAAAATTTTTTTAATTTGTATAGACTTCCGCCACGAGCACTCATGCACAGCTGAGCAGCCGGGATTTGTTAGACTGGATTCTAATCTTTCCTAGGAACTTTATTTTTTTAGGTCTTTTGAATGTACTACCATCTTATTTCTTTTTTCATCTTGTACTTCGTAAAGGTTATTTCCTATTACCTTACAAATCGTCACTTTGGAAAATTTTGGGCACAGTTTGGCATTTCGATGCTTTGAAGAATTACTTAGAATGAAATTCCTTTTGAAAACTAAATCGCCTATTTTAAAATCTATTTTCCTACTCCTGAGGTTGTATGTTGTAGCATACGATTCATGAGCACGTTCTAGATAGTTCTTTAAGGGTAGGTCTACCTCAGAAGCAAACTCAAATCTCATGTAAAAACGTGTACATGTATTGGTGCACAAATTGGCTCTCTTAGTTAAGAATTTTTGTGTTAAGAAAATAAATTTAGCTCGTCTCGTCTCTTCAGGATACCTCTTTTTTCGCATCACGCATAGAGATAGAGAAAGATGGAATAGCATATCAAAAAAAAAAAAATAACAGAAAACGGGAACAAGGCACGAGTGGCAAGCTGGCAAGCCGCACAGGCAGCGCACAAGCATTTGATTTTGAATTGACTCGGATTGCGCACAAGATAAATGAAAGTTTTTTTCTTTTTGTATTTTGGGTAGAAAAAATAATTTTTCGTGAATCGTGATTGTTTGAGGTTTAGAAAAGGCAAATTGAGTTTTTTGCATTCAGCGCTCACAATTAGACACAATAAAAGACGGTTTGTTTTCTGTTTTATTTTTGGTTGCAGGTGAATTGAAACTTTTTGCATTTAGGTAGATAGTGTTTTTATTCTTTGCGTATTTATACAAGGTAAATCTGTTGGTTCTAGGACTTTTACTTTTCAGGATATTTCAAAAAATAAAGAAAAGTGAGCACAGATTTAGACATTAGGAACCCGTGGAATTTGCTCTGATATTTATAATTTATTTTTAATGTAGACAATTAATTTTAGGAAAAAGTTCACAATTCAAAAATTGCTCAACTAAAATAATTATTAAATTTCCTAACCCAAGTAAATTAATACACTTTCAAAAATAATAATGGTAGCTATGTACCTATACCTATAAATATTCTTTTGAGTCTTTTTCAAAGGGCTGTAACTCTACGAAAAGTGGTAGTATTGGGATGAAACCAAAAGCGTTTTAAATATTTCTTTTTCTTGTTTCAGAGTTTCTAAAAATAAAAAATATCCATTTTAAATTTTTATTTTTTATATACATTTTAAATTTTTATTTTTTAAAGAGCTTCATTGTCTTGAGATTATTTATGATTTAATAAAATTAATAAGTGCAAAAAAATATAGCTTCAGATTAAAAAGTGGTTCCGTCTTTGACTACTAATTTACATGTAAAAATTGACAACATAAAAGGTAAATTGGGCAGTTTTGAAAACATGAATAAATTCGTTATAGATAATGGATTCTTTGAAACAATTTATGGAGATACATAATTGATTTTTTACAATTGACCGTTCATTTAAGAAAAGTGGAAAAGTGTTTTTTAAACAAACAGATTATCAATTTTGAAATTGGTTGATCAAACCGTTCGTTTATTATCTATTGTTCCTGAATATTATGTACATAATCATCAAAATAAAAATAATGATAACAATTTTCATTGTTTTGCATTTGTTACATATCTTAGACTTGAAGTCCCTATCAGCGTTACCACTTCCGGAAAAAAATGGAAGGAGATTTGAAGAAAAAAGTGAAGTAAATTGGGAAAAATCGAAGTAGATTTTAAAATGACTTTTTACTTGCTTTTAGACAAATTTGAACTGGGAATTTTCATAAGTTGACATTACAACACAAAAGAGTAATGATTCCGTCTATCTGCAACTCTGTACCGCAATCTGTAGCCTATAGGAGAAATTGAAATGGTTTGTTTTACTTTAGCTCGGTTCCTTCCATACAGCCATTATGAAATATTATAATTATTTTGAAAACGGCTCTCATGCTTTTTTTTTTAAATTATGAATAGATAACTGTACCAACAATGCAGTCCACATTTTGGTAAAAAATAAATGTTATTATCGGTACCTGTCATAGAACCTTCTTTTTATTTTCTACTTTTTCATTTGCGACTCTTCCGATTTCGATCAAAATTTTAACATCGCAGATTTTTTGATTTTGAAATAATATTGTATTCGACAAATGTTTTCCAAAATGTATACTTTTAAATACTTAAAATTGTCAATACATTTCTTTAAATTTTAAAGAAAATTTAAAAAATTTAATTTAATATAATTAATAAAACATTCTTTTATAAAAAATAACATTAAAATTACTATATTTAAATATAGTTTAATTTTAAATTAAAAACACATATGCAAGCGAAATTTTCATACATAGGATTCGTGTACACATACACATCAGTGTGTTGAGTTCCTATGCTTTTAAACTTACTTATTTGTGTATTTTTATTGTTTTGATATTCTTTTTTTTTTGTAATTCGATGAATCTCTTCTTCGTTGGATTAGAAATTACCTTTCGGACCGTTTACTAAAAGTAGTTTTGGACGGTTTCAAATCTGATGTTGGGCATTCAATCCCTAGAATCACGACGTATTTATTTCGGTGTAATGCTTGTCAGAGATTTAATAAATTATAAAATCAATTGCCCTTACTTGTTTTCGTTGATTGGCTTTCATGTTCCTTTTCGTGAATTACGTAATAATCGTTTATTTTGTGTACCCTTTCATAGGGTCAATTATGGAATCAATGAACTCGTTTAAGACAAGCTAATTCTGTTTGTAATGCTATTGATTTTAATTTATATTTAAGTAGGGACTGTTTTAAAAAAAACTTGTTATTAATAATAAACTTCGGTGGTTAATGTTAATTGTACATTCTATTTTTGTTTTGTTTTATTTATTATTATTTATATAAATTTACTATTCTTCTAAGTAGTCTTTAAGAGTTGTGTCTCTGCTTGATGAATAAATAAATAAATAAATAAATGCTGGTGTGCCCCAGGGGTCCGTTTTGTCTCCGACAGTTTCTGTCTATAACTGTTGCTCCGCTTAATTGTTTTGCTGACGACAGTAACCTCAGCTTTTCATATTAGTTTTTAGATTCACATCCTTATCCTTCGGATGTGGACCACCAACGGCAGCGTATTATAAGCTCATTAAATTCTGATCTTGATAGCATTGTCCAATGGGGAATCAAAAAACGTATAGAATTTAAAGCTTCGAAAACTCAATGCTGTATGGCACTTGCATCGAGGAGACTGAACAGCTTCTAGGTATGTGCATCACAGACCGTCATTTGTGAAGTGATAACATGTTTGACGTAACCAAAAACGCCGCTAAGTGTTTAGATTTTCTCCGCCGATGCAAGAAGTTTTTTACACCTACTAATCTGGCTCTAATCTATAAGGCCTATATGCGTCCAAAGCTCGAGTGCAATTCCCACTAGGCAGGTGCTCTAAAAACCCTCTTTAGTCTCTTGCACAGAATTCAAAAGAGAGCTCTAAAAATTATAGGCGACCGTGGTCTAACTAAAACATTTGAATCTCTCGAGCACCGCCACAATTTTCACAAACAGTGCTCTAGTGAAGTAGCCAGTTGTATTCTCCCCCTCAAACAATTCAACCGTATAACCCGTACTTCTAGGACTGCTCATCATTTTCGACCAATTTCGGACGTACTGTCAAGTACAGTGATTCTTTTTTTAGCCGCACTACACGAATCTGGAATGCTTTACAGGGCTCAATATTTCCCACTCATTGTAATGTGCAGACATTAAAAAGCAATGTGTATCGGTATTTCCTTTCTCATCCTATCCTACTTTCCTAATTTCTTGCACTGTGTTTAACATTTTAATTTTATTCATAGCCCCTTGACCTTGAGTGCGCGTTTAATATAAAAAAAAATACTACCTTGAGTGAAATAGAGAAAAAGAAGTAGATTTGGACTTTTTTTTTTGTAAAATTGAAGTAGGTTGAAACAGAGATTTTTAAAATGAGGTAGATTTCAGTATTTGGCTGATGGTGCGAAGTAAGATGTAGATTTTAAATATTTTGAAAAAAAGAACTATATCTACTATAATTGAAGTAAAATGGTGCCACTGGTTCCCATTAGCTGAAACAATTTTTTTAGAAAAAGTTTGTCAATTTTATTTCCAATAACATCATTGTATTTTAATTTTACTTTGTATGCTAATATACTAATTTTAAGCTTCTATTTTATTAAGCAAAAACTAAAAATGCATTTTATATAGAAACTGATCTTATTAAAAAAAAAACGAATTTCCTTAAGTCATTTCGAAATTATTCACAATTTGTCAACTACCAACGAACAATTGGTGGTCGTAAGTAAAACGTGTTAGAAAAAAATGTTGATGGGCAGATATGTACAGATAACCGGCTAAGCTTTAATAAAAACGAACTTAATATTGGTTTTTCAAACATGTCAAAACCCTCATCGAAAAAAAAAACAAAAAATGTGCTCTTATTTTTATATCATTTTTTAATTTTGACACCAACAACATTATTGGAAAACTAATACTTGTTTTTTTTTACAAATTAAAAACCAAGTGATAATGAATATATGAACATACATATGTATATTATATAAAGGTCGTTCTTATTAGAACTAGGCCAGATTTGCCTATTGTCCTTTTTTAAAAATTATCTCATTTCGAAATTTTGAACGAAATTACATCATGTGGCCTAATGAAAACGAAGAAGGTATTACATATGTATGTATTTTCTATTTGCTTACTTTTTATCAATTTTTTTTTGCTTGAGTTTTTTGTTTCCTTTGTTTGTTTTTGGAGGCAGTTGTTGCAAAAAAATATTTATAGGTATGTACAAAATAGATTTGCACAATAAAAACAAAACAGAAAATAACTGTAACGAGAGTATTATCTATCACCATGACATATTGAAATAAAGGAGACAAATCTTCCTATGTAAAACCAACAAAAATACATAAAAGAAGCGCACTTCCCATATTCTTTCTATATACTTTCACCATTCTTCTACCAGTGGAATACGTCACCACCGAAAACAAAAAGTGATCGAATTTTCCTTTTTAACTTATTTATATAAATATGTACATAGGTATTTAGATTAATAGATACCTGCATAATATTGTATATAATATTTTGGCGCCATCTACTTGCCATATCCCTTGGTTGTTGCGTATTCGCTTACAGTGAAATGCAATTTGCGTTCATTCACAGGATTAACATGTACTAATCTAATATATTTTTGATACATCCATTACCTACCTACGCAAAATTAAATCAAAACAATCCTTACGATACCAAATCAATACAAGGCGTTGCAGCTCTACATTACCTATGAACCTACCTATCGGAAAAAACAACACAAAATCTATTGTAGATACTTATATGCATATGTAAGTTAACTACACGTGCCGCAACAAAAAAAAATCAAAATTTCTTGGAATCATTCAAGCGGCTACAATCAACAAAATTCCATTCCCACAGTCAATGCAATGAATTAAACATAATGCTGACTTGATGTTTGCATTATTGCAACTTTACACCTACACATTGCTGGGAACGATGCTTCAGAATAATGCTATGCTTAGGGTTAGGATAAGATAGTATTTAAGACCTAGAAAATAAGAAATAATTGTTCAGTTGTTTATTAGGCAGAATCGCTGCCAGTTTGTGAATTAAATAAATAAAGTTTTTTTTAAGTAAATTGTGATAATTATTCTTTAACTTGTATCTTATTCTATACACAACATCGCAGATTTCCTTTCTTCCATCATGTACACACCCTTTGGCAAAAAAAAATGAAGATCACTATGCATCGCAATTTATTACTATGTGTGTACCTAAAATGGCTTTCCATAGAAGAAACAAAAAAAAAAAACAGTAGAATGATGATAGATCGCAAATAAAAAAATACAAAAAAAAACAAAATTTATGACAGCGAATGTGTGATAACCTACTTATATTTTTTTTATACATACACAAAGAACATTTTTCCACCCTACCTCCGACAATGTGGAATGGTCATTGCATCATATACGATATACCTACTAAAAACAATCATTTCTCACACGTTTTTTTTTTATTTTTTCTGTTCTTGTAATACGAGATGCAAGATGACAAGTCATAAACAAGAATAAAAAACTAAATGTGCCCAGACAAAAAAAAATAGAATCAAGAGAGCGGATGGGCGGACAAAATTCTTTTGCACAGAGAATACGAAACCTTCTCTTTCAAAGCGCTGATATTGCAGTGGCATTCTTGTGAACTGAAAACTTACTTGTGTGCGTGTGCAAAGGAACTTTTTGTTAAAAAATGCAAAATAGACCTCTTTTATAAAAATAAAATTAAATAAATATTGAGTGAAAAAAGTATTTTGTATTTTTGAATTTAGTAAATAAAATATCAAACAAAAATAAAAAAAATATGTGAGAACTGTATTGTCAATACTTTTATTGCAAATGCATTACAAATACTGTCATATTTAATTGCATTTTTATGAACTTTAGATGAGTTTAATTAAATTTTAAAGACCGATATGCTGTTTAGAGAATATAAATCTTTGATTAAAAAATTATTTCCAAAAATTAAAGAATATAACTCTCAATTTCCCAGGGTAGAGAACAAAATATTTGTAAAAAAATTTATATTTTTTGACTTTTGTTAGTAAAAAGTTACTGTAAAAATAAAAAAAAAATTAAAAAAAATATTAACGTAATTGCACATACTTATTGGCTTTATATAAGAGTGAATTTTACTTCGTTATGTTTTATACTTATGAAGTTTTGTCCAGTAGAGCATTCATACCACTATGCAAATTTCCTTCGTTTTTCATAGTTTTGTATATTTTTTTTTGAATAAATAATAAAACAGAATAAAAAAAGAAGACCGATACATGATTTAGGAATATGTTGTTTCTATAAAAAAAATATAAAAAAAATAAAAAAGTAATATTTTCGGAATTTCCCTATCATTTGAATAAGGACCTTACTAAAATGTATGATTTTTCCACTTGTGTGGCAGTTTTAAGGCACACAATATTTTTATATTTTTTTCAAAACTGCAAAAGTATTTTGAATAACATTTTTCTAAACGATGACCGTTTATTTCATTGAAATATTCGTAAAATTGTGAAAGTTATACAGCTTAGCGCAAAAGTCTAACCTATTTTTTCAATGGACACCTACCCTTAAATGCGACTGTAAAATGTTAAGCTTAGCGGCTTTAGGTAACCAATTTATTTCCGATTGGTTAAGACCACCCAGTTTTCGCAATAGCTTATAACTATTCCCATGTTCGATCATCTGCTGTCCAAATAATGCCTCATAGGGCGACATTCCTATGGCAGAGTGAATTGTTGAGCGTAAAGCACATCCGATAGATGCCAAATGTTCGTCCCAGTTCAGTTGTCGATCATCAATGTAGGACCGTATTGCCGCTAAGAGTGAACGGTTCACCCTCTCGCTGGCGTTGGCCTGTGGTGAATAAACTGCTGTTTTATAGTGTTTTACACCGAAAGTTTTAAGCATATTAGCAAACTCTTTGCTCACGAGCTGTGAACCATTATCAGATAAAAGAGATTCTGGGACCCCAAAAATAAGAAAAACTTCTTCCTGAAGGAACTTAATGACCGACTGAGCCGTCGCTCGTCGGAGAGCTTTGACTATAACAAACTTTGTCAACTGATCTAATACTATAACGATTTGGGTATTCCCACTTCTGGATCGGGGGTACGGACCTAAAAAATCTACGTACAAATGTTGGAACGGCCTCTCCACTACGAATGCTTTTCCCATCTCGGTTCGGAGTGTGAAATTCGGTGCTTTGGACGTTTTACAAACTTCACAATTATTTACGAATTTTTTTATTTGAGAACCCATATTCGGCCAGTAAAACTGTTGACGCAGACGGTAAGAGGTTTTGGCGATACCACCATGCGAAGACTTCGGTGGGGAATGAGCCAAAAAAATCAGACGTTCGGTCAGAGCTGTTGGAATCCACAATTTCCAAGACAAATCGTCTTGTAGAGGATCCCCTGTACAATGCCTGACTCTTTTGTAAAGGTAACCGTCCGATACTTGTAAGTCAGGTAATTGATCTTTGTTTTGTCTGACATGTTCTATGATTTGGCGATATTCCTCTGACTTAAAGTTAGAGTCATCCAAATCTACGTGAAGCACGTCAGTAGAACTCATTGACATCGACCTCGGCTGCAGTTCCTCCACATGTAGCTCCTCCGTCTCATGTAGTCGAGAGAGAGCATCGGGCACTACATGTAAAGACCCCTTCCGGTGTTCGATGCCAAAATCAAATCCTTGAAGTTTCATACTCCAACGCGCCAATCTTCCCGTCGGATCCTTTAGGCTCATTAGCCACTTCAAACTCGAATGGTCTGTTATCACCGTAAAATGGTACCCTTCTACATACGGTCGAAACTTTTGAATACCTTTCACTGCCGCGAGACATTCTCTTTCTGTAACTGAATAATTTCTTTGTGCCGAATTTAGTTTCTGTGAGAAATAATAGATAGGGCGCTCCACCCCCTCGTCATCTTTCTGACACAGCACGCATCCTATACCTGACGCTGACGCGTCGCAGAGTATAATAAATTCTCTGGAGAAATCCGGATTTACTAAGACTGGTGCTGACGTTAACGCTGTTTTCAGTTCTTCGAAAGCCTTTTTCACTCTTTCATCGAATGTGAACTTTTTGGATTTTTTTAGTGCATCTGATAGTGGGGTGGCTAGGGTAGCAAAGTTGTTTACAAACCTCCGGTACCATCCTGCCATACCTAAAAATCTACGCACTTGCTTTGATGTGGTTGGTACCGGAAAGTCTTTGATAGCGGCTATTTTCGATGGATCTGTTTTCAAACATCCCTGTCCTACTATGTACCCAAGGTACTGCAGTTCTTGGAAACAGAATTTCGATTTCTCGACATTAATAGTCAACCCTGCTTCTTGTAGTCTTTTTGCTATTATGCTTAAAATTTTTAGATGTTGCTTGAAAGTAGAAGAGATGATGAGAAGATCATCTAAATATACAAAAACTTGGTCACGTAGTTCCTGGGGGACCACTTTTCCCATTAGGTAAGTTAAGCTTTGTGCCGCATTAGAAAGGCCGAAGGGCATCACTCGGAACTGGTACAATGGTCTACCGGGAACGCTAAAGGCCGTCTTCTCCCGTGATCCTTTCTCCAGCGGTATTTGCCAGTACGCATCTTTTAGATCCACACTTGAAATAAAGTGCGTCTCTGCAAGGCGTCCTAGCAGACCCTCAATATGAGCAATTGGACCCGCATTCTTTTTCGTCACCTGGTTCACCTTTCGAAAATCCAAACACATGCGGTTCTTACCCGGTTTGCGCACAAGTACTACGGGGGAACTCCATGGACTTGAACTCTCTTCAATGACACCCAACGCAAGCATGCGATCCAATTCCTCATACATCAGGGCTTGTATCGCTGGAGATATCGGATAATGCCGCTGTTTGATTGGCATCGCGTCCCCGGTATCGATTGTATGCTCCAGGAAGTGGGTCCTTCCTAAACCTTTCTTTGCGAACGAAGGAAGAAGCTCGATCGTGGCTTGAAGTTCTGTACGTTCTTGGTCCGTCAACTGAAGCTCAATTGCGGGATTGTCTATTTTAAGTTTTGGTGAATTAAGAGCGAGCTCTGAGATCAGATGCGGAGCAATTTGAAACTCCTTCCAAAAATTTACGCCTAAATATAAGCGTTGCGCTAAAGAGGGAACTATGAAAAATTCCAGAATCTTATTTCGGCCTTTATATTCCACACCGGTGGTAAGCATGCCAATGATATTTTGTTTCCTACCGTCAGCGGTAGAAACTGAAGACGTAATCTTCTTAAAGGGTATTTTATTTTCTACTAGGTACTCTAAAACTCCGTTTCCGAGACAACTGATGCTCGCCCCTGAGTCCAGCAAACCTAACCAATCCTCCCCAAGAATCTTTACTGATACATACGGACGAGGATCACTAGATGTGCTATCTAACGTTGTTGCTAGGATGTTTTTAACACGAACTTTCTTCTTATGCATCCGATCCCTCATTTTCATTATTCTATTTGATACATAAGGGTAGGTTAAAATTCGTTTACGGGCTTCATAGTATTCTATTTGCCGTTCATGTAAGGATTTCCTTGGGAAAGGAAGTGTTTTGTTAACAGTATTATCGAATGTTCGAGTGTTAGAACTATCACCTGTAGGTCTAAGCAGGGTAAATTTGGGAGTTTCCGATTCTGTTTCTACAATTCCGGGTTCAAGTTTTTCGAACAAGTCCCCCCGGATGATGGGTTGTTCCGCTGGTAGTTTCCCAAGCTCACGGTGCATTTAGGGCAGTTGGGTGTAACTACGTCTGCAAGACCACAACGGTAGCAAAATAAATTTCTTCTTGAATCCTCACATTCTCGGAAATTGTGACCTACGCCTTTACAGTTCCAACACTTAAGAGGTTTAACATCCCTTTGGAATGTCTCCACGGTGTTAGCGACTGCAAGAGATGTTTCTTCAATCGGCTCTTCCAGTTCATTCACTTGTCGACGGTTTGATTGGTTTGGAAGATTTGGTTGGAATCTGCCCCTGATTGGTTCTTGTCGATCTAAAAACTTCTCTATTGAACGGCACACATATGCCATTTCTGGAAGACTATGAGTGTTGAAAGTAATTAATAGTTCCCCTATTCGTCGGCGGACGTTTTGTTTAACTAATTCTACAACCTCTTTGGCTGGCTTAGGAGTTCGTAACCTGGAATTTATCTGAAGCAAGGCATCGTAGAAATCATTAAAAGACTCCCCAGGTAATTGCTTCCTATCGATCATTTTACGTAATAACTCCGAGTCTGTCTCAAGACTCCTATACTGCTCGATGAGAGCTAATCTGAGGGCTGGCCATGACGCGCGGGGATTGCCTTTTAGGTACATCCAGAACCAATTTTCTGCTTGTCCACTTACAAAGTGGTGAAAATTTACCACCAAATCTTCCCAGGTAACGTTGTAGCTAGCTCTCACCCTTTCTAGGCGGAAAAGGAATTCGTCTACGGACATGTTTCTTCCATCGAAACGGATTCCCCATTTATGATATTGTGGAAAGCGCGAAAACGTATGTGACGATGAAGAAGCCTGTTGATTTTGGTTTGACGTCGAAGGTGAATCGTGTAAATTCAAATTGCTCAGTTGAGCCAGAAAATTGTCGACGTTTGACACCTGCGCCATATCAACTGGGTGAACGATGGGATTAATCGTTTGAGCTAAAACTGGAGGTGGGGTTTCGGATATTCGGGGTCGCACCAAGTTCTCTGGGCATCCCCCCGATGTGGAAGCTCGAGGCGGTACATGAGATGGTGAGGCTCTTTCTTGAGAAGGAAGGTTCGATTTAGCGAGTGTGTCTCTCACTATCACTGCAACTTGGCCAAGAATATTAGCCTGACTCTTCGCTAATTCCTCTCTAAGAAAACGCTGGTCCTCTGTTCTTTGCAGACCGATGGTAGCAGTAACCACTTCCTGTATGTAACTAGAGAATTGTTCAGATTCCTGCAATACCGAACCTCTCAATGGACTAGAATTTGCAGCAGGTTTGGCTCTTGTTCTGGGTAAAATATTCCCTAAAACCCGGTCTGACCCGCTTGGTAGCGGTTCCCCCCTATCGTCTACCAAATCTCCATCGCTTTCTCTGGGTAACGCGTCTTGTTGCATACTGTCCCTACGTTTATTTCTTCGACGTCCTCTACCAGTCATCGGAAATCTAATAATTTCTTAATTTAATTTAATTTCTTAATTTCTTAATTTTTTTTTTTTTTTCTCTTTTTTTTTAGCACGGCTCTAAACCCTTACAAAAAATATCTTTTCTTTTTCTTATCTGAATTTCAAGAAAAAAAAATCCTTTGCGATCTCTTCATCAAATTTGAAAATAGACTTCTTATACTCTTACACCTTTGTTTATTTTGTTCTTGAAAGCAATAAGCACAAGAAAATCCAAACTTATCAATTTTAATTTTAATTAAAATTAATTTCAATACTACTAATATTCTTATACCAAAATAAACTACAAAGAAAACTCTTAACAATGATTTTTTTTTTTTTTCAAAAAAAAAGTCTTAAAATTTAGGTTTTATTTCATAACTAATCAGGGATGAAGTGTAAAGTCGATGAATATGGATGGATTGATACATAAACTGGAGGTCTTGCTTTTGCCTGATGGGTAAGGCTCTGACAAAGGAAAATAAAGATTTACCTACGTTTGAGTTCCACAACTCTGGAATGGAAGATTGAATGGGAAAGAAAATCTCTTCTGATTTCGTAACGTCACTACTGACATAAGCTCGGAGTTCACCTGACTTATCGGATAACGTATACATAATCACAAACAAAATTCTTCCTTATTATTCCTTTAAGAAATAATTTAACTTTTGATACTTGGAAGCATTTGAGTATATTATATATTATTTTGGTATATGGGTCACATCTATAGGTTTCCCTGCAACAGGCGAATTTGAAAAAACTTCCCAATTCCAGACAAGATTACCTATAATTAACCTGCAGCCCAAAAAAAAAAATCTCTTTAAACTTACTTACTTTCCTCTGTGCAACGTACAAATTGGGAAAAAAAAAAATCCTAGAACCGGACACTGAGAAGAGTAAGGAGAGTTTTTGCGTGAAGCATTCCAGTTTCAAGTTGTTACAACGGTCAAAAGTCTGGAGCTTCCCTAACTTTTCGGATAACAATCAATAACTAGTTGCTTCGGTGTTTTTCGCAAGAGTTTTAGTTCGCCCCAAGCAAATTTTCAAAAGATCAATCTTCTTAAAAATCTTCAAAAAAAAAAAATCTCTATGGAAACGTAAAATTCGGGCCCCACGTTGGGCGCCATCTGTAACGTGTTATTTCTGCGAGCGTGCATGTGTATGCAAAGGTGACTAAACATACGTGAAAGTAACCTGGAGAATATCGGATCTGGCATATGCAAGGGGGGATTCCCTTCTTGTATCTATTGTGCATTTGGTTCGCTTTGGTCAGCCGATATTCTTCACACAAGCTCTAGGAACGACGGAGAGAGAGACCAGCTTTCAAAAGAAACTTGGAGCTTTTTCACCCTTCTAAAACAATATGATTTTATCGAGGTTCACTAATGACAAAATTACGAGTATTCTCTGAAATTTGCTCCTTCCTCCATTCCTTTCACTAAAATCCCTTCCCTTGACGTCTACCTATAGGGGCTAACGCTTACAGACACCTTAGTCCTTTTAGGCAACTTCGAGAAGGTTGTCTGTTTCCAAATACGTCGGTGGCTTGCTAGTGATCGCACGTACTTAGCTCGTCGGTGGGGTGGAATCTTGACTTTTGGAAAACTAGACAATGTTACGTTAATTTCAATTTATTTCAAGCCAAAATTGTTTGAGATGTTTTAACCGGTAAATGAATTTTTTTTTTTGTTTTATCGCAAAATTTGTTTTGCGGGGCCCAAATCTTACGTCACCCGAGAATCCCATCCCATCCATACTCCATTCTACCCTACACTTTCATCCCCTGGGATATTTAGATTCGGTAACACATCTTTAGTCCATGGATTCCGAATATGCTGTCATATCTCTTTATAACAATGTCTACAATTAATATTCAATGTATTTAACTATTTTTATCTTTTTTTATTTTAATTTCCTTTCTTATTAGTTTCGTTATTATTCTTATTTATGTTGGCTAACATAATATTTATGGGTACTAAACCTAATTACAAAAATTATATTTCAATATTTCTAAAGGAAAGAATTGATTTCGTTCTACGGAATTCCTTAACCTTAACAAAAAACAAAATATTATGCTTATTGTACTCGAATACTATATCGCGAATATTTCCACCCGCCTTGGACTAATACAGCTCCAATACGAACGCGAACAGCGTTCTCATATATTTACAAAAAAAATGATCCTTTCTTCATCACATCACGTCGCACGGAACCTTTAACTCAACCGATTTCATTATGTCGAACTTATGGGTACGAATTTAGTATTATTAAAGAAAAAAATAGGTGTCAGAAACTCTTACTTATTATAGTATCATCTAAAATTTAAGTTGCATCCAACTCTTTTATTTTATTGCTTCTTTATTTTTTTGTTTTGTTTTTCTTTTATTTTTGAAATCCGTTCACGGAGGAAGTAACAGAAAATACAATTTATAAAAAAATCAATATAGTGGGTATTAAACAACATAAACTTACCTCAAACTCTGCCGAAGGTGTGCACAACTCCTTTGAAGCTTGTGGCGTGTGATTTGATGAATTGATAGTGATGATCTTCCAAATTGCTTTTGTAATCTCTCCCACCAGGCTGGATTTCAAAAAAAATTATGTTCTAACTTAGATTAGGTACTACTTAATTCACTTTTAATTTATCTTATTTATCTTATTTTTTTTTTTTTTTTTTTTTTTAGACCAATTTTTGTATTCTTTTTTTTTTATTATTAACCTTTTTTTTCTTTTTTTTTGATAAAATTTTTCTTTAAAGAATGCTAATGCGAGCTTAACTAGACACTTTCCGACAAACTACCGCGGTTCCACAAATTGAAAAGAAAATGTCACAACCGATAAAATTATCCTTTTTACGTTAAAACGAATAGTATTTAAAATTATTTTTTTTTTCTTCAATTCTTTCCTGAACATTCTTTGTTTTCTACTTATTTAAAATACACTTGCTTTTCTTATCGGCAACCAAAAACTAGGTTAGTAGGGAAGGAAATCACCATTTCACAATTTGGCAGATGTTTTCGCCTTATTTTTCAATGTCTTTTTCTTTTATTTTTTTCCCTAAATTTTCCCCTCTTTCTTACTTCTTTTACTCTTTCTTATCCTTGTTTTTTTTTTATAATCATTCTTTTTAGATTTTTCCTAGGTTCTTCTTTTTCTTTCTTTCCACTTTTCCCTTGTATTATACCTTGTTTTTCTTTCTTTTTTTTTTGTTTTACTAATTTTTTAATTCTCTTTCGTTTTCTTTACTTTTGGATATCTTTTTTTGTTATATTTTTATTTCAAACTTATAAAAAAAAGGTTTCACTGGTAAGAAAAAACTTTAGGGTGGAAGGGAGACACTTAGGCACCACGTTATCCAGCTCGAATGTTCGTAACATCGTAGTTACTGGAGTGAGGTGAGACTGGAACTAGATTTTTTTTTCTTTTTCTGGTGTCTTCTCCTCCAACTCTGTGATTCCTTGCACCAGATCTTCGTATGCTCCGTGATCAATCAAGGGCATATGGTTGGTATCTTTTTCTTTTTATCCCAAAATGGCTTCTCCGCTTCGTATCAGTGGCTTAAGGGAAAGGAAATTGAATTTCTGTGGGTTAAGAAGAGAGTTCTTTAATGCCCCAGATTCAATAAAAAAAAACTTACAAAATTTTGGCGGGTTTATTATTTTAGTTCCCGGAGCGGTGAAGTCCGTCCAGCCAGGCGGCAATTAACAGAAAGACTTTAAGGTACTTTTTTGGTTGGCGACATGCCGAGACGAATGGAAAGGAAGTTTGAACAAAATATTGGGACAGGTGAATAAAAGAAACAGTCGATTCGTTCTTTTCCTTACGAAACTTTTCGTCAAAAAAAACTATTTTAACCAACCACAATCGGCAGTTGAGTAGCGCTTACTTAACGCTCTTGTATAACACTTTCGTTTTGGTTTATAACTAAGCTATGAATTTTTGAATTTGTTTTTCGCTTTAATAGTGACTTCTCTTTTTATACCTATATATACACCAAGTTGGGCATTTACCTATATTTAAAGAAAATACTCAATACACTTTATTAAATGTACATTTATTACATTGTATTCTTATGAATTAAAGCCCAAGTTTTTAAATTTTTTGTGTAAAAAAAAAACTTATGGGGGTGGTTTCCTACACAAAAACCATGAAAAGCGGTCCAGCCGGTCTCGAGTTATAAGGGTCCGAACAAACCCGACTTTGTTTTATATAAATTAAGATATGTATTTTTCAAATCGACAAGATTTGTATTTTTTTAAAAATTAAATTTACTGCGAAAATATCCGGTCCTAGATATTTTTTAATGATCTAATGCGCAAGTGACAACAGTGGCAAAAATAAAATTTACCTTTTCTACTGACGCATAATATCCAAAAAATAACTTATTTTATCTCTTTACTGAAAACGGAATAACTTTTCGGTTAAACAAAAAAATGTGCCTCTATCATCCAACGAACCGTACTGTATTTCGGCCACTAGCGATGAAAAAATTCATTTTCTACTTCCGAAAATTAAAAAACTGTAGCGCACAGTGAACTTTTTGTTGATCTTTCTCACTATAGCAGTAGGATTTCAGTTGAAAGTTGAAGGTTTTTTAAAAAATAGAAATTATTTATTTTCATACATTCAATAAAATAGTAATACATTTCGATACACAATTGTGACTTAAAATTTATACATTTACTTACCAGATTTCATGTAGCATCGTTCAACTCAAAAAAATGATGTTGAATAAATTTTCTTAAGAAATGAATCAAAACTTTTGTTGTTCCTATTTGTTTTCAAATGATGATGCAAGGAGCTTTTATAAACAAATTCCATTAATTATTTTTGCAACTAAATACAAAATCAGTTTTTGAGGTTCTTAGTTTCTCTTAACTTACGCGTTTAACAAAGTAATTTAGTCCTTGCTATGTCTAACGTAGACTTTTCACACTTTAAGAAAATACATTGGATTAAAATGTTTCAAAAACTGCCACTGATTAATTTTGTTCGTAGAAACTAGAAACATTATTTTCTCAAGCAACGCTCATTGTCAGTTTTAAAATAGTTTTTCCCTTTCAAGAAACTAAATACATAATTGTTACGAAAGTACGAAGCAAAACTTTTGGGCGTGCACTTTAGAGTAAATTAAGATGAACTCTTTTGCAGGGGAGTCTTCCTGGAAAACATGGATAATTCCTTATTTCAACATTGAGGAGACACAAAAAGTTTTGCTCGAAATTGTTTTTTCTTTAACAAAAAATGATTTAAAAAAATCGAAGTCCTGTCACTTGTGAAAAGCAATGGTACAGTGATCCAGTTCGGAGGACCATTTAGCCAACGATGACATTCTTTATCTAGGATCCCCACAGTTTACAACAAAACCACTGACAGCGTATTTAATATATTTTTTGGCAAATGACAGATTTTTTCTTTTTTTTTTCTTTTAATTTCTCCAACTTTTGATTCAACTAAAGTTTTTCATGTTCAATGGCTAATTTTGTGTTTTTGTTTTTGTATGTTAAGTTGTATTCGTGCTCAGCATGTTGAGGATAACGATGAAAATATAAAATAAAAACCATTCCTTACGAGGATAACTTTGTAAATCTGCAGAGGACAGTTGTGTTTTCGTTTGAGGTACGAAGAACAACGAGAAGTTAGTGCAGGTACAGGAGCTTTACGAAATTTAAAATTAAGTCATAATTTGTGTGGCCAAGACAGAAGAAGTGTATAAAGTTTTTTTTTTTTTTATTTCAGATGGATTGTAAATCTTGTAAATATGACCCGGTGATTGAAGAGACAAGTCTTCAAAACAATTATAAATATGCTTCCTCGGCCGAACGCGAAGGTAAGTAAAATCGCTTTATATAATGTTTTCAGATGAAGCTGATGAAGAAGTTGAGCTTGAAAAAATATGGCGAGTGATTTTGTATGATTTCGAGCTATTTAACACTAGTTGTGATTGAACTTTAACAATTTTTCGATAGAATTCATCGTTTGAAAGTTATCTTATTCGTTATTCGTTATTCGGTTTTTTCTTTTTAAAAAGGAAGTGTTTGTAATTTTGCGATCTCCGCTAAAAGAATAGTTTGACTTGGCTGTTTCTTAAACCTAATTTTTAAAACTCCTGAAAACTCCATTTTTCTTATATTATTCAGACGCACTGAAGGGTATATTAAGAGACCCTTATGATGTTCAACACGACAAGGAAGTGTCGAGGGAAATTGGTTTTGAGCTTTTGGAAAATTGAAATGGTAAGGGAAACCCATACCGGGTAAATTATTCCATAATCGTGTTGTGCGACTAATAATAATATCAAATACCTGAAACATTCCGACACGGTGTTCAGAGATGGGAATGAATCTATGACTACTCTGTTTTCTATCAGTTTTAACGCTCTGTTCTGACTTTCAATAAGTGGAGACCAGTTTGTGCTCTACCTGCCTAAAGATATGAGTTATACTCGAGTTTTGGACGTGTAAACGCCTTATAAATAGTAGCCAGATCAGATGAGGTGAAAATTTCTTACATCGAGATACTAAGAATTTAGCAGCATTTTTGGCGGCCTCGGGAATATGGGCATTCCATAGAAAAATCATCGCTGAGACGCATACCGGGTACTGAGAGCTTTTTGGTTTCTTCCATGCAGCAAGTGTCATTCAAGGGCAATGGCATAACGGGTACATTTTGCTTTAATGACAATGTACAGAATTGAGTTTCGGAAGCATTAAGATCCACACGATCTTGTATACCCCATTTAACAATGCTATAAAGATTGGAGTTTTATCATAAGCTAATCATACGATACCTTTGCAATTCCACTTCCGAAGGAGATGGACGTGAATTTGAGAACGAGAGTATGAGAAAGTGAGAGTAGAGTCCTGGGCAAAACAATGAAGTGGATTAAATGTTTCAGACAAGAGATCATTTATAAAAATGAGGATATTGCGCTGAAAATATTTTAAAGATGCATCATTATTTTTCCAATAACTTATATTTGTACATAAAAAGTCTGTATAAGTCCGCTAACTCAAAATATCTAGAAACATTTTTGATATTTCGTTTATATTGGGTATGAAATGCTTTAAAATTGGAAAAAAGGATGTTTGTATTTGGAAAGTTATAACCGGTGCGGTGGCTTGCTTACTACAGACGATTTTATAAAAAATTTTAGATTTTATTAAATTTTTGTACGACGTCAAAGTACTTGCAATTGATGAACTCTCAAAAACAACTAAATTACAACGCATTCAGTTGTTTCACCGAAAAGACCATTTTTCATATTTTCATGCCTTCAACGAAGCGAGAAAACTTTCTTTGGAGAAATCTCCATAAATTCTCATTTTTTTTTTTAAATTTTCATTAAGTTCATTAGTTGTTGGTAGAGTATTGCCTTAGGTTAGGTTAGAACAGGTGATGCTACGGCAAAATCCATACCATCCCACTCGTATCTCGATTACCCTCCCCACGAAGTAGATAACAATGATCTGGGAAAAGGAAAGAATCATTGTGAATGAATTTAGGAAGTTCCTTAGAGGCAGTCTAGATATGTCGATTGTTGACCACCTAACGTTCGTAGACTCAACGAAATTTTTATGAATTTTGCTTTTTTCTTGCTCCAGTGGCATAATTATTGAGGTATCGGTTTGACTCGCAACAAGGGATAACCTATTTTTGGCCAGTTCAACTTCCATTTCGCTCAAGTATGTATTAAAATGTCTCGGCACCCATCCAAGGGGAACTATATTCGCTCATTACGGTAACGATCTGATAATTTCAACTTAATAGTGATTGAGGAAATGGCTTTAACAGCCGCTTGGCTACTTATGAAGACATCGATATTTCTGTTTACTAAATCATGTGAGGCAAGATGTTTTGCGACGTCGCAAACTGCAAGCACTTCCGTTTGGAGGACATTGCAAAAATTTGGAAAATTGGTGTATTGCCTTAATCCTTATATCTTACGTAACCTCAAAAATAAAAATCTAATTATTGTGTTAAATCATATAATTTGGATGGCCAATTTCGAGAACTCACTGGTTCAGGAATTTTTTCGCGCAATAGAGCAATTGTTTCATGAACTCTGTAACATGCCACGCCGCGCCGGCCGCCTTCCCACCGTCCAGTAAAATTCACTGAAGTACTAAGGCTAATTTTACTAAAATAAAGTCTTTCAGCGTCGTTTAATTTAAATTTGTCAGACGATACTTTTTCATTGAATTAAGTTAGTTAAGTTAAGTTTAATAACTTCAAAAAATAAACATTAATTTTATTTCTATAAAAGTATGACAAGGCCTTGTATTAATTGTATACAAATAAAAATAAAAACTGATATACACTATATTTTTTTTAAATAACGGATTTTTGTAGTTTGTAATTAATATACAAAGCAGATATTTAAAAAAGCGTTTTCAATGGAATTATAGTTAAACATGTGACAACCACGTCCTCCATTTAAAATATTGAATACTTCAGTTAATTCCAGAACTTCTACTCCAAAGTAATGCCTTGGGAACTCCCTTAAAATCGGACATATTCCAAGAAAGTGAACCAACCACGTTTTCTAAAATAAATTTAAGGATTGCATAGATCGCACAATAATGTCAGCTTAGGACATTGTTACCATTATTATCTCATCAATATTTTTGTAATTGAATTTAAAATTCACCCTATAAATGGAATCAAAATACGTTTTTAATATACCTAACACGTGTTTAAAATAGACTAAAAAGAAAAAACAAACAACTTAAGGCACATATACAATCATGCATACAACTGTCTATACAATCCTTATTATAATCTATCACATGAGCTTCATTTTTCTGGCTTGAATTCATTGGATGGATTTTAGAAACGTTGTTTGTTAAAACAATTACATAAGTATTTGTCTTTACTTGATAAATATCCAAATGGAGCATTTCCTCATCCAGCGGCTTCCTTTATTTTGCCAGTTCTTAGAACTAGATATACACTGAAAATTAAATCTAGGTATATATGTATGATAAAAATCTGACAAAAATTTTGTCAATATACGTCCAACAAAAAGTTTAATCAAATTGACAATAATAGAATTTTGTTGTATCCGCAAAATTGTTTTGTTATGCTAACAGATTAATTTGTTGAAATAACAAAAATATTTTGTCAATATGACAAAATTTCGTACAATTACAAAATTAATTTGTCATATTAACACAACTTTTGTTGTATTAACAAATTTTTTTGTTAATGTTAAAAATTTGTTTTTTTTATTATTACAAAATTTTTTTTTGTTAAATTAACAAAATTTGTTGGTAAATTAACAAAATTATTTTGTTAAATTAATAAAAAATGTTTGTTAATTTAACAAAACTTTTTTGTTATATTTTGTCAATTCAACAAAATATTTTGCCAATTCAACAAAATAATTTTGTCAATTCAACAAAATATTTTGTCAATGCTACAAATTTCTGTTTGTTGAATCCACAAAATTAATTTTTCCAAAATAGTTTTTTTTTGGGATTTAAGTGCACAAAAATTGGCGTTTCGTCCCTTCGATCTCACATGCAACTATCTGTAAGGGCGTATGGACAATACGCAATTTTTGTTGAGTTCAGTTAATCTTACATCGATTTTTTGACAAAAACCAAATGTGAACTTTATCATACACCAAAGAAATATCATGATAAAAAAAAAATATACGCGCAGAATTTTTTGGTTTCCTTACAATATAGTTTTATCTCTATGATAATATTATTTTATCAATATTACAAAATAACTCAACCCTAGAACAAAATATTTGTCATTTTAAAAAAAACGTTTTCATTTTTTGTTAAATTGACAAAAAAAAATTAACAAAAATTTGTAATATTGACAAACATTTACAAAACAGATTTTTTGTAGATACAACAAACATTTTGTTAGCATCACAAAAAAGTTTGTGGATGTGACAAAAATCTCTATTTTATTTTGTTATATTAACAAAACTTGGTTTGTTAAACTGACAATATTATTTGTAGTGCATATTTTGTTAAACTGACAAAAAATCATGCTGAATTATAAAAATTTTGTGAAATCAACAAAATCATTCTTTCGTATTGAGGAAAATTTAATCAAAATGATTAAATCGTTTTGTTAAAGGTCAACAAAACGTTTTTATCAATATAACCTGGGAATTTATTTTCAGTGTTGATATGATATAGAATCTTGTTTGTAAATTTATCGTTAAACAAAAGCAAAGAAGTGTATAGTTTCAAGATTACTCAAGTTTGACTCGGGTTTGACCGAAAAAATTAAAAAAAAAGAAATTTAGTGTGAACTGACTCGCAAATTATGATACATCTATTTGTCATAATTTTCCAACCATTTTCCAATATAAAGGGAATTATGAGTTACAAGTTGTGTGGTTTCCATTTCGTTGGACAGAACTCAAAAAAGAGCTTCAAAATCTTGTCCTTCATTATATAAATGGCGAAATAGTCAGTTGCATTCCCCCCAGAACAATTAAACCTTAATACTCATGTTTTAGGGAATACCCATCAGTATACTCTTGAGTTTTGGACGTATTGTTAAATTAGGAGATTCTTTCTTAAGCCGCACTAAACGAATGTGGAATGCCTAACACAGCCCAACATTTCCCTCCCATTGTGATGTGCAGACATTTTAACCCAATGTTAATCGGCATCTCCTTCTCCTATAGTGTGCAGTCATAATCCCATTTTTTGTCAAGTTCGCTGCCTTTTCAGACTAGTCCTTCAAGAGTATCTCATGTCGTAAGAATTCTTGTCATCTTATCTATTTGGAGTCCACTGATAGTTTCGGGCACCTCTGTTTCTGCCTACAACATGCACACTGGAAAAAGTGAAAGTTGTAAGTCACTGGCCTCAAGTTTTCAATGAGTTGTTGCTCCTTAATGTTTTTAATTGCCTTGCAAAATATATAAATCGAGGTTTCATCAAACTTTACATTACATGACAGAGTGGGCCCCGTAATTCCGTCTCTTTCGTACCTTGACGTAATGCCTAAGCCATTGAAGCGATTTTCTTCAAAACTTGTACTAAAGACTCTTCGCTGATTCCCTATACAATTGAATTTATTCGTTAGTTCTTAAGCTAACCGTACCTGCCCCTGCCATACAGCCGCTATACTCCTGTAGGTATTGTAGGTAGACCATGTCTACGGTCTACATTTTACATAGTTAAGCAAAAAATTTCAAAACGAATTTTACTAACGGTGACAGTCATAGATTTTTTTTTCGACGTTCTCATTAAAGGTTCTACCAATTTCGATCAAAATTTGTATTTGTTCGATGTTTTGAATATTAAATACCTTGAAAACGGGTGAACGATATCTTTTCTTAAATTATTTAATTTAATAAATATTATTATTATTTGAATTCGCAATCCATTTTTTTTAATATTCAAAGAAATTTCGTGTATAAAATATTAATTCACTTATGAAACTCCTAAACGGTGATTTTTTAAGAGCTTGAGAACTTTTTTTAAAAAAAAAAACGCATAAAATTTGCAAAATCTCATCGATTCTTTATTTGAAACGTTAGATTGGTCCATGACATTTACTTTTTGAAGATAATTTCATTTAAATGTTGACCGCGGCTGCGTCTTAGGTGGTCCATTCGGAAAGTCCAATTTTGGGTAACTTTTTCGAGCATTTCGGCCGGAATAGCCCGAATTTCTTCGGAAATGTTGTCTTCCAAAGCTGGAATAGTTGCTGGCTTATTTGTGTAGACTTTAGACTTGACGTAGCCCCACAAAAAATAGTCTAAAGGCGTCAAATCGCATGATCTTGGTGGCCAACTTACCGGTCCATTCCTTGAGATGAATTGTTCTCCGAAGTTTTCCCTCAAAATGGCCATAGAATCGCGAGCTGTGTGGCATGTAGCGCCATCTTGTTGAAACCACATGTCAACCAAGTTCAGTTCTTCCATTTTTGGCAACAAAAAGTTTGTTAGCATTGAACGATAGCGATCGCCATTCACCGTAACGTTGCGTCCAACAGCATCTTTGAAAAAATACGGTCCAATGATTCCACCAGCGTACAAACCACACCAAACAGTGCATTTTTCGGGATGCATGGGCAGTTCTTGAACGGCTTCTGGTTGCTCTTCACTCCAAATGCGGCAATTTTGCTTATTTACGTAGCCATTCAACCAGAAATGAGCCTCATCGCTGAACAAAATTTGTCGATAAAAAAGCGGATTTTCTGCCAACTTTTCTAGGGCCCATTCACTGAAAATTCGACGTTGTGGCAGATCGTTCGGCTTCAGTTCTTGCACGAGCTGTATTTTATACGGTTTTACACCAAGATCTTTGCGTAAAATCTTCCATGTGGTCGAATAACACAAACCCAATTGCTGCGAACGGCGACGAATCGACATTTCACGGTCTTCAGCAACACTCTCAGAAACAGACGCAATATTCTCTTCTGTACGCACTGTACGCATTCGTGTGGTTGGTTTAATGTCCAATAAAGTAAACTGAGTGCGAAACTTGGTCACAATCGCATTAATTGTTTGCTCACTTGGTCGATTATGTAGACCATAAATCGGACGTAAAGCGCGAAACACATTTCGAACCGAACACTGATTTTGGTAATAAAATTCAATGATTTGCAAGCGTTGCTCGTTAGTAAGTCTATTCATGATGAAATGTCAAAGCATACTGAGCATCTTTCTCTTTGACACCATGTCTGAAATCCCGCGTGATCTGTCAAATACTAATGCATGAAAATCCTAACCTCAAAAAAATCACCCTTTATATGGACTTTTCAATATTTTTTTGATTTCTTTCTCTAGAAAATATGAATGTATACTTTTAAAGGATCTGTTATAGTTGGGTATGGTAAGGCTGTACCAAAATATTTTTTTTTATATAACTCCAACATTTCTCCACTTCCCCTGCGAACAAATATCATTTCACTAGGGATACTTTTATTACAGAGCTTGTATGCGAATATTCGAGGTTTTTGTGCGGAGTTCTCCTGAAGCTAGTGCGTGAAATGTTGAGATCGATGGCGAGTTCATGTTCGTGAATTGAGTCTCACACTCTCGACAATAGCAGCCACATTCTCATCTGTGCGCAGCGTACGAACGACGGGGACCATCACTGTTGTCCACTCACTTTAGAAGTAAGTTTTCAATCTTTCCCAACGTTGTTCAAGCATAAAGCGAATCACTTTCTGTCAAGATTTCGCGCGGGAAACTGCTGTCAGTGTCAAAATAACATGTGATTTAAAAAGAAACCACTATATTGGTCACCCAGGAAACCAACAGTTCTTAGAAAAATAACCATATCCAATTAGATGAAAATCAAATCGATTGATTTGATATGTCGACTTCTGAATGAGTGTTGCTTATATATTTGTCCTTTTGTTCTCTCATCAATTAGGATCGTTATTATATTGAATGAGGGCAAATGCGACGCAATAATAATGCATTTTATCCCTACAACCTACATTATAACAGTGGAATGGCTTTTAATTAAGAACCCAGTTCACAATTTTTCAAACCTTTGTGTACTTGCTAACTTCCCTCACCTGTAATGATATGACAAATCGATTTGTTCGTAGTTAATTGAACTCTGTTACACTCATCATTGTCACGTAAAACAATAAAGGTTAAATAGTTTCACACCATTTTTCATCGTCTGGCCCGTGTTCTTGATCGTTGAACAAAAGGGCGTTGAAAAACCAAACAAGGAAAATTAATAAACATACAAAAAAAACACAACAACAATGAGAAAATATAAATTGAAAACCATATTCTTTTCATTTTACCAAACAGATTCATGCCAGCTCCTGCACAACTCGCCAACCCCCAACAGCTCACCGTGCATTCAATTGAAATCACAACCAATGCCTCCACCCAACCTCAAGCAATATCACCAGCAACATCTGGCCATGGCTCAGCAACAGCAACAGCAGCAGCTGCATCATCAGATGACGCCCTCCCCCCAGCACCAAAGCTACCAGATGTCACCCACTCGAGCAGCCAACAACACCACCACCACGTATCACCAGCAAGTGATGGTGCCAAACAATGTCCATGCTCAACACCAGCATCTTGTTGAACAAAATGGCTGTACGGAAATAACCGGAACAGCGACCATTTACTTTCCAATTCAAACGACAGCCCCGCCGGGGAGCCACCATGTTAGCATGCCTGTGGCGGCGGCAGCAGCAGTTCATTACAATCACCAGCCTCTTGTCAAATATCACACAATTCAATTACAACATAAGAAAGCAATGGCCGGCGGAACGGCGACGACGGGCAC
This sequence comes from Chrysotoxum bicinctum, assembly GCA_911387755.1. Classification (NCBI taxonomy): domain Eukaryota; kingdom Metazoa; phylum Arthropoda; class Insecta; order Diptera; family Syrphidae; genus Chrysotoxum; species Chrysotoxum bicinctum. The sequence continues at coordinate 85,089,862 of OU426990.1, read as the reverse complement.
CACGACGATAGCGGGGCCGACAATTTTCGAACAACAACTGCCAGGACACATGACAGTGGGGACAGGAATGACAGCATTAACACTGCCACCGCCCCCACACTATCAGACGGCCACCGTCCATGGTAAGTTTCATATTTCTTACATTATGTTTTTTTTTTTGAAGATGTTATCGCAGATGTGTAAGGGCCAATTTAGGATACGTGTGGTGAAACTAATGTAGCAAATATTTTAAGTAGACAGAAAATCTTTTGACGCTGTAAGTAGGTTGCTCTTGCAAAAGTTCGATTGGACCTTAAAAATTGACAGCTCGAATCCAAACTTATTTGCAATGTTGAGTTTGTACAAATGACAGAAACGTAATATGTTCTGACATCACGATTCGCTCATGCGAGAATCCAATGTCCATATAACATAGTTGATATTGATTTATTCTCTAGATTGCATTAAATCAAAAGACGAACAACACTGTCTCCCGAGAAAAATTTATTTTACAAAAGTGTGTAGCTGGATTAACTCGTAAAAGTTTTCATCAAATACCTCAATAACTGAATGCAGTTTGCTATTCCGGTTCAATTTGAATATCTAGTGGGGCGTGGTCAATAGAAGGCGGAGAAGCTTGTTCAAATAGAAGCGCAGTAATATTAATAAAGGGTATTTGAAATGGCGTGGGTAGATTTTGGGCTGTTACCGCCATGTTTTTTTGGTGACATCTGCAAACCTTTTGTTTATTATTCAGTTACTTTAGCCAAATCACGAATGTTCAATAGTGCAAGCGTTGAGTGTGTCGGGCCTATTTTACGGTAGGAGTGGTGGCACTTCACAGTCAACTTTTTAACGTTTGTGGATCATCAAATTTGATACGATCTGTTCGATGAGCAATCAGTCAAATTTAGAAAGGTAAAGGAATGCAAATCGGCCGAGAACATTGTCGCCGCCCGTGAAAGTTCTTAGCAGAAACCGAGGCAGAACTCCAACTCCGCCTTTCGCCGAAGTCAATTTTTTTGACCGGTGATTTTCCTTTTCAGTGGAAAAAGGCAAAAATTATACCTATACCTAAAAACTCAACAGGTGAAGAATTCATACCCATTTCAATTCTACCCTACCTGTCCAAAATTTGCGAACGAATTATGCATAAGCAAGTTAATGAGTATCTCGTAATATGTAAAGATCTACTTGTTTCGGTTCAGTCTGGATTTCGTGCTAAACACAGTTGTACCACCGCACTTTTGAAAGTAGTTGAAGACATAAGAGCGCAATTAGATGAAGACCATGTTATTTTTTTTGTCTTACTGGACTTCTCTAAGGCATTTGATATTATGCTTGATTCCTCTTCAATTGAATTCGTAGATAAGTCAAAGAATTAGGGATTGGTATTCAACCGAACCCTAACATGGAATAACCATATAAATGAGGTTGTGGGTAAGACATATGGAGTTCTTCGAACTTTATGGACTGCTCAAAAGTTTACACCACCAAAAACGAGATTAGTTCTTGCTAAGGCTTTGGTTATACCAGTTCTTGTGTATGGTTGTGAAATATTTTATAACTGTGATACTGAATGCCAGGGGCGAATGCAGGTAGGGGTTTTAGGGGTTAAACCCCCCCGAAACAACCAAAAAATAAGAGTTCATTTTGTTAAAGAAAAAAGAGACAAAGTGCTATTTTCGTGCCATATTAATATTAATGTAAGTTCAATTGATTATTAGAAGTTTTGTGCTTCCCTTTATCGGTTCTCTGCGTTTTTCTTACGACTTATAGGTACTATAAGGCAAGTAATGCATTCGTAAAATAAATCGAACTCAAGATTTTCATCAAAATTGAAATTAAGATGATAGCGAAGAAAAAGTGGGCCTCGAAATTCTGTCTGTCTGTCTGTCTCTTCGACTACGGCCTAAGATCATGGGCTGATTTTCGTTAAATTTTCCTTTTTTTGAGACCAAAAATAACGGTACGAATCATCTTTTGGAAGCCCTCTTGGAACCATTTTATTTTGTTTGTTTTTGATTTTGATTTTCTCGAAAACAGTACAACCGATTTTAATCATTATGAAGCTCCTCCAAATTTTAAATATTGAGCGTTTTTCTTTTTTAGTTCAGAGTAGTTCCTGAACTGTCAAACAAAATATCGTGTTTCTTTTTAAGCTCAGAGTGTATAACAGTTCAAAGATTGTGTTTCTTTTTTCGTTGAGAGCGTGTTCAGAGATTATTCAGAGCGCACTCTATGAGCTCGGTATAAAATAGCTGACTAGACAGAGTTAAATGCTGAAATCATTCTGACAGACAGAAAAAAAACTCAAGAACTTGCGTGTGTTTAAAAAATAATTTAGAGCTCTTAGAACACACTCGATTCGGAGAAAGTTCAGAGCATGTTTGACATGCTCATGCTCTGTTCAGTGCTCTACTCTGAATGAAAAAAGAAAAACGCCAATTATTTTTTTTGGAAACCCAATATTCCGAAAACCCTTGCTCGATTTTTTAATCATGATAAAAGTTTCTTAATATAATCTACAAGATCTGAGAGAAAAAAATTGTTTTAACTAAAAATTAAGATACCACCATGCAAGTGTTAAAAAATCTTTTTCGAAAATCGTATTTTTCTCAAAAATGGTTCCGAGAATTTTGATAAATTTTAATTTTAATTTAATAAAAAAAAATTAAATTTAGACATTACTGAGTGTACCTACTATAAAACCAGTTTTTCGAATTTTGAATTTGTCATTATAGACAGAACGGATTTCAATGAAATTTTGTATAGAGAAGCTTCTAGTTAAAATTGGCGTACCAAAATTTTGTTTAAATACCTATGTTTTAAAAATCTTTTATAAAACATATTATGTGTTTAGCTCTAACTACTAAACTACTATTTATAAAATAATAACTTAAGGAGTTGTTTTAGTTATTTGAAAAATGAATTTTTTACTTCTGAACATTTTTTCTCTAGAAATATTAATTTTTGAACTTTTTACATAAAAGGAAGTTCGTGCGACCCAGTCGTGCATTTTATCTTATGTGTATTCGTATTTTAACGAAACTATCCTATTATGAATAATTGATCATTAACAAATAGACACACGAAGCCAGCAGCAATTGCGTTTTTGATGACTGACATTATGTGTTTAGTGTTTAAGTATATGGGCAGTAACGGAGCAAGTTTGAGTTTTTGATGGCTCCAAGGTCGGAGTGTGTTGTATTGCAGCAAAAAAAAAAACTAACTCATTTCGTTTGTTCGAAAGTTACAGTTACTGATGAGTACACTGAAAATAAATTCCTAGGTAATATTAACAAAAACATTTTGTTGACCTTTAACAAAACAATTTTATCATTTTGATTAAATTTTTGTCAATTCGAAAGAATGATTTTGTTGATTTCACAAAATTTTTATAATCCAGCATGATTTTTTGTCAGTTTAACAAAATATGCACTACAAATAATATTGTCAGTTTAACAAACCAAGTTTTGTTATTACAACAAAATAAAACAGAGATTTTTGTCACATCGACAAACTTTCTTGTGATGTTAACAAAATGTTTGTTGTATCTACAAAAAATCTGTTTTGTAAATGTTTGTCAATATCACAAAGTTTTTGTTAATTTTTTTTGTCAATTTAACAAAAAATGAAAACATTTTTGTCAAGATGACAAATATTTTGTTTTGGGGTTGAATTATTTTGTAATATTGATAAAAAATATTATCAGATAGATAAAACTATTTTGTAAGGAAACCAAAAAATTTCTTTTGTGTATGATATAGTTCACATTTGGTTTTTGTTAAAAAATCGATGTAAGATTAACTGAACTTAACAAAAATTGCGTATTGTCCATACGCCCTCACAGATGGTTGCATGTGAGATCGTATGGACGAAACGCCAATTTTCGTGGACTTAAATCCCAAAAAAAAATATTTTGACAAAATTAATTTTGTGGATTTAACCAAAGAAATTTGTAAAATTGACAAAATATTTTGTTGAATTGACAAAATATTTTGTTGAATTGACAAAATATTTTGTTAATTTAACAAAATATAACAAACAAATTTGTTAATCTAACAAAACAATTTTGTTAATTTAACAAAAAAAAAATTGTTAATCCGATAATAATAAAAAAAAAACAAATTTTTAACATTAACAAAAAAATTTGTTAATACAACAAAAGAATTGTTAATATGACAAATTAAATTTGTAAATTGTACGAAATTTTGTCATATTGACAAAATATTTTTGTTATTTCAACAAATTAATCTGTTAGCATAACAAAATAATTTTGTGGATACAACAAAATATTTTTTGTTACCTCAACAAAATTCTATAATTTTTGTCAATTCGATAAAACTTTTTGTTGGACGTATATTGACAAAATTTTTGTCAAATCAACCTACATTTTTGTCATATATGTACACCTAGATTTTATTTTCAGTGTAGGACATAGCACCTTCTGGAAGCGTTGTGATTATAATTCTGTAGTATGGTAGTTAGTGTAGGTACCAGTTGAGTGTCCTTATGTTTTCGGATAACTGTTTTTCGTATGATCGCAAAAGTACAAGATATGATTTCACGTATTAATAAATTCCGGAAATACATAATTTATTTATGAAAATCTCATATTTTTTATTTTAACCCCCACCCCCTCTGCCACTTACCTTTCATCAAGCAAATTCAACTTTTAAAATTTATTTCATCAAGATTTTGGAAAATTCAAATTTAACTTTTTAAAAGATATTATTTTCTTTAAATTGTAAGGCAAGGAATAATGTATCGTTAATTAATTTATAATCTTAACTTCAATTTTGTCAGCTCATTATCTTGTTTAATTTTTTTGTTCTAATTTATTTTATTTCTAAATACTTTTTGCAAATTATAATTGTTAACTTTTCACAAGCTTAAAAGTGTTTTCTTACTGTAATCTTAAATAAATAAATGCTAAATAAATACTAAATACTGGGTACATAAATGGGAAACAATGAAACATTTCAGAAATGTTTCTCAAAGCGTCCACACCAAAAAAACATATTAGAAAAATTTCTCAAATGTTTCTAAAATGTTTTTTAAGAAAATGGGAAATATTTAAGAAACGTTTTTTAAACAATGTTTCCTGAAATGTTTCTTTGGTGTGGACAAACCTTTACAATTAATTGTCAGACTACACGGTTGTAAGACATTATAAGCAAGTTTTTCACCGACAGATCTGACAATATTATAAGATCTACCAAACGTATACACTTAGCTTTAGTCTTCAAGATACATCAAATTTATATTATTGCTGTTGCTACAAAATATTTCATTAAAGACAATTAAATGAACTTGGTACCTATACATATTCAATTAAAACCCCCCTCCACTTGCAAATCTCTTAAGCACTGGTTTCCAAATGCACTGCGAAAATTGGAGAGAATATCCTGCTGGTTTTACTCGTAGATTCTTTTCATTGGTTTTTGCAGACCACTTTAGTTGGACGAACTAAAAAATATACAAAAAAAAGGCAAACCAATTTTCGCACACTTAGGTACCTAAAAAAAGATACGTCCTGATGCTATGCTTAAAAAAGCGATATAAAAAAATAAACCGATGAGTGGTATGAGTAACTAAGCGAGAAGTGGAGTACAGTCAAAGTATGAAAAAACGAATGTACATAAAACTACTAAAAGGTTAAGTAACGGTGTTTTTCGGTTTTACGTTTTTTTTTTGCTAAACAATCCGTTACGTTGTTCTAAAAAGTCTTGTATGCTCTTGCAGCATAGAAACCAAGTTGTTGCACCGTGTTATTCAACTAACTGTGAAACTGGGTTGCATGGGTACTCGACTTAAGTGCGGCAAGTCAGGGTGTTAATTTTTACTTCTACATAGTTCTAAATTAGGATCTCCCAAAAGCCTTCAATGTTGCTGTTAGTATTTCTAGTTAGAGATGAGTCTTTTATGGTGGTGGAAGTGGAATTAGTCCATTAAAGGTCTTTTTATGTTGGCGGTACGAGAGCAAATATTTGTTTTCCGCTTAGGCGAATAGACTGAGAGAAAACTAATCTCTGCCATTATGATGGCGAATAATATATAACCAACTAGCAAACAAAATTAAAATAAAACTGGACAAATAGTGCAAAGGGAATCAAATTAGTTACGAACTCACAGCAAAATGGAATTTGGGAAGTTTCACATGTCGAAGGGAGTATTAATTTTAGGAGTGGAAGACTTTGGCGAGATTTTTGTAAGACTTGAGTTTTGTCATCGTGTAGAAATTTGATTTTAAGGAGCTTTTAATAATAGTCAATAACAGCTAGAATGGCCAAACACCTCGATCAGCTTTTCAAATAAAAAAATGCAAAGAAGTGTTTTAGTATGATACTTGGACAATGGATTATTTGATTAATTTTTATTAATTTTAAATGAGTCACGTATCATACTTTCTCCAACATTTTATTGATGTTAAAATCATCAAATTTTTTTAGTATCGTGCTTCATATCACTATTTGACATTTACAAACGTCAAAAAAGGTCTGTTTACTTTGTTTTGTTTACGAACTGACATTGTTTTAGGTGTGTTCAGAAGCAATTTATGAAAAAAAAAACGGCCTTAGCACGATACTAGTTACAAAACGTTTAAAATTAAAAAAGAGATTATAATCTATTTTAAATTTAGCAAATTGTTAAATAGTTCATACTAATACCTTAACACTAGGTTGTTTTGAGCTTTGCGCCTTTAAGTTCAAAACTAATTGGGGTATACGTATACTCATAGCCAAAAGGACTCACAGTCATAGTCCATAAATCGATAGCTTGTCATGGAGAAGAAAATTGCATGGATCAGAAATAATAAGGGACTTATTAGACTTATTGTATTACGTTTCAATCGGTTACATATGTATGTGTGTACGTGTATACAGAAAAATTTTCAAAATTTTGTTTTGGAAAATCGATTTTCCAAAAAGTGACTGAAAATTTAATAAAAACTTAAAATGTACATATCAAAAGTTTTTATTATTTTTTTTAATTTTATATGTTCATGTATTAACATTTATATAAAATCCATAATGATTCAAAAACTCAGATATTTTTTACCTAAAAGATTTTGGACGATTTCACAAATTAATGTCAAGCTTTGAAACATTTTTGTTTCTGTTGAGATAAAAAAGTAATACCTACCTGTTTTTAATATCTTATGTAGTAACTTAGCATATTAATTTGTCATATCATAATTTTTCATTCTAGAATTTTATATCATTCCTTTCTGATTGTTTGTTCAATAAACATTAATATTATTATAGTTACTAAACTTCTGCTGCTGATTTTATTTCAAAACAAGGAACTTTTAACAGGTTATGTGCCCAGGAACGTTACTTCTTCATATTTCAAATTAATCAGTGAAGCATACAGATAAGGCAAGAGTAAGTTTTCTTTCCAGCCCCGAGCAAAAAAAAAAAATGGAAACCGAAATTGTACGAGTAACTAAGCTGAAGGGAATCGAAAATTGGTCAGTTTGGAAATTCCAAATACGCATTACACTCCTATCGAATAGCTCATGGGATGTAGTTAATGGGACAACTGAACTACCAACAGGCGACGATGAAAACAAAAGATCGAAATGGATAACAAAGGATAATATAGCGCAGCGAGTCATAGCGACATCAGTAGACGAGAAACCCCTATTACATATCATCAACTGCGATTCATCGAAGTCGATGTGGGACAAACTATGTTCCGTATACTCGTATGAGCAAAAATCGGAAACTAGTACCCACATGCTCCTGCAACAATGGTATAGTTACCAAAAGAATCACAATGATGATATTGCCACGCATGTAGCCAGACTTGAGGATCTTTCTCATCGCTTGCAAACTCTTGGTGAGAAAATTCCTGATCAAATGGTCATAACTAAGCTGTTAATGACATTGCCACCGTCATACAAACATTTTATTAGTGCATGGGAATCAACAAGTTCTAACGACCGAACGCTCACGAATTTAGTCGCTTGACTCACGGTGGAAGAAACCAGAATCGGCATGAGTGAACCTACTGAAAAAGCAGCTTTCAAAGTAGGAAAGCATTCTGAAAGATTTCATAGCAAGAAATGCGATAAACCAGGCGTATGTCATTTCTGTCACAAGCCGGGCCATTGGATTAGGGATTGTAGAAAACGCAAAGCCGCAAACTCGAAATGTTCATCAGAGAAAGGCGATGCTTTCATAGGAGAGGCTTTATCCGTAGCGCAAGATACAGACTCAATCGGCGATGAATGGTACTTGGACTCAGGTGCGACCGACCACATGTCACATCGAAGAGAATGGTTTTCCACATTCAAGACGTTTGAAGTACCCAAATTAGTTAGAATAGGTGATGGTAACAATATACAAGCAGTTGGTGCAGGTGAAATTCACATACTGGCATTCGATGGAAAAGATTGGAAACCTAAACACATGACTGATGTTCTATTCGTTCCGGATATCAACTATAATCTTTTCTCCCTTGGTGCTGTACTGGACAAGGGAATAACACATGAATCGGACAACAAAGTGTGTAGATTACTCAAGAACGGTAGTATAGTTGCAGTGGGAGAAAGGCGAAACAAACTTTTCAAAATGCAGTTCAAGATCAAAAAGAATGAAGGAACAATAGCAAATGTTGCCACCAAATGCTCACTCCATGACTGGCACAAACGAATGGGTCATCAGAATATTGCGCACGTTAAAAAATACTTAAAGAATCAGCAATTGTGTTTGAGAACGTCGAGAAGTTTCACTGTGAAGATTGCTTGAAAGGAAAAATGCATAGACTTCCATTATCAAAGAGCGTTTCAAAATCTGAACGAAATGCCGAATTAGTACATGCTGATTTGTGTGGACCAATGCAAGAATATTCTTTGGGTGGAGCAAGATATTTTCTGCTTTTAAAAGATGACTTCAGCCATTGGAGAAGCATCTACTTCATTCAACATAAATCTGATACCTCACGTTGTCTAGAGGATTTTATTAAGAAAACCGCTAAGCACTTAGAGAAGGGGGTGAAAATTCTCAGAACAGATAATGGATTGGAATTCACCAATCAAGAAGTCAGTGACCTCACTCATCGGTATGGAATCATTCATCAAAAGTCTGTTCCATATATCCCGGAACAGAACGGCGCAATTGAACGTGAAAATCGAACTGTTGTTGAGATGGCTCGGACCTCACTACAAGCAAGCGGAATGCCGATTAAACTGTGGGCTGAAGCAACAAATTATGCAACCTACACACTAAACCGTACAGGATCAAGCAGTTTAAAGGAGCTAACACCGTGCGAGCTTTGGCTTGGTAGTAAATTTTGTCTTAACAACTTGAAAATCTTTGGCGAAGGAGTCTATGTACACATTCCAAAAGAAAAAAGGCGAAAATGGGATCCGAAAGCAGAACAAGGGTATTTTGTTGGTCATGACGAAAATACAAAAGGCTACCGTGTTTGGATTCCAGTGAGAAATGAGGTAAAAATTTACAGAGACGTTGTATTCACCGGTAAAATGTACAAAGATTATTCAAAGGAAGTTGTCCAAGAATCGCCAACCGAATTAACTTTTATTTTACCAGCAAAAAACATAAACAGGCAGCAAAATCAAGATCAAATACGACATAACTTCAATAATGCTCCAGCATCAGAAATCACCGATGATCAAAGAAACATTCATCAAACTCAAATTATTTCCGACTCGGAACAGATTTTAGAACAACCACAACACATTGATAGTGCAGAATGCAGTAAGAATCGCATACTCAGAAACCGGACTACAATCAAGCCACCCGACAGATACTTTGATGCAAATACTGCTTTTGCAGACCAAATTGAACCAGAAACATACGAAGAAGCGATGACATGCACTGAAGCGATCAAATGGAAAGAAGCCATGGATGATGAAATAGAATCATTGAAAAGGAACGATACTTGGACATTAGTAAATTCATCTAAAGGTCAACAAGTTATTGATAATCGTTGGACTTATAAACTCAAGAAGAATAATGATGGCAACGTGGAGCGATTCAAAGCTAGATTGGTAGCTAGGGGCTTCAAACAAACAGCAGGAATCGACTATCACGAGACCTTCAGTCCTGTCACTAGATTTGATTCTATTCGAATAATTTTGTCCATTGCGGCATCACAAAAGATGTTTCTTCGACAGTTCGATGTGAAAACAGCGTTCCTTCATGGAAAAATAGAAGAAACCATTTACATGAAGCAACCCATGGGCTATGAAGATGGATCTAACAAAGTATGCAAGCTAAACAAGAGTCTGTATGGTTTGAAACAAGCATCCAGATGTTGGAATTAAAGATTTACTACAGTATTGAAGAAACTAGGGCTCTATCCAACTATTTAGTTCAGATGCATGCGTTTTTACAAATGGCCAAAAAGACGATTCAATTTTATTAACAATACATATCGACGATGGATTAATTGCTGCAACAAATCTTTCTACGGCAGAAACGTTAATTTCAAAACTAAACGCAGAATTTGACATAACATCAGGACCACTTCAAACATATTTAGGGTTACAAATCGAAAGAATGAAAGATGGTTCTATTTTCGTTCATCAAGAGGCATACGCAAAAATGATTCTCAAAAGATTCAGAATGGAGGATGTAAACTCAGTTGCGATTCCAGCAGATCCTCATCACCAAATGTGTGCAGATATTCATGGAACTAATGAACAAGATGCATCAAATACGCCCTATCGTCAAGCAATAGGCAGTCTTATGTACTTGTCTATAGCTACTCGACCAAATATAACATTTTCAGTCAACAACGCCAGTCAATACATGGAACATCCAAAGAAAATACATTGGAATGCCGTCAAACGTATTTTAAAGTATTTGAAAGGAACATTAGATCACGGACTATACTTTCCATTCAGACAAGAATGTCATCTTCAAACTTTTAGTGACTCTGACTACGCAGGAGATGTTGAATCCAGAAAGTCCACAACTGGTATTCTTATAAAACTCGGTGATTCTACAATTGCTTGGAAGTCTACAAAACAAAAAGTAGTAACATTATCATCCACTGAAGCTGAGTACGTTGCAGCAAGTGAAGCAGTAAAGGAAATCATGTGGGTTAAAACCTTACTAAATGACCTACCAAATTTTAATGAATTACAAATTACTTTGAATGTTGACAACATGAGTGCAATAAAATTAATCAAAAACCCGGATTTTCATCAAAGGAGTAAGCACATAGATGTTCGTTACCACTTTATTCGGGACAAATATAACAACAAGGAATTTATTTTGCAACATGTTTCTTCAAAAGATCAACAAGCGAATTTTTTAACCAAGCCACTACCAAAATCAACTTTTGAAATTCAAAGAAATATGATTAATATAAAGAAGAAGAATGAAATTTAATTAGACGAAAAGAACAACGCAGCAAAATCATAAGTTTATTAATTCTTAGTATACTTTTAGTGGGAGTGTTGAGATAAAAAAGTAATACCTACCTGTTTTTAATATCTTATGTAGTAACTTAGCATATTAATTTGTCATATCATAATTTTTCATTCTAGAATTTTATATCATTCCTTTCTGATTGTTTGTTCAATAAACATTAATATTATTATTGTTACTAAACTTCTGCTGCTGATTTTATTTCAAACCAAGGAACTTTTAACAGTTTCTACTAACAGTAATGTTTGAATACAATGTGAAATTTTTCAGCAATTAAGGAAAATTCTTGGTTACAAGAATTTACCAAACATAGGGGTTTTCTTTGCTTATAAGAACATTGTTTTCCAGAAAAACGGTTTCCTCCATAGACTGACATTCACATGGAGACTGGACTTAACAGTTGACTAGTGAGGGCCTTGACAACACGTGTTTTTTAAATTCAGATCATCTTGCATCATTTTTTTTTTTGACAAAAATTCAATATGAACTATATATGTTCAGCTATAAGATTAAAAATTTTAATCGCTGACGCTGGAAGATTTTGTGTGATCGCCGGGACGAAACGCAAACTTTTGTGGACTAAAGACCAATAAAAAAGCTATTTTGAATCAATAATAATTCAACAAATCTGATCAAATAGTGCTTAGTCTTCTACATAGCTGATTTATTTCAGTAGTACTCGTATATAGAGTTTTTATTACAAAATTTTAATATTATAGATGAAAAACAATGTGTTTTGGATTTTTGGAAAAAATTTAAAATTTTCTTTTGAAAAATGTTTCTGACGATGTTTTGTCAATTTCTAGAATTACTAAAAAAAATATTATTTGATCAAAAATATTGGTAAATAAATAAATTAGAGGCTAGCGTGAAGACCCTAAGACCATTGCATTGCAAGGATAACAGGAAAAATAAAAAACTTGCAACAATATGTCTTTAAGTTGAAGTCGACTTTTGATTTTTAATAATCAATACTCGTATAACTGCAACATTTCGGGTGTGTTTTTACACGCTTCTTCAGGTAAATGACTTGATATATTCAAAGATAAAAAGCATTTCTCTTTTCTTCTTATAATTTTTTTTTTCATTTAAAATCTTAATAAAATGCACGACTGGATCGCACGAACTTGCTCGTATGTAAAAGTACTTTGGAATTTAAGATACATTTTATAAATATAAAACATGAATTTAAAATGAAATTGCCGTCTGATTTCTAGAAAAGTATGAATTTGTGCAAACAAAGTTTAAAAAATCGTTTTATTATTAAATAAATAAATTTTTTATATAAGAAATTTCTTTAAAATTTTTCAAGAAAAAAATGTGGGATGCGAATTTTAAGTATTTAATAATATTGATTTTAGGAAATAATTTCAAAAAATAATCGTTCATAGGTTTTGAAGATATTGATTTTTCAAAAAAAAATTTTTTTCAAAAAAACCCAACAAATAATTTTTCGAATATTTTTATATACAATATTATTTTAAACTTAGGGGGACTCCTGCTCAAAATTTTTGGTTAAAATCGTTAGAGCCGTTAATGAGAAAGTCGAAAATCAAAAAAACGGTTCTATGACAGGTACCGTTAATAACATTTTGCCCCAAATTTTTTTTTTACCAAAACGTAGTCCATGTCCATAATATTACACCTAATTTTTTTTATCAAAATCGTTAGAGCCGTTTTCGAGATAAATAAGATTTTACATTACGGGTGTATGGGGGGTACCGTTAGTTTTGGAGCTAAAAAAAAAATTTCAATTTCCCCTCTAGGGAATCACCGAAGACCCATAACTACCGAGTTTGAAGAAAATAGGTCCAGTGGCTTAGGCTCTAGATCGAGGTACAGACATACAGACAGACAGACAGACAGACAGACAGACGGAATTGCCGGACCCACTTTATTCGTCTTCGCTATCATCGTAATGTCAACTTTGATCAAAATCTCGAGTTCGATTTTTTTTCCAAATGCAGAACTTGCCCTATAGTACCTATATCGCAAGTAAAAAAGAATTTTTAGAACAAAGTATTTGAAAATTTTAAGTCAGTTGCCTGAAGAAGGGTGTAAACATGCCCGAAATGTTGCAGCTATATTGATTATTGAAGTCGAAAGTTGCAAGTACTTAAAATAATGAAACAAGTATTTGGAATGTAAGAAAATTTTACATAAAACAACGAAGTAGTTAGAACAAAATATTCAAATGCGTAAAATTCACTGTCAAATTGCTAAAAAAAAACTTCTAGAAAAGTTTACTCTCAAAAACTAAAAACCCTTCTGACATAAAAAGAAACGTCATTGGAGTGTTTGTTTTTAAATCTTAAACGTAGGTGGAAGGCTGGTACACGAAACGGAGCTCATTTTGTGAGAAGCCACGAAGTGTGGTTGAGAACCAACTTTTCTTATTCTTCCAAATAGTAATCCTAATTTCCTGGAAAATGCTTCATCTTATGAATAAATCCTTCTAAAGTAAATTGGGTCTCATTGCTGACAAGTCTAAGCCAAGATTTGGGTCAACAAAGCTCGGCAAGACGTTTTTTTTTTTCAGAATTCGAAATTAATTGCAGAAATAATAAGACTTGATGAACAACTCATACTTACATAAATTTTCAGTCGAATTAAGAATCTTAGCTTCAGGATTTCCTATTGATATGCGTAACTTTTCTGAGCTGCTCTTCAGCTCTAAAGTTTGTAGATTTAGATTAGATTAGATTTTTATTCAACAGCAAAATCAATTTTACATTTTCTTGTTCAAAATATACAATTTGAATAGTTAAAGACTTGGCAATTTATGCCGTCAGCCTGAGTGACATTCAATATTAAAGCTAATTTTACTTGAAATACATTTTTTTTTATAAAAAAAAAGTATAGAATTTGAAAAATTTTTAAAATTAAATTATTTGAAGTTAGGCAAATCAAATTTATGCAAATTTATTATTTACAAATATATTTATAAATTTAATTGATATTAAAGGGCTTTGAGTTTAGCTAAAACGAAAATATATAATACTAAAATTATTCATTAATTATGTTGAATCGGTATGATGACGCAATTTCACAATATTCATATAGCATCCGCCAGTTGGCTCCATTCAACAGATCGAAAATTTCACTTTCTGCCAAGATGTTTTTACCAAACTGTAATCTCCTTATTTCCTGTAGAATCGGACATATCCCCAGAAAATGACCAACGTCTTCCTTAACTTGTAGATTACACAAGCTGCATACTGCCACCCGATTATTTCTATGTGGAATAAAGTTAAGGCGTAACATTTCCCCTCGTACTTTAAAAATAGTTCCAATCGCTTCACTTGTCAGGCTACAGTTGAAATAATTACGATCGCGGAGGTTGTAGTTAAAGTTTGTATTATAAGTGTCCATAAGCTTCTGACACGTGATGCAGATATCATCTTTCCAAATACATACCTACGAGTACAAAACAACTCTCTGAAGAAGCACTAGAGACAATTCATAAATAATTCTGGAAAAATCGCCTCTCTCGCATGAAAAGTGCTGCTCATTAGCCGCTCGGAATCGGCAGGAAATTGTAGGTCCCCTCCATTCATGGTAACATGCACACAGGAGTGGTTGAGAGTTGTAAGTCACTAGGTCCTGGTTCACTCCAAGCTGATGCACCACCAAATTTAATTTAATTTAGATTTAAGACTTTCAATAGCTGACTAAAGTGATATCGGGCCATGTATCAAAATGGATGAACATTTCAAAAATTCATCATCTTCTTCACTTATACTCTTCAAGATTCGTAAAGTGATCTTTCTTTGTGATTGTTTAATTTTCGGTTTTTCCTTTTGTTATTACTTTTTTTATGAATATGTATGTAATTATTTTTGTGAACAATAAAAACATTCATTATATTTTGCAAAATTTTGTATGCCGATACATTCTGTGGTTTTGTGCTTTAAGAAAATGCATACTTTTCTAATAACCTTTAAGGTATTACAACTTTTGTATAACATAAAAATCAAAAACAAATTGAAATTTTTGGTTTCTAACTAATAATAATACAATTGTGGGCGTGGCAATCTGTGGATTTTCGTTCAAATAAATTTTTTTCTGTCACACTCATCAATTCTGAACACTTTTTCAATATCTTACGATAAGTTTAAAAAAAAAAATTTATAGCAAAAGTGGGCGTTACAGTGGGCTCTTTAAACGCTTTTTTAATTTATAATTTCTTCACGCTTTGTTTAATTCATAATTTCTTAACTGCCCAGAATATTAATACCAGAAATCACTTTCGTTAGAGAGGTTTTTGTGAAACCAATTTTTTACCAACAGTGGGCGTGGCGGGGGCCGTCAAAACTCCTCAAATTGAGTAAAAATTCTTATTTTTTACATTTACCAACGAAGTCTTATGCACAGTTACCTTACTTTTGGAACATAGATTTTTGCCCACTACCTCCATAGAACCGATGCACTGTGCGGCTGCTCGTGCACAGCGAGGAACCGACTACCTCGGATCCTCTTGTACACTTTCGCGAGCCGCGGCGATGTTCTAGGCTTTTCTTTAGGTAGGAATGTTGGCTGATTGAACCAATCTGGCCACCAAACGTTGAATGATTTAAATTGAAGGGCTATCACGTCTGACGTTAAATGTGCGCAATGCGCGGAACGTTTGCACAAATGAACACTCATTTTAATTAATTATTTATATGTGCTGGTAAAGCTTGGTACTTACCATAAACAACAGATTTGACCGATGTCAGCAAAACAACATGTCCGCCACAGGTCTCTAAGATCTACCCGTGCCAACTAAAAACCCCTTTCATATTCTGAAGAGCTCCTCTATACAAATTTTGATGGAAATCGATAGAGCCGTCAATGAAAAAGGCAAAAATAAAAAAAATAAAAAAGCAATTCTACCACCAGTCGCCGTTTATAACAATTTTTGTTATAATAGATTTTTTTTGTATTTTCTTGTATTTATTAGAAGCCCCATGTACGCCATTTTTTTTGGAATATAACATCATTCAAAGTCCTCCGCTATTTCAGTGGGTGACACCCATCCAAACGTCCAATTTTCCTTAACTCTGTTTTAAATTTTCTCAAAAACGGTACCTTGAACTGATTTTGAGCAATTTAATTATGCTAAGACTGTAACCAAATTAAAAAAAAAAAACAATGATACATGTTTGAAGAACCGCACGCTCGATTTTTTGAATCTTAAATAAAAATTAACAGTTCTTTATTACTATCAACAAGATGTAGGAAATCATTCTTTTAATCTTAAATTAACTTTCGATAATACAATTTTTCTCGAAAGCGACACTTAGAATTTTGATAAGAAAATTATATGTTTTGTTTAACTTTTACAATTTTTAACTTTTAATAAACCAGCAAAGAACCAGTTTTGCGATTTTTGATTTTCTCATTATCGGAATAACGGATTTAATTGAATTTTATTTTATACAGAAGTTTCTAAATAGTTTAGAAAAAGATTTCAAATATTTTTTAGGAACAAAAATTTATTTCTTTTTTTGAAAATTCGTTTTCAAAAACGGGCTGTAGGCCGATGGTAAATATATTGTTATTTTTTGAGTAAAAAAAATTCCATTTCTTTTCTAGGCAATCACCAAAGCGCCTTAAATATGTTTAAAGAAATTTCTTCATCTGCCTACACTGTTATTTATTAGATAAATAAGGCCATACTTCAACATAAAGGCTTATAGTACAGTCCGCGAGGCTTTTTTCATGTCGAAAAGCCTAGAAGCAATTTTTTGATCATTTTTAACGTAAAAAATTGCGCTGATTACGTTAAAAATAAACTTAACCTCTGATTCCGCCCGCAACCTTGCGAAAAGACGGGTCAAAGTTGCAAGAACAGGTTTTTCGCGATTACCTTCGAAAGTATTGATATTAAAAATATAAAAGTAAAATAGCCTTGTGCGCGGCAAAAAGATGAAGAGATTGACCCCTCGCAGCATCCTGTAGGTCCACCAGAACCCTCGCAAATCGCAAAAAAGCGCCAAATTTTGAAAAAAATCATAACTCGAGCCGTTAGTAATATTCTGCGAAATGAATCTAGACCTTCTTAATTAGTGATTAAAATTCTATTTATTAATCAAAACAATTAATATGGTTGGTAGATGTAAAAATTTGTTGTAATATTGTGTATTGTTTTAGAAAAAATATTTATAACTGTAAGATCGGAGTTATTTAAATTTCTTATAATTCATTTCTATCATCATACTTATTTTCTCATCGTTGTACCCTAAATTATAAAAAATAAAAAGCACGACTGGGTCGCACGAACTTGTAATGTAATCGACTGGGAATTTTAAAAACGAATGTTATTAGAGAAAATTGTTCATAAGGATAAAATTAATTTTTAAATTCTTTTAGTAGTAACAGAATGCTATGCAAATATGAATTTATGCAAGAACAAAAATTATAAGTCTTTGAAGTGGTTTCTTTAAAAGAAGCTTGTATATACAAACTTTTTAAAAATTAATTGAAAAAAAAAAATTATCAAAATTCTGGGTGCCGTCTTCGAGAAAAATACGATTTTTGAAAACCATTTTTTTTAATTTTTTAGCATTTGTATAGTAGGTACCTTTATTTTTAGGTAAAATAAAAAATTTTGTTTCACATTTTTTAGATCATATTGAGAAACTTTTATTTATCAAGTTTAAAAAAAATCTAGTATGGGGTTTTCGAAATATTGAGTTTTGAAAAAAAATTTTTGAAGTACACAATTCTATTTATGTTTTTGGGGACCTTTAGCAAAAAAAAAACCTCAATAACCATTTTTCGGAAAATTTTTTCAACCAATACCTAGATTTAATTAAATGAAATTTTTCTGTATCTTTATTTTTAAAATCTGTTGAACAGTTTTTGAGAAAAAAAAATGTTTATAAAATTTCGAGAAAAATTCGTATGGGGGGTACCGTTATTTTTGGTCTTAAAAAAAAAAGAAAAAAAACGTGTGGGGGGAAAAAATTAAAAATGATATGTACCAAGTTTAAAGAAAATCGGCCGAGTCGTTTAGCCTGTAGTCGAACAGACAGACAGACAGACAGACAGACAGACAGACAGACAGACAGAATTGCGAGACCCACTTTTTTAGTCTTCGCTATCATCGTAATGTCAACTTTGATCAAAATCTCGAGTTCGATTTTTTTTACGAATGCATAACTTGCCTTATAGTACCTATAAGTCGCAAATCATCGAATAAATATCGCAAATTTTTCAAGCGATTTCAATTTGAAGTTACGTTGTCGAAAATTTCCAGTCGCGCAAGATAAAAAGGGGGCGTCGCCTCTCTTCCTAACTCCGGCGTCGGCCGCCACCGCCGCTGCAGCTATGCAACGCGCAACATGCGCTCCACGAGAATTATCATTTTTTACAACTAATTATACGACGTTCTATCAACCCTCACGTTTTTTTTTTATCAAGTAAGATTATACTTTAAGTCTTGCCGCATCTGACTGTCTGACGCAGGTTTCGATCGGATGTACCTCCGGCAATCGCAACGGGGTACAAAAAAAAAGTAGTTTCTTGCAAACTGACGTTTTGCAAAAACTACTGAATATTTTTTTAATAAAAATTTAAGGGCTTAATATTAATAGGTATCGGCTCGAGTTATGATTTTTTTCAAAATTTGGCGCTTTTTTGCGATTTGTGAGGGTTCTGGTGGACCTACAGGATGCTGCGAGGGGTCAATCTCTTCATCTTTTTGCCTCGCACAAGGCTATTTTACTTTTATATTTTTAATATCAATACTTTTGAAGGTAATCGCGAAAAACCTGTTTTTGCAACTTTGACGCGCGATTTGCTACGTTAAAAATGATCAAAAAATTGCTTCTGGGATTTTCGACATAAAAAAACCCTCGCGGACTGTACTATTAGGCTAGGAACGCACTTGCGATTTCTTGTAGAGGTGATTAAAAAATCGCGGTCACCACAAATTATTATCAGGCACTAATTTTTTTTGTGGGGCGATTATATTATAATCGCATAAGCAAACAAAACACAATACTTTTAATGTGAGTGTACATATTTGCTACAAATAAATAGCAACAATTAAGAATTTTTTGAGTTTACCCAAATATCCCAAATAATAGTTCCTCACTGTCCAAGGCTGTTATTTTAAACTATCGTGGATCTTATGAAACTGACCCTTAAGTAGCATACCACTTATATCCGGATGCACCTAATACTTTTTTGAATAGACTTTAACCTTAACAAACGAGACACTACACAAATCATTATTTAAATCCATTTGATCTATTAAATTTTGCGTTAAGAAAACTGCTTGAAAAAATAGAACTTAATTAATTTTTTTAATTAAGTTTAATGTTTTCGAACAGTCAATTTTTTAACTACACACAAAAATTTAATACTTCACAAAAATGCTATTTTCAGCTCTCTAAGTGTTTTAGTTTAGCAGGTAATTGAGTTTGATTGAATAAATTCAGCCAATGTTGTTAGTTCCTAGATCCAATGAACTTTGTACATTAAGTGAGTATTGTTAGTTCGTAGATCCAATATACTCCACAATTGATTTTATTTATTTTCTTCTGCATTTAACAGAATGTGAAACAGCTTAGCAATTATTCTTGAACGTCAAAAATATTTATATTGTTACCATTGTTCTTCAGATCCAATGAACTTGGTACATTAACTGAATGTTGATAGTTCGTAGATCCAATGAACTTGGTAAAATGTTATTTTCAGCTCTCTTAGTGGCTTAGTTTAGGAGATAATTAGGTTTTTGAAATGTTTATATTTGAAATGTTAATTTTTTCTACTTACACACAAAAATTTAATACTTTACAAAAATGCTATTTCAGTTCTCTAAGTGGCTTAGTTTAGGAGATAATTGAGTTTGAAGTTTTTGAAAAATAAACCATTTTTTCTACTCACAGAAATTTAATACTTCACAAAAATGTGTAGGAAATGATAACAAAAATAGAGAAAAAAAAAAGAGGAAATTAATTCCAAATATTTGGCAACGCTAAAATTACAAACTAGCATTTTTGATCCAAGAGCGTTGAGATGAGGATGATGCTGTGAATGGTATAAAGATGAGAGTGGACCAAACGTAGCTACTCGTAGAGGAGTGGTGGAGTGTAATGCTTATTATGTACCTACTTGATGGCGTGATATAGCGGTGAAGTCAGGTGAGAAGATGATGAATACTGTCTATCAAGGGCAACAAAATGTATTGCACGGGATTTTTGTAGTCAGTGGCGAGTTAGGTGGTGACACGGCTTGTTCGCAGAATGCTTTCTTCCTAAAAGTTTCTCTAAAAGTAAAACCGCGACGAGATCGAATAGAGAAAGCAACAAAAAAAAAAAAAAGAAGTTTCAAAACTAGTAATTTCATTAAAGATTCCGCTGTGCGTATGTAAAGTGATCACGTATGAAACGATATGAAGGAACACCGTTTAAGTCCCTCTTAGTGGCTTGCTATCCTCTTAAATAAAAAAAAAAAAAGGACTTGTTTGTTATATACAATATACCCTTTTCATAGTGATATATCTATATATATGCATACAAAATATACATGTGTGCAAAAAGAGAAAACCCGAAACATTCCCAAGTGATCAAGTGAAGTTCAAGTTAAAAGTGTCCACCCCATGCCCAAAACAACAAAACAGCACGAAAAGTCCCACATGTGCTGAGATAAACTCATTAATCCATAACCGAAGCCTGGACCACATCGTCTAATTTATCATCCACTCAATGCTAAGGGAAGCTCCACATGGTCATCATCATCATTCTGGCCATCCTCAATCCAGCACATCAGCATCTTTACACTATCTTTTGCATGTTCGCAGCATCAAATCAAACTCTTATTCTTATTTTTGTTGTTACTAAATAAACTTAATTCAGAGAGAGGTTAGGTTATTACGTAGAAAAAAAAATAGAAAAAAAAAGAGAAAGAGAAAGTGAAAATTGTTAATAATGACAATTTAATCTCTCTCCCAAGTTAAAAGTTTTTGATTTTGTAAATATTAAACAAGAGAAAAATAATGAAGTAGATAAGTTAAGAAGAAACGAGGAAAGCAAAGAAAAAAAAGTTTAATTAAAGAAAGTGTATATCGGTGCTAGATAAACTATTATACGTTGTAAAGCATCACGCACAGCTAGAACCGCGCAATCAAAAAAAAAAAAAAAAAAGGTAATGAGAATATCAAAAAAAAAAAGAGAACAAAAATTTAAATTTGCAGAGACCATCATACCCGGACTGGAGTGTTGAGCTCATCACCCATCACCGCGAATTGTTGGAGTTTCATCAAGAAAAAGATCGGTAAGTGACTGTGATCACTAGATAAAATTATGAAATCTGTGTGTGAGGCTATAGGAAGCCGAAGTTCAAAAATTTTTGTAAGATTGCAATGTTTAGATCGTAATTGAGATTATATCACAGAGAAAGAGAAGTGAGGAAATTAGCTCTGAAGAGGAGTAGAAGGAGAGAGATTAATAAAGTAGGAGGTGGGGACAATTCGTGATATTTTCCTTAAGTCAGTGCTCTTACACGATTATTAAGTAAGAATTTTTAATCAATGATATTGCTCTGAGAATTTATTAAAAGTTATTACCTTTATGATGTTGATGAACTTTGTATTAACCTTGACTTCTACCCAGATTAAGAGCAGCTTAGACTTTTAAAACAATTGATTGCGGGAGTGAATTTAAATAGAGAGAAGAAGAGACTAATGTATTTATGTTTATATTAAAAGAGAGAAATGTTAAAAAGTAAACATGATTTACGGAATAATTTTTTTTTATTGAACATAATCTTAGGAATAAGATCTGAATTATATTTCCTTTCTTTTTAGTTTTATCAGATTAGGATTAACATAGCAATAAAGGAAAATTGAAATTAATGAAATTCGATTCAGTCTACCTTGTGTTTTTTTTTGATGGCTCTTGGATTGAGATAGTTTCATTTGGAAGATGAGAATAATCCGAAAAATAATGATTAGTAGGGCTTAAAATATGAGATAGGAGGGATGTGGCTGGTTTTGTTGATGAAGTAAGTACAAATCGAGATGGTGGGTTCGGTTGCTTAAGGGGTTAACACCAAAAAAAGATGTCGGGTGCTAACCATATGGTGGCATACATTTTGTATGCGAGGGTGGGCAATAATGGGGATGAATGTCAGCTAAGATCCCCAACCCACTGAAGCTTGAGAATGTTTTAGGTCTGTTGAGGTCTGCTCAATTTCTTCTTTGCTTGTGTCAGATAGGTGACAGTTCGTTCCTCAACTTAGACAAGATTAACTAAGACAAACTACACCATAGTCTTGGCATGATTACACGTAACCAGTTCCTGTGGCATGGTGGAAAGAACCCCGCCTTCCGACGAGCTAGGACGAGCGTGCCGCTAGCATGCCTTCTGCTTTGTCCAGGATACCCTTCTCTCTTGCCGCCTGGACTGGCCCCAGGAGTCCTGTAGCCTGAGGTCATAAAGGTGGCATTAGGAGGGAAGAGAGAGAAGTCCGGAGTTTTTCCTTGTAGGTGGGTGTTAAGGGACCCTTAGCTTCTCTCGTGGGACAGATACGTTACAGGTGGCGCCCAACGTGGGGCCCGAAATTGTGACCTTAATTTGACACAAGCAAGAATAAATAAGAGAGATATATTTTTGAAAACATAGGGTTTAAAACTTTTTTGTTTGACATCAGTATTAGGTTTTGTATTGTTGCAGAGAACATATACCGTGTAGTTTTTTCCTTTGTGCAGCTGTTACTAGCTGCTAATGCTGTGAAGCCACAGGGTATTCCTTTTTTTTGCAGTTCAACAATTACTTTGCATGGTTAGTTTGTTTATCCCACAAATTCATTCCTTGGGTTATAAAGGTGGTAGTGCTGCCTGGACTAGCTTGAGGAATCTTAAAAAGTTTGTGCGCAAATGTAAACATTTTAACAATGGAGTAAGATAGTAGTATCTTAGGGTTGAGTTTGTGACCGGTGGGTGGGTAAATAGTCCGCACTCATGTCTGCTGCACAGACTGTATACTAATAAGAGATATTAGAAATTCCAAAACCAAGATTTTGAGATTATTAGATGTTGTCCTACAACATTTGCTCCTAGCAATGTTCAGTTGCAGCGTCATTAAACTATTATCTCTACGCTAGAATAAAACAAAAGAAGAAAAAAAAAAGGAACAGAACTGAAAATTTATTCGCAAGATTCGATAGTGGGATTTATGTATGCGAACTGACTGTCATTTGTATGCTTGTGACCGTCATTGAGATCAGCCACATCCCTTCCTTAAAATGAAAAGAGAGTTGTAAAAAGAGAGTTAGTTTTTCTTGAAAAAGTTGGAAACGTTTAAAAATATTTTTTTTTTGATTAATTTTGATTTTGAGTTTTTTTTTTTTCGTTTATCTATTTTGATTTTTTTTTATTATTTTTATTATATTACTCTATCATTTACACTTAAACTGGTTATGCATTATTACATAAAAAGGGGATTGATTGAGTCATACCTTGTTTAGAAGTTTTGAGTTTTAATTTGAATTATCCCTTTTGTTGTATTGCTCAAATTAGGTGGTTAGAATCTAAATATATTTATACCGGGTTATGTCTTCTGCCAGATATCCAATCCACAGTAAGCAACACAACCTGCGTAAAAGAGTAGGTCGAAAAAGCGTTGCCAGTAAATTAGCTGCTGCAGATATGGAGTCGCAGCAAACAAGAGACAATGGTCAGAGTGAAAGCGATGACATTGCATCAGGCTCGGGTGTCAACTCCGCGAAAAATTTATCGGATGAGCAGGCGAAGATAGCAGCATACATAAAAGAGGTTGTTCAGGCTACCATGGGTTTATCGCATACTGAAGAGATCCGATTGATTAGAGAGGAGTTAGATAGAAGTCGCTCAACTCTACAAAGAGAAATCCCAGCCTTAGTTAGACAGGCTTTGCTAGCGGACACGCCGAATAATAGTCACCAGGAAACTCGTCAAAGTCCAAGTAGAGATACCGAGATGGGAAGTCATCCACAGCCTCACTCATCTACCCAGCCCCCAATAGCAGCTCAGTCGGATAGGGTGAACCCTAACCAAAATGCAGATGATTTTATTAGGCGTTTGAACAATCTGACCTTTAGTGATCCTAGTCTACCGTTCAGTCCACCACACCCCACTCCCAACCATAGGTACCATGTACAAAATTTTCATAAGTGGGGCATTAAATTTGACAACCGCAATATGTCGGTTGATGATTTCCTCTTTAGGTTAGAGCGATTGAAAGTCTGCAACAATGTTACTTGGAGCGAGGTTTTGTTGAATTTCCATCATTTTGTTAGTGGTCAGGTGGAAAGTTGGCTATGGGTGTACTTGAAGTCAAATCCCTCAGTAGATTGGTTGACCTTTCGATTAGCCTTGATTGAGCAGTTTCGTAGCTTGGAAACTGATTCCGAATTAACTCGCAAAATGTCAGATAGGATGCAGAACTCGACAGAGTCTTTCGATGAGTTCTACGCAACCATTCAGCAGATGAACAGCAGGCTAAGAAAACCAAAGTCTGACAGAGAAATTATAGAACTTCTTAAGCTGAATGTCAAAAGAAGAATGGGAGAACTTTTAATAACATTTCAGACTGAAAGTTTGCCAGAGATGGTGTATATGTGCCGTAACCTAGAGAAGCATCTGAGTGATCGAGAGCAACAGAAACTGAGGAATCATTTTATTCCTTCAGCTAGGAGGAATGTAGTGTCCGAGGTTGCAGGGAATTTTGATTCGCAACAAAACAGTGTCACAGCTGTTGATGCCATTCAATCCTCTAGAGAAGATAGGAGATGTTGGAACTGTAAGGAGACTGGCCATGGCTATTTTGATTGTCCAGCGCCTCAGAGATCCCTGTTCTGCTTTAGGTGTGGCAAGGAAGATACAACCGTTCCAAACTGTCCCAACTGCTCGGGAAACTATGGGAGGAGCAATTTTGTGGCCGCGAGAAATTGCTCTTGGAGAACAAATCCGGCTCAACCTCAATAAGTCCCTCACTCATCCCTTTGCCAGCTAGTAACCATTCCACCTCTCATACTTCTTACTCAGACAAGCTTGGCATGAATCCACCATCAGATTATAATGTACAGATCTTAAAGCGCACCATTGACGATAGACAACCAGGTACTCCTCAAACTGAAGTTAAGAGTAAAACTCCACCAAAGACACTACACGAACGGCTCAAGAACTACTATGAAGTTAGAGAAAAGATTTTTGGTCTTCAGAAAAGTCGTGTTTCAGACAGGATACTAAGGATTCGGGAAAAATTCAAGAACAAGAAACGTATTTTTAGGGCCATTGAGGCAACTACCTTCTCAAAATCAGATGATCCAAGGCCTTATGCCTCTGTGTCCGTCTGTGGTGAACCAATGTTGGGACTTCTGGATAGCGGAGCCAGTATCAGCTGTCTTGGTGGTGGAAGCTTAGACTTCTTGAAAAAAAAAAATGTCAAGTTTGCTAGGTTTTCTTCAAAAGTAAAGACTGCAGATGGAAAGGGGCAGGATATTGTAGGGAAGTTTGAAGCCGAAATAGTTTATAAAGGTTGCAAAAAGTCTATTTGTTTGTTTATAGTTCCGTCATTAGAACAGAGTCTGTACCTCGGAATAGATTTTTGGAAGGAGTTTGATGTAGCACCATTTCTACTTTCTGAGGTCTCTTCTATTGAGAATGTTAGAAAGCCTGACCCAAACGCGCACGAATTATCGGCAGATGAGCAAAGGGAACTGAAGAGAGCCGTCAGTATGTTTCCGTCCTCGGCCACACTTGGTCTAGGAAGAACATCACTAGAGGAACATGTTATAGATACAGGGGATGCCGAGCCCATAAAGCAGCGGCATTATCCGGTTTCTCCAGCGGTCCAAAAACTTCTATATGCGGAACTGGATCGCATGTTGGCGCAAGGAGTCATTGAAGAAAGCTCAAGTGCATGGAGTTCTCCAGTAGTGCTGGTTCGCAAGCCGGGAAAAAACCGACTCTGCATTGACTTCCGAAAACTGAACGCCAAAACGAAGAAGAGTGCGTATCCACTTTCGCATATAGAAGGAATGCTAGCTCGTCTTCCAGATACGCAATACATATCTAGTGTGGATCTGAAAGACGCGTTTTGGCAGATACCGCTGGAGAGAAGTTCGCGAGAAAAGACCGCCTTTACAGTGCCTGGTAGACCCTTGATGCAGTTCACGGTCATGCCATTTGGTCTCTGCGATGCGACTCAACGTATGTGCAAATTGATGGACAAAGTGGTACCCCATGAACTAAGAGAAAACATCTTTCCCTATGTCGATGATCTGCTGGTAATTTCTCGCACGTTTGAGGAACATATTCGTCTTTTGAAAATTCTGGCTGCTAGGTTGAGAGAGGCAGGACTTACGATCAACATCTCTAAATCTATGTTCTGTTTCAAAGAGCTGAAATACCTAGGGTTTATAGTAGGACAGGGTGTTCTTAAAACTGACCCTGATAAGATCTCTGGAATTGCTGAATTTCCCATTCCTAATACTGCCCGTCAGGTGAGACGCTTTTTGGGTGTAGCGGGGTGGTACAGAAGGTTTGTTAAGGACTTCTCCGATCTTTCCGCACCCCTCACGGACACGTTAAAAAAGGGAAAGAAGTTCCACTTTGATGAAAAGGCGCTTGAGTCGTTCACTAAGATTAAGGCTGTTCTGACCTCTGCTCCAGTGTTGATAAATCCTGATTTTGAAAAGGAATTTATAATACTGTGCGACGCGTCGGCAACTGGCATAGGTTGTGTGTTGGCTCAAAAGGATGAGAAGGGTGTGGAGCTCCCAATCTGTTATTATTCGCACAAGCTAAATGCAGCGCAGAGAAACTATAGCGTAACAGAGAGGGAATGTCTGGCAGCAGTAATGGGGGTTAAGAAGTTTAGGGCTTATGTAGAGTGCCAACCCTTTAAGATCGTGACGGACCATGCGAGCTTAAAGTGGCTGATGAGCCAAAAGGATCTCAGCGGTCGCCTAGCTCGATGGAGCCTGAAATTACAAGGCTTTGATTTTGCCATTGAGCATCGCAAAGGCTCTCAAAACGTCGTACCAGATGCTCTTTCAAGAGTCTTTGAGGTTGACGCTTTGCAGGTAAATGATGTTTCAGTGTTAAAATCAAATCCTCACGATGTGTTGCACATTGATCTTGAGGATCCCAGTTTCAAGTCTGAGAGCTACCTTAAGATTATAGCTACTATCGAAGATCAAAAAGAGCAGCTGCCTGACTTACAAGTTTCGAATGGATTCGTCTACAAAAAAGTCAGGCATTGCACAGGCAATCCAGTTGAGGATGACCTCGCCTGGAAATTATGGGTTCCTGAAGAGCTCACCGAAGGCTTGATTTTCTTGGCACATCAGCCACCGCGAGCTTCGCATGGGGGCATAGTAAAGACACTCCACCGTCTACGTGACCAATTCTATTGGCCCAAGATGGCTGCACAGGTCAGCACCGTTGTATCCAGATGTGAGATTTGTAAGACCACTAAGGCTCCAAACACTATATTAAGACCAACAATGGGTCAAGCTTTTATTGTGGAAAGGCCTTTCCAATTTTTATATATTGATTTTTTGGGACCGTATCCCAGATCACGAAATGGCAATACCTTTATATTTGTAGCACTGGATCAATTAACTAAATTTGTTTTTATTCAACCAATGAGGACCGCAACCACAGCCAACGTTCTGAAATTTTTGCAGGGGCAGGTATTTAGTGTGTTTGGGGTTCCTGAAACGATATTGTCTGATAATGGTAGGCAGTTCATCAGTACTGATTTCAAGAAGTTCATAGAAGCGTACGGTGTTACGCATGTGAGAACTGCAGCTTACTCACCTCAGGCTAACGCCAGCGAGCGTGTTAACAGGTCGGTGCTAGCAGCTATACGGTCATACATTGATCCCGGTCAGACGAATTGGGATGTCCATTTGTCTTCAATTGCTTGTGCCTTGCGCACTGCTATTCACTCCGCAATAGGGATGTCGCCATACGAAGCCTTGTTTGGGCAGCGAATGGTGGAGCATGGGTCTAGCTATAGATTATTGAAGCAATTGGATGCTATTAACAATTCTGAGGTAAATTTAATCCCAAAGGTTAGTCGAATGAACATCCTGCATTCATTTATTAAGGAATCGCTTGAAAAGGCTCACAATACCTATGAGAAGGTTTATAACACAAGGAGTAGGACAGTAAGGTATTCACCCGGTGAAATAGTGTACCGTAGGAATTTTGTGTTGAGCGATGCAGCTAAGGGAATAAGTTCAAAATTAAGTCCCAAGTTCATTAAAATGCGAATCAAAAGATCCATAGGAAACAATCTCTATGAACTAGAGAATCTACAAGGGAAGAGCTTGGGGGTGTTCCATTGCAAGGATATTCGGAGGTAGGTGAATAGGCCTGGCTAGTCAGTCTGTGCATGTGACTCATGATTATAGTTAAGGTAATTTTTGTTATTCTTTCTTTTCTTCCTCCTTTTTATCAGACAACCTGTAAAAAGGAATAAGTTTTGTAGGAAATGATAACAAAAATAGAGAAAAAAAAAGAGGAAATTAATTCCAAATATTTGGCAACGCTAAAATTACAAACTAGCATTTTTGATCCAAGAGCGTTGAGATGAGGATGATGCTGTGAATGGTATAAAGATGAGAGTGGACCAAACGTAGCTACTCGTAGAGGAGTGGTGGAGTGTAATGCTTATTATGTACCTACTTGATGGCGTGATATAGCGGTGAAGTCAGGTGAGAAGATGATGAATACTGTCTATCAAGGGCAACAAAATGTATTGCACGGGATTTTTGTAGTCAGTGGCGAGTTAGGTGGTGACACGGCTTGTTCGCAGAATGCTTTCTTCCTAAAAGTTTCTCTAAAAGTAAAACCGCGACGAGATCGAATAGAGAAAGCAACAAAAAAAAAAAAAAGAAGTTTCAAAACTAGTAATTTCATTAAAGATTCCGCTGTGCGTATGTAAAGTGATCACGTATGAAACGATATGAAGGAACACCGTTTAAGTCCCTCTTAGTGGCTTGCTATCCTCTTAAATAAAAAAAAAAAAAGGACTTGTTTGTTATATACAATATACCCTTTTCATAGTGATATATCTATATATATGCATACAAAATATACATGTGTGCAAAAAGAGAAAACCCGAAACATTCCCAAGTGATCAAGTGAAGTTCAAGTTAAAAGTGTCCACCCCATGCCCAAAACAACAAAACAGCACGAAAAGTCCCACATGTGCTGAGATAAACTCATTAATCCATAACCGAAGCCTGGACCACATCGTCTAATTTATCATCCACTCAATGCTAAGGGAAGCTCCACATGGTCATCATCATCATTCTGGCCATCCTCAATCCAGCACATCAGCATCTTTACACTATCTTTTGCATGTTCGCAGCATCAAATCAAACTCTTATTCTTATTTTTGTTGTTACTAAATAAACTTAATTCAGAGAGAGGTTAGGTTATTACGTAGAAAAAAAAATAGAAAAAAAAAGAGAAAGAGAAAGTGAAAATTGTTAATAATGACAATTTAATCTCTCTCCCAAGTTAAAAGTTTTTGATTTTGTAAATATTAAACAAGAGAAAAATAATGAAGTAGATAAGTTAAGAAGAAACGAGGAAAGCAAAGAAAAAAAAGTTTAATTAAAGAAAGTGTATATCGGTGCTAGATAAACTATTATACGTTGTAAAGCATCACGCACAGCTAGAACCGCGCAATCAAAAAAAAAAAAAAAAAGGTAATGAGAATATCAAAAAAAAAAAGAGAACAAAAATTTAAATTTGCAGAGACCATCATACCCGGACTGGAGTGTTGAGCTCATCACCCATCACCGCGAATTGTTGGAGTTTCATCAAGAAAAAGATCGGTAAGTGACTGTGATCACTAGATAAAATTATGAAATCTGTGTGTGAGGCTATAGGAAGCCGAAGTTCAAAAATTTTTGTAAGATTGCAATGTTTAGATCGTAATTGAGATTATATCACAGAGAAAGAGAAGTGAGGAAATTAGCTCTGAAGAGGAGTAGAAGGAGAGAGATTAATAAAGTAGGAGGTGGGGACAATTCGTGATATTTTCCTTAAGTCAGTGCTCTTACACGATTATTAAGTAAGAATTTTTAATCAATGATATTGCTCTGAGAATTTATTAAAAGTTATTACCTTTATGATGTTGATGAACTTTGTATTAACCTTGACTTCTACCCAGATTAAGAGCAGCTTAGACTTTTAAAACAATTGATTGCGGGAGTGAATTTAAATAGAGAGAAGAAGAGACTAATGTATTTATGTTTATATTAAAAGAGAGAAATGTTAAAAAGTAAACATGATTTACGGAATAATTTTTTTTTATTGAACATAATCTTAGGAATAAGATCTGAATTATATTTCCTTTCTTTTTAGTTTTATCAGATTAGGATTAACATAGCAATAAAGGAAAATTGAAATTAATGAAATTCGATTCAGTCTACCTTGTGTTTTTTTTTGATGGCTCTTGGATTGAGATAGTTTCATTTGGAAGATGAGAATAATCCGAAAAATAATGATTAGTAGGGCTTAAAATATGAGATAGGAGGGATGTGGCTGGTTTTGTTGATGAAGTAAGTACAAATCGAGATGGTGGGTTCGGTTGCTTAAGGGGTTAACACCAAAAAAAGATGTCGGGTGCTAACCATATGGTGGCATACATTTTGTATGCGAGGGTGGGCAATAATGGGGATGAATGTCAGCTAAGATCCCCAACCCACTGAAGCTTGAGAATGTTTTAGGTCTGTTGAGGTCTGCTCAATTTCTTCTTTGCTTGTGTCAGATAGGTGACAGTTCGTTCCTCAACTTAGACAAGATTAACTAAGACAAACTACACCATAGTCTTGGCATGATTACACGTAACCAGTTCCTGTGGCATGGTGGAAAGAACCCCCCCTTCCGACGAGCTAGGACGAGCGTGCCGCTAGCATGCCTTCTGCTTTGTCCAGGATACCCTTCTCTCTTGCCGCCTGGACTGGCCCCAGGAGTCCTGTAGCCTGAGGTCATAAAGGTGGCATTAGGAGGGAAGAGAGAGAAGTCCGGAGTTTTTCCTTGTAGGTGGGTGTTAAGGGACCCTTAGCTTCTCTCGTGGGACAGATACGTTACAAATGCTATTTGCAGCTGCCTAAGTGGCTTAGTTTGGGAGATAATTAAGTTTAATGTTTTTGAAAAGTTAATTTTTTTACTACACAAAAAAATTTTATACTCCACAAAAAGCTTTTTTCAGCTCTCTAAGTGGCTTAGTTTAGCAGGTAATTGAGTTTGTTAGTTCGTATATTATTTGTATTATTTAGTTCGTAGATCCAATGAACTTGGTACATTAAGTGAATGTTGTTAGTTCGTAGATCCAATGAACTTGGTAAAATGTTATTTTCAGCTCTCTTAGTGGCTTAGTTTAGGAGATAATTAGGTTTTTGAAATGTTAATTTTTGAAATGTTAATTTTTTCTACTTACACACAAAAATTTAATACTTCACAAAAATGCTTTTTTCAGCTCTCTAAGTGGCTTAGTTTGGGAGATAATTAGGTTTTTGAAATATTAATTTTTTCTACTTACACACAAAAATTTAATACGTCACAAAAATGCTATTTTCAGCTGCCTAAGTGGCTTAGTTTGGTAGATAATTAAGTTTAATGTTTTTGAAAAGTTAATTTTTTTTACTACACACAAAAATTTAATACTTCACAAAAATGCTATTTTCAGCTATCTAAGTGGCTTATTTTAGCAGGTAATTGAGTTTATTAGTTCGTGTTTTATTTGTTTTATTTAGTTCGTAGATCCAATGAACTTTGTACATTAAGTGAGTATTGTTAGTTCGTAGATCCAATGAACTTGGTACATTAAGTGAATGTTGTTAGTTCGTATATCCAATGAACTTGGTACATTGACAGAGTGTTGTTAGTTCGTAGATCCAATGAACTTGGTATATTGAGTGAGTGTTGCTAGTTCATTCGTGCAGTCAATTAAGTAAGTTCGCATTTTTGAATACGGTCACAAAAATGCTATTTTCAGCTTTTAAGGGTCTTTCTGGGCAATAATTTAGTTTGAGGTTTTTGACTACACACAAAAATGTAATACTTCTAACTTGGTACATTTACAGAGTGTTGTTAGTTCGTAGATCCAATGAAGTTGGTACATTGAGTGAATGTTGTTAGTTCGTAGATCCAATGAACTTGGTACATTGACAGAGTGTTGTTAGTTCGTAGATCCAATGAACTTGGTATATTGAGTGAGTGTTGCTAGTTCATTCGTTCAGTCCATTAAGTAAGTTCGCATTTTTGAATACGGTCACAAAAATGCTATTTTCAGCTTTTAAGGGGCTTTTTGGAAAATAATTGAGTTTGAGGTTTTTGACTACACACAAAAATGTAATACTTCACAAAAATGCTATTTTCAGCTCTCTAAGTGGCTTATTTTAGCAGGTTATTGAGTTTGTTAGTTCGTATTTTATTTGTTATTTGAGATAATTGAGTTTGAAGTTTTTGAAAAATAAACCCTTTTTTTCTACTCACAAAAATTTAATACTCCACAAAAAGCTTTTTTCAGCTCTCTAAGTGGCTTAGTTTGGGAGATAATTAGGTTTTTGAAATGTTAATTTTTGAAATGTTAATTTTTTCTACTTACACACAAAAATTTAATACTTCAAAAAAATGCTATTTTCAGCTGCCTAAGTGGCTTAGTTTGGGAGATAATTAAGTTAAATGTTTTTGAAAAGTTAATTTCTTTTACTATACACAAAAATTTAATACTTCACAAAAATGCTATTTTCAGCTCTCTAAGTGGCTTATTTTAGCAGGTTATTGAGTTTGGTAGTTCGTATTTTATTTGTGGCTTAGTTTAGGAGATAATTAGGTTTTTGAAATGTTAATTTTTGAAATGTTAATTTTTTCTACTTACACACAAAAATTTAATACTTCACAAAAATGCTATTTCAGCTCTCTAAGTGGCTTAGTTTAGGAGATAATTGAGTTTGTAGTTTTTGAAAAATAAACCTTTTTTTCTACTCACAAAAATTTAATACTTCACAAAAATGCTTTTTTCAGCTCTCTAAGTGGCTTATTTTAGCAGGTTATTGAGTTTGTTAGTTCGTATTTTATTTGTTTTATTTAGTTCGTTGATCTAATGAACTTTGTACATTAAGTGAATGTGGTTAGATCGTAGATCCAATGAACTTGGTACATTGACAGAGTGTTGTGAGTTCGTAGATCCAATGAACTTGGTACATTGAGTGAATGTTGTTAGTTCGTAGATCCAATGAACTTGGTACATTGACAGAGTGTTGTTAGTTCGTAGATCCAATGAACTTGGTATATTGAGTGAGTGTTGCTAGTTCATTCGTTCAGTCAATTAAGTAAGTTCGCATTTTTGAATACGGTCACAAAAATGCTATTTTCAGCTTTTAAGGGGCTTTTTGGAAAATAATTGAGTTTGAGGTTTTTGACTACACACAAAAATGTAATACTTCACAAAAATGCTATTTTCAGCTCTCTAAGTGGGTTAGTTTAGGAGATAATTAGGTTTTTGAAATTTTAATTTTTTCTACTTACACACAAAAATTTAATACAAAAATGCTATTTTCAGCTGCCTAAGTGGCTTAGTTTAGGAGATAATTAGGTTTTTGAAATGTTAATTTTTGAAATGTTAATTTTTTCTTCTTACACACAAAAATTTAATACTTCACAAAAATGCTATTTCAGCTCTCTAAGTGGCTTAGTTTAGGAGATAATTGAGTTTGAAGTTTTTGAAAAATAAACCTTTTTTTTCTACTCACAAAAATTTAATACTTCACAAAAATGCTTTTTTCAGCTCTCTAAGTGGCTTATTTTAGCAGGTTATTGAGTTTGTTAGTTCGTATTTTATTTGTTTTATTTAGTTCGTTGATCTAATGAACTTTGTACATTAAGTGAATGTGGTTAGATCGTAGATCCAATGAACTTGGTACATTGACAGAGTGTTGCTAGTTCGTAGATCCAATGAACTTGGTACATTGACAGAGTGTTGTTAGTTCGTAGATCCAATGAACTTGGTATATTGAGTGAGTATTGCTAGTTCATTCGTTCAGTCAATTAAGTAAGTTCGCATTTTTGAATACGGTCACAAAAAAGCAATTTTCAGCTTTTAAGGGGCTTTTTGGAAAATAATTGAGTTTGAGGTTTTTGACTACACACAAAAATGTAATACTTCACAAAAATGCTATTTTCAGCTCTCTAAGTGGGTTAGTTTAGGAGATAATTAGGTTTTTGAAATGTTAATTTTTTCTACTTACACACAAAAATTTAATACAAAAATGCTATTTTCAGCTGCCTAAGTGGCTTAGTTTGGGAGATAATTAAGTTTTTGAAAAGTTAATTTTTTTGCTACTCACAAAAATTTAATACTTGACAAAAATGCTATTTCAGCTCTCTAAGTGGCTTAGTTTAGGAGATAATTAGGTTTTTGAAATGTTAATTTTTGAAATGTTAATTTTTTCTACTTACACACAAAAATTTAATTTAGATCCAATGAACTTGGTACATTGACAGAGTGTTGTTAGTTCGTAGATCCAATGAACTTGGTACATTGACAGAGTGTTGTTAGTTCGTAGATCCAATGATCTTGGTATATTGAGTGAGTATTGCTAGTTCATTCGTTCAGTCAATTAAGTAAGTTCGCATTTTTGAATACGGTCACAAAAATGCAATTTTCAGCTTTTAAGGGGCTTTTTGGAAAATAATTGAGTTTGAGGTTTTTGACTACACACAAAAATGTAATACTTCACAAAAATGCTATTTTCAGCTCTCTAAGTGGGTTAGTTTAGGAGATAATTAGGTTTTTGAAATGTTAATTTTTTCTACTTACACACAAAAATTTAATACAAAAATGCTATTTTCAGCTGCCTAAGTGGCTTAGTTTGGGAGATAATTAAGTTTTTGAAAAGTTAATTTTTTTGCTACTCACAAAAATTTAATACTTGACAAAAATGCTATTTCAGCTCTCTAAGTGGCTTAGTTTAGGAGATAATTAGGTTTTTGAAATGTTAATTTTTGAAATGTTAATTTTTTCTACTTACACACAAAAATTTAATACTTCACAAAAATGCTATTTCAGCTCTCTAAGTGTCTTAGTTTAGGAGATAATTGAGTTTGAAATTTTTGAAAAATAAACCTTTTTTTTCTACTCACAAAAATTTAATACTTCACAAAAATGCTTTTTTCAGCTCTCTAAGTGGCTTATTTTAGCAGGTTATTGAGTTTGTTAGTTCGTATTTTATTTGTTTTATTTAGTTCGTTGATCTAATGAACTTGGTACATTGACAGAGTGTTGTTAGTTCGTAGATCCAATGAACTTGGTCCATTGAGTGAATGTTGTTAGTTCGTAGATCCAATGAACTTGGTACATTGACAGAGTGTTGTTAGTTCGTAGATCCAATGAACTTGGTATATTGAGTGAGTATTGCTAGTTCATTCGTTCAGTCAATTAAGTAAGTTCGCATTTTTGAATACGGTCACAAAAATGCTATTTTCAGCTTTTAAGGGGCTTTTTGGAAAATAATTGAGTTTGAGGTTTTTGACTACACACAAAAATGTAATACTTCACAAAAATGCTATTTTCAGCTCTCTAAGTGGGTTAGTTTAGGAGATAATTAGGTTTTTGAAATGTTAATTTTTTCTACTTACACACAAAAATTTAATACAAAAATGCTATTTTCAGCTGCCTAAGTGGCTTAGTTTGGGAGATAATTAAGTTTTTGAAAAGTTAATTTTTTTGCTACTCACAAAAATTTAATACTTCACAAAAATGCTATTTTCAGCTGCCTAAGTGGCTTAGTTTGGGAGATAATTAAGTTTAATGTTTTTGAAAAGTTAATTTTTTTTACTACACACAAAAATTTAATACTTCACAAAAATGCTATTTCAGCTATCTTAGTGGCTTATTTTAGCAGGTAATTGAGTTTGTTAGTTCGTGATTTATTTGTTTTATTAAGTTCGTAGATCCAATGAACTTTGTACATTAAGTGAGTATTGTTAGTTCGTAGATCCAATGAACTTGGTACATTGAGTGAGTGTTGTTAGTTCGTAGATCCAATGAGCTTGGTACATTGACAGAGTGTTGTTAGTTCGTAGATCCAATGAACTTGGTATATTGAGTGAGTGTTGCTAGTTCATTCGTTCAGTCAATTAAGTAAGTTCGCATATTTGAATACGGTCACAAAAATGCTATTTTCAGCTTTTAAGGGGCTTTCTGGGAAATAATTTAGTTTGAGGTTTTTGACTACACACAAAAATGTATTACTTCACAAAAATGCTATTTTCAGCTCTCTAAGTGGCGTAGTTTAGGAGATAATTCGCGACCTTAGAACAACAAGGTTCTAACCGACAATTTTGAAAAAAATGAGTTTTATATCAAATCTGGGTAAATTTAGGGTGCTCTTTCGATTCCCGCAATCCATTTTGCTCTATCTCTTTCCATTTCCATGATACACAGGGCTACAGAGTTCTATCTGCATATTTTCCATTTGAGATTTAATCAATAAGGTTCTAACTGCCACTTAGAACCTTGTTTCACAAAATATCCAGAGCTACAGAGTTCTATCTGTATATTTTCGATTTGAGATTTATTTAAAAAGGTTCTAACTTCCACTTAGAACTTTGTTTCACTAAATTCAAAAAAAGAAACCAAGTTCACAAGGTTCTATGTGAAAAGAAATATGAAAATATAAGTTAACAAGGTTCTAAGTGCTACATAGAACCTTATTGTTCTAGAATATAGTGTCGCATCGTTGAGCAGCAAAGTCCTATAATGATTTTTAAAGTCAAATTTAAGGGTTAAAAATCTGGTTTTATTAGGTTTTAAAGTAAAAATTTTATAGATTGTATGCATATTCATCGGGTTATAAAAAAATTTTTTTTATTTTTTTAAACAGTATCCCAATAAAAGACTTCAAATATTCAGATGCGTTTTTCTCAAAACACACTTTGGTGTACTTAGAACCTTGTTGTTCTAGGGTCGCGAATTAGGTTTTTGAAATGTTAATTTTTGAAATGTTTATTTTTTCTACTTACACACAAAAATTTAATACTTCACAAAAATGCTTTTTTCAGCTGCCTAAGTGGCTTAGTTTGGGAGATAATTAAGTTTAATGTTTTTGAAAAGTTAATTTTTTTGCTACACACAAAAATTTTATACTTCACAAAAATGCTATTTCAGCTCTCTAAGTGGCTTAGTTTAGGAGATAATTGAGTTTGAAGTTTTTGAAAAATAAACCTTTTTTTTCTACTCACAAAAATTTAATACTCCACAAAAAGCTTTTTTCAGCTCTCTAAGTGGCTTAGTTTGGGAGATAATTAGGTTTTTGAAATGTTAATTTTTGAAATGTTAATTTTTTCAACTTACACACAAAAATTTAATACTTCACAAAAATGCTTTTTTCAGCTCTCTAAGTGGCTTATTTTAGCAGGTTATTGAGTTTGTTAGTTCGTATTTTATTTGTTTTATTTAGTTCGTTGATCTAATGAACTTTGTACATTGACAGAGTGTTGTTAGTTCGTAGATCCAATGAACTTGGTATATTGAGTGAGTGTTGCTAGTTCATTCGTTCAGTCAATTAAGTAAGTTCGCATATTTGAATACGGTCACAAAAATGCTATTTTCAGCTTTTAAGGGGCTTTTTGGAAAATAATTGAGTTTGAGGTATTTGACTACACACAAAAATGTAATACTTCACAAAAATGCTATTTTCAGCTCTCTAAGTGGGTTAGTTTAGGAGATAATTAGGTTTTTGAAATGTTAATTTTTTCTACTTACACACAAAAATTTAATACAAAAATGCTATTTTCAGCTGCCTAAGTGGCTTAGTTTGGGAGATAATTAAGTTTTTGAAAAGTTAATTTTTTTTGCTACTCACAAAAATTTAATACTTGACAAAAATGCTATTTTCAGCTCTCTAAGTGGCTTAGTTTAGGAGATAATTAGGTTTTTGAAATGTTAATTTTTGAAATTTTAATTTTTTCTACTTACACACAAAAATTTAATACTTCAAAAAAATGCTATTTTCAGCTGCCTAAGTGGCTTAGTTTGGGAGATAATTAAGTTTTTGAAAAGTTAATTTTTTTTGCTACTCACAAAAATTTAATACTTGACAAAAATGCTATTTTCAGCTCTCTAAGTGGCTTAGTTTAGGAGATAATTAGGTTTTTGAAATGTTAATTTTTGAAATTTTAATTTTTTCTACTTACACACAAAAATTTAATACTTCACAAAAATGCTTTTTTTCAGCTCTCTAAGTGGCTTGAAAAATAAACCTTTTTTTCTACTCACAAAAATTTAATACTTCACAAAAATGCTTTTTTCAGCTCTCTAAGTGGCTTATTTTTTTAGCAGGTTATTGAGTTTGTTAGTTCGTATTTTATTTGTTTTATTTAGTTCGTTGATCTAATGAACTTTGTACATTAAGTGAATGTTGTTAGATCGCAGATCCAATGAACTTGGTACATTGACAGAGTGTTGTTAGTTCGTAGATCCAATGAACTTGGTACATTGACAGAGTGTTGTTAGTTCGTAGATCCAATGAACTTGGTACATTGACAGAGTGTTGTTAGTTCGTAGATCCAATGAACTTGGTACATTGACAGAGTGTTGTTAGTTCGTAGATCCAATGAACTTGGTATATTGAGTGAGTGTTGCTAGTTCATTCGTTCAGTCAATTAAGTAAGTTCGCATTTTTGAATACGGTCACAAAAATGCTATTTTCAGCTTTTAAGGGGCTTAGTTTGGAAAATAATTGAGTTTGAGGTTTTTGACTACACACAAAAATGTAATACTTCACAAAAATGCTATTTTCAGCTCTCTAAGTGGCTTATTTTAGCAGGTTATTGAGTTTGTTAGTTCGTATTTTATTTGTTTTATTTAGTTCGTTGATCTAATGAACTTTGTACATTAAGTGAATGTTGTTAGTTCGTAGATCCAATGAACTTGGTATATTGTGTGAGTGTTGCTAGTTCATTCGTTCAGTCAATTAAGTAAGTTCGCATTTTTGAATACGGTCACAAATATGCTTTTTTCAGCTTTTATGGGGCTTTTTGGAAAATAATTGAGTTTGAGGTTTTTGACTACACACAAAAATGTAATACTTCACAAAAATGCTATTTTCGGCTCTCTAAGTGGGTTAGTTTAGGAGATAATTAGGTTTTTGAAATGTTAATTTTTTCTACTTAGACACAAAAATTTAATACAAAAATGCTATTTTCAGCTGCCTAAGTGGCTTAGTTTGGGAGATAATTAGGTTTTTGAAATGTTAATTTTTGAAATGTTAATTTTTTCTACTTACACACAAAAATTTAATACTTCACAAAAATGCTTTTTTCAGCTCTCTAAGTGGCTTATTTTAGCAGGTTATTGAGTTTGTTAGTTCGTATTTTATTTGTTTTATTTAGTTCGTAGATCTAATGAACTTTGTACATTAAGTGAGTATTGTTAGTTCGTAGATCCAATGAACTTGGTACATTGAGTGAGTGTTGTTAGTTCGTAGATCCAATGAACTTGGTACATTGACAGAGTGTTGTTAGTTCGTAGATCCAATGAACTTGGTATATTGAGTGAGTGTTGCTAGTTCATTCGTTCAGTCAATTAAGTAAGTTCGCATTTTCGAATACGGTCACAAAATGCTATTTTCAGCTTTTAAGGGGCTTTTTGGGAAATAATTGAGTTTGAGGTTTTTGACTACACACAAAAATGTAATACTTCACAAAAATTCTATTTTCAGCTGCCTAAGTGGCTTAGTTTGGGAGATAATTAAGTTTAATGTTTTTGAAAAGTTAATTTTTTTGCTACTCACAAAAATTTAATACTTCACAAAAATGATATTTTCAGCTCTCTAAGTGGCTTAGTTTAGGAGATTATTAGGTTTTTGAAATGTTAATTTTTGAAATGTTAATTTTTTCTACTTACACACAAAAATTTAATACTTCACAAAAATGCTTTTTTCAGCTCTCTAAGTGGCTTAGTTTGGGAGATAATTAGGTTTTTGAAATGTTAATTTTTTCTACTTACACACAAAAATGTAATACTTCACAAAAATGCTATTTTCAGCTCTCTAAGTGGGTTAGTTTAAGAGATAATTAGGTTTTTGAAATGTTAATTTTTTCTACTTACACACAAAAATTTAATACAAAAATGCTATTTTCAGCTGCCTAAGTGGCTTAGTTTGGGAGATAATTAAGTTTTTGAAAAGTTAATTTTTTTTGCTACTCACAAAAATTTAATACTTGACAAAAATGCTATTTTCAGCTCTCTAAGTGGCTTAGTTTAGGAGATAATTAGGTTTTTGAAATGTTAATTTTTGAAATGTTAATTTTTTCTACTTACACACAAAAATTTAATACTTCACAAAAATGCTTTTTTCAGCTCTCTAAGTGGCTTAGTTTGGGAGATAATTAGGTTTTTGAAATGTTAATTTTTTCTACTTACACACAAAAATTTAATACTTCAGAAAAATGCTACTTCAGCTATCTAAGTGGCTTAGTTTAGGAGATAATTGAGTTTGAAGTTTTTGAATGAATGAGTCTGAAGTTTTTGAAAAATAAACCTTTTTTTTCTACTCACAAAAATTTAATACCTCACAAAAATGCTTTTTTCAGCTCTCTAAGTGGCTTATTTTAGCAGGTTATTGAGTTTGTTAGTTCGTATTTTATTTGTTTTATTTAGTTCGTTGATCTAATGAACTTTGTACATTGACAGAGTGTTGTTAGTTCGTAGATCCAATGAACTTGGTATATTGAGTGAGTGTTGCTAGTTCATTCGTTCAGGCTTTTTGGAAAATAATTGAGTTTGAGGTATTTGACTACACACAAAAATGTAATACTTCACAAAAATGCTATTTTCAGCTCTCTAAGTGGGTTAGTTTAGGAGATAATTAGGTTTTTGAAATGTTAATTTTTTCTACTTACACACAAAAATTTAATACAAAAATGCTATTTTCAGCTGCCTAAGTGGCTTAGTTTAGGAGATAATTGAGTTTGAAGTTTTTGAAAAATAAACCTTTTTTTTCTACTCACAAAAATTTAATACTCCACAAAAAGCTTTTTTCAGCTCTCTAAGTGGCTTAGTTTGGGAGATAATTAGGTTTTTGAAATGTTAATTTTTGAAATGTTTATTTTTTCTACTTACACACAAAAATTTAATACTTCACAAAAATGCTTTTTTCAGCTGCCTAAGTGGCTTAGTTTGGGAGATAATTAAGTTTAATGTTTTTGAAAAGTTAATTTTTTTGCTACACACAAAAATTTTATACTTCACAAAAATGCTATTTCAGCTCTCTAAGTGGCTTAGTTTAGGAGATAATTGAGTTTGAAGTTTTTGAAAAATAAACCTTTTTTTTCTACTCACAAAAATTTAATACTCCACAAAAAGCTTTTTTCAGCTCTCTAAGTGGCTTAGTTTGGGAGATAATTAGGTTTTTGAAATGTTAATTTTTGAAATGTTAATTTTTTCAACTTACACACAAAAATTTAATACTTCACAAAAATGCTTTTTTCAGCTCTCTAAGTGGCTTATTTTAGCAGGTTATTGAGTTTGTTAGTTCGTATTTTATTTGTTTTATTTAGTTCGTTGATCTAATGAACTTTGTACATTGACAGAGTGTTGTTAGTTCGTAGATCCAATGAACTTGGTACATTGAGTGAATGTTGTTAGTTCGTAGATCCAATGAACTTGGTACATTGACAGAGTGTTGTTAGTTCGTAGATCCAATGAACTTGGTATATTGAGTGAGTGTTGCTAGTTCATTCGTTCAGTCAATTAAGTAAGTTCGCATTTTTGAATACGGTCACAAAAATGCTATTTTCAGCTTTTAAGGGGCTTTTTGGAAAATAATTGAGTTTGAGGTTTTTGACTACACACAAAAATGTAATACTTCACAAAAATGCTATTTTCAGCTCTCTAAGTGAGTTAGTTTAGGAGATAATTAGGTTTTTGAAATGTTAATTTTTTCTACTTACACACAAAAATTTAATACAAAAATGCTGTTTTCAGCTGCCTAAGTGGCTTAGTTTGGGAGATAATTAAGTTTTTGAAAAGTTAATTTTTTTGCTACTCACAAAAATTTAATACTTGACAAAAATGCTATTTTCAGCTCTCTAAGTGGCTTAGTTTAGGAGATAATTAGGTTTTTGAAATGTTAATTTTTGAAATGTTAATTTTTCTACTTACACACAAAAATTTAATACTTCACAAAAATGCTTTTTTTCAGCTCTCTAAGTGGCTTAGTTTGGGAGATAATTAGGTTTTTGAAATGTTAATTTTTTCTACTCACACACAAAAATTTAATACTTCAAAAAAATGCTATTTTCAGCTGCGTAAGTGGCTTAGTTTGGGATATAATTAAGTTTAATGTTTTTGAAAAGTTAATTTCTTTTACTACACACAAAAATTTTATACTTCACAAAAATGCTATTTTCAGCTCTCTAAGTGGCTTAGTTAAGGAGATTATTAGGTTTTTGAAATGTTAATTTTTGAAATGTTAATTTTTTCTACTTACACACAAAAATTTAATACTTTCGTAGATCCAATGAACTTGGTACATTGACAGAGTGTTGTTAGTTCGTAGATCCAATGAACTTGGTATATTGAGTGAGTGTTGCTAGTTCATTCGTTCAGTCAATTAAGTAAGTTCGCATTTTTGAATACGGTCACAAAAATGCTATTTTCAGCTTTTAAGGGGCTTTTTGGAAAATAATTG
Source organism: Chrysotoxum bicinctum (assembly GCA_911387755.1). Taxonomy (NCBI): domain Eukaryota; kingdom Metazoa; phylum Arthropoda; class Insecta; order Diptera; family Syrphidae; genus Chrysotoxum; species Chrysotoxum bicinctum. The sequence goes on along the minus strand of OU426990.1, from coordinate 85,046,771 downwards.
AGTTTGAGGTATTTGACTACACACAAAAATGTAATACTTCACAAAAATGCTATTTTCAGCTCTCTAAGTGGGTTAGTTTAGGAGATAATTAGGTTTTTGAAATGTTAATTTTTTCTACTTACACACAAAAATTTAATACAAAAATGCTATTTTCAGCTGCCTAAGTGGCTTAGTTTGGGAGATAATTAAGTTTTTGAAAAATAAACCTTTTTTTCTACTCACAAAAATTTAATACTTCACAAAAATGCTATTTCAGCTGTCTAAGTGGCTTAGTTTAGGAGATAATTGAGTTTGAAGTTTTTGAAAAATAAACCTTTTTTTCTACTCACAAAAATTTAATACTTCACAAAAATGCTTTTTTCAGCTCTCTAAGTCGCTTATTTTTTTAGCAGGTTATTGAGTTTGTTAGTTCGTATTTTATTTGTTTTATTTAGTTCGTTGATCTAATGAACTTTGTACATTAAGTGAATGTTGTTAGATCGCAGATCCAATGAACTTGGTACATTGACAGAGTGTTGTTAGTTCGTAGATCCAATGAACTTGGTACATTGAGTGAATGTTGTTAGTTCGTAGATCCAATGAACTTGGTACATTGACAGAGTGTTGTTAGTTCGTAGATCCAATGAACTTGGTATATTGAGTGAGTGTTAGAGCTGTAAAAGTAACGACAAAATGAATACCCGTATGCATACGTTACTTTAGGTATGAGTACCCGTTACAAAAATGTCGTTACTCGTTACTATCGTTACTTTAGGTATTCCAATACAATTCGTATGTATCACGTTATAGTATTAGCCAAATATGAGTATCGTTACTGTAACGTATATGGGCTTATCCCTGTAAATTATAACTTCTTAAGGCACGCATGTAAATTTGAGTTTTTCTTCAATTATAGACCACGAATAAATAAAAAACTTCAAAATAACTCATATGTATTGTTTGTTGAAGAGTATAAAGGTATAACGTATAGAAAAATGAATTTAAAATAATTTATTTTAAGCACCGAGTTAATTGATTTGGTTTTTATTTTTAATCTTCACAGCTTCTGTTTTCAAACTTATTTGTTTAACACTTTTACCATTTTTTTTTATAATTTCTACAGTTTAAATTACGCTCATTGTAAGGGTAAAATCAAACAATGCTTTGGTGTGCTAATAAAAAATGTGCCTTTTTTGAAACAGTTACGTTTTTTACGTTCGTTTTGTTAACTTCATAAAATTTGAACATAATGAAGCACGCATTGAAGCCAAAGTTTTTTTACTCTAGATAGCTTAAATAATGATGCAGACCATACAAAAATGCCCCATGATCAATGTTAAAAAAATAGACACGAAAAGTTGTGACAATTAAAGATTTACGAAAAATCACGCATGGCAGTTTTTTTCTAAGATGTATATCATATAGGATTATTTATAAGGAAGGCACGCACTCAAAATGAATGATTTCAACTAATTTTGACCTTCATTTATCTGAAAAAAACAAAAATTGTACTAAGTAATCTTATGTTAAACATTATTTTTGCAATAATACAAAACGTTAATTATCCACGCACGCAGCCAAAAGTCTCAATATTCGATGATTTTTTCGATTTCAAACACTTTCGCACTGTCTCGATGGTTCATTTTATAAATTGAATAGTTAAAACTCAATGATATATAATATTATAAGTTCCAAAACCTGAATATTTAATAATAATGTCTATATATTTCGACGCATGGCAAAAGTTAAAATTTGCACGGATAAGCCCCTATCATACTTTATACGCAATATTGGTTGGTTTTATTTGAGTCAAATAAGAAGATACGATGATTGCTTCGGAAAGGTTGATACTGGGATGTACTAGAATGCATCTTTTTTTCTCAGAGATTTTTAAAGGGTTTTCCAATAAGAGGTGTTATTTTGATATTCAAAGAAAAATGGCATTTTTGGAGATAAATGATCGGATGTTTATTTCATTATAAAGAAGAAGGTATGCCGTTAATAATGGAACACAACATCAGCCAAATGGCCGCCAAGACCACGCTTACAGGACCATATCCTTTTCATGAAATTTTCCATAACCAAATCGCAAAGTGGCTGCCCTATGTCCTCGATAGCCTCACGAATTTCATCTTTTAGGTCTTGAATCGACGCTGGGCTGTTGGCGTAGACCTTATCTTTCACGTGGCCCCAAAGGAAGAAGTCGCAAGGTGTTAAATCACAAGATCTCGGTGGCCAATTGTGATCACCTCTTCGAGAGATAACACGGTCCGGAAACTTTTCCCGTAAAAGATCGATGGTTTCATTGCTTGTGTGGCACGTAGCGCCGTCTTGTTGAAAGTAAACGTTGTCCAGATCAATACCATCCAATTCAGGCCATAAAAAATCATTAATCATCTCTCGATAGGGCAATCCATTGACCGTAACTGTTGCTCCAGCCTCATTTTCGAAAAAGTAAGGTCCAATGACCCCACGGGACCATAAACCGCACCAAACAGTCACGCGTTGAGGATGGAGAGGCTTTTCAACAATAACTCTTGGGTTTTCCGAGCCCCAGATGCGACAGTTTTGCTTGTTGACGTAGCCTCCGAGGTGGAAATGGGCCTCATCAGTCAAGATGATTTTTCGATGAAATTCCGGTTCATTTTCATTCATTTCAAGGACCCAATTTTAATAATTTCAATGCGTTGTTGAAGCGTGTATCGTTCCATTTTTATTAATAGCGTAGTTTCTACTTGTCAAATGTCAAAAAATGACAGCTTCAAAAGTGACAGCTACCGAAATAGCGGGCTATTCAAAATAACACCTCTTATTGGAAAACCCTTTATTATGTCAGACATTTGGAAATAAAGCTTCATGTCTATTTTGTAAAAGACGTACAAAAAATCTCAAATGTCAATTGATTGAAAAACTTCTGAAAAATCTTATTTTTTTTGGATTTTTTTTTCTGTCCCGGAAAATTGCGATTTTAGGGCTTTTGGAAAGCATCTAAAAAGAAATACTCTATATAGGTCAAAATATAGTATTATACCAATCAACCAAGGCATAAACTGTCAAATTCCATTGCAGGATGGCTGAGATCTCGATGGATTAAAAAACATCTAAAAAATCTAATTTTTTTCACCGAAAAATCGAAATTTTTTTTTTTGTTCAGGAAAATTGCGATTTTAGGGCTTTTGGAAAGCTTCTAGAAAGAAATAATCTTAGTAGGTCAAAATATAGTATATTACCAATCAACCAAGGCATAAACTGTCAAATTCCATTGGAGGATGGCTGAGATCTCGATGGATTAAAAAACATCTACAAAATCTGAATTTTTTTTAACGAAAAATCGATTTTTTTTGCTCATGAAAATTGTGCAGAAAATATGAACGTCCAACGCGAGCTCATCTTGTGTGTATTACCCCAGTCAAATTAGCCTTCAACCTCAGAATGAAAGCGAATAAGCTGAAAATTTGCATCAACCTTTATTTTGATGTTCTAATGACTGACAAAAAAGTCTCATATCATATCGTGTCGGCGTCACAAGTTATTCGAGGTCAAAGGTCAGGTAAATCGGTTTTTTGCAATTATTTCGTTTTCTATGCGAAATACCGCGTTCGAGGTTATTATGAATTTTGTAGATCATACACTTATCTACGATTTTCATTTCAATCATTTTTTTATAGCTCCAACCATTCTCGAGATATAACGCGGAGAGTGGGGAGCGCGCATCCGTATATGTAAAGTCTATACTAAACGGCGCACAGTGGGCAGAAAGCGTGGTTTAAGTGGTCAAAAATCCATAACTTTTGAACCAGTTGATTTTTTTTATAATTTTTTTTTGCTTGTAACTTTATTTAAGTACCTTTCAATATATAATTTATCAAATATGCGTTATTTTGATTTTAAAATAAATAATAAAAAAAAGTTGTTTTTCTCCCTGTTAATGTGGGATGACAAATTATTCAATATTGACTTAAATTGGATACAAAACTTATTTTAAAAGAACTTTCTTGAAGATACAACAAATAGTGACCAGTAAACTATTTGTTTGAAATTCTTAGGTTTGCCCTTTGGGTCTTCACAAAAACACTCAAAAAGAAATTTGTAGTTCCCATTTTGTCCTCTTCAAGCCAACACTTTGTTTAAGAATAGTAACCAAAACCTTAAATCAATTTGGTCATTTCCATCATCCAATTATTAAATGTAACGGAACAATTAATGAGAACCACATAAAAAGAGCATACCACAGAAAATAAGTGCAAGTAAATTTACTAACCGCACTAAATAAAAACAATATGGTATGTAAGGTTAGGTAAGGTTAAAGTGGCTGTCACGATCTTATATGGAACAAAAAGGTTCCCTACTAGTTAAAAACATTTGGAGCTTCTAATGAAGCGAAGGAAACTTTTAATGTCTGTATTTATTAGATCGCTAAGTTCGTTATAGAAATATTCTCCTAGATGAAGTTTGCGTTTGGGTATGTACAAAGAAGGTGTGGGATTGTTTCCTCTTCCTCCTCGTCCAAGCAACTCCTGCAAAAATCGTTTCATAGTACACATAGTATGACACCTATTACGGAGCTGATCTGAGATCTACTGAGGGACAATAAATACATTGACCGCTTCAAATGTAGTTTGAGCCAGATTTGTTTGGTCGCCAAACATGTGGTAGTGTTAGGCCATCTTGTGTTTGATTGTTCCAGAGCAATTCGCTTCAGCATAAGTTTATTTGTAGCTACAGGCATACCTATAATGTTTACCCTAACGGGCAAGAAATGCATTTCCGTTCCAGTTCTGGGAGTTCGTTGGCTTTACAATTCCCCGAGATGTCCCTGTGTCCCGGCACCCAGAATAGGTGAATATTAAATTGTTTGGGCATCTTCATTGGAGACGAACGACAGTCTTGGTACATGGTTACAGTACAACATGTAAGATTTTGCATACAGAAGAGTCGCTATGTAAAATGTTTTTTCGCTCTAACTCGTAAATGCGGATACATGCGGATATGAATCTTTCGAGTTTCGATAGAGCACATAATCAATTTTCAATTCGTAAACAAATTAAAGTTGTGAATTTTTGTATCGCCTTTATAAACTGGAAAATTGAGTAAAATTAAGATGGGTGTTTCAAAATCAAACGGTACTAACTACTTAACGTTTCTTTATATTTTTTTTGCGTATTATAACATATAAATATGTGAAATAATTAGCTGTAATAAATTCGATTACTTTCCAAAAGGATTTTCAAAAAAATCGGGAAATAAAAATTGTGCCAATAATGCTTCACACATCGATTTACAAGTTTTTCTCACTTTGAATTTATTTTTCTCTTAACCTCAGCATATTTATTTAAAAAAAATGTCATATATGTAACGTATAAATATTTCTTTAATTAATTAAAATTAAACTTATGTGATTCGAAAACAAAAAAAAAATATTTTTGGCCACTTAAATCACGATTTATGCCCACTGTGCGGCGTCGACAAGTAAATTGTAGATCATTTTACTTGAAGGCGGATAAGATTTAGTCTCGCCGATATCTTCTCTAATAATTGCAGCTGTAAATTCTACTACACGCATTCGTTCTTCTACCCAGTGCCTTTTTTATTATTATACCAAGCATTAGATAAAATATTAGCTTGCGTATCACGAAAACAAATAATAGTAAATGATCCTATTTTCGTCGTTATTATTACTTCAGTTAAATATCTTTCCCTTAATTTTGAAATTATTGTTTTATCATCAGGAATATAGCCTGTAATGACATCTCTCAGCTTTTTTAATGTAAATTCTTTCTCCTTCCGAGAGCGGTTTATCACATATAAAACACAAATCAGTCATTATGCATAAAATGCTAAGTATCTACGTTTTAAATTTTCACTCTCCGCGCTATATCTCGAGAATGGTTGGAGTTATAAAAAAATGATTGAGATGAAAATTGTAGATAAGTGTATGGTCTACAAAATTCATAATAACCTCGAACGCGGTATTTCGCATAGAAAACGAAATAGTTGCAAAAAACCGATTTACCTGACCTTTGACCTCGAATAACTTGTGACGCCGACACGATATGATATGAGACTTTTTTGTCAGTCATTAGAACATCAAAATAAAGGTTGGTGCAAATTTTCAGCTTATTCGCTTCCATTCCGAGGTTTGCCCCTTTTTCTGGCTTATTTGACTGGGCTATATGCTTTACGCATATTCCGTATGTCGTACCTGTGGATACTGAATTTGTACCAAAACAAAAGTAACGACGTCGCGCGAGTAACGACATCGTGCGAGTAACGACATCGTACGAGTAACGACATCGTACGAGTAACGACATCGTACGAGTAACGACTCCGATTTGTGTGTATACTTTTCGCATTCCGTATGTGGTATCTCGTATGTGGTACCTGCGTGCGTTATTAGATACTGAATGTGTGCCAAAAAAAAAGTAACGACATCGTGCGGGTAACGACTATTATTTGTGAGTAACGTTTCGTTACTTGGTATTTCATTGAATACCCGTTACTCAGTAACGAATACATACGGTTCGCTACAGCTCTAGTGAGTGTTGCTAGTTCATTCGTTCAGTCAATTAAGTAAGTTCGCATTTTTGAATACGGTCACAAAAATGCTATTTTCAGCTTTTAAGGGGCTTTTTGGAAAATAATTGAGTTTGAGGTTTTTGACTACACACAAAAATGTAATACTTCACAAAAATGCTATTTTCAGCTGCCTAAGTGGCTTAGTTTGGGAGATAATTAAGTTTCATGTTTTTGAAAAGTTAATTTCTTTTACTACATACAAAAATTTAATACTTCACAAAAATGCTATTTTCAGCTCTCTAAGTGGCTTAGTTAAGGAGATAATTAGGTTTTTGAAATGTTAATTTTTGAAATGTTAATTTTTTCTACCTACACACAAAAATTTAATACTTCACAAAAATGCTTTTTTTCAGCTCTCTAAGTGGCTTAGTTTGGGAGATAATTAGGTTTTTGAAATGTTAATTTTTTCTACTTACACACAAAAATTTAATACTTCAAAAAAATGCTATTTTCAGCTGCCTAAGTGGCTTAGTTTGGGAGATAATTAAGTTTCATGTTTTTGAAAAGTTAATTTCTTTTACTACACACAAAAATTTAATACTTCACAAAAATGCTATTTTCAGCTCTCTAAGTGCTTAGTTTAGGAGATAATTAGGTTTTGAAATGTTAATTTTTTCTACTTACACACAAAAATTTAATACAAAAATGCTATTTACAGCTGCCTAAGTGGCTTAGTTTGGGAGATAATTAGGTTTTTGAAATGTTAATTTTTTCTACTTACACACAAAAATTTAATACTTCAAAAAAATGCTATTTTCAGCTGCCTAAGTGGCTTAGTTTGGGAGATAATTAAGTTTCATGTTTTTGAAAAGTTAATTTCTTTTACTACACACAAAAATTTAATACTTCACAAAAATGCTATTTTCAGCTCTCTAAGTGCTTAGTTTAGGAGATAATTAGGTTTTTGAAATGTTAATTTTTTCTACTTACACACAAAAATTTAATACAAAAATGCTATTTTCAGCTGCCTAAGTAGCTTAGTTTGGGAGATAATTAAGTTTTTGAAAAGTTAATTTTTTTTGCTACTCACAAAAATTTAATACTTGACAAAAATGCTATTTTCAGCTCTCTAAGTGGCTTAGTTTAGGAGATAATTAGGTTTTTGAAATGTTAATTTTTGAAATTTTAATTTTTTCTACTTACACACAAAAATTTAATACTTCACAAAAATGCTTTTTTCAGCTCTCTAAGTGGCTTAGTTTGGGAGATAATTAGGTTTTTGAAATGTTAATTTTTTCTACTTACACACAAAAATTTAATACTTGACAAAAATGCTATTTTCAGCTCTCTAAGTGGCTTAGTTAAGGAGATAATTAGGTTTTTGAAATGTTAATTTTTGAAATGTTAATTTTTGAAATGTTAATTTTTTCTACTTACACACAAAAATTTAATACTTGACAAAAATGCTATTTTCAGCTGCCTAAGTGGCTTAGTTTGGGAGATAATTAAGTTTCATGTTTTTGAAAAGTTAATTTCTTTTACTACACACAAAAATTTAATACTTCACAAAAATGCTATTTTCAGCTCTCTAAGTGCTTAGTTTAGGAGATAATTAGGTTTTGAAATGTTAATTTTTTCTACTTACACACAAAAATTTAATACAAAAATGCTATTTACAGCTGCCTAAGTGGCTTAGTTTAGGAGATAATTAGGTTTTTGAAATGTTAATTTTTGAAATGTTAATTTTTTCTACCTACACACAAAAATTTAATACTTCACAAAAATGCTTTTTTTCAGCTCTCTAAGTGGCTTAGTTTGGGAGATAATTAAGTTTCATGTTTTTGAAAAGTTAATTTCTTTTACTACACACAAAAATTTAATACTTCACAAAAATGCTATTTTCAGCTCTCTAAGTGCTTAGTTTAGGAGATAATTAGGTTTTTGAAATGTTAATTTTTTCTACTTACACACAAAAATTTAATACAAAAATGCTATTTTCAGCTGCCTAAGTAGCTTAGTTTGGGAGATAATTAAGTTTTTGAAAAGTTAATTTTTTTTGCTACTCACAAAAATTTAATACTTGACAAAAATGCTATTTTCAGCTCTCTAAGTGGCTTAGTTTAGGAGATAATTAGGTTTTTGAAATGTTAATTTTTGAAATTTTAATTTTTTCTACTTACACACAAAAATTTAATACTTCACAAAAATGCTTTTTTCAGCTCTCTAAGTGGCTTAGTTTGGGAGATAATTAGGTTTTTGAAATGTTAATTTTTTCTACTTACGCACAAAAATTTAATACTTCAAAAAAATGCTATTTTCAGCTGCCTAAGTGGCTTAGTTTGGGAGATAATTAAGTTTCATGTTTTTGAAAAGTTAATTTCTTTTACTACATACAAAAATTTAATACTTCACAAAAATGCTATTTTCAGCTCTCTAAGTGGCTTAGTTAAGGAGATAATTAGGTTTTTGAAATGTTAATTTTTGAAATGTTAATTTTTTCTACCTACACACAAAAATTTAATACTTCACAAAAATGCTATTTTCAGCTCTCTAAGTGGCTTAGTTAAGGAGATAATTAGGTTTTTGAAATGTTAATTTTTGAAATGTTAATTTTTTCTACCTACACACAAAAATTTAATACTTCACAAAAATGCTTTTTTTCAGCTATCTAAGTGGCTTAGTTTGGGAGATAATTAGGTTTTTGAAATGTTAATTTTTTCTACTTACACACAAAAACTTAATACTTCAAAAAAATGCTATTTTCAGCTGCCTAAGTGGCTTAGTTTGGGAGATAACTAAGTTTAATGTTTTTGAAAAGTTAATTTTTTTTACTACACACAAAAATTTAATACTTCACAAAAATGCTATTTTCAGCTCTCTAAGTGGCTTAGTTTAGGAGATAATTAGGTTTTTGAAATGTTAATTTTTTCTACTTACACACAAAAATTTAATACAAAAATGCTATTTTCAGCTGCCTAAGTAGCTTAGTTTGGGAGATAGTTAAGTTTTTGAAAAGTTAATTTTTTTTGCTACTCACAAAAATTTAATACTTGACAAAAATGCTATTTTCAGCTCTCTAAGTGGCTTAGTTAAGGAGATAATTAGGTTTTTGAAATGTTAATTTTTGAAATGTTAATTTTTTCTACCTACACACAAAAATTTAATACTTCACAAAAATGCTTTTTTTCAGCTATCTAAGTGGCTTAGTTTGGGAGATAATTAGGTTTTTGAAATGTTAATTTTTGAAATTTTAATTTTTTCTACTTACACACAAAAATTTAATACTTCACAAAAATGCTATTTCAGCTCTCTAAGTGGCTTAGTTTAGGAGATAATTGAGTTTGAAGTTTTTGAAAAATAAACCTTTTTTTCTACTCACAAAAATTTAATACTTCACAAAAATGCTTTTTTCAGCTCTCTAAGTCGCTTATTTTTTTAGCAGGTTATTGAGTTTGTTAGTTCGTATTTTATTTGTTTTATTTAGTTCGTTGATCTAATGAACTTTGTACATTAAGTGAATGTTGTTAGATCGCAGATCCAATGAACTTGGTACATTGACAGAGTGTTGTTAGTTCGTAGATCCAATGAACTTGGTACATTGAGTGAATGTTGTTAGTTCGTAGATCCAATGAACTTGGTGGCAAGAGTACGATAACTTAGGCGCCAAGAAATTATAACGGTTTTTTGTAGAACAGTTCAATACAAGCATTTTTTACTATGGGAGGGGAGGGTCTATCTCCCCCCGTTTGGGCGGGAGGGGCAATTTTATAAAAAAGGTACTAAAATGGAAACAAAAATATTAAAAAATAACGGTAATACTTACAATTAAGTATTATACCTTTTTCTAAAGCCAATACTCTGATCTATTAGATAATTTTTAAATCAAGTAGAATCTATGGACAGTTTTTTGAAAAAACGAGTTTTAAACTCAAATTTTGGTGAAAAAAAACATAAAAAAAAAGTTTAAAGTTTAATTTTTCCAAACTGCAAAGTTTTATATTATTATTTTTCCTAAAATTCGTTGCTCTAATTTATTCTTATTCAAAAACTGAAAACTAGATGATTTTATGTCGTCTATTTTTTGAGAAAATTGAAAATAACTAAAACTACTTTTTTATGGGATATTTGCTTTTTTTGCTTGCTTACGCATTACGGCGTATAAACAGTGAGATATGTATGGGGGGGAATGCTGCCCCCCTGCAACCCCCCTGCTTGGACACACTATAGGATTTGGGGTAGGTGCGAGGTTGGGTGTATGCAAGGTTTCCTTTGCATTTACAGAATCTGGATTTAAAGAAACTTTGAGTTTACCCTATGGTCTATATCCAATGTCTACTAAATATATGTATATATGTACGTATGTATGTACGCCCAAAGTTGCACATTTAAAATGTTCAGTCATGAAAATTTAATACATTATGAAAAATACACATTACCTTGGTACTACTGTACGAATGCAGCAAATTTATATAATTCCTTAATTATTATGTATGTTTATTGTTTGTGTCTAACATTTTTAATGGTAATGTGGTACAGGTTATTGTTTACCAAGGTCATTCGTTATTCAACCTTTGTAAGAGTGAAGTATTTTTTTCTTTGAATAAAGAATGGCGACTAAGCATCCACTACTTCATCCTAAATTAAATAACTTTTCAATATTTCAAAAAAAATATTTCAAAAGCACCGCGTTCTTAGAAAAAATTGGTCTAATTCCAACTAAAGCGTCAACTCCCCTCAACTCCAACTCAAAAAGGTGACAAAAATTGTAAGAATACAATATTATTATTATTATTTATTAATCAACCAGAGTATATTATACTCTTACAGACTAAGATACATACATAAGTAAATATATAGTTACAAATTTGTATATAAAATTCAAATTACATTTAAATGATTTACATAGTTAATCTTTTATTTTAATAAATAACGTTACTTAAATTTTGCTTAAAACTAATGATTTAAAAGTTTCTCTGGTGCAATCCATATAAAAGTTAATCTCAGAGCAATAAACCCATCTATCAGCACATTTTTCTATGGGCCTCAATATTGGCTAGAGATTCGGGAGGTGCTTGCTATAAATTTTTTTTTGTGATCAAAATGCCTGTAAACACGGTTTTGATACATTGAACATTGAAAAATTGACTTGACTATTTTTAAGTAACACCTGACTTACTCACAAACTGACTGACTGAGACGCGAAATGCCATGCAATTCTACCTCCTCTGGTGCATTCTTGGTAACCCTAAATGATTTGCTGTACTTTACCTACAAATGAACCACATTAACATTAATCCTCAAAATGAAATCACCGTAGTTAAATACCAAAAATCAAAAATTTCATAAAAAGTAGTTTTAGTAATTTTCGATTTTCTCAAAAACTAGAAGGGACAAAACCATTCGGTTTTTTGTGTTCGATTTAGAATTAATAGTAGCATTGACCACAAAAATCCAATTAAGCACTTCATTTTACAATTTTGAAAAAAATTGGTCTAAACTTTTTTTTTCATTTTTTTTAACAAAATTTTGAGTTTGCATGCAAATTTTTCAAAAACTATTGACATAAATAATTTATTTTAAATTTACGATTATAGAATAGACTTCTGGCTTTCAAAACCGGTATAGTATTTTATTGTAAGTGTTGCCGTTGTTTTTTAATATTTTTTTTTTCAATTTAAGTCATTTTTTCTAAAATCGCCCCTACCTCCTAAACGGGGCGAGATAGACCCCCCCCTCCCATAGTAAAAAACGCTTGTATTTGACCCTTCTACAAAAATCCGTTATCAATTTTTGGCGCCTAAGTTATCGTACTCTCCCCAACTTGGTACATTGACAGAGTGTTGTTAGTTCGTAGATCCAATGAACTTGGTATATTGAGTGAGTGTTGCTAGTTCATTCGTTCAGTCAATTAAGTAAGTTCGCATTTTTGAATACGGTCACAAAAATGCTATTTTCAGCTTTTAAGGGGCTTTTTGGAAAATAATTGAGTTTGAGGTATTTGACTACACACAAAAATGTAATACTTCACAAAAATGCTATTTTCAGCTCTCTAAGTGGGTTAGTTTAGGAGATAATTAGGTTTTTGAAATGTTAATTTTTTCTACTTACACACAAAAATTTAATACAAAAATGCTATTTTCAGCTGCCTAAGTGGCTTAGTTTGGGAGATAATTAAGTTTTTGAAAAGTTAATTTTTTTTGCTACTCACAAAAATTTAATACTTGACAAAAATGCTATTTTCAGCTCTCTAAGTGGCTTAGTTTAGGAGATAATTAGGTTTTTGAAATGTTAATTTTTTCTACTTACACACAAAAATTTAATACTTCACAAAAATGCTTTTTTCAGCTCTCTAAGTGGCTTAGTTTGGGAGATAATTAGGTTTTTGAAATGTTAATTTTTTCTACTTACACACAAAAATTTAATACTTCACAAAAATGCTTTTTTTCAGCTCTCTAAGTGGCTTAGTTTGGGAGATAATTAGGTTTTTGAAATGTTAATTTTTTCTACTTACACACAAAAATTTAATACTTCAAAAAAATGCTATTTTCAGCTACCTAAGTGGCTTAGTTTGGGAGATAACTAAGTTTAATGTTTTTGAAAAGTTAATTTCTTTTACTACACACAAAAATTTAATACTTCACAAAAATGCTATTTTCAGCTCTCTAAGTGGCTTAGTTTAGGAGATAATTAGGTTTTTGAAATGTTAATTTTTTCTACTTACGCACAAAAATTTAATACTTCAAAAAAATGCTATTTTCAGCTGCCTAAGTGGCTTAGTTTGGGAGATAATTAAGTTTCATGTTTTTGAAAAGTTAATTTCTTTTACTACACACAAAAATTTAATACTTCACAAAAATGCTATTTTCAGCTCTCTAAGTGGCTTAGTTTAGGAGATAATTAGGTTTTTGAAATGTTAATTTTTTCTACTTACACACAAAAATTTAATACAAAAATGCTATTTTCAGCTGCCTAAGTAGCTTAGTTTGGGAGATAATTAAGTTTTTGAAAAGTTAATTTTTTTTGCTACTCACAAAAATTTAATACTTGACAAAAATGCTATTTTCAGCTCTCTAAGTGGCTTAGTTTAGGAGATAATTAGGTTTTTGAAATGTTAATTTTTGAAATTGTAATTTTTTCTACCTACACACAAAAATTTAATACTTCACAAAAATGCTTTTTTTCAGCTCTCTAAGTGGCTTAGTTTGGGAGATAATTAGGTTTTTGAAATGTTAATTTTTTTCTACTTACACACAAAAATTTAATACTTCAAAAAAATGCTATTTTCAGCTGCCTAAGTGGCTTAGTTTGGGAGATAATTAAGTTTAATGTTTTTGAAAAGTTAATTTTTTTTACTACACACAAAAATTTAATACTTCACAAAAATGCTTTTTTTCAGCTCTCTAAGTGGCTTAGTTTGGGAGATAATTAGGTTTTTGAAATGTTAATTTTTTCTACTTACACACAAAAATTTAATACTTCACAAAAATGCTATTTCAGCTCTCTAAGTGGCTTAGTTTAGGAGATAATTGAGTTTGAAGTTTTTGAAAAATAAACCTTTTTTTCTACTCACAAAAATTTAATACTTCACAAAAATGCTTTTTTCAGCTCTCTAAGTGGCTTATTTTTTTAGCAAGTTATTGAGTTTGTTAGTTCGTATTTTATTTGTTTTATTTAGTACGTTGATCTAATGAACTTTGTACATTAAGTGAATGTTGTTAGATCGCAGATCCAATGAACTTGGTACATTGACAGAGTGTTGTTAGTTCGTAGATCCAATGAACTTGGTACATTGAGTGAATGTTGTTAGTTCGTAGATCCAATGAACTTGGTACATTGACAGAGTGTTGTTAGTTCGTAGATCCAATGAACTTGGTATATTGAGTGAGTGTTGCTAGTTCATTCGTTCAGTCAATTAAGTAAGTTAGCATTTCTGAATACGGTCACAAAAATGCTATTTTCAGCTTTTAAGGGGCTTTTTGGAAAATAATTGAGTTTGAGGTTTTTGACTACACACAAAAATGTAATACTTCACAAAAATGCTATTTTCAGCTCTCTAAGTGGCTTAGTTTGGGAGATAATTAGGTTTTTGAAATGTTAATTTTTTCTACTTACACACAAAAATTTAATACTTCACAAAAATGCTTTTTTTCAGCTCTCTAAGTGGCTTAGTTTGGGAGATAATTAGGTTTTTGAAATGTTAATTTTTTCTACTTACACACAAAAATTTAATACTTCACAAAAATGCTATTTCAGCTCTCTAAGTGGCTTAGTTTAGGAGATAATTGAGTTTGAAGTTTTTGAAAAATAAACCTTTTTTTCTACTCACAAAAATTTAATACTTCACAAAAATGCTTTTTTCAGCTCTCTAAGTGGCTTATTTTTTTAGCAGGTTATTGAGTTTGTTAGTTCGTATTTTATTTGTTTTATTTAGTACGTTGATCTAATGAACTTTGTACATTAAGTGAATGTTGTTAGATCGCAGATCCAATGAACTTGGTACATTGACAGAGTGTTGTTAGTTCGTAGATCCAATGAACTTGGTACATTGAGTGAATGTTGTTAGTTCGTAGATCCAATGAACTTGGTACATTGACAGAGTGTTGTTAGTTCGTAGATCCAATGAACTTGGTACATTGACAGAGTGTTGTTAGTTCGTAGATCCAATGAACTTGGTACATTGAGTGAATGTTGTTAGTTCGTAGATCCAATGAACTTGGTACATTGACAGAGTGTTGTTAGTTCGTAGATCCAATGAACTTGGTATATTGATTGAGTGTTGCTAGTTCATTCGTTCAGTCAATTAAGTAAGTTCGCATTTTTGAATACGGTCACAAAAATGCTATTTTCAGCTTTTAAGGGGCTTTTTGGAAAATAATTGAGTTTGAGGTTTTTGACTACACACAAAAATGTAATACTTGACAAAAATGCTATTTTCAGCTCTCTAAGTGGCTTAGTTTAGGAGATAATTAGGTTTTTGAAATGTTAATTTTTGAAATTTTAATTTTTTCTACTTACACACAAAAATTTAATACTTCACAAAAATGCTTTTTTCAGCTCTCTAAGTGGCTTAGTTTGGGAGATAATTAGGTTTTTGAAATGTTAATTTTTTCTACTTACACACAAAAATTTAATACTTCACAAAAATGCTTTTTTCAGCCCTCTAAGTGGCTTAGTTTGGGAGATAATTAGGTTTTTGAAATGTTAATTTTTTCTACTTACACACAAAAATTTAATACTTCACAAAAATGCTTTTTTTCAGCTCTCTAAGTGGCTTAGTTTGGGAGATAATTAGGTTTTTGAAATGTTAATTTTTTCTACTTACAAAAATTTAATACTTCAAAAAAATGCTATTTTCAGCTCTCTAAGTGGCTTAGTTTAGGAGATAATTAGGTTTTTGAAATGTTAATTTTTGAAATGTTAATTTTTTCTACTTACACACAAAAATTTAATACTTCACAAAAATGCTATTTCAGCTCTCTAAGTGGCTTAGTTTAGGAGATAATTGAGTTTGAAGTTTTTGAAAAATAAACCTTTTTTTCTACTCACAAAAATTTAATACTTCACAAAAATGCTTTTTTCAGCTCTCTAAGTGGCTTAGTTTGGGAGATAATTAGGTTTTTGAAATGTTAATTTTTTCTACTTACACACAAAAATTTAATACTTCACAAAAATGCTTTTTTTCAGCTCTCTAAGTGGCTTAGTTTGGGAGATAATTAGGTTTTTGAAATGTTAATTTTTTCTGCTTACAAAAATTTAATACTTCAAAAAAATGCTATTTTCAGCTCTCTAAGTGGCTTAGTTTAGGAGATAATTAGGTTTTTGAAATGTTAATTTTTGAAATGTTAATTTTTTCTACTTACACACAAAAATTTAATACTTCACAAAAATGCTATTTCAGCTCTCTAAGTGGCTTAGTTTAGGAGATAATTGAGTTTGAAGTTTTTGAAAAATAAACCTTTTTTTCTACTCACAAAAATTTAATACTTCACAAAAATGCTTTTTTCAGCTCTCTAAGTGGCTTATTTTTTTAGCAGGTTATTGAGTTTGTTAGTTCGTATTTTATTTGTTTTATTTAGTTCGTTGATCTAATGAACTTTGTACATT